>OY728120.1:372929476-375429476 GCA_963277665.1 Viscum album
TACTCCAACTTAATAAAATATTATCCCCTTTGGTATGTTGAAACATAATGAGAATGAATATGATATTTCCTAAAAATTTAAAACATATTTCAATAAAAACAAATAATTGTGATCTATTTAATCATCCAAAAAATTATAGAAAGAACATAAAAAAATAAATAATGATTGAAATTGAAATAAAAAAATATTTGATGAAAAGATAATTCCATTTATCAAAGATTCAAATGATTAATACAATGTCATTCAGAGATAAACAAATAATATCATCTAATATCTCCCAATCATATTCATGACATAAGACTTCATTATCTTTAACTCCTATTTATCCTTTTAAATTTAGAAATCTACTTCCTCTATCACTTATTGAATATTAAAATGAGTCTTTATAGATTTAAATTCCTCAAAAACTCTTTGTTTTATTCCCTTAAAATGCTCAATTCGTTTTCAAAAGATCTCAACATGTTAATCTATAAAAACATAACATTAATATTTTCTTTTAAAATAGTCGTATCCTCTATCGGATTATCTTTATTATATATGAATTATTATATGAACTTTACTCTATCAGAAACATCTGATTATAAATTTTTGAATGATTAAGTTATTTCTAACGAAAAATTATTTAATTCCACAAATAGGTCATCATGTTCATGTATTTTAGTCTCCATTTGGTTGGACAATTCCACCATCTGATTGGATGGGTAACATCCTTGACCAAGGTGCCACTAAATTAGTGCCCCGAGATAAGTAATCCCATGAACTCAGGAACTCTTTCCAATATGATAGAGGTTTTTGATTGGTATCAAGGGTCTAATAGGTCACATGGTGAGACTATATCATCTTTACATGAGTAATACAAAGTAGAACACGATAAAAATAGCAGAAACAATAAGAAAAACCAATAATGTGCACAGTAAAACATTTCATGAATAGGATTGAAACCACAAGTAATATTAAATATGTCATGTCATGCTATAATACGATGTGAAAAAACACTAAAAAATAAAGTCAAATAGAAAAATATCCCATTGGTTCTAAATCCAATTCTGGAACCACATCCATGTTTGTTCATGCCCAACTTACCTCCCTAGAATAGGACCCTTTCCCTTTTCCTGAACATCATGCATGAAATCTTCTCAGGTACCCAACGATGGCCCGAGTATTGTGTGAGTGAAACTCATTTGGCCACCACCAATGGTTTCTACAAAATATCCAATCAATACGATATTATATTTAAAGTGATAAATAATTTCAAGTAAAATAAAACAGCTCAATAATCCATTCAAGATTATTTTCCTTGAAGATATGATACCCTTAAAGTAGGTTTAATACTTAATCATATCATGGTTTTGTTCACCCTTTTTCAAATGTTCAATAGATTAGGCATGATCAATTTTCTTATATAATATAGAAATATATCAAGTCCTATCTAACTAGGAATCACATCACAATATCCACATAATCCTCACCTCAAAACCTCTTTCCAGGTGGAATACAACCATTAGATGCAATAGAACTCTATCTCCTTGAATATCCAATGAATTTAGAGGGTGGAGATTAGAACCTCAATCAAACATGACATGTGGATGTAGAACCTCATGTCTATAGCCCACTCTACCAACCATGCACAGAAAATATCATTGGCCACATCACAACCATTTTAGTAAATGGGAATTTAACATTATTCCACAAATCATTAACACACTCATCCTTTATAACCCATAACCATTTAACACCAATTCCCATTCCCCATGCCAATATCAATATGTATATTCATGTTTAAACATAATTCCTTAACATATTCCCATTAATCCCATTTAACCCATTTACTTTCCAAACAAACAAACTCTTATCCTTTATCCAAATTAGACACATCTAACCACAATACATAATAACTTATTACATACAACAATTAACACATTCACCAAGTCTCTACATCATCATGGGTTGACTTCAAACATTACACATCTATTAGCCCCATTCAGGAGGGTCGGAGCACCCCATTGGTGTCCCTCAAATAAGTCGCATCATCCTCCATATATCCCTATGAGATCATGTGGGGTTCATTTGGTTATATAGATCCCAAATATAATATATATTTCCAAAGGCATAAATAACACATCAATAAGAGATCATGAATAAAAAAAATACATGCACAATTCCAAGTAATAACTATGGGATATAACTTCTTGACCACCTACCATGAATCTGTTGTCCCACAAACTCCTAATCGAATACATGGATGTAGAATAAACCACCCTTTGAAGCCTCAACCTAGATCTAACTACGAGGGTTTTGGTTATTCAAAAGGTGGTACGGATATAATGGAAATCATATACCTAAAATAGAAGGAAGATAATGATTAGACATACCAGGATCTTTAGTACACAACTAACAGAACTCCAAACTACCTGGGAATGAAAGAGAATTTCACATGGGAGCTCTTGGGGGATTTGGTTCATTCTAAGGGTTTCATGAAAGGAGAAGGATGAAAATATTGAGTGAGACATCAAATCCTGTAATTGAATTTTTGTAAATTTATTAACTTATTTTGGCCAGATGGTTTACCCACACAGTTTTCCAAACCATGCGAAAACAACGCAGATGCTACTGTTTGAAAATAACCCCCTCACCAATTTACTTGGTATTTCAGTACGGTACATAATGATCATGTGAAAATAGTTCAACAAGCCCAAAAACACTTTTTCCCTCCTTTTTCATGCCAATTACCCACCAAACACCTCCTAAGCCCTCTCATGATTTTGGGAAACATTTATTTAATAAGAAAAAGTAATTAAACTGAAACATAAATGAAATAATACCCAGTGAAAAATCATGGACCTCAAAAGGTCCCTATATTCAGACAGAACGTCTTTGAGTCGCTCTTCTCTATCACCATTGATTTCACAATGAAAAGAACTTGGGACACTAGGCCGACACATCTGGTTCTCACTCCCATATTTCCTCCCGAATGTTTCCATGCTACCATAAAATACGAACCAATGGAACAAACATTCCATGAATGACCATTTCACTATGATCCAAAATACAAATTGTATTCTCCTAAACAGATGAATATCCCTCAATCTTGACATCATCGCCATTTATCACATGTGATACTATCAGAGTTTTGAAATAAATAAAACATCATGCATCCCATTATACCGTTATAGAAGAGCTAATCATTAAGACATCATTTTGATCCTCTCCACAATCTCAAATGGCCCCACATACCTGGGGTATATATTTCCCTAAATCTTTATATGATGATGACCTAGCCTTGGCTACAACTAATTGAACACACTATAACATACACTAAAATCAAGGGGTCTACCATACCGAAATGGATATGACTTTTTCCTACTCCAAGTTATTTCCAAATGATCTTGAATCAGCCAAACCATCTCTAACATCTCCTGGCCAAGACATGGTCCTTACAGCCCAGACTCCCCAACCTCAAACCAACATAGAAGAGATCTACACAGTCACTAATAGAGTGACTCAAAAGGATCCATCTAAATTATATCCTGATAACTATTGTTGTTGGAAAACTCAATGATCGACAAGTGCATTTCCCACAAGCCACTAAAATACAGATAAAAAAGAACTCATCATGTCTTATAATACTTGGTTGTAAAATTTTAACTACCCACTAGTATGTGTGTGATAATCCATTATCAAAAACACTTGGGTACCAAGCGACCATACTAATCCTAACCAGATGTGTGAGGTGATATATGGATCACGATCCTAGACTATGGATCTCGGAACACCATGAAATTGTACTATCTCTCTAACTTACAACTCACACAAGAGATCAACTATTTAAGTTTCCTAGATTGGAAAGAAATGAGATATATTTGTTAGTCGATCCACAACCACCCAGATTGAATCATTCTTCTTTGCTGTCCTCAGAAGAAAAAATACAAATTCTGTCATGAATTCATTCCACTTCCACTCTAGAATAGGAAATTACTGAAACCACCCACATGGAGTCCACTGTCCATCCCTCCCATGTTGATAGGTAAGGCATCACACCGCAAAATCTTCAAATTTATTCTTCATTTGTGGACACAAATATTTCCTATAAAGATCTTCGTACAACATAGTCAATCCAGGATTCACTTCCTACTTCAATGTGTGAATATCATGCATCAAATTCCCCCATACACCTATCGAAACCCAAACATGATTTTGAAAATAAGCAACTCCATCATCATAAAAATCCATAAAACAAGGTGACTCCCCACCTTTATGACTTTACTTCCTAAAAAAACAATCTGAATCCACCTATTGACTGTCCTTAACTCTGCCAAAAATATTGACTCAACTACTATAAATGAGAGATTCATTCTACTATTCCCATCATGTAGCTCCAAACTCATCTCATCTCTGCTCTAAACTAGATTATTGAAGCACCCTATTATGATTCCTCTCGCATAGACCATTAACAACACTATTCCATCTCCATGGTGTATAAGAGAAATCAAATTCAAAGGATTATAGGTACTTAACCCACGTTCTCTATCAAAGATTCAAATACTACTGACAGAAAATGTACATGAGTCTTTTACAATCGGTAAATAATGTGAATAGTTCTCCTAAAACATAATCCCTCCAAAACATCAATTCATGGACCACATCATCTAGATAAAGGTCATGAGTAGGGAATTTTTTTTCCTGTGGTATCAACTGTCTTGACACAAAATCGGTAACCAAATCTTCTTGAATCAAAACTGCCCCACATCCAACACCGTATGCATCAAAGATCAAGGAATACATCTTTCTATGTTCCGGTATGGTTAAAACTAATGTGGTTGTCAACCTCTCATTCAGCTATTGAAAATAATTTTCACAAGACAATGAACATTCAATATTAACCACCTTGTTGGAGATGCCAAAGCACGGGAATTCCAAATGAGAGAAATCTATAATTAACCTTTGATAGTAACCATCAAACCAAAGAAAACTCAAAACATCAGAAAAATTCTTTGGATACTCTCATGACACCAAAACATGCACTTTCTCTAGATCCACAAACAAACCTGACTCAAAAATTATGTGTCCCAATAAGTGATCTTTATCAATCCAAAACAATAATTTTGATTGCATAGAAGAAACAAAATGCCCCCTTAGTGTCCTCAAAATAATTTCTTGGTGTTAGGAATGATCGCCATGAGTTATAGAGTACACCAAGACAACATAAAAAAATGAATTGAACTAGGTACAGGTGAAATATACAGTTAATCAAATCTATGAACCAATCCATCACATTGGTCAACCCAAATGACATAATATAAAATTTTTACAATGTGTACCTTATTTATAAATCTTTTTGGGGTATTTCATAGGGTTTCACAATCAACTGAGGGTATCCAAATATCAAATAGATCTTAGAAAAAACTAACACACCTCTGAGCTAGTTAAACAAGTCATCAATTTTAGGGATAATGTATAGGTTATTTTATGTCAATTAGTGTTGTTTCCTATAATTAAAAAATTGCATCAGGGATCTGTCACCCTTGTTATCAAATATTACAAGAGATCCCTATGGTGAGGTACTAGGATTAATAAACCCCTTATTCTTCAACTCTCCTAGATGAACATTATGTTCATAGATCTCTACTGGTGTCATTCAATATGGAGGAATGAAGACTATCTCCTTTATTCATGGAACCTCGATCATAAAAATGACATCACTATCAGGTGGTAGCCCCAAAAAGTCCTTGAAAACACATCTTTCAACCAGTCCAAAATATGTGGGAAATATGGCTTCACTTTATCCCCATTATCTAACATAAGTAAATCCACATGAGCTTTAAGTTCTACCAACACATGTCATAGATTCCTTGCATGGCCCGCTTGAGTATCCTACTCATCATGAAGGACATGCGTATCCCCTTTGAGAGATGTGAACGTTAACTGACATCAATGACAATCGATATGTTTTTGATACATCACTAACTAATATAACCCCCAGATTATTTCAAAAACTAAAATCACTAGAACAAATAGATCCCATAAAAATGATATCAACCAACATATAGAGAACAACCCTTACACAACCTGATATCCTCAACTCATACCCATAACAGATTATCAAGTGACATTACTCCATAGGTTATCTCCATGGTTACGCCCATCATAATTACGAACCGAGTAAAAATAAAATAATGTGTAGAACTTATATAAAATAAAAAACTAGAGAGAATATAAGCTATGATAATCATACCTAGAATAGTATATAGTCATGCCTCACCACCATCAGGTGTAGTCAGAACATCATGGAGATGGCCTGCCCCTATACCCTAAGCTCCAACCTGAGTACCCTACACTGCACTAACCAGTTGGTGTAGATGATCTCACCACATAGTTCCATGTTAACAACCTCTTACATCATATCCCATGGAGCTCAAACTACTTTCTTGACATGGGGAAACTGACCCCTTTCCGGCACTCAACATCTTCCCCTTACTTCCATTATTTCTCAAATATTGCAGGTTGCTACAAATCCTCTCCACATGGACCAGTCTTCCACACACTTGGGATTCTTCTAGTGGTAAGGGAAACTAGCCACACATTTTATCCAAACTTCCACAATGATAACAGAATATCTAGTCACCACTTTTAGAGGATGGTCCCCAAATTTTTATGCTCTATAAACTTTTTCTCTACTAAAAATTTCTAAAATGGCACTTCCAACTCTTGGAAGTTGGACTAATTTCTCATCCAACTGGAACTAAAAGTTTACTAATCTATGATCCCTTCAAGATCCCTTACAAAATGATGTCTTAACACACTTAATTAGAAAACATTTCTAGATGGGAAATATTTAACTGAGATCTGATCTCATGTTGTAGCCAGTCATAGAAATGTTTTTCCGTAGCTGCCTCATCTCATGTCAATGTCAGAATGAAACATGGAAAATCATTGAAACAAATGTCAAATTTCATTTGTGAAATTGTACCTTGGGTTGAGAACATAAATTCCGTATTCTTATCTTGTTGCGGGGTCTTTGGGTAAAAGTGTTTGAAAACTTATATTGAAAATCATTCCACATCATTCCTTCAGTCTACATTGTTTGAACAATGATGTCCCACCATCCCTTTTCTTGGCCTATCGGAATATAGTCTATTAACATCACACAATTATCAATAAGATTCCCTAAATAGTTTAGAATAGTCCGAATAGACTCTCTCCAGAACTCTTCTACTTATGGCACACCCTCTCCGGTAATGGTGGGAGGGTGCTGCAGATGAAACTCCCTAGTTAGATCAAACATTCTTAGGGAAACATGCATTGGGTCCCCTTTCATCATCTTTATAAAACATGAAATGATCTAATGGAAAATGTCTTCCCAAACTTCTTGTATCACCATGTTCTATTTCTCCACTATTGGAGTAGTGTACTCAGCAATGTCATACTACTTCCCAACTACAACATGTCTTCTTTGTGTCATCTCTATATAATGCCAAACACTAGATTTAGAACATAGGAAATACATCATTCATGAAAATATAATGTAATGTTCATCACTATACTTAAAGAAATCATTTCATATACAATTCCCAATCAATCCCAGTCACAACAAGGACACTACCCTTGGCCACCCCCACCAAGGTAATGGAAAACATGGGTAACCAACTTGCATGGTTTCAAACCTCACACTTAACACCATTTTAGGACTATTTCAATATCCCTACTAACTTGACCAACACTAATCCACTTACTACCCCTTATCAGGCACAATTTTATATTTATTATCTAATATTTCACTTTTCCCTTTTTCACATTTGTACAATTTCATAAGTACCAACTTTCATCATTTTCATAAAATCAAATGCGTTATACTCTCCATGTCCACAACACCCATCCCATGTTTGTGTGCCTACTATGATGCATGTCATATATAAACATAAGCTCCTATAATGATGCATGAATTTTAAACATCACCACAGTCTAGCCATGAGAAAAATATCATAAAATTGTCACATCACAACATGTGTGCATCACCCAATGGTGAAATATCATCAAATGTAACATCAAACAACAACAACAAAATTCCCAACCAGGGTGAATTCGGTTTGTACCCATACATGGGTTGGCTACTCCTAGGCATGAGCTCATTAATGAGGCCCGACATTGTCCTAATATAATTTCTACCATCCCAAAATAGTGATAAAGAGAAAAGAAATCGAATAATACCACTTTGTAATATCCTCAATCTCGATTCCACTTAATTAGTGCCCCAAGCCATATCGTCACATGACCTCAAGAATGTATCCCAATGCCCCAGAGGATGCTGACTAGCAGTGAGGGTCTAATAGGCCACATGAGGAGACTATACCCTATTAAGCAGAGTTAGAAAAAAACACAAAATTAATAGAGGATAAAATATGAAAAAACTAATAACAATCATAGTAAAAAATTTCTTGAATGGGATACAAACCACAATCAATAGTAAATATTTCATTTCATTCTATAATACCAAGTGAAAAAAACCCAAAAAAAAAAGAAATAAAAACAGAGTAATCCCCAAAACAATATGAAATCTATATCTGCAACCTCATCCACATTTGTATGCGCCAAACTCAACTCTGTAGTATAGGTCCCTTTCCCTTTTACAAGATCGCAATTAAGAAATATGCTCAAGAATACAATGGTGTCCTATGAAGGGTGTGAGTAAAACATCGTAGGCCACCACCAACGGTGTCTACAAAATATCCAGTCCATTTGAGAGTGCATGAAATTAATAAAAATGGCATGAAAATGAAAAAAAGGTCAATAAAACATTTTATATTTGTTACCCTTTATGTTGTGATACACTTAATGATAGGTTCACTACATAAGAATATCATGGTCTAGTTCACCCTTTTTCATGTGTAAAATGGATTGGTCATGATCAATGTTCTTAAGGATTATGAGAATATATCGTGTCCTATTTCACTAGGCATAACATCAAAATAACCACATTATCCTCACCTAGAATCCTTAGTCTCGGTGGAAAGAAACTATTATGGGAATAAAACTCTATCCCCTTCCCTAACAAAAGCATTTGGAGGGTGGATCTTAGAACCTCAGTCAAACTCTTCTAGTGGTCATTAAACCTCATGTCTATACCCCCATCAACCAAGACATCTTCCCATGCTTATTTAATATCATCCACAAGTATTCACATTACAAACATGCATATCCAATTTCATTGGCCACATCACAACAATATCAGTAAATTGAATATTTACACTATTCCCCAATCCATTAGCACATTCATCATTTATATCACAAAAACATTTTACCCCAATTCCAATTCCTGATTCCTATCTCACAAATCATATTCAAGGGTAAACATAATCCCTTATCATATTCCAATTAATCCCATTTAACCCATTTACATGTCAACCAAACAAACCCTTATCCTTTAACCACATTAGAAACAACTAACAAAAATCCATCATAACTCATTACATAAACCAATTAACACATTCTCTAAGGATTTACATCATCATAGGTTAATATCACACATTACAATTCTATTAAACATAGTCGAGAGGGTTGGTGCAACCCTTGGGTGGCCCAAAAATATGTCATGTCATCCTCCATACATACTGCGAGGATAATGAGGGTTTCATTTGATCATATAGACCCCAAAAATATTCTACATCAATATAATGTAACCATGAACATGTCAATAAGAGAATAGGCATAAAACCCTACATGCAGAAATCCAAGTAATAAATATGGGCTATAACATGAAGACCACCTACCTTGAATCTGATGGTGAACAGACTGATAATTGAAGCCATAGATCCTGATTCAACCACCCATTTAAGCCTCAACATACATATCATTGGAAAAAGTGGGTTATAGGGCTTTAGAAAAAGATAGGGAGAGAATGGAAACCCTAAACTGAAAATATAAGCAAGGTAAATATTAGACATATTCAGATATTCAATCTAAAATCAACGACACTCCAAATGACATATGAATGATGGATAATCACCATGGGGATATCATGGAATCTTTGGTTTTTTATAAGGGTTATAAGAGGGGTGGAGGAGGAAAATCCAAAGTGAGCCTTAAAATCCTATATTAAAAAATTTGTAAATTTATTATCTTTTCAAGGATGCACAGTTTACCCACATGGTTTCCCAAACTATTTGGATGCTACATCCAAAACACAACCCCTTGTGTGGTAAACCGAGGATTTCTTCATGTTTTTTACTAACCATTCACAGACCGTGCAACATGCCCAAAAACTCCCTTTTATTCATTTTTCCTTCCTCAAACCCCTCTAACACCCCTTATCCCTCTCATGATCATTCAGAAAATATTATTTGAACAATATAAGGGAATTAAACTGAATGATAAATTAAAACATACCTAGAGTGAAATATGGGATCTTACAGTATGAAAATATTTGTGTTAAAAAAATATTTTGAAAAACATTCAAACACTTTTACATCCATATCATTATTTCAAACAAAACATTGAGTGAAACAAAATTATCATTTATTGATTCCCGAGTTAAGTTATATAGAGAATAACTGTTTTTTATATTAGGAAACTAATCTATCAACCATTTAATGGTTTGTAAAATTTAATCGAAACCCTTTTTATCAATTATATATTTTGAGTCTCATTGAACGAGCTCAATTTGAGAAATATTTGGTCTACTAGTTCTGAAATCATCATTGTTTCCTTAATTTTCATCTTTATTTGAATATCTCTTTGAAGCTTTTTTGTTCTTTTGAATCATTAAAATTAACAATATTTCCCTAATTTTTTATTTTCACTATTTTTTATTTGATTGTCGCCTCAGTTCATATTCTTTATAGGATGGCTTCTTGTTATTTTCTGATGAGGATCTTTCATGGAAAGAAATTTTTTTGTTATCATATTCACTAGATTATTAAGGTAAATCAGATGAATATGATGTTGTTTTCAATGATTCTTTAAATATTTATTCATTATCTATTTGGGCAATAACATAATGATGTTCTTCATTATATTTATATCCTTGTTATTTTTCGGATTATATTTCTTTAACAACTTCTTACATTTCTTATTCAACTTCTTCCACATTTTCTTCTTTAACTAAATTATCATGCCCTTATTCAAATTCTCAAACTTTTCGTAAAGAACCTTTTTCGAAATAATTTTGATATAGATTCATTCTTAGATAAAGTAGGAATGGATTCTTAAAAAAACTTTTTTTCCCTTTTCCCAATTAATGATGAATGGATAACAGTAGAAATGACAGAGGTTTATTTAAAAACAATTCCAGCTTCCAGAATGAATTCATATGTATGAGAAATAGGAAAAACATGATTCTTATAATCCCTCTCGACATCTTTCGAAAATATTTATACAATTCGATCTTCAGTAAAATAATTATTTAATTATTTCTTTACAATTATTATTCTAACTATATTTAAGACCAAATTTTTAATGATTTATCCTCAGTGGGATCTATACCGAACTCCAAATCCCCCAATTTCAATTGTTCCCAATGACCCATCAGGTATTAAAAAACATAATCTATAATTTTCATTTATTTATTATGTTTTACTAGAGTTGAAGCTACATCATTTATCTTATTCTTAACAACCTCATCATTTATTTATGGTTGTTCCCTATATGAAGATCCATCAACATTTTGAAAAAAATATTTAGTATGAAAAACCAATTTTATTCTAAAAATTATGTCTTATCAAATGATAGGAACATTTTCTATCACAAGGAAAGGATTATTCTAAATTTTGAAAATTTACATAAAATTCACAATCAAAATAATAATGAGAATAGAAACTTTGATTATATTTTAATTTGTCAAATAATTATTAATATTCTCCACTGTGATGAGGAAAAACATCACCATGTAAATAGTCATAATATATAATAACAAATACAAGAAAAAAATAATTGATACATTGAGTGTATCTTGATCACCCATCTTGGTTAATAAGAGACCTTTCAGGCACAATTAAATGAACATATTCTCCAATTTTAGATGTAAAACATTCCATACATTATTATTGTATGAAAAAACTGAAGCATCAAACTTATTCTTCATATAAATTACAAGTGAGTCTGGTAACTTATGTGATGGTAAATACGCTTCTCCATCTAAAGGAATAATAACATTTTCTATGACTAATTTTAATAATAACTTATAACTCTTACTGAAAATGGTAAATGAAATATTACCCGTACCATATTCATTATCAAAATTGATATAAGCATAAGATTCTCTAACTATATATAGATAATAAGGATCAAAATATTTATTAGGCTTATCTATGAAAACATATTCCCAACCTTAAATGGATATTAACATTTCGACTGTAGAATCATATTTACCAACCCATGATATTTCCACAATTCATTCACTGAAACAAACCATTTTTTGTTATCTTATTTGGTTTCCATTATAATGGGAATTGATACATGAATTCATATGAAAATTTTAATAATCAGACTAATGAATTTGAATTGTATTGATAGAAAGCAACAAAATCCCTGAATGTCAATGTGGTATAGGTGTAGCCCCGCCCTCAGAAAGGCATTGAGGGTGAATGTAAAAAAAATTATTCAAAATAAATGTCGAGATTGAAACTCTTTTTGATCTAATGGTGAATACTAAATTGATGAATGCTTATAAATATATATTAAACTCTCAATGTTTTAAAAACGTTTTTTTAGATTGAGAATCATTCTAATTTAGAAATGTTTTAATAATTGGAAAAATAAATGAACAGAATTATTTACTCCAAAATATTAGAAGAAAAAAAAATAAAAAACCAATATATTGAATTATTGATAGAACTAAAATAATAGAATTGTAACTTTCAAAGTTTAAAGAATCATCCGTATGAGTAACCTAATTTACATGGTTTCTAATATAAAGAGGTTATGACTGTTTTATTATGGAAAATTATTACAATAGTTTTTAATAAATTATTATTTTGGAAACACTGTAATAATTCTAAAGTTTATAATTCAAGTTCAGAATTTTGACATTGAATATTTTATTAATTATTGAGTTAGAATAATTCATGATGATACACAACTTTTTTAAAAAATAAATTAATTTTTGAAAACAGAATATTTTATAAAACATAACCATGTGTAATTACCTATGAAAATGAGTATATTCATATAAGTATAATATTAAAAATAAACAAAATATGTATTATATTTTATCATTGTCCAATACTTAATTTTGTTCAATGTATTTAAATATATCGAATATAAGGGATTTAATAAAAATTGTAGAAGTTTTTATTGAATTATGATGAATTGTAAAATTATAAATCCATTAATTGTATGATCATGATGGAAATGGATACTTATATCTATTTGTTTAACACTATAGTTATTTTATGAGTTTTTACAATAAGGCAATGGTAGTTTTTTTTTCTCACAATGTTTTTGAGTTTTAGAAAAACTCATTCCCTGGTCAATGTGTGTATTATATCCATAACACTTCATAACAACAAATTCAAGATGTTATATATTCAGATTAAGTGGTAGAATGTGATATTAAGCATTGTTTCTGACAAGAAAAAGAAAAAAAAGAGTCACCAAAGAAATGAAATGTTTCAGATGTATATTTCTTATCAATTCAACATCCACCAAAGTCAGTATCAGAAAAATATATATGTTGAAAAACATTTCAAGAAGAATTGAAGAATATTAACTACATAGTTCCCATTAGATAATTAATGGTTCTTTTAACCTTAATAAGATGATATTATATTGTATTTTATTGATTTCTATGTCATAAGAATTGATAATATTTAAAATCTAGATGGAAATGAGTTATGTAAAGAAAACATCTAATCATACATCTAAAAATATATTGGTCTACTATTTTCCAATAATCATCTTGAAATAATGTATTTAAAGTACCAATGGGAGTAAAAACACTTTTTGTATTTTGATACATGAGTTTAATAAGTAAATATTTTATAAACATATATTGATATATAAAAGTACGTTCTTGTTTTTTTATATTTGGAAACTAATAAAATATATTTAGTCACCCATCTTACTCATTTTAAACCCTTATTTCAAAAGATCCTAAATGGAATCCACTAATGATTTTTTATTTGAACCAATTATAATGTCATCATTATAAATTTATTTAGTAATTATTTTTTTGTTTACCTATTATATGAAATGATTCTGATTTAAACTCCTTTAACAATATTTTTATGTAAATGAAATCTTATTAGTATGACCTACTAAGATTTAGGGAATTTTTTAAGTAGATAAAGTTCCATTAGAATAATATAAACATGTTTTTGATTTTTTTTATTTTCAAAAGTATGTGATAATTCAACATAAAAATCTTACTAATAATATTTTTTAAGAATATCGCACTTCACATCCAATTGAAATAGTTTGAAATTAATTAATGTTTCGATAGTTAGAAGTATTAGAATATCATCAAGTCTATATATCGGTGAATAGTATTCTATATAATATATTATGTATTATTGATTAAATTCCATAGTAGTAAGCACTAGTAGATAAAAGGTCTTTAACGTTGGTTTTTTTAATTTTGACATCTGTTTTTAACCGATGTTGAAGCTGCCGATGTAAAAAATATAACTTTTTACATCCATTTTTTAAAAGAAACTCCAAAAATGAATTACATTTGTTTTTTAGAATCAGTTTTATAAAAAAACGATGCCAAAAAAATCAATTTGTGTCATTTTTTTCGTCAGTTTCCTTAAAAAACGATGCCCAAAAAGTTAAAAAAAAGTTTCGATGTCAGTTTTTTTAAAAAAACCGACGACATAAATGAAAAAATATTATTTTGGCATCATTTTTTATATGAACTAATGCCAAAACGTAAATTTTTCTTCTTCCAGGTTTTAGCGCATTTCTTAATCTTCGATTTGATAGTCCATGGAGCAAAAATAGAGTTACGGATCAAATGTTATGGTCATCGGAAGTTGGACTTGTCAATGTTTCGATTGGTATAACTCATTTCAAATAAATTTTGATAAAAATAAATTAAAATCATATACAAAAACGAAAATAGTGATTGATAATTAAATTTACACCATAGTTGGTAAATCTCATTCGAATTTTCTATATTGGTAACTCGACAATAATAATAAATCATCTCTATAAGCAAGCTAATAGATCTGTTTTGAAATGAAGGAAATAAATAACAATGAAAATAAATGATTAAAATAGGTACCGTGTTTAAATTAATGATTGAATCCACGTTGTAAATTTTATTTTATTAAAGAGGATGAAAATGGTGAATGACGAATAAAATGGATTTATATATAGTAAACAAAAATATATTCGATATCGTTGTATGGAAATGTAGCAGGATTTTAAAAAGTTAAACACGTTTTGTGAAAAACTGGAAACATTGATCCCACATATTAGTGTATACTCTTTGGCATCGGTTTTGTATAAATTGATGCCAAAATGCCAATATATATCCTTTTTGGCATCAGTTTTTAAATAAACTGAAGATAAAATTTAAAAGAAAACACTTTTCACATCGGTTTTTTTTCAAAACCGATGCCAAAAATATATTTTTTTCTTTTTGGAAAATATTTTCATAAATATCGACGTAAAAAAATGAAAAAAATTACAATGTTTTAGATAATATCTTTTTCTTCGATTTGACTGGTCGTGGAGCGAAAACAAAGTTACGGATTACATGGTATGGTCTTTGAATGATGTACTTCTTTAACACTTTTATTAGAGAATATCAACTTCCGATAACCATAACTTTTATTCCGTAACTCCATTTTTGCTCCATGACCTGTCAAATTGAAGCTTAGGAAATAATATAAAACATAGTTATTGGTATCGGTTTTTTAAAAACCGATGCCCAAACTATTTTTCCCCTTTTTGGTGTCAGTTTTTATAAAAACTGATGCCAAAATTTATCTGGGAAAATATATTACATCGGTTTATATGAAACTGAAATCACACTAATGATTTTAAAACCATTTTTATACTATTGAAGCCTTAATTTATTTCTAAAACTAATAAAATTTTTATCACATACGTCTGAAAAAACAACATTACAAAAATTAAATAAGTTTCTTTAGGTCATTCAACAAATGTACTGACCTATTTTATTTCAAACTTGTTGAGTTTATCTTGCATAAAAATTACCCAGTCCAAACTAGCTAATTCCATATCATGATTCTTAGGATCAAATTATGTTTAGAAATCTATATGATTAATTTTTTCTCAATGGAATTATAGTCTTAATCTGGCTAATCTACATCTCGAATGATAGGTTCACTATAATGATTCATAAGAAATAACCGAATTCCATGTTTCCAATAGTTTTTGTATCAACAATAGGTAGAAAATCCTCTTCAAGAACAATTTTAGAAATAGATTTTTGAGTTATTCTTTATTATAATAACTTTATATTAAATGAAGACAATTGGTTTTGAAATAACATCCATGGATATAATTATAGGTTGTTTGAAAACAAGGGAATCCGTTTCAAAAAACAAAACATGATATTTTACTCAATATTTAAATTAATTTTATTAAAACCTCTATAAGACATACTAGTAGTTTAAGAACCTAAAAATATTCCTTTATCATATTTTGGGTGTGCATTTATGTATTTTATCATTACTATTAGAAATGAATTCACTAAAAACAATAACATGATGAAAAAATGCTTTAATTTCTTCCTATCTATAACTCATGAAGTGTCTTATTATGAAAATGTAAAATTAATAATAGATATATAGTATATAAAGATGTACTAACCAATTTGGCATAAAAGGATAAATAATTTAGTATTCACATAAGATAGTTTTAGTAATATATTTATTAATTTGATTTCTTATTTAAGCTACACACTTATTTTGTGGAGTTCTTGGTGTATAAAACATATGTCTAATACTATTCTTAGTAAAAAATGATTCAAAATCATAAATTTAAAATTCCCCATCAAGATCACTATTAATGGTAATGATGGAGTGGTTTTTGTCATTTTTTTACTCTATTTACAAAAGGATTAAAATAAATAAAGGTTTCTAATTTCTTTTTAAGAAAATAGTCCATTGTGTATATAGTGTAATCATAAATTGATACATATATATATTATTTGAAAAAAATAATTCCATTTTTTGTAGCACCAAATAATACCTGTATAATTATTATAAAACATCAAAAGTTGAGACTTCATTGATATATTTAAAACATGACATATATACCATAAAAATATGACAAGAGTAAGGACTTTAGAAATGTGAAACATATATTCCCATAAATCATTAACAAGTCATTTTCTATTCTACTTAATTATGTTTCTAAGGTTAAAGTGTCCATAAATTCTATTCCATAACTAAATATTGATCTTATATTACACTAAGGTAAACGAATAATTGACACCTGGGGACTTCTATGTTTAGCATTTAAACATTTTCATAATAATTGGAAGAAATAATAAATTCACCATTGGAACTGTTTAATTTACATTTATCATTCATAATGTTCAAAATTAAGCCTTTATCACATTATTGAATTATTCTCAAAATGTTTTCATATTGACCTATAACAAATAGAACATTTGAGAAAATTTATTTCCCAAGATGTATAATGTCCCTTATACCAATGATATCTACTTGAGAAATATATTTGAAAGTAACTTCTCCAACCATCATCATGATAATGTTATTAAATAAATACTTATTTTTCTATAATTCTCATGGACCATCAATGATTGATATACCAAATATTTTATTTTTTGTACTTTACTCCCTATACAAAAAACAAGAGAATTTTTTTATAACACACATCTTATTAGGTCTGGTATTATCATATAATAGAATTTTGGGTAACCACATTTTTCCAACATTACTATTTTGGGAAAATGAATTTTTTTTGAAAAAAAATCCTTTTGAACACCTTAATATTGAATTATGTTAAATGAAGGTTTTTTCTTCCAATGACCTCTACATCTCCAATTATTGAAAATTGGTACACTTTTAGGGACAAAATAATTGTTACTAAAAATTGGTTGTTGATTTTTATAACCCATTTCATAACTACAATCACGAGGTATAATTTTTTAAAAAATATTACCAGTTTTATATTCACATACGTAGTCAGGGATATGAGTTTAATTAGATTAGTGATTTTATATTTTATTTTGATTACAATGTTTTTATTCTCTTTAGAAATAGAATTATAACTAAGTTTCTCAAAATAATTCGAAAACTATTCTTCACATAAATTAGTTTCTCCAAGTACATAGATGTATTTTTTTTTCAAAATTTTCCTTATCAATAAATTTATAAAAATAAGATATTTTATTATTCAAAATTATTAATCATTAATTTCCTTTGTTATTTTTATTCATTATCATGTTTTTTATAAAAATTTTATTTTTAATTTTCTAAAATTTATTCAAATCTAGAAATATAATCCAATGTACGTAGTTTATTATGTTTATGCTATAGTTGATTGTTCATTAGATGATTTTCGATTTTTTCATTAGAATGATTTTCATTTAATTGTATATTAATATGGGATTCAGTAGTATATACCTTAGATATAAGTCCCCATGCCATAAACATTACATAATCATTATTTAATCCTATAATTAACATTGAGGATCTTTTCTGGTTTAGAGTTTTAGAAAAAATTTCCATAAATATAACATAACAACTCATTTTTATAAAATGTGGGAAAAAATACAACATTATCCATTTCTCCCACAATATTAAAAATTTAAATATGAAAATGAATTATTTTTCTTGATAAAAATATTACTGACTTCTTCCATTATTATACCCATCCTTATACTATGTGAAAAAAATAAAAAAATATGATTAGAAAAAATAGCTCAGTAAGTGATTTAAAACAAGGAATGAATGTGTTAGTTAATTATTATGTATAAACCCATGAAATCATAAAAATCATGAAAAACATCTTTGAAATAATAAATCATAAAGGTAACTTGTGGAATATATATTATACATTCATTGTCACTTTCAAATCTATATAGGGAGTAACCTTCATGATTATGTTTGGAATAACCATCAATGTATATTCAGTAATTCTCATAAGAGAAAACTAAAATTTTAACTCTGTCTCATTACCCAATGCATTGGAGATCTATCATGGGCTCACAAACCCTCATTTTATAATGGAAAAACCCTTATAAATAATAAATTCCCAATAACTATAACATAATCATAAAACATAAACCATGCATAAAGGAAAAATAAAATTTCCACATTGAAATCATAAGTTAACGGATATTGGTATAATCAATTCATTCTGAAAACCACACTCTTTTAAAAATAACTAAAAATATAATATTTTATTTTGATATATTTTACAAACATTATTTCTTATAGTGGAATCCCAATATATTATAATGGTCACGGTGGCTGAAAGGTCATTGTCACCGAATATTTAAAAAAATGAATTTTTTCATTTAGTAAAAGGCTTCATATAAAAAATATTCATTTTGAAAAAAAAAGGATGAAAATATAATTAAAAGTGGTTTATTTAACACTATATAAAATAATGTGGTGTATATTATAGAAATATGGCTTAATGAAAAGATATTAAGATGGAGTCCCTCAACATGAGTCTAAATCGTCGTGTATAACCTTTATATTACTGAATAATAAACATATATTAATTTATACATGATTTTGAACATTCTTTCATGTTTATTGTTTCTTTTATGTCACTTATTACCCTATTATAAAAACATATTATTATTTATGTTTGTATCATATTTTTGGTCATATTCCACACTTGAGTTGAAAATTAACATGGTTTTTAGGTCAATAGTCCATGTGGTCATAATTATATAATATTTAGAATATTATTCATGACATAATAACCACTTTTATACATTAATAATAATTTTTAAATATAGCCATTAATTATGCTTATAAAAATTGAACAACATTATATTCATGGAGATGGTAGTTCGTACGCACACAAAATTAACATTTTCATTTTTTATTTTTCATTAAAGAAATAATGTAATTATTATTTTATCATTCCATAATGATCGTAATATTATTATAATTATAATAATAATTTAAATATACTTATATATATATCATAAAAGTGGTGTTATGAATAAAAAAGATTCACATCACTTCTTGGAGGTGATAGTACACACGTACACATGAACGACGTTTTTTTATGTGCATGGAATGAAAGAAGATAATTGAAATATCATTCTTTTAAAATGATAAATATGTCATTAATATCACATATTAATATTAATTCAATAATTATAACTGATTTTTATAAATAATAATTTAAAATGAACTAAATCAGTTCATGGAGGTGATAATTCACATGTTCGCATGAATAATTAATTGCAATACCATTTGATAGAAGTATAGATTAATTTAGTGGATTACATTAACATAATTAAATCTCAGTTTATTTATGATACTAGATTTAGTATTTAAACATTTATGGACAATATTTAATGTAATTGGAATAATAAATAAAATACAAACTCTTATAAAAACGTTACCTCTTCTTTAGTTCATAACTTATGAAGAACTCCATAAAACCATAAGAAGAGTGATTTTTATAAACTAAGACATCAATAATTTTAGGAGTAATTCAAGTAAGAGGTTTTGGAATTGATTTTCCAAACCAAAATGAATTGTATGTGAGAGTGTAGAGAAGATAGGGAACTTCTTTATATGAGAGGGGAGGGGTACCCCTATAAATTATGTAAATAATAAATTAAAATATATTAACTTTTTAATACAAACATGTAAAAAATGAAATATTATTATAATAAGATGGGGATTTATCTATATACTCTCATCCAATAATTTTTAGACATGTATTGATCCTTATCTTTTTAGTTTACCCTTATTTATTCTCTTTTAATTTATAAATCAGTAACTACATTTTAATTATTAAGAGGTAATTAATTATAATTATGTTGTATAAATTACCCATAATTTTACACTTAATGATATCTTAGACTTTATCATAGCCACATTGGTATTTTAAAATATTTTTATGATTTTTAAATTAAGTAATAAATTACTACTTTTATAAAACATCAATAATGTACATTTTTACACTATTTATTTTATAAAATTTAAATACAGACTAAATAGTGAGATAAAATCGAACCAAAGCATTTAATAGTCTTTGAACATGTCATATTACCCTATAAAAATAGTTTAAGACATAAATTATGTCACATAATATTTATTTTACTATTTATTATATCATTTAGTCGATTACTTCATTAATAAAGTAGTCAATACATCATCATTGTGTCATAATTAAAAATAATTTCATAATGTCCAAAATTATATATAAAATATCGTTATGTTGGAAATATATTTAGATTTATAATTAATTATTATTGTATAATATATCACTTATATAAACCCATATTAAAATTATTTTATTAAGAATATATGTGTATATAACATATTTTCCTTTACATTAAATTAAATGTTATAAGTGTCATCATCACACCCAAGTGGCTTCCAAAAGCCAAATTTTAATCCCAGAGTACCCTTGATAGGCCATATATCATCCAATAGTATTATGAAAATTGTTAGGGTATTTTTATATTATTATAATATTATTTTTACCCTAATTTACCAGATTTAACATTTAATCATGGTAAATAAAAATAATTACTAATGTTATTGTTCGTCATGTCCAAAAATAAAAATAAAATATTTAAATAATTTGTATCATATGATTCCAAATATAGAACCCATTTTTAAAAATTCAAAACACATATTATATAGTAATTAATTTGATATTAATTCCTGTTTTCAAAATGTGAAAACTTGTTTTCTAAAATTAAAAACCATCAAAATATTGACATGCATTTATATCAAATTTCAATGTGAAATTACATCAAATGAAAACTTTATATAAAATGATAATAATATAATCTGATTAAACAATAAAACCAATTAAAAGGAAAATATAAATATATAATAAAATTATATGAAAAGGTAGTTTTTAATTATAATGTAGTATTTTTCTCTATTCATTAAAAACTGAATTTTATTAGAAAAATACCAAAATTAAACCAATGTAAATTTTGATGTCTTAATTTTACATAAGTTTATTTTCTAAAAAATAAATTTTAAAATTTTCAAAAAATATATTTAAAAAGATTCCCTATTAAAAGGAAATAAAACTATCTTTTAAAAAAATATGAAATTATTTTATGCTTAAAATTGGGTTTAATATCTTTTTATGAATATAAATTGTATTTTATGAATATAAAAAATTAAACAAACATGTGTGAACATAATATATTGTTATTTTTATTAATTACCACTAACAAATTTTCTAGGAATTAACTACAATTTAAAATAATTATATTAATAATGTATTATTTTTCGATATAACTATGTTTTGTGTGAAATGTAAGATTTTTGAGGAACATGTTGTCGTGATTCACATAAGAAATCGAAAAAAGCATCCAATTTTAAAAAAAATTATTATCTAATTCATAAATATTAATATATATGAAAATTTATTATTCTATAATTACATGGGATGTTAAATTCTTCCCCCCTTTTTTTAAATTCTGTCCCCGCAATTTTATTCACTTATTAAATAAGTTGGGGTATTTATCCCTCACAGAATTTTCGTATTACCATGTTTCGTATTCAACCATATATTTTTTTACACAAATAAATAAACTAAAAAGTAACCTTACTCTACTACACTTTCTCTCAATATTCGTAAATATGGACTGGTTATTCCTCATAAAAAATATTATTTTCCAACTAAAGAACTTTTAAACTCAAATCATAAGAGGGATCCAATATATACTTTCATAACATTGAAACATAAAAAAATTTGTGTACCTATTATAAATTTAGAGGTATATTCACTCAGTAATAAATTGAAAGAACTTTAACTAGTATTTCATAGGGTCCTATGAATTGTTGACACAACATCCCCTTTTTTCCAAAACGTGTCATTATTTACCATGGAATATCATTGAGAAAGACATGATCACCTACCTCAAAGGAAATATCGTTACATTGGTTATCTGAAAAACTATTTTTTGTTCTCTATGATGTCTTCATGTGTCTCTGTATCAAATTAAATTTCTCTTCCATTTACTCCACCAATTCTCGTCCCATCAGCTTCATATCACCTACTTCATCCCAAAAAGATGGAGTTTGACAACACATTCCATATAGTGGTTCAAATGGTGCCATCTATACACTGGAATGAAAACTGTTATTTTATGAAAATTTAAACAATGAAATCGGTTGATCCCAAAATCCCTGGTAATCCAGTGAACAAGCACGTTGCATATCCTCCGAGGTCAGAATTATTTGTTATGACTTCCCATCTGATTAAGGATGAAAAGTTGTACTAAAATTTAATTCAATGCCCAAAAACTTATAAGGACATTTAGAAATGTAAGGAGTGAAACATAGATCACGTTCTGATATAATGGTGAGAGGAACTCTATATTACCAAACAATCTCTTTATGATACAACTGAACAACTTGATCTAGAGACAGAGTATCCAGGATTGGAATAAAATGAGTATATTTAATCAATTGATCAATAATAACTCAGTTCACATTGTTACATATGGAAGTATTTGGTAATCCCACACTTAAATCCATGGATATATTTTACCATTTCCACTCTAGGACTAGAAAATGTTGAGTCATCCATTTTGGTAACTACTGCTCTACATTAACCCAATGAGAAATAAAAAATATTAGGGTAATGTAATCAATACCTTTTTTCATTCCATCCAACTAGTAATATTCCTAACTATCTATATACATCTATATGATTCCAGGATTTACTAAAAATGGAGAACTATGAGCTTGGAATAACAAATATTTATCCAATTTTCAATCAATGGGCGCATATAATCTATTTCAAAACCTCAAAACACAATGTTTATCAATGTTAACTTTAGTTAACATACTCTTCTGAACTAAATTTACCTTTTTTGAAAACTTATTGTCTTCATTCTGCACTTTCATAATTAGTTCTGATAGGGATTATACCACTCCAATCTAAAACAAATAAGGTAATTCCCTAGATCGACAATAACCAATCCAAAATTCATCAATTCATTAACCAAATGATCATGTTCCAAACATCAAATAGTTAATATAGCATTACTTTTATCACTCAAATCGTCAGCAACATTGTTTTATTTTCAAGGATGTAAATCAATATTGGAAATATAGCTTATACCCACAGTTTGAAACTGTGGGTATAGCCCACAAAATCATGGGTATAGGCTAAACCCATAGTTTATGGAACCATGAGAAACTGATGCATCAGTATAGCCTTGAGCTATACCTATGGGTTGGAAAACCTATACCCACAGATTGAGAACCATGTGTATAGACTACACGCATATTTTATCCAACCATGGGTCTTTATGTTTGGGTATAGAAATCAGATATACCAACGACCTAAGAATTTTATACCAATGGTGTTGAAACTATGGGAATTGTTTTAAATAAAACAAAGGTTTGGGTTTTGAACCCTCACCTCTGTTATGCCTTTGAACACATTTAAAACTACACCAATTACTACTATATATATATATATTATCTTTTATAAATAAATTTATAAAATTTGGGTATATAAATAAAACATACTCAGTGAGTTCCGATCCCGAGCCACTACTCCATCGACGAACTCCCTTAAAACTACACCGACTACAATTATGTTTATATAAACATATACTATTATATATATATATTCTACATCTAATTGAAATTTCCAACATGGGTATTGAACTTGCGTCGCTGCTCAGCCACCTAACTCCCTTACCACTAAACTATTTTCTGTTATTTTCAGTTATAAATATATTATCTTGTATATATATATATATAATGTCGGTATATATAAAAAGTCCAATGCATGTATTGAACCATTGCTGGTGCTCTGCCACATAACACCCTTACCAAACACTACTCGGAAGTCATGTATACATATATATTATCTTATATATATATATATACAAACAATGTGTATATATAAGAAAACCATGACAATAGATTCCCCCCTGATTATTTTCACACATAAAAATAAGGGACCCTATACCCGCGGTTCAGTAAAAAGTTGGTATATGTTAAATCTAAACCCACAGTTTGAAGGAACTGTGGGTGTAGAATTCGGGGTTAAATCATATACCCATAGTTCCTATACAAACATGGGTATATCCTTATATACCTAAGTTATTACACACAGTTTATTACAACCATGGGTATAAGACCACCTATACCCATATTTTAGTGTGAACCATGGGTGTAGGTTTTCCCGCGCCATTCCCACACAATTTTTTGGCTTCATGCTCTTACATAGGTACCCTGTTACAATGGTTTAATAATAAACATGGGTATTTTTTATAAAATGTCATCTATACTGATGTTTGATTAAAATAGTGGGTATTGGTGGGTTTATACCCACATATTTTTGGAAAATTATGGGTATAGACACATTTTCCGGTAGTGAATGAATCCTGCAATCATAATCCCTGATTTGTTCCAACAATTATCTCTATATCATGTTTAAATATATCAGAGTGAATATATAATTCAATCATTTATATTAATTATATATTTCACATTTTTCACCATAAAGATGAAGCCTCTAAATTTTTAAAGCAAATACAACAGTTGCTAATTCCAAATCATGTGTAGGGTAATTTAACTCATGTGTTACCATATTATGTGAGGATTAAGAAATTACCTGATCATTAATCCTTAGAAAACGAAAATTTACATTCATATAAGAATCATTATAGATAAATTTTCAACATTCCCATATGGTAATGCCAATACTATATCATTCACCAGTCTTATTTTCAATTCCTGAGAACAATCATCACATTATGTTGTCTAGATGAACAAAACAAATTTTCGAGTTAACATTGTCATTGGGATATATTATCATGAAAACATTTAAACAAACCTTTAATAATAGACATATAAACTAAGAAAACTATGAATCTCGGTTATATTTTCAGGTCATGGATATTCTTCTATAACTTTTATTTTAGTAGGGTCCATAGTTATTAAATCTTTAGAAACAATGTGGCTAAGTAATGAAATTTGATGTAACCAAAACTCAAACTTTCATAATTTCCCAGGTAATTTCATTTCATTTAAGGTTTTCAATAAAACCCTTAAATGAGTTTCATTCTCTTATTTATATTTAGAATGTACCAAAATATCATCAATAAACACAACCACAAACATATCCATGAACTCATGAAATACTATATTCATAAGATCGATGAATATAGTAGGTGAATTAGTTAAACCAAATGGTATAACCAAAAATTCATAATGGATATATGTAGTATGAAACAAATTCTTCATAATTTATTATTCCATTACATTAAATTGATTTTAATGTGGCCTCAATTAAACATTCAAAAAATACTGATCTCCCAGGAGCTGATCAAACAAATCATCGATATGAGGAAAAGGATAATTTTTTTAATAGTGATTGTATTCAAGGCTATGAAATCAATTTATAGTGTCATTTAACCATATTTATTTTTAAAAAACATGATTTTACCACCCCATAAAGATGTGGTATGTAGAATTAAACTATTTTCTAAAAACACCTCCAATTTCTTCTTTAACTCTAAAAGTTCAATTTGAGCCATTCGATAAGGGGGTTTTGAAATTTTTATAGCTTCAGGAACTAAGTAAAGAATAAATTAAACTTCTCAATTAGTTGTATTACTAGACAACTCCTAAGGAAAAACATCAAGATACTCACCTACCACGGGCATATCACTAATCTTAACAATTACTTTTTTTTTCCAGAAATATGTGAAAGGTAATAATAATTTACATTTTTATTATTTTATAACTTTCGAAATATGTTATAAAAGGTATGGTTTCATTATTATACACAAACTAAAATTGTTTTTAGAAAGAAGCTTTTTTTCCTCTATAGTTATTCTTAACATGGTAAAAAATCCAATCCATACCTAGAATAACATAAAACTCTACTAGAGGAAAAACAATACAGTTTGTAGGTAGATTATTTCATCAAACAAGGATTGGAAGATTCTTAAATTTTCTTTTTATCTCAAAATTTCCCCCATGTGTTTTTACTATAATTTCTAAATTCATTTTGTGAGTTGGAATTTTCAATTTCTGATAAACGTTTATAGAAACGAATGAATGTATAGATCATGAATCAAACAACACGTTGGTATAATCTGAATAAAAAAACAATGTACCTAATATCACTTCATTTGATGGCCCAACATCTACTGAAGTTGTTCCAAATGATTTCACCACACCTTTCTACTTATAGTCTGTTCGTTCCAATCATTTGAGTTCTCTATTGGACACTTATTCATAAAATGACGCATCTCATTGCACTTAAAAAAATTTACTACCTATAAATCATATTTTCTCATTCCACTACCCAAATCATTTTCAGTGAAATTACTCTCCTTATATCCCATTTTACCACATCAAAAGCACATACCATAATTCAAAAGGCACTCCCCAGGGTCCTTTTGACCACTTTTTTCACAAAATTTAAAAACAATTCTATTACCTTCATATTTTTTGGAAGATTTATTTCCATTCACCTATCACATTTAACTCTTATTTTGATGTTTTTCAAAAAAACACATGATCATAAAAAAAATCTCATTTCCATATTCTTCAAACATTGTAAAAGTATTTAATAAATTTTGAACAAATAATATTCCAATGCCCTTGGATACTTTGGCATTAATCTTGAGTAAAAATGATTGATTTGACTATAATGATCTCCAATTAAATTTTGAGCACATATTTCTAGTTAAGTAGATTTGGTTTATAAGAAGCCAGTGAGTCATCCTCCATCTTGTATTCTATGAATTTGTTTTCTATCATATGTCAAGCCACTATAGGAAAATATTTCTTAACAAACATACCTTTGAATTCATCCAAATCAAGATCATCAATATCCTCACTATCCCTAATATTATTAACCATAGGCCACAATTGATCGTCTTCACCAAAAAAAATGGTATATAGTTCGACTAACTTTTTGATTTAATAAAAGCCCCATGGCATTGAAAATACATTCCATTGGTTTAATCCACCCTTCGTCTAGTGAAAATCCTTGTTATCCTTTATATGATGGAGGATGTTGAGTCATGAAATTCTATACTATTAAAAAGTTCATTTTTCATTGATTGGGCTGATCCCCTGCATGGATAGCACCACCATTTATTGCCTCAATCAGCTATGCCATCGATACAACAAACTGTTCAGTTATAATTCAGACCATCTAGGGTTTTTTATATAGAATGTCATTTTCTTCATGATTTCGTGCCAGCAAAGGTACCCAGTTTCTTCATTGGAAAACCAATCGGAACAAACATATCATAGAAGAAGCAACATGGTAATCATCAACTTCGATATCTTTTCAATTTTACCATATAATAAAAATCATTTATGGATATTCTATTAACTATATCCTAACCCCTAATGTAATCTAAATCGACTTATGGTACCAAAGATATGACCCAATGCCTTAAATATAGCATAAATTTGATATATTCATAGAATTTATATTGGGGATCATTTCAGATTTATAGTTATATAGAATTTGTCTATATCTATTAAATAACAACTAAAATTTATAAAAAGTGGAAACCATTACAACTGTATACATTTATTCCAAAATATAAAATTTTTAGTAGAAAACATGATTTATTTTTCTTGATAAAAATATTTTCAACTTCTTTCTTTTTCTTACCCATCCTTATACCCTATGAAAACATTTTTTTGACTTCGGATGACCACAAAAAGATCAGTTAGGGATATATTATACGGAAATAAAGAATTATCCCATGAATATCTATAATCCCATGAAATCCTAAGAACACTGAAAATCTTCATTGCAATCATAAATCATAAACGTATCTTGTTGAATACATATCATACATACATTGTAGCTTTCATAGGTATAATAGGGAGTAGCATCCATGGATACATTTGTAATACCCATCATAGTATATTCCCTTAATCTCTTAGGAGAAACATTATTTTCTAACTCTGTATCATTACCCAATGTATTGGAGTTCTGTAACAGGGTTACCCACCCTCAGTTTATCAATGAACTTCCTGTATACAATCAAAATTCCCAAGAACCATAACATAATCATGGCACCTAAACCATGAATAAATGTAAAAAAACATTTCCAAATTGAAATAATATGATATAAGTTTAAGATATTGATATAATAAATTCATTATCAAAACAATTTTCAATACCAAAATATCTAAAATGGTATATGGTGTTTAGTTTTCTTCAAAAAACATTACAGCTAGTAGAGGAATCCAAATACCAAATAATGGTCATAGAGGAAGAAAGGTATTTTTTACCACATATGTTAAAAACATTCCTTTTGTCATTTGAGAAAATATTTATTATAAGAAGGATTCCTTATGAAAAAATTTTAATTCAATAAAAGTCTAAAGTGTTGATAATAAACCTTATAAAATAAAGAGGTGTATATTATCAAAATATTCCACAATGGAAAGAGGTTGAGATGAATCCCCTTACCATGAGTCTAAATCATTGTGTACAATCGTTATATTCTTGATTAATAAATATAGATTAATTTTTAAAACCATTAGAAATTTTTTCAATTATATTATTTATTTTATATCACTTATTACAATGTAATAAAAATTATATTATTATTTAAGATCATATCGGATGTTTTGTCGACATTCCGTACTTGAGTTGAAAAGAAATATGGTTTTGATATCACGAGTCCATGTGGAAATAAGTACATCATATCCTGAATATTATTCATGAAATAGTCACTACTTTTTTACATTAATCAAACTTTTAAATATGGTTATGAAAAATGAGCAATGTTATATTCTTAGAGATAATAGGTCGTACGTATACATGAGTGACGTTTTCATTTATCATTGATAATTATGGAAATAAAATAATTAGTTTTTTTCATTATATAATGATAATAATATTTTGATAATCATTTTAATCATTTAAATATACTTATATATATAATACAAGTGATTTGGGGAATAAAAACAATTCACATCGCTTCGTGGAGGTTATAGTTCACACGTACACATGTACAACATTTTTGTTTTTTATGTGCATGGAAGGTAAGAAAATAATTGAGTTATTAATCATTTAAAATGATAATTATTTCATGAATATCTCATATGAGTATTAATTCCACCACTATAACTGATCATGAAAGACTATAATGGAAGACTAACTAAATCGGATCGTGGAGGTGATAATTCACAGGCACGCACAAACAATTAATTCCTTTTTAATTTGATAAAAGTAGATAGTGATTTAGTGGATGAAATTAACATAATAACATCTCATTATATAGAGAGTATTGAATTAATTATTTCATATTTTTAAACGAATATTTAATGGAAGTGGAAGAATAAATAAAATTGAAACTCTTAATAAATGATACCACTTTTTCGGTTGATCACCATTGAAGAACACCATAACAACTATAAGGAGGGTGTTATTACTAAAATAAGGAATAGAAAATGTGGGGAGGGATTATTTGAAGAGGTTTTAAATGATCTTGGTTGAACCAAAAGGCTTTGGATGTGTGGCTATTATATTATAGGGGTAACTTTTTATAGGAGAGGAGAGAGGCACCCTTTGAAATTATTATCATATGAAATTAATATAAATTTATTTTTAAATAAAACTTCTTCTGAATATAAATATTATAACTAAAATATGAGTATTTTTCAAAATAATTTAATACAATAATTTTTATTCATGTATTGATTTTATATTAAACATTAATTGTTTTGGTTTAACCTTAATTAATCTTATTAAATTTTAAAAGTGGTGACAACATTATAATTATTAAGAGACTATTAATATTACAAATATGGGGTAAATTTCACCTAATTAGAAAATAAATGATATTTTATACCTTATCATATCCACATTGTATTTTTAAATTATTTTTAGTATTTCTAACTTGTTTAATAAATTAAAATTTTTATAAAACATCAATTATGTCAATTTTACACTATTCAGTTTGTTAAATTTAAATAATATATTAAAAGGGAGATAACCTTGATCAAAATCATTTAATAGTGTTATAAGATGTCATATTCTCCTATAAAAATCTTTTATGACATAAATTATGTAATATAATATTTATATTGCAATTTATAATATCATTTATTTGATTCCTTCATAAATAATGAAATCAGTACATCATCGTTGTGTCATAATTAAATAAAGTTATATAAATCAAAAAAATTATAAATATAAAAACATGATGTAGGAAATATTATTAGAATTATAATTAATATTTATTTTTGATGAGATCAATTTTAAAATCCCATATTAAAATTGTTTTAGTATGGAGATATATGTTTATAACATATTTTATTTTACCATATATTAAAAGTTATAAGTGTCATAATCACACCAATGTTGCTTCCAAAGGAAAAATAATCAACCCATGTATTTATGTGGTAATCCATATCTCATTCAATAGGATTATGGAATTTTTTTGTGTATTTTAATTTTATTATAATAATATTTTTACCCTTATTTACCTGAATTACACTTTAAATGTGGTTAAAAAATAATTACTAAAGTTACTATTCGCCATGTCCAAAAATAAAAGGGGAATATTTACATAATTTGTATATTCTGATTGAAAACAAGGAATCCATTTTTTTCAAAAAAAAAACATGGAATCCGCGGTAATTAATTTAATATTTTTTCTTACTGCCCAAATGAGAAATTGAGTTTTTTAGAAGAAAATACTATCAAAAGTTTAACATATGTTTAAATCAAATTTTAAATTTTAAATTACCTCCAATAACCAAAATAATTTTAAATTATAAAAACATAATCCAATTAAACCTTAATACCAATTAAAATGATACTCTAAAAATATAAAAAAATTTAATGGAAATGTAGTTTTGACATAAAATGTAGTATTTTTTACTATTCATTAAAAAAGGAATTTTATCAGAAACATAACAAAATTCAACCAGAGTAAATTTTGATGTACAGATTCAAAATAAGAAGTTTATATTTTCAAATAAAACATATAAATTTGTAAAAACTTATATTTAAAAATGGTTCTCCATAAAAAGGTTGTAAAACTACATTTTAAAAAATATTAGAGTATTTTATGCTTAAAATTTTATTTATTCTCATTTTAATCCTCTAAATTTTATTTTATGAATGAAAAAAATTTAAAAAACTTGTGAAAACATAATACATTATATTCTGTTCAATTGTTTCAGTACAAAGGTTAGGAGATAACTTCTATTTAAAATAATATTACTAATACTATTTAATTTTTTATTCTGACTTAGTCTTGTGTGAAACATAAGATTTAAGAGAAACATGTTGTTGCATGTTTGGTACACTATCGGATAAATAATCCCTTTTAACATGAAATTAATATCTAATTCATAAATATTAATATATATGAGAATTTCTTATTCTATAATTACCTTTGATGTTACATTATACAGAAGATATATGTTTACCAGTTGTACCTCTACAAATTATACAATGTAATTCTATTTGGTTCCTTCATTATTTTTATAATTATCTAAAGAATATAAACCACTCAAAACCCAAGTGTTATATGATTTTATAATTTCATTCCTTTTGACTTATAATAATTTTTTATATTCTTGTCTGAATTTATATCATTTATATATTTCCTTTTCATCTTTTTAAAATCTGGAAAAATGTGTCATGTTCTCTTACATTCATAATATGTAACCTCAAAATCATTCTTTTTTACTTTTATACTTATGAAATTTCATATATCATTACTGATAATATTTTATTCCCATAATATTTTTCATCCTTCTATAAATATTATCTAACTAATTTTCTTATTGTTCTAATGAACTATAATTAGGTTGATCAACAACATTTGTCTTTCTTGAAGACACTAGAACATTATTTGCTAACTAAAATTTCGTAGTAATAGTAGATATTATAGAAAAATCAACTCCGCCTTTTTTTCTTCTATCTTTCATTGAATCACACTTTAATATTACATAATATTTAATGATGGTTCCAACAATATCATTAATAATTAGATAGGTAATCTTTATTACTTCATCCATAGTGGATATTTTAGATTCCCACTCATTGGGAATTTTGTAAATAATATTTTAAACCAAAGTATCATCATTAAGAAATTTTTCTCAAATAGAATATAAACTATTAATAATGGATAGAATCCTTTGGTGAATTTTGGTAATTGATTCACTTGGTAAAAAATGAAAGGCTTTGTAATTAGTTTAAAGCATGGATCTTCTTGTTTCTAAAACTATGGATGTACCAAAATGTGTTACTTAAAACATACACCAAATTATATCAGTAGCTTCACAATATGATATATAAATATAGAAATTACCTTTCATAAAACTCAATAATGTATTTATGACTTTATATTTCAACTGATATTCTATCATCCCAACATTATAAAAAGTAGAAAACTCTTTATCGGAAATATTATAATTCCTAGTAAGTAATATTAAATTATCCAATCCATTGATGATTACAAAGGATTTCATTATATCTCCAAAATACTCTTAGTCATTCCCATAAAAAATTGGGGGTTGAATATGATTTATATTTTTTAGTGATCCAATATCCACACCTTGAATCTTATATAATCATACACTCATTTATACCAGTACATATTATTGTTAGAACAATTTCATAGCACAATGATAAAGAACTTAATAAAATGAAATTTTATAAAGAAATTCAATACTTGGAAATAGATAGTAGTAGAACATTATCTAATACCAGTAGTTTGATTGAATAATTAACAATGATTTTTACAATTACAAGAGTGGTTGAATTATAATTTATTAATTTTAATGTAATCTATGTAGAAAACCTCATTAAGTAATATTATCAGACTCAATGATCATCTGAGGACTGGAGTGAAAAAATAAAAATCAATGTTGATCATATTATATCAATGTATGTTTTCATCCTAATCATAATTTGTTTTATAAAACAAATTTTAATAATTTTTTGTAAAACATAATTTTTATCATAATATGTACAATGGAATAAATACTTTTAGAAAAAATAAATACAAAATCCTATTACATAATAATGACATACATTATATATTAAAAAAAATCTTCAAAAATTAAGAGATAAAGGTAGTCAATGTCCATTATAGAAATTTTCCATAGTTTTATACTTACTATAAGGTATTTCTTTCCATTCTCAGAAATCCCATGATACGAGGATTAGAATAATATGTCTTCCTATCCTTGGAAGCTCTCTATTATAACGATTATATGTGGCTGACTTCCAATCCTAGAAGCCCTAAATAATATGGATCAGATGCACTATATTCCTATCATTGGAATCCATACATCATAAAAGTGATCAAAAACATAATAAAAATGAAATATTTATAATTTAAATAAACTACACAAGGATTCCATATAATGAAACTCTCTAGTAGTTTACAAATACTAAGAGAGAAAAATTCACTCTATAAAATCTACAAAAGACGTGATTTATGAAAATGTATGATCTAAAAAATATTCAAATGACAAAATATTTATAGGAATATCTCCAATGGTTGTGTTTCTATGTTTTTTTAATGGCCTCAAGTAAAATCCTCTTGATATCTTGCAATGTTCTGGCATAACTAAATCTTTGACATTTTTTTTTCTTAGCACAATTTTTACTCTAAAAATGTTCTATATCATAGGGAAAATTCATATGTATTCTGATTTAATTTTTTAGCCTAATGGAATAACTTATTTACTATTAGTAAGAAAATTTTCAAGATGTTCAGCCCAATGTATCTATACTAGAATCAGTCTAATGGTCATGCGTTTTTTCATTAGGATATAGAGGTCAAAATTCTAACCACTAATCTAAATAATGGTAAGTGAGACTAATCAGATGAATACCCAATCCGCTGGATAATATTTAATATTGAAACATTTATATTTTTAATCAATTATAATTTATTCTTTGTATTATTAAAAAGAAATTTTTTCTGACAAACAATATAAAACACATAGGATATGGAAAATATAGTAAACACGTTTCTAACAGAGTGTTTGTGATTTCCAGAACTAATGTAATGTAAATGTTAGCAGTAAAAATTATGAATGAACATATAAAACCATTAATTTATTTTATGGTCTTTATCATTAAATGTATGTAAATTTTCATATCCATTTGTGGATATCTCTTCTGTAGGGTTTACTATCTAATTATTAATGAAGCGGTAATATATATTTTTCTCAATTTACCATGTTTTAGGCGTATGTAGTGTTATAGACCTATATTATTCTATGAAATATATATACTTGTTATTTGACATTTTTTGTCATTAATATCATTAATTTCATGATCATATATATTTAATTTAATGATTATATTTCATGGGGATTACGACTCAATGTTCCCAATGTGGTAAGAATCTTATGTATAATGTCATCATTTATGAGGATCATTTGTAATTATACATCCAATATTTAAATATTTTGATATTTATGTCAAAAAACTATTGAATATTCTTCTCATATATTTATTTTAGGAGGATTCATGTTTTCCAATACTTTTCCTCAATTATATTCAAAATATTTCATAATAATTTTTAAATTAAAAAAATTGATCAAAAACTACATTTTTTCAAAAAATAGTTTTTCAAAAAATGTTTTAAAACTTTTCTTGACATGTTTTCAAATCCTAATTAGTATATTATAAAATAAATGTTTTATTTGAATTTTAATTCATTATTTATATGTTTTCATGTGTTTTTTCAATGAATATTTTTTATTTTTTATTTGTTTTAAATACTGATTAACTAAATGAAAATGGTATTCACCTCAAAATGAATTTAATAATATTTTATTAGAATTTTGATTCATCAATGTCAATAAAACATGTTTTTAATTAAGCCCTAATACAGATATATTGTGATGATATCATCCAAATTCATTCTATGAACTAATTAATATTGCTTCAATGAGATTGTTAGAGTACACTTTTTTTCCAAAGTTTAATGATGTCTCAGATAGATTATTATGAAAACCATTTAATTTATATTTATTATTAATGTTTCCTTAGGCTAATAATGCTTCAATGATATTTTTATGTTTCTCCTTGCTCTTGGATTAAAAGGGAATTTTGTTAGTAAATGATACCAAGATTATTTGAAGGAATTATCTAAATACTCTATTAAATATATCATGATTTTTGAGGTATTAATATGTTTTGGGGGAATTAATATGAATATATAATGATCATAACTTCAATTAAATATTTTTATATAAGAATAATTGTACATTACCTTAAGTTTCTGATATAAATATGATGACTCAACCCTGAGATGTTCATATATCAACGTACTTGATCAAAAAATAATTAATCATTAGAAGTTGATACTTCATATTAATGGTGATCTTATTGATCACCTCTTAATTGAAACAAAAATTTATTAACCCATCATTTTTGTTTAAAATGAGAAATAGGATACCCCAAGTTGTGGCACTTTTGAATATGAAACTTTTGCCCAATAGTCTTGTTGATTCCTATTTAACACATATTATTTTAACGGGGAAGTCATAATAGTGCATCTATATATAATAATTAACTAGGTATAATATTAATTGTGAACTCTACCTCACAATACTGAAGAAAAATTAATAAATATTCAGAAAATAAATCAGAATATTCCCTTACAATGGTAAATTTTTCAATGTTGATACATTCCTTCAAATCAAACATTTTTAAAGTGATACTTCTTCATTGGGTATCAAAACCCAAACCATTGAAGGATTTTCCAAAGGTGATTCACAATGTTTATTGAATTTCACCTAGAGAATTGGATGGATGATAATTGAGAAAGAGAATTCATTTTCCTGACAAATGATGTGAGGTAAATATAATAATATCCAATCCATTATAATTACATAATCAAATTACACCATCGAATGTATTGGGATATTCACTGGAAGAATATTCATAAGGACCCAATGTTATGAACAATACAACATGTGTGTATCATTGATCACACAAGTAGGTTTTTTTAAAGATATTTATACATCATGTTATTGAGATATTGATTCAGCTATTAAAAATCAAATATAGGATATAATATATCACAAATAACTAGAATAATATATCTTTTTTCCTTTCCCTATTGAATAATAATTTTACATTATATGACTTCATTTTAATGTTTCCCCTTTGATGTATTGATGGGATAAGATCTCCCTTCCCAATTTAGCTTTTGTGGTTTAATATTCTTGTTACCCCTGATCACATGTAGTTTGGTTCATGGGATTACATAGTTCCTTTTCACCCTATATATTAATTATTGAACCTTGATAGATTCATTTGGAGGTTCCTTCTTTTCCTAAATCACATTGGTCAAGTTTTGCATTTCTATAAAATATTAATTATCTTAGGGGAATTTTATATTTCACTTGAATCATTTCTAGGTCCCTTTAGGGAAATTCCCATGATTCTTCTTCCCGCATTCCTGAAATGTTGGTGGTTTTATCTTCCTTCCTCCATTGTCCTTCAATATACTATCTTGAAGCCCAATATTTAATTTTATATCACTATAATAATTTTACCATTCTCCAAACTGTATTTATTCGTTGATAGTAAATCAATCTTAACATTCATAACTTCGAATGTCTGGGATTGATAGATCAGTTTGGAGGCATGGTTTTGAATCACTTTAGAAAATTTATATTTTTATATCATTATTGATAAGAAATAGAGTCCTTTCTTGAAAAACATGTGAAAGTTTTCTCATAAGCTTTGATATATTGACACTCTATTTTCATAAGCTTTAGTAATTCTCTCTCTGTATTTGTTAAAAGAGTTCAAGGGAAATAGATATTAATACATATCTTCTTAATTTCATTCCACTATATTTCTTCCCTTCCATATTTCCACTTGGTATTCTTTATCAGCACCCACCATTGATCATACCCTACTTATAAATGATAGAGGTGAAATTTAAACTTAACATTACAGAATATTGGATAATAGAAATGACCTCCACAATTGAGTTAACTAACTATTTGGTGATAATTGGATTATAAGATTTCCTATACGTTAGTGGATGATTTATCATAAATTAATTGATTTAAATTTTCTACTTATTTGGTAAATTCTTATATTCCACTTGATCGTGGTTATTTTTTATACCCAGAACAACTTGGTGACCATTTTCATTATGTATTGAAATCCATATCTCATTTCATTAGAAATATTATACAGATAACCATTTCCTTTTCCCTCACATGGATTACAGTAATGATCTCTCTTAGATCTTACCATTTTGTAAAAGAGAAATGGTTCTAAAAATTTATACATCAAAAAATAATTGAATAATATTTTATGCGTATGTGAATATTAATTCCAATTTAATATGTTATGTGACCCCTATTTTTATCCTTTTTTTAAATTATGTGTAACACCCCAGGTAAATAAAGAATATGACATTTCATATTTATCTATATTTATGAATAAAATATTGAAATGAATTTAAAGGGGAAGCTATGCTCGATGGCGTACCCAACACGCAACAATGAGTTTCTTGGGAATCTTACGTTGCACTCTAATAATAAAATAATATTATTTTAAGTGGTAGTTAATATGTAGCCGTTGTATTGGCGGGAATAGATCGAAATAACTAAAATATGATTATATATGTTCTTAAATATTTTTACATTTATACAATAAAAGATAAAGGCTTAAAATACGGAAAGAATTCAATTTTTGGCGTATATGCCCTAGTTTTCACTAAAGGTTAACTTATCACCTTTTAATGGAGAATTGTCATTAAATATTGTTTTGAACACTCTTAAACATTATTTTGGAACAAATAAAACTCTTCTTAAGAATCGGGACATCAAAATTTACTTTGTGTAAATTTTTGGTATCTTTCCGATAATGTTCATTTTTTTAATGAATAGTGTAAAATGTTGTATTTTAATTCAAAACCTCTTTTTAATCTAATTTATTTATATGATTAGGTTATATTTTGAATTGGTTTTAAAGTGAAATTAGAAAATATTTTTACCATTAAATCCAATAGTGGTCGTTGGAAATAATTTCACTTTGAAATCAGACTTAAACTAGTGTCAATCTTTTGATACTTATTGTTTTATAAAAACACGCTATTTGCTCTGACAGTGGGAATTAATCATTAAATTAATTAATGTGACTTATATGTTTTGAATTTTGTAAAACGGACTTCATTTTTGAATTCAGAATATCAAATATAGCTTAGGGTGAATTTTTGGGATTTTTCTGAAAAACTTCAATTTTTGATGAATAGTGAAACCACTAAGTGTTACTTATAAAAACTGATTTTCCGTTTAAATGAAATTTTGCCATCATTGTGTTTTGATTTTCAAAAATCCGACATACATGGTTGTCATTAAGAAGTAAAATGTGGTTCAATGAGATTAAAATAATTTTTTGGTGAATAGTAACTTATTAAGTTTTTAATCGCGATTAGTGGTAATTAGGGTAGTTTATGGTATAAATAATACTTTAATGACATGAAATGACCTAGAAACATGTCCCAACCTCATTGGTTGTGTCATGGCCGACCATGACATTCCATGGGTCAACTTGGGGACCCCATGGATCCACTTATGTTGGGAAATGACATAAATTACTTTTTATTTAATGTTAAAGTGAAAATGACACAAACATAATATGTTTTACAAAAACAATTTTTAAGTGGGGTTATGCAAGTCCAAATTTTGATTATAAATAGTCATTGGAAAGATAAAAAGATTTCCTATATCATAGTATTTTTTTTATAATTTTTAGACATTAAATAAATTTAATTATTTACGACATAATAATGATGCAGCGATGACATCATTATTTGACGATTTAAATAAAATAGAAAGATAATGTAAATTATATGAACTACACATGGACAAAACCAATTGGATGAGTGGATTTCGAACCCTTATCACCTTATCCACGAATTTTATTAATGTGGGACCTTTTGAATCCGAAAAACATTTTCAAATAAAGTAATATTTCTTACTTTCCAAAAGCACCCCTCCTCTCCTCTTATAAAAGGCCCCCACCTCTACCTCTTTTCCCACACACCTCAAGCCTTTGGCTCGGCCAACCCCTGCCCATTTACTCTCTCCACATCCCTCTACTCATCCTAGAGGACTCCCTTTGGGCAGAATCCTTTCAAAGGAAGCCTTTAGGCTTAAATCAAAAGAAGTTACACTTTTAAAGGTAATTCATTCTCTCATGTTCATTTGTTTTATTTTGCTTCTCCAACCCCCTAAACCCTTTTTATTTACTTCTTTTGTAACAAAAACAGTATCCTCAATACACTAGGATGTTGTAATAAGATTTATTCGAGCTACACTCTCACACAACTACATCAAATGGTTAAAGAACATACGGTTTCCGTGGATGGTGAAATTCTGCCTCCCGAAACGATGATTGTTCAATACTCATCTAACACCTTCAAAGGTGGCCATTATGATGTCACTATTTTTATATATGATATATAATATGTTTATGTTTTATTTATGCTTCTGTATTTTTCATTTTTGTCTTACCTTTATGGCTTCCATTATGGGTATACGCGATATCTTCATTTAAGGAAGTGCGGACTACCGCCCCCTCAAAGTGATTTGATTCGTTAAATACCATATGTGGGATGTATAAAGGATGGAAATATGATATTATATATGATATTATACTGGAATTATTATATACCTCTATATAATTATTATTTCTTTCCATTAAATTATGAGATAGAAATGAAAGTAGCGTTCATGCGTACGTACTGCTTACCGTCTCCATGAACGGTGCATTTCATTTCTTACCTCTAAATGATTATGTAATGTTATAAATGCATGAATGTACTGGATATATATGACATATATGATATCTACAACATGAATACAATTCTTTATATAATAAACATTTGGCCACACGAACAACATGTAATTGTAAGAAGTCCACTTTCGACTTAAGAACCAAATATCGACAAAACAAACATTATTAACTTAAATGATTAAATAATGTTTATAACATTGAAATAAGTGATCTAAAAGGAATAATGAAATATAAAAAGGGTTATTAATAAAGTGGAAATTAACTCAGGTTTATTATTCAGGACGTTAAAGAACGATCGAGTCAAGTCGGACCCAAGGTAAGGGATCCTACAACTCTCTGTCTTTTTAAGTACACTCTTTTATGTCATTTATTTTAAGCTCATATTTCATATGATTGGGATGTTCATTTATATTACATTTACTGTAATTTTTATTTTCATGTGATGAGAGACCCTATTCTCTCTCATCAATCCATTTTTGAAGTTTTGAGTGGCGCCGTTAGGCTGCCGAACTTTCGTAAGAGATCTAAGCTCTCTCTTTCTTTTTAAGTACTCCCCTTTATGTCACTTCTTTTAAACTCCTCCTTGCAATGTTGGGGGATTTTATTTTATATTACACTTGCTGTAAATTCTATTGTAATATGATGGGATACTCTATTTGATCTCATCAATCCATATTCGGAAGTTTTATGTGGCGCCGTTAGGCTGCCGAGTTTTCGTAAGGGATTTTTCATCTCACTTTTATTTCCGTGAGATTTATGCTAAATTTCCCACAAATTCCATTGAGTGGTGTATGTACTGCCCATTATTCTACTATTTGTGTAATATACTTTCTTTTATGATTATTTACATCAATGACCTATTGTCTTTCTTTCATGGGGTGTATGTTTTGAAAGATACCCAAGTCGGTAAGGGGACCTTTCACCCTCATCTTTTTTAAAAGACTTCTTTTATTGGGTCTTTTAATTTACATATTTTTATGTTGGGATATGTTCTCATACATTCTTATTGATGTAAAGTTTATGTCCAAGTGATGAGATACACTTTTTATCTCTCATCAATTCATTTTGATGTGATGCCGTTAGGCTGTCAAGGGAACTTTTTAACCCAATTTCGATTTCTTTGGGTTCAACAGGTAGTCATTGATTATGTCATCCTTTGAATATGTGTGAATGACCTTTTATTGTTTTACACTTAATATCCAATTATATTGGGTGTATTTATATTTGTCACACATAATTTTGATATTGATTTATCCTTAATTTAAGGATACCTTCTTTATAAGGGATTTCATCACATTTGACATTTCTATTGAGGGTTCATTGTTGTTATGCACCAATTCACTCTTATATGGTGTATATACTGTCCTTTGGAGTATTATATCATGAATCCTTTTATTCTCATGATATTATAAAGTTCTAACTAAATGTTATTCCTCGATTATTGTATTCAAGTGTCTCTAATTTTGGTAAAACCCCTTTAACCAAAATATCGTTTTAAATGTTTTAATTATTTGTTCTTATTAATATACATGTTTCAAAATGGTGTAAGGATTTATTTATATGGATATTAATGGTTTAAAATGTTAAAATCTTCAAGGTGGTATGGGACACTTTGATTCAAAAATATCTTTATTAAATGTTTTGAATGGTTTTGGAAATGGTTTCTTTTTGAATGGATTAATTATTTCAATATCCTAAAATGTTATATTGTGATTGAAATGTGGAAATGTTATGTTTCCTTTATTCATGTTTATGTGATACGATTATGTTATGGTTCTTGGGCATTGTTAGGAAGAACGGGTGGTTCCGTGATAAACTAAGGGTGGGTGAGCCCGATATAGCTCTCCAATGCATTGGGTAACGCGAAGGAGTGAAACGTTAAGGTTTCTCCGAAGAGATTTTAGGGAATATAGTGTGATGGGTATTCCAAACGTAACCAAGAGGGTTACTCCCTACGTAAGAATGTTATGAATTCCTCAAGTTACCTTTATGTCTTATGTCTTCTATGATTTATTCATGACTTGATATGCCTATGTTTTATGGGTAAAGTATGATTTCATTCTTATGTATATATGAACTCATGCTTCCTTTCCATATCTCTATAACCCTTACTGAGCTTTTTATGCTCATCCCATGTTTTTGAAATGCTTTTCACAGGTCAAGGGAAAGGTACATGATGTGACGATTGTGTCAAGGATGTGTCAAGAAAGAATCAGTGTTTTATTTTAAATATGTTTCCGTTGATGGGAAGAATGAATACTGTCTTTTTGTAACCAATTTGTTTAAATGTGGAATGTAATGAAAGTTTCATGATCTAATTCTCCAAAAATCTAAACCTGCAAAGATCCTCAATGTGTAATCTTGTAATAACTCAAGATTAAGTAAGGTTTAAGGCTGGGGCCTTATAGTTGGTATCAGAGGTCGGTTTAGATAACTTTAGAGGTTAGGGTATTCTTTAAGCATAAGTGACAATTACCATAATGGTTAGGATTTCAGAAAGAGTCTTAGTTTTAGATAAAGTGAATGAGTAAGTATATCTTATTGTCTATCTTACTCATTAGTACATGATGGTTTTGTTGATATACTCACACTGACATTTCTATTTTTAGTGAATGGATGGATCTAGCAGGCAAGAAAGAGACAACAGGTTTGAAGGAAACTGTGGTGGTTCTCTGATTAAGATACTAGATAAAATGAAGGATTCAATGAGGAAACTCGTGGTTGTTCTAAACCAAATATCAAGGAGTCATGATCAACCACTTCAACCTTGGTGATTTCTCTAATGCATCAGGTACGAGATGGCCAATTCGATGTGGAAATTCAGGTAATAATTATTAAGGTAACCATTAGGGTTTATATGATACTTAATTTTTAGGTAATTATGGGTTACTCTATGATATGATGGAAAATGAAAGGAATGAGATAAACTTGAGGTTAATATATGTTATGATTATTCTTGAAGATTTTATCTCATTTTGGGGAATGTTTTAAGAATTATATAGTTTTGGAAAAAGGACAACACACAGACCGTGTGACATCCCGTCGCGTCGGACAAAGCTGCGGGAATCGAACCCACAACCAATGTGCGACTGGTATTTATCGCCTACCACTGGACTACGTGAAGTCCCTGGTTAGTTTGACTGATTCATTGTAGTTATATGATTTTATGAATTAAGAGTAAGTTGATTTTGTGTTATTTTTGAAAAATGATTAACCTATCATGGAGGATATGTGATTAGGTTAATTACTTTTCAAAACCAGACTTTAGGAGCAACTGATATTAGTTGGAGATAAATGTTACGATTTATCTTGGAAGACTATGTGACTAAATCCTTCAAATATTTGGGTTTCAATCATATATTGGTTTACTTTGAAGAATTTTACGGACAAATTGATTATAGAATGGTCCTCGTTGAACTTTGGGTTTTGTTGGACAAATTTTGGAGATTAAGAATAGATTTTCTTTTTATAAAGGGTTATCCTTTTCTGGATTATCTGACCTTGTACTAACCTTTTTGGTTTTGGTTATGGTTAAGGGCTAATGATATGGGAATTATATAGTTCTCTTTTGTGGATTAGGTGATTCTCTATAAGTTGATTATAGTACTCTTAATGTGAACAAGTCTTCCTAAATACTCATCTTTTGGAGAAAATATGAGTTTGTGTAAGGAATCTAATAAAGGTTGAAAGTAAATATGATAAATGATTATGTTTCCTTATGAATAAATTCCTCAATAAAAAGTAACTTAAAACAAAAATGTTGTCTATTAACTTTTCCTACCGGGGAATCGAAGACCGTTTAACCCATCACAAGTTTGTGATTTTCTCGTGGTAACTTTCTCTTAAACATGTTTTCTATCACTCTCCATCAGAACATGACCCTTTGTTTTTTTCCTCCATGTCCATATTTTAATATTTGGAATCCTAGTATGGGTTAACTCGGGTGACCTTTGTACTTATCTTTCTTTATTTTAAAGTGTTTGTTTTACCGACTTTTGTTCCGATGTGGGACATTCAAGGATGTTTCCAAGCGCAATTTTAAAATTGCGAGGACGCAATTCCCAAAAGGGGGGGATGATGTAACACCCCAGGTAAATAAAGAATATGACATTTCATATTTATCTATATTTATGAATAAAATATTGAAATGAATTTAAAGGGGAAGCTATGCTCGATGGCGTACCCAACACACAACAACGAGTTTCTTGGGAATCTTACGTTGCACTCTAATAATAAAATAATATTATTTTAAATGGTAGCTAATATGTAGCCGTTGTATTGGCGGGAATAGATAGAAATAACTAATATATGATTATATATGTTCTTAAATATTTTTACATTTATACAATAAAAGATAAAGGCTTAAAATACGGAAAGAATTCAATTTTTGGCGTATATGCCCAAGTTTTCACTAAAGGTTCACTTATCACCTTTTAATGGAGAATTGTCATTAAATATTGTTTTGCACACTCTTAAACATTCTTTTGGAACAAATAAAACTCTTCTTAAGAATCGGGACATCAAAATTTACTTTGTGTAAATTTTTGGTATCTTTCCGATAATGTTCATTTTTTTTAATGAATAGTGTAAAATGTTGTATTTTAATTCAAAACCTCTTTTTAATCTAATTTATTTATATGATTAGATTATATTTTGAATTGGTTTTAATGTGAAATTTGAAAATATTTTTACCATTTAATCCAATAGTGGTCGTTGGAATTAATTTCACTTTGAAATCAGACTTAAACTAGTGTCAATCTTTTGATACTTATTGTTTTATAAAAACACGCTATTTGCTCTGACAGCGGGAATTAATCATTAAATTAATTAATGTGACTTATATGTTTTGAATTTTGTAAAACGGACTTCATTTTTGAATTCATAATATCAAATATAGGTTAGGGTGAATTTTTGGGATTTGTCTGAAAAACTTCAATTTTTGATGAATAGTGAAACCACTAAGTGTTATTTATAAAAACTGATTTTCTGTTTAAATGAAATTTTGCAATCATTGTGTTTTGATTTTCAAAAATCCGACATACATGGTTGTCATTAAGAAGTAAAATTTGGTTCAATGAGATTAAAATAATTTTTTGGTGAATAGTAACTTATTAATTTTTTAATCGCGATTAGTGGTAATTAGGGTAGTTTAAGGTATAAATAATACTTTAATGAAATGAAATGACCTAGACACATGTACCAACCTCATTGTTTGTGTCATGGCCGACCATGACATGCCATGGGTCAACTTGGGGACCCCATGGATCCACTTTTGTTGGGAAATGACATAAATTACTTTTTATTTAATGTTAAAGTGAAAATGACACAAACATAATATGTTTTACAAAAACAATTTTTAAGTGGGGTTATGCAAGTCCAAATTTTGATTATAAATAGTCATTGGAATGATAAAAAGATTTCCTTTATCATAGTATTTGTTTTATAATTTTTAGACATTAAATAAAGTTAATTATTTACGACATAATAATGATGCAGCGATGACATCATTATTTGACGATTTAAATAAAATAGAAAGATAATGTAAAATCTATGAACTAAACATGGCCACAACCAATTGGATGAGTGGATTTCGAACCCTTATCACCTTATCCACGAATTTTATCAATGTGGGACCTTTTGAAACCGAAACACATTTTCAAATAAAGTAATATTTCTTACTTTCCAAAAGTACCCCTCCTCTCCTCTTATAAAAGGCCCCCACCTCTACCTCTTTTCCCACACTCCTCAAGCCTTTGGCTCGGCCAACCCCTGCCCATGTACTCTCTCAACATCCCTCTACTCATCCTAGAGGACTCCCTTTGGGCATAATCCTTTCAAAGGAATCATTTAGGCTTAAATCAAAAGGAGTTACACTTTTAAAGGTAATTCATTCTCTCATGTTCATTTGTTTTATTTTGCTTCTCCAACCCCCTAAACTCTTTTTATTTACTTATTTTGTAACAACAACAGTATCCTCAATATACTAGGATGTTGTTATAAGATTTATTCGAGCTACACTCTCACACAACTACATCAAATGGTTAAAGAACATACGGTTTCCGTGGATGGTGAAATTCTGCCTCCCGAAACGATGATTGTTCAATACTCATCTAACACCTTCAAAGGAGGCCATTATGATGTCAATATTTTTATATATGATATATAATATGTTTATGTTTTATTTATGCTTCTGTATTTTTCATTTTTGTCTTACCATTATGGATTCCATTATGGGTATACGCGATATCTTCATTTAAGGAAGTGCGGACTACCGCCCCCTCAAAGTTATTTGATTCGTTAAATACCATATGTGGGATGTATAAAGGATGGAAATATGATATTATATATGATATTATACTGGAATTATTATATACCTCTATATAATTATTATTTCTTTCCATTAAATTATGAGATAGAAATGAAAGTAGCGTTCATGCGTACGTACGGCTTACCGTCTCCATGAACGGTGCATTTCATTTCTTACCTCTAAATGATTATGTAATGTTATAAATGCATGAATGTACTGGATATATATGACATATATGATATCTACATCATGAATAAAATTCTTGATATAATAAACATTTGGCCACACGAACAACATGTAATTGTAAGAAGTCCACTTTCGACTTAAGAACCAAATATCGACAAAACAAACATTATTAACTTAAATGATTAAATAATGTTTATAACATTGAAATAAGTGATCTAAAAGGAATAATGAAATATAAAAAGGGTTCTTAATAAAGTGTAAATTAACTCATGTTTATTATTCAGGACTTTAATGAACGATCGAGTCAAGTCGGACCCAAGGTAAGGGATCCTACAACTCTCTGTCTTTTTAAGTACACTCTTTTATGTCATTTATTTTAAGCTCATCTTTCTTATGATTGGGATGTTATTTTATATTACATTTACTGTAATTTTTATGTTCATGTGATGAGAGACCCTATTCTCTCTCATCAATCCATTTTTGAAGTTTTGAGTGGCACTGTTAGGCTGCCGAACTTTCGTAAGAGATCTAAGCTCTCTCTTTCTTTTTAAGTACTCTCCTTTATGTCACTTCTTTTAAACTCCTCCTTGAAATGTTGGGGGATTTTATTTTATATTACACTTTCTGTAAATTCTATTGTAATATGATTGGATACTCTATTTGATCTCATCAATCCATATTCGGAAGTTTTATGTGGCGCCGTTAGGCTGTCGAGTTTTCGTAAGGGATTTTTCATCTCACTTTTATTTCCGTGAGATTTATGCTACATTTACCACAAATTCCATTGATTTGTGTATGTACTGCCCATTATTCTACTCCTTGTGTAATATACTTTCGTTTATGAGTATTTACATCAATGACCTATTGTCTTTCTTTCATGGGGTGTATGTTTTGAAAGATACCCAAGTCGGTAAGGGGACCTTTCACCCTCCTCTTTTTTAAAAGTCTTCTTTTATTGGGTCTTTTAATTTACATATTTTTATGTTGGGATATGTTCTCATACATCCTTATTGATGTAAATTTTATGTCCAAGTGATGAGATACACTTTTTATCTCTCATCAACTCATTTTGATGTGATGCCGTTAGGCTGTCAAGGGAACTTTTTAACCCAATTTCGATTTCTTTGGGTTCAACATGTAGTCATTGATTATGTCATCCTTTGAATATGTTTGAATGACCTTTTATTGTTTTACACTTAATATCCAATTATATTGGGTGTATTTATATTTTTCACACATAATTTTGATATTGATTTATCCTTAATTTAAGGATACCTTCTTTATAAGGGATTTCATCACATTTGACATTTCTATTGAGGGTTCATTGTTGTTATGCACCAATTCACTCTTATATGGTGTATATACTGTCCTTTGGAGTATTATATCATGAATCCTTTTATTCTCATGATATTATAAAGTTCCGACTAAATGTTATTCCTCGATTATTGTATTCAAGTGTCTCTAATTTTGGTAAAACCCCTTTAACCAAAATATCGTTTTAAATGTTTTAATTATTTGTTCTTATTAATATCCATGTTTCAAAATGGTTTAAGGATTTATTTATATGGATATTAATGGTTTAAAATGTTAAAAGCTTCAAGGTGGTATGGGACACTTTGATATAAAAATATCTTTATTAAATGTTTTGAATGGTTTTGGAAATGGTTTCTTTTTGAATGGATTCATTATTTCAATATCCTAAAATGTTATATTGTGATTGAAATGTGGAAATTTTATGTTTCCTTTATTCATGTTTATGTGATACGATTATGTTATGGTTCTTGGGCATTGTAAGGAAGAACGGGTGGTTCCGTGATAAACTAAGGGCGGGTGAGCCCGATATAGCTCTCCAATGCATTGGGTAACGCGAAGGAGTGAAACGTTAAGGTTTTTCCGAAGAGATTTTAGGGAATATACTGTGATGGGTATTCCAAACGTAACCAAGAGGGTTACTCCCTATGTAAGAATGTTATGAATGCCTCAAGTTACCTTTATGTCTTATGTCTTCTATGATTTATTCATGATTTGATATGCCTATGTTTTATGGGTAAAGTATGATTTCATTCTTATGTATATATGAAATCATGCTTCCTTTCCATATTTCTATAACCCTTACTAAGCTTTTTATGCTCATCCCATGTTTTTGAAATGCTTTTCACAGGTCAAGGGAAAGGTACATGATGTGACGATAGTGTCAAGGATGTGTCAAGAAAGAATCCGTGTTTTATTTTAAATATGTTTCCGTTGATGGGAAGAATGAATACTGTCTTTTTGTAACCACTTTGTTTAAATGTGGAATGTAATTCAAGTTTCATTATCTAATTCTCTAAAACTCTAAACCTAAAAAGATCCTCAATGTGTAATCTTGTAATAACTCAAGATTAAGTAAGGTTTAAGGCTGGGGCCTTATATTATGCTTTTAGGATCATGTAATATAATCATATTCTAACATTAAGTGGAATATTTCCTTCAGTTATATATCCTTCATAATTGTGTTTATAGGTTTATTGATTGACCTAAGTATATCCCACCATGAGTTTTAAAAAACATGTTCAACAGGTCCTCCTTTTCATGAACTATGTGAAGATTGAGTTAATACCTAATCTTCCCTTTGTATGAATATTAAGCTAATGTAAAACAATTCCATGTTCACATCCACTTATAGAATCCACATTGGGATTTAATTTTTATAAAAATGTGTTCTCTTAAACATAAATAAATTATATTTTTTACCATTACATAGACATATTCTTACAATTTTCACTAACTATTTCTAATCCCAAATAAAAAATTTACAATAATATTCTCTAATAAAAATTATTGTGACTCAAATTTTTCATACATAATTATTTAATCAATTTTAAGATAAAAAACATAGTAGTGATACATTCCAGGATCCATTTAATTAATATCAAGAGAAACAAGTTTCATACAAAACTTTTACATTATATGGGAAAATATATTTTGGCATAAAACATCATCACAATTAACAGGATATTAAATAACTAAAATTGAGTCCATGTAGTTTTTGGAAATTCAAGTGTTTTTTGTGAAGCTTACAAAATGGAGTCAAAAACATTTAAACTGGTATAAAAATATCTCTATTAAATTAAAATGGAATTTATAGTGCCTTTACATTTTAAGGACATTATAGAAAAATCAATAGAGAAAAAAGTTAATATAGGAGAAACCGAAAATAGAAGGAATTTTCTTTGAGAATCTTTGTACCTTAAATACTATTTTATTTCATCGATTTTATTCTGCTATAATAATAAATATAGGTTCACTAAATAATTTAACGAGAAGTGAATTGAGTTAATTTTTCCACTCTTTATCAATAATAATAATTGGATTTTATTTCATAATTATCTTTGTTTTGGGTGAAATTTTTTGATATCATATTATTCATAATAATATCCCATTTTTCGATTTCAATATTTTTGTTCAGGGTCATTGATATAATAGTAAAATTACTTTTACAAGACTAAAATGAATAAATTTATTCATTTTTATATTATAAATGTTATATTATTGTCACGACCCATCTCTCAGGGCCCATGTCGTGACTACCCCAATCCCACCTTCCAGAGGCCAAGGGCTCCCATCTAGAACCAAAGGTGTATTTCCCTAAAACTAGGAAGGTATTGCCTTTATAACCAGTAAACACACACACAAAAAAGCACACTATTAGACCAAACACCAATTGAACTGTATAAAAAAGGGGGGCTAAAATTTAAAGGGGCCAGAATACAAGCCCAACTGGAAAGTACAAGTACAACTGTGATACAATAAAACTGAAGAAAATGGGAAGTCGGCTGCTGGGTCATCCTCCGAGGTTCATACATAAAGGGTAGGTATAAATCGCCTCTTCTGTACTCCTCGCCCATATATCTCCTCCATGTACCGATTGGTCGTAAGGTCCACCTCCAGGTATTGTTCTGCACTAGTATTCTCGGCCTCAGTCAGTGATGCTCGTCTTCTGCATCCAACACAACAAGGTGCGGGCATTTCCCGTGCATGGGTGAGTATAACAATACTCAATAGGGACCTCGAGAACATGTAGTTATCACAAAATCCAAAAAAGATAAAAAAAAGTATGAAATCAACAGATAACATTACTTATGAATATTCCCATACATATACCTATGTTATCAAGTAATCCATCTCAATCACGAGGAAAACACAACGGTTTTAACTCATCTCACACCAGAATTTATTCTAGGGGTTGTATCAAGTAACATTTCGAACACAACGTCGAACACCTTAGATGCTGGAGAAATCCTCCATTATCGAGTACAGTAGTCCTGATACGTCACATAGAGGTGCTTCCCACTAACCTTGGACTGCTTAGGTACTCCTCCTGTTGAGTACTGGGGGTCTGCCACATCACACAGAGGCACTCCCCACCGTAGGTCTATCATGTCACACAGAGGCGCTCCCTCTCAAAGGCTGGTAAGCTACTCCTCCTATCGAGTTCCATGGGTCAACCACGTCATACAGAGGTGCTCCCCCCTGTGGCTCTACCATTTTAGCAAGGTGCTCCCCACTGGGAATGTCGAGTCCCTGCGAGTCAAACGGCCAATGGTCGTCAAGTCTCACCCAACCAATAGGTCTTCAAACTATGAGTGTTCATCTCTGGTAGGATCTTCTCCACAAGCTACTGGTAGATACTCCAACATCCATGAAGTCTGTAATGCCCCGATCCCAATTACCCAGAGTCGGTGCGTTATTACATAACATTGGCATGATCATAAGAAAGATCAAACCTCGAAAGACCGATTAGTTTAGTATCCTTGGAATAATTAGATATATTCATAAAGATTTACATTACATCATAAAAATGAAATCTACAATAACATAGTCTCCATAGTCCACACTCTTATCCCCTTATACTATCCCTACAGGTCATTCATAATTTACTTTTTCACATCCTGGGAAAAATAAAACATAGAAAAGGGGTGAGCTAAAATTTCTAGAAAGGATAACAATATAGCGGAAACATTCATAAATGAGAATAAAAATATGAGGAAATGTATAAATAAAACAAAAGTCTTTTAAACTTTAACATCGACATAGTATGGAAAAAATAAAATGAAATAATTCCATTTACTTATTCACATGGATATTATACTAATAGAATATTCACATGAAATATCAATAGCCACTTTCATAATGATGGAATGCATAATGCCAGACTATCATAACCACATAGCCAAGGCCTCGTGGAAAGACTAAAAATAAGATTCTTTCAATTCCTTGGGCCAAGACACTAATTTTTATCATGAGACCTACCGATGCATCGAGGAGCTATAACGGGCTCCACCCATCACATATTATGTCCAATGCATTCCCATATGAAAAGGTTTAAACATAACTTAAACATTCGTATTAAAACTATCATACGAAATGTAAATACTTCATCCATAAACCATTAATGGTATAAAAATAACACATCCATAGTCAAACATATCACAAAACCTTCAATGCATTATAGAAGTTTTGTATCATAATAAATCAACTTCAAATAAGCGTAAAATCCATCAAAGGATGTTGCCATAGATGAAATCAAACCAATTTTTAAAGAAATATCTATTTCTATTTTGAAATTATTTATAAGTCATATATTTATAAAATAAAACATTTTCTTTGAAGATATTCTTATTATCTTGTTAGGGAAGCTTCGATGGTTTTATAACGGCGGAAAATAGCCTCACCCACTGTATAAGTTAAAAAAACATTATTACCTTAATTCTGTCAAAAAGGTTAAAAAGGACCTTGTTTGGAAAACGTCGGAAAGATTCCTTTATAAACCACTTATAAAAAGTAAATAATGGGTATAAATGAATTTAACCCATATTCTTATAAATAGTAAAAATATTTTGAAATACATTTTTAAGAAACATGGATGTGGATGATAAAGAGATCCCAGCAGATTATTACGTATAAACAACCTTGGATAAGGAAGAGATTGCAAAATAAACCCTTACCATATACTTTTACTTGGTTGGGGGTAGGTTAACCTCCTGTATAATGGTGAAATAATTTCTATTAAATTATACAAGAATCATATACATTAATATGATATCACATATGATCTTTGAACATTGATTTTGTTAATAATGTCTTAGTATTATCGTTGTTTCGGGTGTTAACATAGTCATTTTATTTTATATGTTTTGTTATGTAAGTCTTGTTTTTATGGATAGGTTTTATTTTATTCATATCCAGAATGATATCAATTCCTTAAAAAATATTTTTAAATCATCAAATGATAATTATACTAGAATGGATACGATGGAGAATGAATCTCATCGCGTTCTTGGAGATGGTAGTCCAAACGTACGCACGAGCGACAATATCATTCTTTTGATATTATATATAATATATAAATAATCATTATAATGTTATATTTATTATTTACATGAATTAAAAATCATTATTATACCCATCCAAATAATAATATAGTGAATAAAAAGTACACCACAATGTGGAGATTGTAAGACGTACGTACGCACGTATGGTGACATGTCATTCAAAAGATGGATAGAATACTGAATATGGTTGTACAATATTTATAATAATATTAAAGTATATAGGAGATACTTGATTCATTATTTTATAATTGTAATAACAATGAAATTGGAAGAATAAACGAACTTGAAAAGAGGTAGTGAAATCATTACCTCTTCTTCTGGTTCTTCATTTTGATTTGATCAAAAGGGATCCATAGGTTGGCTTTCTGACTAAAGGAAGGCCTCTAGGATGAAGTGAGTGAAGTTTAGAGAGTATTTGGGCATGTGTTGGCCGAACCAAAAGGCTTTGAAGGTGTGAATAATTGGTTAGAAGTGGTGTCCTTTTATAAGGGGGAGGAGGGGCACCTTTGGAAAAGCTAGAAATATTATTTTATAATAAATTCATATTCGGTTTCTAATGGCTCCAAAGTGGATTATATAATGGTTAAGGTGGGGATGGGTCGAAAACCACTCAACCAATATAATTTAGACAGGTTTGAGTCATTATATTAACCTTATCTTTTACTTTTAACTCTTAGTTAATTAGTTTGACACTTACAATGTCACTTTGTATTTTTATATTATATAGTTAATAAACATACTATATACCGCCAAGAGACCCCCAAGTGGCCCATTATTGATACACCTATCACGATATAGGTCGCTCGGCTGAACCTTAGATTTTTAGGAATTCAATATCAATTAATAATATAATATTTGTTTTAAAAAGTCTTTTATGGCAAATTTGACACTATTTGGAAAATTGATTTTTGTGAAAATTATAACAGAATGATTACTTCCAAAAAAGCTAATTAAATCAATCCTAACATGTCATATTAACCTAGAAAATTAGTTTAATTCATAAAAAGTCTCAAATTATATTTTTTTGGGTATTTATAATATCAATTAATTTAATTTTTCACTATTATGGTAATTTCTGCATCATCATTCTGTAATAAATAAATTAAATTATTTAATGTCTAAAAATTATAAATAAAATATCATTAGGTATGAAAACTTTTTAGCTTTCTAATTATTATTTATAATCGAATTTATCTTATTTGTAACCCTATATTAAAATTTTTTTAGTAAATAAACCTTGATTTTAACTCTTTTAACCCTTCTTTTAATTAAAAAATAATAAATGTCATAATCTAATCTAGGTGGACCTTAATGATAATATTTTATTCCTAAGATTGTTTTTGGTTGAGTTACAAATGTCCAATAGAATTAGGACATGTGTTAGGGTAATATTAATATCATTTTTACCCATAAAAACCCTATTTACTTTTAACCGCGGTAAATAAAAGTAAAAAGTTACTATTCACCAAAAATTATTTTAATCTCATTAAACCACATTTTACTCCTTGATATTAATTGTATGTCTCTGATTTTCGAAATTCCACCCACCGAAGTAGTAAAATTATGTTTTATGAAAAATTTAGTTTTTGTAACTACAACTTAGTGGTTTCACTATTCATCAAAAAATGAAGTTTTTCAGAAAAATATCAAAAATTCACCCTATGCTAATTTTGATATTCTGAATCCAAAAATGAACTCCATTTTAAAAAAAAAATTATTAAATTTCAAAAAGTAGGTATTACTATTCATAATGGCTAGTTTGATTGGTTGTGGTGTGTTAGACTTCGATGTTGCGTACAACACACGCTATTTCATTATTCAAAGAGAAGCATTCCGTAGAAGCTTGGGGTGTCACATTCTCCCTTCCTTCAAATAATTCCATCCTAGAAATTTCAAGAATACTAACACATGAAAAGACTCAGGTGGTTCTTCATCGTAAGTTCCTCGGGTTCCCATGTTTCCTCTTCCATCTTATGGTTTCTCCACAAGACATTTACCAGATGAGTCGTCCGGTTTCTCAGTACTTGTTCTCTAGTATCAAGAATCTTGACGGGCTCTTCGCAATAAGATAGATCGGGTTCCAATTCTAATTCTTCATAGGTGAGTACATGTGTTGGGTCAGACATGTATTTCCTCGAGAGAGATACATGGAACACATCGTGAACTTTGAAGAGACTTGGTGGCATTGCCAATCGGTAAGCTACAGCCCCAATTCATTCTAGAATTTCAAAAGGTTCGATGTACCTGGGACTCAATTTACCTTTCTTACCAAAATGTATTACTCCTTTACATGGAGATACCTTCAGGAAAACATGATCACCGACTTCAAATTCCAAATCCTTCCTTCGATTATCAGGATAACTCTTCTACCTACTTTGAGCTTCTTTGATATGGTTTTGGATTACCTTCACCTTTTCCATTGTTTCCCCCACCAGTTTTGGGCCTTCAAGTTTTCTTTGACCAACGTCATCCCAACAGGTTGGTGTGTGACATCTCTTTCTGTATGACGCTTCATATGGTGTAATTTGAATACTCGAATGGAAGCTATTATTATAGGAAAATTATACCAAAGGTTAATATTGATCCCACACACCTGGAAAGTATAGTGAGCATGATCTCAACATGTCTTCTAAGGCTTGAATAGTTCGTTCTGATTTCCCATCTATTTGAGGGTGGTAGGAAGTGCTCAAATGAATTTTAGTATCCAAGGCTTTCTGAAGACTTTTCCAGAATCCTGAAGTAAAACGGGGATCATGTTTAAAAACGATCGATAGGGGTACTCCATGAAGTCTCACAACTTCATTAATATATAGTCTTGCTAGACGTTCTAGTGGTAGATATTCTCTTATAGCAAGAAAATGTGCTGACTTGGTAAGACGATCAACAATAACCCATATTGCATCGTTCCTTCTAGGAGTCTTTGGTAGTCCCATGACAAAGTCCATCGTAATATTATCCCATTTCCACTTAGGTATGGGAAGAGGTTTCATGAGTCCTCCAGACTATTTCCTTCCATCTTTCACTTGTTGACAAACCAAACATCTTGACACAAATTCGGAAATCTCCCTCTTCATGTTGTCCCACCAAAAATGTTCCTTCAAATCTCTATACATTTTGGTGCTCCCATGGTGTATAGAGAAATTGGATCTATGAGAATCATCCAATAATTCCCTTTTTAGTTCAGGTATATCGGGAACACAAAGTCTCTTCCCAAATTTCAAAATTTCTTCTTCATACACAATGTCTCTCAATCTCCCATCATTAATAGCTTTAATTTTCTTTTCAAATTCTTCATCATTAGTATGAAAACTCTTAATCCTTTCTAGTAAAGATGGTTTGGCAACCATTTGAAAATGAATTGATGTTTCACCTTACCTGGTTATTCCCATGTCCATCTTCACTAGACCCATGAAAATTGGATCCCTTTCAATTCTCATATTGTTCAAAACTCCATGGTCTTTTCTACTCAAAGCATCTGCAACCTTGTTTGCTTTCCCCATGTGATAGTGTATCGTGCAATCATAATCCTTGATTAATTCGAGCCATCTCCTTTGCCTAATGATTATTTCTTTTTGTGAGAAAATATACGTCACACTCTTGTGATCAGTATAAAACTCACATTTTCACCATAGAGGTAGTGCCTTTATATATTCAAAGCAATGATCACAGCTGCTAACTCAAGATCATGAGTAAGATAGTTTTGTTCATGAATTTTCAATTATCGTGATGCATAGGCAATAACCCTATCATTCTGCATAAGGACACAACCGAGTCCTTTATTTGATGCATCACTATAAATAATGAACCCATCATTCCCCAATGGTACAGACAATATAGGAGCATTGACTAATCTTCTCTTCAATTCTTCGAAACATTCTTCACACTCTTTTGTCCAAAAAAATTTAACCCCATTACGTGTTAGCTTCGTTAATGGGTTTTCCAATCGGGAAAAATTCTGGATGAAACGTCGATAATAACCTGCCGAACCAATAAAACGGTGTACCTCAGTTATACTTGTAGGTGCTAGCCATTCTTGGATTGCCTTGGTCTTAGAAGGATCAACAGAGATTCCATCTTTAGAGACAATATTACCAAGAAAAGGCATATCGTGAAGCCACAATTCACACTTGCTAAACGTCCCATATAATTCATGTCTTATCAGAGTCTTCAGGATAATGCACAAGTGATTATCATGATCTTCGTAGCTTTTGGAGTATACCAAGATATCATCAATAAATATCACCACAAATTCATCGACATATTCCTTGAAAACTCTATTCATCAGATCCATGAAATAGAGGGTGCATTAGTCAATCCAAAAGGCATTACTGTAAACTAGTGATGCCCGTACCTGGTTCAAAATGCTGTCTTCAGAATGTCTTCCTTCTTCACACACAACTGATGGTATCCAGATCAAAGGTCAATCTTTGAAAATTATTGAGCTCCATGCAATTGGTAAAATAAATCATCAATGCAAAGTAGGGGATACATGTTTTTTATTGTTATATCATTGATCTCCCTATAGTCGATACATAACCTCATAGATCCATCTTTCTTTTTAAGAAAAAGAACAGGGGCTCCCCATGGAGAAAAACATGGGAAAATAAATCCCTTATTACTCAATTCCTCTAGTTGGTTATTTAGTTCAACTAATTCTACAGTGGCCATTCTATAAGGGTTCTTTGATATAGGCCTTCATCCAGGAATTAAATCAATGGAAAACTCCACTTCTCATTCTGGAGGATGCCCAGGTAAATCTTCTGGAAACACATCTACATATTCTTTCACAACAGGTACATCCTCTATTTGAAAATTACATTCCTCACCCACTGTAATTTCATCCTCTTCCTCCACACTAATTGAGTTTAGTTGAGCTACTAGGGGTGGATCTAGATAAGAATTAGGTGGTCACGATTCTGCTCTATAGATAAGGTGTTCCTTATCATCATCATCAATAATCGTAACCTCCTTCTTGTTACAATAAATCTTCGCATCATGGTCCGAAAACCAATCCATACCAAGGATTATATCAAACTCAATCATAGGTATGACGATGATCTCAGTAGATAATGATCATTTATGTGCTTTATTGGGGACTGATTCACAAAACTTTGTTGCAATGATACTTCCAATTAGAGTATTAACTAACAACTCTCTTGTTAAATCAAATTGTAAATATCAAATTTTCATAGAAAATTGGGAAGATATGAAACAATGCGATGATCCAGAATCAAATAATGCATTTTCTAAACTTGAGGAAACCTTTAAATTACCTGCCACTATGTCTTTTGGAGCTTCTACCTCAGCAGTAGTGATAGCAAAAGCTTGGCCTTGATCCCTTGGCCTTTTCTGAGGTATGTTCCCCTGACCCTTAGGACATTCATTTTCATAATGTCCCATCTCTCTGCAATTTTGGCACTGAACATTGGTAGCTTCCTTCTTCCCTTTGCAATCATCAGCTTGGTGGCCTTTTTCACCACACTTGTAACAGACACCCATTCCCTTCAAGCAAGTACCAGGGTGATTCTTCCCACATTTACCACAGGATGGATATTCAACCTTTCCCTTCTTCCCCTTATTTCCATTCCCATATTGATTAGTAGATCTCTTCTTCTCTTACTTTGATTTAAAGTCATATGACTTATAGAATTCATTCTCTGTCTTGATAGCACATGAGACAATGTATTTGTACGATGAGAAGGATTTTGAGAATAATGATCGATGGAGAAATGGTTTTAACCCATCAAATAAATGATCAATCTTACTTATTGGGTTACATATATAATCTCCAACATACCTTGCTAACCTTGTAATGTTAGCCTCATACTTTGTGACACTCTCATCCTCCTTTTATCTTAGACTCAGAAATTGTCTTTCCATATCTTCTCGATGGTCACGAGGAAAGTATTTTTATAAAAATAGATCTTTGAAGTCCCTCCATTCCATATTTGATACTTCATCATATTCCTTCATATTTTGAGTCAATGACCACCATTTATCAGCATCTCTAGTGAGGCGGTAAACTGCCATGATAACTTTTTCCCTTTCACTACATCCCAAAGCCTGAAATATTTTCTCCAGAGAAATTATCCATTGCTCAGCTACTAAGGGATTTGTACTCCCATTGAAGGTTGGTGGTTGCTGCCTCATGAAGCGATCTAACATTGATCCTCCGTTGTGGATCAGGGTGCTCCATCCAGGTAATGCTATTATTCATAACCTGAGTGAGTTGTCCCAGTATGGTGATTAGTTGATCACCACAAGTTGCATCCCCAGCTCCACTATAATTATCTTGAGCAGGAAGGCAATCCCTACATGGAGTGCATGCATTGATATATTTTCCATTTCTTCCACTAGGCGCCATTTCTAAACAATGGCATAAACTAGATCTGTTTATGAATCAAAATACATAATTCCATTATTATAAAACACTTAACATAAATTGAACTATTTATGGATATAATCCATAATCATAAAAATGTTTTCTTTGAGGAATTAGATACTCATAAACCCTTAATAATGATTTTTAATGAAAATGAGAGTTATCGTAAGCATATCCCCCCGGAGTGCCATAACCAAGAGTGAAACAAGGACTGTTTTCGTGCACCAGTTCCCGTTCGAGTCTAGATCAAAGCAGTATTTTCGAGTTTTACCCCTAGGTACATCTGTGCCAGAGCCGCCTCTACATGCTCGTATCCCGACAGGGATGTATTTCTCGGAAAACTCACAAAATCACTACAATACCAAAATTCTAGGAAGTTCATCTATACTAGTCCTCAAATTCAATCTTAAATATATGTTCTCTAATCAGAGTTAATATAAATCTAGCTTCCTAGGTTTGTACTAAACTTCCTCTGATACCAACTATAACGCCCCGACCCCAGCTACCCAGAGTCAGTGTGTTATTGCATAACATTGGCATGATCACAAGAAATATCAAATCTTTAAGGACTGATTAGTTTAGTAGCCTTGGAATAACTAGATATATTCATAACGTTTTACATTACATCATAAAAATTAAAACTAAAACCACATAGTCTCCATATTCCACACCCTTATCCCCTTATACTATCCCTGCAGGTCATTGATAATTTAATTCTTCACATCCTGGAAAAAATAAAACATAGAAAATGGGTGAGCTCAAATGCCCAGTAAGGATAACAATATAGCGGAAACATTCCTAAATGAGAACAAACATTTAAGAAAATGTATAAATAAAACAAAAGCCTTTTAAACTTTAACTTCAATATAGTATGGAAAAAATAAAATGAAATAATTCCATTTACTTATTCACATGGATATTCTACTAATCGAATATTCACATGCAATATCAATAACCCCTTTCATAATGATGGAATTTATAATGCCAGACTATCATAACAACATAGCCAAGGCCTCGTTCCAATACTACAAATAATATTTTGTCACGGCCTTATGCCAAGACACTATTTTGTCTTATGAGACCTATCGATGCATCGAGGAGCTATAGCGGGCTCCACCCGTCACATATTATGTCCAATGCATTCCCATATGAAAAGGTTTAAACATAACATAAACATTCATATTAAAACTAGCATACGAAATATAAATACTTCATCCATAAACCATGAATGGTATAAAAATAACACATCTACAGTCAAACATATCATAAAACATTCAATGCAATATAGAAGTTTTGTATCATAATTAATCAACTTCAAATAAGCATAAAATACATCAAATGATGTTGACATAGATGAAATCAAAACTCTTTTTAGAGAAATATCACTTTCTATTTTTAAATCATTTAAAAGTCATATATTTATAAAATAAAACATTTTCTTTGAAAATATTCTTATAAGCTTGTATGGGATGATTCGACAATTTTATAACGGCGGAAAATAGCCTCACCCGCCGTATAAGTTAAAAAATCATTCTTACCTTAATTCTGTCGAAAAGGTTAAAAAGCACCTTATTTGGAAAACGACAGAAAGATTCCTTCATAAACCTCTTATAAAAAGTCAAAAAAAGGTATAAATGAATTTAACCCATATTCTTGTAAATAGTAAAAATGTTTTGAAATACATTTTTAGGAAACATGGATGTGGATGATAAGGAGACCCCAGTAGATTATTACCTATAAAAAACCTCGGATAATGAAGAGATTGTGAAATAAACCCTTAACTTGTACATTTCCTTTGTTGGGGGTAGGTTAACCTCCTGTATAATGGTTAAATAATTGTTATTAAATTATACAAGAATCATATACATTAATATGATATCATATATGATCTTTGAACATTGATTTGTTAATAATATCTTAGTATTATCGTTGTTTCAGGTGTTAACTTACTCATTTTATTTTATATGTTTTGTTATGTAAGCTGTGTTTGTTATGGATATTTTGTATCTTATTCTTATCCAGAATGATATCAAGTCCTTAAATATTATTTTTAAATCATCAAATGATAATTATACTTGAATGGATATGATGGAGAATGAACCTCATCGTGTTTGTGGAGACGGTAGTCCGTACGTATGCACGAGCGACAATATCATTCTATTGATATTATATATAATATATAAAGAATCATTATCATGTTAGATTTATTATTTAAATGAATTACAAATCATTATTATACCCATCCAAATAATAATATATTGAATAACGAGTACACCACGTCGAGGAGACGGTAAGCCGTACGTACACACGTATAGTGACATGTCATTCAAAGGATTGATAGAATACTGAATATGGTTTTACAATATTTATAATAATATTAATTTATATAGCAGATACTGGATTTATTAATTTATAATGATAATAACAAAGAAAGTGGAAGAATAAAGGAACTTGAAAAGGGGTGGTGAAATCGTTACCTCTTCTTCGGGTTCTTCCTTGTGATTTGATCAAAAGGGATTCTTAGGATGGATTTATGACTAACGGAAGGCCTCTAGGATGAAGTGAGGAAAGTGGAGAGAGTATTTGGGCAGGGTTTGGCCGAACCAAAGGGATTTTAAGGTGTGAATAATTGGTTATAAGTGGTGTCCTTTTATAAGGGGGAGGTGGGGATCCTTTGGAAAAGCTAGAAATATTATTTTATAATAAATTCATATTCGGTTTCTAATGGCTCCAATGTGTATTATTTAACGTTTAAGGTGGTTATGGGTCTAAAACCACTCAACCAATAAAATTTAGACAGGTTTGGGTCATTATATTAACCTTATCGTTTTGTTTTAACTCTTAGTTAATTAGTTTGACACTTACCATGTCACTTTGTATTTTTATATTATATAGTTAATAAACTTACTATATACCTCCAAGAGACACCCAAGTGATCCATTGATGATAAAACTATCATGATATAAGTCTCTTGGCCAAACATTAGATTTTTCGGAATTGAATATCATTTAATAATATAATATTTTTAAAAAAAACTGTTTTATGTCAATTTTGACACTATTTGGAAAATTGCTTTTTGTGAAAATAATAACAGAATGATTACTTCGAAAAAAGTTAATTAAAGCAATCCTAACATGTTATATTAACATATAAAAATAGTGTAATTCATAAAAAGTCTCAAATTATATTTCTTTGGGTATTTATAATATCAATTATTTTAATTTTTCACTATTATGGTAATTATTGCATCATCATTGTGACATAAATAAATTAAATTATTTAATGTCTAAAAATTATAAATAAAATATAATTATGTAGGAAATATTTTTAGATTTACAATGAATATTTATAATCTAATTTATAGTATGTGTAACCCTATATTAAAAATGATTTAGTAAATAACCCTTGATTTTAACTCTTTTAACCCTTCTTTGAATTAAATAATAATAAATGTCCTAATCTAATCCAAGTGGACCTAAATGATAATATTTTATTCCTAAGGTTGTTTTTGGTCGAGATACACTTTTCCAATAGAATTAGGACATGTGTTAGGGTAATATTAATATCTTTTTTACCCTTAATTACCCTATTTACTTTTAACCGCGGTAAATAAAAGTTAAAAGTTACTATTCAACAAAAATTATTTAATCTCATTGAACCACATTCTACTCCTTGATATTAACATTGTCTCTCGGATTTTTGAAATTCCACTCACAAAAGTGGTAAAATTATGTTTTATGAAAAATTCCGTTTTTTTAACTACCACTTAGTGGTTTCATTATTCATCAAAAAATGAAGTTTTTCATAAAAATACCAAAAATTCACCCTAGCCTAATTTTGATATTCCTATTCCAAAAATGAATTACATTTTGAAAAATAAAATATATAAAATTTCAAAAAATAGGTATTACTATTCATAATGGCTAGTTTGATTGGTTGTGGTGTGTTAGAACTCGATGTTGCGTACAACACACGCTATTGCATTATTCAAATAGAAGCGTATCGTAGAAGCTTGGGGTGTTACAAAGTCCCACTAAGAAATGTCTCAAAGGTCTTCCATATTATAGGGGACTCAACTTAACAGACGACACGTCAATCGGATGCCCAATCTGTGAGTTATTCCTTTTTGTCCCAGGGGCCCGACTGGATTCGTGTTGATCCAACTTGACCAAACCACATGAAAATCCAAAACATATTGGGGTATCATGAAAGGAACCTTCTCACTCCCAGATTTTCAGTTTTTCTGATGGTTCATCAAAAGGACGTCCAGTGCCAATGTTATGGCCAAAAGAAGGTAAATGGGTCGTAGTGGGTTTGGGTCTGGTCCGACCTGTTCGAACCGAAATGGCCTATTAGGTCTGACCCAACCCGAAATACAGCCTAGCCCTTTGGACTAGGCCAGCCCACGAGGGCCGCAAGGGTGCCAGGGAGGCGGCTTGGCCAATTGGTACAGCAAGGGAGGTGGACACTGTCACGAGGGCGTGGAACGGTTGCGAGGGCAGAAACTGGCTGTGAGGGGCACGGACTGGCCGTGAGGGTGGAGACTAGCCACGAGGGGCGTGGACCGGCCTCGAGGTGCATGGACCAGCCGCGGTTCAGTGGACCAGCTGTGGTTTGGCGGCGGTTCGGTCAGGTGAGCAGAGTGGCTTGGCTCGGCACAGCGGCGGCGGGGCTCGGCTCGGACGGTGCCACAGCTTGGTGGACGACACTACGGCTTAGCTAGAATGGTGCCAAAGCTCAGAGGATGAAGCTGAGGCTCGGGATGGATGACGGCGCAGCTTGGTGGATGTCATCGTAGATCATCTTGGACGGTGGCGCGGCTCAGCTCTGCGGCGCGGCTCAGCTCGGACAGCGGCGCGGCTCGGCGGATGGCGGTGTCGCGAGGCCGTGGGTGACGGCGTCGTTGCATCAGTCATCTTCATCACCTTCCTCCACTTCAAATAATACACCAAAGAAGAACGAAGGAGGGGTTGGACCATGTTTTTTTGGCCGACACCCTCCACGTTTATAGTTGTAGCAATTCGTTCACAAAGAACAATGCAGGAATGTGAAACCACAATCTTCGACAATGTTTGTTCCCAACCCACACAAGAAAAGAAGGGAGTTCATGGAGAGTGATAACCATTTAGGAATAAACCCCTACCTCATTTTCTTTTTGATGTTGGTTCAAATAGGTAGTACTTTCTTCGACTATTCCTATATGAAGACATCCCACGTTGGAAGATGTCCCGAGGAAGAAGGTCGAACGAGGTTGGCGTTCTTCGTTGGCGGAGCGTTTTTCTTTGGAGAGATTTTTCCCAAGTTCTCTCAATCCTCCTTTGCCAAAAAATGAATAGGAAGCCCAAAGTAATAGATTCTAATATCTATTATGTCTTTCAAAAAATATTCAAAAAAGAATGAATTAATTATAGGAGATTTGTAATAATAATGATATGTGCATTAGCACAATTAATGTGGAGGAAGCCAAGAGGCTCCTGCACATTAATGAGGGGGGTGAGAGGTTTTCCTACATTTATGAGGGAGTTGAGGTTTTTCTCCCAATTAAATGGGGGTTTCAAGGGGGTTTAATCCTGAGTGGTCCCCATCACCATAACCACTCATGGGAGGTTAGGCTCGAGTTGTCACTACAACTATAACCTCTCACGGGAGGTTAAGGTCTGGTGGCCCCCACCACCAAATTTTACAAAGAAGTTGGTTACAACAAAATAAAATAAAAGGAGTGTTTATTTTATTTTATTATTTACACGAAAAGCCCAAAAACTAACTTTCACCCTCTACCAACTGTCATCGATGTGAATGTCTTCTTAAGCGACTACAAGTTATGTGAGTTCAACAGTGCCCTCAAATTTTAATTCCAAACATTGTTTCAAAAGTAAGAAAAACATACTCACACGTTTACTGAACTAACCTGAAAAGAAGTTCAGAAAAACATTCATGGCACTCTAGGACTCGAAATCACACGCTGTCAACTTTTGCGGACTCATAAAATTCCCATTTAATTAAAAAATTACACAGAAATTACAAGTCTTTACAATTATATAAAAACATAATGGTGCTCATAAGAAATGATTTGTAAATGTTCTCACTAGTGGTTAACTGACCGTCAACACAATATTATAACATAAATATGAATGTACCGTACAAATAATAATAAAAAACTATTATAGTTACTGAACATATATAATTTTTATAATGTAAAAATACTACTCAAATAGTAAGATAATAATTATTTTTTAAGGGAATATAGAAAAAAGGATGATAAGAGGAGTGTGATAATATAAATATATGAAAAATTACTCTTTTCATTCTATTGTTTGTATTATATGATAGTAAACTACTTTGAAGCTATGATTTTGTTTACAAAATATTTTTTAAAAGTATTTTATGGGGATTAAGAGAGGGTATTTTGGAAAAAAATCAGATTTGGTTTGTGGATATAAAGTGGTTTCCAAAGGGAGGGTGTAGATTGTTTATTTTTCATGAGAGACATATTTTTTAGTTATATCATTGAATAATATATTATATCTAATGATTACCATTCAATCATAATATTTTTGAAATGAATATTTATAATTGAATAAAATATCATTACATTAGGACATTCAAACACTTTATAGTTTTCATTTATTATTTAAATTAATATAATATTTGTATACTATTAAAATATTATTTGAATGAAATAAATTAGACTTCATGTAATTGAAATTATATTTTCTGATTAAGAAACATGTTAATTATATTTAAATGACTAATTTATCAAATTGTATATGTCTTTAACTTATCCAAAATTTATAGAAACGATTATAACCATTTTACATCATGAATGATGTAATTTCATGTACACCTATTAAGAAAAAACCAATTTTTTACTATTCTCCAAAAAATTGAACTATTATTGAAAATTTTAATAAAATTACACAATTCTAATATGAGGATTATAAAAAATCCATTCATTTTACAAATATCATTTTCTAAAATATTTAATTTTCATTTTTAAAATAAAAACATTGATTTAAATTAAATATTTTAACATATAGTTTATTAATGATACACTAATATTTTTGTTGTATTTTATATATTTATATATATTTTCTGTTATTATAACTCTTATATATTATTAAATTACATGTGATAAATATTATTGAAAATAAATATTACTATTTTTAGTTGAAATTACTATTTCCATTGGTCATTTTTTTATTTTCAATAACCAGGTTGTTTTCCCTAAATGTCAGGTTACTATTCCAATATTCACATTTCTATTCTTATAGGGATATTGCCTCCAATATATTACTCTTCATTTATTAAGGAATTATTTAAAATAATTAATTGTGGGGTTCAATATTTTCCTTTCAAAAACATTGAATAGTTTACAAATATTCTCTTTATTTTCTATAGTGTTGTCCATGGGGGCGATGAATCTAACAGATTGGAAGGATAGATATTTTCCCACTATAAATTTATTGTTTGTTATTTTTTCCATATTTAATGTTCATTTTTAATGGTTTATCTGGTTAATAATTTAATTTTCTTTATTAATGAAATAAATATTTAATGGCTTCTCATTGTGTTTTACTTTTATAATACTATAATATAATATGATGCACATTTATACAGAAAACTCATATCACTTATGAAATCATGATCACTACACATCAAGTTCATCTTTTTCAGAAATCTAATAACATGTATAAACCCCAGAAATCCTATAAGTTAAGTTGAGATTTTATAGAATGTTAAAATCCTTAATCCCAAAGTTGTAACCCTATTTTACCAATTTTACTCTTACTATAGTGAAAAATATCATCCAAGGTTACTATTACTATTGAAAAAATAAAAGGTAAAAATTTATCGAGTTTCAATATCATAATTTCAAATACGGAATCTATTTTATAATAATTAATTCTTAGTAGTTATAGAAATTTAATTTTGATAAAAATAGAAAATTCAACGAAAAACAGTTCTCTTATAAAAAATTATTTTTAAAACCAAAAATTTGATTTAAAAAAACATGTATATTGATGATTTAAATGTAAAAAATTAGAATATTTCTAAAAAAATTATTTTATTAATTTTTTATTAAATTTAATGTTTTATTGATATTTTTTATTTAAATTAATTTTTTATTTTATAAAAAATTGTCTTTCACAATTTATAGAAAATGAAATCATTTGATAAAAAAATAAAAATTTTAACTTATTCTAAACGTATTATGATGAATTCATAAAGGATAATGTTTTAAATAATAATATTTTAATTGATTATCATGGTTTTTATAAACACAATAATTCATGTAATGAACGATATCAAAAAAATATTTAGAGAGAATAATATCATAAAATATTGGGTTTTAACATTATACACCTTTATAATAATTTCCCACTTAAATTATGAAAATTCTATAATAATATAATATAATCATTATTCTACATCACATTTCTAGGTTCCAATATATATTTTTAAATTTTATAATTTCTTAAAAAAGCATTGACCATATGAGTGGTGTTTTTTCATAGAATATTCTCTCTACTATTCATAATTTCTTCTAGTTGTTCCTCATAAGATAGATATTTCACCCATAGTATAAATTGTGATTTTGGTAGGAGTGAATGATAATATATATAAATTACCTTGAGAGAAATATGAAACACAATGTGAACATGTGATACATTGAGGATAATTTCCTACCATTATGTTACCGTATCGATAGGATCAAGAATGTAAAAGGTATCAATATATATGGGTATGATTACCCTTCATTCCAAATATCATGATCCTATTATTGGGAGATACAAGTAGGAATACCTTGTCACCAGCTTCAAACCCAATATCTCACCAACAATTGCCATCAAAACGTTTTTTTCATCTTAAAGATTTAGTAAAGTGTTGTTGAAAGGATCTTACTTTCTCTGCCATTTCATGTACTAGATTTTTTACCAATATCATTATTTATTATACTCCATCTCAGCACATTAGTGTTATTTCCAACCATAAATTTATGGAATCATAAATAGACATCTGAATGCTTGATTTAAAGTTATTAATGTGTGGAAATTATACCAAAAAATTGGTGTCGATCCAAACCACATTTTAAATCCAAAGATAAATCTCTCATCAAGTATTGTTGAGTTTAAATTGTCCTCTTAGACTAACTATCCATATGAAGATGATATGTAATACTAAATCAAACCATTATATGGGGACCCTATTAAAGGTTTCTTCAAAAAAAAATTAAACCCTATATTTAAAATAAATATGACTCATAGTGGTATTCGATACATTCTCACCAATTCCTCATAATGCTTTTTGGGGCAGTGAAAGAATCTGGATGGGTGATAAAAAATGTAGTGTTATGTTTGATTGGTCATTCTCAATATTGTACAATATAAGAATTCTTTGAAAAACAATATTGTTTTTCAACAAATGTTTTCATATAGAAAACATGTAAAACAATGTCAAAACAATTGTATATTAAAATTATTATTAAATTATTTATGATCGGAATAAAATGTTTGTTTGTCATTGGATCTATCTCTGATGTAGGTGTTGGTATTTTTAACAAGCCTAATTAATAATAACTTTTTTGTTCTTGTAGGATCCAATTGTAAAATCCTTCTAGGGAGGACCCACACATGAACGTTTTATCTTTAGATGATGTTAGTTAATTATCTTATGCATGTGCAGTGAATGAATCATCTATCATTACTCATCTTGACTCCTTCAAGATCCTTCTGGATGAATGGTTTTTTTATCATTCATCACAATATTATATGAATATTTTGGGAGAGTGTAGTATATTGTTTAAAATTATTATTTTCTCTCATTTTTTTGATAAACCCTACAAAATAGACATCACCATATTACTATATAACATGAGTATAGGTTAAAATAGTATATAATTACATACCAATCCATAATTAATATAATAATTCTTAAAAAACCTCGTGATATATATTAATAGTGATATTTTTTTATTTTATGGGTTTCACTAACTAGGAAAATTGATAAATATATTCATTCAAATAAAAACTCTAATGTATCCCCAGAAACAATCTTGGTCCACCCAAACATGTCAATTTTTACAGAATTGATAAAAATTCATTTTTATAGATAAATTTTTATTGAAAAACCAATGAATAAATATTTATCCAATATTCAATATAAAATTTAATATATTTTATTCAAAATCCATCCAATAAATATTCATTTAATTTATGTGAACAATGAAAGATGATTAAAATTATTTTTCAGTGTTGAGAATAATATTTATTATAATAATTACTTTTGAATGGAATTTAATCATGATCAATATAAAAAATAGTTTGTGAAACTCCAGGATTGTTTACCATTTTCATTATATGGGCTTTCCTAAAGTCATGCATTAATATCTATCAGTCATTTAAGGAAACAAAGGGAATGAAGATATTTTCACGATTTTGAAAACCACATATAAATTCCCACTATGTAATATAATCACCTTTTTTAATATCTCAGCATGGAGGTTGAACATATATGTCATCAAACCATATGATTTCTACATCATTCATTAACTATAATATATAAATAAATCATTACACTATAGAAGTCAAATTTAGTGTGATGGTTCTATTCCAATCAAATGGTTTAGATATCAACTTCAATATATATGTATATGATAAATAATTCATTGAATTATCCAATAAAAAATGTCATTTGTGACACACCCAACATACCCTTTGTTCCACATATATATGGAATCATAAATTTGGATAGTAAGTCTATGTGCATCAGTCATGAAATTCATTAATGATATTCCTTAAATCTAAGGTCCATTAAAGACTCTTATAGATAGAAATATTCAATGATATTAAAACATGCATACTTCAAACTACTAGGTTTTTTCCCAATCATCACCCTTAGAGATTTCCATGTTTTAACATTATCGTATTAATTCTAATCCACATTGAATTTCCTACACCGAAGAGTGTACATACTATGTTCATAATCACAGTATGTAACCAAACCATAGAACTGTATTGAATAATATTTTCATTTAACTTCTAGTTTCTCATCAATTTGGGGAACTTCAATGATCTAATCAATATTATACATACCCTAGGACATTATTACATTAAATTAAAACTGAACAATGAGACAAATGTAGTAATTTATTTTATTAATATTCATGTTTTTTGAATGTATCACATTAATATAAGATGGTTCTAGAAATCAAACTATAAAAACTCCAACTTTTAATAGATATAACAACCGTTGAATTTATATCCTCTAGACCTCAAATGATGATCATTATTATACAATGTTAAGTATTTAGTCAAGGTTTCCACCAAGTTTTATTGAAGGAAATTTTTCCCAATACATCCTATGAACTATATGAAAAAAATAATAAGAGATTATAGTTCTGAATTTTATTGTTCTCCCATGACGCGGTCTTAGCTAATTAATGAGTTCCACCACTGCATAATTTCAAAATAGATTTTAATAGGATCATTTATTTTGGGTACTACATCATGATCCTGAAAAATGTTTAATATCTACTTGAGTAACTAGTTCAACCAATGGGCATTATATCCACTAGAGGATCTACTAAATTCCAAAAATGGTTAATGCATAGGGAACCCATTTTATAATTCACAGATTCTCTATAATTTCCAGCATCAATTCCACTTATGAATTACTTATTGGTTAAAGGACCATTATTATTATTTAATAATGAGACACATTCCTTGGTGAATACTAAACCACGAAATTAATTTAATCTGACCACTCCTATAATCATACACAATTCTTATACCAATGGAACATATTCTTCCATGGGCCATTGTATAATTTATTCCTTTTAAAACTATGGTGTACATTGATTCTGAAAATCAATAATATCAATCTCAATTCCACAATCTCTTTTAGATATATCATCCATCTTAATGAATATGGTGTATCCATAAATTATTAAAAAGTTTCCTAAGGGTTTTTATATGAAATATTGTAATGACTGATATTTTCAAAGAAGAGATTGAATAGTTTTTTCTCAATTTGAAGACATTTTTAATGCATTTTTTAATCATTCTAATTGTGTAATATGGCCTAAGGAATGTTTTAGGTGTTTCTGGGGCCTATTCAGAGCCTGGAGTTCTAAAACATTTCCTATTGAATTATATACCAAGGTTAGTTTAAAGCGTGCACTTAGCTCGCACGGTATATCTGAAACTGTGTGGCTGTAGAAAGGGGTACATGTAGACCACATATTTTTTATGTAACATTGAGATCCATGGTTCATGGCCATGTAGATCTATTGTGTTTTTATATAGTGGAATTTCACATGGTTTCCCCACAGTTTGGAAAAAATGTGACTTATATTTTAATGGTATTACAAAAAGAATTGGTTGTAGCCCATTTTTCACAATGATATTTCAAATAGGGATAAAAATCTAGGTTCCCTCTATTTTTGAGGTTAAATTACCATTTTCCCACCACTTAAATCAAAACCTTATTTCTCTTCTTCCTCATTCTACAGCGGCCGAAACATGGGATTATCTCTTTATTTGATCTCAAGAACACCTATAGATAGGCTTTGAAGTAACCTATCTATCGTGTACTCGATTCATGAAAAAAGGAATTATTGGATAGCTTAAGTTATGGTTAACCTCAATCACCCTTTCTAAATTTTTTTTCATTCGGATTTGTTACACTATCTTGGAGCAGACTCACTCTCTTATATATACAAGGAATTGGAATATTTTTTAGATATCTTCCAATTTACATTGAATTTGGGGCTAATATAGAGTGAGGATTCATCTACGGCCATGAGATTAGTGGGAACAAAATTTAACCTTTTAGTTTTGGTCTTTTCATAATTATGTCATGTTTCCATATTCCATCCATTATAGATAATCCTATTTATATTGGTTCATTGATGTCTTTTTTTACCATTTCACCTTGATACATGTTTATTGAGTCTTGTTTGGGGGGTCATTGATTTTAAAAACATTATATTGACACACAATGGGTGTACCAATAAGAATTTTCCACTTTGGACAAAAAATTGAAAGTTATTGGAACACCTAATTAGATAAAAAATCATATTTTTGATGAATTTTCCTTTGAGACTTTTGAATTTAATGTAACTCAAGGAACATCATAAGTGCTTGTCCATTTTGTAATTTTAATTTCCCATGTGGGAAATTTTCATAAGGAACATGTCATCATTTAAATGACCCTTGAACCTAATGTATTAAGTTACCATGTTTTAATGAATTGAATGAATTTTTTAAGTTGAATGGATTGTATGGGATGACATATGTATGATGGTGGTATTGTTCAAATGAATTGACCATGACACCTTCCAATTGACACATGATCCATATGACTTTTTTTCTTTCATTTTAATGAATTTTAAGGATTAAATGGAATTAAAATGGACTAATGACATGCATGAGAGGATTTTTCCACATGTATTGATATATATATATATACATATGAACATTACTTGGTAGTTTTTAACAGAAATGAATAAGATGTTATGTCTTATGTATTATTCTATAATGATTATGCCTCTTATATATATATGGGTTGTATACAAGAGACAAATGGGAAGAAAATCCCTATGCTACTTATAATTATGATGCGCCTTTATAATGGATATGATATGATGGTTGTGGGTGTTGAGCCATGAGGGAAATCGCACTCCCTTACATCTGGTGTAGATTTCATGGAGTCTCACAACCATGATAAAACTTGGGAAATGGGATTTATGATCCATGTTCATGATTGATGTTTTTCTATGGTGGTTCACTCTCCATCCCAAGTGTTGTAGTATAACTTATCTCCCTCAATTGGGATGTTGGGAATGTACCATATTTCATTGAATTTTAGTCTTGTTAGACTGGTAATGGAAATATGAGTTATACCTCGCCATATCCTACACAAGTAATCTTGGTATATGGACATTGGGTATCTACACACACCTAGTTAATATATACTAATTCCATATAGAACTAAATAATATATATATATATATATATATTATTAATTATATATAAAGTGACATAATCAGACATTCATCCTAGCTATGGACTGAAACGGGTGGACTTAGCAGGCATCCTATAGGAACCTAAGTGAGTGAGTTATTTATTTCAGCATTATTTTACTATTCTTCTTATACCTAAACATTGTTTGGTCATGAGAACTACTTAGATTAAACATATAAACCTCTGGTTGTGGCCTACTATGTTTTTATCTCACAACATACTCAGGCTACTTTTAGTACCATAGAAGACAATATTTCTGCATGTATTGATATGGGGAAAGGCCCTACATCAGGTTGTTTATTAGATTATGGTGAGATATTGGGAGAGTTGGACTGATATCATACTTGGGATTCTAATGGGTATTTTTTCTCCTTTATATCTTTTTTTACTTTTTGTAAGGATGCATGTACATTATATTTCCTTTTCAATTATAGTGTTTCATGCACTACATATTAGGCACTGCCATTGACGATTTTGATTATTATATTTGGTTGTTTATATTTGATTTTTCTTCTCCTACATATACGTCTTGTATGTTTGTTTATGCATTGATAGTTTATTAGTTATGATTGTTTATATTATTCCTTCACATTTGATTGCATCCATTTGTATCTAATGTTCTACTATTAGATTTTCATATTGTCTCCCAACCGTAACACATTTACACCCAATATATATATATCCATAGCCTCTGAAATACAGGGTGGTTTATATGAGGTCAGGTGACTCACCATCTTGATACATGGCATATGTGGATCCTAGGTCAATATTTTACAAAGTTGTATCAGAGAGGCTCCTCTCTTGCTTTTACTATTTAGAGATAATGGATTGAATATTATGAAACACTTGTAATTTAGTCATATTCCATTCTTGGGCATCATGAGACCATGTTCAAGTTAAAATATGAGTTCCCTAAATTATAATTGATGTTTTGTTTTCACTTATTATTGTTGATATGACATCACCATTGGGGGAGATGCTTGATTTATGAGGTAATTGATATTGATGTTATTGAAATTATTATTTATTTAATGTCACTCAATTAGACAAGAAAATTAATTACATTAATCACTATGGGAAATGAATGATTTATAGGACTTTATTTTTTTCCATTTCATCGCTATTTTCATCTTTAATTTTTTTAATTCATACCTATTGTTCCTTTATTTGTATTGAATTGTGTTGAAAATTATTACAGAGATTGAAAAACATAATTCATACTTAAAGTGCCTAACATAACATAAAGGTGTTTTCCTAACCAGTTTAAAGAAGACACCTTAATTATTAAATTATAGAACATTGAGATATAGACCATGTGTATGTTGCATTCTCATGGATCCCTTCTATCCTTTCCATCCCCCTCCTGCTCGCGACTCCATCTAGGGTTTCCTTCTGAAATCCTTCCTTGCAGGTCGGCAGCGTGCCTGAGTGTGATTTTTCATCCTTATTCTTCCTTATTCCCCTTTTCACCTCATCCTACCTTCGTCCAGCCTCATCAAACTCTTCTCAAGATCTTTCCCCCTTTATCCCTCACGGCTCGTCTACACCTGTGTCCCCGTCTTTGCTCTGCTGTGGTTTTGAGGCCTTGTCAAAGGTTTTTTTCTATTTAAGCATTCAACCACTCATCATCTGCTCTGATCTATCGTTCCCCTGCAGCTCTCCAGGTCAGAGATAATGCGGTGGGGACTGTGAGGTTTTGGGATTTGAGGATTGGAAGTCATTTATTTTCTGGCACATCCCGATTCTATTTTGCCCTATTTTGTTCAGTTATGGTTCGATGCCTTGTCATCAACCGATCGTTCCCTACTCTAATCCCAAGTTCCACTGCACCTCTCTTAGGCGGATCAGGAGCAGTGGTAACGATGGGGTTTTGGGATGTGTTGTTTGTGGCCATCTGTGTTCCAGGCATGAGACCTCATCGTTGGCTTTGTTCAGTTTTGGAAACCAGTCTCAAAACTTTGTGGCCATCATTCCCTGGTTTCAAATTTGGTGTTTTCTTGTTGTTTTTGGTTTTATTTCGAATCGACTAGTTGGATAGCCTTGTTTAGAGATTTTTCTATAGAGACAATGATGATTTCTCAGTGACTTAGTTTGTCATGAATTTTTCGTTCCTGATGGTGGTGGTGGTTAAGTTGTTGTTTACATGGTGGTGGTTCTGAAATAGTGATGACAATGGTGTTTCAACGATGGAAAAAAATGGATTCCGGTTGTTGGTTTTCACCAGTGAACCGCTTTGTTTGGACGATGGCGAAGTGGAGACGACGTAGGTTTGCTCGACTACAGTGAGAAAGGCTCAAGGTGGACTCTTCTTGAGCATTTGTGTCCCGAGGCCTTTATGCTGATGATGTGATAGGATGTGATAGGATGTATGGATATGAGGAAATTTAGTGATGATGCGATAAGATACGTGGACTAGTTTGAATTTTAAATTTGGAATCTGGGTTGGGGGATGATTATATCCCCATTTTTAATTTTGAATTTTGAAATCTAGGTTTTGGATTGAATTCTATTGATGTGAGGTTTCCACTTTTCCATAAAGTATCTTTTGAAAATTACAAAAAAAAATGGATTTAGAGATTTAGACCATTGGATTTATAAGATGAAATGTGTTATGGTATGTTTCGAATGGATTCCATGTTTTTGTTCATAAGAAGTGTGGGAACATACGGATCATAAAATTGTAAACCATCTGATTCAACTTTTTTATCTAATTAAAATGTTCAATAAGCAGAATATAATTTTTTAATGAATTATAATGTGAAAAAACCATAATATATATATATATATATATCTTACAGAAATTCTTGGAACCTAAAATTCAATCTTCTGAAAAGAAAAATATTCTTTTCTGATGCATGTGTTTTGTGTTGTAGTTTCATTCCTCCATGATGTTCTCTAGTCGCATGACCTGAATGTGGTGACAATCATGTCCCTAAGGTGGCGGTCTAAGAGATGCCAGTGAATCAACCTATAGAGACACCTATGGATCCTATTGAAGTTAATAATATAGTTACAGATGCCTATTTTAAAGATATATTTATACATATTCCCCAGGTTATGAAAGGAATATATCAACCTTCCCAGAGCATGGATTAGTAGAATCACGAGTTTCAACAGCAGCATCCACCCACATTTTCGGGGGCTGGAGGACATCTTGATATAGAATCTTGGATTCAAGCTACCTGTTCTATATATGATCATCTTTAAATGCCTCAATTTTATATGTTCGATATAGTAGCATATACACATTGTGATGAATATAATAACTGGTGTGATGTCATCAACAAGGCATATCAGTATCATGACATGGTCTCTCCATATTTTCAAACTAGCTTCTACAGAAGCTTATTTCCCTAGACACTAAGGGGTAATAGAGATAGAAAATTAATGATGATGATTTAGGTGAGTATGTTAGTTTTTAAATACTCCCCCCATTTCATATATTAGTGGTGATTCTCTCCCACTCATTGATGACGATCTAATGACTGCTAGCTGAGTGGAAAATGGGATGGTTTATTCCATCTGTCTATGGGTCATCATGTTCAGGTTGAAGACCATTTCTAAAATTTTCCTCCATTTCCTTATTACATAGAGGAATCTAATTGATGAAAAAGGTGAGATTCAAAGTGGTTCAACACATGAGTTTTCTATCAGTTCTTCATCTAGGTGGATGAGGCATTTTGAAACTACTCTCAAAGGTAGTAGTTGTCAGGCTCCATGTGTGGAATGTTTTATTATCTACCATCAGTGTATGATTCCATGAAACATGATGTCTTTTATCAATAATATCTACTAGATTTATGAATTTTTAAAAGTATATTACATCGAAAACATGTCTTTAGGACATTCTCTTATGTTCCTATTGAGCATGAATCTTCACCTACTCCTTCGCCAGGAGCGGGGCCAACTGGATCACCATATAAATATAACTGGAATACCATTGGTCGATCAAGATGAGGTGGAAATCAAGGATGAGGTGGTTAGACATATGATTCCATGAACCAGTAGGGTGATCTTACTCAGGGTTTTCACCTAGTGACTCATGTCCATGATAAATTCTAGTTACATGTAGTCCATCCCATTCTGCATGAGTAGAGAACATATCCTTCTATAGTTCGAGGTACTATTATAGTTGCCACAAAATTAGTGTCTACTTTATTTGAAAAAGGTTTTTATCTCTCATTTATATTAGTGGAAATAATTGATATTATATGAATCGATATCGATTACATTCTTTGAGTTAGGGTGAAAGACACACCATTAAGTATATATTATGAAGGCATTCCCTATTGTCGAGACTTCCCCTTTGAGATAGGTGGTTACCATATCATATTTAATATTTGCATCCCTGAAATGACGAGCATTGATGTAATCATCATGATGGAATGATCAGTTCTCTATTGAGAACATATTGACTACTATCATCATAGGGTGATGTTTACATCACTAGATTCCAATAATAACAAGCATAAGTGAGAATGGGATGCGCTAGAGTCATGATCAGGACCTGAGCAATAGAGGCTTTCTAGTGTGACAATGCAAATTTCCAGTATTTTCCTTGATGACTATGTGTTACAACCCGCTGTATCTTGTACAATAGTGGAGCGTTTCATAGATGTATTTATTGAATACTTTTCTGGTTTATATCTTGTGTGAGAGGTAGATATTTCTATAGAGATTTTTTTGGAGACACACTAGTGACCATTAATATTTATAGTATGTCACATATGGACCTCGTAGAAATTAGGAAGCAGTTAGAGGATCTAGAGGAAAAATGATTTATATTCCTTGGTATTATCCATAGTGATCACAAGCCATTTTTTCCATGATGATTGATAGTTCCCTCAGGATCTGTGTGGATTATCGTTATTTATCCATCTCACAATTGAGAATCAGTATCCCTTTCTAAAAAAACAACATATTTGATTAGTTATTAGGAGTGAATGTGTTTTAAATGACAGATATAAGGTCAAGGTATCATAAATTACATGTGATGAATTCATATATACATCATATAGACATCTGTAGAAGGTATGTTCTCTTCAAGTACCATTTTATGTCGTTCTGACTCATAGCACACCTGTAATATTTTATGGCTCTTATGAATCGAGTTTTCCACTAGTATATGGATTCATTTATTATTTTTTTTTTTTGAAGATATAATTTTATATTCATTCCCCAGAAATAACCATGAAAACCATATTGATATCATTATGAATACACTAATAGAGTATCATCAACATTCTAGTTTAGTAAATTACACTTTTGTATTGACATAGTCAACATAATTGGTTATATTATCTCAGATTCAGTAGTTTTTTTAGACATAGAAAATGTGAGATTTTTATTTCAATGGAAATATACCAAGAATATCTATGATATTTATAGTTTCATTTGTCTTTATAGATATTATTGGTTCTTCATATAGTATTTCTCATGAATTTTAGTGCCTCTTATGGGATTGATCATGATTACTATGAAATTCGAATGGACTGAAGCTTGTGAAGCATCCTTTAATGATTTGATAGGTCATTTGACTTTAGCACCAATAATGATTTCCTCAAATTTTTATAGATGATATACTTTATATAATGATGAATCATGTATCGAACATGGATATCTTAAGATATAGGATTATTGTGTCATCACATACACTTCTATTCTGTTAATGCATCAAGAGGTGAATTACCATTCACATGATCTCAATCTCGCTACTATAGTTCATGATTTACACTATAAGAGACATTGTCTACATGGATAACATTTTTTTCATTCATGGACCAAAAACCCCTCAAGTAAATCATTACATAATGGGTTCTCAATATCTAGCTATAAAAGTGTGTGGAGTACCTTCCATCATTTTATTTTGAGCATGCCTACATGCATATTAAAGGAAATTTTGTGGCTGAATCTCTATGACAAAATACACTGAAAAAAAAGTTCATGAATCTAGTGGAGAATAGAAGCTCATGGAATTATTCTCATGGATTCACATTCATGTTATATAGGACCATGGTAAGACTGTGATCACAGTATTAGAAGTGACATCTATTCCTACCTGAATAGGAAATAATGCTGCATTTATCTTCTCTTTAAGGCCTTGTGCTATGGGAATGTGTCCTAGATGATGATACATATTCCTGATATATGGTGGGTGGTGATGAAATATGATTATTCCAAGGGAATGTTTAGGTCCTTCTAGACATGATAGGGGTGAGTATGTTCCAATTTAACACCTCAAAAAGGGTGGTTCACCCATGGTTTCAACAATATTTTTCAATATCTACAATGCCAATACTGGTGGATTGGTATCAAACATGATATTGCAAGCTTCATCACTCAATGTCTAGACTATTAGAAGTTGAAGGAGAAACATCGCTGGCCTTTAAGGATTTGGCATCCATTGTCTATTCCAGAAGGAATGTGGGATGATGTCTCAATGGATTTCATGACTAGTCTCCCCAGATAAGTTTATGGAAACAATATAGTGTGGGTTGTTATTGATCATTAGATGAATTTATCAAACATATTTCCTATTTAATAGACCATGTAAATAGATAATATAGGAAGGATCTATATTAAATATGATTTACATCTTAAGGGAGCTCCTCATTCAATTATTTTTGATAGAGACACTCATTTCATGTCACAGTTTTTGAAGGGGTTTCAGAAGGACTTTGGTAAGTTTGTACTTTTGAGAAAGGCATATCACCCATTTCCCGACGGAAAGATAGATAATTGGATTTTGGTACTAGTATATGTTCTCCATGCATGTTTCTATAACTTCAGGGGTTCTTTGAAGTTAAAAAATTCATCTCGTCTAGTTTTCTTATAGCAGCAGATTTCAAGATAACATTGAGATGGCTCCTTAAGAAGCCTTATTTTGTAGGTATTACTAATAAACTCTCTATTAGCTAGAGTTAAGGGAGTCAACTATTCTCAGACCACGTCTCATGTAGGATACTACAAAAAAATTCCTATTGATTAGAATGTGAGTATTTATTACTCGGTCTAGATAGTGATGAAAATCTAACAGATGTCGAAGACCTCTTGAGTTTTAGTTGAGAGACTGATTTTTATTGGGAGTCTCGCCTAGGTTGGGCCATATACATATTTAAAGAAATGTTAATCTCTCAATAAGGTTTTTTTACCCTTTGAGGTAATGAAATGGGTCAAACCAGTTGATTATGAGTTTATATTACCTTATATATACTAGTCTATGCATGATATATTTCATGTATCACAACTTCAAAAATACTATCTAGACCTGCCACATGAAATTCATCAAAAAGAGGTTGAGATGGATATGGATACCTCCATTGAGGAGTATCCCAATAGTATTTTTGATCAAAGTGTAAACACACTTTGAGGCAGTTTAGTTCCTCTAGTGAGGGTGTTATGGAAGAACGACCACATCGGTATGAGATATGCACGATGGAAGCTGATATATGATCTCAGTGGCTGAGACACCTTGTTATAAAATACCTCGTTACCTTCAAAATTCCAACTCATGGAAGAGTTCCATTAAATATTGGATTTTTTGTTGACATGCCTTTTCAATGAATTTATGGATCACTTTTTTCTCAATTTCAAACCTTTTTCAATGATGGTAAAGGTATACTACATCCTTAAGAAGTTTGGGGAGAATATGTGTCTTTGTTTGGGGCATGGAGTTCTGAAATGGACTACAGAATTGGGCCTCATAGTTAGGTTAAACTGAGTGACCCAACACAATGGTTTTTATGAAACAGTTCATTTTCGGAGTAGAGAACCTATAGGCCACATGGTTTCTCTAAAACTACGTGATATTAGTCACACATCTAATAAGATCATCTGTTTTTTTGGATGGTGGGATTTTTCATGGTTGGCACATGGTTTGGGAATCTATACAGTTCAACCATGCATGAAATTTCTTTATGTTGAATATGTTGGGAAGTTGTTTCATAGTTTGATTGAACCAGACATATAAACCAAGCACACCCATGTTTTTGTTTGAAATTAAAACATTCCAACGACTTAAAAATTACCCTTATTAATATTATCATTTGTTCTCAAGTGGAAATAACAATAGATTCTCCTATTTTTTGAGCTCAAGAACACCTAGTTCTAATAATTGAAGTTACTCATGAATCTGGTACCTGGTTTATGATTTTATTGAATAATTTGATATAAGAAGGTAATGAAAACCTCACTCAACCTTCCTATTTCAATTTTCATTTGGAAACCTCATGATATTTGGGTGCATGATTATTTCCCCTATATTTAGGGAGTTAGACTTTTTTTAGATCACATCCAGTATTCTTAAAATCCAGGGCTTATATTGATCAAAGAGTCATCTATGGCATTGAGGTAGGTGTTCATGTCATTCCCCTTTTGAGTTTTGGTAGTTTCGTAATTATACCATCATTTCATATTATGGCCTTTTCTGTGCATCACATTCATTTTTATTCCTTCATATCTAAGTGGCCATTTCACATAGATACATTCTTATTTTGTCCATTTTTGTGGGATAGAGCTTTTCGGTTCCTTATATGTTCATCCCATGGGTGATCCACTTAGAATTGGAAATTTTGGCCAATTGGTTTAAAATTCACAGAACTCTTAATTAGCCAAAGGATTGGATTTTAAATGAAATTTCCATTGATACATGTGTATTCAATGTAACCAGATCAACCTAATCAGGGATTGTCCATTTTATATTTTGAATTTCCCAAGTGCGTAATTTCCATAATGTACATTTAATTTCGTAAATAACATTTGAACCTAATGTATTGAGATTCAATATACTAATTAATTGATATAATTGGTTTTGGTGAATGGATTGTATGGGATGCCATATGTAATATGGTGGTATCCATTAAATGAAGTGACCATGACACCTTCCAATTGACAGTTGTTTTATATGACATGTTTTCCATGTTTTAATGTATTATAATGATTAAATGTAATTAATCATAACTAATTAAATTCTTTAGAGTTTTTTACCACATGTATTAAAAATTATATACAGATATTTATATGACCTTTCCTTCTAAATTTTTAATTGAAATCAATAAGTGGTTATGCCTATTCAATATATATAGAACATATGTATGTGATAGATGGGATGTAATGACCCATTCTAGTTAAAATTATGATGAAAATTTATAGAGAATGTGATTTGATTGTAAGGGGTTTTGAGATAGGAGGGAAATCACACTCCCTTACATCAGGTATTGAGTTCTTGGAGTTTCACACCAGTGATACTATATGGGTGATGGGATTTACATGTCATGTCCCATGAATAGAGTGTTTCCATGGCGGTTCACTCACCATCTCGATTATTCTAGTATGAAATCTATCACTATATGGGAATATAGGTAATTCATTATATTTCACGAGATTTTAGTCTCATTAGAATTATCATGGATTTTTGATTTATACTTCAATACATCTAGTACTCGTATTCTAGTTATATGTTGGTTTGGAATCTGCATGCACTTGGTTCATATAAGTGGATGGAATATAGAACAAAACATTATAATTATATATATATTATTAATTATTTATATATTGTGACATCATAATACATTCCTCTCAACCAAGGGATAATAATGGTATACTCACTTGGTATCCAATAGGAACCAGAGTGAGATGGTTATTTATTTCAGCATTATTTTACTATTTTTATTATACATTTAGTATATTTTGTTATGAGTGCTACTCAGATACATGTAGACACCATTGGTGGTGTCCTATTAAGATTTTACCTCACACCACAATCAAGCTGCATTTGGTACCTAATAAGACAATCTGTTTTCAGGTATTGATAATGGAAAACTCCCTACTTCAGGTAGTTTATTAGATTATATTTGGATATTATGATTATAGGACCAGTATGAGGATTATAATACTTTTTGATCTCTCCTTTTCCTTTATTCATCTTTATACTTTTTAATTTCTTGTGTGTACATGACTATATCCTTATATATTACATCATTAAATGCATAATGTATCAGAAAATTCCTTTGAGGATTTTGTCTTTTATATTTAGTTATTTAGTTTTTATTATTCATTTGTTTTTTACATCTTCTTTTATTTTTTACTCTTATATTGTTCAGTTATTCATAGGTGTTATATTATTACTCTATTGTTGATTACATCTGTTTCTATCTACTGTGATACTTTAACATGAGGGTAATGTCTCCCCACCATACCACCATTACACACTATCTAAGAGTTTAAAACCTCAAGAATATAGGGTGGGATTCTTGAGGATATGTGACTAACCATCCTGGGGAATGGTTTAAGTGGATCACGATTCTGGAAATTCCAAATACCCAATTGGTTTAATAGAGTATCATATAAAGGAACACGTTTTAACTTTTTTTTAATGTTTGTTACATGAAGAGTACATAATAATAACTTCAAAAACTAAACATTTATGTATGATATGAATTGTTTCCTTATATTCCATTTTTGACATGGTATATCATTTTCCACATTAGATGGAACTTTTTTTTAATTGTGATTGTTTTAATCTCTATACCCAAAAAGATAATATAATAATCACATGACCCCGCATTGATCTCACCCTTTCCAATATGGTGTGGTTCCAAATATTACATGTGTTATTCCATTGAGGTGTACAAGAAGCTGTGAGTGTTGATAGGAACCAAACTCCCATAAATAATCAATGAATTCATTATTGCGATATTCTTCACCGCTATTTGAGTAGGTCTTTTTAATATTCTTGGAATTTTTTTTCTGAACTTCATTATGGTATTCACTAAATCTCCCAAAGAGAATCTGACTATTAAAAAATCATGTATAAATATCCCTATCAACTAGAATAATACATACATTTTCATATATATAAGTACACACCACTTTATTCATTTGGAAATTGTCCAATAACATCTTTATAACTAATTCAATAAGGTAACTGGCCATTTCACCTATCCCAATAATTGGGACATTAGTTTTGTTTCATTGTGAACTTGTGCAATATAGAAAATGTGGTTTTATTTGAAAAGAATCTAAAAAATCATCATTTTGGAATTGTTTCAAAAAAATCATTTACATGACCTATCCAATGATTGAAATGTTTGTTTTTCTATGATTCATGATAAGTAGCTTCATTATTGATTTCCATTGTTTTTTCCTTGTAATCAACCACATAAAGACTATTAATTAAATGTGACATGCCATAATAAAGTATATCCTTATAAAAAAGGATACATTTATTCCAAAATCTGAAAATAAATTCATTTCTATCAAGTATGAATATGGGAATAATTTTTTTAGAAATATATATAACCAAATAAAAGTCTTTTAAAACTCTGATCTTTTCCATCATCATCATGTGGTGGTAATCTCCAATACCCACAAAATTTAGTTTGTATTTTTCGGTAGCTCATAGATCAACATCCCTTTTCTAGTTTTTTTTAATTTATTTGGGTCATATATTGAAATAAATATGTGGGAATGACAATTTATATCTAGTTTCCAATAAGTAGAAAAATATAAAAGGAAATATGTAAAAAATGAACTCGATGATTGACTTTTCTTGTTTTCCATGGTGGAGTTTTTATCCTAATGAACCTTATTTTGAAATGTGAATGAAATATCATTCTACTTCCTTAATTTTCCCATGATATTTCTCTTATTGAAAGGGAAGGAAAAATATTTGTTCTTAGAGATATTTTCATGGACCTTCAATTAATTTACCATTATTACATACATATTTTTATTACTTTCCCCCTTATTTAAATAATGAAGAAGAGTGATTATATCTAAGAGAGACATCTCAAATTTGATCAAATTAAATTTTATAATAAATAGGGATAATCTATGATGGATTAATTCAATAATTAGTTTTGGTGGTACTTAATCGGACAATTTAAACACAAAAACATTTGTGCATTAAATATAGCCAATAATTTTGACAATGTGAGTTCCCTCTAGTGAACCCTCTCACAGAATACTCTGAATAAAATACCTAACAATCAGAAACCATTCACATACTTCTTTCTCTTACTATAAATCACATATATTCTTGATCCTGCTATATGAATCCATGTTTTTTTGAGGCTTCATTATTTCACACAGAAATGAAGAGATAATCAAAATATAATATCAACAAATCTGTTCAAGTGTTCATCATAGATGAGGAACTATTCACTCCTCACCTTCTTTATATGAGGATCCTGTAATGATAATTCTATAATAATATATTTCCATTCACGGTTGAACATAGTCAAATGGAATTTTAACTATTCCTGTAAGTTACAACAAGTATGGTGATAATAATTCTCCAATAATGATTGCATGGAAAATGGGGATGATGTAAAATATAATTACAATAAAATTATAAAAATAATATTAATATTATCATTTTGATTGAAAATTTAGGTTATATATTATAATAATTAATTTAATTATGTCTCCAAATATTTTATGAACTCTATATGGACCTCACAATTAAACAAGAATGTTTAGTTTATAAAAAATTCCTATAGAAATGATCCATATGCCTCTTCACATAACCTCAATGAGGGTTGGTCATGTTACATGATTTTTGTTATATGGGAAGGTATTTTATAACTTTGGTCTTGAAATTCCTTAATCTGTTGAGTGGAATCCCCATCCTAGAAATCCTGAAATGGATTTCCTCAAAAATTTCATCCATGACACACCTGTCTATAGGGGGAAATTTTTCTTGATGTAAGATAGCTGATCATTTCCATAACCATTATGTGAAATTATAAATAAAAGTATGTTCCCAAAATATTTTTTTTCAAACACATTGATCAATGGATTTCATTCCTAATCATGAAATGGAACACTATGTCTAACATAATTTGTACTGTGTATATTTTTTTTGTCATGAATTTTTTCATGACTCGTCCCTCGGGGCCCTTGCTATGACTACCCCAAGCCTGCCTTCTATAGGCCAGGAATTGGTGACTAGCACTGGAAAGGCATAAACCTAAAATCAGAAGACATTTCCTTTTAACCTGCAAACTCATAGACCAGGTACCAAAAAAGAAAAGAACACAAAGTATAACTATTGATTGTAAAAGTGTGAACCGAAACTAAAATGAGTCAGTATAAAAACCTAAATTAAAACATGGTACACAAAAGAAAAAATATCTCCATTGGTCATCTGCCAAGGATCCTACATGAAGGGTAGGTATAGCTCATCACTGTGGCTCTCCACGTCATCTGGTTACCTATGAACACCGTCTAGTCCTAGATCCCAAATATTGGTCAATTTTATTCATCGTCTCCACAAGTCACAACAAGGTGAGGGTGACGCCCTTGTAGGGGTGAGTATAATAATACCCATTAGGGACCATGAGACCCCTGATGGTCCCGTATAATTACACAAAGGAAAAACCACAAAGAATTATCTCAATCTCTAAGAACAAAGTAAAAGACACCTCACACAAGATATAACTTAAAAACATGAATAATGATGTATGTAATAAATCTAAATCATCTTATTCCTTTGAGAAGCTCCACTATTATACCATGAAGAATTAATTCTAATTCTGGTCCGCATAGGGTCATATGTCACTGATCCACATAGGTTCGTATGATGTTGATCCACATAGGGTTTTAATTTGATGATCCATGGGGGGCGCTCTAAGGCAGGTCCTCATTTGGTCCTGCTACTATGGATCCACACAGGGTCGTAAGTCATCGATCCACATAGGGTCATATTTCATTGATCCACACAAGGTCGAAAGTTGTTGATCCACGATGAGTTGATCTATGGCTGGTCCTTTCTGGTTCGAACTACTACTAATCCACACAGGGTTTTTCAGATACTGATCCACAAAGGGTCGTATGTCACTTGACTTCCACCCACTGGATTCTCGAATTTAGGGCAATTTTGTTACTTAGAAACCACTCCTCAAGCCTCTTGTCGAATTTCTACTACCATGAGTCCCATGAAGTGCCACTAAGAGGTAAATCTATGAACATTCATGTCATAAGGGTTCCAACACAATAGATGGTGAGTCAATGACATGCCCGGTCTGTATGTTATAGGAATTTTTGTATAGTGGGCCCAGTTGGAGTTGAGTTTGATCCATATAGTCGTACTCCAACATTCTACAAAACCCATGTGGAGTATCTCAAGAGTACCACTGTGTCTTAAGGGTACCAGGGCTGCAGACCTTTCGTCAAACAGACATTTGGTTAGAATATACAAATGATTTTGAGAAACGGGATTGGTCTCCTCCGGTAGGGGTCTGGGCCAGCAAGTCTAGACCACATGCAGGACAATTCTCCAGGCTGGTGGCGCCACCAGATTTCTCTAAATGGATAGTTGGTTCCATCCATTCTGCTCTAGTCGAGCGACTGGAGTGGGCTGCTCACCTTCCCCACGTGGCGCTGGCATGCTGCGTCTTCCACCACCATGGCTCCTACAGGAACCGATGTTCCCTTGCAGCTGGCTCAACTAGATATCTCCACCAGTCGTCGGCACCTCTATGCCGATGGTGCTTCTATAGGCCACCAGTGATGTTCTGATGGTCCTATTTCTTTCTCTTCTATGCCTACAGGCCTCCCAAGATTCCGCTTTCAATATGTGGCCCCATGATTCACCATACCACCATGTTTCTTGGTCACCCACAAAGAACACATCAAAATTAAGATCAGTGGAGGGCCTAGGCCTTGTTTGGATTGTCCTGCACCATCTGCATAAGAATTATATCATGGGTTCAAGTATAATAATCATTTAAGACCCCATAATGATAACCCCGCGTCAACCTCGAACAAATTCAAGTGAATCGTATATCAACCCGTTAGTCGGTTGATCTATGTTCATTATATTATTCAATAATGATGTATGATGAATCTTTAAACACTTATAACGATTAATTCCGCTACCTTCATTTTGTAGGAAACTCTTTCTGAAGAAGAAGAAGTTCCATAGGCATTGTCTTTCTTCATTCATCATCCTCTGTATTGATTCCTCAATGGGTGTCATCAAAATTTTTTCTTCGTTGGAGGATGACATCATTTCCATTTCTTCAGAGGATCCTCTCATGGGTTCCCAAATCCCAATCCAATGATTTTATTAAATAAATTAAATTAATGGGTTTAACTCCCGGTTCATTAATTTGGTTCGTTAATGAACCAGTTAATATCTCAAGATAGTGGTTACACAACCAAGTTTAAAAGGTTATTAAATGATTTCATTTAATTTCCATTTACTTTGCGGTCCCACTGCCATCCCTCAATGTTTTAAAAAAAATAACCTTTAATTATTTAATTATTTTTTTCACAAGTTCCGAAAAATAACTTTTCTGTCCCACCTTTTCCAAAAACAATTAAGAAAAACCTAAGCGAATGCTGGTTCTACAAAATCAATGATGACCATGTAATTTTAATCCAAGCACCGGTTCAAAAGATAGAAATTTTCACCTGCACGTTTACTGAACGTATCATAAAAAATGTTCAGAAATTCAGTTCCAGCACTATGGGTCATGGAATCACATGCCGTCAATTTTCACAGTCTCATAATAATTCAATTAAATTAAAAAAATTATACTGAAAATCTGGGTCTTTAAATTCTGCCCACCTTAGGACTTTTTTCCCAAAAATCATCAACACTTTCTATGTAAAAAAATGAAGATACTGAGCATGAATATGAGCCTCCTGCTCCCTTTTTTTTATCGTAGAGGTCCTCATGCTGCCACTGAACTCACAACAGAGGAATCAACAGCCCCTATAGGACTTTCACTTATTGATCCTCTATCTCTACCAAGTAATCCTTAAACTTCACCCCAATATCAATGTCAATCTCTCCCCAGTTGATGATGTGTGATGGATCATGCACGTATCTCCTCTCCTACAAAAGATGGAAAAAATTATGCACCTACTGCATCTATGGGGGAAGATATAGGGGGCACACCCCCTCTCCCACACTACTATGAATATGGAAAGGTCTGATGAACCTTGGAGATAGCTTGTCACCCTGGAAAAATCATTTCAATCCTTGTCAAGGTGAGACCCATAGGAAGAAATATTATCCCTCCTCAAACACCTAGGGTCTCCGTCTGCTATCAGCATAAGAATTCCACCTGCTCTGTGCACTATTCATCCTCTTCTAGATAATCTACACCTTCTCAGTGGTAGCCCATACCAACCTTGGACCCACAAGTGCTGACACCACCAGGTCTTTCCATCATAGAGGTGATCTGTATGGTCACCCATACAAGGCCTTATATAATTCCATGCCAGTTATGTATTGATAGATGTTGTTGTATGCGACCTACACCAAGAGAAATTGATCCTCCCAACTACAACAAAAATAAAGGATGCAATCACAGAGCATTCCTCAAGTTTATGTATGGTCAGCTCTGTTTGACCATTTTTCTGAGGATAAAAGGTGGTTCTCAAACATAGCTGAGTCTCAAATGCCTCTTACAATCACTTCAACAACTAGGACGTAAAACAAGTGTCATGTTCTAAGATTATCATATATGGAACCCCATGAATCCGTACTATCTACATCAAGTAGAGGTGTTCTAATACCTCTACTTATCCCTTACCTCGGATAGGCAGGAAGTGGGCCGACATGGTGAGTTGGTCAACAATCACCCAGATAGAATCATGTCCCCAGGATGTAAGTGGTAGTCCCGTCATGATGTCCATGGATACGCCATCTCACTTATATTATAGATACTAAAGTGTCCATTCTATGCCTTCCATAACCTTATGTTTAGCCTTTACTTGCTGACAAGTGAGGCATCATGAAACAATCTCTGCCAATGCTTTCTAAATCCCTAAACAGCAGTACTGATGCTGGAGGTCCTGGTATATCTTTTCCACCCTAGGATGTACCACCAAAGGGGATGTATGGAACAACCTCAACACCTCCTCTAGTAGAATTGCTGGTAGCATGGTGCATCCTCAGAAAAGGGTGATGTGCTCTCCACCTTCATAAAATCTTTTAGGAGCATGTCCTAAGGATATATAAGCACGTCGGGTCTCGTAGTCAACATCCCCAAGATGTGCCTCCATAACTCGCTGAATGAGTGGTAGAGTGACTTTCATATAATAGAGGTAGGATTCTCAATCACTATCCATGATGGATATCTACAACGCGGCTAGCTACTCTATTGCCTCACTCAACAACTAAAAAAAAGACCTCCTATTGAGTGTGTCTGCCACTACATTCCACTTTCTAAGAGTATAGACTATCTAAAATTCATAGTCTTGGAAGAACTCTAGCCATCACCACTGCCTCAGGTTCATGGGCTTCTTTTAGAATATATACCAAATACTTCTGTGATCAGAGTAGCCAATCAACCATTCACCCGTCACGTAGTTCCACCATATTATCAAGGAAAAGACGACTACTGATAACTCCATGTCAGGGGTAGCATAGTTCTGACCAGTTTATCTCAACTATCATGAGCCATAGGTGATCATTTATCTCTCTTGGATCAGGAAGCATCACATTATGGTCTCTGATGATTTTCAGTAGACTACATACCCAACACCCTATTTTGGTCTCCTCATGATGGGGGAACTCATCAGCCTATGCCTCATCTCCTAGAAACTCTACTACTATCTCTTCATCCACAAGAATGGATTTCCCTTGTTTATCAAATATGACATGGTTGATGCTACTCTGGAAAAGTTATGTACGAATATCTGGTAGTAACCAGCCAACCCCAAGAATCTTTAATCCTCAGTCACACTTCTAGGTGGATCCTAAGAATGAACTGCCTCAGTCATTTCCAGACCCACAACAAATTCGGCCTCTAAGATAGCATATCCTATAAAATGGAAATCCTATATCCAGAACAGGCACTTATAGAGCATACCATAATGTTTATTCCCTCGGAGTGTATCCAAAACATTCTATAAATGAGTAAAATTCTCCTCTTCCGACATTGATTACATCAATATGTTGTCAATGAAGACCACCACGAAGCGATCGAGATATGGCTGGATGATCCTGTTCATGAGTCCCATGAACACTGCTAGGGATTTGGTTATGTCGAAAGGCTTCACCAAGAAATCATAGTGGCCATACCATCATCTAAAGTCTTTCTTCAATACATAATCATCACATACCCTATGCTAATGATAGGCGAATCTGAGGTCTATATTTGAAAATCATCAAGCTCCCTTTAGGAGATGGAATATATCATCAGTCCTAGGGAGTGTGTACTTATTCTTCATGGTCACCTGGTTCAGGTGACGATAGTCCTTGAAAAGCCTCAAACTCTCATCTTCCTTCTTGGTGAAAAAATTGGGGCTACCCTTGGAGAATCACTTGGCATTATGAACCCATTCCCCAAGAAGTCCTCCAACTATACACTGAACTCACGAAGCTCCACGGGATTCATCCAATATACTAGAGTAGATGTTAGTGTTGTCCCAAGGTATAGGTCGATATATAAATATACATCTCTATGAGAAGGTAGACTCCGAACATCCTTAGGAAAGACATCAACATACTGGTCCACTACAACAGGATAACTCAGACTCCTCTCATTGATTGTTCTTAGTGTAAGGCTATCCAACTAATGAGTGATCGACTACAGCCTCCTCGGAGAAAGTCCATCCTAAGCTGCAAAGGTTCTCTTCTATATGGTAAAGGAAAACATGATCCCATCCTCATATACACACCACACTTTGCGCCTAAACCAGTCAATCTAAACATGGACTGTAGACAAGCAGTCCATACCCAAGATGAATCGTAAGGCCTCGACGCTTCTACTAGGAGATCCCAGCCGAAGCTCTCACTTCCTAGAATATGATCACACTATCGGAAAAAGATCACAATCATCGAATCAAATTCTATAGGAGTCTCTAAATTTAATGATCGATCCAGTGGCTCTATAGAAATATCTGAGCTCCGAACGACTGCTAGGGAAATAAAAGAGTGATTGGAACCTGTGTATGTAAGAACTGAAGATATGGTGGAGTAGATATTGATCATACCTCGAATAATCTATAGAGAACTATTGTCATAGACCAAAGCTGCCTGAATCTATGCTCGTACCTGTCCACCATCTTTCTGAGGTCACAGTGGAACACCTGGTGGTGGTGGAAATAGAACCTCAAATTGCCTCCCACCACATCTTGCACGACGATCTCCTTTGCCTCATCCTTCACCCTGTGGACTTCCCCACTTGAAACTATGACTCTGCCTCAGTGGTCCCTCAACCATTTGATGATCATCCATGAGTCGGGTCAGGTATTCAGGATCCACGTGACCATGCCCGCTGCATGAGTAGCACAGTCTTCTCCTCTGCTATATTCTTCTATCCTGTGTGCTCTACACCTCCGACCCTACATCCATAGGTCATCCACTGGAAGGTCCGGCCCTCCTGTACCTATGCATCATATTATTACTAAATGGTATTTATGACATGGTTTCCTTTTGTATGATGGTGTCTCTCGATGTCGGTGCCAGCTTAACTTGGAAGCTCTCTATTAGAAGTACCCACTCTATAACTCTAGCTTGCATTGTTATGTTGAGAGATATAATCGATGCTCTGATCTCTCATCAGAGACCCCGCTAAATGTCCTGGTCCTTGATGAAAGGGTCACATACCATGTCGCTGGAGTAGCGGGAGAGATCAGTAAAACACGCTGAGTACTAGGCCACTTTTAGGCTACACTTTTGTAAGTACAATATCTCCTAAATATGCACAGAGTGTAGAGTTGCTGGAATGAACTCTGCCCTGAAGAGGCTCTCGAAGTCCAACCAAGAAAGAACTTCCTCCTCGTTTTTCTGGAGTGTCAAACTCCACTATATCCCAGCTATTCCCAGAATGAGGCTTGCAGCTAGGATCACCATTTGGTCTACTAGTGCGCAACCAAGAATAAAACTTATGCCATAGCCTCCAACCAGTCCTCAGCTACCTATGGATCAGTCTTTACTCGAAACCTTAGAGGCCTCTGTGTCTAGAACTCATGCAACACGCTTAGCCGACATGCATGGTCCACTGGTGGGACTGGTCGAAACATCTTCCCTACTCGTGGAGGTGTTGCTGGTGCACAACTCGATGCTTCCATATTCATAATACGTCCCTACACCAAAGCCTCATCTCTCAGTGGGACATCATCACAAACACTCTATAGAATCCTGGCTAGTTTTCTACACAACAACAACCTGTAAAGAAACAGGTGTACCATAGTCAGTAATTTATACCTGGTGAGGTGACTCAAAATGGATCAAAAGAAAAATATTAAAAAAAACACAAGCAATCAGTGTTTTTGATTATCGAGTCGAAAATAAAAATCTATTAACCTGGTGTATTGATACGTCGTTTACTACACCAAAATTGGACTCCCCAAACTAAAAACCGTACACAATACACATTACACTATTTCCCTATTGAATATATCAGAGTCTTATTTATTTGGTTGAACCAACTCCTCTGATACCACATTGTCATGACCCATCCCCTGGGGTCCATGCTGTGACTACCCCATACCTGCCTTCCATAGACCATGGGTTGGTGACTAGCCCAGTAAAGGCTTATCCATAAAATGAGAATGCATTGCCTATAATCCTGCAAACTTCCAGACCAGGTACACAATAAGAAAAAACCACATAGTATATCACCTAAAAGTAAAAGTGTGAAACAAATGAGAAATGGGATAGTATACAAACCCAACTAAGAATAAGGTATAGACAAAAGGAAAAATAGCTTCTGAGGTCATCCGCTATGAATCCTACCTAAAGGTTAGGTAGGGCTCATCAATATGGAGTTCCACGTCAACCGGTCACCTCCATACACTGTATAGTTCTAGATCCCAAATCTTCATCAAATCTATCTATCATCTTCACAATACACAACAAGGTGCGTGCGAAGTCCATGACAGGGTGACTATAAAAATACCTAGTAGGGACCCAGAGACCCCTGATGGTCTCTTAGAATTCCATAAATGATAAACCACAAATCATGATCTCAATCACAAATCACAATGTAAAATACATCTCACACCATGTATATCATAAAGAACAAGAATAATGATGTTTAGTTGTAAAGATAAATCATCTTATTCCATTGAGAATTTCAACTATTCTACCATGAAAAAGACATTCCAATATCGATCCACATTAGGTCTTAAGTCACTAATCCACATAGGGTTTTATGCCATCGATCCACACAGGGTCGTAAATTATAGATCCACAATGGGCTACTCTAAGGATGGTCCTCTTCATGTCATGCTACTGTTAATCCACATAACGTCATAAGTTGTCGATCCACACATAGTCGTAAGTCATCGGTTCACATAGGGTCATAAGTTGCTGATGCATGATGGGCCGCTCTAAGGCTGGTCCTCATTGGGTTTCACTAATTCTAATCCACACAGGGTCGCTCTGATGCCAATCCATAACAGGTTGTATGTCACTTGACTTCCAACCCTTGGATTCCCGCACTTGGTGCACTTGAGTTCCTGAGAAACCACTCCTCAAGCCACTGGCCAAATTTCAACTACCAATAAGTCCAATGAAGAGGTAACCTGATGAAATTACATGTCATAAGGGTTCCAATTCAACATTAGACATGTCAATCTGATTCCAATTCTGTAAGTTATATGCATTTTTTGTACCAAGGTCCCATTTGGATTTGAGATCGATCCAACCTAGAAATACTCCAACTTTATTTAAAACAAAAGTGGAGTATCTCAAAAGGACCTCCGTGTCCTAAGGATACCACTTCCATAGAGGGTACTTCAAATGGACATCTAGTTTAGAGGATACGCCAAATTTTTCGAAACACGTTGCTCACCTCCCCCACACGGCGCTGGTGCACCGCGTCTTCCACCATCATGTCCCGTTTCGTTGTGGCTCAAGCCACCGCAGTTAATACTGGAACCGTTGTTCCCATATAGCCAGCTCGGCCAGCCACCGCCATTGGTCTCCATTGCTGCCACACCGGTGGTGCTTCTACAGGCCACCAGTGATGTTCTGGTGGTACTATTTCATTCCCTTCTGCACCTACGGGCCTCCCAAGACGTCGCCTCCCCTATATGGTCCTTTTTTTCACCTTGAAGCCATGTTGCTCAGTCACCCAAAAAGAACACATCAAAAACGTGATTGGCAGAGGTTTCAGGCCTTGTTCGGATTGGCCTACGCCCTCCGCATTAGCATTATATCATAGGTAGAAGTATAATAATGATTTAAATCCCCATAATGAAAACCATCCACTGAACTCCTGCAAATTCAAGTGAATTTCATAACAACCCGTTAGTTGGTTGATATGATTTTTTCATATTATTCATGAATGTGGTATGATGAATATCTAAACACTTAGAAATATTAATTCCCCTTGTTTTATTTTGTTGGAAACTCTTGCGGAAGAAGAATAAGATCTATGGGTGTTTTCATTTTTAATTTGTTGACCTCTAAATTGATTCATCAATGAGAATCATCAAACTTCATTCTTCGTTGGAGGATAACATTGTTGGAGTTTTATTAGAGTTTCATCTTGTGGGTTCCAAAATCCCAATACAAGGATTTGATTATATAAAATAAATTATGGTTTTTTAACTCTCAGTTCATTAATGGGTTTCATTAAGAAACCAAAATTAATGAACCAATTAATTTCTTGAGATTGCGGTTATACAACCAAGAGTAACACATTATTAAATGATTTCATTTAATGTCCAGTTAACTTGTGGTCCCTCTTTCATCGCTCAATGGTTTAAAAAAATAAAATATCCCTTAGATATTTTATTATTTTTTTGAAAAGGTCTGAAAAATAACTTTTTCATCCAACTATTTTCGAACAAAGTTACGCTTCACCTAAGATAATACTATCACTGATAATTGAACAGTGCCCACTGATTTTTAATTTAATCACCAATAAAAAAGATATAAATTTGCACCCACACATTTACTTAGCATACCTGAAAAAAAGTTCTGAAATTCTGTTCTGGCCTCTCTGGGCCTCATAATCAAATTCCACCAATTTTCGTTTTCTCGTCATAGTTTCATTTAATTAAAAAAATTATATATAGTTTCTAGGTCTTCATACATTTATTTCTATTATTTTGTCTCTATCATGTGTTGTAAATATTAAGTGAAAATTTTTACATTAATAACCATGTTTTGATAAGATAAATTTATGATTAATACTTTTTTTATATTCTATATTATTTCATTTGTTTATTTATTTATGTGATATCATGCTTGCACCAATAAAAAAACGTATAATATAAAAATAAATTGAGAAATAAATAACCCAATGATGATCTTATATAATTGTTAATTTATAATGAAGATTATAAATCAACCTACGACCAAGGGGAAAAAACTTGTTCCTATCTAAGCACGAGTTACAATATCTCAATTGTCCAACTATTTATCACTAGCATTAGTACAGCGTTATTTCAAACATGAAATGCCTCTATGTGGAATGTGATACTCCATATAATCCATGTATTTATAACCCAGACACAAATGAGAGGAATCAAAGGATTGGCTAAGGGTAAATACATATATGACACTGGATATGGACATCCTATATAACACATGACGGAATGATGAATCCAATTACATCATATTTAATTTAACAAATAAAAAAATTGAATCCAGGAAATTAAATAAATAAAATAATTTTAACATGTACATAAGTATTGGACATGATCATGATTGGATATATGCATGGAATAGTTATGAAAAAGTATAATAGTGAACATTAATTTATATTCATTATTTATTATTAAGAAAATAAACTTTGATTAATAAATTGATTGATTAATAAATTAATTACTATTTATCATAATAGCCATTCAAATTAACTTGGAGATCGGAATCATAAGACCACTAATGGAATATAAACATCAAATCTAATAATTATAGATAATTTCAATTAATTATTTGGCCATTTAATAATTCTTTAATAACATTTTTAAATTTTCAAACACATTTGGTTCCTAAATATATAATATGTTTTTAATGTTGTAATTAAAATATTAATTATTTCCTTTATTTAGAGACTATATGGCATACACTATCTAGCTATATTTTTTTAAATAATTTTTAAATTATACGAGGATAAACTCATAGGGATTCAGGTTGTACCATGGCAAGAGTACATGATATGTACTGACCAGCTACACATAGTGTGTTCCTATTTCTATGTGGCTGGGAACAATTCAAGGATATTAGTCATTTATTTATATTGAATTACATGAAATATACAATGAGCTATACACCATGTGGTCAGAATTTCATGTGTTTACACAACCCAGTAAAGGACTCAACATGTTCATTATACAGGGGATAACATGACATGTATAATCCAGGAGTGCATCATTCATCTCGCTTGTCTTCTATCCTCATAATGCTATAAGAGGATTGGTGTGTAATTTTTATGTGGTAATTAATGAACTACATAGTGTGTATAATAGAAACATGTCATTTATGTCATTATTTCTCTAGTATATTATTCTCATATAGTTTTGACCATGTATTAGTCAACACATTAATTATGTTTTTCACCTATAAACTTTGTAGACTATATGTTGTGTATTCTAGCTACCGGAAGTGTAATATTATTAATTGTGTGTCAATATATCCCTATATACACATGGTGTGTATTAAATTCACAACATATAGTATGTTTTTGGCATCTTTTTATGTCATGGAATGTCTAGATTCAGTTCACTTGAGTGAAAAACCTATAAAATAGCTGCAATACATGTAAACTAGTCTTAGCATCATGAATTAATGGCCCTTCATGATATAATTTTTAATCATCCATAATTTTTTCGTAGTATTCTATGAAAATGAAACGCTAAATTTTGATAATTAAAATGACAAAAGACATTTAATTAATGTATATATCAAAGAATGAACATTGATAGAATTATATATGTAACCACTATTACTCATATAGATCAACACCCAAATTAAAAATTAAAAATCTGAATCATGATTGCTCTAATACAAATTATAATTTTAATACATATTGGATATTCCTGGATGGGGTATTAAACAAGATGGTTGTTTCGATCAAAGGAATCATTAAAGATATTTTAAATGACTTGAATGCAATGAAAAATGAAATATTTCCCCCCAATATTGACATACTAGAAACCTAGAAACCATAGAGAGATGATATGTTTAAATAAAATTTATCATCAATTTATTTATGATCAGAAGAACATGGTACCACATATTAGGATCTATCTCAGCGGTATATTTTTGTCACTCTAAAAAACCATATTCGGATATCCAACTTTTCAATTATTGGATCCAAATATATAATCACTATAGTAGTATTATACATGTTCCTCATTGATCTGAAATCAACAATGATTTATTTCCAAGTTCTAGTGAAGTGAATAAATAATCCTTAACTGTCCCATGGACAATTCATGATACTTTTGAGATGATGGATTCCTTCATATTCTTGAGAATATGGTAGGAATAATTCTAGTCAAACAAGTCTTTTTTCGTACCAATTATCTATTATCAGTTTTTCAAATAACCCTATGTAATAAAAATAACCATAAATATCTATATAAGGATATCGTTTAGGTTAAAATATTTTTATTATCATAACAAATCCTAAATAATATAATAGTTTATAATAAACCAAACAAAATCACATAATAATAAAAATGATATTTTATGGATTGCGCAAACTAATGAAATTGATAAATATTATTTTGATGGATGGTTTATTATAATTTATCATCAAATAATATCTTGTTCGACTCAAGCACTAAAATTTTTATTGAATACCCAAATAAAAATTTCATTCATAATTAAATATATTACTCACCAACCATTGAATAAATATTTGTAAAATTTTAAATAAAATTAATAATTCTATTTTATTTACAATCTATGAAATATATATTTCTTTAATTTATGCAATTAATGAAAGTATAAAAAAATTATTACATTGTGTTGATAATAATATTAATTATAGTAATTAAATTCAAATAGAATTTAATCAATATCAGTAAAAACACTTTGTACATGAAAACCAAGGGTTTTTTCATTGGAATTGATTAGGCTTGCCTAATGTCCAATATTATTGTTTAACAACATGTTTATGAATACAAGAGAAATAAAATAGTGTAATAATATCCACAAAAACATATAAATTCCTAGAATATAATTTCTTCATTTTTATAAAATATCTCATCAAGAAGGTTGAAGATATATGTCATCGACAGATATTTCTGATATATCATTCTATTAATAGATGGAATAAATACATCATTACACTAGGGACATGGAAGTTAATGTGATTGTTATATTCTAATCAAAGGGATGAGATATAAACATCCATAAATATAGAAGGGAAAAATCCCTCCCTGAGTTATGAATTAATTACATTTTATTCCATATGCACAGAATGAATCCTATATCCCATTAACATGATGAATTATAGCCTTTATTTGAAAATATTACTATGTGAGTCAGAAAACACTATAATGATAATAATAATAATAATGTCTATGGACCATTACACACACTTGTAGATAAGAATACGGATGATACCAAAACATGAATAATTCTTACTAGGGTACTGATTCCATAATCTTCCATCATGGAAATTACAATGTGTGAACATTTTGAGATGCTGTCTCATAATTTTTTGGGTATTCTCACCTAAAATTCTCCAAACTATGTCCCATATCCTAGTACCATATTCGTATATAAAAATATTTTTATGAATATCAACATGAAACATCGTGGTTACCATCATAGTGGGGAATTTACATGACCATATAATAATGAAAGATACCGTAAGAAATTGTTGCAATAATTTCACAGAGAACATTGAGTGCAATATAATAATATGTTTCATTAATAATCAAATGAATAAATGAATATTAATCAATGTATAATCATTAGGTTCTAGTACACCATCTATGACATCTAAACGTATAATCGAGTATGTTTTTTGAAGAGAGAGATCATTTATACTAATGATAAAATGAACAGATTTTATTAGGTATTTGATTACAATGCAAATTTCATTATTTTTATAAGATGTTTTTAGGTTTCTGAAAATAAAAAACATGGTAATTTTCTAAATTTCCATTCTAGTATGGGTACTAGCTAAAACAAACCCTTAAGATTATATCTCATAGCTTTAACTTCCTGACACACCGATCAGTATGATAAATACAATACAATATCACTTTTCATGTTATCCCTTCATAAATATACTTTCATATTGATATAAATATTATTAATTCTATTAAAAGAAGTGATTTTTGAACTACTATATACATCTAATAGCTCCTTCTTCAACTCTAGTATTGACTGTAAGCATCCTCAATTATTGAAAATTATCATGGTCACAACCTATCCAAATGGGTGTCATGTCATGACTCCCCAATACCTCCTCCAATAGGCTAGGGGATGGTTACTAGATCTGAGTAGGCATATCAGTAACATGGTAGGAATTATATAAGTACATATACATATGGAAACATCACCAGGACCAAAATGATAAAATTTAAACAACTATAAGAAAGTAAATCCATGCATTCTGTTATAGCAACCAATATAGTACGAAAAAAGTTAAAAATTTAAAATTAACTGCGCTAGAATACAAGCCCACCAAAAGAGTCTATAAACTACAATGTCCAACATGTAAAAAAAGGTATTAGGACATATGCTTAAGGTTTTTGGAACACCACTTCTTGTCTGATCGCCCAATGCTCTTTCTAGTCCTTGTCTACCACGGATTCCATGAAAAGGTCACTCATCTTCATAAGACATGAAATGTTCAAGAAAATACTATGTAGGTGTGAGTAAAAAATACTCAATATGTACCCCAAAACCAAAAATCAATACAGAAAGGGAAGATACATTCATCACTAAATATGTATATATATATATATATCATAAAACAAGGATATATAGATATACTCAATCAAACCATGGATTCTAGAGGTTTGTCACTCCTACCATATACTACCTTTAGGGATCTAGTCTGAAGATTCCACGAAGTACTCATCTGGGATAAGGAACTCTAGAGTCTGATAGAAATGATGACATCAATCCTAGTAGTACGATTTTTCTGAAACCATCATGATAGAGATATGCTGATAGATCAAATAGATATATGATACATTAGATGAAGATCAAATCTAGGACCATGGGGTGATACAGACAACTCTATCTGGAAAAACTCGCTACGTAGAGGATCGACACCCATTAAAGTTGGTCATGTCTATACCAAGAAATCTACATAGGGAATGAAGAATTAATAGAGGATCCTTCACTAGGATGCTCAGGGGACTCCAATAACTCTATCCCATATGTCCTACTTATGGGATTATAATTCAGCATGTAGAAAATGATTCCCACCAATCATCGAGAAAATTATCAGGGGAACAAAATCCAAAGAAACATTCCCAATATACTATGGAAAAGGGATATATTCCATATATAAAGTGATACAAGTCATGTAGTATGATCACATGTTATTCTCCATGACCCTGGGTAATACCCATATACAAATTTAAATTTTAGAGAACTTTTTATGGGAAAAATATATGAACATTATATCAAAAGGCTTACACACCCTATCTGTCCATGTTGGGTCCTCCCATGTTCCCCAGCCATGTGTTATTACATCGAGACAACCTATCACCACATTCCAATGTATCAGTACAAGACAATGACCATGTAGCCGATTTGGGTCTAGCCGTGTGGTGGGGCACATGTTGTGTACTTTACCTCATCTCCATGTATCCCACAAGATACACGTCGAGTCCTGGGGAAGGTCGCACACATTTTGTGACTTATGTCACTCACCATGTGACACTTTTACGACTTATTGAAACCCAATACATCACTCAGTAGGTCCCACAAGACATATTTAATATGATATATGTCATGTTCATTTTTATTTTCCACATTCAGAGTTCTTCCTCTGTTCTCCTTGTTTGATTCTCTGGTGCTCGATCTGTTTGTCCTTTCATCTCGAAACTGAATATCAAAGGTCTCCTTGTCATCATAGAACCAAATCAGTGAGTTTTGATCCTTCAATCGGCCCCTAGATCGTATTCTAATCACCTACACAAAGAATGCTCGGTGAATTATATAACCTAAAATACTTCAATCCATACATATCCAACACAATAACACCTCTTATAGGTTTTCACGATTTAGGATCTACAATCATGAATCATTGTGCCATGAATTGAAGGAGAAATGATTTTCCATTCATATCTTGTGAAGAACGAAGAATTCTAATGAAAATAGGGGAAGCAATTTTACATCGAAAAAACATGAGTAACAAACCTCATCCATTGATCATTGCGTCATCGATTTGTTCCTATAATAATGATCAATAGGGTAATAAAAAATCATAAGCATCCCCAAATCAATCTCACTATCATTCCATCCTATGTGAATAATTGAATTATTAGTCAATCTATCCATGGTTTGATCATCATTCTACATTGATTCTATGATCAGGAAAGAAGGAATTGAAATCGCAATTCCCTACGTGGGATTTGGATCATTCACTGTCAAGGATTATTTTTCAATGGCGATATATTAAGAATGCTCTTGATCCCCCATCTCATTGTCATCCACTGAGATATTTCTCCAAGGATTATCTCTAGAGCTACTATGGATTTTTCCTAGGTTTTTAATTCTTACTATGGTTCCTATACTAGGATGGTTTTTTAAAAACTAGAAAAGCTTCGCCGCGTCACTGTATAATGTTAAAATAAAATAAATATTTAATTTATTTCATTCATTAAAACATCCAAATCTAACATTCACAGTCGACCTGCACCTGTCGATATTAGTCATCTCCTAAGGAAATGTTGCTTCTATGAATGCAATGGTGAACTCGGATTTATGATTCAGTCACCCGTTTAGAATTTATATCACTTATTTAAGAAAACAACTCATATGTTATATTAAATATAATTAATATAATTCATAGATTTATTTCAGGCACACCAATCCTCAGAATCACATGTTATCTCAGAACCTGGTCATATATTAATTCCATATAACATTTAAAAAATAATACACCAAAAATATTGTACATTATATTCTCCCCATATTAGGCATATACGTCCCTGAAAAGAAAAAAAGCCTACTAAAAAAGATGTGGGTACTCTGTATGAATTTGATCCTCTTTCTCCCATGTTCTCTCTAGAAGATTCTCATGTTGTAACCATACACAAACCAAGGGAACCTATCTCCCATGATGGATTTTGTCTTGTAGATCCCTAATCTACACTAGTTAATCTATTAATGTCGCACCATCCCTAACTTCCATCTCCCCCAGTTAGTGACATGTGATGGTTCATGCACGTTCCTCCTCTCCTACAACACATGGAAGACAACGTGTACCTAGAACAACATTGAGGGTCGATCTAGGACATGCACTACATCTTTGACTCTATGTAGTATCTAAAAAGGGACAATAAACCTCGTAGATCACTCCCACTAGAAATGTATCTATAACACATGTCATGTTTAAACCTAAAGAAATATAGATCCCCCTTCCTCAAACACCAAAGGCATCTGTCCCCTATTGGCATATGTCTACTATCAGCTTTGTGCAGTATTTTTCTGCTCATATATATTATTTACCTTCTTAGGGGTATCTCACAACATCTTTGGCCCCATAAGTGATGACTCTCCTCGACCAGTCCAACTATGATGTGACCTATAGAGTCCCCTGTATAGAGCCTTGAACTTTTCCATACCAATGGTGGAGTGTTATATATATTTGTACGCAAACTCCACCAGTGAAGGGTGATCCTCAGAGCTATGACCGAATTCTAAGATGCACTCTCGAAGCATGTCCTCCAAAACAAGAGTGGTCCTCTTTCTCTAGCCATATGTATAGTGATTAAAAGTTTTTCTCAAGCATAACTGAGCCCCAAATTCCTCCTTAAATCCCTTCCACAATGGGGATGTGAAGCAAGAATCACAATCTAAAACAATCTTCAATGGAATGCTAGGAAGCCAAACTATTTTCTCCAAGTAGAGGCGTCCCAGGATCTATACCGAACTCTTATCTCGGATGGGTAGGAAATGGGATGCTTCGGTATGTTGGTCACAAATCCCCATGACGTAATCATTTACCATGAATTTACATGGTAATCTCATCACGAAGTCCTTGGATAACCCATCTCACTTCCACTACAGAACCTATTGGGGTTGATCAAAACCTGTTGGAGCATGGTGCTCAGCTTACCCTTTCTAAAAAGTAAGGTATCGAGAGACCAACTCTGCAACTCTATTTTTCATTCCAGGATGCCCAAACTGACATCAAAGGTCCCGGTACATATTCACCACACCTTCTTGCATCTCCAATGTGGATTAATGAAGCACTTTCAAAACCACCTCCCACAATGCCACTGGTACAACTGTGCATCCTAAGAAAAGAAAAACATGATCACCATGTTTCTAATAACTATAAGTAGAATGTATTGTGGATACTTGTGCATGTATAGTCTCACATTTAGTGTACCAAATCTGTGCCTCCATAAATTACTACACAAGTTTAGGAATTAGAACCATATACTGGAGTTAAGATTTCCTTTCTCCATCCATAAAGGATAACTGTAATGATTCCAACTGCTTTTATGCCTCATCTAGAAACTAAAAACTTGATCTATAGCTAAGAAAATCTGCCACCTTGTTCCCCATACCATGTGTGTAGATAATCTTGAAGTGACAATGATTGAGAAACTTGAGTACATAAGGAAATCATTGATAAACACCACCATAAACTATTCTATGTGTGGCTAGAATATCCGTTTCACGAGTCCTAGGAACATTGCTAGGGCATTCGTCGCATCACTGGTGACTAATATATATGGGGTCAAGCTTCGAGAACCATTGTGACCCTCTCAATAGATCAAATAGGTTATAAATCCTCAACAGTGGATACATTTTCATCACTGTCACCTGGTTCAAACATCATTAATCCACATACAACTTCAAGCTCCCATATTCTTTTTCGAAAAAAAATCGTGCCCCCAGGGTGAAATACTTGATCTCAAGAAACCCTTCCTATACAAGTCCCACAACTACAACCTCATCTCCTGATGCTCTATGGGAGCCATCCAATATGATGATGTAGATATCAATTACTTCTGGAGGTGTCAATTGATACACACATCTATCTCTCGATGAGGAGGTAATTCTAAAATATATTCAGTGATGAAATCCTCTTACTCTGCCACTACTGCTGAAAACTGGAAACATATTACCTATGCTACATCGAGGGTCATGATAACCAATTGATGATTGATTGGATGCACCCTCCTATGAATGAGTCTATCATATGCTACCTTGGTTTCCATTTCACTAAAAAGGAAAACCTCGTTCCACTACTGTGGGTACACCACACCATTCACCTAAAACTATCAATCCAGTCATGGACTAATAATAACAATTCCATACCAAGGATGGTGTCTTATGTCCTCAAAAGTTCCACAAAGGGGATCCAATCAAAACTCTAACCTCCAAGGGTATGGTCACACTATTAAAAAAAATTTGTGATCATCACGTCTCCTTCCATAGGTATCTCCAAGAATCAGTCAATGGTTCTACCAGAATCTCAAGGTCTAGAACAAGATACGAGGTGAGAAAGGAATAAATAGAACCTGTTTCTATCAGTATGATAACTAATGTAGAAAAAACATAGATTATATCTTGAACCATTCTTGGAGCCTCTGGGTCATACGCCTTGACCGAACGCAGTTGTCTCCACCCCTTTCCCCCAACTCTCTAATCCTCGTATAAACTACATGGGGTGGTCATGATGACATGTCAAAATGTCTTCCAACTCTAGCTTATCTCCCAACAACTCTACCGCATCCATGACCTTATGGATCTTCTTTCTCTTATTTATGCCTTTACCTTGGAGGCCCATCCTCTGTATCCCTATCAGTATCCCGATGTGTTGGAAAATCTCAAGTGAGATGTCCTCCACCGTCACATGAGTTTCATTACATCAATATAGGATGACTGTATCCACCCAATAAACCCAGAACATTGGATCATATATATTAGGAAGTAATCCTAAAATGTATCTGATGTCTGGATCCCTAAGTCTGACATCAGATCCTTGCTATTGAGGTCTCTACACCAGCCTATCCAATTCTAACTATCGTCTACTATCTATACTCAGAATATAAGTTCTCAAACAACAAATCTTGATCAAGCACCCCATCATATGTAGAAATAATCATAGGGATAACATTGGCTCTCATTTATCTATGCATAACTTACTCGAATTTCTGATCCATAAAGTAGATATCCCTTAATATATACATCGAGTACAAAGAGAGTTTGATGAACCATGATTAATAATAAACTACTATCTTGTTTCCCAATTAGAGATAAACAAGCTCATGTATACACAAATACCTCAGAAAAACCCGTGAAAACTCATCTATATAATGTCAATCAATAATATTCTTTGAGAGCGTCACCTCATCGTGAATTTGGATAACCAAACTCAACTCTCTCCCTACTAAACCCTACAAAAGGCTCAACACCAGGATCATGATTTGATCAGAAAGTATCCTAATTCAATAAAAAACATAGGTTACTAACTCAATCCATTCCTCCTCCACCTGATGGTATGTCTTTCTTTAGAACCTGAGGGGTCTATGTCTCTGAAACTCATGCAGTGTGCTCATCATGTGCTCCTCGTCTTTCTTTACTATAGGTACCATGGGTATCTCCATAGGTGGTAGTATAAGAAATACACCACCTTTAGGTAATATCTAGGAAACTGGTCCTTATACTGAAGCCTCGCCATGGGGGGGGGGTCATACTCATGATAGAGATACTAAATTCATGCTAGTTTACATTATATAGGAATCCGGTAGGAAATAAAGACAAACCACGATCAGTGAGTATATCTGTATAGATGAGTCATGAAGGACATGAAAACAACAAACCATTCCTATATTATACATGTTTCATTTTTCCATACTACTAGTGTTCTCATGTAATGAGTTAAAATGACGGTTATCAGTGCCCTGGTTTCTGGATACGTTAACCGCCGTACCAAAACTGGAGTCCCTAGCCTGAACGCCAAACATGAACCACTGATCTTTATTGCCCCAATCCAAACACACAGAATCTCGGTGCTAGGTTTGAACGGACTCCCTTAGATACTGCTATGTCATGACCAATCCTAATGGGGCCCATTCCGCGACTCCCCAAGCCGACATAAAATAGGTCATGGGTTGGTGACTAGCACTTAGTAGTCCCATCACTATCATAGGTGGCATTTCCTATATAACTATACACATGAACATAACTCTAACCACAAAATTATGAAATGTAAAAAACAACTAATAAAGTAAATTCATGTGTACCACTATCCCAACCGACATAGTAAAAAAAATTTAAATAATGTAATGGAATCCATGCTAGAATACAAGCCTACAAAAAAGAGTCTATAAACTAAAAAGTTCAACTAGTAAACCAACATGTACTATGACCTCTACTCAATGATTCATGAACACCTTGACCTTTCTGAACTCACAAATCTCTATCTAGTCCTGGTTCACCCTACACTCTATCAAAAGGTTGCTTATCTCCACAAGAAATGACACGTGTGGGAAAATACCTTGAAGGGGTGAGTATAAAAACACCCTGTAGGACACCTCAAAACCAAACATAAATACAAAAAGTAATGATACAGTCATATCTACACAAGTATAATTCCACATCATATAACAAGGATATCCATATATACTCAAACAAGACACACAATTTATAGGTAAGTCACAATTACCACATACACCCACTAGGGATCCGGTCTGATGATTCCACGAAGCACTCATTTGGGATAACACACTCTAGAGTCTAATAGAAATGATAAAATCCATCCCATAAGTTCATTTTGATGGAAAACATGATGATATAGATATACCAATAGAACTGAAGAGAGATATGATACTTCATATAAGGATCATATCAAGGTCCATGGGTTGATACTAACAACTACATCTGGAATAACATGCTTTACAGAGGATTGACTGCTTATAAAGTTGGTCACATGTATTCCAAGAACTCATCCTAGGGACGAAACAATGAATATTGTATCCCTCAATTGGTGTCTTGGGGGGATCCAACAACACTATTTTGGTTGACCTACTGAACGGATCATAATCTGGTGTGTAGGAAATGATACACACCATCATTCAGTTAAAAGATCATGGACATGAACCCTAACATAACTTTTCCACGATATTGTGGACAAGGGATATAAGCCGTGTTGAAAGGGATAAATAGCGTGTAGTAAGATCACATGTTGTGTCCCTTGACCCAGTGTACTGCCTATGTACAATGACATATGTTGAGAAACAAGTTGTGTAGAAAATTTATACACTGCATATAGAAAATATTACATCCCAATTCTATACATGAGGGGTCCTCCTATGTTCCACAACAATGTACCATTACATGGCATCAAATCGTGTCTGCCTTCCCATGTACAAGTACATGGGGTAGACTATGTAGTCGGTATGTGTATGGTTGTGTGGTGGGGTATATGTCGTGTACTCCACCATGAGTCCATGTATTCACTGAGATACACGCTAAGTCCCGGGGAAGGGTCCACACACCATGTGATAGATTTCATCCACCATGTGATTCTTTTATGGATTTTCGAAACCCTAGATGTTACTTAGTGGGGCCCACATGACATGTATCATGGGATACACATCGTGCTCTTCTTGAATTTCCAAAATCAATGTTCTTCCTATGCACGCAACATCCAATCCTCTTATGCTTGATCTGGTGGTCTGTTCATCCCTAAACTAAAGCTCCAAGGTGTCATTGTCATCATAAAAATGAATCATTGAGTTTCAGGCCTTTAATTGACTAATAAATTTTATTTACATCACCCATAAAAATAACAATTGAAGAATTATATCTCCCGAAATACTTTGATTCATATGTTTCCATCACCGCCACACCAACCCTAGGTCTTCCTGAGGCCTGATCTATAATCTAGGATTGTTGTACCCTGAATCTAAGTTGTAACGATCAACCATTAAAATCCCTCTATGAATGGAGAACACTCAAGAAAAAATGGAGAATAAAATTTACGTTGAAAAAACCAATGGAATGAAACTCAAACGTTTTTTATTGTGGCCCCGATCTATTCCTAAAATAATGATAAATAAGCTACTAAAAACAAAATTCATAATCCTCCCAAAATCAATCCTATAATCAACCCATGATGAAAGAGACATTGAATCACAGTTCGACCTGCTCGTGGGTTGTTCCATGGTCATCCTTTATTCTATGATCAGGAAAGAATGAATTGGAATCACAAAGCCCAACCTAGGATTTGGATCGTTTGCTATCAAGGATTCATTGCCGATTGATATCTATCAAGAACAATTTCGATCCCCCAACTCATCATCATTCATGGGAGGATTTCTCAAAGGTTACTTTCCGGTGGTGCTAGGGATTTATACAATTTTATAAATTCTTACCCTAGTTCCCTTACAGAGATACTTATATAAAAATATAAACTGTGTCATTTTGTCACATCCATGTAAAAAAAATTAATCATTAATTTATTTATTCTTTAAAAAAATGTAACTTTCATAGCCGACCAGTACAAACCAATGTTAAGCTTCACTTGAGGTAAATTCACACTCTGAATGTATTGGTGCCCTTAGATTTCTAATCCAAGCACCCATTTATAATTTCTCCCAATTTTTTAGTAAAACCATTCACATAAGATATTAAATATATTTAATACATTTCAAACATTAATCTCTGGTACACCAGGCCTTAGAATCACATGTCATCTCAGAACTTGGTTTCAAATTAATTCTGTATAATATATATAAATTATTCAAAGAAAATCTGTGACATTAAAGTCATTCTAGTTTAATCATGTTTGAACTGAGGAACATTAATCTCATTTTTATATAATTTAATGTCTTCCATATATTTATTATTAATCCACTATGATATTGATGGTATAAAAATATATTGATAATGAAAATCTCTCTCCCCATTCCTCATGACTTCATTATCCAAATTCTTTTAATCCATATATATTGGATCTCTTTCAGTCTTCTTTCTAGAAAACATAGCATGATCTCTATGATTCGCCACATTAACAACCTTGTTTTCCGTCATAGGTTTGTAATGTATTTTGATATCATGATATTTTATTAAATCTTGTAATATTCTTTCAATCATATTCAATTCGTTTTATGTAAATATATACAACAAGGTTTTATTATTAGTATATATGTCATACCATTCACCACATATATTATTCCTCCATATTTTAGATGCAAAAATTACAACTACCAGCTCAAAATTATGTGTTAGTGAATTTTTAACAAGAATTTTCATTTGGGGTGGGGTTAATTTATCACCATAAAATTATAAATGATGATTCATAATAAAAACTTCTTTAATTCTTCAATATTTATCATTAATCCTTCTCTACTAAAAGATAGTGTTTGAATATTGGTGTTGACCAACCTTTTCCATAGTTCTTTAAAATTATTCTCAAATTCAATTGTACATAAGAGCATAACCTCATTTCATGTCAAAATGGTGAGTGTATTAGCTAGTCATGAGAAATATCGCACAAATATTCTATAGTAACAAGTTAACTGAAGAACAATGGATATTGGTTTCTGTGGTTGGTCTATAATGTTTCTCAATATCATTTACAATTAAATTATCCAACAATATAAATTCGCCTAAGATATAATTATGCATGAATGGAACTTTATTAATACAAAATATGCATTGGTTAATTGAACATAAAATTTACATTCCTCAAGGTCTTAAACATAGTTCTTAAATATTCTTCTTATTCATTCTTACTCTTTGAATAAATATGAATATATTCTACAATGACTACCACAAAAAGATCAATGTAATATGTAGAGAAAATATTAATTATATCCAAGATGATTGTAGGATCATCAATAAGTCTAAATTGATTTACTATAAATTCATAATGACCATTTTTTATACGTATCGTTTTCTTGGTTATATCCCACTTGTTGACACTTTTGAAATGATATCTTGATCGAAGATCAATCTTTGAAAAAAAATTGATCCTTTTAATTAAATAATAATAATAATTAATATAGGGTAATGGATAATTAACATAATATATATTTATTTATGTTTCCAATAATCAAATAAATGACACGTATACCCATATTTACTTTAAATAAAAAAACTTTTGGATCCCATGTTGAAGTGCAAATCCAAATAAATCCCTTTGGTATATTATCCGAGAGTTGATTATCAAATACATATATGCCTATCAAGGTCATTATATTTTGATTATTTGAAATAGTTTTAGAAATATTTATCATGAATTTAACACTCAGATTTCTTTTCAATTATTTATTATCAATAAATTTAATTTCTTTGATATCCTTCATTACTCACACCATTTAGTTTTAACAAATCATGAAAAAATATGAGTACAATTATTTAAAAAGTAATGTTTTCACCTATACATTAAACATGGATACATAAACAGTAATAACCAAATTTTAAATTTTTTGTATAATGAATTTTATAAAGACACCATATTAATAGAAAATATTTTATTTTGGTAAATATATTTTACCTTTTCAAAAATACTATTTTCTAAAAAAAATTATTTATTTTTATGAACAATAGTAAAATTATAATTTTCAAACTTTTATAAAATTAATTTTTTAAAATAATCAACATTTTGGAAAAAATCATTTCAAAATTATCTAAAAATAATTTTTTTTTGGTTTTTATAAAAAAATTAACTGTAAATTGAAAACTACTAGGCTTTATTGAAAACCCTTTTTATTTTATACAATTATAAAAGTTCATTTAATGTTTAGAAAATTGTTTAAATGAAAATTTTACTCGATTATATTTAATTAAATCTGATTTATGTCATTTAAATTATTTTAATATTGATTTTTTTAATAAGATGTTTTTAATATTTTAAACATTTTGTCTTTATCAAGCTAATTTCTCGTCACCTATGTTGGTTCAATTGTAAAAACAATTTCCACTTACATGAATAGAATTTGTAAAAATATATTAATTATTATGAATAATCATAATATATGTTATCTAATATGGTAAAATTAATATCATAATATAATTAATAATAACATAGTAAAATGTATTTTCAATGGTTTAGGTAAAAATGGGTTTATCGAGGTGTTAGACTAAAAATATAGGTGTCAAATAATCAAAAAGAACTTTAAAAAACATGTTTTCTTCCAATATTTTGACCTTATATATTCTATAATCCATAATTGTTCTTTTAGGTTCTTTTTTTCTTGATAAAAATGTGGTCAAACCTTTCCTTTTTATAAATTTACAAGTGTGTAAATCACCTCACTTATAAAATTCCACCATTTATCCTCTCATCTTCTCACTTGAAATACCATTTTTTCCATCCAATAAATTCCCTAATAAAATACTTAACTCCTTTATCCCATCCTATAAACCAGATGTTTTTCCATAAATCCATCCTGTGAATACTTTTGTTGCAAATGAAAAGAAGTTTTCCGAAAAGTGGTAACACCCAAAAATGAGAATTTTATTTTATTTCTTCATACACTTACTTGATATCTTGTTAATAAATTATGATATAATAAAAATGGAAAATTAAATACACTAAGAAAATTTTATGTTATGGTAATCACCAACAACCATCTCTTCTCCCATCAAATGGGATATAAAATCATTATTCATGTTTACAACAGACTAGCACCATAAAATCTTATGTTATTTATTTTCCATGCCCCCCTATCAAGGAGATATATAATTATAGATTTATTGGATTAAATTATATATAAGATGTTATTATTCATATGAAATGTTAATATCACATATACCTTCATACTTTCCATTTTTTGAGAATATGATTACATCACTCATGTTTATGGAGGAATACCATATTGAGAAGCAATGTGATTCATTAAATATTTACATTGAAGTTACTAATGATGTATTTAATGATAATATGTGATATTTATGACATAAAAATATTTTGTATCTATAATATTTTTTTATCTTTATTTAAATCAATCCATCGAGAAAATGAAAATAGTGATCATGCTCACCTATGACCAACCATCTCTATGAATGATGTATTTCATTTTATATCTCATAAACTTATAGAATAATTTAAAAAAATATAAAAAATATAATTTATATTTATATAAATTTCAAAATTATGGATATGGTGGAACCATGATCAATGTTAGGGGACCAAAAAAATCACAATATACATGAAAATCAATGAATTTATTTCTTTAAACATGACATTAAAAAGGTTTTGTCATTAAATTTGTAATAAAAGGTCAAAAGAAAATAATATATGGTATTATATATATATATTTATAAATAATATATATAGAATGAAAATATATTTTTTATAGATGATGTTTTAATGTGTACATTGGATGTCGAGACTTGAGGTAGTGGAATTTTATGTCACATTTATTTTCTGAAATCCACAAGAAATATTCACCATGTGTTTCTTTTTTGTTGTGTATATAAATCACATGATTTTATTTTTTTATTCCAATATATATAATTATTATGATATACATATATATTTAAGGATATATCATTCATGGAGTTGACAGTTCAAAAGGTACCAATGTGGTAAGAAATTTTTGTCTCAATTTTTTCATCAAGACATATCTTATATTATGAACCTATATTCATTTATGAGGTGTATATATAACCCACTTGAAATTTAATACCATATATTTATTTACTATTATAATATTTTTTTGTATAATTTAATGTTATTCCCTCATGGGGAATATAATTTATTATTACCAAAGTGGTACATATTTTATTTTGTATTCTAATCATTTATTTTGATAGTTTATGATTATGTTTTATATGATGATACAAAATGATCTATATTTAATGAAAACTCATGAATTTTATTCTCGTACTGTTCTTTAGGATAATAAATATTTTCAATTACTTTTCATCTAGTTATGTATTGAAGAGTATGAAAGACTGTTTTTACAAAAAATATCAATTGTTTCTATCTTTGGATGAAAACTCATTATTCTTCCAAAAAAATATTTAATAATTTTTTTTAAAATATAAATTCTAAAAATGATAATTTTAAAGGAAATATTCCCCCTGTTAAACCTTTTTAAAAAAATTATTTAAAAAAACAATCACTTCGTTTTCCCAATAATGCTCGGATGCATTTAACAAAAAATTTGAAAACAATATTTGGGTTAACATATATGAAATGAATAGAACTCTCCACAAAAATGACCAATAGTTTTTTGAGGATCTTCAAATGATCTTCAATTGATATTTTAAATGAAATGGATTTTGAAAATGTTTTATGTTTTAAAAATTGTTTTCAAATGTTGAAGGTATATTTTCTTCTAGAAATGATTCAAATGATCATTATATATTAGTTTCTATCTAATATGATATATTTTGAGGTTGTGTTTTTCGTATTGGGTATTTGACAAGTCGATATATTTCTTATTCTTTCTTTGAATTGTTTTTCTATGATTATATGTTGTCTATGAAACTTGTTTCTCTTCCATGAGTTACATAGTGAGTAATATATTATGTGACCTAAATATTTTTTAGGTTATAATATGATGAAATCATGAAATAATTATGAAAAATATCTCTTCTCTATAGATTTTGATATAAGAAAATGTTTTTTAAACCCATTTCCTATCAGGTTATATGATATGATTTTTTACCATCTTATGACACATGTATATATGATTCTCATTATATAGTATCTAGGACAAAAATCATCCTCTAATGCATTGGGTAATCATTCGTATCTCAGGTGATCAATAGGACTTTAATTGGGAGTAAACCTGGTTCAGTAAGGAACTATGTCCTCTATGATTTTCGGGAGTGAACCTTGATTATTTAGATGGTTTTGGGAGTGAACCCATTACTATATGGTAGCCTTGGTAGTGATCCTTGGAAGAGGAAGAAATGATTTTCCATGCTTATATGTATGAAATATTTCAATTTTTTATGTTAATTTTATGCTATCATGTCTCATGTTCTTTGACATAATTATGAATATGGTATTATAAAATAATAGAATTTATTCCAGGACTCATTATTAGGATCTTTGATATCAATAGAATGATTTTCAATGTTTATTCTCATGTTCTCATACACATATGTTCTTGTTGTGATTATTTATCTCCATTTTTTATCCTTACTAAGACTCATAGTTCAACCATTATTATGATTATTTCCTCAGGTTTGTGAAAAAATTTATTATATATTATATTTCATAGAAGAATGATAATTTTGAGTAACATAGTGGGATATGATATAGTTCACAATTTAACGAGTTGTTTATGTTTACATGTTTCCAAATACATTATAACTTTATGATACTAAGTCCTGATTTTCTATTATTTAATTAATTTTTAACTAAAATGATTTTATTTCATTGTATTACAATCATTGGTCACTATAATGGTAATCAGATGATTTTTTAGTTATCCTTTTGAAACTAGTATGAGAAAAAATTATTTAAATTTCAAACAAAATGGATATGGATAAATATTTGGTTGAGACAAATATAAGAATATATCCTGAAATATTGGTAATGGATAGAGATAGTAGTTTCCATGTAATTACATCCCCTTGTAGATAATACATGTGGATATGGGTCTGGAAAAGAGGTACCTAGGAGAAATAACTCCTAAAATGGTCCATTGATATGGAATCGTTTTTCACCTGGTTGACGACTATGAGCCTTACTACACAATAGGTTTAACACTAATGGGGGAAAATCATTGGATATTCATAGACAGATTATGAACCATCATGAGGTATATAAATATATAATGACTATAATTGACCTTGTATAATACTGAGGCATAATAGATTAAAAACATTTTGTTATAATTTAGACATATTTTATGTAATTTCTCGGGAATATGTAGTTTCACAATTTGAATAATGTTGCTTACTGAATATTTTTTCTATTTTGTAAATAGATGGATCCCGAAGGCACCATGTTAATGATAATCTTGATCGAAAATCAAATGATTGTCCTCATAAGTATCCAAATGTTATGTGATTAATAATGAATACTCTTGTCGGTATGCCTAAAAAACATCATGAAGACATGAATCATGATTTACATCCAAATGAGTAAGGTTAGAAATGATGTTATATTGAGTAATTCATGAAGAAACATCAATCATCCTTATTTGATCCAATGATCCAATAGTTTCTAAGCAATAGATAAACACCATTAAAATGATATTTTTTTGTTATCTAGTTTTAGAACATGAAAAAATCATTTTTGATGTCTATTGCCTGGTAGATGAAGAGTATCAATGGTGAAAACTCACCAATAATATAAGGGATCATGAAGAAATAAAGAAAATGTATTGGGAAAAGATCAAAAACATAAATTTTAATAAATATTTTTCATATTTTCTTTGGGTAAAGAAGGTGAAGGGTTTCTGTTAGTTAAATAAAATGGATGTGGAATCCTATATTTCATACGAGGAATCTTTAATAAGATTTTCATGAGGCATGCCAATCGAAATATAATCCAACATAAAATTAAGGTTAATCAATTCACTAGTGTATTAAGAAAATCCCTTGAAGGGAATAATCTATAATGTCCCTAAAATTACATTTAATTTTTTTAATTATATAGAATTATTTCGAGACCACAAAATCAGATAGCACACAATTCCGAGGCTCGGAGTGCCCGAAATTATCCGTGAATGTTTTTTTATGTTTTAATTAGCGTGTGTGTGTAGTTTTACGACAAACATGGAATAACACATAAATTATTCCTCAGATCAAAAATCTGAGGGAATCGTTGTGCTCAGGATGGCGGGTTTACCCTAGGTATGACTTAAGTTTAGTTGGCATGGGCCTACTGTTAAAAACCTGAAATTGGCATAACTGTAAATAAAATAATTAAATAAATTTATATATTTTTCAAATTCTTATAACTCACAAATAGTAACTTGGATTAAAAATCTGAGACCAACGATGAACTCATGAGGGTTCACTTTCATTAGGAAGATACTAACAATGGCCGGTATGAGCCACCAGTGAATGTTAGTTTTTGGTCTTAAATAAAATAATTAAGTGACAATTATTTTATTGTAAAATATATTACTTTAAAATGGTAACTCAAACTGTAAATTTGAGAGTACCTTTGGGTTTTATGGGCCATTTTTTACTTAGGAAGAGTCTAACCTCAACCGGTGTGGGCAGTGGGCGACGAATAATAATTTTCCAAAAAAAATTTTGGTACATTCAGTAAACGCACGAGCGGTGTTTTGTATATTTTGAACCAGTGCTCGAAATTAAAATTCGAGGACACCATTGAACTCACACCACATATATTCTCTTAAGTAGACCATCACCTAGACGGTGGTAGGTTGAGGGTTAAAATTTGTTTTTGGGCTTTTCGAGGGTGTGTGTGAGTGAGGAAAAATCACACTGGAAAGGACATGTTTTGGCCTATGGGGACTATCGTTAGTCAGATGAACCATTCCAGCACATGGGTGGGCCCCAGGCTAGGGACCACATGTATGTGGAACAACTGGTGGTACCTTGTGCGCCAGGACTAGATGTCCATGTAAAGGCGGGGTGTCTGTGCTGTCACTAGGACCCAGTTTTCACATTTGGACCGGGTCGAACCGGACTCGGGCCCATCCGAACCCAGTTTCTCCATTTTTGGTTGTAAGATGTGAACTTGGAATCCATTTGATGAACAATATATGGAACCAGAATCCTTGGATCGAGAAGGTCCTTTTTGAATACTCCACTTTAGATTTGGATATGGTTGGAGTGCGGCCAGGTTGGATCCTTCCCAAACCTATTCAGGTGCTGTGGTGGTCACTCAACCATCTCCTGGTTGATCGTATGATGGATTAGGCAATCTGTATCCATATTTTCCCTACTGCTGCACAAGTATAACACATTTTCAAGTAAAAAATACCCAAAAAAATGAAAAGGGGTATTATCATTAAAGAAGACATGTATGAATGCAATGGAAGCAATAAATAAAATAACCTTCATAGGCCTGATCTTGTGAATGATATGATAGAAAAGTTTCATTTAATCCAACAACACTTAAGGGATGCTCAAAGATTGTGGAAGAGCTCTCCATGAACCTCGAATCCAACTGGGCCCTTGGAGCGGAAATGCTAATAACAAACAAACTGGGTGTCCGATAGACGCACCGTCTATTGCGATGGGTCCCTTAAGACATGACAGAACTTGGGGATACTTCTTCATGGGACTTTGGGTGGTCGAGGTATGAACAATGGCTTGGGGAGCGTTTCCCCTAAGTGTGCTACGTGCAGAACCCTGCAACTGGATGAGATCTGACGACTATAGACAATTACGACTTAGAGTAACTCGACAGGCCCGGTGGGGAGAGCCTCTGTGTGACATTGAAGACCCATGGTGGGGATCATCTCTGTGTTACAAGGAAGACCCATGGTACTCCACAGGAGGATTACCTTGGTAGGCCATGAGGGGGAGAGTCTCTATGTGACGCGGCAGACCCATGGTTGGGAGCGCCTCTATGTGACGCGGGAGGCCCACGGTACTCGACAGGAGGAGTACCTCAGTGATCCAAGATTAGTGGTAAGAGCCTCTGTGTGATGAGGTAGGCCCACTTTACACTATAGAGGAGGAGTTCTCTAGCATTCTAGGTGTTAGATGATGTGACTAGGGATGTTACTTGTTACTCACCTAGAATAAATCCTGGTGTGAGTTGTCTTTACTTTGTGCTTGTGATTGAGGTTATTTAATGTGATACTTCAACTTTGTGTTGTTACCTTCATGTTATTCTTCCCACATATATGATATGAGTATAGCTTGATAAATTAGGTATATGTATGGTCACATACCTAAGTATATTTGGGATGTTACTTTGTGGTCCTTCATTTGTGGAACTCTAAGAGACGTACAGGGTCTCAGGGTCCCTACTAAGTATCGTTATACTCACCCTTGCACTAGATACACCCAAGCCGTGTTGTTTTTGGTGCAGATGATGGACAACGATGACTGAGGATGAGGGTACTAGGACTGGAGGTATCTTAGAGGTGGACTTTAAACGAGGACTACCGTAGAGACGACCATTCGAGAGCTACACCTACACTTCATGAAGGATCCTTGGTGGGTGTTCATAATAGTTGTTTTTTGTTTTACTTGTACTTTTTATTTTACTTGTACATTACATTTGGGAATGTTTTTTTACCCCTTTTACATTCTGTACACACCCTGTTTATAATATAGTTTTACTTTGAGCTTGTATCCTGATTTGTGCTTAGTTTTGTGAGTTTTTAGGTTATAAAGGCAATGCCTTCACATTTTTCAGGAATACACCTTTTAGTGCAAGTCTCCAACCCCTGTCCTATGGAAAGTGGGCATGGGGTAGTCACGGAATACGCTCTGAGGGACAAGTCATGACAAATTGGTTTTAGAGGAGTTCGGTTCTACAAAAGAACTTGGACTCTGATCTTTTCTGTGATGAAATAGTGTTAAGTGTTATGAGAGTGGTTTTCAGTTATGGGAGTCTAGTGGTGGTACGGTGGCCAACATATCTTTACATGAGGACCCTGAATTCTGATTTCCGACTCAGCACACGAAAACAATAATTGCGTGTGTTTTTTAAAAGTTTTTCTATTTAATTATTTGAAGTCATATCACCAGGTATAAATTAGTCACCATGGAGCACTAGTTCATTATTAGGATGTCCCCACAAAGACAGCCACCCAGGTTTCCTATTAGAATATGTGATGATAGCCCACCGAGTGATGAGGCTTTGGTGTAGGGCCCTCTTATAGCAGTTGTACCGCTTGGTGGTGTACCAGCAGCACCCCTACCTATTGGGAAGCTGATGCTACCAGACCCAGCAGTAGAGGGTGCATGCTGATTGAGCGTGTTTCATGAGTTCCAGCGCTAGATGACTCTGAGGTTCTGAGGCGATACAGACCCATAGGTAGCTGAGGATTAGCTGCATGCTGTGATTAGAGTCTTTCCACTGGTAGAGGACACATTTAGGATTTGTGCCTTACATGAGATTCACCATAAGATACCCATCGGGTTCCGAGGCGATCTGACTCACAGGCGGCTGAAGACTATCTTGAGGAGGTGGCTGAGAGTTCTCAAGAGCTTCTACAGCTTCGGAAATACAACATTTTGGTAGCTGAGTATTCATCGAGGTGTACTGACCATTCCTGGTACTTGATGAATACTATTCTATTAGTATTTCAGGGCTCAGACTTCTGAGCAAGGTGTCGTTAGAAACATCTGAGCCAGCACTATTCATCTATTCATTCCTACCAATGTTAGGTAGAAAGAGACACATTTGAGGTTGAATGTCCTTTGGATGAGCAGATACAACCAATGAAGGTTAATAGTGGGAATGTAGGAAACCGGTGCTATTCATAGAGACCTGGGCACGAAAAAATGTTTTAGGAAGAAGAAATGTTAGGGACAAATGAATCTGCAGGGATGCAGACGTGGAAGTAGAGCTAGGAGAGCAACATGAGGTGGTGTACATTTCTACATGTTTCAACCACCCACCTTTTTTGTCCCCATTAGGCTCAGAGAGCAATAGGACACGAGAAGGGAGTAGCTACATATGGTCAAGGACTGCGACCTAAGGGCTCTAGGAATTACTCGAAGAATGGTCTGTGTCTACTACTAGCTACCATATTAATATACATAGGTACCAATCATTCATTCCTTCCACGAATCATGTCCAATACATAGAGTTTCCGGTTATGTTTTTAACTTGACCCTCACATATGGAGATACCGTTGGGAGGATAATCGTTAATCACAATTAAGCTGATGGTGTGATATTACCCTTGGGGAGAGAGTTTTGGTTGAAACCGCTTGGTGACAGCGTCGAGGCCTTACGACGTTATTTTCGGTATGGATGGACATCCAAGGTTCTACATATATTGATTTTATTAGTCAAAAGGGTTGTGGTTTACCTAAAACATTAGAATTGGATTTTCCTTGGTCGACGAAAAAGTAAATCCAGGTAGCATAGGATAAAGTCATGCATAGGAGGGTGGAACAGATCACTCTCAAGTCAGCTAGATTTACCATTGTGGTAGCAAGAGTTTGGAGTTCTCAGTTCCAAACAGGTGTGATAGAGCATTGGGACATATTTTCAAAATATGTTTCCAGGATTACCTCCCTAATGGGATAAGGATGTCTACATTGTCTAGGTACTACTAGATATTTGTACCCGACTTCTCCAGGGTAGAGGCACCCCTGTCAGCTTTGAAAAAAAGGGGGATCCTTTCTTGTGGATCGTGAAGTGTCAGTAGATAATTTAGGAGCTGAGATAGTGACTTACAAGTATAAATATGTTACCCATGACATGAAGTTAGCAGCAGTGGCCTCTGTGAAAAAGATGTGGTGGCACCACGTGATGGATCAATGTTTTATAATCTACTCTGATCACAAGAATCTCTGGTATAACTTCTCTTAGAAGGTCCTGAACCTGAGACAATGGCAAGAGCTAGAGTTATTCTAGGACTATGACTTTAAAATAGTCTATACTCCTAGGAAGGGAAACGTGGTAGAAAATTCACTCAGTAGGTGGTCTGGTCTGTAGTTGCTGAGTGAAGTGACAAAGAAGGTAGCCTTGTTGTAGATATCCTTCGTGGATAGAGATGGAGCAGCAAACCTCCAGTATATGACAGTCCCACCCACACTCCATCAGCGAGTCTGGGAGGCACAACTTGGGGACACTAACTGTGTGGCATGACATGCTCATATATCCTCCCGGAAGGATCCTGATGGATTCTTTGAAGGTGGGGAGTACGTCAACCTCTTTAGAGGACGTACCATGGTACAAGTAGTGCTACAGGAGGAGGTGTTGAGGGAGTTCTATACGTCTACTCTGGCAGTATATCATGGAGTGGCAATGATGTACCAGGACCTCTGACGTCAGTACTGATGGCCCGGGATAATGAAAGTCGTGGTAGAGTTTATATCATGATGTCTCACTTTTCAGCAAGTAAAAACTGCCCAGAGTCGGCAGAAGTCTTATGCCGACAGGAGGAGGGAGATCATGTCTTCCTACAGGTCTCCCCTTCATGAGGTTTATAGATATTTGTCTTGGGGAGTAAGTTATATCTGAGGTTCAACGGACCTCTCTAGATTATCAATAGAGTTGGTGGGGTGGCATATCGTCTATCTCTTTCCCCATAGATGCACTAGGTGCATAATTTTTTCCATGTGTCATTACTGAGGATATGCATGCATGATCCATCGCACATTATTGACCATTGCGAGATGGAATTAGATGATAGGGAGACATTTAAGGATATTCCAATAGAGATTGAGAATCGACCGGAGTGGGTCCTTCATGGGTGGTCGATACATATGGTGCATGTACACTAGTAGCACGAGAACTATTAGAAGAGCACATGGGAGTTGGAGGCTAAGATTCAAGCTCACTACCCTCTTTTGGTTGTTTTTCATTTGTTGTGGCTTTCTGGGACATAAATCCTTATGTTGGGGAGAATGTAATGTCTCAGAAATTCTGTATTTTTTTAAATTATATGGAATTATTTTGAGATAGAAATATCTGACAACGCACGATTCTAAGGACCGGAGTGCCCGGAATGATCCATCGATGTTTTGTAAAGTTTTAAATAGTGCATGTAAGATTTTTTTTTAAAAAAAGTAAACTAAATCTTAAACAGTTACTCAGATCAGAAATCTGAGGGCACCGTTGCACTGAGGATGGTGAGTTTACCCAAGCTGGGACTTATGTCTAGTCAGTGTGGGCCTCCTATGAGAGAAACCAGAAATGGAATAACCATAAATAAAATAATTAAATAAAGTTATATTATTTTTCAAATTCTTATAAATCACCAACAGTAACTCGGATTAAAAATCTGAGGCCACCGCTGAACTCATGTGGGTTCTCTTTCTTTAGGCAGATACCAACATTGTCCACCACGGGCCACCAGTGAAATTTAGTTTTTGGCCATAAATAATATAATTAAGTGAAAATTATTTTATTGTAAAACCCAGAAATTTTAAACGGTAACTCAAATTAGAAATTCGAGAGTACCATTGGGTTCATTTGGGAGTGTTTCACTTAGGCGAAGCCTAACAATGACCGGCATGGGTCGAGGCTGACTGTTAATAATTTCTCAATATTTTTTTCAGGTATGTTTAGTAAACGCGCGAACGGTGTTTTGTAATATTTGAACCGGTGCACAGAATTGAAATCCTAGGAAACCGTTGAATTCACAGCACTGATATTTTCTTAAGGAAACATTCACCTCAATCGCAGTAGGTCGAGGGTGAAAGTTTGTTTTCAGACTTTTTGTGGTTGTGTTAAAAAAATAAAAAATAAATAAAACATGTTTTATTTTATTTTTCCTTATGAAACCTCCCATTTCAATTTTGTGGTGGGGACCACCTGAGATTAAAACCTCCCATTATGAAATTAATTGTGGGGACCACCTGACACTTGAACTCCCTCTTTAATGTAGGGGGTGACTCTTGGTTTCTCCTCTGAATTAATTATTCCAACATAAACTTAATTGTTGTGCCAACTCAATTAGTTTAATTTATTTTTTGGCTCCTCACCTTTATTTTGGTTGGGAGAATTGTTGGAAAGTAGAGCACTTGGAGGGAGAGCTTTGGATAACACATTCTCCAACAAAGGAGATTCTTCAATAAAGAAGGAGGACAATTCTTGAGCCCCAATTTGAAGTGTCTTCTGGAAGAAACAAACACCGATGTCCCCTCCATTGACTTCGTCTTCTTCCTCACATTCTCTCCAATAAAAAGTGAAGGGGTTTAAATCTGTATGATTATTGTTTCCCTTGTTCTTCTCCTCTAAATGAAGGATGCAGATCAACTCACTAACTAGTTGATCTGTGGATGTTTTCTTCTTGCAGGATTAGGAATAATTATTACAGGTTGATGTAGGGGGTTTTATTTACGTTTAAATTTACTTTATTTATTCTTCATATCTTAAATTCATGATGAAAATGGCCAAATGAACATGGCCATTGTCCCGTACATAAACCTTGCTCCCATTTCTTTTCATTCTTAGCACATTATTCGTGTGCTCTTCAACGTCGAATATTTATTGAAACTGGAATCCCTGTATTTCGTTGATCTCAATATATGGACACTAATCCCTTAACCCATGGATCGCGAATATGTGATCGTTTAATTTTTTGGTCTTGAAATGAAGCTGTAGTAGCTCGCGGAAGAAGGCGGCAGCTAGAACACGGTGGACCGCGATGGAGGAAGGGCGGAATGCATCCGCGTCAACGGTTATGAAAGAGTTTGTGGCCCATCGGCTGCGGAGGAGCAGGGTGGAGGCCGACATCCGGCCAACCTCATGGTGGTGTTGCAGCACACGTCCACGATGCCGATGGAGTAGGAGGTCGTGTCCGCTTGGTAGCGATAGAGGCTGGGCCGCGGCGGAGGCCAGAGGATGGCTAACACCCGGCCGGCTGCAGGTGGACAGCGGCACCGTCACACCATAGGAAGGAGAACCATCCAGCCATTCTGGCCGGCTGAGGCACCCCGTGTGGGACCTCCAAGCAGTCTCGTGTGCCAGCAGGTCGAACGAAAGGCCAATGGGCCGTTCAGATTACTGAGGGGCCTTCCCCCCGGGATGGGGCTAGGGTGGACCTCCTACATGCTGAGGGCCACAACAATGGGAGGATCCCTTCACAAGCCATTCCATGCTACCCCCTTCACTAGTCATTCCAGACCACGGCCCAGCAGGCCGTGACCGCCGTGGCCCAGCCCATCCGGGCCCGACTCGGGCCCATCCGAACCAAGTTTCACCTTTTTGGCTGGAACATGTGAACTGGGTGTCCATTTGATGAACTGGCTATGAAACCAACATATTTGGGTCGAGATGATCCTTTTGGTATAATACACTGTAGTTTTTGATATGTTTGGTGTATGGCCGGGTTAGATCGGTCCCCGAATCCAACTGGGCCCTCGGAGAAGAAATGCTAATAACTTACAGACCGGGTGTCCGATTGATGTGCCGTCTGTTGCGATGGGTCCCTTATGACATGAAAGACCTTTTGGATACATATTCATGGGAATTAGGGGTATTAGATGTATGACTGGTGGCTTGGTGAGCAGTTCTCCAAAGCGCGCTACGTGCGGAACCCTACAACAACTGAGATCTGGCGGCTGCTGACCATTACGACTATGAGTGACTCGCAGGCCCAGGGGGGAGTGCCTCTGTGTGATGAGGAAGACCCACGATGGGGAAAACCTCTGTGTGATGCAGTATACCCATAGTACTCGACATGATAAGTACCTCAGCAGGCCACGAGGGGGATCGCCTTTGTGTGACGTGGCATACCCATTGTGGAGAGCACCTCTGTGTGATGCAAGAGACCCACAGTACTCGACAGGAGGAGTACCTCAGCTGTCCATGATTAGTGGGAAGCACCTCTATGTGATGTGGCTAGCCCATTGTACTCGATAATGAAGCAATACACCAGCAGTCGAGGTGTTTGACGATGTGACTCGGGACGTTACTTGTTATAACCCCTAGAATAAATCCTAGTGTGAGCTGTCTTTACTTTTTGCATGTGATTGAGGTTATGATATGTGATACTTCACCTTGGTGTTGTTACCATCATGGTATTCTTTCCACAAGTATGAGATGAGTATAGCTTGATAACATAGGTTTATGTATTGGAATATACATAAGAATATTTGTTCTCTTGCTTTGTAGTCCTTCCTTTGTGGAACTCTGGGAGACCTATGGGGTCTCAAGGTCCATACTGAGTATCATTATACTCACACCTGTATGGGCTACGCCAGCACCTTGTTGGGTTTGGTGCAGACGATGGACAACACTGACTGAAGACAAGTGTTCTAGGATAGGAGGTAGCTCATAGGTGAACTTTAGATGAGGCGTACCGTAGAGACAACAATTCGAGAACTACACCTACCCTTCAGGAAGGATCCTTGGAGGGTGTTCATAGTAGCTGCTTTTAGTTTTACTTGTACATTTCAGTTTACTTGTACTTTACTGCTAGTCTTGTATTCTGGCCCATTTTACTTTCTATACACACCCTATTTTATATATAGTTTTACTTTGAGATCGTATCCTGATGTGTGGTTAGTTGTGTGAATTAAAGGTTATAACGACAATTCCTTCCCGTTTTTAGGGAATACGCCTTTCGGTGCTAGTCTCTAGGCTCTGGACTATTTAAGGCGGACTTGGGGTAGTCACTGCATGGTCCCTGAGGGACGGGTCATGACATAATCTAAAAGAGAGTTCAGTATCTATAAGTATTTTCTTTGTACTACCAAGGTGGAAATATAGATCAGAGTGTTGTATCAATCATATAATTTTGATGAGATGCGAAAAATGGAATTCAATGTAATATAATAAACCCATGAAGAAAATAAAATTATATTTAATTTATGCTCATAGTTATGGAATTAATGTAGAGAATGTTTTTTAAGATTATTAACAATTTTTTTATGTGTGTACAGGAATTTCATTAGGATTGAATGTTAATGTTATAAGAAGAAGTAATCTAATAATTAAAATAGAGGGAAATATATATACAATGTGCAACCCACACTAAAATGTTTCAAATAAAAATATTCTAGAAATTATTCTAAAAAGTTATCAAATCCAAAGGATAGTGAGGATGTTCAATATCAGTATCCTCATAAGCCAACATTCAACATGAAATCCCATGTGATCACTATTTCTGATAAAGGGTGTGATAATGATGTATTGAATGGTAAACATACCATCCACTATAGAACTGATAATGTGGTATTTGAAACTAGTTTTATCCATTATTATATACAAAAACAATGTGATAAGGGTATCAGGCTTCCACCATAATGATTAGTTTTCGAATAAATAGTAAAAAACCTTAATGGTAAGTTGATCACATCTCAATTTTTTTATTATGTTGTTGAAATTTTTGCTAATATTCTTCATTCAAATCACGTCATTCTTTATGACAACCCTTATTTTTATTACAAATTAAACATGATTCATTACATAAAACTTCACTTGATACAACAAAGAAGATCGAGAGGTTTAGTGTCTTTGGGGATTAGGATCATTACATAAAAACATAAAACATAAATACAACAACTTTATTGAAAACATCCTTTACATGACCACTACATTCCCTCGTACTTAGCATTGCATGGGATAACCTGAGGACATGCATAAGAAAAGGGTGAGCTATAAAGCCCAGTAAGGGAGTACACATGGAATAACATGAGGAGTACAATACATGTTATACAATAGGAATATCAATAGAGAAGAATAAAATCATGAACATAAAGTCATGATAAAGCATGATAATCATAACATGGAAATGTTGTAACAACACTTAACATTGAATTAGCATGAGCCAATTCTCATTGCACATGGAGCATGAGTAAACCCTCATTGCAAATGACGCACGAGTAAACACTCATTTCACTTGAATTATAATGATTAAACACTCATTGCACATGATGTATCATGATACTATACTTTACCCAATGCATTGGAGCGCTATAAGGGTGCACCCTTCTTAAACATTTCTTTTCAGGCATATGTGTGCCACATGGATCATAAAACATGGATTCATAAAACATAATCATTTATTCCACAATAAAGGAATGTGGAATTCATACATGAAACTTTATTATCAATAAGTAAATGTTCATAAAGTTGAATACCCTTGATGGAGAAATGGGCATGGTATTCACTACACAATGACATTGGCTTAGAAAATTGTTGCGATTTCGGCAGCATAACGGCGTGACATAAGAATTCATAAAAAATGTTTGATGAGAGAGAAAGGGGTTCCTCATCATATTTACATGTAATGGAAAGTAAGGATGTCATATAGATACATTTTCCAACAATTGAAAAGTAGTTTAGATTCATGATACAAAAGTATTGCTTGAATGTAAAAGAAGAGAGAGAAGTTCCTTTCGGAATTTCGGCATAGTAACGGGTGTATATGGGAGGAATTTAATGAGAGATAAAGGGGTCTCCAATCATTCAAAAAATAATAGGGCAGTATAGGGGAGGTGCAAAACCATACCCCAACATTCATAATTGAAATTAAAAGGGCAATACAACTTAAAGAAAATTGACAAAAATGAGAAAGGAAGAAAAAACCCTTACTTGGAAGTGTGCTTCCAAAGGCTAGAGAGAGGCTTGTGAGAGGCTTCTTGGAAGCATGGGGCACCTTGGGAGGATTCTAGAGAGAGTAGGTCAGAGGTTGGACGAACTCCAAAGGATTTTAGTGAGGAGGAAGTGGGATCTTGGGTGGGTTTATATAGGAAAGGTGAGATAATTCTTTATTATATAGGTTTGGGACCCCTTATATTAAACTAATCCTAACCACAAACCATACCATGGTTTTTGACCATGGTTTATGGAAAAGGAAAGAGGAAAACAATATTTTACAAGGCCAAGGTCCGAACTTATTAGAATAATATGATTTCTTATTTGGAGGTGAGTCACACTCCCATGGAAATTAATTTAAAAAGGCAAAGTGTTGAATAAGTTTTGAGGGGTTCATTAATGCTTTGAAAAGTAAGTCAATCATACCCAAAATCACATTATATTAATGATAAAACATATATTGGCCGAACATAAGGATTATAGTATTTTATTACATCACCATTGGTTCATTATGATGTCATAAAACACATTATATATTTAAACGGTATTTAATTTTTACCCAAAAATTTGACTGTCTCAGAAAATTATGAAAAATTTACCATTGGATAATTTCGACGTCCTAATTCCAGAAATGACATTTATTTTATCTAAAAAAATTCCTAAATATGGTAATTTTCACTTTTAAAATAAAAACCAACATTTAACAAAAATTCACGGGTGTTGACAGAAATGGTTTTCAAACTGTAATATAACATTTTAATTGCATTCATAAATTTATAAGATCATTTATAATTCATTAATTTAATAAAAACATTATTATTTTATTAAATATTATTTAATTCAAAAATCCCTTAATTTAATAAAATAGATTCCTTATTTAAATAATAGCTAAAAACACCATTTGTACTTTAAAAACTATTTACAATGTATCAAAAATGACTAGAAATTCTATTCATTATTATATACAAAAATAATTTACATGAACATAGTAGTACTTATTTGTTACATAACCCCTTAAAATAGCCGCATAAGACCTAAGGGTAAGGTGTACAATGGTGACAGACTCTTGGGGTGGCTCGGATAACATCGCTCGAGTGGTAATTTCAATCAACATCCACTTTTCCCGTAGACGGTCACATTTGAGCTTGACATAATGAAGCTCAGCTTGGGCTTGGTCAAGGGTGAAGCCTAAGGATGACACCTCTTTTCTGAGCTCCGACAAATGGACTTTGTATTGGTCAATTCTATTGGATGAGGCCATCGCTTCCTTTGTCTGAGTAAAAATTGGGTTCGTTAAAGCCTTATATTTATACTAATCATGTGATCACTGTTCAACGACTATAAATGTAATGGTCACAACTCTTATCATAAAACCAAAGAAGATGATATCTTATAAAAACAATTTTTTATAAAGAGACATTTAACTGGATCAAGAGGGATTTTCCATTAATGAAACTTTGGGTCATTACAATATTCCCCCCTTAAGAAATTTCGCCCTCGAAATTTTCCTTTTCCCACACTAAAACAAATGTGGGTAACTCAACTTCATTATATCCTCTGACTCCCAAGTCGCTTCTTCAAACTTGTGGTTTCTCCATAACACCTTGATGAGGGGCATTGTCTTATTTTGTAGAACTTTTTCTCTACGATCTTAGATCTTCACTGGTTTCTCCTCATAAGAAAGATAATCTTCCAATTGTACCACCTCAGAAGAGAGTACATGTGAAGGGTCTGGTATGTACTTCCTTAAGAGGGATACATGAAAGACATAAGGCACCATGGCCATAACAGGTGGAAGTGCTAGTCGATAGGCCACATCCCCAACACGATCAAGAATCTCGAAGGGGCCGATGTACCTTGGACTTAACTTCCCTTTCATTCCAAACCTCATGACCTTCTTCCACGGAGATATGCGTAAAAACACAATGTCTCCAACTTTAAACTCATGGTCTCGTCGATGATTATCTGCATAACTCTTATGTCGAATCTGGGCTGCCTTGATATGATGATGAATTGTTTTCAACTTCTCCACCATTTCATCGACCATTTCTGGTCCAAGCAGCTTACGTTCACCGACATCATCCCAACATGTAGGTGTTCTGCACCTTTTCCCATATAGTGCTTCATATGGTGCCATTCGGATGCTCGATTGGAAACTGTTATTATAAGAGAACTCAACCAGAGGAATATGTTGATCTCATCCTCCTTTAGAGTCCACTGAGCACGCTCTCAACATATCCTCAAGTGTTTGGATAGTCCGCTAGGATTGGCCATCAGTTTGAGGATGATAGGTCGTACGGAAGTTCAGTTCAGTATTCAGAGCATGTTGAGGACTCTTCCAAAACATAGAGGTGAATCTTGGATCTCGGTCAGACACAATAGATAGTGGTACTCCATGAAACCTTACCACTTCCCTGATATATATCCGTGCCATTTGATCCAAAGAGAAATCCTCTCGAATAGTAATGAAGTGTGCAGTCTTTGTAAGACGATCCACAACAACCCAGATTGCATTGTTTCCTTTGGATGTCCTTGGAAGTCCGGTGACAAAGACCATGGCGATGTTCTCCCATTTCCATTCTCGTGTGGGAAATGGTTGCATCATCCACGTAGACTTCTGCCTCTCTGCCTTCACTTGATGACACACCAGGCACTTTGATGTATACTCGGCGATCTCCTTCTTCATATTATCCCACCAAAATTATTCATGGAGATCTCGATACATCTTTGTGCTCCCTGGGTGAATAGATAAATTTGAATTATGTGCATCATCCAAAATTTCATTCTTCACCTCCAGACTTGATGGAACACATAGAATTTTTCCAAACCGCACAATTCCTTCTTCAATAACATTAAACTCCTAGGATTTCCCCTTTTTGATAGCTTTCACTTTTTCTTGAATTACCACATCATCCTTTTGAGCATCCTTTAAACGTTCCAAAAGAGATGGTTGAGCAAGAATTTGTGAATGGATTGATGATTTTCCCTTTTTATGATTCCCACATCCATCTTCATTAAGTCTAAGAAGATTGGATCCATCTCAATTCTCATCATTGATAGAATCGCTAGATCCTTTATACTTAGGGCATCTGCCACCTTGTTCGCTTTCCTAGGGTGGTAATGTATTGAACAATCATAATCCTTGATGAGATCTATCCATCTTCTCTGGCGCATATTTTTCTCTTTATGTGTGAATATATATTTAAGACTCTTGTGGTCAGTATATACCTCTCATTTCTCTCCATAAAGATAATGCCGCCAGATTTTCAAGGCAAAGATCACAGCCGCCAACTCCAGATCACGTGTTGGATAGTTTCGCCCAGGGATTTTCAACATCCTTGAGGCATAGGATATCACTTTATCATTCTACATCAACACACAGCCTAAGGCCTTCTTTGAAGCATCACTAAATACCACAAAAAGCTCCCCACTTGTGGGTAAAGTGAGCACAGGTGCAGTGATAAGCATCCTTTTCAAATCCTTGAAGCTTTCTTCGCATTCATCACTCCATGAAAACTTTACTCCCTTTCGAGTTAGCTTGGTAAGAGGGTTGGACAATCATGAGAAATTTCTCACAAATCTTTGATAATATCCAGCTAACCCCAAGAAGCTACGGATATCGGTTACCGATGTTGGCCTCGACCATCCCTCCATTGCATCTGTTTTGGAGGGATCCACAGATATCCAATTTCTTATGATGATATGGCCCAATAATGAGACCTCCTTCAACCAGAACTCACACTTGCTATACTTTGCAAAGATCTTCTCCTTGCGCAAAGTCTCTACTACAGTTCTTAAATGGTCCTCACGATCCTCCTTGGTTTTGGATATATTAGAATATCATCTATAAAGACTACCACAAATTTGTAAAGGTAATATCTAAAGACTCTATTCATCATGTCCATGAATATTGCTATAGCATTGGTGAGTCCGAATGGCATTACTATGAATTCATAGTGCTCGTACCTTGTACGAAAAGCAGTCTTGGGGATATCTTCCTTCTTCACCCTTACTTGATAATATCCCGACCACAAGTCCACCTTGGAGAAGTATTGTGCTCCACACAACTGATCGAACAGGTCATCAATTCATGGGAGTGGATACTTGTTCTTTATCGTGATTTTGTTAAGTTCACGATAATCAATGAAAAGCTGCATTGACCCATCCTTCTTCTTGATGAAGAGGACTGGTGCACCCCAAGGTGAAGCACTTGGGCGTATAAACCCTTTATCCAGATTCTACTATAGTTGTTTCTGCAGCTCTTCAAGCTCAACAACAGAAATTCTATATGGAGTCTTGGATATTGGTAGCGCCCTAGGTATATGTTCAATTGAGAACTCAACATCTCTTCTTGGAGGAAGACCAGGCAGTTCCTCGGGAAACATTTCAGTGAATTCCCTCACAATAAGAATTTCTTCAAGGATGGTTTCTTCCCTGGACTCAATCATCTGAGCCAGATATGCGTGCTCATAGGGCAGTAATATCCATTCTTGAGATGATGGAGCTAAATGAGATTCATCTTCCTCCTCACACTTGTAAAAAATCGGGGGTCGATTCTCCATATGGAGTGTGATTTCCCACTCCCAACAATTTATGTTGGCTCTATATAAGGAAAGCCAGTCCATGACAAGAATTGCATCAAATTCCACCAAAGGTAGTATGACGAGGTTCGCCGGGAAATTCAATCCACATATTATAACAGTGGAGGACTTGTATTCATGGGATGCAATGATTGCCCCATTTTCCTTACTCACCGACATCTTTACTTACATGATTTGTGGTGGTGCTGAGATTGTTCTACTAAACTTCTGAGATATAAAAGAATGTGTAGAACCTGAATCAAAATGTAAATTCGCTATTATTGAATGAATAACTAGCATACCTGTCACCACTTCGTTGTCAGGGTTCACTTAGGTAGAAGTGATGGAAAAAGCTCTTCCTTGCTGTATTGGAGGTTGTTGGTTGCCTCCGATAACCCTTGGATTAGGGCACTGATTTGCAAAATTACCCGGTTCTTTGCATTTGTAGAATTGAAAAACGCGTTGAGGTTCGAACGGAGCGTTCCTCTCATTTGTCGCAGCTGCGGGTCCTTCTTGCTGACAGTTAATAACTAGGTGCCCTTCTCTTCCACACCTAAAGCATTTTCTCTTCCCCTTAAGGAAATTTCTAGGGTGCGTCTTTCCGCACTTTTGGCAAGTGGGGTGCTGGAACTTCTTAGCACTGTTGGATTTATCCATCGGAACACCAGCATGGAAGTCCACCTTATGCTTCTTATCCCCATGATACCCCTGTGATTCTATGATCTCCATTTAGACCTTGAGGGCACATCGGGAAATTTCCTCATAGCTGTCGAAGTCACGGATCACTAATGCTTTCTGCAAGCTAGGATTCATCCAACCAATGAAGCAGTCAACCTTGCATTCGGGGGTAACGACAAAGCCGGAAGTGTATCGTGCAAGCCTTGTAATGTATGTCTCGTACGCTCCCACAGATTCTTCATCTTTTTCCTTGAGGGAAAGGAAGCCCCTTTCCATCTTAAGATGGAGGGTGCACAAAAAATATTTATCGAAAAACATCTTCCAGAATTCCTTCCATTCCAAAGCCTCGATCTCCTCCTCAGGCTTCGTATTTTTGATCAACATCCACCATTGATCAGCTTCACCCTCCATATGATAAGCCGCATGGAGAACCTTATTTTGTTCAGAACATTGGAGGATGGAGAATATATTTTCAATGGAGTTGATCCATTGTTCAGCGATCGTGGGATTAGATGATACACTAAAATTAGGAGGCCTTTGTCTCATGAAGCTCTCGATAGCAACATGTTCTTTCTTAGGGGGGGTTTAACGTTCCTCTTGACCCGTGTTTCTATTACAAACATGAGTTAGATGAGAGAGAAGCGTGACAAATTTCGCGATTCCTGCTCCCATTGGATTGGGCATCTCATTAGTACACTCATCACACGGATCTTCACAACGGTTGTTAGCCCAAGTCCTCCTATTACCGGCCAATGGCTGGAATAAAATGAAAGTTAGGGGTAACACGTAAAGGGTGATCCAAAGACAAAAGTTGATGACTTATAAATAAACATTAATCTCTTTAACTCATGAGTCTATAGGATTCAATCTAGGCTTTTCATGATCTACATTCTAACATATATTCTTAGGGGAATTTTTCCCTTAATAAGGGTTCATACCATGATTTTGAATTTATCAAAACATATCCCCAGGGAGTGTCATAACCAAGAGTGTAGCAAGGACCGTTGTCGTGCACCAGTTCCCGTCCGAGTCTAACTCAAAGCGGTGATTTCGGTTTTTACCACTAGGATACATCTGTGCTAGAGCCGCCTCTACCTGCTCGTATCCAGACAGGGGTGTATTTGATTGATAAACCACTTACTCAGCACTTACCAAAACTTAGGGATGTTTTTATTACACATAGTCTTGTATCTAAGTCTTTACTAGGGTTTTCTAATCCCAAAAATAACTAAACTTATCCTCTGATACCAACTATGACAACCCTGCTTTTTATTACAACTTAAACATGATTCATTACATAAAACTTCACTTGATACAACAAAGAAGATTGAGAGGTTTAGTGTCTTTGGGGCTTAGGATCATTACATAAAAACATAAAACATTAAATACAACATCTTTATTGAAAACTTCCTTTACATGACCACTACATTCCCTCGTACTTAGCATTGCATGGGATAACCTGAGGACATGCATAAGAAAAGGGTGAGCTATAATGCCCAGTAAGGGAGTACACATGGAATAACATGAGGAGTACTATACATGTTAGAAAATAGCATATCAATAGAGCAGAAAAGAAATATGAACATAAAGGCATGATAAAGTATGATAATCATAACATGGAAATGTGGCAACAACACTTAACATTGAATTAGCATGAGCCAAGGGTCATTGCACATGGAGCACGAGTAAACCCTCATTGCACATGAAGCACGAGTAAACCATCATTTCACATGAATTATCATGAGTCAACACTAATTGCACATGACGTTTCATGATACTATACTTTAACCAATGCATTGGAGCGCTATAATGGTGCACCCTTCTTAAACATTTCATTTCATGAATAAGTGTGCCACATGGATCATAAAACATGGATTCATAAAATAGAATCTTTTATTCCACGATAAAGGAATGTGGAATTCATACATGAAACTTTATAATCAATAAGTAAATGTTCATAAAGGTGAATACCCTTGATGGAGAAATGGTCATTGTATTCACTACACAATGGCATTGGCTTAGAAAATCAGTGCGATTTCGGCAGCGTAACGACATGACATAAGAATTCATAAAAAATGGTTGATGAGAGATAAAGGGGTTCCTCATCATATTTACATGTAATGGACAGTAATGAGTTCATATAGATACATGTCCCAACAATTTAAAAGGAATTAAGTTTCCTCATACAAAAGTATTGCTGGAATGTAAAAGAAGAGAGAGAATTTCTTTTCAGAATTTCGGCATAGTAATGGGTGTACATGGGAGGCATTTAATGAGAGATAAAGGGGTCTCCCATCATTCAAACAATAAGAGGGCAGTATGGGGGAGGTGAGAAACCATACCCCAACATTCATAATTGAAATTAAAAGGGTAATAAAACTTAATTAAAATTGACAAAAATGAGAAAGGAAGAAAAAAACCCTTACTTGGAAGTGTGCTTCCAAAGGCTAGAGAGAGGCTCGTGAGAGGCTTCTTGGGAGCTTGGGGCACCTTGGGAGGATTTTAGAGAGAGTAGGGTAGAGGTTGGACGAACTCTAAAGGATTTTAGTGAGGAGGAAGTGGGTGCTTGGGTGGGTTTTTATAGGAAAGGTGAGATAATTCTTTATTATTTAGGTTTGGGACCCCTTATATTAAACTCACTACTACAAATCTGGGCTATAGCCACGTACCTATAGCCACAGTTTTATAGGTCTGTGTCTATATCTTTTATACTACCACGTTTAATTATTTCATCTGTGGTTATATCTAGCAGCCCCGTTTTTTTCCCAAACCCATCGGGCTCCTTCTCCTCCCCCTCGTGATTCCTCCTCCTCATCACGACTTCCCCCTCCCAGACGCCTCCATGCCGACGCCTCCTCCACGTCGCGCCCTCCTCACCACACCCTCCTCACCGGGCCCTCCTCGTTGTGCCCTCATCCTCACCGCGCCCTCCTCCCCGACTCACTCCCCTCCCCCGACGCACTCCCCTCCCCGGAGGATCGCGCCTCCCCCCTCCCTGGTCGACAACACCTCCCCCGACGCTGACGGACTCCCCTCCTCCCCCGACGCACTCCCCTCCTCCTGACGACCTCTCCTCCCCAGACAACCGCGCCTCCCCCGACGGACTCCCCTCCTCCAGACGACCCCGACGAACTCCCCTCCTCCCTCGACGGACTCCCCTCCTCCCCCGACGGACTCCCCTCCTCCCGACAGACTCCCCTCCTCCGGACGACCGCAACTCCCCTACTCCCGACGGAATCTCCTCCTCTGACGAACTCTCCTCCTCCCGACGGCCTCTTCCGGACGACCTCATTGCTGGTATCATTATCATTTCATTTTTTATCATTTCCTATATCTTTATCTTTAACAATTGTTTTTTCAAAATCCATATCAGTAGTAATTAGATCCTTCTCAAGAATATTTTCATTCTTTTAGACATAACATGTCAAATTCAAACTCTTGATATACCCATAATGAATATAGGGAACCGACCTGAAATTACTAATAATATTAGGGGGTGAGAAATTGAGGGTGATCCACCCAAAATTAGGATACAAATGAGAATCCTATTTTAGAATTTCCAAGTCCTAGATAATAGAGACATATTTAGGTATCATAAGTTATGTATTAGTCTTTATTGACCTATTCTAATTGGGATTGAAGATCTCAAAAAAGTTTTTTCTAATTGCCTTTCTAATTTTAAAAATATTGGCTTCACATTATTAGGTTTTTAAAACAGTTTTTTCGATGTCAAAAGTCATTGGGTGTGGGTTAATTCCTCTCTTTTTGACCCCCTTTTGGTCAGATCAGGCAACCAACATGTTAGTTTCTCTTTTTCTGATTTTGGATTCAAGTTGGATTATTCGTTAAATTATGCTAGTAATAGTTATCTAGATCGATGAACACTTTGGGGTGAAATGGGTTCTCTCAAAAACAATATTAATGTTCCATGGATCATTCTTGGGGACTTCAATTTGATTATCAATCCGGAAGAAAAAATATGTCCTATGAACTGGTCAATTTATTTTAGTGAATTCAATGGTTTTATTATACAAAATTATTTTATTGCAGTGAATCATGTTGGGGAAAAGATAACTTGTTATAAAGGGCAACCCAAATGTATGATGGCCAGTAAATTCAATAGGGATTTTGTTAATGATTTTTCTTTACATTCTTGGGATTCCATTTCAAGTATATCATTATCTCATCTTTATAATGATCATCAAATTATTTTGAATTTTATCTTAGGAAAGGGTATTAAGTATCCATTACCCTTTAGATTCAATTAAAATTGTGTTATTCATCCAGAATGTGAAAATGATGTTTGGGAAGTTTGGTGTTCAGTAGGTGGTAAGAAGAATGACATTTCATGTATTATTAAACAAAAGATTCAGAAGGTAAATCATTAACATTGGAGTAAGGATATGTTTATTCATCTTTACATGGACATATCCAATCTTGACGCCTCTCGTCTGTCCTTCTAGGAGCAGTGTACCCGTGACGATTTCTCTAGTGTTGTTTCATTGGAATCTGAGATGACTCTTAATCTTAACTATTTATCCAATATTTAAGATGTAATAAAAATATTCATCTAGAGATAATTGAAATAAGGATTGTGTTATAAATTCCAATTTCATTAATAATATTCAAATTGTTCAGAAAATCATTAGGCCTCTTTCTTTACTAAAAATATGAGATCAAATTCTGGGCAATAGACATGACTTTTTAGAGCACATTATTTTCTATAATGAATATCACATTAATGACTCATCTACCATCCCCCACAATAGAGGGTATTATACCCAAATTGTAAATTCATAAAGATAATACAAAAATTTTATCAATTAATTTGGAACTATAAATCAACGATGCAATTTTCAGTTTTAGGCCGGAAAGCTCCTAGGGTCCTGATGGATTTATAAATTTCTTTTTTCAGAATTATTGGGAGATCATTGGTGAACATGTTTTCAACCATGCTCTTAATTTTTTCAATTAGGACCTTCAACCTAATGGATTAAATTCTCAATTCCATTCCCAAATTCCAATGACATAAAATGAAAATGAGATACACTTATTTCGGCCTAATGCTCTTATCAACACTTTAAAAAAAAGTTTTTAAAAATATCATTTTAATTAATTGGATTTTGATTAATTTTACATCTGGTCATATCTCATTTCTTGTAAATGGATCCCCATAGGGATACTTATATTGTTCTAGAAGAGTTAGGCAAGGTGGTCCACTTTTTGTTATTATTTTAGTTATTTTATTAAATTATCATTTTCGATTGTTTTCCCTCATGGATAAAAATGGAAAGATGAAGGCTATTAGTGTTGGTCATAGTTATTTTACTTCAACCTAACTACATTATGCTGATTATATCATCCTCTTCAATAAATGGGATAAAATAAATATCGAGAATATCATGAAATCTCTTCTATAATATGAAAAAATTTCTAGGAAAAAAATTAGTTTTAATAAGTCCACTGTCTACATTGGTAGAAATATCTCAAAAATTATTAAATCAAAAGTCATCACGGATTTGGTTATTAGGAATGTTTTCCCATCTTTCCATATCTTGGTGTTCTGATGTTCTGTGTCCGACCGAAGGATTATTATTTTCATGTGATAATTAGTAAGAACAACAATTAGCTTGAAACATGGAATGGAAAATCCAATTTAATGGATTTCCATGTTTGTTTGGTTAAAGATATTATTGTTTCTAAATTTTTTTATTCCCATATGGTTTATAAATGGCCTTGTTCTCTTATCAAGTCTATTACTGTGGCCATTAAAATCCTTATTTAGATTGGTAGTGTTTTAGAAAAAATATTTGTAACTATGCCTTGGATCACCTATTGCAGATCATTTGATAGGGGGGCCTTGGTATCGAAAATATCATTCTTTATAATAAACCCTTTTAAGCTTATTTAGTTTGGAAACTAGTAATTGACCCCTTACAAGCTACTGCATTCTGATCATCTAAATTCATTATTATTCTCAGAAGTGAAAACAATAATTAAATGTATTCCTCTATTCGGTCTTCCTATATATCTGCATTTTCCCATGTTGACGGTAATACTAAATGGAATGTCTCTTAGGATTCTTCTCCCATGGTTTGGAAAGATAATTGGACAGGTGATCCTCTTGTTGATTCTCTTATTCGTGATGTTTCAAACATAGATATTGATGTTTCTATTAAGGGTAAATTTGCTAATATTTTTTATTCATTGGACACTAGAGGATCGTATACTATCCAACTAGATTCACATTAAATCAGTTTATATAGGTGAATAGACATTTGAGGCCCCACAACTCTTAGAGATTCCATGGGGGTGGAGGGGCTGTCCAGGAAGGGGGAGGGGTTGTCCAGGCAGGGGGCGGGGCTGTCCAGCAGGGGGGAGGGGCTGTCCCGCAGGGGGGAGGGTTGTCCAGCAGGGGGGAGGGCTGTCCAGCAGGGGGAGGGGTGTCCAGCAGGGGGGAGGGGTGTCCAATAGGGGGTGGGGCTGTCATGCCGCGGTCACACCGCGGTCACGTCGCGGTCACGACGCGGTCACACCGCGGTCACGCCGCGGTCACGCCGTGATTTGGCCCTGCTCTAGGACAACACCCTGAAACGGTTACTCCTCCAGGATGACACCCTGCGGCGGTCACACTGCAGTCACGCCGCAGTCATGCCACGGTCATGCCGCGGTCATGCCGCGGTCACGCCGCGGTCACACCGCGGTCACGCCGCGGTCACACCGCGGTCACGCCGCAGTCACGCCGCGGTCACACCGCGGTCACGCTGCGGTCATGCCGTCGTCACACCGCGGTCACGCCGTGATTTGGCCCTACTCCAGGACGACACCCTGCGGCGGTTACTCCTCCAGGATGACACCATGTGGCGGTCATGCTACGGTCACACCGCGGTCACGCTGCGGTCACGCCGTGATTTCGCCCTGCTCCAGGACGACACCCTGCGGCGGTTACTCCTCCTTAGAGAAACATTGAATGGTTAGCTCTATTATTTTTTCGGTAATTCTTCTTTTTCCTCATCCTCTTCACATATTGACCGAACCAGATCATCCTCATCCTCTGCACATGTCGTCTGAACCGGATCAGCCTATTGTGATGGAAATTCAATGTCTTCTTTTGGCTGTTTTAGATGAAATTCCTTCCATAATTTCCTCATCTCATGTAGCACTCATTGGAGGAGGTTGATCACTGCCAAGTTGAGTTTTAAAGGCTGCACACTATCTGTTTGATGCAATTCCAAAGAGGCTGTTCTATTCTGGGGGCCTATTTCATGCTGGAGTTCCCACATTTCCCCCACAAGCTGGCAAGGGAGGTCTGTTTGGGCCTATGCAAACAGGTCTTCTTTGTTATGGACAAAGATGCAACTGGAGACCTGGTATGCTTGAAGAGTATCCATGAAGGGTCTTCACTGTAGAGGAGACTAGCTCTGGTCTGTATTTGGTAGTTTCTTCCATGATGGTTCCCACAACGGTTTGACTGAATTTCACACCAAACCAAGCCCTGCTAGTGACTATTTTTCGATGCACTATAAAAATCTCATGGCCGACCCACCAAAATCAAACCAGCTATTCCAGGGCCATTTCCACTCTCACTAAAAAATCAAACTCAATCCCTACTACAATTCCAAGCTCCCACTTCAATTTATCCACTATGAACTCCTTCCCAGTTGGGGCGTGGGGGCTGTCCAGTGGGGTGCAGGGGGGCATGGAGGTCTAAGGGGGGCATGGGGGTGCAGGGGGTGTTCAAGGGGGTTGTCCAGGGGGTTGCAAGGGGGTACAAGAGGGATGTCTAGGAACCTAATCCCATGCAGGTTATGAATGTCTCTATAGAGAAAATGCAGTGCTGTCCAGATCTGGAAAATATCATAAAACATCCCACAGATACTTCACAGGAACCAGGTATAACTATTTCACCACCTATAGATAGTGAGCACGGTGCTATAAAATCTGGTAACTCTATTTCAAATCATAATTCCAATGTTTTGTTTAATGAAGTACTACATGAAATGCAAGCAGATTTTATCTGAGGATGAGCATGTGTGACCATGATTTCACCAAGCAGTTTGTTTAGTTGATAAACAGTTTTTCTGGTAATGTTTTCCAATTTCAAATATGTTTTATTTTATTTCCATAAAATTTTTATAGTTTATTCTGTTTTATTTTCCAGACTGATTATATGTATGTTTTCCTAGATTACTCATATATAGCTACTTCTGAATTTTGTTTCAAGTGTTTCCCAAGTCATACTAAGAACCTATAGTGTGGGGTGGTCCTACTAAGAACCTATAGTTTGGGGCCAGTGTCCATCAGGGGTAAATATGCAGGGGGAGTCCAGTGTCCAGGGGGGAGTCCAGTGTCCAATAGGGGTAAATATGATTTGGGAATCCCATGAACTAGCTTCCAGGGGGAGTCCTGTGTCCAGCAGGGGTACAAGGGGGCTGGTAGGGGTGGGGGGGGGGAGTATGGGTCCAGTGTCCAGCAGGGGTCCAGTGTCCAGTAGGGGTAAATATGCAGGGGGATTCCAGTGTCCAGGGGGGGAGGGGGGGTGCTGTCCAGGGAGTGGGGGGGTGCTGTCCAGGTAGGGGGGGGTCCAGGTGGTGTCCAGGGGTAGGGGGGCTAGCAGGGGACTAGCAGGGTGCAGGGGGGGACTGGCAGGGGTCATGGGGACTAGTAGATCCTCTTTATCTTACTATGGACTTTTTTTTAATTACTGAATCCAACATTTTTAATTCAGGTTTTATTACTTATTTCTCTCATTTATATCTCTGTTTAATTTGTATACATTTAATTCATTTCTACTTGTTATTGAAATATTTCCATTCAGGGGGGCGGTATAACGACCCGTACTTTACATACATTGTTAATACATCAAAATTGAAGCACACTTATTACAACATATGACAAACCCACAAAGGACCATATAGGTATAGTGTCTTTAGAAACTGGGAAACATAAACCACTGGTTCATAAATCTTCTACAGTGTCTCCCATTTATTTCATCATATCTAGGGCCCCTTTTAGCATATTCTACTTAATATCCATCTTCCTAACCTGGGGAAAAGAAAACATACAAAAAAGGGTGAGCTCAAATGCTCAGCAAGGGCAAATAAAGGAAATAAAAATCATATCATGTCTTTTTGAAAATCATAACCTGCACAAGAGATCATAATATCTTAACATGGAATAAATCATAGAAGTGAAAATGAGATCCCCATAATCATAACATAAAACTTGAAACTTTGTGGCATGCACACATAATCATGGAAAATCATTTCTTGTCAGTCATGACTCATTTTCAAGACTATCTTAGCGGACAAAGTCCATTTTTGAACCGAGTTCACTCCTCGTTTCAGTCCTGTATCACTGAACAGAAATAACCTTCTGTTCCAGCCATGTCTATCTCATGAGATATAAATCTTTACCCAATGCATTGGAGGGGGATATAGGTCCCACCCATCTTATAATGAATCCTTTCTTCTGTGTGCCACATAATCATAAATCATACATCATCGCATAACACATGTAACAAAAATGGGATTCTTGAAACATCATGACTTCATAAAACAAATCATATAAGGTAAATGACTTCATAAAAATAATTCCCTCAAAACATAATCAAATAAATGTAATAATAGGGATAAAAATAGAACCCTATATTATCTTAGATGGAAAATAATTTTGATAAAACATTTGAACTACATTCCTGAGGAAAATATCCTTTCTTCTACAAAAACATTTTCCTTTCTTAACATGACATACAATTTTAAACTAAAAGAAGTTGATTAAAAATAAACTTGAAAACTTGTAATGGAAGCTTCTTGGAAATAATGTTTAAAAAAAATCCATTCATGATGTATAAGTTAAAAAAAAACATTCTTCTCATACTTTTGTCGGAAAAGTCAAAAAGTACCTCGTACAAAAAACGAAAAAAGATTCCTTTCATATCTTTTACTAAAAACTCACCAAAGGGTAAAATTGGATTTAAATAATTGTAGGTGGATTGAAATAACATTACATATTGAGGAAACATGGATTTGTATGATAAAATACACCCTGGTAAATACCAAAGTATAAGTAATCTTGGATAAAAATGAGATTGTGATATTTCCCTTACCTTAGGTCCGATTTGCTTTGTACTTGTCTGAAGCTCCTGTATAATGGTTTAAATAATGTTACTGACTTATTCCAGAATCATAAATATTGATATGATATCATATATGGTCATATTCTTAGCTTCTTATTAGTAATATTTCATTGTTACTTGTTACTCGAGTCTTTATTGCCTTTTGTTCTTATGCGTGTTTTGCCGAGTAAATTCTTATTCTTCTTTTAAGGTTATAGATAACTTATATCCAGAATGGTATTAGTGTAACATATATCATATTTATTCATTAAATTCATTTATATAATTACTATGTAACGATGATCATGTAGAACGAGTCTCATCACATCGTGGAGACGGTATTCCGTACGTACGCACGAGTGATGATATTGTTCCCATGACCGGGGAATTGTATTTAAGTGTATTTATAATATTTCAGTATCAATATCACTTTATAATAATCATATATAGTTACTAATTACACCATTATACCCATCCTTTTAAGGTGATGGTGGAAAATAGATTACACCACGGCGTGGAGACGGTATTCTGTACGTACGCACGCGCGGTAATTTCATTTTTCCGTAGGATGGATAGAAGGTGAATTAGGGTTGTTTCATATTTATAATAACATATCAGTATGTAAGTAATACTGATGTTATTACTTTATCATGAAACAACTAAATAAGAAGATGTTTAAGAAGAGAGAAATTGAAAAGATCGGTAATGGATATTACCTCTTCTTTGAAACGTCTCTTTGAATCCTCCACTTAGGGAACTATGATTGGTCTTTGAAGAAGACCAGGACCTCTAGGATTATTCTAGGGAAGTGGGTATGAGATTTTGGCAGGGGTTGGCCGAGCTTGAGTGCTCAAATTGGTGTGAGGAGGAGGGGGAGGAGGTGCCCTTTTATAAGGGAGGAGAGGGGCACCTTAGGAATATCTCAAATTATTATTTTATATTAAAGTCAAAATCGGTTTATAATGGTTCTAAAGGGTCTTATTTCGAAGGTAAAGTGGGTATGGGTCGAAATCCTATCAACCAATAGGATTTATACAAGTTTAGGTTATTATGTTAACCTTATCAATTAGATTTAACTCTAAGTTAAATAATTTAACTTTTACTGTGACTTTTTGTTTTCTTACACTATATGGTTAATAAACATACTATAACATGCCAAAAGAACTCCAAGTTGTTTATTATTAATATATATATCCTTATATATGTAATTTGGCCGAACCTTAGATTTTGAGGAATAAAATAACAATAAATAATATATTATTTTATTTAAAAACTAATTTGAGTCAATTTTGACACTATTTGAGATATGATTTTTGTGAAAGTCATAAAAAAATTATATGTTCGAACCAAGTTGATTAAATCAACACTAATATATCACAGTAACCTATAAAATTAGTTTAATTCATAAAAAGTCTCAAATTACATTTATTTGAGCATTTATAACATCAATTATGTTGACATTTCCTTAAAAGGATAATTACTACATCATCGTTTTGTCATAAATAAATTAATTTATTTAAAGTCTAAAAAATATAAATAAACTATAATTATGTAGGAAATCTTTTTATCTTTCTAATGAATATTTATAGTCGAATTTATCTTATGTATAACCCCATATTATAAATGTTATAGTTATTAAACATTGATTTTAACTATTTTATCTATTCATTAAATAAAATAATATTAAATGTCATAATCTAATACAAGTGGACCTAAATGGTCATATTATATTCATAAGGTTTTTTTTGGTCGAATTACACTTATCAAATAGAATTAGGACATGTTTTAGGGTAATAGTAATATCATATTTACCCTTAGTTACCCTATTTACTATTAACCGCGGTAAAAAAAGTAAAAAGTTTCTATTCAACAAAAAATTATTTTTATCTCATTGAACCACATTTTACTTACTGATATCAACCGTGTCTGCCGGATTTTCGAAATTCCATTCACAAAAGCGGTAAAATTAAGTTTTATGCAAAATTCAGTTTTTAACCTACCACTTAGTGGTTTCACTATTCATCAAAAATTGAATGTTCTCAGAAAAATACCAAAATTTCACCCTAGGCTAATTTCGGTATTCAGAATCCAAAAATGAGGTCCATTATGAAAGATAAAATTTCAAAAAGTGGTTATTACTATTCATAACGGCTATTTTAAATAATATTTTAATAGCATATCGTCTTTAGTGAAACTCGGTATTGCGTACAACGCAAGCTATTGAGGAAGGTCGCGATTGCGTGTAAAGTAAGTCAAGCTACTGTGAAGTGAATGATTCCTTTGATGATATATATATAACATAAAAACAAAATATTACTCATAAAAATCTCGGGTGTTACATTCTACCCCCCTTAAAAAGAATTTCTCCCTCGAAATTCGTCACTTTGTAACAAACAGATGAGGATACTTCTCCCTCATCATATCCTCAAGCTCCCATGTAGCTTCTTAAAGTTTGTGGTTCCTCCATAAAACTTTCACCAATCGAGTGGTCTTGTTTCGTAGGACTTTTTCACTACGATCCAGAATCTCTATCGGTTGTTCTTCATAAGAAAGATCTTGCTCCAGCAGTACAACTTCTGAGCTGAGTACATGTGAAGGATCATGTATGTACTTTCTCAGGAGAGATACATGGAACACATCATGAACTTGAGAGAGATTCGGTGGAAGCGCCAATCGGTAAGCTACCTATCCAACACGATCCAGTATTTCGAAAGGACCGATATATCTAGGGATAAACGTCCTCTTCTTTCCAAATCTCATAACCCTCTTCCAGGGAGATATTCGTAAGAACACTTTATCACCCACTTCAAACTCTAGGTCTTTTCTTCGATTGTCGGCATAACTTTTCTGTCGACTCTGAGCTGCTCTTATGTGTTGTTGAATAGATCTGACCTTTTCTGCTATTTCATCAATGAGATCAGGTCCTAATAGCTTTCTTTCCCCAACTTCATCTCAGCAAGTTGGAGTCCTGCATTTCTTTCCATAGAGAGCTTCATAAGGATCCATCTGAATACTGGAGTGAAAGCTATTATTATAAGAAAATTCCACCAAAGGTAGGTGTCAATCCCAACCTCCTTTAAAATCCATAGAGCATGCTCTCAACATATCTTCTAGGGTTTTAATTGTTCTCTCAGACTGACCGTCTGTCTGAGGATGATAAGCAGTGCTGAAACTCAACTCTGTATCCAGAGTATGCTGAAGACTTCGCCAGAACGTCGAGGTAAATCTCGGATCCCGATCAGATATAATAGAAAGTGGTACTCCATGCAATCTTACCACTTCCTTTACATATATCCTGGCAAGCTGATCTAGAGAGAAATCATCTCTAATAGCAATGAAGTGTGCAGACTTTGTAAGACGATCAACTATGACCGAGATAGCATTATTGCCTTTGGATGTTTTAGGAAGTCCTGTGACAAAGTCCATAGTGATGTTTTCCCATTTCCATTCGAGTATGGGTAATGGTTGTGACATCCCCTTAGACTTCTGTCTCTCAGCTTTAACTTGTTGACAAACCAAGAATCGAGAGACATATTCAGCAACATCTCTTTTCATGCCATCCCACCAGAAGTACTCTTTCAGGTCCCTATACATCTTCGTGCTTCCAGGATGAATAGAGAATGAAGAACTATGAGCCTCATCCAGCAGCTCCTTCTTTAATTCAGGAATGGGAGGAACACAAACCCGATTCCTGAACTTTATTATCCCATCACAATCAAGGTTGAATTTGGGAACATTTCTGACCTTCTTTTGTAACTCGACATCTTCTTTCTGTGCCTATTTAATCATCACATGTATAGATGGTTGAACATTCATTTGAGAAAGATAAGATTTTTCCCCTTCCATTATAATTCCAAGATCCAACCTTTTTAAATCCATAAATATTGGATCTTTTGTGATCCTCATAATGGATAAACTAGCATGGTCTTGTCGACTTAATGCATCTGCCACCATGTTTGCTTTCCCAGGGTGGTAATGGATTGAGCAGTCATAATCCTTAATCAGCTCCTACCATCTTCTTTGATGCATACTCAGCTCCTTTTGTGTGAAAATATACCTTAAACTTTTATGATCAGTATAAATATCACACCTTTCACCATAAAGGTAATGCCTCAAAATCTTTAATGCAAAGATTACCGCAGCTAACTCCAAATCATGTGTTGGGTAATTTTGCTCATGGATTTTCAACTGTCGTGAGGCATAAGCTATCACCATATCATTTTGCATAAGAACACACCCCAATCCCTTCTTGGATGCATCACTGTAGATCACAAACCTTTCTCCACTACAGGGAAGTGTGAGCACAGGTGCACTGGATAACCTTCTTTTCAACTCCTTGAAATTCTCTTCACATTCCTCTGTACAAAAAAACTTAACTCCTTTCCGAGTCAACTTCGTGAGTGGGTTATAAAATCCTGAAAAATCGTTTACAAAACGTCGATAATATCCAGCCAAACCAAGGAAACTTCGGATCTCAGTTAATGTCGTTGGTCTTGACCATCTTTCGATAACCTCTGTTTTTGCTGGATCCACAGATATCCCCTCTTTTGAGATTATGTGACCCAAAAATGCAACTTTTTGAAGCCAAAATTCACACTTGGTAAATTTGGCATAAAGATTCTCCTTTCTCAGGATCTTCAATATAATTCTCAAGTGATCTTCATGATCTTCCTTTCTCTTTAAATAGAAAAGAATATCGTCTATAAGGACTACCACAAATTGATCAAGATAGTCTCTAAAGACTCTATTCATTAGATCCATGAATATAGAAGGGGCATTAGTAAGACCAAATGGCATCACTATAAATTCATAGTGTCCATACCTTGTACGGAAAGTCGTCTTTGGTATATCCTCCCTTTTGAACCTTAATTGATGATACCCTGAACGAAGATCAATCTTGGAAAAGTATTGAGTTCCGTGTAGTTGGTCAAATAAGGAATCAATGCGTGGGAGAGGATATTTGTTCATGATAGTGATCTTGTTAAGTTCTCGATAATCAATGCAGAGTCTCATTGATCCATCTTTCTTCTTAACAAATAGAACAGGTGCTCCCCAAGGTGACGCACTGGGGCGTATCAATCCCTTATCATGATTCTCTTGGAGTTACTTCTTCAATTCCTGCAACTCAATTGGGGCCATTCTATAAGGTGTCTTTGAAACAGGCAAAGCACCCGGTACGAGTTCTTTTGAAAACTCAACTTCACGATTTGGTGGAAGACCTGGTAATTCCTTCGGAAAGACATCATCAAACTCTCGTACGATGGGCATACTCTTAATCGCGAGTTTCTCACCTTCCATTTGAGATAAATAACCTTCATTTAGTGGAATTAATACCCATAAAATGGAAGAAATTTCCACTGGAAGGTTATGTTCATGCTTGCATTGATAGACGATCATAGATTGATCTGGAATAAGAAATGTGACTTCCCTTCTTTGGCAATTGATATGAGCTCCGTATAAAGAAAGCCAATCCATACCACGAATCACATCTAATTCCACTAAAGGTAGGATCACAAGATTTGCAGGAAGCACTTTCCCACAAATTTCAATTAGAGAAGAATTATAAAATTTTTATGTGATTGATGTGCTATTAGGTTTTGTCACAGCTAACTCAACATCTAATTGTTGAGGTAATACGGTGATACCCTTAGAAAATTCTTCAGAAATAAAAGAGTGGGTTGATCCAGAATCAAATAAAACATTTTCTACTTTACAGTGGATGGTAACTATAACTTTCACCACTTCGTTATCGTACTCCACATCGCTGATAGAAATTTCATGTGACTTTCCTTTGTCTTTAGCCTTAAAAGTTTGTTGACGTGGACCATCATCATCAGCCCTTGGATTTGGGCATTGATTGGCAAAATGCCCCATCTCCTTGCACTTGAAACATTGAAGTGTAGTAGGTTCATTCTGTGTATCCCTTCCTTTGTTTGCATCATTAGACATATTCTTCCCTTATCGCGGCATTCAAATGCCTGATGACCTTCCTTTCCACATTTGAAACATTTACTTGTCCCTTTAAGACAACTCCCTCCATGTTTCTTTCCACACTTTGAGCATAAGGGAAATCTCATCTACTTTTCAGTGTGCTCCTTAGATTTTCCTTTGAATTCCATTTTCATCTTCTTATCAAACCCATATGACTGATGGGTTACTCCAATTTCCATCTCGACTTTGAGAGCACATCGAACGATTTCCTCGTAGCTATTGAAGACCCTTATGGATAACGCCCTTCGAAGACATGGTTTTAAGCCACTAAAGAATCGATCGATCTTACTCTCAGATTGGATAATAATACCAGAAGCGTACCTTGCAAGTCTTGTAAAATTTGCTTCATAGGTACCAACAGATTCATCATCCCTTTTCTTCAGTTCAAGAAACTCTTTCTCCATCTTTTTTCGGAGAATACGAGGGAAGTACTTATTGAAAAATAAGTTCTTGAACTCATCCCATTCCATGGACTGAATTTCATCCCTTTGCCTCGTATTCTTAATAAGATTCCTCCATTGATCAGCATCTCCTTCCAAACGATACACTGCTAGGATGACTTTATCATGTTCAGAATATTGAAGAACTGAAAATATCTTTTCAGTAGTACTAATCCATTGTTCAGAAACTAATGGATCAGTAGACCCGCTGAAAGAAGGTGGACGCTGCCTCATGAAGGATTCAATAGAATGTTGCTCCTTCCTTTGCTCGTTTGGAAGTCCTGCATGATTCATAGCTTGAGAAAGTTGTGTGAGCATGGCTACAAGATTTTTCATTCCAGCTCCCATATCGTTTGGTTGCTCAGGGGGACAATCATTGCATTTCCCATCACATTCCGCATTAACACGGTTCCTTCGGGTTCCAGCCATTGACTAAAACCAAGAAGAATAGTGTGAGCAACACTAATTATAATAGGAAAACCACATAATTCAAGAATAAAATTTTCACGCTTATGGTCTTATCCTAGGTTATTCATGGCCATTTCTAAAACACTAAGATTGTGTTCTATGCTTAGACTTATCCTTAGGGTTCTTACTAAGGCTTTCACATCCTAGTTTCCATAGGTTGACTATACCTTTCATCTGATACCAACTATAACGACCCATACTTTACATACATTGTTAATACTTCAAAATTGAAACACACTTATTACAACATATGACAAACCCACAAAGGACCGTATAGGTATAGTGTCTTTAGAAACTGGGAAACATAAACAACTGGTTCATAAATCTTCTACAGTGTCTCCCATTTATTTCAACATATATAGGGTCCCTTTTAGCATATTCTACTTAATATCCATCTTCCAGACCTGGGGAAAAGAAAACATACAGAAAAGGGTGAGCTCAAATGCTCAGAAAGTGAAAATAAAGGAAATAAAAATCATATCATATCTTTTTGAAAATCATAACCTGCACAAGAGATCATAATATATTAACATGGAATAAATCATAGAAGTGAAAATGAGATCCCCATAATCATAACATAAAACTTGAAACTTTGTGGCATGCACAAAAAATCATGGAAAATCATTTCTTGTTAGTCATGACTCATTTCCAAGACTATCTTAGCGGACAAAGTCCATTTCTGAACCGAGTTCACTCCTCGTTTCAGTCCTGTATCACTGAACCGAAATAACCTTCCGTTCCAGCCATGTCTATCTCATGAGATATAAATCTATACCCAATGCATTGGAGGGAGATATAGGTCCCACCCATCTTATAATGAATCCATTCTTATGTGTGCCACATAATCATAAATCATACATCATCGCATAACACATGTAAAAAAAATGGGATTCTTGAAACATCATGACATCATAAAACAAATCATATAAGGTAAATGACTTCATAAAAATAATTCCCTCAAAACATAATCAAATCAATGTAATATTAGGGAAAAAAATAGAATCCTATATTATCTTAGATGGAAAATAATTTTGATAAAACATTTGAACTCCATTCTTGAGGAAAATATCCTTTCTTCTTCAAAAACATTTTCCTTTCTTAACATATCATACAATTTTAAACTAAAAGAAGTTGATTAAAAATAAACTTCAAAACTTTTAATTGAATCTTCTTGGAAATAATGTTTTAAAAAAATCCATTCATGCCATATAAGTTAAAAAAAAATATTCTTCCCGTACTTTTGTCGGAAAAGTCAAAAAGTACCTCATACAAAAAACGAAAAAAGATTCCTTTCATATCTTTTAATAAAAACAAACCAAAGGGTAAAATTGGATTTAAACAACTGTAGGTGGATGGAAATAACATTACATATTGAGGAAACATGGATGTGGATGATAAAATACACCCCAGTAAATACCAAAGTATAAGCAATCTCGGATAAAAATGAGATTGTGATATTTCCCTCACCTCAGGTCCCATTTGCTTTGTACGTTTCCGAAGCTCCTGTATAATGGTTTAAATAATGTTACTGACTTATTCCAGAATCATAAATATTGATATGATATCATATATGGTCATATTCTTAGCTTCTTATTAGTAATATTTCATTGTTACTTGTTACTCGGGTCTTTATTGCCTTTTGATCTTATGCGTGTTTTGCTGAGTAAATTCTTATTCTTCTTTTAAGGTTATAGATACCTTATATACAGAATGGTATTAGTGTAAAATATATCATATTTATTCATTCAATTCATTTATATAATTACTATGTAATGATGATCATGTAGAACGAGTCGCATCACATCGTGGAGACGGTATTCCGTACGTACGCACGAGTGATGATATTGTTCCCATGATCGTGGAATTGTTTTTAAGTGTATTTATACTATTTCAGTATCAATATCACTTTATAATAATCATATATAGTTACTCATTACACCATTATACCCATCCTTTTAAGGTGATGGTGGAGAATAGATTACACCACGGCGTGGAGACGGTATTCCGTACATACGCACGCGCGGTGATTTCATTTTTCCGTAGGATGGATAGAAGGTGAATTAGGGTTGTTTCATATATATAATAACATATCAGTATTTAATTAATACTTATGTTATTACTTTATCATGAAACAACTAAAGAAGAAGAAGTTGAAGAAGAAACAAATTGAAAAGATCAGTAATGGATATTACCTCTTCTTTGAAACGCCTCTTTGAATCCTCCACTTAGGGAACTAAGATTGGTCTTTGAAGAAGACCCGGACCTATAGGATTATTCTAGGGAAGTGGGGAAGGGATTTTGGCAGGGGTTGGACGAGCTTGAGTGCTTAAATTGGTGTGAGTAGGAGGGGGAGGAGCTGCCCTTTTATAAGGGAGGAGAGGGGCACCTTAGGAATATCTCAAAATATTATTTTATATTAAAGTAAAAATCGGTTTATAATGATTCCAAATGGTCTTATTTCGAAGGTAAAGTGGGGAGGGGTCGAAATCCTATCAACCATTAGTATTTAGACAAGTTTAGGTTATTATTGTAACCTTATCAATTAGATTTAACTCTAAGTTAAATAATTTAACTTTTACCGTGACTTTTTGTTTTCTTACACTATATGGTTAACACACTTACAATAACATGCCAAACGAACCCCAAGTTGTTTATTATTAATATATATATCCTTATATAAGTCATTTGGCCGAACCTTAGATTTTTAGGAATAAAATAACAGTTAATAATATAATATTTGATTTAAAAACTATTTTGTGTCAATTTTGACACTATTTGATATATGATTTTTTTGAAAGTCATAACAATATTATATGTTCGAACCAAGTTGATTAAATCGACACTAATATATCATAGTAACCTATAAAATTAGTGGAATTCATAAAAAGTCTCAAATTACATTTATTTGAGCATTTATAACATCAATTATGTTAACATTTCCTTAAAAGTGTAACTACTGCATCATCATTGTGTCATAAATAAATAAATTTATATAAAGTCTAAAAAATATAAATAAAATATCATAATGTAGGAAATCTTTTTATATTTCTAATGAATATTTATAGTCGAATTTATCTTATGTATAACCCCATAATAAAAATTTTTTAGTTATTAAACTTTGATTTTAACTATTTTAACTATTCATTAAATAAAATAATATTAAATGTCATAATCTAATCCAAGTGGACCTAAATGGTCATATTATATTCATAAGGTTGTTTTTGGTCGAATTACACTTATCCAATAGAATTAGGACATGTGTTAGATTAATAGTAATATCATATTTACTCTTAGTTACCCTATTTACTATTAACCGCCTTAAAAACAGTAAAAAGTTACTATTCACCAAAAAATTATTTTTATCTCATTGAACCACATTTTACTTACTGATATCAACCGTGTCTGTTGTATTTTCAAAATTCCATTCACAGAATCGGTAAAATTAAGTTTTATGCCAAATTCATTTTTTAACCTACCACTTAGTGGTTTCACTATTCATCAAAAATTGAAAGTTTTCAGAAAAATTCCAAAATTTCACCCTAGGCTAATTTCGGTATTCCGAATACAAAAATGAGGTCCATTTTGAAAGATGAAATTTCAAAAAGTTGTTATTACTATTCATAACGGCTATTTTAAATAATATTTTAATGGCATATCGTCGTTTAGTGAAACTCGGTATTGCGTACTACGCAAGCTATCGAGGAAGGTCGTGATTGAGTGTAAAGTAAGTCAAGATAGTTTGTAGTGAAATATTCCTTTGATGATATATATATAACATAAAAACAAAATATTACTCATAAAAATCTTGGGTGTTACAGGCGGGGTGTCCGGCAGGGGGCTGGGGTTGGGGGCTGGTGGGGGGGGGGGCTGGGGTTGGGCAGGGGGCTGGTGGGGGGCTGGGGGCTGGGGGCGGGGGGCTGGGGGGGGATTGTGGGGGGAAGGGGGCTGGGGGGGGGCTGGTGTAGCTGGGGGCTGGGGTTGGGGGCTGGTGCAGGTGGGCTGCGGGGGGGGGGGGGGACTGGTGCTGGTGCTGGTGGGCTGGGGGTGGCAGGGGGCTGGGGGGGGGCTGGTGATGCTGGGGGCTGGGGTTGGGGGCTGGGGTTGGGGGCTGGGGTTGGGCAGGGGGCTGGTGGGGGGGTAGGGGCTGGGGGCCTGGGGGCCTGGGGGCGGCTGGTGGGGGGGGGGGGCTGGTGGGGGGTCTGGGGGTGCTAGTGCAGCTGGGGGCTGGGGTTGGGGGCTGGTGCAGGTGGGATGCGGGGGGTGGGGGGGACTGTGGCTGGTTGGATGGGGGGTGGCAGGGGGCTGGGGGGGTGGTGCAGTTAGGGGTTGGGGGCTGGTGCAGGTGGGCTACAGGGGGGGTGGAGGTGGGCTGGGGGGTGGCAGGGGGGCGGGTGGGGGGCAGGGGGCAGGGGGCATGGGTTTGCGGGGGGGGGGGGGGGGCAGGGGGCTGGGGTTGGGGGGCAGGGTGGTGGGGGTGGGGGCAGGGGGCTGGTGCAGCTCGGGGCTGGTGGGGGTGTAGGGGGCTGGTGGGGGGCAGGGGGCTGGGGGGCAGGGGGCAGGGGTTGGGAAAAGGGGCTGGGGTTGGGGGCTGGTGGGGGAGGGGCTGTCCAGGAAGGGGGCGGGGCTGTCCAGTAGGGGGGGCTGTCCAGGCAGGGGGAGGGGCTGTCCAAGCAGGGGGCGGGGCTGTCCAGCAGGGGGTGAGGGGCTGTCCCGTAGGGGGGGAGGGGTGTCCAGCAGGGGGGAGGGTTGCCCGGCAGGGGGGAGGGGTGTCTAGCAGGGGGAGGGGTGTCCAGCAGGGGGCGGGGCTGTCACGCCGCGGTCACGCCGCGGTCACGCCGCAGTCACGCCGTGATTTGGCCCTGCTCTAGGACGACACCCTGCGGCGGTTACTCCTCCAGGACGACAACCTGCGGCGGTCACGCCGCGGTCACTCCGCTGTCACTCCGCTGTCACACCGCGGTCACGCCGTGATTTGGCCCTGCTCCAGGACGACACCCTGTGGTGGTTACTCCTCCCAGATGACACCTTGTGGCGGTCACGCCGCGGTCACGCCGTGATTTGGCCCTGCTCCAGGACGACACCCTGCGGTGGTTACTCCACCAGGACGACACCCTGCGGCGGTCATGCTGCTGTCACGTCACGGTCATGCCGCGGTCACGCTGTGATTTGTCCCTGCTCCAGGACGACACCCTGTGGCGGTTACTCCTCCAGGACGACACCCTGCGGCAGTCACGCTGCGGTCATGCAGCGGTCACTCCGCGGTCACACCTCGGTCACGCCGTGATTTTCCCGTGCTCCAGGACGACACCCTGCGGAGGTTACCTTATAATATTTTGCCTCATCATCAGTGAAACCTTACAAAAATATGAAAAAGTATGATTGGACGTCTTGTGTTGGTGTGATAAAGACAACCACATGGCCTACTCAATTAAGATTGGAATTATTATGCATTATTTCAGTCGATCTTTGAAAATCACCATCAAAATATGTTTTCTAATACTCTTTGACATGATCAACTAAGTGGGTAGCCTCATTTGGGAAATCAATATTCCGGGGTAGTTCTTCAGGGGTGGATGTGTGTCCAGTGGGGTTGTCCAGTTGGGGCATGGGGGCTGTCCAGTGGGGTGCAAGGGGCAGGGTGCAGGGGGCAGGGGTGTCCAGTAGGGGGAGGGGTTTCCAGCAGGGGGAGGGGCTGTCCAAGCAGGGGGGAGGGGTGTCCGGCAGGGGGGGAGGGTTGTCCAGGGGGTGCAGGGGGTGTCCAGTGGGGCTGTCCAGTTGGGGCATGGGGGCTGTCCAGTGGGGTGCAGGGGGGCGTGGGGGACTAAGGGGGGCATGGGGGGTGCAGGGGGGTGTTCAAGGGGGCTATCCAATGGGTTGAAAGGGGGTTCAAGAGGGATGTCCAGGAACCTAAGCCCATGCAGGTTATGAATGTCTCTATAGGGAAAATGCAGTGCTGTCCAGATCTAGAAAATATCATAAAACATCCAACAGATAATTCACAGGCACCAGGTATAACTATTTCACAACCGATAGATAGTGAGCATGGTGCTATAAAATCTTGTAACTTTATTTCAAATCATAATTACAATGTTTTGTTTAATAAAGTACTACATGAAATGCAAGCAGATTTTATCTGAGGATGAGCATGTGTGACCATGATTTTACCAAGCAGTTTGTTTAGTTGATAAACAGTTTTTCTGGTAATGTTTTCCAATTTCAAATATGTTTTATTTTATTTCAATAAAAAATTTATATTTTATTCTGTTTTATTTTCCAGACTGATTATATGTATGTTTTCCTAGATTACTCATATATAGCTACTTCTGAATTTTCTTTCAAGTGTTTCCCAAGTCCTACTAAGAACCTATCGTATGGGGTGGTCATACTAAGAACCTATAGCAGGGGGCCAGTGTCCAGTAGGGGTAAATATGTAGGGGGAGTCCAGTGTCCAGGGGGGGTCCAGTGTCCAATAGGGGTAAATATGATTTGGTCATCCCAAGAACTAGTTTCCAGGGGGTGTCCTGTGTCCAGAAGTGGTACAAGGGGCTGGTAGGGGTGGGGGAGTATGGGTCCAGTGTCCAGCAGGGGTCCAGTGTCCATCAGGGGTAAATATGCAGGGGGAGTCCAGGGTCCAGGGGGGGAGGGAGGGGGGTGCTGTCCAGGGGGGGTGCTGTCGAGGCAGGGGGGTGTCCAGTAGGGGGAGGGGTGCTAAACAAGGTCTGTAAATATGATGTAGTTCAATCTATTCCTATATTATCTCATGCTGCTAAACATGTCAGAATTGGTGAATTGGTACCTGTTAAACCTGAATCTGAAAGTGTTGAAGATGTTGTGGTTATCAGATCAGATAAACTTGGTTATCAGATCAGGGGCAGGGGGACTAGCAGGGGAATGTTTGGGGGCCTAGTAGTGGGCCTAGCAGGGGGCAGGGGGCCGAGCAGGGGGCAGGGGGACTAGCAGGGGGCTGGCAGGGGATGGGGGGGGGGGGGGGCTGGTAGGGGTACTAGCAGGGGGACCCGCAGGGGGTGGCAGGGGGACTGGTAGGGGAAAGGGGGGGCTGGCTGGCAGGGGGGCAAGCAAGGTGTGGCAGGGGGAACTAGTAGGGTGCAGGGGGCAGGGGGGCTGGTAGGGGACTGGTAGGGGGGACTAGCATGGGGCAGGGAGGGAAAGGCAGGTGGACAAGCAGGGGGTAGCAGGGGGGAGGGGTGTCCAGGTAGGGGGAGGGGTGTCCAGGTAGGGGGAGGGGCTATCCAACAGGGGGGAGGGGTGGCCAGACAGGGGGACGGGCTGTCCAGTAGGGGGGAGGGGATGTCCATCACGAGGGGGAGGGTTGTCCAGTTAGGGGGAGGACTGTCCAGCAGGGGGGAGGGGTATCCAGCAGGGGGGTGTCCAGGCAGGGGGGAGGGGTGTCCAGCAGGAGGGGAGGGGTGTCTAGGCAGTGGAAGGGGGGGGGGGGCTGGCAGGGGGACAAGCAGGGGGAAAGGGGCCTGGGAGGGGGATAAGCAGGGGGTGGAAGGGGGGACTAGCAGGGGGGACCGGCAGGGGGTGGCAGGGGGGACTGGCAGGGGGCAGGGGGGCTGGCTGGCAGGGGCAACCAGGGGCTGGTAGGGGGAACTAGCAGGGGCAGGGGGGCTGGAAGGGGGGACTAGCAGGGGGCTGGAAGGGGGGACTAGCATAGGGTAGGGGGGAAAGGCAGGGGGATAAGCACGAGGGTGGCAGGGGGGAGGGGTGTCCAGGCAGGGGGGAGGGGCTGTCCAGCACGGGGGGGGGGGGGGGTGGGGGGGGCTGTCCTGTAGGGGGAGGGCTGTCCAGGAGGGGGAGGGGTGTCCAGCAGGGGGGAGGGGTGTCCAGGCAGGGGGGAGGGGTGTCCAGTAGGGGGGGAGGGGTGTCCAAGAAGGGGGAGGGGGGCTGTCAGGGGGACAAGCAGGTGGTAGGGGGGCTGGCAGGGGGACAAGCAGGGGGTGGCAGGGGGGACTAGCAGGGGGCAGGGGGGACTAGCAGGGGGAAGGGGGGGACTAGCACGGGGTGGCAGGGGGTAGGGGGGATTGGGAGGGGTGGCAGGGGGGACTGGCAGGTGGTGGTAGGGGGGACTTGCAGGGGGGTGGCAGGGGGTGGCAGGGTGTGGCAGGGGGTGTCCAGGGGGTGTCCAGGGGGTGTCCAGGGGATGTCGAGGGTGTGTCCAGGGGGTGTCGGGGGGGGGGGGGGTATTTTTTATGGATTTGGACACCATATAGCCACGGTTTAAACCGTGGCTATTGGTTTATTACCACAGTTATTAACTATGGCTATAGACATAATGCCACGGTTTTAAACCGTGGAAATTAAGTCTGTCCGGCCTCTAGTATAGCCACGGTTGTAACCGTGGCTATAGGTATACAGCCACGGTTTGAACCGTGGCTCTATACCTATAGGAACGGTTGCAACCCTGGCTATAGTGTTAAATCCAAGGTTTGGAACCGTGGCTTAGCCACAGTTTGAGAAACCGTTGCTATTACCTATATCCACGGTTTTAGCGCCTATAGCCACGGTTTAGAACCGTGGATATAGCCCGAATTTCTAGTAGTGACTAATCCAAACCACAAACCATCTCATGGTTTTTTCCCATGGTTTCTGGAAAAGGAAAGAGGAAAAAAATATTTTACAATGACAAGGTCTGAACTTATTAAAATAATAAGGTTGCTTATGTAGAGGTGAGTCACACTCCCATGGAAATTAATTTAAAAAGGCAAAGCGTTGAATAAGTCTTGAGGTGTTCATTAATACTTTGAAAAGTAAGTAAAACAAACCCAAAATCACATTATTTTAATATAAAACATATATTGGCCGAACATAAGGATTATAGTATTTTATTACATCACCATTGGGTCATTATGATGTCATAAAACATATTATATATTTAAACGGTATTTAATTTTTACCCAAAAATTTGACTGTCTTAGAAAATTATGAAAAATTAACCGTTGGATAATTTCGACATCCTTATTCCAGAAATGACATTTATTTTATCTAAAAAAATTCAAAATATGTTATTTTTCACTTTTAAAATAAAAACCAACATTGATCGAAAATTCACGGGTTTTGACAAAAATGGCTTTCAAACCTTAATATAACATTTTAATTGCATTCATAAATTTATAAGATCATTTATATTTAATTAAATTAATAAATATATTGTTATTTTATTAAAAAATTATTTAATTCAAAAATCTCTTAATTTAATAAAATAGATTTCTTAATTAAATAATAACTTAAAACACCTTTTGTACTTTAAAAACTATTTACAATGTATCAAAAATGACTAGAAATTATATGAATTATTATATACAAAAATAATGTACATGAACATAGTACTACTTATTTGTTACATAACCCCTTAAAATAGCTGCATAAGACCTAAGGGTAAGGTGTGCGATGGAGACAGACTTTTGGGGTGGCTCAGATAACATCACTCGAGTGGTAATTTCAATCAACTTCCACTTTTCCCATAGACGGTCACATTCGAGCTTGACATAATTAAGCATAGCTTGGGCTTGGTCAAGGTCGAAGCCCAAGGACGCCACCTCTTTTCCGAGCTCCGACAAATGGGCTTCGTATGGGGCAATTCTACTAGATGAGGCCATCGCTTCCTTTGTCTGAGTAAAAATTAGGTTCGTTAAAGCCTTATATTTATACTAATCATGTGATCACTGTTCAACGGCTATAAAAGTAACGGTTACAACTCTTATCATAAAAAGAAAGAAGTTGAAATCTTCTAAAAACATTTTTTTTATAAAGAGACAATTAACTGGATCAAGATGGATTTTCCATTAATGAAATTTTGGGTCGTTACATTCTTCCTCTAGTTGAATTTATATTTTTAATACGCATGGATTTGAATTTAATAAATAAATCCTAAAATATTTTCTAAGGAAGGGAATTCACTTTTTTAATTAAAAAACAACCAATGATCATCTATTATAGTGAAGTTAAATATTAAATTTTTATGGAAATGACCTCTAGTTTATGGGTTTTGAATCCAATTCAAGAGTTTAGTTTTAATCTATTTGATTAGGATAAACTAAATATAGATGGTATTCTAATTTTTCAAGATTTTTTTATATATTTCTTGAATATTTGTTATCCTTCCACTAAAAAATGATTTTCAATTCTTAGTGAAAATCATACCCAGTGACAGACATGAAGGACCCTGGAACACCTAGGGAGGGGAAGGGTGAATTAGGTTGTCAAATTTGTCATGCTAAAGTTTTGGTTCTTTTTCTCATGTTTTTAAGAACCTGTAAAACCTATCTTATGGTAATGTGATGAAATTAAAACATTCACACACTACAACACAGCACAACAATTTTTAACCGGTTCACTAGAAAGGGCTAGTCCAAGGAGCATACACTGACAATGTTTTGGTCATACATAAATACACAAATCTTTAATAGGTGTGGAATACATATGTTTTGATAGATTCACTCTATTACAAGTGCACTGCCTTTATACGGTTTTAGGGATAGCACATTGTGTCCCTCTGATCACTTCTATCGACTTCCCCTAGATCACTACTTTGATATAATTCTATCTCAGTTTATCGACTTGATGGTCAATTCTGTGGTTTGGAATTAAAGTCTTTGTCACTGAAATATATAGAGACTCTACTTGCAACATAGACAAGAGATGATGCACTTTGAAATAACTTTTCCCTTAAAACTACATGTTCCAAACATCCTTTCCTGAAGCTCCTTCATGATTCTTCCCTTCCATCGTAGAACAAATTGTCTTCATGAATCACCCATGACTTCACAGAGAAAACACAAAGCTCAAAATGTCTATGCGATAAACCCTATCATCATGAAGCACCATTTTCTGAAAAGTACTAGCACCGTTCAGTAATTTGAGAGTCCTTTCTTGATGCTCAAGATCACATGGAATTTAAATTTCCCAAGGCTCCCTTAGCTTTCTGAAATAAGTCTTATTCGGTATTTTATTTGAAAAATTTTGTTATAAGTGAAGAGGGACAACCTCATATTTATAGGCTTAGTTTACTGCGATGCTTCACCACCTCTTGCAGATTTTCCAAATCTTTCCAAAATGTCTTCGTAGAAATCCTCCATTAATGATGTACGGATGAAATTATATGTTCTCTATTCTTGTGATAATCATGATGCATTCAGTCAAAAGCCATCGTGATAATCATCATAATTGTGAAGACTTCCTTTGCTGACTAAGAAGATCCAATTATCATAATCGTGGAGAAAAATGTCTCAATTCATGATGCCCATCATAATTGTAGAGCACTCGATCATAATTCATTAGTCCTTTGTGTAACACAACTCACATATAAAATCTTCATGAAACTCATTCATTTTCTATATTTTGATAAACCCTTTAAGAGAAACAAAATTTTAAGTTAAAAAATGGTTGTCTACTTGAAATATATATACTCTTTCTTTGAACACTCCCTGATCTTCCATTTGATGATTGATAACAGACATAAACCTTAATCCATTATCATCAAATTATATAATTTTTTTCAAAAATATCCCCATTTGGTTTGCTGGAAATATGGAGATAAATTTAATAGATCACGAGCCATAGAAAATCTGATATGCAAGAAACAACTCAATCAACACTCTAATTCTATGTGAGAAATTATTTGTGTAAAATCCAAGAGAGGAACCTTGAATTGGGTTCTCATGTCTTTGAATGCTTAAATATGTCCAAGAAAAATCTGAATATTTACTCATAACACCAAAATATATTCCCCATTCTCATTATTCAATTTTACAACTCATCGTTCTACCCCTCTATACTCATTGAATTTTACTCGATGAATTTTTCCACTATCCACTATCATGAATCCAGAAAACCATAATATTTTCATTCACATTCTCCACCTTTGTACCATTGATCCATTGAATTTATCCAAAATAAAAAATTTGAAATAAACCCAAACAACCTTATTTGTACTTGTAGAGCACATAGAAACTCCCCCTCGATCATATATCCCCTAAAAATCTATAAAACTTCCACAAAAAGATTAAAATAGTTAATATAGTTGGGGAGGGGGGACCACTCATAACCTCATCATGCACGGGGAGGTGGTTGAACACCATAGTTTAACTGATCCTTCTTGAACACATGTGTTAATAATGGATTTTTCAGTATGTCATACACTTAATCATCAGTTACAACATGATCTAGTATAATAATTCCTTATTCATCCTTTTACTTGATAAAGTCATATCTAATTTGAATGTGTTTTGTTTGATAATGATGAACATCATTATTTTTCAGATCTATTTCACTCTTTTTTTCATAGTAAATCACCATAGGATATTTCGATTCATCAACAATATTGTTTAGTTGTTGTTTCATCTACAACTTCTAAGTAAAAGCCTTTGTAGTAGTGATATACTCAGCTATTGTATTACTAAGAGAATTACTTTCTAGTTTATCACTAAACCATCCAATATATTTCTTTCCCAAAAAGAATACACCACCACATGTGGAATTTTTATAAAAAATATCTCTATCCCAATCAGCATCAGAAAATTCTATTAGTTTACTATCTCTTCCTATAAAAAAGTAAAAAACCATAATTGTAATTTCCTTTAAAGTACATCATGATACTTTTCTCCACTACCATATGTAATTCCATTATATTACATTGAAATCAAACAACTAATCATGTTGTAAAGATAATATTTAGTCATGTCTCAATCAAGTAAAATAATCATCCAATGACTCTTTTATACAATATTGGATCCACATATGTGTCTTCTTTATGATTTCCTAGTTTTTTTCCATCCACAATTGGAGTCAACATTGGTTTTGAACCATGGATATTGAATTTCATCAGAAATTATCTTAAATACTTTCCCTAAGAAATAAAAGTATAGTATTTCCTCTTAGTCACTTCCAGATCCATGAATTATGTGAGTTTACCAATCGTAGACATTTCAAATTCTAATTTCATGTGATTGGAAAACTCATCCACTTTTTTCGGCCTGCTTCCACCAAATGTAATAACATTTACGTTCCCTCGTACCATGAACTGAACTTTTTTAGAATTATTCACATAGATAATACAATCCACTTCTCCTCTTTTAAATTTTATCTTCTTTATATATGAGTCATGTTCAATGTACGACACATGTGGTTCCAGTTTTAGACCATATTGTGCCTTCATTAATATACCAACCTTTATTTCTTCATTATCGGGCATAAAAACCCTTGGTTGTTAAATATAGACTACATCTTTAGGAAAACCATTCAAGAAAGCTGTTTTGACCTCCATTTGATATAATTTGTATCCTCTTGAATTTCCATGGCAGGAAAAGTCCTGATCGAATCCAGTCTCTCCTCTGGAGAAAATGTTTCTTCAAAAACAATATCTTAAATATGTGAATACCATTTACCAATAAATCACACCTTATTTATGATTACATTACATTAATCATTGAATTTATCCTTAAATATCCACTTCTTACCAATCACAATGTCAATTTTTGGGTCTTGTAACAATATCCGATGTTAGTTTCTTGTCAATCTGATCTAACTCTTCATTATTGGCTTTACCCCATGATTCATCTATTGTAGCTTATGCAAATGAGGATGGTCCCACAAAGGATAGGTTGGCATATTGATCATTATTCATCCATTTCCATATCTGTGTGGGTACTTTTAATCCCTAATGATGATATATCGATCAATCTATTCTCATTGATTTCACCTATAAGGTTCAGAAAAATTTTCATCATCCTTGGTTTCCACTTGTGATTCTTCTTCTGAATCAACATCATATTGTGACCCCAGATTTTTTTCAACACCTTCCTCTACTAATGTATTTTGATTTGTTCAACATCCACATTCTTCCTCATATTATATCATATAAACATAAAAATTTTGTTATCCATTTGTGTTATTATCCTCAATGATTTTCACATTGCTAATTTACACAATTTTTCAAAGATGATTATTAGAGAATTTGTAGGCTTTACTCTTTATAGAATAAACATGGAATATTCCATCATCTAGAGAATCCCCATACTTCCCTTTATTTCTTTCATTTTTTCAGATGAAAAATTTAATTTGGAAAACCAGAAAACAATTCCAAGAAAGATTTATTCCATTCCATAATGAATATGGTGTCTTTGTTTCTCCCATATAATGAAATATTGGATATTGAGTATACACTATAGCTTGAAAATCCACTTTCTGGTAATTGTGAGGTATACAACTCCCAATCAGAATAACTCAAGCCATATTGTTCACCTTTCGATTCCGACACTCAAAAACTCCATTTTTCTATGTAGTTATCACAGAAGCCATCTTAAGATTAATTTTGTGTTTCTTATAGCTGTTTTCAAATTGAATTGACATGTATTCCCCTCCATTTTCATATTGTTAAAACATGATTGTGAGACCATTATAATTCTCTAAAATTAGATAATAATTCTTCATGTTGTCAAGCACTTGTAATTTCTAGTGTATAACCATGATACATTCCATTATACTATAATCATCAATTAAATGGTTGAAGTTCACTTATCATTGTGTTAAAAATATATATCAGACCACATATGTCGATTTAGATGAAACCAAGAATATTTGATGCCCTTATCTTATTTGGAAGATAAGAATTGGAAACCAACTTCCCTTATACACATGCTTCACATGTCATTTCATGTTCACGCTTCAGATTGGGGATCTTCATAACTATCTGCAGCATTGGTATTGTTTCCATGTCTTTTTGATTAATGTGTCCCAAAAATAGATTCCACATGTTGGGGATGTCCAAGATTATCTTCATCATAGTTTAATAATTCCACTACCTTTGATCATCAATGCATTTTCATTATGGTACATCACCATTCTGCCTACTCCTTTCATAACATTCATTAATAATTCTGTATTAAACATCATCTGGGATGAAAATCTGTTATCAAGGATCCAAGTTCTATTTCTCTTTGTATTATTTGAGAGCTACTTGTACAAGGTTGGGCCCCACAATTTTATTCTTTTCCTTCAATAAAATATTTTATTTAGTGAAGGATAAAGTTGTCCGTTCATATCTCGCATCCATGTGTGTAGGATATTCATAATTATAGTCTAATAACATAGTATAAAAAATATTGTAGGAGAAACACCATCTAGTTGATAATTATTGAATTTTCCTGGAGTTCTATATGAATTTTTCATGTCCATACTCTTCTTGTAATTCAAAAATTTATGGACAATGTTTGAAAAATGAAAAAAATATCCATAGAAATTACTTTTTTATAAGAAGTATAATATGGATTTGTTTTCTTTTATTGACTTCCATGATCTTACCCTTTCAAATAGAACCTTGATTCTTCACATTATAAAATGGTATGGCCCAAATAGACACAGAATGGACATTTGATAAGAGGAAATGTCTTCTCATTTCCACTCTTCCTCATGTATTCTTCATTAGGAATGTACTTTTTCTGACCATCGTTTCTAAATCCTGATGATATTTTTTATTTCTACTTTCATTTTGAATTGAGGGTTTCATTTTCACCATTTCAAGTGACTTTTCAAAATGTCCAACTTTCATCATTCCTTTATTTTTAACAATTTTATTTGTAGTATTTAAAGTTTCTACATCACAACTGATTATCTTTTTTCCAATTCATATGGGTCTCATATTATTTAAAACATTTTATCCTCTATTGAAACCATACTTATCTTTTTCCAGAAACTCAACATCTAAGAATTTTCCAAATTATATTTTCTTCTTGATTTTTTTCAATTTGATTTACTTTTGATTATACTCTTAAGAGTAACCAATTCATCTTTGAGTCCTTCAAGAGTATTTCACTTCACCTCAAATCTAAATGTATGGTCATTGATAACCCTTTTCGTGATCTTAAATTCTGAGATTTAGTTCCTCTACATCTTCTATGATTTCCTGGTTTGTTGACTAAACATTCACTACTTTTCCCAGTAATTCAATTTTAGCATCAATCTGATCATTATATTTTGATGATTGTTTTGAAAGTGCTCTATAATTTTCTAGTTTGTTTCTTTCATTCTAAATATTACCATGAGCATCCATTTTTTGTAAATTTAGATCTGCATCATCCCTAAACAGATGATTTATAGCTTTATCATTTGGTGGTTATGACTTCTTATTGTTAGTCCTCATAGACCCTTAGTTTCCAGATTTAAACATTGGTTCTTCTTCCAAAGAATAATTCATTATCGTCATCTTCTTCATCACAAAAAACTCTTTTTCTATTAATTATTTCAATATTTCAATATTCTATTTTTAGATATCTTTTTCTGTTGATTATTTCTGTATTTGAATATGCTACTATCAGTTAACATTTTTTTATTATTCTTTGAGTTTCTAGATTCACATTCATCATTAACAAACTTCCATGAGCACTGAGAAGTAATGTGCACAACTATACCACAATGAAATAAATACAAGGGTAGATTTCCATAAAAAATACATTTTCCTCTCTTGAATTTATTAGAAATGAATGAAAGGATTTATCCTTCCAAATCATCTTTATTTACACATTATCCTAAAATATATAGTATTTCCTTGTCATTGAATTCCATATCCTTGATAACACGACTTGTTTCATCCTCTAATTACACTATCATTTCATATGAAACCAAAATAATCAATATATCATCCAATCATAGTTTTGAAATATATCTTTCCTCTAGGGATGAATCTTTTTTATTGTAAAGAGGTGGAATTATTCTCATGATTTTCATTATAATGTCAATGTCTTTTATTTCTTCACAAATCCCTTGAATTTCTCTTATAACATCAGTAATTTTATTGAATAATGCATCTGCATTTTCATAAGGAAGAATCTTCAGATTATCAATCCAATTATGAAAATCATGGAGTTTTTCCTCCTTAGCATTGTTTTCACCTTCAAAAATATTTTCTTGTTTACCCAATATTGACATGGTAGATGCGAAACTCATTAATTTTAGATAGATCGTATCATAAATATCTTTAGTTAGAGCAGTCTATGCTTTAGAGTCCGGATCCAACATTTTCATGTCTGTATCATTCATAAAAACCCCTATTGGATTAGTGACTGGTATTCATTATGAAGGGGCTAATAGTACGACCATTCCAAGATATCTTTGATTTCAACTCATTCTATTCTTCTATATCTATAATTTTCTCCCTTAAAATATGGTAAATCCACATATATTTACTGATGTCTCCATGATGGAAATGTTGGATAGATTTACACCATAAACCTGTATCCTCCATTTGATACTACATGAAGGAACTCATAACTTCCTAAGAGGGGATGGGTGAATAAGGGTGTCATCCTTTTCTTAGTAACATGGCATATCTTTTTATCAACTTTTTAGGATCCTCTTTAACTTGTCTAATGGTAATGTTCAATAATTAAAATATTGACGTGCATCAAGACTACAAAACAATTTTTACATGGTTTCCCGCTAATTTATAGTCCAAGGAGAATACACCAAAAGATTTTGGCTGTACCTAAATCCACAAATAATCAATATATGTAGAATAAAATTTTTTTGACATAGTCACTCTATGCCCAGTGCACTACCTTTACATGGTTTTAGGGATTTCACACTACATCCCTTAGATCACTTCTTTCGACTCCCCCTAGCTCACAAAATTTAGAGATGTCTAAATCAATTTATTAACTTGAAGGTCACCTCAATGATTGGACATTAAAATCATTTCCCTGACATTGAATGAGACTCTTCATGCACCATAGACCTGATTTGATGCACTCATAAATAACTAATCACTTAAAACCAAATGTTTAAAACTTCCATTGCAAAGATCCTTCATGAATAACACTTTGAAAAGATCCATAGCCTTTATGGAACAAACTACATTCGAGAATAACAGATGAAATCATTGAGAAATATCCTTTATGAAGATCACAATGTCAATGTGGTAAAGCATATAATCACAAAGCCTCATTTTCGCAAAATAATTATAATTACTTGAGAATTTACAAGTCTTTCGGTGATTCTTAAGCTTGCATGGAATATTAGTTTTGTATAGGTACCATAGATTCATGATATCAGAGTGATTCGAGATTATTCTTGTAAAAATTATTTTAAATTGATGATTTCTACAATCATATTTATCAGCTCATTTATTCTCGAAGCACCACTGGCTCTTTTTTTATATTCTAAATCTTTCAAAAATTTCTGGGCGTCACTCCTCCCTTCACAATGCACCAGTTAAATTCACATTTCTTGATGATATTATTGATCAAAAAGGTTTCTGTTAGAACCCATGATGGAAGTCATCAGAATTTTGGACCTTTCCATCACTGAATGTGAAGCTCAAATTTTCTTAATTGTGTAAAACAACATATCTGTTCATGATGGACGTCGTAATCAATATCACACTATCATAATTATTTAATCTTTTAGGAGACACAACTCATGTATCTAATCTTCACAAAACTCCTTAATTTACAATATAAAAACCACATTTCTCATAGAAAAAATATTTTATACTTGAATTTGTTTATCTCTTTCCTTATATACTCCCTGATTATCCATGTGAGGATAGAAAAAAAGCACAAACCATGTTCATTTTAAGTAAAGATCATCCTTTTTTCAACAACACCAATTTCAAAGACTCCATATCGAATGGACGTAATTGGGTTGTAGGAATTGAAAAAGAAACCCTATATGAAACATTAATAGGGAATCATTTGGCCCAAGGTATCACCATTGGGTACACATTTATCATTGTTAAAAAAGAAGAATCAATGAATGATACTTTTCATTAATTGTTGTGAATTTAATAAGATTACAATCAAGAACAGGTGTATTCTACACTGTATTCATGAACTGTATGATGAACTATACAGAGCTCAACATTTTTCCCAGAATTACCTTCATTATGTATATCTTCATTTGAAGGTCTAGATAAAGGCTATACCCAATAGATAATTCCTTACAATGTATGAGCCCAATAAATATATAGTAATTCAAATCAATCATTCTAATTTTACTTATATCATTATGTATTTAAGTATTAGATTATTTGGAGATTACCTTAATCAATTTTTTCTAGTATTTATAGATGATATTCTTATATATTCAATGTGGAAGGATGAGCTTGATTTTAAAATTTTTATATATTCCATATGGAATGAAAAAAATATTCTGATAATTTTAAAAGTTTTTTTTCAAACATATGGTATTATTTTGGGGTCAAATAATCTCAAGAGTGGGTAGATGGGTAGATCCATCACATACTATGGCTATTAAGTATTGGCCCAATCCAACCACAATGATCAGGTTCCTCTGTTTTATTTATTTAGTTGGAAATAATCAACATCTTGTTAGATAATTCCTCATGAATATCCAATCTAGTCACCATGTTATCATAGACGGGAACCAATATCATATAGAAAAATGAATATAAACAAAATTTCACAAAATATTTATAATATTAGTCCCCACACATGTGATTACATTATAATGCAGTGGATAATGGTTTGTAATCTATAGTAATCTATCTAATAAGGGATTTTGATCCACTCTTATGAATAATGAAATGGTTATAACTTATGACTCTAGAAAATATTTAGTTCATGAGAAATATTACTTAAAACATGATTTGTATTTAGTGATGATATTGTTTTCATTAAATTTATAAAGGCATAATATTTATAGAGGAAATTGTGATATATTAATGGATCCCATATGTTGTATTTCTTTTTTCCTAGAAAATGTGTTGAATATGCACCATAGATGATGGTTAGAGATGAGTATAGATTGTGATTTGTCAATACATTATAATAATGAGAATGATAACAATGTGTATAATGCTTTGTTCCTAAAGGATCATGCTCAATTATATATGATGAGGATAAATAAATATCCTATAATTTTTTTTTCAACGATGTATCTGAAAATCCCGAATGAAGGGGGGGGGGATATTGCCCTTTTTAATTGAATATTCAACCACCCATCTTATCAAAAATTAAATTTCTACTATATTCAGATGTAGATATGAAAACAATGTTATAAATTTTCTTTACATTAACCCTGATAATAATAGAATGATGAGGTTTATGGACCATGCATGTGTTACATCCATACCATATTTGACGAATAATTTCTGCATGGTATGTTATAGTTATTCATTCTCTATTCATTCTTCATGTCTTAATATATATATGTATATGTATATTTAAAGGATTCTTTCTATTTTGATGGAATGGAATTAGATATTTCAGTGTTTTTATCATGTAACTTTGTATGTCAACAAGTGAAGGATGAGAGATAAAATTCTAAATGGATGTTACATTCATTATATAAATGTTTTGAAATCATAAAACATCACCCTGTATTTATTAATTCGACTCCCAAGATCATCTAAAAGGTATAATTATCTTTGTTTTATAGTTGGTCACCTTTTAAAATTGTCACCCTTAAATGATATCAGAGAATAATTAAATTGTTCTCATACTTCTATAACAATCATTAAGGATGGTGTAAGGGTTCACAGAGTATAATATTCAATTATTTCTTAATGGGGTATATGGTTTTCCTCAATGTTCTAGAGAATTATTCACCAATTTATTAATATGGAGTTATATTTTAGCAGTGTGTATTATTACGATAAATATGGTCAATCAAAGTGGAAAATTTTAACCCTTGAGAACATTCTAAGATCAAATTATATACATTTAATTTGTGTTTGGGATTAACACCATCATCTAGATGAGTTTAATAAAAATAATATATTTCACTCAAGAATATTATTGGATCCTTTTGAATAAATATATGGAAATAAATTCAAATATAATATTTTATAGTGTGAATTAGGAGAATAAAATTTATTAGAAATAGAGATAGCTGATGAAATGGTGGATTATTTTATATCTATTCAGCAAAAAATCAGGAAGCATAGATTTGGCAGAAAAGTTATGTTGAGAATCGTCAAAATGATCTAGAATTTTATGTTGGTGACAAGGTGTTTGTAAAAATTTCCCCTTGGTTGATGGTAGTTAGATTTGGGAATTTTGGGAATATAAACCATAGGTATATTGGCCACTTTAAAATTTTTGTTCGTATCAAGGTAGAAGCCCATTAGTTGGTTCTTCCACCAAACATATCTCATATTCATTATTTTTACCATGCATCACTACTATGGAAGTACATACCAATCCTTTACATGTATTAAAATCATATCTCATGCCATTCTAGGAGGATATTTGTTATGATAAATAGCCAGTGAAGATTCTAGATCATACAGAGAATGTTTTCCAATATAATACTACTTATCTTTTCAAAGCTTTGTGGTGGAACCACATGTTTGAAGAAGAAATGTGGGAGGATGTGGGAATGATGAGGAAACAAGATGATTTTTTATGAAAAAATAATAATTTTAATGGGGTAAAAATTTAACACAATTATTTTTCATGAATTATTTATTTTAGATAAATTATATTTTTTTGATAGATTTCATTACATGAAACACCGTGTTTTAACAAACTAAAAAAATTATCATTATTACATAAATAGGACTTCTATTGAAAATACAGTAAAATTTATGGAATGATTTGGATTAACAATATTTAAAATATTAATAATAATGGGTTTCTATAAATAAATAATATTATTAATAAAATAAATTATTTTTAGTAAAGTATATAATCATTTTGAAAATAATATTTTTCTCAAATAAATTTATATATTAATTGTGGTGAATAATAATAAAATAAATATTTTTAGACATTTAAAATTATAATTTGATAATATAAATATCATTTTTTTAAATCATCAAGTAAACATTATCTTAAGGTTATTTTTTGGGAATTTTCTATGTCGAATATTGTTTCAATGTATAGTGATAAAAATTAGTTTTTATTGAAAAATTAATTTTCATTTAAAGAATTTATATGGTTAATTTTAGTACTAAAATGGTTTTAAAAGTAAAATTTCCACATTTAAATTTAAAATTAATCAATTTTTTTATTTTAATTTTTTTCAAATTTAATTTATATATATATTTTAATCTTTTGAAAATTATCTTTTTGAAAATCTGTTTTCTCATCATATATTCTTGTTTAATATTAAAATAAAATATACTTATTATGTGAATGGAATTTTTAAAATGGATTAATATTTTATAATATTCATGATTTATATTATCTAATATGGATAACTTATTTTTTAACTAAAATTAATAGTAAATAAACTATTCAATATATACCATAGTGAAGAGATAAATTAGTTTATATGGTGTTATACAAAATTTATAATGGTCAAAAGGAATGGAGTACTTTTAAAAATATCATATTCTAGAATTATTGAAAATTTATCTCATCTAGTAACAATTATGGTTCATTTGGGAACCTCTTGGAAGGATAAAAATGGGGGTATAACGTTTTCTTTTCAAAACATTACAAGTGTCCAACTCACCTCACTTACAAAAGGCCAAACCTTATCCTCTCAAATGTAAAAAACCTATAACAATTCAACCATTAACTTCCCAAATAAATTTCACATTTCAATAATCCCATATTATAACCCTTATTTGGGTCATAAATCTATCTTATGAATCCTTTTGGTGGATGCAAATTGATGTTTTCTGAATAAGAGTTTACACCCCAAACAGAATATTTTATTATATTTCATCCTCAAAATCCATCAATATAATTAAACCATGATGATATAGAAACCATAATATATTTCCCATAATTATAATTTTTTCTTAATTTCAGGAAAAAAAAACACATCTTCCATCAAATGTGATACAAAATTATCTTTCTTGTGTAAGGTAAATTTCCGCCTCACGAATAGATGTTATTCGTTTTCCATAATAACCTATTATAGAAAAATTACATAAAGGATTGGATTTTAATATTATATATCTATGATATTATTATACTTATATAATTATTATATCTAATATATCATCATACATTCCATTCTATGGTAATATGATAATGTTTCCCATGTACACGACAAGCTACCGCCTCGCCAAGAGATATGTTACCTTCGCACTATACATGGAATGTAATATGTGTTGTTGAAGTGAAAATAATATATATATATATACATATATACATATAGAATAAAAATTATTATACAATGATAATATACTATTTATCATTCTTTATTTCAATTCTTCTAGAAAATAGAAACGACATTCATGTATACTCACGACATACCTTCTCCATGAGAGACGTATTACATATTTTATATTAAAATTTATTTATTTCCCTAAAAACAAATATAATGAATATATATGATATTTACATAATTTTTAAATTCTTTATATGATAGGAAATTGATCAATTTAAGATAAAAAATAGAAAATCATAACATACATAAAAAAATTAGTTATTCCTAGAAACGTGACTTTATTATGGAATGTATAATAAATGTATAAAAATGGTAACAAGAAAATCATATAGGGTATTATATATTTAATTAATTTTATATATATATTTATATGAAACATATATTAATTACATAGTTTTTTCTAACATGTACTATTGATGTACATACATAAGGAAATCGATTCGTGTCTCAGTTCTATTTTTTAAGTGAAAAAATCCATATACCCCATGTGATTGTTTTATGTTGCATATATACATCCAATGATTTTATTTTATGATTATTATAATTTAAATAATTTTTATTTAGATATCTATTTTCTAATCCATCTTTCAATGGGTTTATAGATAAATTATTATAGAAGTGGTAATGAAATTTTTTCCTCTATTTTTCTTTATTTGAGAGGTATGTCATGTAATGCACATCTCTTTTTGTGTGAGGTATATATACCTCCATATTGAGATATAATGACATTAATTTATTTATTACCAATATATTTTATGTTTCATTAATGTTTATTTTTTCATTTGGAATACAATTCAATGTAACCCATGTGGTAATGATTTTGTGTTACCATCTCATCATTTATCAAGGTTATTTATGATTATATGTCCAATGATGAAATTTTATGATCATTTTGTCATGAATCAACCCAATGTGTCTCGAGACTCAACTACACCAAGCATTCATCTCGTAGGATAGGGTACTAATACTAGTTCTAAGAAGGAATCTCACACACACATGGGAGGAATTGGCCTTAGTACCCGTACGCATGAACATATTTGTTACCAAATACAATGATGAAATGTAAAAAAACTGATAAAAATGAATGAATAAATATAAAATAAAACAATTATAGTATGAAATGTATTTCCAAAAAGAATAAATGGTATCCATATATATGCCCACCCAAGTCTAGGATTTATCACATTCTTATATGGAGGGGAAAACTATCAAATTAAATACTAGTATACACCTAAATCTGTTAAGACCAAAAAAAATAAAACATATCATAGTCCTCCAAGGACTCTAAAAAATATATTCTGTCCTCATAATACATTATAAATATGAGAAGATACTATGAAATAGTGAGAATAATATACCTAGTATTAAACACATAAATAACCAAAGAAAAATTATAAAGTGTAGTTAGATTGTCATAGGATATGTCTAAGATAAATTGAGACATAAAAAATTCCAGATATACTTAATATAAAAACATTGTCTCATGTTAATATTGAAATTGTAAATCAATCCCAGAACACATTCTTGATTGTTTCAATGTAATTATCTTCCATGATATTTTACCCCATGATCCCTTCCAAATCTGATGGCACTCAACTATGCAAAAACGCTACATTAGTAAAAAATAACTGATGTCATCCACATGAGATGTACTACTCATAAGGTCATGCTAAACAATAATATGGTATAGGTCTAAAAAAATAGTATATAGATGAGGATAACACCCAAGGCCTTGGAGTATAACATAATCTCAATATGTATCAACCCATTAAATACAGAATCGACTCTCACGTATTTTGGGACATGATGTTACAATGAAAACATCTTAGGGAACGATTATTATATATGATCTCACTCTAAGACGCATGAATAGATTCATTAAATATTTTATAAAAGTCCCACTGAATGGATCACCATCCTATGTGCATGATGAAATATTATACTAACCCTCAGTGAATTGAAAAAATGGAACACACATAACTAATACTAGTGCATAGAAGGTCAGAAAAGCTCTCTAAAAACTAATAAAATATGTAAGGGGAATCCAACCTATCCTCAACAGTGTAAAAATAATTTCCCTAGGGGTACATGAATTGTATCACTATTTTTGGCACTACTAATGTCTCATGTTGATACAAAATGTACATTTCCCTACCCACATTGTGTCCCAATGGTACAGAGTTTGTAGTTGTTTCCTTCCAAATAGTCATGTCATTTTACCCATTCCCATATCCACGTGAATGTGTCCACATATTTGGGTGATAATGTATACCAACCCATGTACCTTTTTTGACGTATTAGGGTCCTTTCCACATCCCTTTATCTTCAGCTACCCATGTAAACTATGAGATACACATGGATATACCAACATGGGATATACTGTGTGTGATAGTGTAACACGATGTGTCATCCTTATATATAAATTGGATCCCTATTTCTTCATGTAATGTAATACATGACATGTGTTAATATAACTATGTGTCTTGTATTCAAGAATTTAATGAAATTATAGAACATTCACAAATTCATATGAGCCTCATACATGCATAAATTCTACTGGTAATCATACCACATATTGTGGATATGTTGTTGAAGAACCCCTACATTATTTTTCTCAATTAAAACCAATTTATTTTGTATTTGTTGATCATGAAATAATTTAGCGAAGCCTCACCGCTACAGCAGTCCCAAACTGGTATGACGAACACTCGATACATCAATAGATCAATTTTCAATATCATACACCAGAATCATGTTTCCAAATCTCCATCATTGACTCATAGAAATTATCTATTATACCAAATATTGAATGATAAATGACATTTATTAGTTTATTCATTGAATCATATTCCAAATATAAATTTCAATATTGAACACATATAGAACGGGGTGAGAAAATCATAAAAAATAAATGAAAGCAGTGAACATAATCTATTTTTCATTTTAGTTAAAATCAGTTCTCATAGGTATTATCCCAATTAGGTTAAACACACTTAGTGGGGAGAATTAGTGTATTTTAGAATAAAACCTCTTCCCCTTAAAATATTGTTTCCACATTAAAGAAATTACTTTTATCTCCCCTTCCCAATGAAATGTATGAACAAAATTGAATCTTTCACGAGACAAAATGATTTTAGCTGGCTCACCATCACTAGGCTAAGTCTATAGAGCATACAACAACAATGTTCCAATTGTACAAAATATACTTAGGCCGACTATCATGAATGGTGGTTTGGACTAGATATTTTCTATATGTAATATCACTCCTTTTACATGGTTTAGGTTTATATCACTTCCTTCCCAAGGCACACACCCTATATCTTATTCTTTGGATCCCTACTAGTGTAAATAATCACTTCATTACTCTTCCTTTTCTCACTACACATAGAAGATTTTCAATAAATGTTTATAGACTTATAGGTCCCTTCATTATCCCTAATGAATACATCCTGGGTTATAGATACATTCCTTATTGAGGTTAAATATTCATCCATATGATAAATACCAATTTACCATAGATTTAATACGCAATTGCTTCTAAAAAATTTAAATTCTCACTTCTTTCATAAAGCTCCTCTTTCATGAAGCTGAAATAGAATTTATGAAGCTCCTTCCTTTCAAAAATCCCATTTATCCAAGAACACCTATTTTATGAACCTCATCTAGCCTTCATGAACCTCATTATTTTCATAGATCTTACTTATCCTTGGAAAATTTCTTTACTTTCACGATTCTCAGAACATTCATTTGGAATTTATAGACTTCGCAAACTTCTACACAAAACACCATTTCGAACCACATTCACGATTCAAAACCATTTAGAGTTTTATTATGTCTCAATGATTTTGTCAATGTGGTATAAGAATATTTATAGGAATTTTTATCAATTATATAACCTTCTATCTACATCATAACCATTTCATGATTATCCTTTTTTCAACCATAATGATCACTTTTTTCGTGAAGATTCATGAAAATTTTATGTTCTCAATTCCCATCATTGTCACTGATGTCACCATCGAACTATTCACACTATGGTGATTGTACACTTATGATTATCTTCATCTTCTTCATTTTCATCACTCCTCACCTACTCCATATGCTATTTTCTACACTGATTCCAAGGAATTTGTTCCACTAACTTGGATCTTTGTCAACATTAATAGTCAATAGTGTCTCTAAACTCTATAACTATCCTTGGAAACCTTCTTTTTCAATAATCACAATTTCCCACAAATGAATCAATGTTACCTTGGGGGGGGGGTTTCACAGTAATAGGCATGATGAACAAATATGAATATAAATAAATGAAAAAATATAATAATTAAACACAAATACTACAATAAACCATAACTATAAAACTGACGAACCATGATCCAATCCCATGGTCAATTGATTTCCATTCATCAGAAGATAAGAAACACAGATAAATCCATAAATAAAATTTCCTAGATTTAATTTGATTGATAGCTAATAATGAAAACATATGCAATTTTTTCATTGACAAGATCCCTATTTATCCTTGGGACATTGATCACCAAATCTCGATCATTTGATCCATGATCTCGATGCTGCACAATGATCCTCCATGATATACTTATAAATTCTAAGGGTTATTAAGATAAACCTACAAATTGGTTGTAATAGAGTATTTAATCAGGATAGGTTCAGTCACTGCATCAATGAAATAAAAATAATAAATAATTTTATTTTTTTATTTTATTCGCCTATGACTGCACTTTAACCAATTGCTGGATGATGAAAAATTTTATGTTACCCCGGGGGTAAAATCATTATTATGAACTCAATTATGCACTAAAATTTCGAAACTAAGGCTTCATTTAGTATATATTTCATTCATTTTTTAAAATTGCATGTGGTTGATATTTAATATATTTAATATAGAAAAAAACTAATTATGGTCACACAAAACCTCTTAATATCACATCGTCTTTGTATTCGACTCATGAAACATTCTATTAAATATTTATTAGTATTACATGGAAAAAATGGGATAGATAATTATTCCTTCCTTCAAGAATCTATTTCCTTGAAAAGCACATACTCCAAAAAAAGGGTATAATACTAAGCTCTTGATTGGGTCTCATACTCCCACAAGCTCTCCTAATGGTTCTCATTTCATTAAACAAACATACATCCAATGAAAACAATTTCCCACAAATTTTATTTCACATGTAAATATTCAATGCCACTAGATCCTTGATAAATGAAACTCCACACTGACATCCCATCTTAACCAAATGGATATCATACACTGAGTCATGCACATATCTCCACTGCTACGACTTGTGGGGACCAATAAGAAACCAATACATTAATGGGTATATGGTTATGTGGAACAACACCTCTCTATACAGAGATAATAGTGTAAAAAGAAAGAGTTAAAGAACCCCATATATGGATTACCACCCTTTATAAGACTCTACAAATAATATTCTACAAGTCCTATATCATGAGTCCAAATGTAATCCTAATATTTTTTTTATGAATTCCACTTCCATCCCTGGATAAACTACCTCCAGAAAATAATCAATATAACCAAAACTAAGAACAAAGTTTTGTTACCTACTATTTTCGAAAAGTATAAAAATTTCATATAAAGCCCCACATCCCTGGCCTAAATAAGGTGATACTATAGTGTTGGAGTGGAAATCGTTATGATATAAAACCCCACCTATGGGAGATGATACTTATAGTCATGGCTCAAAAACTAACACTGAAACCCAATGCATGTCTAGTAGAACATGAACAGTTCACCTTTCCAGTCTAATGGATAGGGGTAAAACACATAGCTCAATTGAAATAGAGTATCAAAGGGTTTCTTTAAATCATAACCCTAATCATTCCATGATTTATTAATCATAGCCTACAATTATCATTTATGGAATTACACAATGTCAAACTACCTCATACATGAACAAGTGTCTCAAACACTAAAAAAAATCCCAATATGTCATCACCTTTATATTGTGAATATAAAAAAATGTTTTACACGAATAACCTCTGAAACTCCCTTGGTTTTTTAATTGATTCCAATAAGCCCTGGTACATCATCACCTCCACTAGATTTACTACTAATAGAAAAACCACCTTAGAACCTCTTCTTGTATCATGAATGGTGTAACACCCTGAGATTTTATGATATATATAACTATATATTATTTCATATGTTATACGCAGCACCAAATAATTCTTTCACTATACACAACATTGTCTTGGCTCTCGTTACACGCAAGAGGAACCTTCCTCGATAGCTTGTGTTGTACGCAATACCGAGTTTTACTTAACAATGATATATTATTATAATATTATGAACTAGCTATTATGAATAGTATTAACCATAATTTTAATTTATAACATTATGATTCATCTTACACATTTTCTCTAAAGAGATATGAAAACAAAATAAATTTTTGATGAAGAAACTATTTTTAAAAAAATGCAGTTTTACCGCCTTTCGATGGAACGCCCATTTTAAATATAATTTTTGACATTATTATAATCTCAATTTCACAAAATAAAATTATTATTTTGAATTAGATATAAAAATTTACATTGGATAAATTTTTGATACTTTTTGGAGAAATTTCATATTTTGATGAATAGTAAAAATATGCTAAATTTTTCTTAAAAACAACTTTTTTCATCAAGATAATTTATATGGTTAAATGATAAAATTTAATTGTTTTAAAGTATAAATAGAATATATTCTTAACATTTAATATAATTTATATCATTACCATTAATTTTACATTGAATTCATAGGTAAAAACATTAAAATCTTTGACAATGTATTAACTTTTAAAAACCCATTTTCTTGACAACTAGATTAATTTTAAATTAATTACTGGAACTTCTGTGTATTGAATTTTTAAAAATGGATTCAATATTTGGATTCATTGGGACCAAATTATGTTAATAGGTTACTTTTTTTTTGATATTATGAATAGTAGCTACGATAATTTTTATTTACTACAGTTGACGGTAAATAAGGTAATTAAGGGTAAAAATAAGATTATAAAATCACCCTAGGACCTTCCAAAATTCTATTGGATGAATAAAAATGGACCCATATCACATAAGAATCGTAATATATTCATTTAATGGGATTTTCACATTGAAAATGATATAATTATTATTAAAACCAAAGAAAGTGACAACATGTCACTCTCTTATATCTTATAAGTGTAATAATTTAACTTTAGTTATAAATTGCATAAAAATTAAAATATAAATACTATCCAGAAAGCTAATGAAATTATCTACATCATGAGAATTTATTTAGGATTTTTAGGGATTAAATAATTAACATTAATGATGATACAATAGTGATGTAGAAATCATTTTATTGATTGAAATAACAAATAAATGGTTTTAAAAATATTACAATAAATATTATATGAACTAATTAATTGTTCTCCAAAAATTTTCTAGATAAACATGACATGTTAGGAATCTATTAAATATTTTGGTTCAAATATATCCTCTGTGATGATTTTATTTAAATTCAAATAATTGAATAGTGTCAAAATTCACACTATTGTTATTTTATAAAAATAACTTATTATAAAATTGTTTAAAAATAACAAAAATATATATAAAAATTATAAATATAAATTTATATGGTCTAAAATGTCATAAATTGTTCTATTATGGGCAATTAACAACACATATGTAAATATTTATAATAATTTAAAATTTATAATATCAATACCATAAATAAAATTAAATTGATTAAATAAGGATAAATCAAGTTGATAAGGTTTAAAATATATTTCCAACATGTCTAAATCTTATTTCTTAATTATATTACAACCCAATCACATCTAATATTTGTATTTGAATCATTTTTTGGAGGTTTGTAAGTGGGGTTTGAGTTTATTATAAATTAATATTTTAGAGGTTTCAAAGAGTTCCCTTCTCCTCTCTTATAAAAGGGAAACTCCTCCCTCTCATTCTCACAACATTTTGAGCCTTCAAGCTCGGTCAAAACCTATAAATTTCACTTATCACATTCCATAGAAACATTATAGTGGTCCTGGTCTTCTTCAATGTCCGACTTTAGTGCCCTAAGTGGAGGTTTAGAAGAGGCGCGTTAAAGAAGAGGAGGTTCGGATACATACGGAGCATATCAGACTTAAGGTAATGGAAAATCTCGCAAGCTCATTTTTATCCAATATTGTTTATACTTCAGAAATTTATATGGAATATTAATCATCCACATCCATGTTTCCTGAATATGTAATATTATTTTAATCCTCCTACTATTATTTAAATCCAATTTTACCTATTGGTGAATTGTTAGTAAAAGATATGAAAGGAATATTTTTTCGTTTTCAGTACGAGATACTTCTTGACTTTCAGGACAATGTATGAGAAGAATGTTTTTTAACTTATATAGCATTAATTTATTTTTATGATTTCATAGAACATTATTTCTAGGAATCTTCCTTTACAAGTTTTCATGTTTATTTTCAATTAACTTCTTTTAGATTAAAATTTTATGACTTGTTGAGAAAGGAAAAATGTTTTCAAAGTAGAAATGATATTTTTCTCAAGAATGGAGTTCCATTGTTTTATAAAAATTATTTTCCATCTAAGATAATATATGGTTATGTTTCTATCCATATTATTAGATTTATTTGATTATGTTATGATGGAATTATTTTCATGAAGTCCTTTTATCTTATATGGATTATGTTATGATTTCATGATGTTTAAGAATCCCATTTTTATTACATGGGTTATGCTATGATGTATGATTTATGATTTTGTGGAACACATAAGAATGGTTTCATTATGATATGTGTGGGACCTATATCTCATCCCAATGCATTGGCTAAAGATTAATATCACATGAGATAGACATCGCTGGAATGACAAGTTAATCTGGTTTGGTGATACAGGACTGGAACGAGGAGTAAATTTGGTTCAGTAGTGGACTTTATCCCCTATTATGGACTTGTAAATGAGTCTTGACTAATATGAAATGATTTTTTTATGATTATGTGTTTATGAAATAATGTTTCATGTCTTATGTTATGAATATTGGGATTACATTTCACTACTATGATTTATCCCATGTCATGATATTATGAGATCTTTTGCAGGATAATATTTTCAAAATGTTATGTTCTTATAAATATGATATGATTGATATTTCCTTTGTTTTCCCTTTCTGAGCATTTGAGCTCACCCTTTGTATTTTTTCTTTTTCCCAGGTTAAGAATAAGGTTATTAAGTAGGATATGCCAAAAGGGACTCAAGATACGATGAAATAAACAGGAGACAATGTAGATGATATATGAACCAGTTGTTTATGTTTCCCAGTTTCTAAAGACACTATACCTATATGGTCCTATCATGGTTTTGTTATATGTTGTAATAAGTATGCTTCAATTATGATGTAATAACTATGTATGTAAACTATGGTTCGTTATAATAGGAATCAGAGGAAAGGTATAGTCAACCTTTGGAAACTATGATCTGAAAGCCTAAGTAAGAACCCTAAGGATATGTCTAAGAATAGAAGACAATCATAGTGTTTTAGAAATGGACATGAATAACCTATGATAATACCTAAGGTGTGAAATTTTATTCCTTATTATGTTGTTTTCTTATTGTAATTAGTTTTTCTCACACTATGCTTCTTGGTTTTAATCAACGGATGGAACCTGAAGGAACTGTGTTAATGATGAATGCGATGGGCAATGAAATGATTTTCCCCCTGAGTAACCAAATGATATGGGAAAAGAATAAAAATATTATATCCATGCTCACAGAACTTTCTCAATCTATGAATCATGTAGGACTTCCAAACGAGAAAAAAAGTGAGCAACATTCTGTTGAATCCTTCATGAGGCAGTTTCCACCATCATTCAGTGGTTCTTTGGATCCATTAGTGGATGAAAAATGGATCAGTACCACTAAAAAGATATTTTCAGTCCTTCAATGTTCTGAACATGATAAATTCGTCTTAGTAGTATATCGTTTGGAAGTTGATGCTGATCAATGGTGGAATATTGTCATGAATACAAGGTAAAGGTATGAAATTGAGTTAATGGAATGGGACAAGTTCAAAAACATAGTTTTAAATATGTACTTCCCTTGTATTCTTTGAAAAAAGATGGACAAGAAGTTTCTTGAACTAATGTAAAAGGATGATGAATTTTTTGGTACCTACGAAGCAAATTTTACAAGGCTTTCAAGGTACGCTTCTGGGATTATCATCCCACCTGAGAGTAAGATCGATTGATTATATAGTGGCTTAAAAAAAGTCTCTAAAGGTAATTATTTATAAGAAACTTCAATAGCTATGTGGACATTGTTCGATGTGCTCTCAAGGTTGAGATGGATATTGGAGTAACCCATCAGTCATATGGGTTTTATATGAAAAGGAAAATGGAATTCAATGGAAAATTTAAATACGACACTGAAAAGATGAAGAGTTTTCCATTATGCTGAAAGTGTGGAATGAAACATGGACAAAATTGATGTAAAGGTACAATAAAATGTTATAAGTGGTGAAAAGAAGGTCATCGGGTAATTGAATTCCGTAGTGACGGGAAAAAGATGTCTAGTGATGAGAACAAAGAAAATGCTACACAGAATTCATCTCATACACTTCAATTTTACAAGTGCAAGGAAATGGGGAATTATGCCAATCAATTCCCTAATACAAGGTTTGTTTATGATGATTGATGTCAACAAACTCATAAGCCCAAAGAAAATGGAAAGTCACAGGCAATTTCTATCGGCGATGTGGAGTACGATAAAGAAGTCATGAAAGGTACACTTACCATCCACTCTAAAGTAGAAAACATTTTATTTGATTTTGGATCTACCGACTCTTTTATTTATGAAGAATTTTCTAAGGGTATCATAGTACAACCCCAAAAATTAGTTGTTGAGTTAGCTGTGAGAAGTCCTAATGGCACAACAGTCACATCAAAAAGTTTACAATTTATCTCCGATTCATGTTTGTGGGAAAGTGCTTCCTGAAAATCTTGTGATCCATCCTATATTGTAATTTGATGTGATTCTTGGCATGGATTGGCATTATTTATATGGATCTCATATCAATTTCCAAATAAGGGAAGTCTTATTTCATAGTCCTGATCAATCTATGACCATCTATCAATGCAAGGATGAATATAACCTTCCCATGGAAATTTCTTCCATCTTATGGGTCTTGATTCCAATAAAAAAGGTTATTTATCTCAAATGGTTGGAGAGAAGCTCACTATTAGGAATATTCCCATTGTACGGTAGTTTGATGATGTTTTTCCAGTGGAATTTCCAGGTCGTCCACCAAATCATGAAGTCGAGTTTTCAATAGAACTCATATCGGGTGTTGTGCCCAGTTCAAAGAAACCTTATAGAATGTCCCCAATTGAGATGCAGGATTTGAAGAATCAACTCCAAGAGAATCTTGATAAGGGATTCATATGCCCTATTGCATCACCTTAGGGAGCACATGTTCTGTTTATTATGAAGAAAGATGCATCAATGAGACTCTTCATTGATTATTGAGAACTTAACAAGATCACTATCAAGAAAAAATATCCTCTCCCATGCATTGATGACTTATTTGAAAAACTATACGGAGCTCAATAATTTTCAAATATTGATCATCATTCAGGATATCATCAATTAAGTGTCAAAAAGGAGGATATACCACAGGCAACTTTCCGTACAGGGTATGGACACTATGAGTTTATAGTGATTCCATTTAGATATACTAATTCCCCATCTATCATCATGGATCTAATGAATAGAGTGTTTAGATACTATCTTGATCAGTTAGTGGCAGTTTTTATAGACAATATTCCTTTCTATTAAAATATCAAGGAAGAACATGAATATCACTTAAGAATTGTATTGAAGACCCTGTGAAAGGATATGATTTATTCCAAATTTACCAAGTGTGAATTTTGGCTTCAAAAACTTTCATTTTTTGTTCACATAATCTCAAAAGAGGGGATATCTATGGATCCAGTAAAAATAAAGGTTATTGAAAGGCATTCGAGACCAACAACTGTAACTGAAATAAAGTGTTTTTTAGGTTTAGTTGGGTATTATCGATGTTTTGTGAAATATTTTTCAAGATTATCCAACCCACTAACTAAATTGACTCGGAAAATAGTTATTTTTGTTTAGACGAAGGAATGTGAAGATAATTTCAAAGGCCTAAAAGGAAGGTTATCCAGTGAACCTGTTCTCACACTGCCTTGTAGTGGAGAAAGTTTTGTGATCTATAGTGATTCATCCAAGAAGGGGTTGGGTGTGTGTTCTCATGAAAAATGATATGGTGATAGCTTATGCCTCACGACAGTTGAAAATCCATGAGAAAAATTACCCAACTTGTGATTTGGAATTAGCTGCGGTAATATTTGCATTAATGATTTGGAGGCATTATCTTTATGTTAATAGGTGTGATATTTATAATGATCATAAAATTTTAAAGTATATTTTCCCAAAAAAGGAGATGAATATGTTCCAAAAAATATGGTTGGAGATGATTAAGGATTATGATGGCTCAATTCATTACAACCCTGGGAAAGAAAACGAGGTGGAAGACGCATTAAGTCGACAAGACCATGCTAGCTTATCCATGATGAGGATCACAAAGGATCCAATATTTATGGATTTACAAATGATGGATCTTGGAATTTTATGGAAAGGGGAGATATCTTATCTTTCTCAAAAGAATGTTAAACCATCTATACAAGTGAAGATTAAAGAGCCTCAGAAGGAGGATGTTGGTCTTCAAAAGAAGGTGAGAAATGTTCCTGAATTCAACCTTGATTGTGATGGGATAATAAGGTTCATGAACCATTTCTATATTCTTACCGTACAAGAATTAAAGAAGGAGCTTCTAGATGAGTCCCATAGTTCTTCATTCTCTATTCATCCTGGAAGTACAAAGATGAACAGGGACCTAAAAGACTAATTTTTGTGGGATGGAATCAAAGGAGATATCGTTGAATATATCTCTCGATGCTTGGTTTTTCAGCAAGTTAAAGCTGACCGACCTAAGTATAAAGGGATGTTAGAATCATTACCCATACCGAAATGGAAATGGGAAAACATCACTATAGACTTTGTCATCGGACATTCCAAAACATCCAAAAGCAATAATTCTATCTGGGTTATAGTTAATCATCTTACGAATTCGGCGTACTTCATTACTATTATAGAGGATTTCTATCTTGATCATCTTGCCAGGATATATGTAAAACAAGGGGTGAAATTGCATGGAGTACCACTTTCCATTATATCTGATCACGATCCTAGGCTTACCTCAATGTTTTGGAGAAGTTTTCACCATTCTCTTTATACAGAGTTGAGATTCGGCACTGCCTATCATCCTCAAACAAATGGTCAGTCTGAGAGTACAATTCAAACATTGGAAGAAATGTTGAGAAATTTCTCTATGGATATCTAAGGTGGTTGGGATCAACACCTACCATTGGTGTAATTTTCTTATAATAATATCTTTCACTCTAGTATTAAAATGTCTCCTTATAAATCACTCCATGGAATGAAATTCAGAGCTCCAGCTTGTTTGGATGAAGTTGGGGAAAGAAATCTATTAGGACCTGATATTGTTGATGAGATGGCAGAAAAGGTTATATCTATTCCAAAACATATAAGAGAAGCTCAGAGTCGAAAAAAAAGTTATTCCAACAAACAAACAAAATTCATAGAGTTTGAAGTGGGTGATAAAGAGTTCTTATGAATATCTCATTAGAAGAGAGTAATGAGATTTGGAAAGAAAGGAAATCTGAGCCCTATGTATATCGGTGCTTTCAAAATACTGCATCATGTTGGGAAGGTAGATTACCGATTCTCATTCCATCACATCTCTCTCAAGTTCACGATGTGTTCCACGTATCTCTCCTGAGAAAGTACATATATGATCCTTCACATGTACTAAGCTTAGAAGTTGTACTGCTGGAGCAAGATCTTTGTTATGAAGAACAACTGATAGAGATTCTGGATCATAAAGAAAAAGTTCTACGAAACAAGACCACTCACATGGTTAATGTTTTACGGTGGAACCACCAATTATAAGATGTTACATGGGAACTTGAGGATATATTGAGGGGGAGGTATCCTCATCTTTTTGTTATGAAGTGACAAATTTAGAGGGTGAAATTCATTTTAAGGGGGGTAAAATAGAACACCCTTAGATTTTATGAGATATATTTATATATATATATATATGTATTTGGTTATATGGAACACCAAAGGAATATTTCACTATACACAAAAATATATTGGCTTTAGTTACACACAAGAGCAACCTTCCTCGATAGCTTGTGTTGTACGCAATACCGAGTTTCACTAAACAATGATATATTATTATAATATTTTGAACTAGTAGTTATTAATTGTATTAAAAGAATTTTTAATTTTATATCATTGTGATTCATCTTACAAATTTTCTAGAATGATATATGGAAACAAAATCAATTTTTTGGTAAAAGAAGTATTATTCAGAAAATGCAGTTTTACTACCTTTTAATGGCGCACCCATTTTAAATATAATTTTTGACATGTTTATAAGTTAAATTTTAGAAAATAATATATATCTTTTGAGTTAAGATATATAAATTTACATTGGTTAAATTTTTGATACTTTTCTGATAACTTTCATTTTTTGATGAATAGTAAAAAGACGCATAATTTATCTTAGAAACAACTTTTTTCATCAAGATAATTTATAGTGTTAAATGATAAAATTTAATGGTTTTAATGTATAAATATAATATATTTTTACCATTTAATATAATTTATGTCATTACCATTAATTTTACATTGAATTCATAGGTAAAAACATTTCAATCTTTGACAATGTTTTAACTTTTAAAACCCCGTTTTTTTGACAACAAGATTAATTTTTAATTAATTACTGCAACTTTTGTGTCTTGAACTTTTAAAAATGGATTCTAGATTTGGATTCAGTGGGTAAAAATTATGTTCATAGATTAATTTTTTTGTATTATGAATAGTAACTACTGTAATTTTTATTTACTACAGTTAAAGGTAAATTATGTAATTAAGGGTAAAAATAAGATTATAAAATTACCCTAAGACTTGAAAATATTTTATTGGATGAAAAAAATAGACCCATATCACTTAAGGGTATGAATAGATTAATTTCATGGACTTTTTACCATTAAAATGATATAATTATTTTTCAATCCAATGAAAGTGACAATATGTCACTCTCTTATATCTTATATGTGTAATAATTTTAATTTAGTGATAAACCTCATAAAACATAAAATACAAATAGTCTCCAGAAATATAATAAAATTATCTACATAATTATAATTTACTTATAATTTTTAGGGATTAAATAAATATCATTAATTATGACACAATAATGATGTAGAAATTATTTTATTGATTGAAATATCAAATAAATGGTTTTAAAAATATTAAAATAAATATTATATGAACTAATTAATTGTTCTCCAAAAATTTTATAGAAAAATATGATATGTTAATAATATATTAAATATTTTGGTTTGAATATATCATCTATGTGGATTTTATTTAAATTCAAATAAATTAATATTGTCAAAATTGACACTATTGTTATTTTATAAAAATAACATATTATAAAATTGATTGAAAATCACAAAAATATTTAAAAATTATGAATTGAAATTTATATGGTCTAAAATGTCCTAAAGTATTTAATTAAACACAAATTATAACACATAAGTAATTATTTATAACAGTTTAAAATTTAGAATATTATTACCACAAATAAAATTAAATAGATTAAATAAGGACAAATAAAGTTGATAAGTTTTAAAATAAATTAACAACATGTCTAAATCTTATTGTTTGATGATATTACAACCCTATCTCATCCACTATTCGGATTTGATTCATTTTTGGAGGTTTTTAAGTGGGGTTTTAGTTTATTATAAATTAATATTTTAGATGTTTCCAAGAGTTCCCTTATCCTCTCTTATAAAAGGGAACGCCCTCCCTCTCCTCCTCACAACATTTTGAGCCTTCAAACTCAGCCAAACCCTTTCCATTTATCTTCTCCACTTCCATAGAAAAACACTAGTGGTCCTGGTCTTCTTCAAAGGCCATATTTTGTGCCCTAGGAGGAGGTTTATAAGAGGTTCGTCAAAGAAGAGGAGGTTCAGATACGTACAGAGCATATCCGACCTAAGGTAAGGGAAAATATTGCAATATTATTTTTATCTGAGATTGTTTATAATTCAGAATTTACTGTGGAATATTTATCATCCACATACATGTTTCTTTAATCTTTAATATTATTTCTATCCTCTTACAATTTTTTAAATCATGTTTAATATATTGGTGAATTTTTAGTAAAAGATATGAAAGGAATCTTTTGTCGTTTTCATTACGAGATACTTTTTGACATTCCGACCAATGTATGAGAAGAATGTTTATTTATATTATACAGAATGAATGGATTTTTATGATTTCATAGAACATTATTTCCATGATGATTCATTTTCAAGTTTTCAAGTTTATTTTCAATTAACTTCTTTTAGTTTAAAATTTTATGACATGTTGTGAAAGGAAAAAAAAATTAATGTAGAAAGGATATTTTCCTCAAGAATGGAGTAAAAGTGTTTTATCAAAATTATTTTCCATCTACTATAATATAGGGTTATGTTTCTATTTATATTATTACATTGATTTAAATATGTTATGATGTAATGATTTTTATGAAGTCCTTTGATCTTATATGGATTATGTTATGATGGCATGATGTTTAAGAATCACATTTTTATTACATGGGTTATGCCCTGATGTATGATTTATGATTTTGTGGCACACATAAGAATGGTTTCATTGGGAGATAGGTGGGACCTATATCTCCCTCCAATTAATTGGGTAAAAAATTATATCTCATGAGATAGACATGTCTGAACGTCATGTTAATCCAGTTCAGTGATACATGACTGGAATGAGGTGTAAACTTGGCTCAGTAATGGACTTTGTCCACTATGATGGTCTTGGAAATGAATCTTGACCAATATTAAATGATTTTAAATCATTATTTTTGTATTCCACAAAGTTTCATGTCTTATGTTATGAATATTGGGATTACATTTCACTACAATGATTTATCACATGTCATGATATTATGAACTCTTTTGCAGGATAATATTTTCAAAATGTTATGTTCTTATGAATATGATATGATTGATAGTTCATTTGTTTTCCCTCACTGAGAATTTAGTCTCACCTTTTGTATGTTTTCTTTTCCCCAGGTCAGGAAGAAGGGTTTAATGTAGGATATGCCAAAAGGTACTCTAGATATGATGAAATAAATGGGTGAAAATGTATTTTATTTTTGAACAAGTTGTTTATATTTCCCAATTTCTAATGACACTATACCTATACGGTACTATCGTGGTTTTTTTATATGTTGTAATAAGTATTCTACAATTTTGAAGTAATAACAATTGATGTAAAGTATTGGTCATTATAACTGGTATCGTTATCCATCATTGGAAAAGGATTATGGGATTCCCATCTCATAATAGTTCCATCACGAATTTATCCAATGGATATCTATTCACACAACATCTCACAATTGGTGTCATTGATTCGTACCTCCATGGGTCTCAAAAGAAGCGAAGGGTAACAATTATTGATTAGTGGTACACTACACCATCTCCAACCACATGCTGTCAAACACAAAGGGGCCACCTGCTTCAGGAACTCACTCAATAATAACAGACTAAAAACCATACCATTGGAATCCACTACTATAAACACGCCCTATGTGGAACTAAATCTCATACAATCTCAAACTCTATAGGTCATGGTAATTCTCCAATGTCTTAGAAGAAATATTTAACGAACTTACTCCATGAGTGTTTCCACATGACTAGATCTATAAGAACATGACCTGATTCTTCCTTCTATGTCTCTAGTATTCTAACTCTGATGTTGAGGCCACGATGGTACCATCAAAGAATAATACCACATACTTATCCATGAAAGGTTATCCATTCAGCTAATAAGTCTCACAAGCTATTCTGTGGACCTCTACATGACAAAGAGAATCACCAAGGACTCAAATAAACTATAGAAAACCTAGTAAGACCACCTTGGTACATCCACCTCTCAAAATTATATTAGGTGATAACCCATCCTATGGTCAAACTCTTAAATCAACTATATCATCATCCATTGGGTTAAGAGACCATTGATTCTCATGGTAGGATACTTCCCTTTGTGTCACCTGGTAAAAATGACACCAATCCACACTAAACCTCAAGAACTCAACCACATATCTGCTGAACAACACAGGGCTACTCGACAAAAAAATGGGTCATATGAAGCCCCCTATTCTGTATACTCCTCAAACTACACCTCCATCTCTCACAGCTACACGAGATCATCCTGATATGACAACACAAATATTGGGTCATCCCTAATGCATGAACATGTCGAAAGCGGACTCTTAATGGTTTGTTAAAACTGACACAAACTCAATAGTGTATCCCTCATACTCCTACAATATCATAGGAATTGATAACTCATATAATTTGATTCTCTAAAGGTTTCACTATAAATCTGAGAGGAAGACATTCATAACATCTTTCATGTGATATTGTTAGACAATTCCTTAGATCACTACTTTCGAAAGGATGAAATATATATCCCAACAAATTAAAAGCATTTTTACTCTCTACAGTAGAAAAATATGATCATATATGATATAAAACCAATCCATTCTAAGAAAAAAAACATATGGTCCCCCTGCAACAATGGAAAGATTCCACATGAGGCTCTTTATATCCTCATAGAGTCATGTCACATGGTTGGTAGAAGAGTGACATCCATGATCCTATATGTACGATCCTACAATAAAAGATTCTAGAAAATATGGATACATAAGAATCAATAGGTCTTGAACATGGTATAAACTCAACAAAATATGGATCATAAATCAGTTATGAAAATTGAGAATAGAGTAGTGGTCACCCATGTCATACCATTAACCGCACTTAATGCCCCTAAATGCTTTTATAATTCAGAACCCAGCCATTCCATTTTCTGACTATTTACAACAAACATTGCTTCCATAGAAACCTTATTACATCAAACAACCTATAAACAATATTAAAAGAAACTCAACCACCACACCTCGAAACGATCCACTTTTGGTGGAACTGACTAGATCACATGGTTTTGGATGCCATCTTAAGAACACATCTCATTGGGGAAATTTTTACACTTCATTTCATGTTCATATTTGTGTCAAAAATTATCAACATAAAGATCTGTGAACACCCCACATCACCTTAGAAAACTATCATCACCTAGAACACCATATAAGTGAGTCTCATCCTTGTAGGTCATTCATACAATAGGCGTATTCAAATCCCCCACCAACCAAGAAGGGGGATTGACCCACCATAAAACATGGGAGATATCTAACATTGGAATATAGGGGGAGAACATGGAATAGGGGTTTTATATTCTTGTATAACTACATATAACATCTTCTGTATAGATAATATGATTCGAGGGAAACCATTCGATCGCTCGGGATCCGAACACACCAGATACCCATACCACTACCTTGATTCAATATTCTTCTACCTAATAGATTTTCATGTCACATTATCATAGTGGTACCCATTCATGGATCTCATGAAAAAATCCTTGCTTATGTGTACCATAGGCATGTAATTTTGGAGTTATCGACTACAAAACGCATTTAAGGTTATCTAAGTGATCAATAAAAGGATACATTTGTTTCTCAATAGGGTTATCACTTCTTGGTTCCCACATAGATAAAATAACCTCTTTATAGTGTCCCTGAACTAAAACCTCATAACTTTTTTGGTCATCATCACAACACCATCTCAAAATACTCTCATGGATTCTTCATAGTGGAATATTAAAAATTGTCAACATATACCATGATCAATGAGTATGTCTAGGGAGGTGAATGAAGAAAGACATGGAAACAAAAACCCATTCATATATTATTTATGTACCATTATATTTTTATATAAAAGAGTTTACATATACCAAATCCATAATATGGTTATCAAGGTCCTTGTGAATGGCTATGTCAGTCGTCGCACCAATACTAGCCACCCCGTCCCAAGAGACATTCTCAAAACTCTTTAAAACTATCACCACAGTCCCCAAAAAAAAACTCATAATTGGAAAATGAAAAATAAAAACTCTAATAATAAACCATGGAAGTGTCATAAAAATTTCGGTTGGGTACCCCACCTTTGAAACTATTCGTTCATGACATGACCCAATGAGGACCGAGACATAACTACCCTAAGCCCACCTCCACTAGTTCATGGGTTATAAGCTTGTGATTAAATGGAATCTCACACCAACATGAGGAGAATTAGTCTAATATACATATAAGAACACCCACATCTTCAATCCCATACAATGTTTAAATGTATTACTCATGATAATAATTTAGGTATAAATCTAAAATCCCACAAACATATTATCACATATTGTACTATAAAGGATAAAAGGGGCTAAATATTGGCCCACCAAAAACTCAAAAGTAATGTCCCACATTATCAAATAGAGGAGATTTTTTTCAAATCCAACATCAATCTACACCTTGGTTTTATATCCCAAACTAAATCCAAATTCTCCAAATCCATGATAGACACCACAATTTTTTTTCATTTACATAATACAAGTCATGTGTAGGTACATGATATGAATGGGTGAGTGTGAAAATATCCATTAGGACACCACAATGTTGACAAAAAGAAATAATTAAGTGTAATTAGATCATCAAATGTTATTTCAATCATAAAATTTTATATACAGCAAAACAAGGAGATATAATCAACAAAGACACATCATCTAAAGGTAAGATCAAAAGCTTAAATCCTAACATAGATTCCTACTAAAAGTTTTCATGGTAACTTCCTTCCTGAAGACTCCCCTCCACTATTCATGGAATCCATTATGGAACTCAACTAATATAACATGATCCATGATTGAAAAAGTAGTAATGTAATTCAAAAAAATATATAATTCTTATCGGGTCACACCATATGAATTATATTCTAGAAGTATGAAGAGAACAATAAAAAGTTGAAGATATTGCCCAAGTGCAAGGGGTATAAAAACAAATCAATCTGGAGTAACCTACTATATAGAGGATCCAATAGTGTTTTATAAATATGATTCCAAGAACAAAACCGAGTGTAAGATAATGATAGAGGATCTCAATATGTTACTCATGGATAGATTCCCACAACATTATCCAAGAATTCGCACTAAGGGAATCACTATCCTATTTATTGGATGTGATTACATACTAACCCTCAAGGAATATTCAAAGAATAAAATAATCTAATAGTGGTCCACGTATTCTCACACAATCATTAAGAAATGTTGAGATAAAAAAGAGGAATCTAACTTACCCAAACATGATTTCATGGTGTGCCCCTTGTTGTACGTGGCATGTATCACTATGTATGGAACTACACATATCTCAGGCTCATACGATATATATATTTCCTAATACTTAATATTTTACTAAGGGTACATGGAATGTAAAATATTGCTCTCTACTTGGATTGTAATTCTACTCATGCTTATGTACACTAGAATGCATTCACGTTTTTAGTCATATATGTGTACCATCCCATGTACCTCTGGCCATGTAATCTAGCCATGTCCATGTACCATGGCCTTCCCAATTCCATTAGTCCTCCCGGATACACACTAATAAACCATCATGGGATACATGGTGTTTTATAGGCTCATAATGTGTTTCAATATTTTATCTACCATGAAACCCATGCAATGAACATCATTTAGTACACAACATGTGTTCATAAGACTATGTTCCATGTAGTGGATATCGTCATAGAGATTATAAAAAATAATGTGTTTGTCTGACATGATCCGTCCCCAAGGGCTCGTTCCATGAATACTCCATGCCCACCTTCTATAGGCCAGGGGCTGGCGACTAGAACCAAAGGCATAAATCCCTAAAACTGGTAAGGAATTACCTTTATAAACTGAAAACAGACACACAACAGAGTATGAGATAAAAGTAAATGCCAAGTAAAGCTTTATAAAAAAGTGTGTTGAAAATGTAATGGGGCCGGAAATACAATCCCAACAGGGAAGTGAAAGTACACCTGAAAAAGGAATGAAACTACTTGGTCATCCCCTGGGGTTCCTACCTAAAGGTTAGGTATAGATGGCCTCCTCAGCACTCTATGCCTGTCATTCTCCACCGTGTACTGACTCGTCGTATGGTCCACCTCCAGGTACCATCCAGTCATGCTACTCGGCCTTAGTCAGCATTGTGCATCATCTGTATCCAACACAACATGGTGCGGGCATAACCTGTGCGGGGGTGAGTATTACAATTCTCAGTAGGGACCCTGATACCATCAAGGTCCCACAAAATCCAACAAGGATAAACCAATAAGTATGAAATCAACAGATACCCCCACTTAGGTATAGGCCCATACATATAGATAAGTTATCAAGTAATTCATCTAAATAAAGAGGGAAAAAAAGATTTACTGACTCAGGTCACACAAGTATACATCTTATGTAGAGATATATAGATGATTAGATATATCCACTGAATCATCATATCTGTCGGACCAACACATGATTCAGGACCCGCTATTCTGTCGGACCCACACATGATCGAGGAATAAAAGTCCGAACTGTCAGACCAACACGTGATCCAGGAACAGTCTTCAGAGCTTTTGGGCCAACACATGATCTAAGACCAGCTATTCTTTAGACAAACATGTGATCCAAGAACAGAAGTCAGAACGGTCGGACCAAGACATTATCCAGGAACAGTCGTCAGAGCACATCCAACCACAAGGATTCCACTAGCATTCTTGATTCCAGGAGGGTCTGATCCTAAATCCAAGAGTTGATACATCAACTACAATTTCATCCCATGTCGATTTATCTCTAAGTTTCGTCTCGTCAAAAGAAACACAATGTGACAGAAGGTGCGCCAATCGGATGCCCGGTCTGGGAGTTATTGGCATTTCTGTTCCGTGGTCCCGGTTGGATTTAGGTTCAATCAAGCCTAACCATTCCCCAATTGCATCCATAACTCAAGTGGGGTATTCCAAAAGAACCTTCTCGCTCCAAGATTTCCGTCAGCGCAAACGGTTCTTCAATCAGACACCCGCAGCCCAAGTTATGCGCGAAAAGGTGGAAACATGCCAAAATATGTCCAGGTCCGGTCCGAACCTGTCAGACCGACCCGGACCAACTGAGGTCTGGACTAGGGTCCGACCCAGTCCGCAGGTCCAACCTGGACCGCGGGGGAGGCCTGGCCCATGAATGTGGCCCAACCGATAATGGCGGCCTAGCCCGCGCTGGGCTCGGCCCGTGGGGGGGGGGGGGGGTGGGGGGTCCACCCTAGAAACATCCAGGGGGAGGCCGCGCCCCCTGGTTCCCAAATGGCTCAGTCATTTGGGCCGGTGCAACTAGCATCAGGCTGGCGCCGGTGTGTCACACGGGACCCAGCAGGGTCCTGCTATTTCCAGCTGGATGAGCAACTTGCCGGATCCTCGTGCGGTGCCGGTTGTGCCACGCCACTTCCGACGTCCAGGAGGCTCGGGTCGCCGGTCTTCTTCACGGACGGGCTCGAGCCAGCCGCTGCTGCACCGTCGTGGCCAAGGGTCGTGACCCTCCTTCAGCCACCATGCGGTGCGAGTTGTACGGCACCTTATCCAGTGTCCCGGTGGATCAGACCACCGGCTTCCTTCGCGGTTGGACTTGTGCTGGCTTCCGTTGCACCTCTGTGGTCCATCGGCCACGACCTTCTCCTCTGGTGGGGCGGTAGCGGAGCCTCCGTCCATGCGGTGATGATCATCGCATCGACCATCGATGAACTTTCTGCAGGCCACCGGATGAGTTCCGGTGGCCCGATTCTCACTCTGGAAGAAGTCACGCATTCCTCTGGTCATCTCCCTCGATCCGTAACCATTGTTTATGGGTAACTCTCAACCTGGACTCATGCCGTGTTGAGAGTCAAAATCCAAAAAGACTGTGGAGGGGTCATGTCATGTTTGTTCGGCCCGCGCCCTCCGCGTAAGGGTGATATCAAGCATCTTCGAATTCTAAACCACAGTGGAAGATGTAGAACATGAAACAAATTCAAACATAAATCCCCTACCTCGGGTTCTTTGTTTGATGGTGATGCCACGGAAAGGTGGATGTCGATTCATTGATGTCGGGGATAAATATGAAGAAGTCTAGGATGTCATCTTCGGTGTTCTTCATTGACATCACTTCCCCCCTTGCGCCAGTTGAAAATCGTTCTTCGTTGGCGGAAGAAGTGTTCTTCGTTCATCAGTGGTCATTCTTCTTTGGAGTGTTCTTATTCTCCCAAGCTCTCCTCTCCAAAATACCAAAGTGAATCGATGTGAAAAATAACATATTATAATATCTATTAATTCATTGGAAATGAAATTCAAAATGAGGAATTTAATTAATTTATTTGGACAAATTAATTAAATGGGGTGGGTTGGAACCATTAAATGCAGAGGAGATCAAGAGGCTCCACCTCATTAATGAGGGGAGTTCTAGAGTTTATGTGGTCCCGGGTGGTCCCCACCACATTAATCCTCACAAGGGAGGATGAGTTCTAGTGGTCCCCCCCACCATAACCTCTCATGGGAGGTTAAGGTGTGGTGGTCCCCACCTCCATCCTCTACACGGTGGTTATAAAAAAAATACAATAAAATAAGTCATGCACCTATTTCATTTTATTATTCCACGTAAAACCCAAAAACTACCTTTTATTCTCGACCATCTTTCATCAAGGTGAAAGCCTTCTTAAGCGAATACCGGTGTTTTGAGTTCAACGGTACCCTCAGATTTCAACTCCGAGCACTGGTACAAAAGTTATAAAAACTCACTCGTATGTTTACTGAACACACCCAAACAAAACTTCAAAAATTGATTCTGGGAACACCGGGGTTCTGAATCACGCACCGTTAGTTGTTACCGTCTCTTAAAAATCTTGTGTATTAAATTTGTTTCCATGGGATTTCTGGGTCTTTAAAATATCCCCACATCAGTGCTTTGCTTCCCCTTAAGCTATAACTCGAACTAAGGAAACAAATGGGGGTACTGAGCATGCATCTAAGCCTCCCGCTCCCATGTGATCTCCTGCAGGTTCCTATGATTCCAACATACATGCACCAGAGGTATCGACCAACCACGAAGGACCCGCTCTTATTGATCCTCAATCTCCACTGGAACCTTTGTAAATGTCTCCCCATCCTTGATGTCCAGATCCCAATGTTCAATGATGTGTGAAGGGTCGTGCACGTATCTCTCCAGCTGAGATACGTGGAAGACGTCGTGCACCCGGTGCAATTGGGGGGGAAAACTAAGCAGTAAGCCACCTCGCAAACATTACAGGGGACTTGGAAAGGTCTTATAAACCTCAGAGATATCTTTTCGCCTCGAAAAAGTCTCCATAGATCTCATCGAGGTGAGACCAATAGAAAGACATGATCACTATCCTCGAACTCTAGAGGTCTACGGCTTCTGTTAGCATACGACTTATGCCTGCTATGTGCAGTCTTCATCTGCTCTTGGATGATATGTACCTTCTCTGTGGTAGCTCACACCATCTCTGGTCCCACCAGTACTGACTCCCTCTAGTCTTTCCAGCTCAAGGGTGATCTGCAATGTCACCCATACAGCACCTCGAAAGGTGCCATACTGATGGTGTAGTGATAGTTGTTGTTGTACACAATCTGCACAAAATGCAAGTGATCCTCCCAGATACGACCGAAGTCATGGACACAAGCACATAGAATTTCCTCAAGAGAATGAATGGTCCAATTAGTCTAACCCTCCTTCTGAGGATGGAAGGTGTTGCACAAATGTACACTACTACAAAAACGGGCTTTAACAACGCTAAAAATGGGCTTTAATAGCACTAAAAATGGATGTAAAGCTCGATTATGATAAAGGGGGTACCCTTTATCAGTGCATACTGAGCGCTAATAAAGGTTGACTTTATCAGCGCTAAAAGAGCACTGATAAAAAACACTTTATCAGCGCTAAAAGATCACTGATAAATGAGTGTTTTATTAGTGCTTATTTAGCGCTGATAAAGTTGTAGTTAATCAGCGCTTTTTTAGCATTGATAAAAGAACAATTTATCATCACAAAAAAAGCGCTGATAAATGCCATGTCTGCTGCTACGAAATAATATGCAGTAGCACACCCAAACACCTACAAAAAAATAAGCATCTCAATAAGCTAATTAAAGCAAGTATACCCACACAAAATTAACACATAAATCAGAAGCTAATTAGACCAATTATACCTATACAAAAATTATACCCATACATAGAAGAAATAAGTTGATTCAACATCCAAGCCTTCTCCACATCTTCCACCATTAGAGTTATCATGTTGTATTCCCCTTTGTATAGTAGCTTTCCCCTCATATTTATATATGTATTAATCTATTATATCCCCGTTCTATTTTAAATTCATTTTACCTCTGTTATACATTACCATTCTTCTTTATATTTTTTCATATCAAAATTTAGATTTGTTAGAAGGATATCATTGGTTTTTGGAGTTCTCCATCATTATTCTAGGAATATGAGGCCCACGTTCATTGGTTTCAATAACATTCTCCAAGTAAATGGGATGTATACTTTAGAAATCACATGGATATCAAGTATTTTATATTATATTAAAACAGATTTTACAAAATGGATAGAAACCAGGGGGAATACCCATTATGGAATCCGATTCCCATCATGAATGCCTCTTCCTAGAGTTGGTAAATCCATATCCCCCTTGATAATAACTCTTTCATCCAAAAAAACACTCAAATTCTATATTCAAAACCTCTCTAGGGTGGCTAGTATCTACAATGTAGAATAATTTATGTTATCATTCTTCATTTAACCCTATCCCATCAGAAAGAATAATGTTGTGGACCACTTATCCTTGAAAAACACAACACTACCAAATTTGTAACCTCTATGGAATAATTTAAACAATATATCAAATATTCTTATCGTAAACTATGGTTAAAATTATCCACAATGTTTTATGTAATTTATATAGTGTATCCACAACCTTCGATTCAGGCCCCATGATTGTGATGACACAGTGGTCAAGCCCGCGATGTAGTGGGTGTTAATTATCCAATGCCACATGTTCTTCTCTAAATCTTCCATAGTGATACTATGACACAACAAAACCAAAAATGGTGTAACCATGGATATGGAACGTTTTTTTATTTATTTGGACCTCATAGTTGTCTAATTTAATTCATGTTATCATTCATGGATTTTCACATTATACGAAATTCATGGGGGTCATCCCAGTCTCTAGATGTCATCCACTACATCTCCTGACATTGATAATATAATTTTGGCTATATGATGATCTATCTCATTAGAATATATGTAAAAATTAACTGAGATACCCTGGTGGCATAGTGATTTTGAGGTTGGTAGGCTACGACAGTTGCATCAAGGGATTGTTTGATTAAGGGAACAAGAGTGGTGATTGTTGAAAGGATTTTTTTTGTAATTTACAACCCCCTAATCTCACCTCAACCAAAATATGATAATTACATCGGATCCCACTTCCATATACTTGTTCCCCTGACTTTATATTTATAATCATGTCATATTATAGTTAGTGGAATCATATAACCTCACAATACGACCCACACAAGTGATGTCCCACATCCATTAGTGCACATAATATCCTAATGTCCCAATATTCTCTTCTACTCATCCAAATACCTCTACGTTCACAATTAAATTTCTTTTCCTCCACAATCCATCCATGTTGGATACCCTTTATGTAATTTAATTCCCTATAACCCTAATGTATTTTCTATGTGGCTTGAACCCTTTTGGTTTGGGGATAACATGGGTCGGAAAAATTATTTACCTAAAAATATATAAAACACTTAATTATGATTTGTAAATGTCACCAAGGATCCTTGGATTGTTAACATAAAATATCAAGACAATCTGAATGCGTTTGGTGGGATTTTCATAGTCAGTTGCTGTTTTCAATTAAAATTGTTTCCATTTTAAACATAAGAGAGACCCTTTGAGTTCTAACGGCCACACCGTGCCTTGGATTGAGACGAGGATGACTCGTACACATCACAAATGACCCTTGGATCATTCTCCTAAATTATCAACACAATCCGAATGTGTTTGGTCAGATTTTCATAGGTAAGTTGTTGTTTTCAATTAAAATTGTGTCCATTTTAAACAAAAGAGACACCCTTTTAGTGGTACCGGCCACAATGTTCCTTGGATTAAGGTAGGGATGGCTCATAGATGTCACACATTACCCATGGATCTTTATTCTAAAGGATAAAGGCAATCAGAATGTGTTTGGTCATATTTACGTAAGTTAGTTGTTGTTTTCAATAAAAACTGTGTCCATTTAAAAAAAAAGAGAGACCCTCTGAGTGATAGCAGCCACACCGTGCCTCGGATTGAGGCAGGGATGACTCTTACACATCACAAAGGACCATTGGATCATTATCCTAAAGGATGAACACAATCCGAATGTGTTTGGTTGGATTTTCGTAGGTCAGTTGTTGTTTTCACTTAAAATCGTGTCCATTTTAAACAATAGGAAGACCCTTTGAGTGATAGAGGTCACACCGTGCCTTGGATTGAGGCAGGGTTGACTCATAAATGTCACAAAGGACATGTGGATCTTTATCCTAAATGATCAAGACAATCTGAATGCATTTGGTCAGATTTTCATAGGTTAGTTGTTGTTTTCAATTAAAATTGTGTCCATTTTAAACAAAAGACAGACCCTTTGAGTGCTAGCAGACACACCGTACCTCGTATTGAGGTGGGGTTGACTCATACATGTCATAAAGGACCTGTGGATCGTTCTGCTAAAGGATCAATACAATCTGAATGCGTTTGGTTGTATTTTTGTATGTCAGTTGTTGTTTTCACTTAAAATTGTGTCCGTTTTAAACAAAATAGATACCCTTTGAGTGGTACCAGCCACACTGTGCCTCGGATTGATGCATGGATTACTCGTACACGTCACCCAAGACTCTTGGATCGTAATCATAAAATATCAAAGCAATCTGAATGAGTTTGGTGAGATTTCTGTCGGTCATTTATTGTTTTCAATTAAAATGGGGTTCATTTTAAACAAAAGAGAGACTCTTTGAGTTCTAGCAGCCACACCATGCCTCAGATTGAGGCAGGGATGACATTTACACTTCAAAAAGGACCTTTGTATCATTATAATAAATGATCAAGACAATCCAAATGCGTTTGGTTGGATATTCGTACATCTGTTGTTGTTTTCACTTAAAATCGTGTCCATTTTAAACAAAATAGAGACCCTTTGAGTGGTACCGGACACACTGTGCATCAAATTGAGGCAGGGATGACACATACACGTCACCAAGGACCCTTGAATCGTTATCAAAAAATATCAATGAAAAAAGAATGCATTTGTTTTTATTTTCATATGTCAATTGTTGTTTTCAATTACAATGGTGTTCATTTTAAACAAAAGAGAGACCCTTTGAGTGCTAGCGGCCACACTATGCCTCAGATTGAGGCGAGGATGACTCTAACATGTCACCAAGGACCCTTGGATCGTTCTCCTATAATATCATGGCAATATGAATGTGTTTGGCCAGATTTCCGTAGGTCTGTTGTTGTTTTCAATTAAAATCGTGCCATTTTAAACAAAAGAGATACCCTTCAAGTGGTACCAGACACACCATGCCTCTTATTGAGGCATGGATGACTCGTAGACGTCAAAAAGGACCCTTGTATCGTTCTCTTAAAGGATCATGTCAATATGATGTGTTAGGTCATATTTCCATAGGTTAGTTGTTGTTTTCAATTAAAATTGTGTCCATTTTAAACAAATGAGAGACCCTTTGAGTAACAGTAGCCACACCGTGACTCGGATTGAATCAGGGATGACTTGTACACATCACAAAGAACTAGTGGATCGTTCACCTAGAGGATCAACACAATCCGAATGCATTTAGTCATATTTCCATAGGTCATTTGTGGTTTTCAATTGAAATGGTGTCCATTTTATAAAAAAGAGAGTCCCTTTGAGTGATAGCAACAACACCATGCCTCGAATTGAGGCGGGCATCACTCTTACACATCAAAAATTAACATTGGATCGTTCTACTAAAATATCAACACAATATGAATGTGTTTGGTTGGATTTCATTTGGTTAGTTGTTGTTTTCACTTAAAATGGTGTCCATTCTAAACTATAGTGAGACCCTTTGAGTGGTATCGGCCACACCATGCCTCAGATTGAGGTAGGGATGACTCATACACCTCTCAAAGACAATTGGATCATTATACTAAAGGATAAACACAATCCTTATGCGTTTGGTTGGATTTCCATATGTCAGTTGCTGTTTTCACATAAAATCGTGTCCATTTTAAACAAAATAGAGACCCTTTGATTGGTACTGGCCACACATTGCCGCATATTGAGGCGGGGATGACTCTTACATTTCACCGAGGACCCTTGGATCTTTCTTATAAAATATCAAATTAATCTGAATGCGTCTGGTCAGATTTTCATAGGTCAGTTGCTGTTTTCAATTAAAATTGTGTCCATTTTAAACAAAAAAGAGACCCTTTGAGTGCTAGCGGCCACACTGTGCCACAGATTGAAGCGGGGATGACTCCTACACATCACCAAGGACCCTTGGATTATTATCATAATAGATTAAGGAAATCCTAAAGCGTTGGTTAGATTTTCATTGGTCAGTTGTTGTTTTCAATTAAAATTGTGTCCATTTTAAACGAAAGAGAGACCGTATGAGTGATAGCGGCCAATCCAAGACTCGGATTGAGATAGGGTTGACTCATACACGTCACAAAGGACCTTTAGATTGTTCTCCTAAAGGATCAACACATGCCTATTGCGTTTGGTCAGATTTTCATAGGTCAGTTGTTGTTTTTAATTGAAATGGTGTTCAATTTAAACAAAAGAGATACCTTTTGAGTGCTAGTAGCCACATAGTACCTTTAATTGAGGCATGGATGACTCATACACATCACCAAGGACCCTAAGATTGTTCTCCAAAAAGATCAAGGCAATCTGAATGCGTTTGGTCAGATTTCTGTTGGTCAGTTGTTTTTTTCAATTAAAATGGTGTACATTTTAATCAAAAGAGAGGCCCTTTGATTGGTAGCGGCCACACCATTCCTCAGATTGAGGCGATGATGTCTCTTACACATCAAAAATTACCCATGGATTGTTCTCATAAAGGATCAACACAATCTAAAAGTGTTTGGTCAGATTTCCGTAGGTCAGTTGTTGTTTTCAATTAAAATCGTGTCCATTTTAAACAAAAGAGAGACCCTTTGAGTTGTACCGGAAACACCGTGCCTCGTATTGATAGGTGGATGACTCGTCCCGAATGAGTTTGTTCTGATTTCCGTAGGTCAGTTTTTGTTTTCAATTAAAATTGTGTCCATTTTAAACAAAAGAGAGACCCTTTGAGTGATAGCAGCAACACTGTTCCTCAGACTGAGGTGGGGATGACTCGTACACTTCTCAAAGAACCAGTTGATCATTCTCCTAAAGTATCAACATAATCCTAATGCATTTGGTTGGATTTCCATAGGTCAATTATTGTTTTCAATTAAAATTGTTTCCATCTAAAACAAAAGAGACACCCTTTGAGTGATAGCGGCCACACCGTGCCTCAGATTAAGGCGGGGTTGACTCATACACGTTACAAAGGACCTGTGGAATGTTCTCCTAAAGGATCAATATAATTCGAATATGTTTGGACAGATTTTCGTATGTCAGTTGTTGTTTTCACTTAAAATTGTGTCCATTTTTAAAAAAAATAGACACCCTTTCAGTGGTACCGGCCACACCAAGCCTCGGATTGAGGTGGTGTTAACTTCTACATGTCACAAAGGACTCGTGGATCATTCCCCTAAAGGATCAAGGCAATCAGAATGTGTTTGTTCATATTTTCGTACATCATTTTTTGTTTTCACTTAAATTCGTTTCAATTTTAAACAAAATAGAGACCCTTTGAGTGGTACCGGCGACACTGTGCCTCAGATTGTGGCGGGGTTGACTCGTACATGTCACCAAAGACCATTGGATCATTCTCATAAAAGATCAAGGCAATCCGAATGCATTTGTATGATTTTCATAGGTGAGTTGTCGTTTTAAATCAAAATTTTGTCAATTTTAAACAAAAGAGAGACCCTTTGAGTGATAGCTGCCACACCGTACCTCGGATTGAGGTGTGGATGAGTCATACACGTCACCAAGGACCCTTTGATCATTATCATAAATGATAAAGGAGATCATATTGTGTTTTGTCGGATTTCCATAGGTTAGTTGTGGTTTTCACATAAAATCATGTCCATTTTAAACAAAATAGAGACCCTTTGAGTGGTTCATCATTCTTGCGTGTTGCTGGTGAATATCATCGGTTAAAATGGGAAAATGACTGATTTTATAAAGGATGTTTTATTTAATAACATTTACAAATTTCCTAATAACATTTATATACAAAAATGTTTAATCTTTTCATCCCCTTAAACCCTCTTAAAAATGACCACCAATTATACATGTCCTTATGTCAGATTTTCATTGTATTTGTGTTCAATCTTCCATCAGGTAAGCGGCCCACTGGTTTCTGAACACATCTATATCGTCTTGTGAGTATGAGGCTTTTCGGCAGTCAGATTAGTACTGCAAAATATAAAAATGAAGAATTAATAAATAAATTAAATGAACTAGTAGTTGTTTTTGAAAATACCTCTTTAGAGATGCTAGTTTGTTGATGAAAAATGATCTCTTTCAAAAATTTACAGACATATTAACCGTATTCATTATAGTTTGTTTTATTGGACACTAAAAAATAATTGATCATTGGGAGAATAAGTAACTTGTATTGAGATGTGTTTGGATAGTGAAATTTTATTATATATACCCTGATATTTGTCCAGACGTAGTACTTTCTTTCCTCCTTATTCTTAGCCCCTATCCTCATTCCTTTTTTAGACGATAATGATACACCGCCCTATCATAACCGAATCCCCAATAAAAGATAAGATAAATTATATTACTTGATATTTAGACCTAAAACGTAAGATATAGTGTCTTGCAATTTCCCAAACTCCATCATGTGTGGTCAGTTTGATGGATATTCTTTCTTTGAATCCAGAAAATAAATATTTGGAGTATCCAAGCTCACACCAATTAGTAACCAATGTTTCCTAAAAACACAAAAAGGATAAAGTAATAAAATAAGTGAAAACATAATTGATATGCTTTAATCGTAGAGTATTACCCCCGCATGGTTGGTATTAGGAATAGTCTGTCATCTGTAATCTTACATTCAAATGTTTTTAGCAAGCCGTTCACTATTGCATCCCTTTTTGATGGCTCTATTTTTGTTAGGTTTGTTGATGTGATATGAGGACTAACGAGTCCAATTCTTCACTGATGGGAAAATTCCATGAACGTTTTTTCATAAATACGTCTATTGACAACATAAAATGCATTTAGTTATAATTTTCACATTAGATCAGCTTTTAGAAAATCAATTAATGGAAACAGACCTCATATATACATTTACAACTGTGAAGCCTAGCCAACTTTTTTCAAGGATCTCATTTACATTTTCATTAGCAATGAAATCTTGACTTTCCTCTCTGTATATATTCTCTTCGAAAACCACTATATGACTATTTCCATCTTTTAGCTTCATATCCACATGTGTCTTCAATGCTAGTAAATTTGGATAGAGAACAGGTGGTGTAATTGTGCTTTCAGTAGCTCCTTTGGATCGGTTGGTCGATCCTTTAGATGGTTTGAGCTGACGTTTTTCACCCCCTTCCCTTTCTCCGTCTATAACAACAATCATTGGTTCAGACCCTTTTTCATTAATTATTAAGGGATTAGCTTGAAAAAAAGGAAATAAATACCTCTTTGTCCGCATGTACTCTTAAAAGTTGTGACAACAATGCAATGAATGTCCCAATCACCTTTTCAACCATATGAATATCATCGTCATCAAGTGGAATAGGTAGCTCTGCATTTGGATCATGATCTACTGAAATCATCACTTTCAGATGATATTTTGGAAGTGGTCTATTATGCAGTGTGGAATCTAGGATATTGAACACTGTAGCCCTCGCTACAAGTTGATAATGGGTGTTTCCAGATATAAATCACAATCATTATCACCCTGTAAAATATCAGTATAGAAAAATTATCAGTGTTTTTCTGATTCACATTTCATGGGAACAATTATTAGAATAATGATTACCATGGCTAAGAGAGTTCTTTGAGGTGAATGGCTCACCTCAAAGCTGGTGGCGGTGGGGCGGGATGCTCACGTGCTGGTTTTTTCTTGAGTTGTTTCTTCCCTTGGCATGACACCCATAAAAGGTGCTAGCAAATCTCCCTTCCATTTTAATAGTTCTTCAAGGGTTACTATTTTTTTTGCTCATTTTTTATAATTTTTCATCTGTATCATTTTTTTTTCTTATTCTAAAAAATATACTTTGGGTGTCACCTCAAACCCTGCACCTCTGACACGACCGTATTTTTCTGGCTGCTTCAAAGCCATCGATAATAGGTTTGTATCTGCTACAAGATACCGGATTCCTGTGTCTGTCTGATATAGGAAAATAACAAATTATTTTTATGTAATAGAAATTTAAAACAAATCTTTTTATCATCGTGTCATACTTACACATATTTCCCACACTTTCTGTGTTTTCTCATCTACTAACTTACCTTCTTTGTTCACACATGCCTCCTTCCATAGCACATGACGTGGGATGGAAGTGCATTTGGTTTTACACTCATCAATCTACATATAAACATATAAAGATAATTATGATGTTTCTTATTGTCACCTAACAATATTACTATAAATTTAAAATACGTACCATTTTCTTTTCTAATGAAGCGTACCCCATACTTGCTTTGCGATACAGGTATGCTGGTTTTGATGCACGTTACTTATTTTCAGTACTGAGTTTCTATTTCATAAATGAAATATTTACAATCAAAGTGATGAATACAGGTATCCTCAAACAACGTATTATCACCCAAAATGTACCTAAAACCTCCTATCCTTACGACGGTCAATAAATCCATCCCAAGCTTCTTGGGATATTAGGTGAGCATAGAAAATGGGTTGGTGTGGGTTAATTTTACCTTTGGAATCTTTCAGGTGACATATTGTTAAAATAGTGATAAAACATCGATGAATCCTTCCTTCAAGCCTTAGTACATAATCCTTGTGTGAGTTGTATATTATAAATATACTCTTCAAGAGATTTAGAAGAGTAAGACATCGTTTAATTATTTTATTTTCTAGTAAATTAAAGAAATTAATTCATAAGGTTATCGTAATTTCTTCCTAGATCACATCCTTCAGCCCAGACACAACATGTTTCCATGAATCTATGTCCATCGGCACGTGTTGCCGAGTGACAACTCCATTATAGCTGCTAAACATAGCCTTGTTGGGATTCACATGTTGGCCTCGTTCATTCCATCTGACTTCAAATTTGATGCCTTTGCTTTTTTACCTTAATAATTTTGGATAACACCGCCAAAATACAACCCACCTGTGTTTTCTGCGACATCGGTCCTTCATTCCTGACCATTTCATCGATATCAACATCATCTACATGTTCATCTAAAATGGTATCAACGGAATTTGATGATGGTTGTTGGACCTTAAAACTAGGAGAAGCAGGATCCACAGTAGTAGGAGAAGGAGAATCTGCAACAAGAGCAACAGGAGCCGCAGCAGGAGGAGCAGCAAGACCACCAAGAGCCGTAGCAGGAGCAGCAGCAGGAGCAGCAAGATCTGCAGGAGTAGCAGGAGTAGCATCAGCTGCATCATCAACAGCTTGAGTGACTTGTTCAGTCTCAAGGTTAGGCACATCAGAATAGGCAGAAGTTGTTATCTGAAAAAGTGGTTGAACAGTTAATTTAGATTACATAAATTCAGTAATGATAAGACAATAACATGAGATAACAAGATCTATATTATAAAAATAAAACCTTTTTAATGAACTCCCTTTCTTTTTTTTTCAACAGTTGAAGGGATTTGACACGTCTATCGAGTATAAAAATCCCTTCATTGTGGTCCCCTCTAACATACAAAACATCATCTACATTGGGACCGCACCGAAATGATTGCGATGTACCACTAAAAGGATCGTCCTCAAAGGAATTTTCATCGGAACGTTCAATAGTTTTGGATGATAACAGAATAGTCGACCACTTTCGTTTTGCAGGATATGGAACATAAAAAACATGTATCGCTTTTTATTCCATTATAAACTATCTGTCTTTGTACCCTTCTATACTAAAATCAACTTTCACAAATCCCCATTCATCTATTTTAACACCACTATTGTTATCAACCCATTTTCATTGAAAAAACATCAATTGGAATGTCTTATAATCCAACTCTGATATTAGTTTGATAATGCCAAAGTATGACATATTTGCATAAATTGGATTTCTGTCCTTACTAACAAAAACATGCATCACTTCAGCCACTTGTGTAACTCCACTATTTTTCATGGTACTATCTTCATCATGTTCATCTGTATAGAATGCATAACAATTAATTACATAACCACTTTAAGATAATACATACACACTTGGTCCGGCGGCTAGCCATCGAAGACGTTCGGACATTGAATTCGGATTTTCATCCAAAGGCTTAAAAATATGGTCCTGAAACCAACCTATAAAATGTTGATTATGTGTATCTGATAACCATTTCTCTTCCCTAGATGGATTCAACTGCCTAATAATTTCTTTGTGAGTTTCAATATATGGAGCAACCTCCCAACTTTTATGAAAAACATAAATATGGGCTTGCTCCCGATCTGTAATACTGATTTTCTCAACTTATCTTCTAGAAATTCCCTCACCCTCAATGCGTCCAGTGTGACAAGATTTCGGGAAACCAATGCTTTTCACATTAGATAGGTATTCGGTACAAATTCAATGGCTTCCTCAACAATATATTGCTCCACTATACAACCCTCTGGCCGAATTCGATTTTTGACATACCCTTTCAAAATCATCATATACCGTTCAACAAGATACATCCATCTATAGTGCACAAGACCACAAATTCGAATCTCTCTCACCACGTGAATCATCAAATAAACCATGATATCAAAGAATTTTGACGGGAAGAACATTTCTAATTCACATAATATGATGAAAAATTATTTTTTCCATAGATTTAAATTTCACCGGGTCTAAAACTTTGCTACATATAGCTTTGAAAAAGAAACAAACTTTGGTTAATGTATTATGGACATTCTTGGAAAAATGCAACGTAGAGTTACATGAATTAGATCTTGCATTAAAACAAGGAAATCATGTGATTTCAAATCTTTTAACTTCAAATCAATCATTGAGACAATGTTCTTGATATTTGATGAGTACCCCTTTGGAACCTTTATATCATTGAAGAAATTGAAAAACTGATATCTCTACTCCCTTGAAAGAGTATAAGCAGCTGGAGAAAGAAACATTCAATTTTCACCCTTCACGAGATCCAACTCTTCTCATATTCCCATGTCAACCATGTCCAACCTTTCTTTAATTCAATCTTTTGTTTTTACAGGGGAATTAAGAAATGATCTGATAACACTGTCTCATACATTTGTTTCCACATGTATCACATCAAGAAAATGTCTGACATACAAAATATTCCAGTATGGTAATTCAAAATAAAACTGATCTCTTTTTCCAAACGATTTTTTTATGGTTTTTAAAAAATGGATTACCGAAAACAGTGTTCAGATCTTTTACTTTCTCAAACAGCTGATCACCTATTAGTGGAGACAGTGTTGCGCATTTTTCTGAACATTCATTGAATGATTTCGTCCAAGATCGGTACTTATGCCGACGAGGTAGAAATCTACGATGTCCTAGAAACACAAATTTCAATTAATGTTTCAACCTAATTGATTTTGTATCTTATTCGCACATGGGACACCCTTGAGTTCCTTTAATGCTATATCCTAACAAATTTACATAATCAGGGAAATAGTTTATTGTCCCATACAACATTGCTCTCAATGTGAAGTATTCACTTTTATAAGCATCATACAACATTGCACATGAATCCCACAATAACTTCAAATCCTCGATCAAAGGAGCTAGACAAACATCAAAATCATTACCTGGTTGTTTTGGTCCTAATATAAGAATAGATAAGAAGATGAATTTCTCCTTCATTGATAACCAGGGTGGCAAGTTATAATTTACCAACATAACAGGCCTTGTACTATGAGTGATGGTTTTAAATTCAGAAGGATTCACTCCATCTGTAGATAATGCAAGACGATGGTTTCTCGGCTATTTTCCAAATTCAGGATAATCATGATCAATTTTCTTCTATTGAGGAGAGTCGAACAGATGACGTAATTTCCCATCTTTATTTCTTTTATCTACATGCCATGACAATTGTCTTGCAGTTTCTTCACTTCCATATAGACGCCTAAACCTTGGAATGATTGGAAAGTACCATAAAACATTCTTAGGATTGGATTTATCTTTCTTATATCGAGAAGAACCACACATTGGGAGCTCATTATCTTCTGGGAGAATGTTATTCAAGAGATCAAGTAGTTCCGTAAAACTGACATCACCTCATCTGTTTCCTACTTTCAATTTATACAACATTAATACAGCTGACAATGTTGTATACTTAGTGAAAGCAGCATACAATGGCATCTTTGCACAACTCTTTAACTTCTCAAACAATTTTGGGCAATCACGGAGTTCATCTTCAATTGTCTTTGTCATTTCCTCAATACGATCTTCATTATCATTGACATCTGTAATCACATCCTCTACATAGTCCACTTCATTACCCATATTTGTGCTCATATATGATGATCCACAAAACACAGTTTTATCTCAGCGAGTAGCTACATTCACTTTTTCTCTATGGTTATTAAAAAATTTATAACTCCAATCTATTTTGTGACATATCAAATGTTCTTCCAACTCTTCTAGAGTAAGTTGTCTAGAATAACAATAATGAAAATACGGAAAAAAGAATTTTAGAAGGATCCTTTGCGTGATCCTTTGCAAACATGATGAACTCTTTCACTCCATTCTCGTACTCTATTGTCAAACGATTAGAATCCATCCAATCTTTATTCATCTTCATCCTATTAGAATATCAAATATTAGTATTTATGGTTCATTTACAAAAAAAAATACTTCAAAATACAGCAGAAGATAACCACTTCCTTATAAAAATAGAAATTAATAGAGCCTAACCATTTGTATTTATTCATCTTATTTAAATATAATTACTTTAGATTCATTATAGTTTCCTCAAATCACCCCATACCAAACACAAGAATAACCAAGAATGATACATGTACCAATCCTAGGTCTCTTCCCTACATTAAATATCATCATGCCTAAATACCCATATATCCACACCTACACATGTTACAAACACATAAAAAACCATATCCACATCAAAACAAAAGTACCAATATGGATTTCAATCAGGTTACTCGACTCAAGTAGTGGTTTGTGAGAAATAATAAGAAAATATAATAAGAATATAGTCAAACATAAATCTCAAACTGGTGTTAGTAATACAATAAACCAAAGGTATCATTACATCTATCAAAATACTCTGAAGGATCCCATATGCGACTGTAGTCCCAGGTGGTGAAGGTTCCTGAGGAGGAAGGGGCGAACATGCACCTATTAGGGTTCGAGGTCAGGTCACTGAGGTTGATGGTGGACCAGTACTCCTACAAGGTTTCATTCTATATTTCCCAAACCATGTCGTGGTACCCTAGGATGTTAACCCACAGCTGGGGGAAGTGAAACCATTCCTAATGACCATTCCAAGAATAAATAGAAACCAATAGGGGGAGTGAATCAAAATACCCCAAGAAAGATGTAAAAACATGGTATTTTATAATAGGTTATTGGGTTTCATATTGGCTCGAAACCTATCCATAGACTCCACATGTGGTGATGGCCCCTTCTATTGTTGGACCAGGTGAAACTGTCACCTAAGAAGCTGAGATCAATTCCCTTCTCATCCATGAACTGAAAAAACTCCATGATGACCTTCCTCGGGAATGGGATTCTACCTTTCCTTTCATTTGGGTTGGAAATGACATTAAATTCACCCCCAAAAAACAATGGTTGGTGGCCAGGATCGAAGGTTTTTTGTTCAAAAGGACCATCAATTCCCCTAAATTTTTAAAATACCAATACCATAAACCATTTGAAAATAAGATATTTTTATTTATTTTGGAAATCTTTCCCAAAAAAAAATCAATAAACAAACACATGCCAAACCATTTTGAATTTTATTTATGGAATCAATTTATCATTATTTTAAACCATGATTTTCATTTATAATATCTTATCCACCAACGGTAGAAGGAAACCTAATTTATTTCAATGAAAAAGTTCAATTCACAATAGGATACCATCCATTCTATATATTATTTTCATTAATAGGGTTATTTTGTGATTCAAAATTATCAAAACATGTCTAACAAACATCAAATTGATAAAATATTAATTCATGAAACCCATGAATCCCAAAATGAAGATATAGTATAGAAACACCCACTTGGAATATTTGGGATCAAAACACAATGAATCTGAATGAGTCTACTCAAATAAAGAACGTTGAATCAAATAAAAGGGATCTCAATAAATGATAAAATAGATACTATAACCATAATTCCCCATAAAAAGTATAGTTATATTAAATACCAAGGCTTCCATAGCCCCCAGGAACAAGGATTCAAGTGACGGAGAGAGATTGAAGTTCAAGAAAAGAAATAAATACCAAAAGAGGATCACCATTTCGAATGACACATCAATCGACCAAGTGATGATTATAGAAGAGCCAAACTATCCAAAGGGGCTCCCAAGGCTTGAGTGGGTTGAGTTAAACATGAGGGAGAAGATAAAATAAATAAATGGGGGTATCAGGGTGCAATTACATTACTACCTTGATGCTTCCTCATATACAACGACACCACTGGCTAGATAGTGGCCCTCCCCAGCTAGACAACGGTTATAGTATAAATGTTATAACCATAGGTTATTACACTGGCTAGTCACTACAAAACCACTAGAAAGATGATGGTTATTTAATTTTTTTTTATCCATTGTGAATCCCATTTCCTAGACAATTACCCTCACCGACCATTTGGTGGACCACATGAAACTTTTCAACCTACATGTTCAAGTCCACACCTTCTATGACAGTCTGGGACATCCTATGACCCCTCAAGAAACCCAAAAAACTCAAAGAGCATTGCTTTGATGAAAGAGATACTGAGATGTTATAATTATTCCCATAGTCCCGATTCTTATCCTAATAAATATTCTCGTACGAAGGATATAAAATGATGAGACAAAAATAAATTCCACATAATAATTATTGTGTGGAAAATTCCCAAAATATAGGAAGATTCACCATATAGAGGACCACTATGAAAGAAATAAAATGAACATATAACCAATATTCCCAAGAACCCTTAACGTATATCCTCCAAGAACATCATACATCTCCAAATGACACATACATCACTATGAAGAGAAAAAATCCCAATAATGTCCAGAGACCTAGCATAGGTCACCCAACCATTTAAATTTTCACTAAAATGGTGGGACATATGATGGAAATATACTTAGGACACATCCCTTCACCCAAATAAAAGACTACAACCACTAACCATGAAGAACCACTAAGAGAATAATTCGAAACCTAAGATAAGGTACACCCAAAAACATACCAATGAATCCAAATGAAATAACACAATCAATATCCATCAATGATTCAACCAACAGAAAGAAAGTAAAAAACTAAAAAGGATTTATTCCTCGGTCAAATACTCGATGGAAACCTTGAATTCCCACTATAGAGTGTCCCCCATCGACGGTCTCATTGAAGTAGACACCAACACATCCCAGTGCCTGGTCCATCAAGAGACTTCATAATCCTAGTCATTTGAGTACACACCAAAATCCTTTCTATGTCCAACCATAAATAAAACTTATAAAATGGTTTTTTGAAAAAATATGGAAAACTAATCTCTTAAAAGATAGACCACCCAACACATCAAGAATGAGATCTAACCAAGAAGTTGTGAATCAGAGGGAAATAAGGAATAATAAATACCTTAATGGTCTTGAACACCCACCCAAATAAGACAACCATGGAAGGAATCATATGGTATTTTAAATGTAAATAACCTAAACCATCCGTAGGTTTCGAGAAAAAGATGAATCATGTTGCTTACAACCATCACAATCCCAAATATCCATTAAATCCATCATGCCAAATCAACATATAGTTATGTGTGATGGGAGAGGAGAACAATATTAAAAAATTATTTGGAAAACATGCCTTAAAGGGAGTTCCGACAAACCAAATCTCGAGGGCATTGCGGGTGGCGGAGGTCCGACAAACCGTAGATCGAGGGCAGCGGAGGTCCATCAATGCGAACTCAGTGGGCGACGGAGGTCTAGTAATGAGAAGCGAGGGTGGAGGAGGTCCAAAAACGTGAACTCATTGGGTGGAAGAGTGGAGTCGAAGGGTTCCAGCACCACAAGATCTTTAGGTCGCAATAAAACGAGGGCACTATGCCACCGAATTTATAAAAAAATAGACTAAGATTTTATCAGCTCTAACAAAGCTTTGATAAAGACTACCTTTATTAGTGGTAACATTTTAGCACTGATGAAGGTATCCTTTATCAACACTTTTTTAGCTCTGATAATGGTACTCTTTATCAGCGCTATAAAAAGCACTGATACATGGATTCTTTATCAGCACTTTTCTAGCACTGATAGAGGGTTGTTTTATCAGCGCTTTGTTTAGCGCTGATATATGGGGGCGCTTCCCTTGCCCATTTTTGTAGTAGTGGTAACTGAATCCTGAATGAATCCTGTAACCCCTTCTATAGTTGAGAAGTGAACCATACATCACTATCAGAGACAATAGAATAAGGTACTCCATGTTGCCTCACAATTTCCTGAAAATAGATGCATCCCAATCTCTCTACTGAACCCTAATATCTGATTTCCAAGAAGTGGGCCGACATGGTGAGTCGGTTGACCATCACCCAAATCAATTCATGACCCCTGGATATACATGGAAGACCCATCATGAAGTCCATGTATATCCCATCCCACTTCCACTTTGGGACCTCTATATGCTGAACCAAGCCTGATGGTACCTAATGCTCTACCTTCACTTGCTGGAAAGTGAGCCATCGAGAGAAAAACTCCGCTACTGCCTTCTTCATACCTGGCCACCAGTGATGTCATCTGAGGTACTGATACATCTTCTCCACTCCTAGATGTACCTCTAGAGGGGACATGTAGAAATCCCTCAACACGAACTCCTAAAGTGACATTGGTAACATAGTATGTCCTATGAAGAGGATGACCTGATACCCACCTTCAGAAAATCCATCAGGTGCCTACCCTATGTATATCTGAGTACGTCATGTCTCGCAGTCAACGTCCCCATGTTGTGCTTTCCCTAACTCGCTGAAGGAGTGGGTGAGTAAAAGTAAGAGACTATAGAAATTCTGATCCATCTCTATCCACAAATTATATCTATAAAGTATCTAGATACCCTCTCCCCTCAATGAGAAGCTGTATACCAGATCTCCTACTGAGTGCATCTACAACAGCATTCCCCTTCCTAGGAGTATAGACTATCTGGAAGTCATAATCCAAGATGAACTGAAGACATCACCACTATTTCAGATTAAGTTCCTTCTGAGAAATGATATACCTGAGACTCTTGTGATCTGATTATATGGTAAAAAGTTCACCCATAAGATAGTGTCGCCACATCTTCAAGGTGAAGACCATTGCTGCTAACTCCAGGTCATAGGTAACGTTGTTCTTATCGTGTTGTCTTAGCTACTGAGAACCATACGTGATCACTTCTCATTCTTTCATTAGACAACAACTGAGTCTGCTCCCTGATGCGTCGTAGTAGACTATGTACCATACGACTTCCTCAGGAAGCCTCAAGATGGGGGAACTAGTCAGCCTCTACCTCTACTCCTGAAAGATCTACCGACATATCTATAACCACACGAAGGTTTTCCCCTTCTTCATCAAAGCTGATAGTGGTGCTACAACTCTGGAGAAGTCTGGTACAAACCTCCAGTAGTAACCGACCAAACCCAAGAATCTCTGTACCTCTGTCACACTCTTCAGTGGATCCTATGCATGTGTCGCATCGATCATCGCTATATCCACTGCAACTCCAACCTCTGAGATGACATGTACCAAAAAGTGACCCTCTAGGATCCAAAACTGGAACTTCGAGAGCCTTCCCTAAAGCTGTTGCTCTCAATTTGTGTCCATTAGTACCCACAGATGGTAGGCATTATCCTCCTTAGTAGCAGAGTAGATCAGAATGTCATTGATGAAGACTACGACAAATGGATTGAGGTATGGATGGGAGATACTATTCATGAGTCTCATGAACACTGCCAGAGCATTGGTTATGCCGAAAGGCATAACCAACAACTCATATTGGTCATACCAACATCTGAAGTCTGTCTTCTACACATCCTCGTCTCGAACTCTGAGCTGGTGATATCCTGATCTGAGGTCTATCTTTGAGAACCATCGTTCTCCCTTTAGCTGATCAAATAGGTCTTCTATCCTTGGGAGTGGGTACTTGTTCTTCAAGGTCACCAAATTAATGCGATGGTAGTCAACACAGAGCCTCCAAATCCCATCTTACTTCTTGTTAAATAGAATCCAGGATTCCCAGGGAGAAACACTAGGCCGGAGTAATCCCATCCCCTGAAAGTCCTCTAGCTGTAACCTCAGCTCACAAAGCTCAACAGGATCTATCTGATATGCTGGTGTTGATATCGGTGTCGTCCTGGGGTACATGTCGATATATAAGTCCACCTCTCTATGAGGAGGTAGTCCGGGAACATCGTCAAGGAAAACATCCGTGTACTGGACCATCACTACAGGATAGCTCAGACTCTCCACATCAACTTCTCTGAGGTTAAGAGAGGCCAACTGATGAATGATCGGTTGAACCATCCTTCGATTAAGTCCGTCCTGTGCTGCAAAGGCTCCACTCTAGCCGGTAAATTTTATCCTGGTCCCATCCATGCAGACACACTGCACTTTGCACCTAATACAGTAAATCTGAGCATGGACTGTAGATAATCAGTCTATACCCATGGTGATTTTGTAAGGCCTCAACGCCACTACGAGGAGATCTCAGCCGATGCTCTCGCCTCCTAGTGTAATCTCACACTGCGAGAAATAATGCGTAATCATCGAGTCTTCTCCCGTAGAAGTATTTAGCTGTAAGGATAGAGCCAACGGCTCCATCAGAATCTATGATTTATGAATGAGGGAAGTGCCAATGAAGGAGTGACTGACACCTGTGTCTATAAGAACTACAACTATGGTGGAGCAGACACAGATCGTACCTCAAATCATCTCTGAAGCACCATGATTGTAAGCCTCATCTTCCTGAAGTTGAGCTCTCCCCTGTCCACCTGCTCCCTGCGGTCGGCGTGGACCTCATGGCGGTGGTGGCGGTAACACCTCGAATCGTCATCCACCACCAGCTGCACAGCCAGCTCCTCTACCACATCTTCTTTCTCTCTGCGGACCACCTCGATCGAACCTCTCCCTCTATCTGGGAGGTCCCTCAACTTTTTTCTGATCATCAGTATGATGGGTCTGACAGTCATGAGCCATGTGACCATGCCCGACGCAAGAGTAGCATTGCCCGCTCCTATCATGATTGGCTCTATCTCATGTGCCTCGCACAACTGATCCTATGTCTTGAGGTAATCCACCGGATGGCCTGGTCTGCTTGGACATCTGCGACATCTGTCTACTGCCAGCTACAGAAGACTCCACTGCATGTTGACTAGTGATGGGTCTCACTACTGGTGACTACTCAATAGAGAAACTCTCTACTAAGAGGGCTCTCTCTAACACCCCCTACATCAGGATGCTGAGGGAGATTATCTAAGCTCTGTCCTCTCACCTGATCCCATTCTCGAAGGTCCGAGCCCTGAAAAATGGGCCCCGCACCATATCTATAGGTTAACGTGAGAGGTTGGTGAACCTCACTGAGTACTGTGCCACTTTCATGCTACCCTGATGTAGATGCAGCAACTCCTGTATCTACACCACACGTAGGGTGGCTGGGACAAAATCTGCCCAGAACTGGCTCTCGACGTCTTCCCAGAGTAGTGTCTCCATGTCATGCACTTGGAGCATCAGGATCTACCATCTACCTGCTGCTTCTTGAAGAAGACTCATGGAAAGGATTAACATAAGGTCGGCTGGTGTCCCTATTAGTCTGAAGACTCTCACCATAGCCTCCAGAAAATCATCAACTACCTATGTGTCCATCTCTCCCTTAAACCTTAATGGCGTCTGGTGCTGGAACTCGTGAAATGCACTTAGGCGGCATGCACTCTCTACTACTGGGACTGGTGGAATCGGTGGCCCAACGGGTAGTGGTACCGCTGGTGCCTCTACTGTGATAGGGCCCTCACCGATGCCTTGTCGCTCGGTGGGATATCTATATACACAACTCTTGGAACCCTGGAAGGCTGTCTACGTGGAGGTATCCTGAAAAGAAATAGGTGCCCCATAGTCAATAAGATATACCTGGTGCGATGACTCAATATATCTTAAAAAAACTCTTGAAAACACACACGCAATCAGTGTTTTCATGCACTGAGTCGGAAATCAGAAGTCAGGGTCCTGATGTATGGATACTTTGGCCAACGCACCAACACTAGACTCCCTAAACTAAAAACCACACTTAGTACCCTTATCACTACTTCTTCATAGAAAAGAATGATCAAAGGCCTACGTTCTGTGGTAGAACCAACTCATCTGATACCAATTTTTCACGACCCGTCCCCCAGGGCTCGTGCCGTGACTACCCCAAGCCCGCCTTCCATAGGCCAGGGGATGGCTACTAGTACCAAAGGCGTAAATCCCTAAATCTTGGAAGTAATAACCTTTATAAACTAAAAACACACACACTACGGACTATGAGTTAGATTTAAATGCTAATTAAAGCTATGTACAAAAGAGTGATGAAAAAGTAAAGGGGCCGGAAATACAAGCCCAACTAGAAACTGAAAGTACAACTGAAAAAGGAAAGCAGTTACTAGATCGTCCTCTAGGGTTCCTACCTGAAGGGTAGGTACAGATGACCTCCTCAGCACTCCATGTCTCTCAGTCTCCTCCATGCACCAACTCGTCGTAAGGTCCACCTACATGTATTGTCCAGTCCTGCTACTCAGCCTCAGTCAGTGTTGTCTGTCGTCTGTATCCAACAAAACATGGTGCGGGCATAGCCCGTGTATGGGTGAGTATAACAATACTCAATAGGGACTATAAGACCCTCAAGGTCTCATAGAATCAATCAAGGATAAACCACAATATATGAAATCAATAGATAACCCCACTTAGGTATATGACCATACATATACTTAAATTATCCAGTAATACATATCAATCATTAGGAAACGCAAGAGTTTAGGACTCACCTCACAAAGTTATACATCTTATGTAGAAATATAGAGATGATCATATTTAGCCACTAAATCATCAGAGCTATCAGATCAACACATGATCCACGACCAGCTATTCTGTCGGACCAATACATTATCCAAGAACAGAAGTCAAAACAATCATACCAAAACATGATCCAGTAATAGTGTTCCGAGCTATCAGAACAACACATTATCTAGGACCATCTATTTTTTCGGACCAACACAAGATCTAGGAACAGAATTCAGAACTGTCGGACCAACACATGATCCAGGAACAGTCGTCAGTGCACTGCCAGCAACAGGGTTTCCAATAACATGCTTGATTCCGGGAGGGTCTTATCCTCAATACAAGATTAGATACATTGAATTCCTTTTTATCCCAAGTTTATGTATCCCAATGTTTCGTCTCTTCAAAATAAACACAACGCGACAGACGGTGCGTCAATCGGACGCCCGGTCTGGGAGTTATTGGCATTTCTTTTTGGATGGCCCAGTTGGATTTAGGTTCAATCCAATCTGACCATTACCCAACTACGTCGAAACCTTAAGTGACATATGCCAACAGAACCAAATAACTCCAACCTTTCGTTCACCGTAGATGTTTCATCAATCAGACACCCATAGCCCATTTTATAAGTGAAAAAGGTCGAAATGGGACAAAACGGGTCCGGGTCTGGTCCGGCCCAGTCAGACCGACCCATCCCGACCTGGGTCTGGACTGGAGTTCGACCCAGTCTGCGGGTATGACCCGGCCGGCGGGTCATATTGTACATGTGGGCCCAAATGGGCCCACGGGGGCGGCCCAACCCACGCTGGCGGCCGGGCCCGCGCTGAGTCAGACCCGCACTGGGTCTGGCCTGGCGACCCGCATGGGGGGTCTGCCCTAGCCACATCTATGGGCGGAGGTCGTTACCCCTGGTTCTAGAATGACATAGACATTCGGGAGGGTGGAACTGGCGCCAGGCTAGTGCATGTATGTCATGCAGGACCCACCGGGGTCCCGCTGTTTCCAGCTGGCCCAGCGGCCAGCCGGCTCCTCACATGGCTCCGGTTGTGCCGTGCCACTTTTGAAGTCCCGAAAACTCAGGCAGTCAGTCCTCTTCACGGCCGGGCTCGAGCTGACCGATGCTACACCACCACGGCCAGGGGCTACGACTCTCCTTCATCCACTGCATGACGCCGATTGTGCAACGCCTTCTTCACTATCTTGGTAGCTCGGGCAGCTGTCTTCTTTCGCGGATGGCCTTGCACCGGCCGCCACTTCACCTCTGCGGTCCATCAGGGGTGGCCTTCTCCTCCGGCGGAACGGTTGCAATGCCGCCATCCTTTCGGTTATGATCGTTGCACCAACCGTCGGAAAACATTCCGCGGTTCACCGAACGATTTCCGGTGGCCCGATTTTCACTCTAGAAGAAGTTGCACATTCCTTGGGTTGTCTCCTTTGATCCAAAACCATTTTTGATGGGTAACACTCAACCCGGACTCATTCCCTGTTGAGCATCAAGATCCACAAAGAATGCGGAGGGGTCAGGCCTTGTTTGTTCGGACGCACCCTCCTCCTTATAGTGATATCAAGCGGCTTCGAATTATAAAGCACGATGGAAGAAGAAGAACACGCAACAAATTCAAACATAACTCCCCTAACTCGGGTTCGTTGTTCCTTGATGATGTCGCGGAAAGGCGGGTGTCGATTCATTGATGTCAGGGAAGAAGATGAAGAAGTCGAGGACATCGTCGACGACATTCTTCAAGGATGACACTTCCCTGCTTGCCCCAGTTGACGATCGTTCTTCATTGGTGGAAGAAGAGTTCTTCATTCATTGGTGGTCGTTCTTTGTTGGAGATTTCTTCTTCTCCCAAGATCTCCTCTCCAAAAGAAAAAAGTGAATCGACAAGCCAAATAATAGATTAAAAAATCTATTATTTTGTTGGAAATAAATTCAAAATGAGACATTGAATTAATTAATGTGGAAAAATTAATTAAAGGGGGTGGCTTGGAACCATTAAATGTAGAGGAGATCAAGAGGCTCCCCCTCATTAATGAGGGGAGTTTTAGAGTTTAAGTGGTCTCGGGTGGTTTCCACCACATTAATCCTCACAAGGGAGGTTATGTTCGGGTGGGCCCCACCACCATAACCTCTCATGGGATGTTAAGGTGTGGCAGTCCCCACCTATAACCTCTACATTGTGGTTATAACAAAAATAATATAAAATAAGTCACGCACTTATTTTATTTTATTATCCCACGTAAATCCCAAAACCTATCTTTGAGTCCCAACCATCTACCATCACGGTGAAAGCCTTCTTAAGAGAATACCAGCACTGCGAGTTCAACGGTGACCTCAGATTTCTACTACAAGCCCTGGTTCAAAATTTATACAAACCCACTCGTACGTTTACTGATCCTACCTGAACAAAACTCCAGAAATTGATTCCGGGCACACTGGGCCTCGGAATCACACGTCGTCAGTTTTCACCATCTCGAAAAAATCCCATGTATTAAAATTTTATTTCAACAGGATTTCTGGGTCTTTACATATTCACCCATAGATTCCACCTACATTATTGACACACATAATCAATCTATTATTGACCTAATATGTCACTATTTTTGTATGTATTTTTTCCATTCTAGCTATATCCACCGCATGGGAAATAATGTTGTCATGCCTCGTTGGTGATACACACTAAAACCTATTATATGAACCCCAGGTCAATCTGTGGATATATTTTTTGTTGTAATAAACTAAATTAATGTCACTAAATATCAATCATAGACCCATGGTAATGATCCTCTGAAATGAAGACCAAATGGGTAAATATCTTTCACTAGGTACTCATCGAAACATAAGCCAAATAGAAATGCCAGCGATATATGAATGTGGAATAGGGACAAAAAACCGTTAACCATTAATGTGATGAATGAAAATAGACCATTGAATATTTTAGAGTCTATCCATTATTGTAGGAATGACAAATGAGGATTTATAAAAATCAATGAAAAAATAATTATAATCACCAAAACTCACAAATAACCTACATTCACAAAACGACAGATCCATGAATAAATATTTTAGTCGAATGAGTCATGTTCATCATGGGATAAGAAATTTGGATAAATAAATAAAAAAATACCCTATAATGATTTTGATCATCCACTAATGATGAATGAATTTTTGTAGTTGGTTTGGGTGAGATCAGTGTCTTCCATTTTACACTAATTGATAAATTTCAATCCTTCGATCTGTAATACTGATGTCTACTGACATTCTTCCATGCTCACCAAAATTATCATGTTTTTAGCCTATCCCTGTGAATTGGTTTTAATAGAATATTTAAATAGTAGAGGATATGTTGATCTTTTAATGAATTAAAATAAATAAAATTATTTATCTGTGTTATTAGTTATATAATGACATCATTTTATCCAAATGCATAACATTGACTAAATCTATTTAGTTCCAATAGTAAAACTTTCATGATACATAATATTATTAATATATTAAAAAAATAAATTTTGGGAACATCTAGCCTTAGAATCTCATGTTTTCTCTGCTCCTGGAACCTAAAATATTCTTAGAAGTATCCCAAACACTTATACATAAAAAATAGTAAATTACCCTCTATCCCCCAAAAACCAATAAAAATTTATGTCCTTTAGTTATGTCATGAGAATAAATCTTTTCCCATAATTTTCTAATATTTATGTACTGATTATTTCAAAAGATGTCTTTATGAAAAATCATCATTATTTATCTCATCGGTGAAATATTATTTTTCTGTAAAAGAAATGTTCTATAAAAGAGTTTCTAAAATGTTACTATTATTATCAAAATTATTTTTTAAATATATTTTCACCCATTTTATACTTTTCCATTTTTATAATGAAATATTAATTATTTTTCTAAAAAAACAGTCTTTTGTATTTTACCAATAATGTGAAAGGATTATTCATTTAAACAAGTATGACATGATCGATGTTATCCACAATCAAGAACAATCATTTCTAGGTGGATTACAATATTATCAGTCAATTTTATTTTCATATAAAAATATTTTGAATAACTTTTTATGTTTTAAATTGGTTGTTTTCATATTTAAAAGGATATATTCCTCAAAAAAATATAACTTCGCATTTAATGTAATTGTCCTTCTATGATGTAATCAATTGATGATAACTATGAATTAATAAGGAAATTATAAAATGATAACATTTTTTCTTTCTCAAAATGGTTTTAATTTATTATGGAAAGATGTTTATAAAACCTGTTTCTCTTTCATCGGTTATACCATAAAGTAATTATTATGAAATGCAATTATTTTGCTGTGTTATACTATAATAAAATGATGAAAATATTATGAAACCAATCTATATTACATAGTTATTGATGTGAGGAAATGTTTATAAAACCCATTTCATATCATGGGTAATGTTTTGATGAATGTTTTATGATATTATGTAACACATAATTATGATTTTCATTATATGAAAAAATGGGTCATATATATCCCCCAATTACATTGGGAACAAACTTTTATCTATTGAGATAGACCAGACTGGAAGGGGTACTGAATCTAATTCATTAGGTGATATTGTATGATATGATGGACATGGATGTGAACCGTGAATACAATTATAGTTTAGGGAGTGAAACCATTTCACTATGATATCCTTGATAGTGAACCCCGAATACTATGGAAATTATTTTTCATGTGCATATGTATGCCACAATTCCTTGTATTTTTCTAATGTTATTCTCTAAAGCATCATGTTAATTAATTTCCTAATTATCCATGATTTATGTCCAACCAATGGTTATTTCATGACTCATGGTTATTATCTCTGATATACATGGTATGATTTTCAATTTTTATTCTCAGGTTCTCATTCCATTATTCTCAGGTTAGGGTTATGTATACCCCATTTTTCCCTTACTATGAATTGGATATCACCCTTTCTTATGGTTCACTTCCATAGGTTATGAAGTAATTTTTTATGTATGATATGTCTGAGAAGATTTTTAGTTATTATGATCAATGTGGGAGATTTTTTAGTACACATATTAATTGGTTATTTATGTTTTTATATTTCCTATAGTAATATACCCTTACAATCCTCTAATATGTTTTGTTTTTTCATGAATATTCTTATTAAAATATGAAATGTCATTATTTGAAAAACCTAGATCACTATAATTTCAATTTTAAACTCAAATTCAAAATTTTTAGGAATTATAGGAATGACTTTTTTAAATACAACAACAAATTCCTATAAAATTGATATATCATAAATGCTTAGTTTCTCCCTAAAAATCTGAGATAAAAATCCCCCATGGATAAGTAGAAATACACATATAATGGATGTAGTTTGGATTTTGATTTTAGGTTCATACATAATTAGAAATTCAATTGTGTTTTTATTTAGAATATCAAATGAAACATCTATCTATTGATTATTGATATGGTGACTATACGGAGCGATAAAATCCCTACCCAAAGTTATTATAAAATTCAACATGAGGTAGAATAATAATAATAATATAAATTTAATTCCAAAAATAATTTATTAGAGGAGATCTATAGACTTGATTTGTATTCATCTATACATTGTTAATTTTCACTAAAAAATCATGATCAAATTGTTCAGGTGGTGACGCTATACACATAGGAATTTATTTAGAAATAATAAATTTGTAGAACCAGAATAAATAAAAAAAATTAATTTCTAGGATCGATGATAAGTTCCCATTACACCACATTACTTAGAACATCCACTTCAGCTATATTAATTACAATTTTTTCAAATTCTTCCATGGTATTATTCTATGGAAGGATCCTTTAATTCTTAGGGAAATAGTTTGAATAAATACCTAAATCCATACAGTTGAAACACTAGATATTTCTGGTTTCTTTCATTTCTATATAGTAATTAGACAACTGAACCTTATCTTAGAACTAATAAGAAACTCCCATTCCATTCAATTATTTCCCATGATGTCTCATTCCACAATTATTTGAAGAATTTTTTTTTTTCCAAACACTTATCTTTAATTAATTTTTTCACTTTCTCTTTTTTCTCATCCAAACTATTCATATCATGAATTATTTTTAATAAATAAGGTCTTGAAAATTATTTCCCAATCAAAATGGAACATGATACTATATCATGTTATGATGAATTTATTTTTGAAAATTTTACCCTTCGAAAACATAGAATTTATCTATCAAATAATATGTTAATATATATTTTCAGATTATGTAGGTGATCAAAATCATGTATGGTTATTCCTCAAATGATATCCTCATATTCTTCCATGCATTATTTTTACTTGTACATAAATTGAGGAACATACTCTCTATTAAATGTCGATATTATCAGGGATGTATTTCTTGATGAAAATATCATTAATGGGTCACTATTCAATTATTCTATTAAATTATTCTAATTATATTTCAAGATAATTGAAAAAAATTACTCAAAATGATATTTTATGAAATACACATACAAAATAATATTTTTAAAATCATTACATCATAAATATATGAATATCATTTTGATAGACATAATCAACTAATAATCTACCAATAATCTATTAGTTTCATTAAAATATGGAGGATTATGTGACATGAATGGATCCAAAAAAGGTGAATCACACTATAGAAAATTAGTTATTCCATTTGAAAAATGTTATTTATCAAAACCTAAGTCAGCTTTCTTAATATGGACTTGATCTTCTAAGTTAAAAAAATATTCATATTGACTTAGTTTATTGAGAAGTTCATAAATTTTCTATGGGAGCGGATTCTATATCTTCCATTTGGAACAAAAATTAAATAATTTCAATCATAGAGTAAGATCATGATCATCATGAATCTTAATCCATATAATAAAAATACCTAGAATTTTAATTGTTTTCCAATTATATATGGGATTATTATAATTGATATTTTTCTATATTTATTTGAAATTTAGTTCCCAAAGATTGTATTTTTTCATTCATATGAATTTTGGAAACATCAAACCCTAGTAACGAAGAGCCGATTTGTAATTTATTAGTTTTGAATAAGTTTCAAGGGTTCTCATCTTTAAAATGTTATTTTTTTATTCGTGAATAAAAATAAACAAAAATGGGTCACATTTTATGTTTGAAATATTAAATACATATAATAAGATAAACTATTTCATCCATGATATTTTTCATAATAAAATATTTATATAATTGGGAAAAGAGAAAAAAATAAAAGGTGAGCTCTGATTATTTGTAAATGTTATTTATATAATAATATTTCATGAGTAAATAAGGAAAAATTAATATCTATATCTAAATAAATGAATTTTATTGAATTTAAATAACGAATATTGAAAAAAAATATTAGGATAATATTAATGAATTTTTATCATGGATAATAATAATTTAATTATCAATGATTGAAATGAATATTGTTGGATTTCTTAATCTCAGACATCCCGATTTATATAACGATAAAGCCCAGTTCCATGATAGATTAATTGATGGAAAATCAACTAATTTATCTCATGGGTTCTGTTGATGAAACAAGGGGAAATATATATATATATATAACAATGATTCACTCAGAACTGTATGTACACTGAATTCATCATTATGGAATGATAATTTTAGATTATAAACTATTTTACATATAAAAAATTATATTTATATATTGAAGGATAAGAAATACCATGATTTCGGCCTCAATCCAACAATTTTCATTATAAAAAACTATATGTATAAACGGTTTATACATTATCCAACAATAATATGCATGATACATAGAATATGGGGTTTTAAGTGAAAGCTAAGGTCTAATGAAAAATTATCATAAGAATTTAAATGTTTCCTGGAAAGATATTTACCACAAAATTAATAAGTGATTAAATATTATCATTAATTCATCAGAAAAATATGTTTTTTACGAAATTAATTTCTTTTATAGAATTACAAAATTGAAAAAATATTTTAATTATGTTTTCAATAAATATATTAATTTATAAAACTATTTATAATTTTTATAAGAATATAATATATACATAAAATATTTTTTAGAGTTATAAAATTCATTATTGTCGCATATGTCAAGAAAAAATTTATTTTCACTTTTTTAATGAAATTGAAAAATTATACAAAGTGATAAAATTAGAAATATTATTTTCAAACAATTTAGAATGTAATGGATAAAAAAATTCAAAATCATTTCAGTAAAAAAAATTGACTTTTTTGAAATTAAAAAAAATTGTTCGTAGAAGAAAAAAACAAAATATAAAAAAATATAAATATATTTTCTTATAAAACATAATTCTCAGGATTTATGTTCCAATAACAATAAAAATTGGATAAAAATATTGAATCTCATTAGATACACAATTTATAATAAAATAGAAGTATTTTATGAAGGGTATTATATACTATATATCCGATGAAAATAAAACCATTCTGAGAGAAATGGTACTACAAAATAATTTCTTACCTCTTTGGTAACTTTTAATGTTTAACAACTTGAAACTGTTAAAAATAATTGAAACTATTATCAAATAGAAATATATATATTAATTTATATATATCAATGGATTAGTATATAAGACAAATAAAAATCAAGAGGGTCATTTTACCAAATATGCCACAATGGAGTGTAAATTTAGACAAAATCTCATACATTAATAAAGATATTCCTTATATGAACTTCTAAAATAATGTATAATAAATATATATTTATTAATATTACAATAAATAACCAAATAAGTATCTATAATATCAATAATTATCCATTTATAACATTTTATTCAATATATTTTAAATCACATTTATTAATATCAATATTACTAATGAAAACAATATAATTTTTCATGTTGGTTTTGATTTGGTAGTTTAGGTCCTTGTGTCTTGATCATATATTCGTCATCACTAAAGTGTTACTCATGAAATAAATTTCATATATATTCAATATAAATATATTTATACGTATCCATACAATATTTTAAAATAAAAATTAATTACAGTGTTGATAGAGATGGTAAGCCCTTCATATGCATGAAAGTTTCTATCACTTTTCAATGGATGAAATAAAATTAAGGTATATAATAATTCAAAATTAGAGATTTATAGTTGTTTAATATAAAATGTTTATATATATTCCTTAAATATATCCTCACAACAATTCATGAATATATTTAATGAAAAATAAATCACATCACTTTGTAGAGGTGGCAGTGTACAAGTACACACGAGTGATGATATCATTTTCCAATTGATTTGAAGGTAAAATGGTATAAATGATATTTTACCAAAAAAATGAATAATTTCATAATTATAATTATATATATATATATATATATTAAATGTTTCCATCTTTATATCCATTAACGTAATGTGGTGATGAAAAACTTATTACAACACTGCGAGGAGATGGTATGTCATTGTTACACTTGAGCATTGTTTTCATTTTTAATATGATGAAAAAGAGATGGAAAAATGATTTTAAAATAATCATAATAACATCTAATTAAATTAAAAATACTAGAATTATTATTTTAGTAAGGTAAAAATATATTAATATTCCATTGAAAAATAAATAAACAAGTAAGATGCAATAAAGATGATCACCTCTTCTTCAGTATATTTCATATTTTTTTTCAGAACACATGGAATGATTTTATATTAAAAAAAGTTCCGCTAATTTGTGTATTGTGAATGAAAAAATTGAATGGTCTAGAATTTGGAAATACAAGATAAAAACATTTTGTGAAAATATAAGACTTAAGGGATTTCCTTTTATAAGTTAGTGGAGGGGAGATGTTAGAAATTCATGAAATATTACAATATAATATGTGTCTAACTCAAGTCAAATGATTCATAAAAGAAGTATATTAGATGATATAGAGGACATGTAAAAAGATAATAATCCTATAATTTTTAAAATATTTATATATCATTTTAAAATATATCCTTTGGATAAACCCCTTTGTTATCCAATTTTAACCTTTAACCTTACAAATAATTTTCAGATATTAATGTGTTATAATTTTAATTATAATGAGAAAATTATTCATAAATGGAATATAGATAATATTTTAGAGCATATATTCTCACCTATTCCCATATTCAATAATTTTTTTATAAATTTTATATAATTTAATAATTTATTAATTTCATAAAATATTAATATTTCATAATGAAACTATTCAATTTATTTTACATTAAGGAAAAAAAGCAAGGGTGTAATTTACAAACATCCCAAAAATGATATTCTAATCACTAAAATGAATGTAAATCAATAATAAAATAAAATAAAATATTTTATTTTTTAAAAATAATTTATTTTATCCTTATTAATAAATAATATATATATTATGGTGTGGAGTGTGAGATTTTGTTGTTATATTATTGTTAATATAAAATAAAGGTTAATATGAAAGAAAAATTCCACCATTTGGCCATATATTATAGATATTGATGTAAATGGATTAAATAATTTAGGAAAACCAAATAAAGGAAAGTGTAAGATAAATTTTAAATCCATTCCCAAAATATTTAACCATATCTTACCCATTTTACCATAATGAGGTGACAAATATCTTGTCATGTTTCTCTTCATAATAAATAAAAACAAAAAACATCTATTTACATAATTTCAACATCATGATTCCCAATATATAATAAATTATACCAAATATAACCAAAATTAGTGGATAATGTCAATTTATGATAAACACCCAAATCACAATGTATTTTGGTTTTGAAAAATGAAGTTTTGTGTCTAAAAATAAAATCATAATGAAGTATGTTATAAAGATGATTAAAATGTGATTAATTATATTATAAATAAATAAATAAATATTATTTCAATTTACCATAAAATTAATGTTATTGTACTTTATTTCAATTAAATTAAATTGAAATTTTACAAAAATTGATAATTTTTTCACTATTTACTAAAAAATCATTTATTTCTGAAAATAAAAAAACATAAACAGAAGATAATATCAAATTAATGAATTAAAAAACACATATTCATCACGTAATAATATTTTAATAGATTTTTATAGTTCATATAAAGTCATTACTCTATTAAAATAATTTTATCAGTGATATTTATTAATATGGTAATGCTTCATAAAATATTGTGTTGTTATAAATGACATAATATTCATGAAGAATATATTTAAAATTAGTCATAGATAATATTGAATATTAACATAATAAACTTATTATATTAGTGAAAAAGTTATTAATTGTTGAAAAAAAAAATTATTTTTATCCAAATACTTATCGTTATAATCTTATGGTGTAATTTTCCAAAAGTAAATATAGATACATATAAGAAAAGTATAATTATTCACAATATATATATATATTATTATAATATTAAAGTATTATAAATATTAATAAACCACTATTATACACCTTTTAATTGGTCTTGATGATGACATAGAGAAACAAAATGATTCTTATGTCTTGTTCTTATTATGTAATACATTCTTTTAGAGATTCCCAAAAAATATAAATGATTTTAAACTATTATTACCCAAAATTTATAGATGAGTTGAGTATTGATGTATGGGGCCTATGATCTTTACTTTTTGATGACTTATTGATATTACAAGTTCAATAATGTTTAAACCAAATGAATGAATGGTAGAGTAAAAGTAAAAATAGTGTTTCTTTGTACAACTTTTCAAGTTAAATAAAACATAAAGATAGACTCATGAAGGATATAAATGATTCTTTATGATTAAATTTTATATGGTTTTTATATGTTTTGAGAAAAAACATGAAATATATATGTAATATAAATTTTTTTATAGTTATAAATTCCTTAATTTATTAGAGTATATGATTTAAATATATATATATTTAAAGATATAAATATAGAAAAGACCAAAATCATGGTAAGGATTGATAAAAACTATAATAAAATGATCATGAAAAAATTTATAAAATCATGCATTTGAATCGTGATGAATTTATCATGATGTTATGAATCTAATTAAAATAAACATGTTTTAATATTATTTCTCTTATATTTAAAGTGAAGTTGTTTGTAAAAAAAGATATTTTTTAAATACATAAATATAATTTTTTTTAATATCCATGGTTTCTGATTCATCTAATAATATAATATACTTGAGATGAAGAAAAAATATAAAAATGTTCTATTGATTATAAAATTGTTCCTCTTAGTGCTTTTTAATTATAATGGATTTGATCCCACTACCTATTTTGTATTTTAAGGAATAATCCATTTTTTCAAAATAATTCCATAACTCCTGGAATTATACATATAATATTGATAAATTATCTACTTGTTCATTACCCACCCTAAATTAAATATGTTTTACTACACAAAATAATGTATTCATGGTATTTTAGAATGATATTCTGATATAAATACAATACCAAATAGTATTAATGGAGTATATAAGGTCATGAAGAAGTTAAAATTTAAAAAATTAATGGTTTACACAAGTTAAAATAAAAAATGAATTTAAATTTATATCCTAAATTAATATAATAAATATCAATACAGAGAAACACATAATGTTACATTAATTTACAAAACAAAAATATCGATCACTTTATATCCTAAAGAGGATCAATATATATTTATAAAAGAATAATATAATGAGTTACATAGGTGTCCTAACTATTTTATGGGAAAAGTTCTCTTTAAATGTTCTCTAGATGATAATAATGAATTTAAAAAGTGCTCCATATTGAAAAGATATGTTATCATCATCATATTATTTTACATTGGGAGGTTAGGTAATTGTAATATTTTTTCAATATGTTTAACATTCAGAATATGATTCCTATGTCTCATAATTATTCAAACTACCTTACTTCATAGATGTTAAACGCTAAATTTTTTTGTGGGAGGAAATTTATATTATGGTCACATATGGATGTGGAAGAAATTATCGAATGATTTAATGATTGTAAACAAACCTAAAAGTGTAGTTAATATAAGTCCAATATGATTGTATATCATCTATGATATTATTTAAAAATATATTACTTATGGATTTGGTAATCAAAATAATGTATTTCGTGAATATAAATTGTATATTGCAAAAACAAAAAATGTACACTATTCTTATTTCTTGTATCTATTAATGAAATTAACAAATCAAATTGTGAGTTGGAGTTATACACAACAATCATGGGTAATGGAGTATTATTTATTATGATAAAAAACATTTTTTAGTGTGTTTGTTATTTCATATAGAGATACAAACCCTTATCATGCGACAAATAGTATGTTTTGGTACCAGATAACCCCCATTGTATACAAAAAGGTGTCTTATTCACAATGTATTTTTCATAATTGGGGTACATTTCTCAAATTTATTTTTTACAAAAATGTGGATATAAAGATACCTAAAATGATAACCCTCATGTGTGGTTATAGTTTTTTGAAATTACTCATGAAGCATCTAATATGGTTGTATTTTGGTGCATTTCTGATCATGTCATCAGATGGAACAAAACCAAAATGAGTTTTCTCAACGTATATGTCAAGAATAACCTATGGTTCATTAATTAGGATAGACTAAGAATGTATTAAACTCTAATAGAATTTGATATATGATACAACTATCCATTTCATTTATGATCATATGATATAATTATTTAAAAAATGAATTAAATTATATGCATTAAACAAAATTATTGATTTATACTAATGCAATCTAGAATATATGAGTAACTATACAAGATAGGAAAACACTAATCCACATGATTTTTCATCTTCCTAGAAAAAGGGATTATATGAAAATGCATTAATAACTATTACCTAGATGGTGGAAACAAGAATAGAGATTTATCTATTTTATAAAGATCAAAAAAATCAATTTGTATCTATAACCACACAAATTATATTCTATAGATTTTTAATTACATTCATTTATAAATTTTGGAATTCATATTTTTTAACATATTTACTAGTGATCACAGGGTAAAATAAAAATATATATTGAGTTATGATTTATTTGGGATTATAGGGGTAATATAAAATTGTTTTAGCGATTATCTTAATAGTGTTATAATTGGGTATTCGAATGATGTTGTAAATGATTTTATAAAATGTCTAGTTAATGATATATTTTAAAAATTGTTTTAGGTAACATCCATAATTAGTAATAGATTTGGTTTCTATGGTTTTTGTATATTATAATATATATTTCTAAATGAAAAAAGGTCTACATTTTTTTTCATAAGTGTTATATTTTAAGAGATATGACTCAAAACCTGTATTGGAATTTTAATAATATGTGTTATCGGTAATTTAATCTTACATATTGTAATTCTATATTATTTTTTCCCATTAAATTAACTACATATGGGAATATAGGTTCTTTGATGTAAAACAAATGTATAAGAAACTATTCAACAATATTATATGAAGTATATGCATAAATTCATTCATAACTAGATAGTGTCCCAATGTTCTATAAAATCTTCTTATCAAAAATAGGGGGACTAAATGTTCCAATATTAGGAACTCCTAATGCTCTAAAATGACCAAATATATTCTTTATTTCATCCATTTAATAATAACAGGTGCTAGCATAGCATTGGAGTTGTGAGGATTTATTTCAATGTGATGGGTGATTTTATTCAACACCTAGATAATCCCCAATGGAGGGATTTTTTCAATTATTTATTTGGGATCTTTATGAATCTCATGATTAATTATTGTCGATGAATCTTTCTATAGAAAATGTTTTTATATTTTTTTCATTAAACAATTTTACTTTGTTTCTATTTTAAGAATAATATATATGGGTTTACTAGATTATTATTGTTTCTTTTATATTTATTAATTGATAATTGATCTCTATACATAAATAAAATATACTCCATAGAATTGAATATACTGTAATGGAATAATAAAAAAAGTATCATAACATAACTATGATTTGAAATTTTGGTGAATCATAGTCTCCATGTTTTATCACAACATCAAACTTATTTATATAATAAGTACTAAAATGTTAGAAATTTAGAATATGATTTTTAAATTATGAATATATATCATTGAGAATAATTTTATTGAATTTATAATGATGTAAATATGATATTTATATAGGATCTTTATGTTGCATTTTCAACTTGAAATATGATTTTTTGATTAATAACTCTATGTCTTAAAAGACAGCTTAAAAATTGGAATAATAAGATGATTATTATGGAAAATTATAAATTATCATTCTAAATAATAATTTTTATCAATTTAAAAAATAAATTTAAATATAAATGTTACATAATTTAATTACTGAATCATTTTAAAAAAATATAAATATATGTGTATATTTATTATAAAATAATTTTTATTATTTAATGAAATGATATTTTTATACATGAATTAAATTATAAAAAATATTAACTTGAGAAATTTTTTTCATTAAATGGAGGTTAATTTAAGATTATTATTTTGAAATTACAAAATTGAGAAAAAAATTTCATTTTTAAAAATGTTGAATTTTTGTGATTAATAAATATAATGTTTTTATATACCATGTTATTTATTAAATCATATTAATGTATAAATTACCCAATAAATTATTAAACTTATTAATAAAAAAATTTCTATTTAGTGCACAAAATTATGCATATAAAATTAATATAAAAAATTTATACAGTTATAAATGAAATTTAATGTTCTAATTTACATGTTATAAAAATAAAATATTATTTTTGATTCACAAATATGTATAAAATTTCACATTACACAATTCATTTTTAAGGGTTTTAATGAAGAAAAATTATAATTAAATGCAATTATATTCCCCTAGAATTAGTAATATTCATAATCATTGTCTAAAATAAACATGTACCATATATTTTATTCAAAAGCACCCATCCCTATCACCTTTTAAAAAACATAGATAAACCCAATAATATCCACATATAAACATCTACCTTATCCTATGATATAAGAAAATCCCTTCCAAAAATTAATTATATATTGTGTTGTGGTTTTGGATTTTATAAATGAATAATACTTAAACCCTTCTACTCTATCAAAGGGGGACTTCCAAAACGGACCACTTTTAAGATTTGTTCATCCTCCTCCTCCTACTCTAAATAGCATCTAAAAATCATGATATAATCAAATAATTATCATTGGTATAATAATTTTTTTTATATTATTGAGATATCAATGATTCTACTCCATCAAATTTAATCAAAAAAATGAAATCATTGCTCATATAACATTCTCTCCACTATTTCCGTAGATGATTTATTTCATTTTTAAATGTCACCTACAAGGGTTGCATAAAAATTATATTATTATAAAAAAATTATAATAAACAAATATAATGTATTTTTAATAATTTTTAATAATTAAATAATTATATTTTTGACAAAAATACAAATAAACAATCATGGTAAGTTTTACAGATTTAAAAAAAGATAAAAATCATATTTAATCTAGCAACTGCACCCTAACTATACTAGAAACCATTAATTTCAATAACATTATAATAAACATATGATGATTATAATGTTTTTAATGAGATAATGTATTATTTAATTGGAACCATTATCACCATGATAAATAACCATCACAAACCAATAATTTTTTTTTGAAATAATATATTTAATCAATTTCACAACCTTATTCTTTTTTAATTTTACCTATCATTACTCCATGGAATATATATGTTATGATTCAAAGTATATTAAATTTTATTATAATTAAATTCAAATGAATTTATGAATAAAATATTTTATTTCATTTTCATTTTAATTCTCTTTTAAAAATATGGATGTTTTTTATTCTTTACAAACTAGCCTTTGGGATGCAAGGTTTGGCCTAATTCAGTGTAATTTTTTGGCCTCATAATGATGTTGAAAATTCACAATAAGAATGAAATTAGTGGTACATTTGATCAAATAAGATTATAATAAGTCTTCCCATCCTAGTAATTGGTATATGGCATTATTTAATCTTTCCCTACTTGAAATATAAGTATTTGTGAAACTCATCAGGACTCCATACTTGTGGACATTATATAGTTACATTATTGGATAACACATATAGGAGAATACCTTAAGGTATGAGTGATCAATTTTATGGGTATGATTTGGAAATACCATTTATTAATCATTTTAGTGTAATAGGAAATCTTATGCAAAAAACATGAGGAAGATTGTGTTTTTAGATTAAATCCAAATAGTCTATCGTAGTGTGTACTTTTAAAGGAAAATTTTAGGTTCTCAATATTTAGAAACTAATGATGGAAATCACATATTTGAGTATATAGGGAAACACTCATGAGTTATAGTATGGTGGATAATCTCAAGAATATGATCATTGTTGGGATACACACAATTTATTTTCAAATGTAGATAATTAATGGAATGAAGCCTCATATGTAATAGAATTAGAGGTAAATTTTATTTATAGTTTAGTCAAGTTCTGGATATACTATCACTAAGTGCCTTAGATGGGGTGATAGTAATATTGGGATTATACTTAAATATTGAGTTATCCATATCATGTAGATTGGAATCAAAATTCATGATGTTTGTGTTTTATAACAAATTTTTGGGTTTCAGGATTAGTTTGTGGAGTTTAAAAACATGTTGGAATATGTCCAGGTTCATGAAAAGAATAAAAATAATTGAGTATATTGGGATTATGTATGGGATTCTGTGAAATAGTGATTATATGTGTGGGATTTCAAAACACATTGTTGGAGGAAGTATATTTTTTTGGTTTACAAAAATAAATCTCAGTATATGTATAAGAAAAATATAAAGGTGGTGGAAGGTCTATAATATAATTTTAATAATAGTGATTGAATAATTGAATAAATATTGGGTGAATATGGTCAACATATGCAATTAATCTTTATAGATGTTTGTATCTATACAATGGAATAAAATTTTTAAACATAAATCATGTTCTTGTGTGATATTTTTTTCCATGAAACCATGAAATTTTAAAGAGATTATATTTTTTTACAAACAATGTTCTTCATTGTTAGATAGATATGTTTAATAATCAATAGTTCTCTCAAAGGCATTGTAGTTCATGGAGAATCTAATTTTAATATGTTTTTTCACTTATAAATTCTTGAGGAAATTATTTATTCAGGGTTTCATGAGGCAATAAGATCATAGTTTTGAACAATGAAATTGTTTATATTTTAAAAAATATCCAAAAAATTAAAAATATTTTGTTTATTTAACATGATTATTTTTAAAAAAAATTACTATATTCGATAAATTATCTAACAGGAAATAATGAGCCTAATTTTTTTTAATTTAAATGTGATAGTTATTAACATGAAATTAAATTGGTAGTTTTGAATTAGATATACTATTTTGTGAAATATATATTAATCTCCATGTCATTATAATATTATTTATTGATTCATAATCTTATTCAGTCAGTTTTTTTTGTAAAATCATGTAATTATTCAAAAATACGTTTATGAAAAAATGGTTTTTATTTATTTTTTTGAACAAATATTATAAATATATTTTTAATTTATATATAAATTTAATTGATAAAAATGATATCATTTTCTTATTATAATTAAAAAATTACATATGAGTGAATTTCGATGTTTTTTTATGAAAATATTTATTTTATAGTATGTATTGAAAACTACTAAATTATATAAAAAATGTAATTATATTTGAATAATTAATAGAACCAACTTTTTTGAAAATATTTTTAATGTAAATTAAGATGAAATAAATTTTTAGTAATCAAATTATGTTCAATGGAATCAATATTTTTAGTCAAATTGATATAAACACCTTTTTTACTTAAAAAATTATATTTTATAAAAATAAATTTCTTCATTATTTTTGTTATTTTAATATTAATTTAATTCTTTCAACTTCTTATAATTAACTATTTTAAGATTTTATCCACAATAAAAAATAAGTGGTCAAAATTTGATAAATAACCCTCTTCTTTGTTTAGTCAATATAAATATTAACCATAATAAATAATTATCGCCACAGAGTGGGTAAATAATGTAACTATGGTTTAAAATAGTATGACATGGAAAAGAAATTAACTTTAAAACTCTCTATTTTCTTATGGGACGAGGGAATTTATATCGTTTTCATCATCATTTTTAAAAATATGGAATCATGGTGCAATATTTCTTCAATTTATACCTTTATAATAATTATATAAAGGGAAAGTGATAAATTGCACCTTCTAATACTATTAAAAACAATATTTATTTATAGGTATAAAAAATTGTTTTCTTAATAAGTGGTTATTTAAAATATAGATTTTTTTTTAAATTTATGGAAATTTTTTTGTGATGAATTAATTACCTTTAATTCTTATAGAACATCGACACTATATTTATTCATATAAAATAAGAAAAAAATTAATGAATCATAAAATATTATAGGTAATATAATTTAAATGTATTTTTTTTGTAAATTTAAGATGAATACATATTTTCGGTATGTGTTAAAGGATTATATAAAAATTATATTTCTATCATGGGGTTTTCAAAATCATATTAAATAAATTGTTTAAAAAACAATAGTAATGATAAATTATAATAAATAATATTTTTTAATTGATTAAGGATTTGTAAGAATTGTATTTTCGATGATGTGATTGGGATTATGTATTAAATTTTAACCATTCTCTATTTATGTTCCAATTTTCCTTTTAATGTTACTATATTAAACCCTCAATAGATAAAAAATTGTTTTCCTCATAATCATTATCAATAATAACCATGGATTAAAAATGATAAGTTTGAAAAAATAACCTAGACATTTAATTTTGATATTTGACAATAATATTTAGTATTATAATGATATTCTTATAGAATTATATATATAATGAAAAAAATTAATGATACATAATTTTTTAAAATTTAATATTTTCTGACAATCCAAGAAACCCCCCCCCCCCCAAAAAAACTATTATAAAATGGAACCTCCAATCCCATTTTTCTTCACACATAAAATGACATTTAGATATAAAACTCCCTACCCAAATCAAATTATCAGTTTAATTCCCAAATAATAATGATATTGGTTTTGAAAGAAAATAATCGTAGATAGAAAAAGGAGTAAGAAACGGATATTGTCTGAATAAATAGTATGGATTTTTAATGGATTTTTTAATTCTATTTTCTTCTTATAACTCCTTAAAATATTATTCCACAATTACGATATAATTAAAAAAAATTCCCTAATATATTAATTATATTATATAAATATAATAACCTATATCCATCTCCATCTTCTATCAAATTGGATAAAAACTATTCTTCTTGTGTATGATGGACTTCTGCCTCATGGAATGATTTAATACATTTTCCTTCACTACCACTCAAAGCTATTTATAATAATTTATTTTATGTATATATAATATATGCATGAAATAATTTCCATTATATAAAATTAATATGTCATCCATTTAATTATATTTCAATCCATTGATGAATAATAATTCTTTTTGGACGTACATGTAGATTACAACCGCCAAATAGCATTGTGATTCATTTTTTTGTTACCAACTCAAAGTATTTATATATGTGTGGGTTTTTAAAAAAATTAATATTTAATAAATAAATTTTTTTATTGAAATATAAAAAAATTTAACATTTATTCTATCATTATCACTAAAAGGTGGAAACATAACTGATTCTTACATATGACGTAATCACATTATGATTGTAATGTAGTTAAATTTTTCACAAAAAAATTCATAGATATTTTTTAAAGTTTAATTGATATATAAAAATGTTAATAATGTGATTAAAAGTATATTTGAAATATTTTAATAATGATCATAGTTACTAAAGTCAACATACCCTACTCATTATGGGCATATGATCCGAATAACATCAAAACATATGATCTGAACTAAATTGATTATGTAAATGGTTATATCGTGGTAAATGTAATTGTAAAAATGAAAAAAGAACTTAATTGTGTAAAAATTTCCTATTAAATTATAATTATGTACTATAAACAATATATGTTATGAACTAGAATAATATCAAGTGAAAATTTACATTAAATCCCACATTTTAAATTTTGTAATGATTTATTTTTCTTCTTTTCTTCTTCAATATGAATCATATTTGAATTATTTTATAAATTTATGAATATATAACAAAATAATTATAAATGATACATTATAGACCAATTATTATTTCATTCAATTTTTCTAAAAATGATTCATTTTTAAAATTTTATAAGGATTATTTTTACTAAAAGACCAAATGAATTTTCTATTTCATAATATAATACGTCAATTAATTTTTGACATGAAACTTTTAAAAAGGTTTGAGAAAGTATTTTTTAATTTTATCCTAGAAAATCATAGTGTTTGAGGAGGTTCATATCACTTGAGAGCCTCATAGTTTTCTACTCCCTATTTTCTAATTCCCCTAAACTATTAATTTTTATAACTATTTATGAATTAGATATATTTTATATTAAGATAATAATTTAATGAGATAGACTAAAACTATACTAATATTCAGATTAAAGATAATGATATTACAGAAAAGATAACTCAGATAAGGGTCATGTTACATGTTTGTTCAATATTGATTGTGATAAATAAACATTCAGTTTGAAAGTTAATTTATGAAACCTCATTCTGATAATATTATTCATGTACATATTGGTTTTAAAATAATAAAATGAAAATGAAAATAAAATTACACCAGCTCTTATAATTATGGATCATGACACACCTCAACAGATGATGTGGCATCTTCCAAGACCCAACTCTATCGTGTACCATTTTTTCCATTGAGAAACTCAACTCCACTATGTTGAGAGGTTGTATTTAACTAAATGGAATGGAAATATTTAAATAAAATCGTATAAATCATTTTGAGATACATTTAATTGTGTAAAACTACATCACCTATAAAAATAACTCTTAATAACCAAAAATAGATACAACACATTTGATTAATTCAAACATTCAATTCCAGATTACCTAACCACCCTTAATGAAAATCATCAGGTCAACCTCCAATTATCCTGAGCACGAGTTCACTAGTTCAAATAAAGGGAATAAGGATAAAAATATATTAATTATAAAAATAAATTAAACTGAATAATTAGAATGAAATAAAAAAATAAGAAGAATGAAAAATTTTTATGAGTTATATAGAAGGATAATAGAATAAAACAAAAGTGAGGACGAAATAATTATAAGAAGAAGAATGGTAGAAGAAAACACTTAACTAGTTTATAAATTTAATGAATAAGAATTCATAATAAATGAAAATAAAAATATAAATTATAAAATAATAAATTTAAAATAATGAAATTATCTTAAATTCCTCTAGTGGAAGGCCTCACATTACTCTCAAACTCCCTCAGTAGAAACCACCCCCACTATTTATTGAGGGGTAAATCCATTAATATTCCACTGTTAATAATTGGATATCTCTGTTATATTTTTGGATTTTTATTTTTAAGGATTTTTCATAAAATATCTAAACATCATGGGGGTTTCCATTTTTCTTATGCATTGCCTTGATATTCCATGTAGAATTATTCATTTCTGCATGGTTTGCAATGGATAGGTGGATGTGATATTCAACTTGTATAGTTGCCCCAGAGAATGAGGGTGTGGATGTGGTCAATTTAGCCCTAATCAAGCCCTATATACTTCATATGGTATGGAGGGAGATCCAATAGCATGAAGGGAATTAATATTCTTCTAAATATTTTTAATGTTGGTCATCTAAGGTCCCCCAATATTTTCATATAGGGTTAGAGGCTCGTAAGTGGAATTCCAACACATCCTCAAGCATCCAAGCATCGGTCAGGGGTCCTTAAAATATGTTTAGTGTAAAATGGTTATCTTGAGCATGGGAATAGGAAAATAAGGTGGTGGTGGTGTGTGTCTGAGAGGTGGGAGAACATGAGCAATGAAAAATCTCTGATCTCGTCGTGCTATTAGCTTCCATTTAGGGTTTCAATAATTTTAAATGCATTTATCTTAGAAGAGGTTTCTTTCATATTTTATATCCCCCTGCTGATTTGAAGAGTCGTGCATGGGGTTTTGGTTTTGTGAATCTAAAGCCAGGAACACTTATGGTTTATCAGTGGAATCTGAATTTCAGTCTTTATGAATTTAAGGATTATTTTGCTCAAGTATGGATTATTATTTATGGTATAAAATGGGTATTGTGGGGCTCTGGAATCCTATTTGATATTGCATCTTCGATTGGTATACCAATCTGAATGGATTTGGCTACTGAAAAAACTTCTTTCGGACACTTTCCCAGGATCCTATTGGAAATTGATTTAGGGTTGGATCTAATTGACAAGGTGACTCTTTCCACCCCTCAAGATGAAATCAGCCTGAGAATTGTATATTAAAAAATGCCTTTTTATTGTGATATGTGCTATATTATTGGACACTCCAGGTCCAACTGTAGTACAAAAATCATATGTTCTAGGTGCAAGTTGAAGGGTCATGAGGAGACTTATTGAAGGAGGAAGGAAGGATATAAAACTTCTCAAGGGACTGGTCTACATTCATCAAATTAGGAAGCAGATGATGAGAAAACCAGGGGTTGTAGTAAAATCATCAGGAAAGATATTACTCATGAACCAACAAATGAATAGGACTTACCAAACTCCCTTAAACAATATTTCAAGGAAAATTCTAATTGGGCTGACATTGCATATGAGGAAGATGCAACTAAAGTACATCCTTCTTTCAAGGATGTGAAAACTAAGCACATGGAGGAAGTTCATTCTGATACAGACTCAGTTGACAGCCAAATGGAAAAAGAAAACTATGTGAAAGTTGATGCAGATGATAGATTTAGACAAGAACATCATACAACAAATTGAAGAAAGGGAAAGAACTTGTTGGAAGCTGCAATATCAGGGAAGAGAAGGAACAAAAACACTCATTTAGGTGAGGAAAAAAATCGACTCCTGTGAATGGACTTGAGAAAGCTCCCTTCCTCGCCAGAACAATAAAGGATTCTTGTGGCCCCTCCATGGAGCTGTTGTTGACAAAAGAACGGAGTATGTCAACAAAGAAAAAATGTGAAGCCAATGGTATGCATGAACTGGATAACTTAAAGGTGGTTGTGTCTCCCTCTAGGCCAGTGAATTTACTGGAGAACAACCTGCCTGCAAAACCACAACAGGATTCAGGTTTGCTGATCTCTAATGCTTCACAAAAGAACTCTTCTACCTTTTTAATTACTGGTAAATATTTTATTCAATCCCAAAGGTATTTTGGATCTAATCTGCATGTGGGGGAAATCGTCCAGACCACTGTTGAGGGTTCTAATAAAATGTTGAGCAAGCCTACAAAGCCTGGTTTGAGGAAGGACTATATCATCTATGTCTCAGATGATCTATATTCTCAATCTTCTAGGAAAAGGGTTAATATTTACAGCCAAATGGAATGTATGCCACTTCATTTTACCCCAACACCTATTGGAATGGGGGATGAAACTCTGAAAAATTATGCTCCTAAGTCACATGTGCCTGCTCAAGCTTTCAAGGTGAGAACTGAATTGAAAGTAAATACAAAAAATGTGTTTTCTCTGCTTGCATCTGCAGGTAGTGATGATGAGAGACACCTTAGCGATGGCATGCCTGAAGCCATTTATATGCAAGAGGATGTTGACATTGGGCCTCCAAATGAAGGAGGTGAGACATGGACACTCGTAACTGCTGGAAAGAGGGTTCGATATCCTCATGGTAGGGGTGGAAGCTCCTCTTTTCATAGCATGCACACTCGTTCTCAAGGTGCATGAAGTCACTTTTTTCTGCCCTTGTGTTTTTGGGGTCTTTTGGAATAGTTCCTTAATCTTCCTTTTTACTTTGTTTATATTTTTAATAATAAGGGGCCCTTGCGCCTCCACATTGTTTTTTTAAAAATAAATTAATACCTTTTAATAATGTGACCACTCACATCACCTACTCTGAATCCATAAGTGGGAATGGACTCCTACCACACACACAAGCACATTTGGGTTTGGCCTCCTCACACGGCCTGTGTGGGCCTATGCCCATCATATACACTCAGGTGGTTTCCTCCCCCAAGCCTTATCACCACAATGAGCATTGACGGGATATCCTTACTTACTATGTGGACTTCTAGACCCCTAATAGCGCTTTCAAGATAGCTTGATGGCTACATGGATGAGTGATAACATATGGATACACCTAATTTTGAACTAAAAATCATTTTAAACAACTATTCATATTTCAACACAAATTATTTAAATAATGAAATCCTAAAAAACCCTCATATTTATTCACATTAATTATTTAAATGTATTTCCCCATATATAATTTAAACATTATAATACATTTTTCCTGAAATTATATTAATATTATTATATATTATTAAAATTTTTCCATAAATATATTACTGAATCCATTTTCATAGAACCACTACCATTATTTGATCATCAGATTCCATTATTAGTTGAAATATTTTTTCAATGAAAGGAATTCCTTAACTTTATTCTAGAAATTTTAGTTTTCGAAACTTGGTTTTAATGGAATGGAATATATCAATATTAGTGAATTATTTCTCAAGTGTTAAAGAATTACATTTGGTATTACGATTGTGTAATGTTTATTGGGAATTATTAATGATGACCACTGGTTCTTTGATTAACCAATGATATTTGAGACTCTAAAAGATAAAAAATTCATTAATTAAAGGCAATAAATGGAATAATTAGTTTTCTATTTAGATTATTTTGGAATTTAACATAATGGATATTCTATTTGTAACAATGATGTTGATTCCCTTTGTAACCATGAATGTTATTAAATTTTAAATAATTAATATTATTCCATTTTTTAGAGTTATTGAAAGAAATATATGAAAATTAATCCTCATGTTACCCATGTGATTAATTAATACTTTATTTGTGTTTTATGTATATATTATGATTTAAAAAATACTGTAAAGGATTATTTTTAATGGAATGCATGTGGTTCTTTATAAGGCTAAAATGTTTAACCATTTTGAAATATGATTCAGGTTTCATATTGTTTTTTTGAATCCATGTACAATTTTGTTGTTCTATTATAATAACTTCTAAAATGATTTAAGAAAATACTTGGGTATATACTTTAATTTATTAGGTTTGAAATTGTTTATTTTGGTCTCAAATTATAACTTGAAAACATACAATTTTTATGAGTATTAATGGACTAACCAGTCTCGTTAATTTTTTATGCATCCCTTAGTAAAAAAATAAAGATCTGTCGATATTTTTAAAAAAAATCATATGGTTTTATGTATAAAAAAATACATTTAGTCTTGATTTAATTTTTTTTTGATATATCATAAAAATAAAAACATTAAGATATTAAATGTTTATTCAGGTTGGAATAATGTATAATATTTTTAATTTTCAACCTTTTAATTTAATATTTATTTTTAGTTACCAGAATATTTATAAAAAATAGTTGTCCACAATGATCATAAAATGTATTAAAATGAATTATTTACTTAATAGTAATGATGATGTAGTGTTTTTAGCTACGTCATAACATGGGTTGTATTTATAGTACTCCGTATTAAAGTGTAATTTTATTGATTACTCACAGATACTATATTTTTATTCATATAGAACACAAGGTTTATATGGTGACCCAATATATAGAATCCAGTAACATAGATGGTTGAATATGAATATGGATCTCATGTAAAAATTTCATCCTTTTGTCACCCTTCCACCTCCATATATTTTAAATTAATTTTCCCTTAACATATGATAAAACATACATTAATTACCTAGATTCACATGTGTGAAATTGTTTCTAAGAGTGAGTCCTCACATATTCGGTTTCAAAAATGATAAATTGGTAATCAGATAAAGAGTTATAGGATATTTATCAAACTAAAAACATTTACTATGGGGAGTTCAATGATGAAAAACCCCATTGATGATAAATTGGGTGAGATGAATCTCATAAAGAGAGAAATTATAGAACATATATCATGGTGTAAGGGGAGAAATTTTTAGAACATGTAATTCTGCAATCATGAAACTTGTATGGCTGAACTCATATAAAATTTGATTCTATTTCCTAACCAATATTATTTTATCCAATATAAAAAACCTAGAATAAAACCATAATCATACATGATATATGGGTGTTTTTAAATCACAATTTTTCTCGGGGTACTATATTCTAAAAAAATTAGTGCATAACTGATCACTAGTGATTTGGAACAGTAAATTCCCAAGACTATGGTGATTATTAAAATACCAAATTATGGGGAAGTAAAACCCAAATACTCTTAACTTGTGAATTTTCTTTGGGAAATCTATATAAAATCACTATAAATCATCATTATTGAACCACCATGTCATATTGAGGAACATGTAATGGTGGTTTCATTGTTTCTAATTAATTTAAATGGACAACCTAGAGTGGATTCTTCCAAAAGTGATTTTCCTATCACCCTAATGGTTTGTGTGATAACATATACTATCTAAGAATCTATGGAATATAGCATTATGGTGTATTTGGAAAATAACATCACCCATGATTTTAAATTAGTAGTTATTTAACTCAATATCCCCCTATTATCAATGATAATATTCTCAAAATAAATCTAAATTGATGGGATGGAGTCTATGTCATGGCTGGTCCATGATGAACAAATCATGAAATCGGTGGGTGATAAGGTGGATTAGAGACTTGAATCTCCAATTGTTAATAAAAAATAAATTGTCAGCATTACTTGGGTGTATTTTACACATGTATGGATGTCTGAGACAATTTGTACAAGTTAGATGAAGGTTATCGACACTGATGACAATGGTGAATAACCTTGAATCCTTATTTATACATTATATTTTTTAAAAAAATGGGCCATTGTTGTTTAGGGGCCTGTAATTTTAGTACATTTGAGGCCATACCTCTTTTCTTCATTGGAAAAACCAATGAGGAATCTGAAGACATGTGTTTGTTACCATAGATAAATCAATTTACATAGAATATTCCTACCTTTAAAAAATATGTCACTAAAGGATCATAAGTGACCAAGCAAATTTGGGTGATCGGATATATAGAATAATAGAAGATATAAATTTACATCACTCAAATTGCATTGAATCATATGGGTTATTGAATTGGAGGCTTGTTCCATTATCTAGTGAACGTTTGGATTGGAATACTCAATTACCAAGACCTATATGCTAGAATACCTTACATTTTTTTGCATTGAAAAATTTCTGAATGCGAAGACAACAAATTTGGGTACAAGTTAGTGGCTCATACTATGGATTTGAAATGATCATTTTAATAAGATGTCTATTTTTAGCATTACAAGGTGTATTATACTATGGTCATAACATCAGAATGGGAAGAATTAGTTACATACCTAATGAATCAATTGAAAATAAATGATGGTCAAATTTATAAGGAAACACCATGGGGTTTCATGTTGGAGCTCTATAAGAGGTTATCTAGGCATATGAAATACAATTTTATAAATTCTAAGGGGCCATGGAAATAGAGATGAAAAGGATATTATGTTCTTCTAAATCATAAAAAAGGTAAAAAAATGTTTCATTTAATGTCTTAAAATCACCCATTATATAATTTATGTAGACAGATTTGTAATGTAACTATTGGATGATCTAGTTTTTTCAACATAATACAATTAGATTCCATTTTATTCCATTATTATTATTATTATTTATCTTAGTCATGTTAATTAAATAGTCATTGATAACATCTATTTCCATGACATGATTATTATTAGAAACTATTATCAATAGAAGATATTGAATAACACATTAAATCTTAAAAATTATGTATGGTTATGGTTTATAAGGTCAAATTTCCTTCTAAAAGGGATCCCATAATAACAGTGAAACATGGATAGATGTAATTACAAAATATAAATTCCCATAACAACATCATGAGATAATTTGGTAATAAAAATAATTGGGTTATAGTACCACTTACATAAATAGAATTAAGATAATGTTAAATTAGGACAGATGGAGTATGAATAGAGAGTTCAAGTGATATATAGGTACATTTTGACCCCTATGAAACTATTCAAAAGAAGTATTTTAAAATAATAATATTGATAATATGGGTAAATAAGTTGAAGATAAAAATTTACCATGTTTTCTATATATTTCTTACATATTATTATTATATATGTTTTATCAGGATCATATTTCATCAATTGGTATTAGTGGGATAATACTATGGTGTAGGTTCCATCATACTGAATTGAGGATGGATTGTATATATATATATATATAATATTTTAATTATTATTAAAGATTATAAGATATAAAGTACATTCTTAATGGACAAAAATAATCTCATGAATAATTTAATAATTTTTGGGATACACATTCAGGAAATTTTAATTCATGAAAGGAATACCACTATAGATGGAGGGAAATATGTATATAGTGATACTGGATTGATGAAAATTCTTACCCCACAAGTGACCAGATTATAAGGTTTGATCATTCCCTATATTGGAAAATAATTATCCTTGAGGTTGTATATCATAGGTAATATCTTGCAATAAATGGTACTAGACTTTATGGTCATATACATTTGGACAAAAGAGAGCCAAATATTTTAGTAAAATTAATCATGGACTAAATGCGATAGGTGTTTATGATCATATAACATTAAATAAATGAATGGATTTTATTTTGAGGTCTTACAAATTCAAAAAAAATATGGAATTTTTTTAATATTTTACCATACTAAGAATATGATTGGATGTTATTTCATAGGAATAATTGTTATATCGTTTCATTGGAGGAAAATGAAAACCTAACAATTTGTGGGGAATGGTAACACTATATTGAATTAATAAATATTTGGAAGAAATGGTTGGTAGTAATAGATTTTTAGTAGGGACTGAGATATGAGATCTAGGTGCCGATATATATCAAATTCAATTAGAATCCATCCACACATAGACCCAAAAAATGGATACGTTCATCTCATCATTGAAAAAAATGTAGTAATATGTGACATGAATTTACGTTATTATATATAGGGTGAGGTTTTTGGAGATCAAATTTTTTGTTATTCCCATGAAAGAATATTTATTTAAACATATGCACCTTGTAAATTGGAATTAAGAAAATTGTAGTTTAGAGATAAGTATCATATATTTATATCATGATCATTGGTGTGATTAGAACCACTATTGGAATTAATCATGTAATGGGAGGTAGTGGGGAAATCAATGTGAGCTAATGGTGTTCCCTCAGAACTAAGATAACACAGAAATAGAAAAATAAGGGGGATCATGAGAGGGGATTATAATGTTTCTATATTTCATTATGAAGAACAAATAACTCCACATGTATTTCTTGGTAGAGATGATTAATATGTAACTATATATAGAATAAAATGTTGATCCCCTTTAGTGAGAAATTTGACCTAATACAATTGTTTTGTTACTATATAGAAATACTTTCTACATGTATTTTATAGTCATTTTGAGGGAATAAGACACCAGAGACTTTATGTTCAAGAAATTGGGATGATTCCATGTAGTTAAACATCACATGAGATGGTTAATTTCTATATGGATTAGTATTATATAAAATGTACATGTTCTTTGAATTTTAATATCAGGGGTAAATAATTATTTATGTTCATATTTATCATTTTCAAGAAAATATGATTTCTATAATGTCTGGTTACAGTAATGAATGGAATATTTCTATGTAGATTATTTTTATTTGAAGGCACTACAAAATAATAATATATAATAATATAAATTCAATGAATAATAATATATTAATTTCTTAAAATTATTATTTCTAATATATATTATGTATTTATCATAATTTAGCATACCAATAATTCTTTTTACCAACATGTACATATATTAATAACAATTTCTCAATTCATACAATTCCTTTACAAAATGATAAATATGTTAGTTTAATATATGAATAGTATCATTGTTTACTAACACATGAATATATTATAAATTACCACTATTACCAATATATATTTTAAAATAAAAACTTCCATTCTTGAATAAACTATTGAATTAATTAATATTTTATAAATTATTAATTTATATAACTAATGTTCATCTATATCCATTTTAAATATCTTTGTTATTATTATATTTTTCATTTTTGAAGTTTTTATGGAATATTTTTTTCAATATATCATTAAAAAATAAAAAACATAAAAATGAACTATGTATTATTATTTTATTAAACCATTTAATTAAATATTGAAATGAAATTTAAAATTATTGTGAAAGAATAGAATTTTTATATGAATTTATAAAATTTATACATATATTTGAATATTTTTAAATTATTTAATGTATTTAATGATATTTTCTTAATTTATTAATTCCCCATTTTTAGAATAAAAAAAATATTTAATAATTTTTTTTGAAATTTTGTGTTAAACAGAAAAACACACACCACTATGGATTTGGTGGATTGATCATAAATCCCCAGGGATATCCCTTTAGACCAGCCTCTTTAAAATTATAAATTGCCCGAATGCCAATATGTTTGATGGCTAGAAATCCCAAAAGACCATCCCTGGAGGTATATGAATTTTACAAGACTAGGATGGTCCATCCGATAGGGATTTTTTGATCTTCAATATAGAGAATATTTCTTAATCCATACTCAATAATCATTGGATGCATCCTGCATCCTTCAATGTATCACACATTATTTCAATATATTATTTCATCCAGCACCCCCATCTGATCATCCCCCATATGCCACACTTCCTTAACCCATTATTAATGGTCTCTCATATGAATCACACTATAGTTAGAGACCACATTGTGCATCACACATGATTTATAAACTAATTATATATAAAACCATCACCATACAGTCCCCTAAGTAATTTGAGAAATAAAAACATGATTCATTCAATGTTTCCCCATTATTAAGTGATGAACTTCACAGAATCACACCCCACCACATAGATAGGGCCTCATTCAGTATCATCCACTTCTCTAATTGTAAAACATTATGTTTTCCCCATTTTCGAATTTTTATGAAACCATCAATCCATATTTGTGCTCAAACCACTATAATATCGTGATTTTCATCACCCATATGAATCTTGAACCATCTATTGCATTTGTATGTGATAATCCTAGACATGTTAATTTTCTATCCCGAGGAAAAGCTATCTATTTAACAATTTTATTTCCTACCATGTATCCTTATTCTATTTTTATCTATTTTAAAATCCATCTACTTCATGATTTTCAATAACCACCATAAACGTCCACTTTCTCCAATTATTCCTCCAAGACACTCAATAAAATTCTATCTCAATATCCAAATTGACACAGAAGTTATTTCAAGATAATGGGAACGAAGATTGAGTTCATCCTAATATGCACATATTTATTTCTCAAATGTAAAATATATCAACAAATTCATCCACTTTCTATAGTAAGCATACATTCATACATATTTCACATTATATTCCTATATCTTTCATTTATTTTATATTTATCATTAATTTGTTATATATACCAATAAATCCAAATTTCACTCAAATTTATTATTTTGAGTATATATAAAATATATATATTCCACTATCTTGATCCATGGGATCAAAATTCTATAAGTTCTAGACACACAAACAAGCACACAAAATATAGTCATGTTAGTGGGTTTTGTGTGAATTATTTAATCCTTTTCATATGGAAGAAAAAAATTCACTCTATGGGTTTGAGGCGGGCTTGAATGGTAATTATGGGGTCATCCATCCATATTTCAAAAAATATTTTATATTCCCAGTTTATGTCATTCCATACGATGGGAATATTTAACACCATATGATATCTTTCAATCCCATTATCCTCATCGGATTCTCTATTTACTTTTTAATGAAAGAGTACATATTTTATGATTCCATACAACTTTAACTCATTATTCAGGATATAATAAAAATCTTTAAATATTTTCACAATAGTCTAGTCTATGTTTAATTTAATTTTTTTCTGTAAATATGAACAATGAAAATTTTCAATTACTAATGGTTTATTAAATTTATCACATTAATTTATTTTTATTATCATATTTCCTAGATATTAAATTATTTTATAGTTTTAATATTTTTTAAATATATATATTGTTGAACCCTCTGGAATTAAGTGGCTTTATTGTGTTTTGATAATCCAAACCATACTTTCTTTATATATTGATTATGCTTAATGTATTAAAAATATACTTTAATATATGTTGTTACTTTCATTATGCTTAAATTAGGTCTTTTGAATTATCAGATATATGTTTAATATGACTTAACTCATTCTTCCAAGTGAATGCTCTAACAGTTTTCAGCTACCGTTACAAACTAGCTACCGATACAGAGTAGAGCAATAGTTAGACAGTAGCTGCCTTCAGAACATATAGCTACCATTACAAGCTAGCAATCGTTACAACTCACAGCGACCGATACAGTTAAGTCTACTGATATGTTGGAGCTACCGCTATAAGAGAGCTACCGATACAGCTACCGAAACAGCTACCGGTACAGCTACTGATACCCAAAGTCCATCGCTGCATCAAATCTACTGTTAGAGCTACCGATACAATGTAGTCGATAGTTACCGCTAAAGAAAAGTTGACAGGTACCGATATGCTGAAGTCTACCGTTATTCAAAGTCTACCGATAGAGACTTACCGCTACTGATACAAGGCAGAGCCACAACTACCGTTACAAGTCCACCACTACTGATGTGATCAATTCTATAGTTGCAGCTACCGAAACAAAGTCTACTGTTACAAATGAAGTCTACCATTACAGACACCTATTGTAACACAAGTCTACCGATATCAAGAGCTACCGTTCCAGAGACAGAACCCGACACTGCTTTAATTTCTTTATCTTTGTTTAATCTAACCAACGGTCATATCAGGTATATTTTAATACACTGACAATTATTTAATGTGTGCTATTGGATCTCAGGGAACCGTACCTCATACCTGCAAAAAGTAAATCATCTTTTGGTGGATCACATGCTTTAATTAAAGGAAGGATGTTCTATTGCAAAGAGAGAGACATATAGACGAATAAAAAGACCATAAGGTGTGCTAGAAGAGCAACCAAGTGTGAATGCAAAGAGATGACTAAACTTACATGAGGAACCACTGCTTACCAGTAAAGAGCTGAGAACGAGAACACAACACAAGAGCTTCATCGACTGTCTCTACACCTGGAAGTCAAGGAAACAGACGATACTCTGTTTTCCAGACAAAAACAAGAAGAGGACTCAGAGCGAATTCTGATCAATCAAAGGAGTCCAGAACTGCACGAACAATCACTAAATCCATTTCTAAACTCTAAATATTTTCTCTATGATTTATATTTTTACATATTGAGCAGTGTGTGTTATATGGTATATTTTAACACACACACTATCTCCTGTACTATAACTGGAGGATTTTCAAATCCTCACTCACCTCTCTTACATTTTGATTTTCCCACTGGGATAGTGGTAGAGGTCGTGTGACCTGAACAGCTGGTTGATGTTGTGTTTGTTCCCACGAATAACTATGGTAGAGGACTTGGACCTAGACATCTGGTTGCTGTTGTTATCCCCGATCCAGGGTGTGGATCATCTTTTTATAAAAGATTTTGAGAGGACTAAGTCTCATCATGAGACTGAACCTCTTGGTTAAAACTGTTGTGCTTATTTACTTTCAAAGTTATTTGTTTTTATTCCGCTGATAATACTTTAAAACCAAAATTGTCTTAAAGATACATTGATAATTAAACTCGCAAGTGTTTATATTAGTTGTAAATCAGTAATTTAGTTTCAAACGTTAATCAAGTATGCCGATTGGATTAAATGGGAACTAATCGATCACATGAGAACCTAACAGAACATTCACTTTGATATAAATTCACTACAGATTAATTCTGTATTCTATTTGGGGGATTTTAACTCAATGTTTTAAAATAGAAATTTTAATTGGAACTCAATTCACTCCCCTCTTGAGTGTCCACTCCGACCAACATTTGGTATCAAAGGTTGTTAAAATATTTTCTAACAGTACTCTGTTTTTCAACTGTGATTTTAGTTGTATTTTAAAGTTCTTAAAATTTCTGTTATTTATAATTTTTTATCTCTTTAAAATATTTTCTTTAATTTAGTTATCATGGACAATAGAGTTGAATGTGTTGCTACCAATAGACCACCATTCATAAATGGCACCAATTATGCTCAGTGGAAACTTAAGATGAAAATTCATTTAGAGAGCATGGGTTTTGATATTTGGACTGCTATTGAATCTGAATACAAAATACCAACTACTGTTAGATATACTTGGAATGAAGCTACTAAGACAGCCTACAATAATAATTATAAAGCTGTGAATGCTTTGTACTGTGCTCTAGGAGATGAGGAATTTAATAGAATATCTGCTTGTAAAAATGATTATGAAATTTGGGATACCTTAGTTGTTTCTCATGAAGGAACAACAAATGTTAAGGAGATGAGATTGAATACCTATACTATTAAGTATGATAATTTTAAGATGAAGCCTGATGAACCCATTTATGATATGTATCTCAGGTTCAATGTAATTTTCAACACAATGACTTTTCTAGAAAGGATGTTCCAGCAAAGGAACAAATCATGAGAATTTTGAGATGTTTACCTGAAAGATGGAGAGGAACCTCTGTCTTCATTAGAGAATCGTGTGACATTGTAGAACTGCTAGTCAAAGAATTAATTGGAAAACTAATGATGTAAGAAGAGGAACTCAAAGTGAACAAAGAAGAAGATGATGAACCTAGAAGGAAGTCTATTGCCTTCAAAACTACAACCTCAAAGAACAAGGATAAGGAAAAGCTTCAAGCTATCAATGAAAGTTCAAGCTGTGAAGAAAGTGAGAGTGATTCTGACAGTGATGCTGAGATGGCTCACATTGCTAGAAGATTTAAAAAGTTTTATAGGAAGAAGAAGTTTTTCAGAAAATCTAATTACAAAAATAAGTATGACAACAAGGGTTGTTGGAATAATGATTGGAAAAAGCCTGATAAATCAGATGAAGTTGTCTGTTATGAGTGCAAAAGGAAAGGACACATAAAAGTAGACTGTCCAAAGCTGAAATACAAGAAGAAGTATGAATAAAAGGATAATAAGTACAAGAAGGTCATGAAGGATACTTGGAGTGCTTCTGAGGACAGTTCTAGTGAATCTGAAGTTTCTGAAACTGAACACAAAAACAAGGCGAACATGTGTTTTATGACAAACACTTCTGAGGTAACTTCATAAACTCCTGCATCTAATTCATATTATTCTGGAGATGATTCTGAATGTGATAACATGTCTAAATCTGAACTGTTTGAATATTGTGATATGTTAGAAGAAACCTATGATGAGATGAAAGACAAATACAATGGTTTAAAGAAATAGTATGCTTTAACTGTTAAACATAAATCTGATCCTGATATTGAAGTAGAAAGGAATGCTCAGTTGCTTAAAGAGAATACTGAACTAAAATTATCTGATGAGCAACTGAAGAAAGACTTAGTGAAATTTACCAATGGTAAAGATACTCTTACTAAAATTCTAGGTAAGAAAATAGCACCTAGATACACTACTGGTATAGGATACCAACCTGGACAAAGGAAAATTACCCAAACTAGATTCATTCCTAAATCTGGACAGAATGTACCTAGCTCTGGATCTTCATATGCTTAAACGAGTTATATTCATAGTTATGGATCTAATAAGGTTTATCTTTCCAAATCTGTTGATTCTAGAAATTTCATGAGACCCATTAGACAAATATGGGTACCTAAAGTGTTATTGGCTAACCTGTCCGGACACAAGAAAATCTGGGTACCAAAATCATTTCTTGTTTAAATCTGTTTTGTAGGAAAACTGCTTAAAGAGATCCTGTAAAAAGACCTGGTACATGGATAGGGGATGTTCAAGACATATGTCAGGAGACTTATCATGCTTTAAAAGCTTAGTTAGAGTTGATGGAGGTTTTGTCACTTTTGGTGATAACTCAAAAGGAAAAATCATCAGCTTAGGCTAGATTGGTAACACTGACTCAGTATTGATTTCTAAAGTTTTATTTGTTGATGGCCTTAAATACAATTTGTTAAGTATTTCCCAATTATGTGATGATGGTTTTTATGTTAAATTTGAAAATTATTCTTGCAGTGTTTTAAATTCTAAAAATGTTTTAGTGTTTGTTGCTTTGAGAAATGAAAATGTTTATGCTGTTGATTTAAATTTTTTAGCTAAGAAAAATATTACTTGTTTAAAGGATTTTCATAAAGAGTCTTGGATTTGGAACATGAGATTAGGACACTGAAATGTGCATTCACTTAGAAAACTTGCTAGGATGAACTTTGTTAGAGACCTACCCAAACTTGAATTTCCAGCAGACAAAGTTTGTAATCCCTGTCAAAAGGGAAATCAACATAAAGTTTATTTTAAATCAAAGAAAGAAGTGTCAACTTCTCAACCACTAGAGATGGTTCACATGGATTTATTTGGACCTTCTAGATTTTTTAGTTTAAATGGGAAGCATTGTGTCTATGTTCTTGTAGATGACTTTTCTAGATATACATGGGTATTTTTTCTAGCTCACAAAAGCGAACCTTGTTCTTACTTTGTTAAATATTCCAAGTCTGTAGAGAACCTTAGTGGACTTAAGATTAAAATCCTCAGAAGTGATAATGGTCGTGAGTTTGAAAATCATGAGTATGAATCTTACTGCTCATACAATGGGTATAGTCACAATTTCTCTTCCCGTAGGACACCTTAGCAAAATGGTGTAGTAGAAAGAAGGAACAAAACCCTACATGAAATTGCTAGAACCATGCTTAATGAGTATGACCTACCCATTTACTTTTGGGCTGAAGCTGTAAATAAAACTTGTTATGTTATTAATAGAGTCTTGATTATACGTGTTCTTAAGAGGACCCCTTATAAGTTGTGGAACCATAAGAAAACTAAGGTTAACTACTTCAAATTTTTTGGTTGCAAAGTCTTCATTCTTAATACTAAAGATAATCTTGAAAAGTTTTCATCCAAGAGTGATGAAGGAATTTTCCTAGGTTACTCTACTTCTAGTAAATCCTATAGAGTTGTTAATAAGAGAACCAAATGTGTGGAAGAATCTGTTCACATCAAATTTGATGAAACTGATCCACATGAACCTAAGACCTCTCTTAAAAATATTGAAGATGATCTCTCTGTTTTGAACCTTAATGATAAAGATAGTGGACCTATAATTAAAATTTCCAGTTCTGGGAATTTCCCAGAACCTACTCCTGTTGAACCCCAACCTGTTGATGAACCTGAAATCTCTAGTCCTACCTTTTCAAGACCAACTAGGATTCTAAAGAACCATCCTTTAGATGCTGTTGTAGGAAATCTAGATAGAGGAACACAGACTAGAGATTCTCTTAGAAATCAGGTTGAACATCAATCCTTCTTGTCACAGCTAGAACCTAAAAATATCAATGATGCTATCAATGATGAATTTTGGGTAATAGCTATGCAAGAAGAACTAAATCAATTTGAAATAAACAAAGTCTGGAAATTAGTAGAAAGACCTAAGGACACTATCACCATAGGCACAAAATGGGTGTTTAGAAATAGAGTTGATGAATCTGGAAACATCATTAGAATCAAAGCTAGGCTAGTTTCACAAGGTTACAATCAATAAGAAGGGATTGACTATGAAGAAACCTTTGCACCTGTAGCTATATTAGAGGTTATTAGGATCTTACATGCTTATTCATCACATCTGAATTTCAAGTTATATAAAATGGATGTGAAAAGTTCCTTTTTAAATGGTTTTATTGTTGATGATGTTTTTGTAGAACAACCACCTGGGTTTTCAAATCCTCATTTTCAAAATCATGTTTTTAAACATTCTAAAGCATTATATGGTTTAAAACAAGCTCCAAGAGCTTGGTATAAAAGACTTTCAAACATTCTTATTTCAAATGGATTTTCAAAAGGAATTGTTGATCCCACTCTTGTTATAAAAAGAATTTCAAAATATGTATTAATAGTACAAATCAATGTTGATGATATTATTTTTGGATCTTCGAAAAATTCTTTATGTACTGATTTTTCAAAGGTTATGCAAAATTAATTTGAAATGAGCTTAATTGGAGAGCTTAAGTATTTTCTTGGTTTTCAAATCTTTCAAACTAAAGATGGTATTATTTTAAATCAAAATAAATATACTAAAGATTTGTTAAAACGTTTTGGTTTGGATAGTATTAAAGATAGTGATATACCTATGAGTACCACCTGTAAATTGGATGTTGATGAATATGGGAAACCAGTTGATCAAACTAATTACAGAGGTATGATTGGGAGTTTACTTTATCTTAATACTAGTCGACCAGATATTATGTTTAGTGTATGTATGTGTGCAAGATTTCAAGATAATCCAAAAGAATCACACTTTCTGGATATTAAAAGAATTTTTAAATATCATAAGCGTACTATGAATTTAGGTTTCTTTTATCCAAAAAGAAAATAATTTCTCTTAACAAGTTATTCAGATGCTGATTTTTCTAGCTGTAAGTTAGATAGGAAGAGCACATCTGGAACATATCACTTACTTGGAAAATCTCCAGTATCATGGTGTAGTAAGAAACAGAACTCAGTTGCATTGTCTACTGCTGAAGCAGAATACATCATTGCTAGTAGTTGCTATGCACAGATTCTGTGGAAGAAACACACACTAATGGATTATGGATTTGATTTTAAACATGTTTCAATTAACTGTGACAACACCAGTGCAATTAATATCTCTAATAACCCTGTTTCTCACTCTATAACTAAACATATTGATGTTAGAAACCATTTTCTAAGAGATCATTAACAAAGAGGTGATATAACACTTGAGTTTATAGGCACTGAACTTCAATTAGCTGATATTTTCACTAAGCCTTTATGTTCAGAAAGATTAAGTTTCATCAGACATGAATTAGGAATGATAACATACCCTTGAAACCATTATAGAATTCTCACCATTATAGAATCCTTACCGTTATAGAATCCTCACCGTTATAGAATCCTTACCATTATAGAATCCTTACCGTTATAGAATCCTCACCATTAGGGAGACCTCACCGTTAGGGAGACCTCACCGTTAGGGAGACCTCACCGTTAGGGAGACCTCACCGTTAGGGAGACCTCACCGTTAGGGAGACCTCACCGTTAGGGAGACCTCACCGTTAGGGAGACCTCACCGTTAGGGAGACCATACTGTTAGAAGACTTTACCGGAACATTTGCGCGCTGTATTATTCTATAAAGCCGATTCATCGAACAATTGTTTATTTTATTTATGATTTATGTGATTTATAAATCCTAAATGATATTAAAACTCGAATTAGACTCACTCAATCTCACTGCGAACATGTCTGCTCGATTTCTCCTAAACCTAAACCTCTCGACCTTCATAACCCTAGCCTCAAATCCGTAATGGCCCGTGTCAAGAGACCTCAGATGACTGATGGAAGTGAAGTGCCGGCAACGAAGAGACAAAAAGTAGCTAGTACTGATGCCAGTGGTAGTGGTAGTGGAAGTGTAGCTCAGAGAAGACCAGTAAACCAGCACCTATCGAAGCGTGAGATTGTTGTTGAAAAAGAGGTGTGTGCAGAATGGCTGATGGAAAGCAAGTCATTAGTTCTTAAGGTTTTACAAGAACAAGGTTGGATAGAATGCTTCAAAAACAACAACGGATCGTATTATCCAGGACTGGTGAAATAGTTCTACGAATTCGTTCATTTTGAAAAGGCTGAAGAAGAAAGCAGAATGATTTCTGTGGTAAATGGTCAGGAAGTATCTTTTACTTTAGAAGAATGGGCTGAGAACCTGAGAGTTCCTCATGAAAGAGATTATGCATTCTACTCAAAGTCTGTACCTTCGACCAGTGATGTGCTTCAATATGAATATGCTTTGCTGGAGCTCACAGGGGATGGGACCCCTAGAAAGGTGATTGCTGCAGAGATGGTAGGAGAAGATAAGTTGTTGTTTAAATTTATTCAGCATGTTGTTAGTCCAAGAAGAGGATACTTTTCCGCTTTGAGATTACAAGACATATATCTGTTACATTTTCTGAAGCAATGTGTGAGAACCAATCTATGTAGATTGATTATGGTTCATGTGGAAGAGATGACTAGACCGAAGTCCAAATCAAATGCACTGTTTTTCTCAAAGATAATATCTGTGATTCTAAAAGTGAAAGAGGTTGCTGGACCTTAGGATGAGCTAGTAGTGGTTAAGGATAACTTTTGTATTACAAGAATTGTCTGTAAATACATGAAAGTTAACTGGAATCCATGGTATAAATCATGGGTGAATGAAGATGAAAAAATTAATGACAAGTTCACTCCTGTGGATCATCCGTCTAGACCAAAGGAGGTGAGAGATCCTGGTCTTGGACCAGATGATCCAGAACTGGTCTACAGTGATGATGAAGCTAAGGAGGAAGATACATCAGTAGAGGAAGGAGGAGACCCAGTCTTACCCCCTAGTCCTGTGCATCAAGTTATTTCTTATGGAGCAGCTAGCCCTCCAAAAGAACTACCAAAGAGAGAAACCGTCTGGAAGGACAATGATACAGAGACTATATAAGAAGGAGAAGAAGCATGCCAGTATGTTGTCAAGGACACCTCTGAGGAGGATGAGACAACTAAATCTGATCATAATGTTAATGGAGAAAAGGATGATGATGGTGAAGCAGATGATGAGGAAAATGTTGAAAAAGAACTCAGTTTGAGTCCTCTAATAGTCAGTACAGTCAGGACAGTGGCTGATCATGAAGCAATAGCTGCAGCACCTGTTAATGAGAGAGTCATTAATGACTCAAAACAAATGGCTATTGAATCGGTTGCAATTGTAGAGGAATTTGCAGAATTACCTCAGGAAGAACAGTTGGAAGAGATAACTCAGGAGAATGTTCCAAGTGAGGGAGAGAATCTTGGATTAGTATCAGTATTATATGACATTGAAGGTTGGACATCAGATCCCGAATATATGATTCTTGGACTTTCTTATGGAGATTCTAATGAGGAAGACCAACCCCAAAAGGAATCACATACCTTACCCACTATGGATGAAAATGTGGCAACCAAGGAGGACCTTAAGTCTTTAAAAGCCGAATTGATAAAAGCAATAAGAGAATCAGTGGCAGATATGAAGAAAAGTATAGTTGAAGAGATGAAAAGATTGGAACAATCTCTTGAGTTATCCATTACATGTAGTGTGTCTAGTCCTTTGAAAGAAATGGTGGATGAACTTAAGGTATTCCACACTCAGATTAAGAGTTGGACAGGAGCTGTAGTTGCTCTTAGACAATCAATTGAGTCATTGAATGCTTTGAACAGTTCTCAAACCCAAGTGCACACTGACATTCGATATATCATAGAAGTGGTCAAACAATTTGTGGAAGTTTTTGAGGCCTTTAAGAAGTCAGTCAAAGAACATCTGAACAGTCAGGATGAACTTGTTCAGAAGGTAGTTAGTAGTCTGACTCAATCTTTCAAAGAGACATTGGCCTTCTTAATGAAACCTCTTCCCTCAACTAGATCCAGTATGAACCTTGACCAGATCCGCACTATTATTCAGGAAGAATTGGCTAAGGCCAGTCCGAATGGTGCATCAGATACTCAGATTCTTGCTACCACTAGGGATGTTAGTAGTTTTGTTCGTGATCACCTGCGGGCAGCTACTGCTTCCCAAGAGGCAATCAAAAATAAGGCAGATGCTTATCGTGAAAAGGTTTATACCAAGCACCAAATGACAAACCATTTCAAGCTTTTGATTGACAATATGAAGAAACCTCAAGTTACCCAAGCCTTTAGAGAATAGGTTAGTAAGCTCAGGGAGCTTACTCCTACCTTGGACAAATTTATTAAGAATAGAGATGATTTTGTATCTGCTATGGAGAGAGGTGGAAGCATCATCATGGATTTCAGGAATATCTTGCTACCTTTCCTCCATGTGGATGCTCGGCCAGTTATTGTACCACCTGCCCTTCCACCATCTCCCTCTGGGAGTAATCCTCAACTGACTCAAGTTCAAGCCATCGGGAGCTTGACACCTTTGATACCTCAGAGAGCGAAAGATTACAAAACTGGTGCTGTATCAGTTGCTGATCCACCAGTAGTTCTTTTAGGAATTACCAAGCCTGCTGACTCTACCTCTGAACCCTCTTCTGATCCCAAGGGAAAGACACCTATTCAAGAGGATGATTGAGTGCTTCTAGCTCCATTTTTGATTGGATTCATTGTATTTTTGTACTTTTCTGATTTTACCAATGTATCTTTTGCTTATGAATCACATACTTAATTCCTCTATTCCCTGTATATTTTAGTCTGTATATTTTCTTTCCTCGTCCCTCTCTTTTCTCTGATGCCCTCCTTTTTGTTAATCATAAAGGGGGAGAAATTATTGGAAACCTGTACCCAGAGAGATCGAGAAAGAATTTTGTTCACCTAAGGGGACAAAGGGGGATAAGTCACTACTTTAGAGGAGAATCCTATAGTTAAATTGATAGTGGGAGGAATATGTGAACCACTTCAAACTAAAGAATCTTGTTTCTTTTCTTTCTTTGATACTACATTATTTCTTGATATATTCCCTTTTTCATATTTTTCATCTGATATTATTTTTGAAATCAACTGTTGAGATTTTTCCTTTGATACTATACTATTGATATCATACTTTGATATTTTTTTTCCTCTGATATTACTTTATATTTGGCATAAGTTGTGATTATAAAAAAGGGAGAGATTGTTGAACCCTCTGGAATTAAGTGGATTTATTGTGTTTTGATAATCCCAACGATACATTATTTATATATTGATTATGCTTAACTCATTACAAATATACTTTAATATATGTTGTTACGTTCATTATGCTTAAATTACGTCTTTTGAATTATTAGATATATGATTACTATGACTTAACTCATTCTTCCAAGTGAATGCTCAAACAGTTTTCAGCTACCTTTACAAACTAGCTACCGATACAGAGTAGAGCGACCATTAGACAGTAGCTACCATCAAAACAAATAGCCACCGTTACAAGATAGCAATCATTACAACTCACAGCGACCGATACAGTTATGTCTACTGATATGTTGGAGCTACCGCTATAAGAGAGCTACCGATACAGCAACCGAAATAGCTACAGGTACAGCTACTGATACCCAATGTCCATCGCTGCATCAAATATACTGTTAGAGCTACCGATACAATGTAGTCGACAGTTATCACTATAGAAAATGTGACAGCTACCTATATGTTGTAGTCCACCGTTATGCAAAGTATACCGATAGAGACTTACCGCCACCGATACAAGGCAGAGCCACAACTACCATTACAAGTCCACCGCTACTGATGTGATCAAGTCTACAGTTGTAGCTACCGAAAAAAATTCTACTGTTACAAATGAAGTCTACCGTTATAGACACCTACTGTAACACAAGTCTACCGATATCAAGAGCTACCATTCCAGAGACAGAGCCCGACACTGGTTTAATTTCTTTATCTTTGTTTAATCTAACCAATGGTCATATCAGGTATATTTTAATACACTGACATTTATTTAATGTGTGTTGTTGGATGTCAGGGAACTGTACCTCATACCTCCAAAAAGTAAATCATCTTTTGCCGGAGCACGTGCTTTAAATAATGGAAGGATGTGCTACTACAAAGAGATAGACATATAGACGAATACAAATCCCATAAGGTGTGCTGGAAGAACAACCGAGTGTGAATGCAAAGAGACGACTGAACTTACATGAGGAACCACTACATACCATTAAAGAGCTGAGAACAAGAACATAACACAAGAGCATCATCGACTGGCTCTACACCTGGAAGTCAAGTAAACAGACAATACTTTGTTTTGTAGACAAAAACCAGAAGTGGACTCAGAGTGAATTCTGATCAATCAAAGGAGTCCAAAACTGCATGAACAATCACAAGAGCCATTTCTAAACTCTAAATATTTTCTCTATGATTTATCTTTTTACATATTGAGTAGTGTGTGTTATATTCTGTATTTTTACACACACACTGTCTCCTGTACTCTAACTAGTGGATTTGTAAATCCTCACTCACCTCACTTACATTTTGTTTTCCCCACTGGGATAGTGGTAGAGGTCGTGTGACCGGAATAGCTGGTTGCTGTTGTGTTTTTTCCCATGAATTATTGTGGTTGATGTCTTGGAACTAGACAGCTGGTTGCTGTTGTTATCCCTGATCCAGGGTGTGGATCATCTTTTTATAAAAGCTTTTTGAGAGGACTAGGTCTTATCTTGAGACTGAACCTCTTTGTTAAAACTGATGTGCTTATTTACTTTCAAAGTTATTTGTTTTTATTCCACTGCTAATTTTTTAAAACAAAATTGTCTTGAAGCTTCTTTGATAATTAAACTCTCAAGTGTTTATATTAGTTGTAAATCAGTAAGTTAGTATCAAATGATAATCAAGTATGCTGATTGGATTAATTGGGAACTAATCGATCACTTAATAACCTAACAGAACATTCACTTGGATATAAATTCACTATAGTTTAATTCTATATTCTATTTGGGGGATTTTAACTCAATGTTTTAAGATAGAAATTTTAATTGGAACTCAATTAACCCCCCTCTTGAGTGTCCACTCCGACCAACATATATATATATATCAATATAATTTACAAAAAAGTAACACTATTAAAACATGATTTTATGTCACTTCCCTATTACTATCTCCGCCCTACACAAATGCCAAGTGCTCAACCTTGCCTCCCACCACCCCACCTAATATCCCATTTACCTACCATACATCGATGTCTGACCCGTTCTTGCCTCACTTCCCATAGATACACCTCAAATATCACCACTATATCTCTCATTACATCCTTTTTTCTGTGTATATTCTTCCCCAACATTTGTATCTTGTTTCTAAACATCTATTATACTACTAACACCAACAACACATCCCTTTTGATGAATTATTTTTCAACAACATCACTCCTATTATTATCATGTGGAACTTCCACATTTAACCTTTGACCACTACCCAATTTCACAAATGATTGGAACACTATTTTCATTCAATTAGATATATTATTTATTACATTCATATTATAAATTATTTATTTAATACTGTAAATTATATTTAAAATTCATGTTAAATGGTTTAATTATACTATCAATCGCCAGTTCATATTACCAATGATTAGTGATTTCTTGTGTATGAAAAAATGGTTACTCTACCAATGTATAATGTTAGCTATATAAATTTCATTCATTATTGATTTCATATTATACATAATACCCATAAATATATTTAGTTTTTTTCATTGTTAAATGTTTTTTCTAATAATTTATCATCTATATTCAGTTAGTATAATTTTTTTGTGGTTTAAAGATGTTTATTTAAAATTTTATTAACAAATAGATAATTTTAAATTCATCATAATCTCTTCAATTATATATAATAAAAATTATTTTATTGTCTATATCTAAATATATATTCCGACTATTGAGAGCTCAATCTCTCGTCATTTAGGTCTACAATTTTGTCCATTCTATTTAATAGGACATAGCTCATATGGGACATATGATATCATTTTCTAGGAAGAAGAGTTTATCTTAAATCAGTATTTATGAAGTTTTAAATTACCATAAAAATCAGTTTTCTATTTGGATCTTCATATTTGATAAACAAATCACTTGACGATAAATATCCATATAAAAATATTTCAATTTCAGGTTACAATGTTTACCCCATAGAAATTAGCATGAAAAATCTAACTACAACAGTTTCTATGAACGATGTTCTTCATGGTTGAAGATGGTTGACAATTATAATATAATCATTTAGTGTAAAAACATTTATGTATCATCATCATCAACCATTTTAGGGTATATATTTATATATTATTTATCGATTTACATACAACAGTTTAAATATTTATGATGTACTAATACATTTTACAATTTATATTTTTTCATATTTTTTCTCGTAATATATAAGGAAATTGGTAGTATGTAATCATAGTGGATTTATAAATATTTTTATTTAATGAAATATATTAATATTACAAGATATATTAGAGCTAAAGGATATTTTTATTCTAATACTCTTTAACTTTTCCTCTATAATATTTTTATATATTTTTACAATATATAACAAAATTTGATAAATTTCATATATGGTAGTGTGGAATTTGAGATCCCATCAACACTAAATATCTTCCCCACCAAAATAGTGATATTCATATTGGAAATTTCAGAATATAATATTTACAACCATTACAAATTTTATGAATATATGATATTGAAAATTCATTTCATTTTTTGTAATTAGTATTTTTTCAAAGACATCACAAACACTTTAGAAAGAACTATAGTTTAAGAACTTTAAAAATTCTAAAAATGTAAAATCATGACATTAATTTACTCTAGAATTTATTTAATTTTTTCATGATATAATTTATAATTTCACAATGTTTATTGTTATTTTAACTTAATTTTATTATCTGATGTTTTTTCTGATGAAAATTGTTGGTTAAATTAAGTAACAAAAACTCTCCACTATCTTTATATCATATGGTAATGAAATCACCTCTTATAAATATTCATTAATTAAATATTAAAACCACAATTCATCAATTTTTTGTTGCATTCATTTTTTTAAACACAATAAAACACTATCTAATTTATAAATGTATTTTCTTGAAATACCTTATTTAATGATCTCCCATTATAGGCCTCTATATTTTGGTATTGTCCTCAAGAATATGATGTACATATATATGAACTGGACGATAGTTTTTCATTAAAATTAAACTTCTTTTTTTCTGACTATGATTACTTTAATCATTAAGGTGTGATAAATTGTAACATTTACATCTAGGTTAAGGAGTTATAAATGACTAGTAATTTGAAATTTTTTAGTGATTCATTCTTTTTAATCATCAATTTTGTATAATTATTTCATTGAAATATTTAAGCATTGAAATTTTCATTATGTTTTAAAACAATAGTAAGTCATCACATGGCATCATACTTGGCATTTCATTTTCAGAATATTCACATAATAATTTACTAATATGTATTACTTCTCCCTCTTCATGTATTTTATACCTTGGATTTTAATCATAAAAAATGTTTATGGAAGAAAGGATCATAATTGATATATGATTCAAAAATTTCACATTAACATTAATTTCCATGAGGTCAAGATCATATTGTGTGGTGATTTTTTTTTTAAAATAATAGATATTTATTCACTATTTGTTTCTTATTAGATATATATTATTATAAATGTTGTACACACTTATTATCGATGAACAATATTTACCTAATTTGGTTTGTGTTCAGCTTTGGTTTATTAATTCTTTTCCAAATAGTATAATTTTCCCAATTATTTTTTTATGGATAGGTAAAAAACAATTTGAGACTACATCATGTTTTTATTCAATAGAATTTAATGTAAATGATTAAAATAATACATCATTCAATAAATATTCTTAATGTATCATCATATCCCCATAATCCTCATTATAATTACTACTTGTTATGATATATGTCCTCGATCATCCCATGTGTGTATGATGACATAAAATATTTTCCAAGCCATATATAAGAACATTTGATGAATTTTTTTCGTAAATTTTGTATCTATTTTTTGTTGTTATGGTTTACTGAAATTTTGTTTTACATTCTAGATTTGGTTTCTTAGGATGCTTATATTGAGAAAAACTGTGAAAAATAATTATAGTTTGGAGTGTCTTAGTGTTATGTGTAAAAAATTAAAATTATTGTAACATTATTATATATTTTTATTCTAAGAATAATTTAAATGACATTAACTACTGAAATTATACCTCATTTATAAAGGAAATTTTTTATCTCAATGCACATTTTTTCATTAAATATTAATGCCCAAAAATCTAAGCATGACATAGATTCTCTACATTTTACTGACTATGTTAAAATTATTTTTTCATTAATATTTTTGATATTTATTCATGTTCATAGATATATTAATTCCCCTACATTAATATATTTAGTATTTAAAAATAATTGGTTTATATATTTATTTTATAGATTCTAACTCTGGATTTTTTAGGATGAAGATATCATACCTAAAATTAAAGAAGGTATCATAACTAAAGATTGTATAATTAATATGATACCGATTGTGTATAGTCTAAATTTAACTTCACAATTATGTATAATGATAAAAATATATCCATATTTCATGTTGGTGAAGATAAAGTTGATTATAGTAAACATTATTTCATTTAAATCCATTTAATTTACTTTAGAAGAACCCTTTTATTGTGGCGATTATGATTTTTGATTTACAACTTGTTTCCTTTTCTATTTTGCGTTGGAGTGTGTGTTTTTGTTTTTTTAAACATTGTAAAAAGATTATTTTTTAAAATTAAACAAGGATTTTCTATTTATCCCTAGGTATTACATATTTTTCTCCCTCTCTTGGAACCCATAGATTTCCATTTTTTCATTTTCATTTGACCTGGTGGACTTCTCTCAATGTTTAATCCCCATTACTACTTAGAATGCAATATATATCAAGGAATTGGATAGGATTTTTGACTTTGGTGGTCACATCATCATCTCTATCCCCTTTTACTGTATAATAGTCATTATATTGAGTGTTTAGATCTCAAAGGCATGGAAAGATCATTGTGTTATGATTTAACCTCTATGAATGGGAACACTGTCATCTAATAGAACCCTATTAGATTATGAATTGGATAGATGGACCCGGAATTATACTTTATTTACTTTATCTTTATCTAATTTTGAGAAAAATTACTAAATTAATTGGTTTGGTAAATTTTATGAGATCTATTACCTTGATGTGGGTTCACTAAAACGATTCTTGTTCACTTAGGATTAGTGAGATAGTTTTAGTTGGTGTGCTGTAATAAATCCATTTGAAGGAATGGGGGATTCAATTAAAACATGGATTGAAGGTAATCATCTACTATAAATTTATATTAAAACATTGTTTTATAGAAAGTCATGTCCAATAGAGTTAAATTTACAACGATTTTCAGTATAGAAGTGCTCTTTGGGGGATCCTTTTATATTTAATGGTAATATTAGTGTATATAAATGTTCATATCTGATCCCAATATCATATAGAGATAAAAAGTGGATACTCAAACCCAACAATGAATAATAGGATTTAAAATATGTACAATCTACATTAGTGAATAAAGGTGATAAAATAGGGGAGTACTAATGTTACTTTTCCCTCCTCCATTCAACAAGGAGCTTAGTCAAGGTAATGAGGGGGGAAATTTGATCAAAATTTAGCCGGTCTTATTAAAACAATAGTTAAATAAAATTATTTGTATAAATAAATTTCAATAGTTTGTTTCTAGGAAACTACACCTCCTTAATATTAGGGTTTAGTGGATAACTCATTTATATTGGGTATGAGGGGCTACTACTGACCAACTATTGATATGTATAAATAGAAAAGTATTTTTTTGGGGTTATCCAAAAATTTACATTATTTTGATTTTTTAGTTTATTTATTTATTAACTATAGATAATTTTTTACATGTTTTTAAATGTAAATAATGATATATCATGTCTATTTACATATATTGAGGACCATTTAATGTTTATGTCCACCTCATAAAAAACATTCAATATAATGTTTTTTTCAATGTTAATAATTTTATGTTTATTTTCTGTTTTATTGGTAAATAATGAAAGTAGTTATTATACAAAAAAATGAGTGACAAGAACATATTGGGTTACAATTTCCTAGAAATAGAGAACTATTCTTATATCTATTCTATATATTAGTCTTTTGTTGTTATATTTTTTTATTTTCATTGAATATATTTTCAATATTTACTATTTATAACATAGTAAAAAACATTTAAAAACATGATGATCCAAATTATGAATGGTGTTTATGGACAAATATTTTAGTAGAAAATCCCCAAAAAAGGAAGAACATGGTTATGGAAAAATTAAAATAAGCCTATATTGGTTAAAAACCCATCATCAATGACCAATGTCATGAAACATGGCCTGATGTGTTTAAATATTATGTACGATGATGGGCTAGGAGAATCACATACTTTATGTTTTCATAGAAATTGAAGTTGGGTACTCTATCTATAGGAAATATCATGGTAATGAAAACATTTTAGTGGCAGTGTAAAGGTATTATCATATGGTATTATATAGATGATGAACATAGCTCTTCCTCGCCAGACAATAAAATTACGTAGTATTTTTACCATGAAATTATTGGAGTCTATAATGAATGCAATTATTTTTCACTACCTTTAGGTCTAAATAATTTTTATAAAACATATATTTTATGTTACTAGTTTATTTTTCATAGTTCTAGGTTAATTGAAAATGTACATCTCATGCTTTCAATAAATGTTGTTTTTTATTAATTTAATTATTATAGGCCTGAGTCATATCAAAATATATGTTTTATTGATACATAAAAGATGATTCTATAATTTATTTATGCATTAAGTATCTAATTTTTTGGGGGATGGAATTCCCATTGATTATTTCAATTGTTCATCATGGTGTTTATCATGTAATTTTTTTAAAAAAAAACAAAACCTTATTTCTACTCATTTTGTGATGTGGAATGAATTTTTTTTTGCTAAAGGTGTTTCTCGAGGGACTTGATTTAAAATAAGAACTTAATTTTATGTCTAGATGGATATATGTTGGTCAGAGACTCTCATGAAGTCAATATCTGAGATGGTCACATGTACCATATGTTGGATTACTTCAATTCATGAAAAACCCATATATCATGGAAGGGAGATGATTCTAATCAAATAAAAAAAATCACCCTTGATATACACATTGAAAAATAGAGGTTGTGGTTTCTTACTAAAATGTAACATTTGTCACCATGTTGTATAAATTTTATATATCAGATTTGAATTTTCTAAATTAATTATTTCAAATGATCTTGTGTTTGAGTATTTCATTATTTTTTTCCTTATTATTACTTTTAGTGTGTGAGATAAGGGAATAAATTCATCCATACAAATGTTTATGAATTGGGACTTTCATACATGGGTGGTAAATCACGATAGTGACAACAATCTCATAGATGTAAGCCTCTATCCACAATGACAAGTTTTAGAAAGGGAACCTAAAAAAATAAATGAATATTACTTCCTTAGTGAATCATGACGACAAAGACCATATCAAATATTTCAAAATACATCCACATGTATAAAGTTGATAAAAATCATTATCAATGAAAGGGGACCTTATTAAATGTCTTCACCCCATCACCACTCTGATCAAATAGAGTGTCACCCTATGTATGAGAATAATAAATTTCATATCATCATATTTTTTAATTATTTTTTGAATATATTTTTCAAATAAACCCTAATTTATTTATACAAAATTTAATAAATATTTTATACATTTATAGTGTTAAATAAAATAAAAAAAAATTAGAAGAAATCATCGGAATACCCTCGAATAATATTTTTTATAAAAAAAATAAAAATATATATTAATTGTTTGTATTGTATATAATATTATTAAAAATATTACTATTTGAACGATACATTTTTTTAATAAAAGTATCAATAGATTAATCAATAATGAGAATTTATTGTTAAAAATTTTAACCAATACATGTATTATTTTTTATTAATAAAATTTTAATCAAAATATTTTCTCTATCATAATAAAATTTACAAAAAAAAATTAACCCATAGATTAGTGATATAAAATTATTTATGGTAAAAATCCTTAAAAAATAAAATGATATTTCACCAACAGATATACCCATGTTGTAAAATAATAATTTTTTTAGTTTGATGATGATATAATATTTTAGAAAAAAAATGAAATTATTTTACAATCTATACATTTTTGTGATGTGAGAATAACTATCCATCTATAGAAATATATGAATGGACATTATTTTTTTAAACTATATTGATTAAGAAATGGAATTCACTCTTCGGTTCCAAATTTAGTGGATTTAATTATGGTATCATCAATATTCTCATTTTTATAACAATTTAAACCTAGAGGAATTACTGAAGATGAACCTTTTGTTAACTACTCGAGCAACTCAAATCAAGAGAACCTCAAATTTCTGTAGAAGATGAAGTCTATATTCATCAAATTTGCATAGGTACTATAGCTACACTACAGTAGCAGCGACACTGTAGCAACGAAGGACACTATAGCGGCATCAGGTCATTGTAGAGGCAACATGGGCTGTAGTAGTGGCGGTTACTATGTGGGACTGTAGCAGCGCGGGTACTGTAATAGTAATATTCCTAAAATGGGCCTTGGGCCAAAAAAATTGGCCTATAAGTCATGCAATTGGCTAGATTCCCAATGTACCTTTATTCTATGTAATGGGTATCCCACTAACCAGTTGAAGAGACATTTTCATTGCTTTAATAATAACTGAGGCTTCTGCCCCAACCTTTTAAAAAACCATTCATCGAGATGGTTTGTTTTACAATGCCATGAACGTTATTTTTGTTTTCTAATCGTATTGAATGGAAGAAAGTGAATGACATATATGTGTGTATATAAATATATAATCCAGTAGACTTATTATGTCACATATTTTATAATTATGAATAATATATATATATATATATATATTATAATCATTATTAGAGGGTTAAAGTAGAGAAGGAATCTCATTTCATCGTGGATACGGTAAGTCATATGTACGCATGAGCATGACAATCGTTCCTTGAATGATTAAATGATTTGGAATTGGATGGTATATTATTATAATTAATCATTAAAATTTCATATTCATTATTTAGATCTATTATACTCATCATTATACACATCCAAATAATGTAATGTGGATTAACAAAATACACCACGACGTGGAGACGGTAAGTCGTATGTACGCACGTATGGTGGTATTATTATTCGTAGGATGGATAAAAGGATGAATATAATTATACCATATTTAACTTAACATATCATTATTTTGATGATAATGTATTTATTACCTTTTTATGGAAACTATACAGAAAGAATAAGTAGAAGAAGAAAATAACATTGAAAGAAGGGATAAAATGAATTCCACTTCTTCAGGTGTTTCCTTTTGATTTGAACAAAAGGGTTCCATAGGATGGCTTTATATGCAGATTTATTCCTCATGAATTATGTGAGGGAGGTTTGGAGGATAAATTGGAAGGGTATGTCCAAACAAAATGTCTTTAGACGTGTGAGTTAAAGATAAAGGGAGGGGCCCATTTATAAGAGAGGATAGGGGACCTTTAGAAAAATCCTGAAATATTAATTTATTACAATTTTATTTTCAGTTTATAATATCTCCAAATTGATTTATTTTTCCGATAATATGAGTATAGATATAAATCTTCTCAACCAATATGTTTTATAACTTTTTAGGTCATTAGAGTGACCATATCTTTTATATTTAACCCTTTGTAAAATAAGTTTACTCTTACCATGTCCTCTTGTATTTTTATACAACATGGTTAATATCATTACTAGAAAATTCCAAGATATCTTAAAGTGGATAATTTATGACACATGAATAACTACAAAAGGTTTATGGATGAATTTTATATTTTTAGGAATTTTATATAATTTAATAAAATAGTATTTTTTTTAAAAACACATTTATGTCAATTTTTACATGATTTAGTAATTGTTTTTTAATTCACCACAATCTGATTCATTAAAACCAAAGGAATTAATTCATACCAAATATTTAATTTTCATTGATAAAATTAGTGGATGACATAAAAATATTAAATTAAAATTATTTTTATATGTATAAATTCATTTATTCAAATAATTCATTAATGAGGTAATCACTATGTTAAAATTGTGTCATAAATAAATAAATATATATATATAATGTCTAAAATTTATAAGTAAAATTCCATTATATAAGAAATATTTTTATATTTATAATGACTATTTAATGACATATATATATATATATTAGTTATATGACACTATATTAAATTGGATTTAGTAAAAGATGTATGTTTATGATATAATTATCTTTACTTTAATGTAATTTTTATAAAATATCATTTTCACATCCTTGTGGATCCATGTGATCTGAAAATCAACCCACGTTTGAAAACTGTCTAAAATATCTCATTACATGGGATTTTAACTTGTTTAAGGGTAGTTTAATACTATTATAATATTATTTTGTTACCCTTATTTACTAGATTTACATTTTAACCATGTTAAATAAAATAATTACTGATGCTACTATTAATAATTTCCAAAAATAAAAGAAACATATTTACACATTTTGAACATTCAGATTCCAAATATGGAATCCATTTTTCCAATTTCAAATCCCAGATGTTGCAGTAATTAATTAAAAATTAATTCTTATTCTCAAAACCAAAAAGTAGTTTTTTAAGAAGTAATAACTATCTAAATATTGACATGTGTTTATGTCCAACATTGAAGTGAAATTACTTTGAATAACCAGAATTGGATTTAATGATAAAAATATAATTCAATTACAATTTTAAAACAATTAAAAATAAAATATATCCATATAAATGAATTAAATGAAAAGTCAATTTCAAATTATAATGAAGTATTTTTCACTATTTATTAAATTTTGATTTTTATCATAAAAATACTAAAAATTCAATATAAGTAAATTTTTATGTGCCGTTTTTTAAGAAGAATTTTATTTTTTTAAAATTATAATTATAAAAGTGTAATAACTATATTTATAATCGGTGTTCCATCAACAGGTGGTAAAACCTCATTTTGGGAGAAAATACTTCATTTAACAGAAATAGATATTTTTGTCTCATATAATGTTATAGAAAATGTGGAATATGAATTATAATGTTATAGAAAATTAAAAATTTGGTTAATAATATGTATAATTGTATTTTTAGAAAAAATTAAATAATATTTTATTAATATATAATTGTTTAGTGAAAATCAGTGTTGCGTTCAATGAAAGCTATCGAGGAAGGTCACTCTTGTGTGTAACACAAGCCAAGTCAGTGTTGTATATAGTGAATGATTCCATTGGTGTTACTTAAAACATAATAAAAACTTTTTCCATTTATAAAATGAAAATAATATATACTTAGTGTTTCGTAAAATAAATTATATCAAAAGAACATGAAATTGTGTGCAACACAAGCCATTAATTTTGTTTTGCATATTGCAGGCTAATACGGTGTTTCCTATAGTGAAATATAATCTCGGTGTAGCATAAGTCACAATTAATCAATGAAATTAAAGAATAAATCTCCTAAAATCTATTGGTGTTACATTATACCCCCCTTAAAATGAATTTCTCCACCGAAATTCATCAGGGTTATAAATGGATTTCTACATAGAAGTTTCTTTCATGGAAACTCGCATCATAAAAAGGGATACTAAGACATCATTCTAAAATAGAATGTTAGAAACATAAAGTTTACCCAAATTAACTCATCACTATGTTCTACAGAGGAGAACATAGGTATTATGTGAAAACATGGATATGGAAGATTAATCTAACCATCATTTTCTAATGGATAGTGAAAGATAATAAGGTATGGATATTGTTATCTACAAGAAATACATAAATCTATGATCATTTCAGGGACCATCAAATTCCTCAGATAAGAAGGTACTAGGAATACATTTTTTTCAATATCATTTTCCTAATGTTGATGAATTTTCACATAAGGATAAATAAAAACTTGATTTCAGTAAAATCTCATATTTGGTCATTACCTAAAAACATTCCATTTAATCTTTTATTTAATGAAATTATGATGAGTTTTTCAATACTGATGGGTTAGCAGATCATGCTATAAAATGATAGGTCATTCCAACTATCTCAACAATAAGGTTAGAACAGATTATCAAATGTGAATAAGGCCAACAGTAGTGATATTAATCATACATGGTTCCAAAAAATTGAAGTATTCATTATCAATAATACCTCCAAATTAAAATAAAACTAATTTATACTAATTAGAGACTTCTCATTGGATAGTTCTTGGCGATAAATGCATGTCACACATCAGTTGTGGGTTTGATTTCCTATACCCTAGTCCGATGTGACAGGTTTTCGCCAGTCCCGTGGGTTGTCCTTTTTCTAAAAGTATTCTATTATAACATTCTAGAAATAATATAATTTTTTTTATCATTTAATATTAATATCAAATGTCAAACTTAATCCATTCCAACCATTAGGCTTATCCAAAATACTTCTTTCCAAACTCACATTAAAAAAAATGCAAGAAAGGTCATATAACAAGCATGTGAATACCTTCATTTTTTTCCTTACATACAATAAGATATATCTTATGGGTCACATTCCAAAAATTTTAATGAAATAATCTTGCAGTATCTTGAGTCCTGGTAATATCCAAAATTACCATATATATTTGTTTAATACATTCATGTTTCATTATTATAATTTTTTTGGATATATTCATTATGTCACAAAATGTTGTACACTCCTTCCATGATATCATTACCCTGTTTTAACCAAATCCATAATTAGTTCTCTATAAACTAGTGTCATCTCATTTACTTATTCAGATCCATCATATCTTTATCCAAACAACATTATCTAAAAATAAGGGACATATTATGTTTTATCTTCCCCTAAATCTTGCGTTCTCTAAGTATATCACCTTACCCTTAAGTCAGATTTTGGATCCTTATAACTATTCAACATATCATTTAAAATCATTAATGAAAAACATATACAAAAAACATTGATATATTTCAGGATTCATATAACATAAAATTTTAAATCTGATACATATACACCCCAATCATACAACTTTATTCATAAACCATTACTCAGGTTCTAACACCTTCATCTTTCCAAAAACATGAATCATGTATTAAAGTTTATCAACCTCTTGATTCTCAAGTTTAATGTAAACTATACTGGAAGAAAATAACATACCATTCACATGTCATTACAATCTATTTTTCCTCAGTATTATGACCAATACCGGTACTATCGTCATGATTACCTTTATGATATTTACACTTGGGAAATCAATCATCATAATTCTCATAAATTGCACATCTAAAATATTTAATGGATCATAATGTTCTATGTAGTTATTTTTATTTACTAGAACCATAATGAAAAGTGCGAGGAGTACACATCAGATATTAGAAAGACATAAGTATGATAAATTAATTATGATATTGCAATCAATGATTTCTTAGATTTAACCATATGTTAGTCATGAATGTCAAAAGAACCCCTAGGATTGTGACCTATAATAGTCATATCCTTTGGAAACCCCTAGACATATCCTTTGAAATATCTATATGGATCTCACTAAAGTTTTCTCATCTATGTTTCCAAAGGTTGACTAAACTGTTACTCTGATACCAAATACATTGTCCCCAATTTATGTAAATGGAAAATTCATTTATTTTTTGGAATAATTAATTTATGACACAAATAGACACCCAAATTCTGTATAAGTTTAGTGTCTTTGGATATAAAGAACATAATCTTCTATCATGGTGGGATATCGTCAACTTCTCCCATAATGATCTTTCCATTTTTTCCTACATAAAAACATTCTTTATATCCCGAGGAAAAGAAAAAATAAAAAGGATGAGCTCAAAATCTCAGTAAGGGTAAACATGGAGAAAATAAAACAAACAATAAAAATTTGAATGTAAAAACTTGCACATATTGTTTAAAAATAAAAATTTTGAGTCATGAAATAAATATTGGATGTACGTATAGTATATATCCTAAAGAAACATTAACTATCATAGAATATCATTGAAATAAACAATGTAATTAAATAAAACTAATAATAACACAATAAGATTTATATACTAGCCAAGGCATTACTTCCAACACTATCATAGTGGACAAATTCCACTACTAAACTCAGTTTACATTCCATTACAACCATGTATTACCAGACCATATTTACTTACCATTCCAGTCATGTATATATCACGATATATAAAAATTTAACAAATGAATTGGAAGGAGATCTATGTCCCACCCATCTCATAGTGAAATAATTTTATACATTCTATACAAAAAAACATTAATAATTCATCATAGAAAAGCACATGAATTAAAATAGGATTCATAATCAGCATTTCATCATAACATAATCCATATAAGATAAATAGATATAATAAAAATAATTACATCATAAACTCAATCAAATAAAAGTAATAACAGTTATAGAAACATAACCCTATGTCATCTTATAGGGAAAATATTTTTTATAAAACACTTGAACATAATTACATAAGAAAATAACTTTTCTTCTAAAAAAATGGTTTATTTTCTCAAAATTTCATGAATTTTTTTAAATGAAAAAAATTTATTGAAAAAAAATTAAAATTTTGTAAAGTAATAATAATGTAAATTAGTTTTTATTAAATGGTAAAAATCCTTTCATGTCATATATGTTAAAAAACATTCTTCTTGTACTTTTGATAAAAATGCCAAAAAGTACCTTGTATGCTAAATGTAAGAAATATTTTATCCAAACAATGTAATAAAAATAGAATAGGGTAATTATGAATTTAAAATAAAATTGGATAAAACTAATTATTTTAGGAGAATATTATTATAAAATATCGAAATGGATGATAAATATACTCCCAATAAATACTTATGTATAAACAGTCTCGGATAAAAATGATATTTACAATGTTATCCCTTACCTTAGGTCTGATTCTATTTGTACGAGCCCAAAAAACTTATATAATGTTTTAAACAAATTATTAAATAATCTAAGAATCATAATTATACTTATGATATCATATATAATTATTTTATGAATTTCTATTACCCATTTATTAATAATTTCACGTTTTTTCAACATTTTGGGTAATAGCTCTTTGTTTATTGTACGTGTTTTGACTTGTTATTCTTGATCATATTACATAAATCATGATTAAATTATTTAAATAATATATAATATTATTTATATATAAAATATATTTTTAATATAAATTTATATTTGATATATTGAAAAATAAAATGGAATACATTGTTCTTTTTGTGACGGCAGGTTGTACATAAGCATTAATGTTGTTTTTGTTTTCTTATTGTATTGAATGGAAGGGAATGAAATATATGTACACACATATTTATATATCATTATAGTATAAATTTAATGTCATATATTTTATAATTATGAATAATATATAATTATATATATATATATTAATTATTATGGGATGGTTGTAGTAGAGAATGAATCTGGTTGTGTTGTGGAGATGATAGGACGTGCATACGCACGAACGACGCTATCGTTCCACTAATTATAAAATGTTATGGAACATGATATTATATTAATTATAAATAATAATAATCATGTAATTTTCAATATTTTTTTCTATTATACTCATCATTATAATTATCCAAATAATGTAATGTGGAATTAAAAATTACACCATGCCATGGAGACGGTAGTCGTACGCATGCACACATGGTGATATAATTATTGATATGATGGATAAAATGATGAATATAATTGTCCTATATTTATATTAACATATAATTATATGTAAAATACTGGATTTATTACCTTGGTATTGAAACAATATAGAAAGAATATGTATAAGAACAAAAGAACATTGAAAGAAGGGATACAATGATTACCTCTTATTCTAGTGTTTCCTTTTGATTTGAAAAAAATGGCTTCATAGGATGGCTCTCTACGCGATTTTATTCCTATATGATTAAGTGAGGGAGGTTGAGAGGATTTATGGACAATGATTTTCCAATTCCAAAGGCTTCGGAGGTTTGAGTTAAATTGAAAGGGAGGTACCCTTTTATAATAAAGGTGAGGGGCTCTTTAAAAAAATCATGAAATTTTATTTTATTATAAAACAATTTTCAGTTTCTAATTGGTATAAATTGATTTATTTTGATGCTATGATGAGTATGGATCTAAATCCTTTCAACCAATAGGTTTTAGACATGATTATGTCATAAACATTACCTTATCATTTAGATTTAACCCTTTGTAAAATAAGTTAACTCTTACCATGTCCATTGTATTTTTATACAACATGTTTAATTTCATTACTATAAAATTCCAATAGAACCTAAAGAAGATAATTTATGAAAATTTATCACTATTTACGTTATTTGTATGAGATTTATATTTTTTTAATATTTATATCATTTAATAAAATATTATTTGTTTTAAAAAAACATTTATGTTAGTTTTGACACTATTTTGTAATTGATTTTTGTTAAATTATAAATAACATGATTCCTTCGAACAAAAAGAATTAAATAAACCCAAATATGACACTTTAATCCAAAAACATCGTTTATGAAATCAAAATGATTTTATTAAAGTTATTTTAATATTTATACGATCATTTATTTGAATCTGTCATTAATGAGGTAATCAGTACATCATAAATGTGTTGTAAATAAATATATTTATCTAATACCAAAAAATACCATGATGTATCAAATATTTTAAAATTTCCAATGACTCTTTATATATATATATATCTGTTAAATAGCCCCATATTAAAATTTATTTAGTAAAAGATATATTCTTATGCTATAATTATCATTACCTTAAATTAATTCTTATAAAATTCAATTTTAACATCCAAGTGGATCCATGGGGATTTCAAATCCGCCCACGGATTCCCATGGTTGGTGATATCTCATAAAATATAATTAAGACATTTGTTAGTGTAGTTTAATATTATTATAATATTATTATTTACCTTTATCTTCCATATTTACCCTTTAACCATGGGAAATAAAATAATTAATAAAGATACTATTTATAATGTCAAATACTAAAGGTACATAATTAAACAATTTGAAAATTATGATTCCAAATATGGAATACATTTTTCAAAATTCAAAATACATAAGGTGCATTAGTTAATTAGAAATCTATTCCTGTTATCAAAACTCAAAATTGGTTTTTTATGAAGTAATAATTCTCCAAAGATTGACATGTGTTTAGGCACAATGTAAAAGTGAAACTACTTTTAATTACCAATATTGGTTTAAATGAATAAAATATAATACAATTACACTTTAAATACAATTAATAAGATAATACAACTATATAAATAAATTATATGAAAAGGCAGTTTTGAATGAAAATGCAATGTTTTTCACTAGTCATTAAAATTTATATTTTATCAAAAAAATACACAAAATTTCAAAAAAAAAGTAAAATTTTATCTCCCACTTCCAAATATAAAGTTTTTGTTTATATTTATCTTAAAAAACTGTCAAAAACTATATTTTAAATTTTTTCCCATCAAAAGGTTGTAAACCTAAATTTTTTAAAAAATACATTTTTTTCTGAAAAATAGATTTTGTTCTCAAATCATGTTCTAGAAAATGTGTACGATGATTTATAATTTTATATAAAATTAAAAATAAAGTTAATAATATTTATAATGGATAGTTTAGACCCCATTAAATAATATTTTAATAATATATCGTTGTTTAGTGAAACAGTATATTGCTTACAACACAAGCTATTGTGGAAGGTCGCTTTTGCATGTATCGTAATCTATGTCCATGTTGCATGAAGTGAAAAATTACGTAAGTGGTTTCATATAAATTAATCAAAACATATTTCATTAATACATTGAACTACATCAGCACTCAATGTTCTGTGATATAAATTCTATCAAATGAACTTGAAATTGAAAACAACAAAGCCTTGAAAAATGTTTTGTATACTACAATTTAATACAGAGTTGTTTATAACCCAAGCTATTTTTGGTGTAGTGTACAAAATAAGACATCAATGAAGTTAAAGAATCTATCACACAAAATCTAAGGGTTTTACACTCACGGATATGTATGTTATATTGGGTGTGTCATGAATAATATTACATTAATGAATAATTAGAAAACTATTTCTCCCCCTTGATTATTAAGAAAAGTTTATATATTAGGACCTTTGAAGGAAATGATATAGAAAAATTAAATACATAGAAATGGTACTCTATAGGCAAGTTCAATATCTAGAAAGTCAATTATAGATAAATCTAGAACATAAGTTGATATCACTAGCATGCAACTTTCTTGAATAGAGATATATAGATAATGTTATTATATTACACAGTATGCATCCTTATGAGGTAACATGTCATTGTCACCTTAACTTATTTCTGTAAGGGTTTCATTGTGTGTTTTGAGATATTGAACTTTTACTTTTGGATGCTTCACCCAATTCAACAAGAAAAGGGCCTATAAGGTCACCCACTATGTGTGTCTGGCATCTTAATTAAATAATATATTAATATTTATTATTTAAGAGGTTAAATAAATATTTTCCTTGTACATTGTTCAATAATTATACATGTATGATTGAAAACATTTAAGCATATATTCTGTATTTAGTGAATTAAATAATTATTTATTTATTAGAGTATAAAAAGAGATATTTAATAAATAAATAAGTATAAATTATTCATGTCCTGTTAAATATCGGGGGAGGAACAAAAGAATGTGTTTAATGGTATGATTAGGGATTATAATTTTTGAATACTATTTAATAAAATTATATTTAATTTTAATTAGAATGTTCAGTTCATGTCAAGAAATGATAATAATAATATTATTAGTTTGAATGGGGTTTTACATGGACTGAATAAAAAATTAACGCAACTTGTTTAAAAAATAAATTAATCCCAAGCAATATAAATACCCAATTATTATATTTTATTAAAAGATACAATTAATTTTTCATAGTTTTCACAATGGTTTTGTAGAATCATATCAAGAAAAGAGTGATCCCATTTTTATGAATTCTCCCAATAATGGAGAGAAATCATCCACTAGTGGAAGAAGGAGAATGCTTTGGAAGAGGTTCTCCAAACAGTGAAAGAAGGATGACACAAGCACAAGGATATTCCATTCTCACACATGGAGATTCCTTTGGTGACATCTGAATAATTATGGAACTTGTGTGGATCATTGCTATAATAAATACACACTCTCTTTCTATAATACAATGATGGTGAGACGCAGATCTGTCACCATATTCATCAATGAAGGAATAATTCCATCTAAAAAATTAAATATTTAATTAAATGTATTATAAATAATATTTGAAGATCCACTCTCTCAGTTTTGAAATAATTATACATTGACTATTTCATTGATTCATTTTTTATGATCATGTCATTAATCGTCACATATATTTGAGATTCATCATCAATTTTGGAAGAAATCCATGTTGGGCAACGACCACCACATGCTTTCGATGTGCCCAGAAACTACATATGGTATTATAATGATCACATAAATGTTAATAATTTTTTAAATATCATTGGTTATTTACATATTTTTTAATTTATTTTTTCAATTCATGTTTAATAATTTTCTAATCATAATCGGGATATATTCTTCTTCCTATTTTGTTTATCATAGATCTATTCTAGAAGATTAATTTAATGATTATTACAAAATCAAGTAACTCATCTATAGGTTCCAAGGTTATTGGAAAGACAACAAAAGACTAAAATCCATGTTACTGTAGTTACATACCATGTATTCATGTTCAATGAATCATAATTAATTTGGAAATTAATTCACGATTATGCATTAATTAAACGCTTTAATTGAACCACAAGTTGAAAAGAATATAATGACACACAATCAGCTGGATTACATGTTGTGTATCCCATGTACACATCATGTAGTCCCTTTGATTGAAATATGGGTCATGTATTTAAATACACAACTGACATGAAAGGTGACAATGTAATTTGGAGATCTCATGGTGTGTATCCCAATAGGAAAGCCATGTACTCTAGTTTCTGATATATAATTCAAACTACGAGTCCCTAGGTGGGTACCTCGTATATACAGTGAGAGATGTACACAATGTGTAGCTCAGATTCACATGATTTTTACTTATACCACGTTTCAAATATTTAAAATTTATTTATTTTTATATGTAAAACAAGAGACACGTACATGTGTGTGGTCGTAACGACAGAGCACACCATGTGATAACTTTTAATATACATAAATATTTAAATTTTAAATTAATATATAGGTAATGATCAAAGATACAAATCATTTATGAGTCTAATTAAATCTGTTTAATATACCTACTATTAAGGATAACATGTGACTAAAATATCATGTAATTCATGTAATCATCAATAAAATACACATTCTAAAAGAATGTGATAAGTCATGTATGCAATATTTTACAAGTTTAGAACACTAAAAGAGTATAATATATTTTTGGAAGAATCAAATGCTTATTCAAAATTTTTCTTCTAGGGAAAATTTATATACACATTTAATTTTATATTAATTTCTTTAAATTGTTTAAAATTATAATGGATTAGAATCTCAAGGAAATTCATATAATAATTAAGAGAAATGAATTGATTAATTAAATATACTAATTAAATTATTTGTGTTTCATTTATCTTAAAGATAATGATTAATTATTTAATTCTAGTTTTATAAAAGGAATAATTAATTCCATGCAAGTGGATAATCTTGAGCTAGACTAGTCCTTTGTATATTATTGGCTTCATTTAATTTATTGTCAAATAATATTGTTTCCATGGATTCATTTTCCCCTCTTATTAGGTATATCCTATATTCCAATGGTTTTCTTTATGTAAACCCATTTTTTCTACAACATTATATGTGTAAAAGTAATATGTATTAGAGTAACTCCCAATATATTGGAGTTAGTTCATTTTTGTAGTCGAGGAAAAAAAATCAACGGATATACATAGGTGGACATTTGTAATGTAATGAACAGAAACCTTTTTTTGTTCAAGGTTTTTACCCTAGGTCAATGATTATTTTATCAACATCTATATAAAATAACTATTAGTATAACCTTAGGATCACTCCCTTTAGATAGATTATTTCTTTTAGTTTTGTTCTTATTTCATTTTGGATGTTTTATCGTGATCACATAAATTATTAAAATTAACGAGCATGAAAGACAAAAAAAAATAAGTTTTCTTATTTGTAAATATTATCTAAGAGTTGGTTAATCCCTGAATTAAATAAAATTAATAATAAAAATAATGTGATAAGGATAATAATGATCAATTTATTCCTAAATTGATAAAATTGTTCAATTAAATATATTATGTCGTTATTTCATCCTTTTACTTCTTTTAAAATCAACCTGTAGTTCAAAGTTCTTGACCAACAGAAGTTGGGGTGATTTTAATTATTAGATAATTTTAATTTGATTTTTTGTATTCACATAACTAATTTGACATCAAATATTTGCTACCATATAAGTAATTGGTGAAAATGAGATACAGCAGATTAAGAAATCATTTTTATGGATTTTAGGACTGGAGATTTTACTCTGTAGATCATGGAACTATTAGTAAATTCCATTGGAATTTAGAATGCATACATAAAAGTTTTCAATATTCATGACCAAACCATTTTTGGGTAATGAGAAGTGGAATATGGGACCCTTCCAATTGAATATACAAGGAAGTACATATTAAAAATTTCTTTGATGTTGGATATTGGGTTTCAATAACATTGTGGGAGACTATAAAATATAATATTTATTTATTTGTCTAAATTTTTTAGATCAAGTACTAAAATTCAGATGTCTTATTTTAAAGAAATCAAAATACAATGAATTCAATCATATAATTGTTATCCATACGAGAGAAGGAAAAAATTCTCACCCAAACATGTTTCCAATAATGGAAAAAGAGCCTACATGTCATCCTTTCCCATGAAATGAAAATTGAATGTTCTAGAATTACCTTCTCTGGTTGCACCTGGTAATTAGGTAAGTGATAATGAATTATCTATCTATGATAAGAATCTAATGGATGTTATATATGCTCATTTTTTATCCTACCATACTTTTCAAAAGACCTTTTGTTTCATCATGATGATATGGAAGCTTATAGAATGATTTCTGAACTTTAGAATCTATATTAATAGAAGCAGAGACATGAGCGGTATGAGATCATAGATGATTTATTTACAAATATGAATGGAGAACCCCAACCAGATTAGCATCATGTAGTCTTGCTTATCTACTACATTGAATGCCAGTACATATTCTAGATTAAATTTCAATATTAGTTGCATATAAATATCATACAGTAAAAAATTCCTAAAACCATCACTAACATTATTGTAATTACAATTTGAGAAATAAATTGAAGAGTCATTGAGAACATCTTAATGTGATTTTCCAAGTTGATAAGAGAATGGAAAAAGAAAAATTCATAGTCCTTTTAGTGAATAATAAAATGATGAAAAAAAGATTCCAAATACATGTAAGCACTCTAATTTTCTCAAGAACCATCCTTCCATGAAGAAGTACATGCATAAGCAGATGAAGGAAAATGACGTTGGATGTTTTTCATGTTGCAGGTCAGGCCACTAGAAGAGGAATAATACCCAGAAACATGGGGAAGAAAAAGGTATATTCATTATTGATGGTAATCTTTCCATATCTACACATATGGTATTAGATACAATTTTTGGGGCTCACATATCTATAAAAATTTCAGAACAAATTATATTCCAAAAAGTTTCCATAGGATAGGTGGACCATAGTAATTCTCAATGTTTATGGTGGGATGTTGTATCCACTAGTGACTATCACCTCTCATTGAAAACATAAATTATTTCTATTTTGAGAGATTGTTACTATGTACCTACAATTGGAAAAATTATAATTTCTGTATAATGTGTAGATACAAGTGGGTTAGTTTTAAGATATAAAAAATCCACTTATTTTATAAGGAAGACATATTTTATCGGGTGTCATATTTAAATAATGTTCTTATTGTATTAAATTATAAATAAAATGTTTTGAAAATTGATAATGAATCATTCTCACATGACTCATACACGATCATTCTTTGTCATCAGTATATTGGTCATGTAAATGTGAAGAATTTAACTAATCTCTATCAAGATTACTATGTATAATATTTTGAGCTAATATCACATGAAATGTTTAATTATTGATGACATGTAAAAAATGACCAAACCACACATTGGTTGATAGGGTGAAAGGGACACATATCATCTAGGATTGGTACACACTGACATTTGTGGGCTGTTCTTTAGAGAAACTAGTTGTTGATATTCTTTCATCATAATGTTTATTATGACTTTATTAGATATTACTATACCTTAATGATGAGGTACAAGTCATAGGTCGTTGATAAATTCAAGAAATTCATGAATAATGTGGAGTGTCGACTCAGTAAAAAGATAATGGAGCTATGATTGTATTATGGTGGTGAATATCTTAACCAAGAGTTCATCGACTTCTTATAATAGTTTGGGATTCTATATCAACTCACATAACCTTATAAACAATATTGGAATGATTTTATTGATCGGAGGAACTATACCATGTCATACATGGTATGATATTTGATGATTCATGAAAATAAATCATCATCAATTTGGGGATATGAATTAAAACAGTGGTATACACATTAAAATGAGTTCTAACTAAGGAATAAAATTGAATTCTCTTAATGTTATTGAGTGTAAAAAAACCCATTTGATCTCATACATGTGTATTCGTTTACAAGGAATTTATTATGGCCATTTTAAAAAAAACTACAACCCCATGGAATGATGTGTATCTTTATTGGGTATTCAATCGATATAAAGAGATTATACCTATACTGCACCATAGAAAAGAATGTGAAATTCACCAGAAAATCCATCTTTCTTGAGATGGATAACATCCTCAAAAAGGATAGTATTATAATGATAAACATCAAAGATGTTGATTCTAAAGACACACAATATTTGGAATATGAACATATTTCATAGTTACTCATAGAAGACTTAATTCCTAAAGACCAAGTACTATGTAAGAGCATAATATTTTTAAGAGAACCATAGATATATGGTTTTCTTGTTACTAAGGATGGTGACTCATTACTGGTTGAAAATGATGAACCTCAATCCTACCTGGAGGAAGCACAAAAGACTTAAACTACAAGATAACATTAATCCATGATTTCTAAATTATATTCCATGTATCATAACAGTGTTTTCATTCCAGTCGATTCACTAGTTGATGTAAACCATTCGTGAACAAAATGGGTATTCATGATGAAAATAGACATGGAAGGTAATGTAAATACCGATGAAGAAAGGATAATGGAGAATGGGTTTAAAAAGCATCAAGGAATTGACTATGATGAAATATTTTTTCCATTTTCCATGTTTATATACATCATGATTCATATTTCTATAGTCGATTGAAAGGACTATGTTATTTGGAAGATGGATGTCAAAATTGCATTCTATCACAGGAACCTTTACAAAGATGTTTATATGGCACAACCAGATGGTTTTTTGACTCCAAGTGATGCCAAAATAATTTTCATGTTAGAGAGATCCATTTATGAACTAAATAATGCATCCTCATCATTTTACATTCAATTCGATGAATCCATAAAATAATTTGGATTTATAAAAAATGAATTTGTGTCTTGGGTTTAAATGTGGTTTAGTAGGAATATGGTCATGATAATAATATTGTATGTTGATGAAATATTACTTATTAGAAATGAAATACCAGTATTACTGTCAAAGAAGGACAAATCATACATGTTTTTCTCCCAGAAGTACAATTGATAAATAGCCATTATTATAGGGATCAAGATCATTTGTGGTATATCTAAGAGGATTCATGGACTAAGTCAATGAAAATATGTTGACTAAATACTATAGATATTTAGAATGGAATAATCAAAGATGGGATTGTTTCTAAGGTCACGTGGTTTACATCATTATATGAAAATGTTTCCTTAGAAACAACATGAGAAAGAGGGAATGAGTATGATCCCATATACTTCAGCAATATGATCAACTATGTATTCCATGTTATATACTAGACTTGATATTCATATGCATTGATCATGGATGGATGATATCAATCAGATCTAGGAGAACAAAATTGGACTATTGTTAAATATATCCATACGTTTCAAAGAATAAATAAGGATATGTCCCGGTGTATGGATGATATGAGGAGCTTTCCATTAAGGGATATACTGAATATGGTTATCAAACACCTAAAATGATCTAATTGCACCATAAGAATACAATTTCTGTCTCAATGTAGGAGCTGCGAGATGGAAGAGTTCAAGTAACTAGTTATCACATATTTTATAGTGGAGTCTATATATATATGGAAGATTTTGATACATCCATGAAATCCTTTTGGATTCATATCATTATCCAAGATATTTATGTCGTACCATGTAGTGAATATCCCATCAAATATTATTTTAATAATACTATAGTAGTGGCTCTTTCAAAAGATACGTGGTAACACCAATGTACCATGAATATATTAAAAAAGTATCTTATCTTGGGGGATTTGAATTGTAGGGGTGAATTTGAAGTATGTAAAGTACCAATGGAGGATAACATGGTGGATAACATGACTAAAGCCTTATGATAGGAAAATCATGAGTGTCATGTGATAGACAAGTGGAGGTTTTTTGGAGTTAGTGAAATTGAACCAACATCTATGTAATTTATGATAACATATATTCATGGTTGTGAATTTTAATAAACTACTTATAAAATAAGGATTTTTATTTTTCTAAAATTATTTTGTGATAATGTCATAAGAGTTTAATTTTAACCAGAATGTCATAGCATTTCCTCAATATGATGAGAAACCAGAATCTCTTTGACACTATTCTTGAATATATGTTCTATATCCCAATGATATCATTTTAGGGTAAAAAATGATACAAGATATCATGTGTGGAGACTCAATGTTTTTTTAGGTACCTTCTCATAGTGTACTCTCTTGGTAATATCCAATAGTTTATTATGACATCAGACCTGCTGGTATGAAATCCACATTTATTTGTGTCATTGGAAGTTCCTATATGTGGAAGTGTGTATTGGTCCTTAGATATTATGATTATTATTTGTAATGAGTATTATGTGTCACAAACATAGATTAACTGATAAAAACCATTCTGATAGATTATCATAGTGAATAAAGGAATGTTGGGTGCATCATGAGTATCATTTCATTAATGAATAATGTGAGAATGGATTTTTCATATTGATTATTAACAGAAGTTGATATGTTGGTTCCTTTAATGGAAATGATATATCACAAATAATCCACGTATATGGTGTTCTTTAGGCGTGTTCAATTTTCATAAATTCAATGATAGAGATATCATGATAATCAATTGATGCAACCAGCATGAAACTTGCTTGATTAGATCTATCAGGATAAAAGGATTATTTTACATAGTAATCATTTCTATGAGGTAACATGTCATTGTGTAATTAACTTCATTCTATATGGGTTCCTATAGTGACCCTTTATTATCTTACATTACTATTACATAAATTTGAAGATAAAAAATATAAAAAACATTACACCATGATGATCCATGATTTAGTGTCTTGGGTAAACTAGGACCATACATAACTTTTACAACATAAAACATAAAAATTAATTTAATTTATTCTTATCTTGATTCCTACCATCCCTTGAGTTCACTTTAGGAAATGTAATCACCATAGGATATACATCAAATAGGGGTCAGCTAAAATACTAGTCAGAGGATATGAATATGATTTTATACCACATGGGGTGAGAATATTCATTATCATAACAACATAGGAATAAATTATAAACATGAGAGGAATCATTGAGAAATGACATGGAATGTGGAAATGCTTAAAAATGAAACATCATGTCTTAGTTTTCAACTACTACACATAGTTGTAATCAAATCCATCATCATGTTCACACATATTTTACTTTAAATCCTGAGATTCATCACATTACCCATTTCATTGGAGAACTATATAATTACAGGCACACATATCATATCTTAAGATCAACATTGTGCTATATAATTCCGGCCACACCTGTCATGTCATAACATTAAAATAATCATGCATTCTATATAGAACGTATGTAAATCATGGTCATAAATAACCCATAGAAAGTAATTTTTTCATTTAAAAAACACATACATTATTAATAATTGGGATCCCAAATGGAGGAGAAAAAAAACTTGATAAAAGAACCATCAACCTTGGGTGATAAGTAAAATGTGTGTTTTTAAAAGAAGTGTTCTTTTGGAAAACATTTTGTTTGACTTAAAATCGATTGGAAAATATATATATATCCCAGAAAATGTAACATAACGATGAATACATAATTTTTAAGGAATAATCATATAGAAATTTTTTTGAATGAGTTAAACCCAATGAAGGAATGTTTTCTTCATTAAATAACCTAACCTCATATATAAAAACTCTCTTAATATTAATGTGCTATATAATGACAACAGATTCATTAATGGTTCACTTGTGCACATGAATTGATGTTTACGTAGAACATGGATAAACATATAGAATTTATATTTCATGTTATGAATTAACTTATAGGATTATAAATTATCTTTTAATTAATTTGGTTATATTCTATGAAGATTAATCATTAGATAAAATTATAATGATGATCATTTTTTGTTAATTTTTGCAGTTTTTAGATCACCGTGAACATGTTTTATTTTATAATTTAGTATTATTTAATAAAGATTCTTCTAGAACCTTAATGGGGTTAAAAAATAAATATTAAAAAATGTTTTCAACCATTTAATGGTTTTTACTAATATCTTGGATGCTGTTATTGGAAAATGGGAGTGCATCACCCACAGTGTATGTAAATTAACACATCAGGGGCGAAGATTTCATTTTTATAATCAAAGAGAGAGTGGGAGGATTATAATGAAAAATATTACATTAATATGATATAATACTATGATATCAATCATACCAGATTTATCCTGACATTTGGATAAAATAAGTTGAGTATAATATAATAAGGAAATGATATTTGAAAGGAAATTAAAATAAAAGACAGGGAGGAACTGACTGTTTAGTTATCCTCTTGAGATTCACTTCAAGGAAAATTTTATTTTCCTTTGGATCATACCAACGGCCCTTTGATGTTTGGTTGGGGATATGAAAGAGGTTTGCAAAGAATATGGACACGGCTTGAACCTTGAGAGGTGTGAGGAAATGATGTTGTGAGAGGTGGTATTTATAGTGGAGTAGAGGGGTGTTTTACATAGATGTAATTCATTATTTCATTAATTTCCATCATGAAAAAATAGCGATTATTCCATGAATAAATAATGTAAAATGAGAATATTTTTTCTAACCAATTGTTCTTACATCAGTAGAATGTCATCCACGACTTTATAATTGATTTATTTATTATAAATTATTATTTTTTACTAATGACCAAATATTCATGTATTTCATAAAATCCAAAAAATTAACCCAAACCATTTATCAATGATTAAAATCGAAACATTAACTCCAATTTATGATAATATTTTTCTGAAAAGGAATAATTTTAGTTTTAATTAAAATATTGTTTTTTTATAAATACAAATTTTAAACAAAAACTGTTTCTAACACTTTAAAATTTTAATTAAGGTATCATAAAATTATCATATAATCATAAGACATCAAAATACTAGTTTGTGAATATATTTTATGTAAATAAATTTTGTTTTAAATTATTAAATTATTCATCAAGTATTTTTGACTTACAAAAATAAAAACACTATAATATAATTATATCATATTGAAACTTATATGATGGATACATTTAATTTATACCGTCATTTGTAAGGTTCTTATTCACTTGGATGATTTAATAATAATATGGGTCATATTACTATTCATAATTGTAAAATTAATTTTCATAAGTGTATTTTACAATTCACCAAAAAAATCTGTTGTAATATCGGACTCAAAACATCTTTCTCATAAAAACAATGTATGTCATATTTTTGAAATTAAAATTACAGGAGTGGAAAATTTATGTTTCATGTTCACATAGAATTTAGTAGTTCATTTATTAATGTTGTATCATTGTGTGTCCTAATGTTATTTAATTTTATTATATTATATTATGTTTCTATAAGATGGTAGAACATTCATTGAAAAATGTTTGGGTAGTTAAATTCTTCCCCCTTTAGAAATGTCTCCCTCAAAATGTCATTTCATATAAACAAGTGAGGGTACTTCTCCATCATCACATCCTCCAATCCCAATGTTTCTTCATTATACTTATGGTTACTCCCCAACACTTGGAAAATTTGGGTTATCCAGTTGTTTAAAACCATATCTCTCTGGTCTAGAGTCTTTACTATCTAATTCTAGTATAGAGACCGTCTTCCAGTTTTACCATCTATTAGTTCAACACATGGCAGTGTTTTGGTATGTACTTCCTCAGGAATAATACTTTAAAAACATCATGAACATGATCAATATTCAGGGGAAGTTGAAGATGATGGCCAACATATCCTATGTAGTCACAGATCTCATGGGGGCCAATATATATTGGGATTAGCTTCAATTTCATTCCAAACCGCATGAAACTCGTCCAAGATGATATTTGAAGGAAGAATCTATCACCAAGGTCAAACTCCAAGTCACTTTGTCAATTTTCATTATAGATTTTTTGATGAATCTGATCTAATTTGATATTATGTTGGATTTCTCAAACATTTTATGTCATATATTTCACATGATCAGGTCCATATAGATTTCTTTCTCCTACTTCATTATAATAGGTTGGAGTTATACATTTCATTCCATATAGATCTTCATATAGAGCCATCTAACTACTCAAGTGGATGAAATTTTCGTATTATAACTCAAACAATGGGAGATACTGATAATAAACAACATTGAATTCTAACAAAAATGACCTTAACATATCGTTGAGCATCAAAATATTCCTTTTAGATTAGCCTTCAGTTTGGGGGTGATAGGCTAGTGTGAAATTCAATTCAGTACTTAAGGCATGTTGGAGGCTCTTCTAGAATTTTTATGTGAACCATGGATAATGATCAGAGAAAATTGAGACTGGAACCCCATTCAGTCTCACCACATCCTTTACATATATATTTGAATGTTTTTCTATTGAGAGATATTCACAAATTGTAATAAAGTGGGTAGTCTTGGCGAGTTGGTCCATGGCAACCCAAATCACATTTTTTTCTTTGGATGTCTTTGGGAGACCCTTGAAAAATCCAATAGTGACATTTTCCCACTTTCACATAGTTATAGGCATTTTTTCCATCATCCCTTTGGTCTTATATAACTATGAATAATCTGGATAACATATCAAGAACCATGAGATATACTTATCAATCACTTTTATCATGTTGTCTCACCAGATGTGTTCTCAGATATCACAGCACATATTAGTTCTACTTGGATGGATAGATAAATGTGAGCTATATTCATTATCAAATAGCTCCTTCTTTATCCCATGTGATAAATGTACATAAATCCAAGATCCAAACTATATCACACCATCATCTTTAATATAGACCTTTTGTTGCTTCCCTTACATTATTGAATTCAACTTATTTTGTAACTACAAAATAACCCTTTATTCCTCCTTAATATTCTCTTAGATAGATGGTTGGAAAATGATTTTGGAAAGGTAGGATTTATTCCCGAATGTTATGATTTCAAAATCCATAATTTGCATATCCATGCAGATATGGTCATTCTCGATCTACATCATGGATAGGGTAGTATATTCTTCTCTACTCAGAGCTCCCAGTACCATATTATCCTTTCTGGGATGATATTGAATAGAGAAATCATTTTATTTTATTATCTATAAAAATATCCATTATCACATATTGAGATCATTTTATGTTAATATATACATTAGTATATTATGATCTGTATATATGTCACACTTATCAACATAAAGGTATTCGTGCAAGATTTTAAAGGAAACAATCACAGATGCTAGATCTAGATCATGCGTTTGGTAGTTCTGCTCATGGATCTTCAAATTTCGTCAGGCACATGATATCACATTATCCACTTTTGATGAGAACACAACCCTATAATTTCATGGAAGCATCACTGTATATCACAAATAATTCTCCACTTTTTGTTAATGTGAGTACTGGTGGGGTGATTGTCATTCTCTTTATCTCCATAATTATTTCCTCACATTCTTATAATCAGACATAAATTACCCTATTCCTTATTAACATTGTTAGCAGGATTGACAATCATGTGGAATTTCTCACCAAATATTTTTCGTACCCTACTAATCAATGAAAAATAAATATTTATATGAAACTAGATGGTATGATCCAGTCCTTAATCTCCATTGTTTTTAAGGGTCCTCAAAAATTGCTTCAATAGTGATCACATATCCTAATAAAAATACATTCATCATCTGAAAGCCACGATTGATGAACATTACATAAAAATTATCCTTCTCAATATCTCCAACCCAAGCCTTATATATTCTTCATGTTCCTCCTTTCACTTAGATTTGATGAGAATATCATCGATAATTTCTACCACATATTTGTCAAGGTAAATTTCAAAGATACTATTCATCAAATCCATGAAGATTAAATGGGAATTAATAAGTCCAAACGGAATCTCAAGAAACTCATAGTTCCCATATCTTGTATAGATGGTAGTCTTATGAATATATTCCCTATTCACTTATATCTCAGGATATCAAGAATGAAGATCCACCTTTGATAAGAACTGAGATCTTCATAGAAGATTGAAAATGTCTTCAATCATTGGGAGAGGATACTTGATCATTATGGTAATATTATTGAGTTCTTGAAAATAGATACCCAACTGCATTGATCCATCCTTCTTCTTCACAAAGAGAACTGGTTCCCCCAATGGTGATGCACTAGGGTGTATGAACCCTTTGTCAAAATTCTCTTGGATCTACTTCTTTAAATCCACCATTTCGATAGGAGCCATCCTTTTGGGACACTTTGGTACAGGAGTTCATATGGGTATGAGTTCTATTTCTAAATCTACCTCACAATCTTGGGGAAGTCTTGAAAAATATTCAATAAATACATCATTGTATCCCCTCATGATTGGAATTTACCCTTGGTTGATAACATCCATTTACTAATCCATTTGAGAGAGGTCGGCTTCTTTATGAGGAATAAACACCCACACGGTTGAAGTATTTTTTATCGTATATTCATGATCTTAGATGCATTTTTATAGAAAAATATTATTTTTTGGAATATAAAAATTTATATCCTTTTACCTACATTTGATGGGTGCTCTATATAATGATAGAAAATCCATCCCCAATATAGCATCAAATTCCACCATGGGAAGTATGAAGTGATTTTTTGGAATAATCTTCCAACATACGCCAATTGGTGAAGTTTCAAACACATGGGTTCAATTATTTCACCCATATGTGTTTTAATGGATATATTTTATTTGTCATTTGGGGGATTTGATTCAATAGTTATAGAAAATATTCGAGATATAATAAAATGTGTATAACCATAATAAAATTAGACATATTTCTATTCTTGAGTGAATGTAAATCGTTCCATGTATGGCTATATTCTCTTGCTCCACTTCTGTAGTAGTGATGACATAATCCTTCCCGTGTTACATTTTATTTAATGGTTATTGATGCGGATTACCATCAAGGACTCAAGGTTTAGTGCACTAGATTTCATAGTCTCCTTTCTCCTGAGAGTTATAGCATTGGACCAAGGGTGGTTCTCTCATTTCCTCCACCACATTCTCCTTCCTTCTCATGTCTTTTAATTACTCCTAGGATTTATGGCCTTCTCTCCCATACTTGAATAATTTCCCATCCCTTTGAGGCAGTTTTCATGTTTCCTTCCACACTATTGACATGTGGGTGGTTGAGTTTTCTTTCATCCTTTCACATTAGATCCTTTGAGATGAAATTACATCAACTACTTCTTATAGGACATAACCAGGAGTCCATTCCACAAACTCCATATCTACATTGAGATCATATTAAACAACTTATTCAAAATTACAAATTTATATAATTGCAATATCCTTTCAATGTTGTAGTTTTAATCCATTAAATAATGTAACAATTTTCTTATCATTATTGATAACAAATCCTTAAGCGTACCATGAATGCCCTTAGAAATTTTATTCATAGGCTATGAACGATTCCCCATGCTTTTTAATTATCACATTAAACTCATTATCCATCATTTTACAATGTGTTCATTTGATATAAATGTTATCAAACATTATCATAATGTCTTACAACTACATCTCTTCAATTTCTTCTCTTGACATGATCTTCTTAACAAAAACCCACCACTGGTTAGTCTCTTCTTGAGACTATTAACAACTAGAGTCACCTAATCTGTCCTAGAATACTGAATCACTAAAAAGATAATCTCTATTGATTTGACCCATAGTTCTGCAACAAGTTGATTAGAATATCCACTAGTCATTGGTGGTTGTTGCCATATAAAACACTCAACATCTAGTTGAACCCTTTTAGGTGAAGGGGGTTTTCCACATTATTTATATTATTATTCAAAACCTTGGACAACTGTGTAATCATCGAAATTATGTTTTTAAATCCACCTATTAATTCATTGTGGGTGTCATTCGGTCAATCTCTTCATTGTCCCTCACACAGTTTGTTCTCTATGTTTGTCCTTGTTCCCATCATTTAATTAAAAATTAAAAGTTTAAAGAAATCACAATTCATCAACTCATTGCTACATAATTTATTCTTTTGTGAAATTAACACAAGACACATATATTATGGGATCCCTTTGTTTACAAAATCATCTAATATTATTTCATATACATATTCTCAAACATTGGTGTTTCACTAAAACTATCTAATCATTATTCCCAAATTTACTAAATCATTCCTCTAATACCAACTATAGAGACCCTCCTTTTTCATACATTACATTTACATCACATTAAAGATAAAAAACCGAAAAAAATACACAAGGATGATAGAAAGGTATAGTGTCTTGGGAAAACTAGGACCATACATTTCTATTATAATATAAAACATAAACATTTATTTAATTTCTTCCTCTCCGGCTTCTTATTGTCCCTTGAGTTCTCTTTAGTACACTTAATCACTTTAGGATACCCATCATAAAGGGGTGAGAAAAAAGACTAGTAGGATGATAAAAATATAATAAAATTGAACGTGGGGTCATTATAATAATTATCATCATAACATAGGCATAGGATCATAAACATTATAGCGAGCATTATGAAAATACATGAAATGCGGAAATGCATAAAAATGAAACATCATGTCTTAGTGGTCAACATACAAACATAGTTGTGAAAAATGCTAGAATCATTTTGATGAATATTTCACTTTAAATAATTAGATTCATCACCATGCCCAATGCATTGGAGTTCTATATAATTTTGGGTGCACCTTCCACATCATAACATCAACACTACAATATATATTTCTGGGCGAACCTGTCACATCATTGCGTTAAAATTTCCTTTCATTCCACATAAAACATAAATCCATATTTTTTTATAAATAACCCATGGAAAGGAATGTGGTTCATTTAATAAATCATAAATTAATAAATATTACATTCCCAAATGATTTAGGGAATAACATACATGATACAAGAACTATCAACCACGAGAGAGAAGTCAAAGATATGTTTTTGAAATAAGAGTTCATTTGGAAAAAATTGTGTTTGACATAAAGTCTTGGGGAAAACATGAATATAACAGAAAAGGAAATATAATTATGAATAAATTATATTTATGGAATAACTATATTTCGAATAGTTTGAAATATGGAAAACCTGAAAAATGAATGTTTGGTTCAAGAATTCCCCTTAACTTCTATCTGGATATTTTCTTCACTTTATGTCCCATATAATGACAGTAGATTATTTAATTAACAATTAAAGATCCTTTTATAAATGAATATATTTCATTATAGTTTCATTAAATTTTTTTCTGGTCCTTTGGAAGTGTTATTGAGTTTAAATTCATTATTCTGCAGGGTTCTTTTTCATATTTTTCTTGAACGGTTCACTTGTACACATGAATTGAAGTTCATTTAGAACATAGATAAACACCTAGATTTCCTATTTCATGTTATTAATTTCATTATTGGATTTTAAATTATATTATAATGAATTAGGTAATATATGATGAAGAAGAATCATTAGATAAATTTTTAATGATTATCATTTTAGGTTAATTTGGGCTATTTTTGAATAACAATGAAACTGTTTTGTTCTATAGTTTCGTATTATGGATAAAAGTTATTTCCAAAACATAAAATATGTTAAAAAATACATATTAAAATAAATTTTCCACCTTGTAATGTTTTTATTAATATCCTTCAAGGCGTTGAAGGAAAATAGATGTGAAAATACCATGATGTTGGTAAACAAACATATCACAAGCGACGATTTCATTTTTATAAACAAAGAGATAGATTAAGGATTGTATAGAGTAATATAACATTAACATGATATAATACCAATATTTCAATAATACTAAATTTATCTTGACATTTTGATAAGATAAGATGTGTATAAGAGAAGAGAAAAAAAGAAATTTGAAATGAAATTGAATGAAAAGAGAGATAGGAATGACCTCTTGAATTTAGCTCATAAGATACTCCATAAGGAAACTGGTATTGGGATTTGGATGAGACCAAGATATATTGGGTGTGGGTGAGTGGATAAAAAGAAATTTTGGGTATAATTTGGGAAAATATTGATGTTTGAGAGGTTTAAGGAAATGAGGTTGTGAGGGGTGGTATTTAGAGTGGGGGGAGGGTGTTTTGTTAATATTTAATTCGTTAGTTTATTAATTTCCCTTAAGATAATAAATAGTGATTATTACATGAATAAATACAATAAACTGAGCTTTTGGGATGGAAAAAATGATGGTTACATTAGCAGAACATCATCCTTCACTCTATAATTCGTGTATATAGTATTTATCCTAAATTATTGTATTTTACTATCCACAAAAAATTCATGTATTTCATAAAAATCCAAAAATGTAACCATAACCATTTCTGGATATATAGAATCACTAATTGAACTCTATTTTATAAATCAATTTTTTAAATAGTTGTGATTTTATATTCAGTTAAAATAACAATTGACATGAAAAATACAAATTTAAAAATTATAACTATTTTTTTAACACGTTGAAAAATTAATTAATGTATCAAAAAATTATTATATAATAATGAGATATAAAGATAATAATTTATGAATACATTTTAGGAACATATATTTTCATTTAAATTATTAAATTTATAATTAAATATTTATGACAAATAAAAATTTCAACACTATAATATAATTATGTTGTATTGTAACATATAGAATTGATGAATTTTATTTATAAAATCATTACATTGGATCCAATTCACATAGCCAATTTAATATTAATAATGTTCATATTACTATTTATAAGAGTAAGAGTATTATTCTCAAGGGTATGTTAATATTCACCAAAAAAATATGTTTATCATATCAAACTCCAAACATCTTGCTGATCACAACCATGTATGTCAGATTTTCAAAATTCATATCACATGAGTGGACAAATTATATTTATAAATTACATATAATTTATTAGTACATTTAAGAATTATGTAGAAATATGTTTCCTAATGTTATTTTATTTGATTATAGTATATGATATTACAAAAATAAGGGAGAAATTGCATTGATAATATTTTGGGTCATTACATTGACTTGGAATGTTTCTAGTAGCTATTCTTGGACTTTAGGATTCTTTTCCCCCTTACACTAAGAATGAGGCCTAGAGGGCCAGAAACGTAGTGAGTCTGGAATCGTAGATAAATAATATATTATTATTTATTATTTAACATGTTGAATAAATAGAATTCTCGAATGTGGTTGAATAATTATTCATGTACTCTTGATCACATATAAATAATAATTTCCAATTTTGTAAATATAATAATTATTTATTGATTTATGAATAATATAGTGATATTTATTTAATTAATAATTAACATTATTCAAGGCCTAATAAATATTGTGGAAGAATGATAGACTGAGTTTAATAGTCCAGTAAAAAATAATAAATATTGAAAGTATTTAATTCAATAACATTTAAATGTAATTAAAAATATAATCACATGTCATGATATTTTATTATTATTATTATTATTATTATTTAACATGGTGTTTTTATAGAAGTAATTAAATAATTGATGGATCTTCTACAATAATTTTATTTTAAAACTAGAAATATAAATACCCAATTAGGATATTTTATCATGTGATCCAATTCATTATTCTTTATTGTGAACATGTGATTTGGAGAATACTCTCAAGCCAAGATAACTCCCTTCCCCAAGAATTATCCTAATAGGATAGAAAAATCCTTCTCCACCTAATCAATGGAAACAGTTTTGGTGTGGATCTCAACAAAATAATTGGTGGATAATGATTTTTCATTGATCATCCATGCATGAACCCATAGATTCCTTTATGTGTATTTGGAGAATAATAGAACACAAGTGGATCACCACTAGAGGAAATATACCTTTTGATTATACAAAACAATGATGGTGGACAATATATCTATCTCCATATTCATCAAAAAAATAAATAATAACATCAAGGAAATGATTTACTTAATTAAATTAATTATAAATAATATGTGATGATCCTCTCCCTTGGTGAAAACATAAATAACTATTTTCTGTTTTATTGATTCAATTCTGTTGATCACGCCATTCGTCATTTCTTAGAGATCAAATTGATCATCGATTATAGAAAAAAGCCATGTTTGGCACAACCCATTGCATGCTTCCACTATGAACATAAGATATATGTAAATACCATATAATTAGTTATGATACATGTCATGTGACTCAAATAAATAATTCATGATAGGTACACAAGGTCATTGTACAATACATATATCAAAAATGAAAAATTCCAAATGTTTCAAATGAGCATCAAAAGCCTCAGCATGGTCCCATGTTTCCATGATCCTAAGAAAAAATTGAGTACCTAAAATATTGAGCTTTCCCTTTTCAACACATGTAATCATATAGCCAGTTTGAGTCCCCAATAGTGTCCCAGATATGGTGTGAGATAATATCCAAGTTGGAAACCACCTGAGGTCTAGTGCCATTTTTTCAGTGAATATATATGAACAATGTGAGAGTAGTAATAATAGTAAATTAAGAAAGTAATATAATTTAAACATCATATACGTAACGGTTCTCATTAATTGACCATTTAATTTAATGAAATTCATTTAATTAATTATGTTTCATAAACTAGCCAAAATACCAAGACTCCTTGTATTCACATGTAACCAAGGATACATATATAAGTCATCCATATAGGTATGTGTCAATACAAAATACATGTCACATAAATAACTTATTTTAATGTTATTTTTCATTTAACTTCAATTATTTCATTGTTTTGGGGGTTTCCCATGAATGTTGGTGGAAGTGGTGAATATTGGAAATTTGGGCCAAACCTAGAGCCCATTTCCATATTTAAAAAGAAATTTTGTTTATTTTATTAATACATCATTTTTCAACATTTTTCATCCAATATATTTCTCAAATTTCCTCTATTGACCTAATATCACTACCATTTTAATTTGGACCCTTTATGAATCCATAGTAATGGTGGATTTGGGTTTTTATTTAACGAATTGGGACACCACAAAATCCCATTTCTTGTTTAAAAAAATTCATTATTCAATAAAATATTCAATTTTTATTATTTTTCCGTGATTCTAAGTTCCACTCAAGCCCATGGAACCTAGATTTGTTCCCATTCTCCCCCAAAATTTGAATATCGAATGCATCGGGAACTAGGTCAGAACATCATAGGATTTCTCAAATTATCCATATTTGAAGAGGTAAATTCATTCCTCTACAACTCATTCAATTATTACACTTTTTCCCCCATTATAATTCCTATATGACTTAATAATCCTTATAATAACATCAATTTCATTTCTGACTCTCTGAGAATTCATATACTTGGGAATTTGGGCCAATTTATTCAAGATCCCTCAAGTAAGTAGTTCTCATTCATTCTTCTTTAATTTTTCTTATGGTTTCATTCGATTTTCATAGGGTTTATTATCTTATCCTTGAGGTTCGTAATGTAAAAAAACTAGGGGTTTTAACCTCGTGTTTTATTATAGATTTCTAGGTCTATAATTTTGGTTTTAGGCTTGATATATGTCCCTTGTGGTGTAGTGATAGTGTGGATTGATTTTGGCTCAAAGATTCAAGGGTTTTCGTTATTTTTGTAGGTGGTTCCACTGTGTATGGAATATTTGTGAACTAGATGTTGTGTTTATGATATTTCAATGTTTATTACATTATATTATTGTTGTAGAAATTGGTTTTAGTGGTGTGTGGAATGCAAGTGAATTATAAGTGCCAATTTTAGGTGAAATTAGGGGTTTTTCATATTAATATTTTTATTCAATCATTTAGGGATTCCCTATAATTACCTAGTTGATTTTATTGACCTTTATTAGGGATTAAAATCATGTTTTTAATATTTATCCACATTTTATTCCATAGAATGTTTGTTTATATGGTGTTTGTGAAGCCATTGCACTTTAAGTTCCATGTTTCGATGAAAATGGGTGCTTCTAAAAGATAAAAATTCTTGGTTCATATAGGGCTTCCCAATAACTGAATTGTTGGTTTTATTGAAGGTTATTGAACTGATATTTTTTGGGGACTTAAAAATGTTCACATATTGTGCAAAGTGGATATTTAAAAGAGTTTTGGGGGCAAAACAATGTGAGATTTAGAGAAGTTTCTCTATTGAAAATCAATATGTTTTGTGATGTGTTTTTTGTTGTATCAAATGTGTATAGAAAAAGTATTGTTTAAATTTGAATAATAGCGGTGTTTTTATATTCAAATTAATGTGAGTTTCTTTCTGAAATTGAATGAGAACAAATGGGGAATCCCGGGAACCGAGTTGGGCGGATATGTATAAGTACATCTAGTGAACCAGATGGGTTTTGTCCATGTTTCACTAAGAAAATGGATAACACAAACTCTAACTAAACGAGGTAGATGTTTTTTGGGGACCACAAGTCTATGGATACTTTCCCTAATAGTGTCTCATTCATGGGAAATGTTTGTTACATGGATACATTACATCGAAGTACAATGTATATAGGGCTTGAGAGTATCTAGTTTCCTAGGGGTGTTCCCGATTTTAGGGATCATCTTATTTGTGGTATTCAACTTTATATTACAATATATTTGGATGTACATTAAATTAGCTCACATTTCATGTTTAATTGTGTTAAAATTCTGAAATTTTTTGTTTAAAACCCTTTTTCAATTGAATGTTTCATTTTGTGGAATTTATCACCACTTTTCATTACAAATTAAATCTACTGGATTTTTCCCATGGTATTGAATACTATTTGGAATCATTGGGCGGTATAAAATTGGGATTAGGATCACATCCCACTTAACCCCCTTGGGTGTAAGTATAATGGGTTATGATTTACTCAGGTAAAGGCAAATACTTGGGTGAAGGAAGTTCGGGTGGTTAGACGTCGGTGTTGTGGAGACGGCTCCGGGGAGACGACCCCTTGTCGTGTGGTGTCTTTGTGGATGTCTTGATGCTATCATTCATTTTATTTGGACCAATTTTACTATATTTAAATCCATGTATTCAGATCTGTTTGTGTTAAAACTTTTTTGGAATGAGAATATTAGATTCTTATTATTGATCATTTATAATGTTTTATTCTTTCATACTTAGGTAAATCATTCCCAACCCTAATATATTAATAGTCGTGAGCTTGTTCCCGCCTATGGGGATATGGGACGCCCTTTATAAATTTTCATGAGAGGGATTTTGTTCCAGAATTACTGGTGACCAGGTCTGGTTTGTGACAAAATGATATCAAATGTAGGTTAATATATTTGGGTTATATTATTATTTTAGGATGTGTCAATCTAGAAAAGTGCTATGAATTTTTGGAATCAGTTTTCTGGTCAGGACTAAGGTTCCTAGACCATTACTCTCTTGGAAAACCTTATGTCACCATGGAAAATGGAATTTTTTGTTTGAATTCACATCTAGGTGAGACGTGTAGGCTGCAGACTACACGTGGACATCAGGCGGGGGTGAAGTAGTGTTTTATTTTATTATTTTAATATTTTTGTCTTCATTATATTTTATGATATTATTGTAATTTTTCAAAACATTTTTACTTATTTTTTCTCTTGTTAATGTTGTCGTTTTGTTGCACAATTCCTCACAATAAATCTCTCATGCACCCACGGGAGGAAGCTAGAGAGAGTTCACCCCCACTACTTGTTCAGAGGCTAGTAGATGTTGTGGTTCGAGTTGTCCATGAACTAGGACATAGAATGGATCCTATTCTATATCTTTTTAGGGAAGATTTTACTGGTCCATGGAAGTAAAATTCCTAGGTGTACCAGAAAAATAAGCCTCTTACATTTTGAGGTAGCATGAACATGCTGAATCTGCCAATCGATTAGTTTTGTTTTTTTATGGTGTTGGTCATGCATCTGGAAAAGAAGGACTAGGGTATTAGGTTCCCATAATGTGTTCTTTCCATGTCATGGGTTGAGATAGAGTGGGATATCTTGGTCTTAGATATCGAATTGGTTGACACAATACATGGAATGAATTTTCTAGTACACTTCCCGGCACACATCGATTGCTATAGGTGGAGGGTTAGTTTCATAGAACCTGATAGGAGTTGTTAGGGTTTTTTGTGGAGAATGGGATCCTCAGTCAGGTCATGCATAACCTCCACTCCTAGAGTTGAGAAGTCTATCTTCCAGTTATCATCACTCAAGCTTGATTACAATGGTCTTTCCCCTGAAGTTTCACTTACTCATGTTGTGAATGAGTATCCGGAGGTATTCTCATATGATTTTTTACGTTTTCCATTAGAGTGGTATGAGGAGTTCTAAATTGATCTGGCACTAGGAACCCAACTGATAACTCTTCCCTCATGACATATAACACCCACTGAGTTGATAGAATTAATGATACTGCTGGATGACTTAGAATCCAAAAGATTCATTCTCTTGAGCGTCTCTCCTTGGGCCGCTCTTGTATTGTTCGCGAAAAGGCTGAGGGATCCCTCTAGTTGTGTGTTGACTACCAGAAGCAAAATAAGGTAACAATTAAAAAATACCATTTTCCCAAAACAGATGATTTTTTCTATCATTTGAAGGTGGAACTTTTGTCCCCAAAAATAGACTTGTCTTTGGGATACCATCAACTCAGTGTGAAAGAGGTAGATATCTAGAAGAAAACATTCTGAAGTACGTGTGACCACTTTGAATATTTGGTCATGCCCTTTGGATTGACCAATGCTCCATTGGTCTTTATGGAACTCATGAATAGGGTGTTCCACCGATATCTTGATTCCTTCATTGTGGTGTTGGTGGATGACATTCTAGTATACTCTGGCTCTGAGGAGGAATACCGACATCACTTGAGGATCATCTTGGGAACATTGAGGGATCAATGTCTCAATTCAAAGATTTCAAAGTTCACTTTTTTGGATAAAGGAGGTGAAATTCTGGAGCATGTGATTTTAGAGTAGGGGGTTTCAATGGACCTTAAGAAGATCAATGCAGTCATGTCATGGGAGAATCCAAAGAACGTGCTCGAGATAAAGTGTTTCCTTGGCTTGGCCCGATATTATAGGTGGTTTTTTCGAGATTTCACTTGGCATGCCTCACCGATGACCGTGCACACATAGAAAGGGGTGAAGATTTTATAGGCCCCAGAATGTCAGACATCATTCGAGGAGCTAAAGGGGATGTTGACTACCCCTACCATTCTGATTAATTCAGATGCTATAAAGCTATATGTGGTGTATTGTGACACTTTATGTATGGGTATTACGTGTGTGATTATGCTGGATGATCATGTGGTGGCATATGGCTCTCACCAACTCCGACCACACCAAATGAATTACTAGACCCAAAAATATGAGTTAGCATCTATGATGTATGATTTGAAGACATTGCGTCACTATCTCTTTGAGAAGATGTTTTTTTCTACTACGATCACAAAAGCATAGCCTATATCTTCTCATTGAAGGATCACAACTTGAGGTGACATCATTGGATCAAGTACTTGTAGGGGATCGACATTGACATTATCTATACCATAGGCATGGGTAATGTGGTGGATGGTGCCTTTAGTAGAAGAGTTCCAATTTAGGATTTGTGGATGTCCAGTGATGAGCAGAATTTGATGGGGCTCTTTGATCAGATCCATGTGGAGATGAAGGAGCATAGTGGAGGTGTGTTCTTGTGGAGGATTTAGTTAAATCCTTCTCTCTTAGAGTGGATTCCGAAGGAACCTCCTATTGATGAGATTTTTTAGTGGTCGAGGTAGGTTCTTCAAGGTGTGCATATTTCTTCGGATTTTTCATTGTCTCATGATGGAATCATGTGGTTCATGGGCCATTCAGTAGTGCTATTTTCTATGTGGAAGGTGGTGATCCAATATTTCCCATAGTCTCAGTGGTCTTTCCATCCAGTTGCCCTAAAGATATATTATGATGTTCTTTGGCAGTTCTGGTGGCCTACTATGAGAGGAGACATCGCAGAATTCTTTTTGATATGCCAAACATGATAGTATGTGAAAGTAGATCCTCAAAGGCCCTCTGATTTTTTCGTGACATTTACCATCCTACATGGAAGAGGGACGAGATCACCATGGACTTCATTGTTGTCTTTCCACATACTCCTCGGTGTAAAAATTCCATTTGGTTGGTGATTGATTGTCTGACCAAATCTACCAACATTATTCCAATCAATGATATAGCTGAAGTTGATTATTGGGCCTTTTGAATCTTCAGAAGGAGGTAAGCATCTATGGTGTTCTTTCAGTACTTGTCTCAGTTAGAGACCTCCGCTTCAATTCTCAGTTTTTTTAAGGCCTTCACAAGGCCTTGGGGTCTCAGGTTAAGAAGAGAATGAAATTCCATCATCAAACAGATGGTTAGACAGAGTGGATAATAATATTTTGGAGGATAATAATATTTTGGAGGATATTCTTCATGCATGTGTCTACGACTTTGGAGGTTCCTAGGATAACCATTTGGGATTGGTTGTGTTTTATTATAATAATAGTTACCAATATTCGATTTGAATGGATCCTTCTGAGGCGCCCTTTGGTCGGCCTTGTCATTCCCCCCTATGTTGGGATTTTGTGGGTGAGACCTCACTGTTGGGGCTGAGTCTGGTGCAAGATACATCTTAGAAGGTCAATTTGATTAGGTTGCAGTTATTGATAGATTAGTGTTTCTAATAGCCTTATTTTGAACAAAGGAATCGAGACCAAGTGCATTATGTGGGTGACAAGGTATTGTTGAATGTGGCCACTCGTTTGGCCCATGGTCAATTTGGAAATCAAGGGAAGATGGTGCCATGGAATGTCAGACATTTTGAGATCATTGAGCATATCAAAAAGGTGGAATATAGATTGGACCAACCATCTCAATTGACATCCATACATGATGTCTTCCACGTCTCAGAGGTGAAGAAATACAACCCAGATCCTTCCCATGTACTGAAATGGTATGGGTTGGATATAGAGCCTAATTTATCTATTGTTGAGTGGCCAATTCTAATAGTGGAATTATTAGAAAATTTTCTTCAGCTAACGTCTATTCCATTGGTTCGGGTTCTTTGGCAGCATTGGAATGATACACATGAGACGTGGGAGTAGAAGTAATGGGTTGAGGAAGAGTACCCGTACCAATTTCCTGATCATGATTCAGGTTGAGTTTTCATTACAGAACGTTTTCATTGTTAGGAGAATTGTCACATACATAACTTATCGTAAAGGTGTTTTTCATTTATTTTCCATTTTTTTTCTTTGTTTTTGGTGGTTCCCATGCATTTTGGTGGAAGTGCTGCACTTTCTAAATTTGGACCAAACCGCGATCCCATTTACAGATTTAAAAACTCATTTTGTTTCTTTTACAATTCATTCATATTTCAACATTTTTCATCCATTCCATTTCCTAAATGGCATCCCTGACCTATTAACATACTAATTTTAATTTGGACCCTTTAATAATCGATAATAATTTTGGATTTGGGGATTTCTTTAAGGAATTGGGCCACCCTAGAATCCAATTTCTAGTTTCAAAAAAATTATTATTTAATAACATATTCAGTTATTATTATTATTCGGTTATCCCAAGTGTCACCCAAGCCTACTGAACCCATAAGTGCACTGATTTTATCCTCCCCCTCTTTGGAGCTTGAATGCATCACAAATTAGGGCAGAACTTCATTGGGTTTCTCAAATAGTCCATATTTGATGATGTGACTTCTTTCTTTCATAACTCATTAAATTATTACTTTCCCCCATTCGAGTTCCTACCTGAAAATATAATCTTTTTTTATAAACTGAGTTGAATTTCTTCCTGAATTCAAATTATGATATTGGTCTATTTGGGGCGATTTCTTCTACATACCTCAAGTAAGTGGGTCTACTTCATTCTTCTTTCATTTTTCACAGGGTTTCATTATATTTTATTTGGGATTAATCCCTTATACTTTACATTCCTAATGTCCAGAAACTAGGGTTTTGAACCTCAGGTTTTATTCTAGATTTCATGGTTTATTCCTTTGGTTTTAGGCTTGATATAAGTCTCTTATGATGCGGCCGTGGTGAAATTTTATTTTCACATAATGAATCAAAAATTTTCATTATTTTGGTAGGTGATTCCATTGTGTATGCAATATTCATGACCTAGATGTTGTTTTATATTATTTTCATGTTTATTATATTTTTTTATTGTTGAAATAATTTGTTTTAGTTGTGTTTTTAATTCATTTGAAATTTAAATGCCAATTTTAGGTGAAATTGGGGGTTTCATATAATTCATTTATTGGTTCATTTGAGGATGACCTATAATTAATTATTTTAGTTTTTTCGAACATTATTAGGCCATAATATCAGGTTTTGAATATTTATCATCTTTGTTAGTTTCTGAGAACATTTTTTTAAATGGTTCTTTTGAATCCAATGGAATTTAAGTTCCATTTTTGTGTGAAAATTGGGGTTTTTAGAAGAAATAACTTCTTGGTTCATATGGGGATTCCCCATAACTTAGTTATTGGTTTCATTGATGGGTGTTGAACTGATTTTTTTGGTGACTTAAAAGTGTGAACATAGTATGCATGGTGGATATTTCAAAGAGTTTGGGGTGCAATACGTTGTGAGATTTTTAGAAGTTTTTCTATTAAAAATAAAAATGTTATGTGGTGTGTTTTATGTGGTATCAAATGTTTATGGCTACTATATTATTTTTATTTTACCAATATTGTTGTTTTTATGTGATAATTAATGTGTGTTTCTTGCTGAAATTGTTTGATTACTAAATGGGATTCCTTGGTACCTAGGTGGGCTGATATGTACTTGTACGGATAGTGAACCAAATGGGTATTGTCCCTATTTCACTGAGAAAATAGTTAAATAAAACTCTAAAAAAACTATGTAAATGATGTTTTGGGACCACTATGTTATGGGTATATTCCCTACTAGTGGTTCTTTTATTGGAAAGGATTGTGACTTGGATAATTTACACCGATGTATGAGGTACATAGGGCCCGAGACTGTCTTCTTGCCACGGGGTGATTCCGGTTTTGGTTCTCATATTATTTGTGATATTTACCTTTATATTAGAATGTGTTTTGATATACATTACCGTAACTCAGATTTCATGTTTATTTGTGTTATCATTCTATAATTTTTAGTTCAATAATAGTTTTCAATTTATAGATTCGTTTCATGGAATTTATCACCACCTTTCTTTACATATTAAAACTTCTTGAGTTTTCAGTATGTATTGCATACTAATTGGTATATTTGGGTGGTATCCTATTAGAAATAGGCCCACAACCTAAATAAAACACTTGTATGTAAGTAGACTTGGTTAGTTTTGACTCAGGTATAGGTAAAAACTCAGGCGAAGGCGGTTTAGGTTGATAGAACACTCATGTGGCCCTGTGTTGTAGAGAATGCTCAGGGGGGGATAACCCCTTGTTCTGTGGAGTCCTTGAGGATGTATTGATTCTATATTTATTTGTATATGTACCTCCTGTACTTCATTTAAATTCATTTATTCAAATCTTGTTTTTACAAAAAATATTTGGCATGGAAATTTCATATTCTTATTATTGATTGTTTTTAATGTTTTATGATTTCATACTCGGGTAAGTCATTCAAAAATCAAATTTATTGATTCCCGGGAAATTCTTACAGCCTTTGGGGATAGGGAATTCCATTTATGCCTTTTCATGGGTATGATTTTATTCCAGTATTAGTGGCAACCAGATCCGGTTTTTGAAAATCCAAGATTTTTCTCTGACTTGGAAGACACATCATATGAGTAATTTAATTATTTATTCAATTTAACACCTATGTTTGTCCATGAAATTCTTATTTTATAATTTATGTATCACTCTAGATATAATTTCACCCAACACCTCACATTCCCCTCCAAGGTGATCCTCTTAGGAACCCATGTATCCCTCTATGTGATGTATAATGTCTCTTCCAACCGAGTCTGTCCTCAATGGTCCACCAAGGGAGCCTATGTAGTTATCATAAAATAAATGATCAAATGCATTTTTTGAGTTCATCCATGGAATTATCATATGAATCAATGTACCACTCAACATATATAAATAGAACTGCCTCAATCAATTTTCCCGTGTCATTATGTATTTCAATCCTTATATCACCCAGGCATATAAGTCATTCCTCAATGAGTCCGTTAATGGAATACATCAATTGGATCAATGTATCTCCCATGTCATAAAAACGTTTCACAAAAAATTAGTCCTTCAATGGAATTATTATATAAATCCACGTGTCACCCAAGTCAGATTGAATTTAATCAATTTGGTGTTATTTAATCAATTCCATTTGTACATGACAAGTTCAATACCAAGAATGTTCCATTCCAAACTCACCTCAAGAGGTGACACAAACAGATGTGAAACATAGGATTCATTGATTCCAAATAATCACATGGGAAATTCCAATTAAATAATCCTGAAAAGAATAAATATTTATTTCATGGGATAGACTCCAATTATCCCGCATGGGTATATCAATATTATGAGCAATTCATGCTTAATCAGCAACACCTGACATATCCTCTCTTTAACTCACATAATAAAAAAAATGTATAAATACATTACATTCAAATTAAAAGGGTAATGGTTATATCATTATTTCACTTTAAACCAATTCATTTTAATTGTACATCACCATTTAATTAGTATTGTCGACTAAATTTAAATATCCCATGGAAATGAAGAAAATGAACAACTAAGGGTGTCCATGGTAAATCCCCTAATGATCCATTTAACAATCAACACCAAAAGTGGTGATTTAATTTCATAGGTCTCAAATTGTAACATATATAATAAATCATCTATAATTACAAAATAAAATGATAGGGATTCTAGGAATTTTATTTCATTTAATTTGATGCTTGGATATTGGGTGTACAACACAAAGGGATATATAGACATCTCTATCTTAAGAGAAGGCATGAGTAAACCGACATTTTCTCTATGGTTGATTGGTTGTCCAATATCATCTACTGATTTATCTTAAACTATGAGATATATAAATAATGTATGATGAATGTAGTATTAGTGAAATTTCTCTTTCACCTAAATAGTACAATAAAAATCTAGAAGAACAGATAATGGCTAAAAATGAATCATGGTCATATCATTATGGATCTAATGAAACAAACATATGTTTATTTGGACATAGAACTGAGAATATTTCTCAAATCTAATTTTGGTTAAGGGGAAGAGCTTAAAAAAATTATAGTTGTTGTGTGGGAGATGAAAACCCAATTTAGGTTATATAAGGATTCTTAATTTAATTTATAAGTTTCAATTTTCTAAAATTAATTTTTTCACATGATTTAGGAACACAATTTGTAAAAATGTGAACCATGCATGAATGGGAATCTATAGGGTATTGAAACCCTCATGGTGTACCTTCATAGTGTTCTTAACCATGAAGAAACTATGGAAGACCCCACTGTAAAAATAATAGCGATGGTTTCATGGCTGTGTTGTCCAAATTGCATGGTTTGGCCAAACCATGTAGCATATTCCTATTTTCTTCCTAGGGCTCACATGGTTTTTTAAACCATTCATCCTTCCCAACACAGTTTAAACTAACCGTGTGTCAGGACATTTTCACACCAAGATCTTGATTTGCGCTCCAATAGATCCCCAAAAAACCCCTTTACCTTTATGACCTCCAATGACATTCATAATTGGGAATATTAAGACATTTAAATTTAGGGATGATATAAATAATAGGATTAATACCTCAAATAAGAAATGTGTTCATACATACTTCCCCCTTAGAGAAATTCATTCTTGGATTTCCCTTCAAAGGGTGGGGAAGCATTATCTGAAAATTGCATTGTCTATTATGATAGTACTTTGACCTACCACTCCAAAATCATGTTATTACTCATTTATCCTTCAATACCAACCTTATTAAAGGAACTGACTGAACATGGATAATCTTCATACTAAAATAAAATATATGAATAGGATTCACTTCAATGGATGAATATACCTATAACATAACCTATTTAGTATTAAAGACATGAGATTGGTCTAAATAGAAACATCGTATCTTAGAAACAATGAAGACATTGTGAATGGATCTGTAGCATTGAGGAAACTATAATAGATAGGATATTAGACCGACTCTATCCTAAATCTCAAACGGTCTAACATTACTTGGTGAAATCTTACTCTATCCCCTGATCCTATTGATTCATGTTCTCATTGATACATGCAAGGAAACAATATCCACAACATTGAACATTATAGGTCGTCTAGAGTGACTTTTATAATATTTCTAACGAGAATGTGTAGTAGCCACCAGCTTCTGAATCAATTGAACTTATTCCATAGATTCCTAAACAATATTATGTCCAAGTATATATGCCTCTCATACCTCTAACCAACACAAGGGTAATTATAATGGCCTAATGTATAGATCCTTATAAAGCATCATCTGATAGAATAATGAAATATATAATTCTAGGTGAATCTAACCATGGGTATATAATTCTCCTAAGAGCCTATGAAATCAAGGATTCATGCCTATATAATTTCTTCAAGCACCTAAATCATGCGCTTTGAATGGCCATCTATCTAGGGGTAGTATGACGTTCTTTTAAGAGCCTATGAACCCAACACCGTCTGTAGCCCTTTCTAGAGAATGTAAATAAATAGGGAATCTATATCTGAAATGAAAATATTCATGACCCAATGAATTATTAGTATCTAACAGATATAATGCCTCCCAAGAACATCAAAACTAAAGCTTTACTTGGTTGGTAGAAAATATTCATCCTTCTTCATCCTCTCAACAACATCCAATACATCATTATTACTTCAGGAAGGCCTTGGTAAACCTACCATGGTACTAATAATGACATCATTCCATTTCTATTCCAAAATGGGTGGCTACTATAAATTTTTGATAGGTTTTAGTTATTCCAACATCACCTACTAACATGTGGGAAACCATATAACAAAAATAGAAACATCTCTTTTCAGACATGGCCACCAGTACAATCGAAGAAAATCATGACACATATAAGTGATTCTTTGATGAAATGTGCAAGCTAAACCATGAAAATCTCACATCATCTCCCCAAAGATGTTTGGAAATACCCATACACAACTATATACTCAAATAATATCATCATCAACTATTATCCAAACATAAAGAGGGTGCTTACCAGCCACACTCTCCCGTATAACTAGGCCTTCTAAATCTGATATTTTCCTCATACTCATTTTATTCAGTAGTGTATAGGTAACATCTATGGAATAATGAAAATATTGTCACTAACTATCATGAACCTCCAATTGAATATAATAGAACAAATCCATGATCATACACTCACTACTAAATAGTTGAACTACATGTATCTAAGTCCCCCTTTTTAGTGCATCATCCGATACATTGAATTTACATGGAATATAGGCATTCTAGAAGATAAAATACTATATGTATTCTTCAAAAAATTGTTTCCTAAGCATCATATCACAATATTTAAAATATGTATGTGTAGATTTTGTGGTCCATTTAAACTTAAAAATTCTATCTATGTATGTAATATCTCCAACTGTGCAATGTGTGAACTACTGGTGAAAACACGAGATCATACGTCAGGTAATTACTCTCATGTTGCCTCAACTGTAGAGATATGTATGTCATGACTCTATCATTGTACATTATAACTTCACCTAGATCAATGATAGGCGTGTATTTTTAAAAAGTTAAACTCCTATATGGATCTAAAAAACCATTATTTATTCTTATGTCAACCTCACTTTCATCTCCAAAAAGGCCATCTTGGAGGAATTTTTCCATGTATACTTCACAACTATATTAGTCAAGCCAATAAACAACACTTATAAGTGTGAGAATTTCTATATGAAACCCATTTAATAATAGAAATACATAATAAAATCTAAAAATCCAATACATTATTTTTATAATCATAGGAAAATACATCATTCATATTCTCTGGGTCTACTGAAACTCTTATCTCTCAAATAATGTGACATAGGAAGTGAGTCTTACCCATCTAGAAGTGAAAATTTTTAAGGTTCTCATATAATCGATTCTTTATTAATGTATTAAATAAGATCTCAAAATGATTGGTGTAGTTGTGTCATTTAAGAGAATACACCATGATATCATTCATGGAAACCACCAAAAACGAAACATGTTGAGGTTGGATTACTCAGTTTATGAGTTCCATGAAGTCTATTGGCACGTTCAGGACACTGAACAACATTACCGACTACTGATAGAGACCATGCTTTCTATGAAATGTTTTTTAAGTTATGTCTGATCATATAACACACAATTGATGATAACCAGTTCTATAATATATCGTTGAGAAAACCCAAGATCTTCAGAGCTGGTCAAAGAGATCAACTATCTTGTGTAGAGGATACCAGATCATAACCGTGTGATGGGTCAATTTTTTGTAATCCACACCAAGAATTAGAATTTTATTAGTATTTATCAGTAGAAATGGTGCGATGAAACACATTATGATGTTTTGAGTTTGATGAACCATTTTTGTCTATATCCTATAGCAATTATTGTGCAAAAACAAAACATTTTTAGTAACCCTATAAGGAGAAATGGACATTGGTGAGCTCTCAAACCTAGATCAATAGAAATGTCTACCTCACTCAAATGAGGTAATCCAAAACAATAATTTTGGAAAACATCCCTTTAATGAACAATAATTTCAAGGAATTTTTTCTGTTGTGTTCCCTTATCATCCAAATATAAAATCGCAATCTGGGCTATCATCATGCCCTACCCACGATGGTAATGTATTGTTCAATTATCCTAGACATCCCATTTAGCCTTTGTGAAGAGATTATATAACCTTTGGCGAATTGAAGATCACTATATGGATAATGAAATAAATGAAATCATGATAGTGAAATAACTATTATATCCTAAGAATGATATCATATCCTTTAATCTATAGTACAATGAGGTTCGATCCAATCTAAAACCCATAGATCTCAAGGGGTAACTACCTCCACTAACACGCACCTTATATTTTTATTAATGATAGAGTGTCTACTATCATAATTCCATAAGAAATTTAAATAACAAACCAAAGGATCTTTACGACAGGAACTAATATTATACTATGTGAATACCCTATATTGAAAAGTGAACAAGCTAAAGTAGGGAATACTTAAATAGTACCTATTACATTAGATGGTTCAGGATCCTTCTCCTAATGGGTCTAATACACTATGTACATATATATGATATATATACCTTGTGATACCTTATCTATACCATAAAAATTTCCACCCTACTATCACTCTATGTCTGTGGTCTAACTTTAATGGACATGGCCACTAACTCACCCGAACTGGACAAATGTACTCCAACCCCATGCCTGATGACAATCCTTTGACCTAAATCCTAATCATGGAGTCATTAATAGCCCTCTATCATAATATTCTGGAGGATATGATCTAAATAAGGGTTGTAGTTTTCCCATTTTGTTGTAGGATCAACACTCAACTAATACCTTTATACACTCTAGCCTTTTATGTCTCATCCAATTGCAGTGGTGTCAAGAAATCATATTAATCATAAATCCATTCACCTATGATAAGATGTCATAAATGATACCATCCTCAAATTATATGGATATAGAGAGATGATCTCCTATTAAAATAGGTGTGAAGATCTAGAGCTCAATAAAATGGGCCAATTAACCAATAATTGACAGTGTTCCCTGATCCAGATGTAGAATGTACTAGGTACCATATTCTCTCAATGTATTAGGATAGAAATAATCATATAAATCCATATTAATTTCCATACATTACATTCTCTAATGTAGATCTGTCTAGGTGATAACAAACCACAATCTCTTTGAGTAAGCATAGTGCATATACATAGTGAGAATTGATATCTTCTCTGTAGTAATCTCTATATATTAGATCATATATATCATGGCCACTAGCCATGACTCCACAACCCGTGGTCTGACATTCCCATAAAAAAAAGGTGGATACTGCTGTAGAGACTCAAGCGTCATCTTTTCCATAGTCAGGGCATGCCATGGTGCTACCTGAATGGTCTACATAAACTACATACTTATTTCACAGAACTAGGCCTCAACACCTGTGTCTAGTATAATAGCTCATGTGTAGCTTTCACTACAGGAGGATCCATCAGATACCAATGGACCACCACCTCTGCTGTTTTGTTGTTACTTCCTCCCAAAATATGACTAGAGGCCATAGTGGTGGAATGCCTCAACAATTCCAAACACAATCCTCAAATCTAGATTCTACATGTTTTATATATTAGATGCATTGAAACAAAAACAAGACATGTTAAAATCCATCTTACAAAAGAAAATACCCCTCTTCCAACTCTATGATTCATTTGGATGTTACAATCAGATTATATATAAGATGGATTTACTAACCATAGAGAACTACTAAGGTTAGGTTGGGTCATGTTATCTTCTATAAGAAATTCAGTTTTCCATTTTCATTTCTATATTAGTTTTTCATTTCACTTGAATTAACAATTCTATTTTATATCATGTTTGTTCTAAGAATCATTTCACTATTGTATCTTGATTCAAATAAGAATGTTGTTCCATGAGTTCACCAAAATCCTATCCATGAGGGTCCATACTCCCTATGGTCCAATTATTAAAGTACATATTATTCATATAGTAATATATCCAAATATAACTATCAATATAGCTTGAAATAAGAAATGCATATAAAATTGTATGGTAAAATTCTTGGAATGTGATATCTTAGAAGTATTGAATATACTTCACGATATGGATTATCATCACCTCACCAGACCTAGATTCCACTAAAAGGTTTCCTGATCTTAGTGGATCACATGGACTCAAATGGATCACCCCATATGGAAGAAGCCACCGACTAATAGTGAGGTCCTTGGTTTGTTAGGTGGTAGACTATTCCATCAGTAACAGATTATAGAACTGTGCAATATCAATATTATATTATTAGAAGAAGTATTATTACAACCAGACATCGAGTTAAAAGTGGATGAATGATAAATAAACATTTCTAAAAAGAGATCTCCAATACAAAATGATGATACCTGTTATATTCTTAAAATAAATCATCCAAAAAAGTAAACAATGTAGGTCTACAATACATATATAAAAACTAAATAATTTCAAAATGTACCCAGTAGCATCACAGCCCTCAAAATATCCCCATGATCCCCTACTCTTAATTAGTTTTTAGGTATCTATAGTATGGATATTTCCCTAATCAAAAACTAAAATCATTTATACAATTTATGTCCCTAATGGTTGTTCAAACAAGTTGTGAGATAAAATATTAGTAGGAAACCACCGAATGTATTGTTATAATTACTAACTGAATAAACAAAAATAGTTTTCATTTAGTAATAATATTTATCAAATAAGTATACAAAAATATAAAAACAATATGTAATGGTTCTCATTTGATAACCAATTCATTAAATAAAATTTATGGAATTAATTACATATCAAAAAATTTCTTCATACCCAATGTTACCTTTATGATTATCTTTCAAGGTTGACTACAAGGGAAATCCATACATGTATAAGTCAATATTGAATGCAAGACTCTTATTTTCCATTGAAGATGCATCCTATGTGCCATTTAATACTTTATTTTATTTAAAACATTATTTTTTCTATGACATTACAAATTTGGAATTCATGTATCACTCTGAAAATAATATCATACAAACCATACAATCCCATCCACGGTGAACCTCTATATAACCCATGTATCACTCTAGGTGTGGTAAAACTTCTCTTCCAATCGAGTCCATCCTCAGTAGTTAAATAAGGGATCCCAAGTATTACCCATGGAATATTCTTATGAATCAATGTATCACATGTCATATATTAACAAACAATTCACTTTGAATCCATCCATGACCTACATTTGAATCCAAATATCATTGGGGTATTTATGTCAATCCTCATTGAGTCCATCCATGGAATCATTCCCATAGACCCATTGTATAATCGAGGTCATAATAAATGTTACATATAATTTATTCCATCTTATGAATTCTAATATGAATCTATGTATCAACAAAGGAACATGCCACTTAGTAATTTGTTATTATTTAAAAAATTCTATTTGTTCATGTCATGGCCGATACCATGAATATTCCATTTCAAACACTCATTAAGTGGTGAACTAAAAAGGCCAAGTATAGGGTTCATTCCTTACAAATAATCATATGGTAAATTAAACATAAACAAGATTATAAAGCATAATGATCTATTACAAGGAATACACTACACTTTCCGCAAACAGGCATATCAATATAAAGATAAATTCATTCTTAATAAAAAAATACATTTCAAAGACTATCCTTAACTCTCATAATAAAAAACAATATTTTAAGCCCTAACTTGGAGGGATAGGGTCATAGACATGTAATCCATTCCATTTAAACCAATCCATTTTAAATTTATATCACTATTCAATTACAATCATAAAATTAATTTAAACATACTCTGACAAGGAGAAAATGCACACCTTAGTGTGTCCAAGTTCAACCAACTAATGATCCATTTAATAATAAACACCCCAATGGATGATTTAATATCATAGTTCTCTACCTATAACATACATAAAAAGTCCTCTCTAATTGTATGGGTCATGCATAGTGATTTTAGGAATTTAATTTCACATAAACGATGCTTGAAAATTTAGTACATGACATGATGTCATATATAAATAGCTTAACATGAACTGAAGAACATGATACAAATTACCTTGTGACCACGGTTGATAAGTCATCTAGTATTAACTATTGATTAGTGTTAAACAAAGTAAAATAAGAAGAATTTATGAAAAACCTAGTATTAAGGAAAAATAGTTTTCACCTAAATAGTACATGAAATATCTAGAAGAATTTAGAAAGTATAAATAGTAATCAAAGCCTTACAGTTACAGATACAATGCTATTAGTAGTTTTTTATTTTGATATCAGGCATAAAAATTAGTGCAAATTCAATTTTAGTTGATGTGGAGAGATTCAAAACCATAGAGTTATTGTGTTAGAGATGAAAACCCAATTATTATTATAAATGGATTTTTAATTTAATCATAATTATTAAATATTTAGAAATAAAATGGGTCACACTGATTTGAAGAAAGCTTTGTGAAACTATGGGACAATTGTGCATATGAATATATAGTGTTGGTCCACCTGCAATGTTTACCCACATGGTTTTACTAACCATCCATAAATCCAGAAAAACCCCACTTTCAAAACTACAAAGATAGCTACATGGCCATGCGACCCAAATCGCACGGTTTGGACTACCCATGTGGTCTATTAAAATCTATTATGATTACTTTCTTTGTTTTTAAAAATGTGTCACCTTCCCTACTTGTTTTGTAAAACCATGCCATCATCCCTGCATGGATTAAACTAATTATGTGTCGGGCCATTTTAACACCAATCACATGTTTCATGCTACAACCGAGCCTCAAACACCCCTATTACCTTTATAAACACTAAGGACATACATAAAAATATATAAATAAAAATTTGAGCTGATAAATTAGGAAAATAATATAATCTGAACCTAATAGTTGAACCGGGTTCTTACATTTTATGTCACAAAACCTTATCAACATAGTGTATTGTTTGTACATGTGTATTTAATAGTCAATTTTCAATCACTATTAATGTCTCATCACATTCATCAGTCTAGAAAAAAATATTATCATCCATTTTATATTATTTAGTGGTTTGTAAATTCATTAGGATTTCCTCACAAACTATTGATAGCACCGAACCAATTTTATGAATGTTCATATCTCTATTTTTTATATCGGTCTAGGCCATTCATCAATAAAAGTTTTCATTAAAAGATATAGTTGTATCCATTTTATTGTCACAAAATTTAAAAAATAATTCAACATTTCCTTTCAAATAACTATGTTTATTTAAAATTTCTTTTTAATTTATCCTCTATAAAACTCATTATAATTGATATAAAATTATTCAAATCCTTCTCCGTTCATTAGGAGTATGTCAGAAAAGAAATTATAAAAACCAAGAAAAATTTGTCTATGTAATATCTACAGAATATATTACTTGGGTCAATAATAATATTTTGATTATTTTTAGGTATGAATGGAATCACTAAGAACAAATAGCATCAAGAACATGTTAAAAACGTTATAATCATAATATATTACTTCTCCACCTTCAACTGATAATGTTCCAACTAAAGATCCAGATTTTGGAAGTAATGAGAAACTCATAGTAGTTTTAATTGATCATAAACATATGTAAGAATATTTAAGCATTTAATATTGTATAATATTAACCATTCATTGGTCTGGTTCTCTACTAATTCTTATAGTGAAACTTGGGTTGAATCCATTGCAATGGTATTATTACTTTTTGAGTCGATTTGTTTCTTTTGCATGGGAGGTGTTTTTTAATAGAATAATTAATTTTATTTGTGTATGATTTTTGATTTAATAATTTTATAAATTTTGGGGTATGTTAATTATTGAGGATTTAAGTATATTATATCCATCTTGTTTTTGTTATATTGAATTAAGTCAACACCTTATTTACTAGATAATTTTTATCGGAATTCCCAAGTATTGATTCTTTAATACAAGACATAACATAAATAAGGTTGTAATTTAAATCATTTTTTTAATGTAATTATTTTCATGGTAGAAATATTCAATGGAAATAAAATTTTAGGAAAAACATGTCCTTAATCCAAGACAATTTATGATTAACCTACATAATGTATACCTAAAAAACATTTAATGAGAAACAAATATCAATAACATGACATCTAAAAATTATGACTCACCCCAATGGATTATTTACTCAACCATTGATATTAATTATAATTTTTTAACAAATTTTATAATGATTACTAAAAAATAGAACAATAAGAACATGAAATTGAAAAAGTCATGCGTCAAACTCACACATGAATAGTGAAGGGAATTAAATGCACACTTTTAATTTAATAATAATATGAAAGAGGAAAGAGTTTTCAACACGATAAAAACTATTTAATGAAAATTAATTTTAAAATAAAAATATTGGTTGAGAATAAGTGATATTGAAGATACATTCATTAATATTATAACAAAAATACATCTCAAATAATTAAGATAATAATAATTAATTATAATTGAAGAGAACATGAAAAGGAAGAGGAGGGGTAAGGTATCTCAAGTAAAAAATGAGTTTTGAAGGTGATCCGTAACATTTGGAAGGAAAATGGTCCTGAAAATGTATCATCCTAACCTAATACATTCTATCCTCATGAAATGTTAATTTGGGTGTGTATTTGTATACAATTTATGTGGATAGTTTTAATTACAAAAATATCAGTCATATTGGGTCAAAAAATTGACAATTTTGATAGATTAATGTCAAGAAATATTATTATTAAAAGTATTATATATTGAACTGGAAATATATTCCTCTAAATTTTAAAACCATTTTAATATTATAGAAATTTTATGTATTTTTTTAAACATTGTCCTACTATACAGTTTTTTGTCAAAAAATTTCATGGTATAAATGTGTATTCATTTATGTATATAAACCTCTATTCAAATACAAAATATTTCTCCAATAATGTTGGGAACCAATATCTTTAATTTCTCTAACAATATTATATATCAATTTTACATGTATATTTGTGGAAAGGTATTTAATTTTTGGATGTTTTCATAAAATAGAAATAATTGTGTATAGAAATTTCATGAATCAATTCAAACCATTATTGGTTGAGTTGGGCCTTGAAATTTTTATCCTTATTATAATGTAATGTACCAGAGAATATGGTAGGGAATAAAATAATTTTTAATTTTATTTTAATCCCAGAAAATATAACATCCTATTTTGTCTAGATTCATTGGATGAATCAATGAGAGTTCTTATGTGTTCCGTATACACTTCCAAATTGTTGAAATTTTATATGACCAAGTTTAATTATTTTTATAAATATCAATTATGAACCAAAATTATGAAAAATAAATTAGTTTGAATATATATTTTGAAATATATGGTCAAAACATTTACCTTTAGGGTAATTAAAAATCTTCGAACAATGATATCGATATGTTTTTTAGATGAAAACATGACCATTAACTAAAAATTAAACATTTATAAGTTAAAAACTAATGGTGAATGTAATTTAAAACCAGGAGTGAATATATAATATCAAAACCCTCCCAATTAATATAGTTCATTTTCTCATGTAAAAATATATAAAAATAGAACAAAATGATTTTCACTGACTAAAAAATATTAATTTTTACACTAATTAGAGTAGGAAAAGACATGGTCACTCAATCATGAAGAATTAACTCAAAAAAATTTACTATAATAATGTGTAAATGTAATTAATTTTCTATATTTATAATCTAAATTAGAAAATTTTACCAGTAAACACAAACTCATCTAATGATTATGAATATTAATTCAATGAGGTTCACCCATTCATTAACCGAAAGGGAAAATCATTGATTTTGTTTAAAATTTGAGATTCCATTACCACATTTAATTTAAATATTAATCAAGAGGTATTTTAGGTTTGTTTACTGTCTATGGGATAGTAGGAATATAATTTCAGAATGCTAGGGTAAGAGGGGGGACACCAACATGGAAAAAATGAACTATATTTTAAATTATACCTGAAATGTTATGAAAAACACATATTTCAAAAGGAATGAATGTTATAAGGGTGAAAATAAGAATAATTTTAAGAGTTTTGAAAAGTATAATATTATCCAATAAACAAAAACATTACATAATGACAAAAAAAAATGTTAATGCACGTGTTAATTTTTCCATTTTTTCAGAAATTGATATATCGAATAAGTCTCACACTCTTCTCCCAACCAATGATTGATATCATGATGATAGTATTTATAATAGGTATAAAAATATCCAAGGCCACATAAGTGGTATTTTTGACCCACCCAATTCAAAATCCAATATTGTTTTTCATTTTTTCAATTATATCAATTTCTTTTAAAAAAGATTCAATATATTTTATAAAAAAATTTAAAAAAATATATACATTTACAATCCTCACTAAATGAAAACCACTACCACAAAAATAAATAGAATAATTCCCCTAATCATATGATGATATATTGAAAATAAAGTAATGGGTACATAAAATAAAATCCATTCCCCCACACTTACATTTCAATAAATCATTCAATGATAATAAATGTATATGTTGGTAGGTACATGGTATTTAGATTCTAATTTTGATATCAAAATATTTCTCTCACACTCAAAATCGGAATTAAAATTGAGGATTATTATAAGGATAATGGAAGGATAGTTTATATTTTTATTCTCATGTGGTTCATAAAATTTCTCAACATTATTAATTCACACAAAAAACTAAAATTCATCTTGAATGACCACAAACTCAAGGCTTCCAATAGGGGTGGGAAAAAAATCAATATATTTTCATAGGAGAACATTTTATGAAAGATAACATTATTCCTATATATTGGGATGAATCATTTTACATATTAAAAAATTACCATTCAAAATTTATTAGTGATGACTAAAATTATTTATCAAAATTTATTATTAGGAAAATGATTGAGACAAAAACAAGTCATTAGATTCCCCAAAATTATTGGAATTATTTTCAAATTTTAATTATCTATAATTTTAACATTTTTTATTTTTATTAGTTTTTTAATTTGTTTTTAAATTTATTTTTAAATGAAAACCCACTCAAAGTAAAAATCAGAAAAAAAAAATTTAAGATGAAAGTGGTAAAAAAATTCAAAAATAGAGGAAGAAGAATAATGATAGAAAGAGGTACAGTGTGAGAGAGTGAAATGGGTGGTGGAAGAAGATAAGAGAGGGATTTAAAGGGAGAGATATTCCCCTGGTTTGGATTTAGTGGGTCATCATCCCCATATAGTAGTGTTTTTGTGGAAGTTGATGTTGTTTAGCAGGCATGTGTCCCCTCTGGTGGTGTTTTTGAAATTTTCAATTACCTATAATAGAGTCAAAAAATAATGTATTTATTCATTTTTTTAATAAATAAAATGTTATTAATATTTCATGAATGTAATAGAAATCATAATTTTCCTACCAATATTTTTTTCATTTATTTTTTCTGTAGCTATATATTTATTGTGGACTACCCATAGTCTAATGATGTATACCTTATTTTCTCAACTATGTTGTTCTTCAAGAAAAATTCTTTTTTGGGTGGCCCTAATGTTCATTGGATGATATCATCCCTTCCTTATTGACTTACATGAAATTAAATGTGGGTTGGAATATAATGAAGGTATCCAACCTTTATTACTCAAATTGAGGAATTATAAATTCAACTATGTGTTGGTTTTCTATGATTCGATGTTATGAATGATGTTTCAGTTAGTTTTGGGAATTTATGTATGGTTAAAATAATATGAAATCATAGTATAAGACACAAATTGTTTTTAAATCATAATTTGCATCTATTAACATTGTGGAGTAATGAGGATCAAAGGGGACATGAGACTCAATTCAATTTTGAATACCCTTTATATCAATTTTGTTTTCAAACTAATAGAACATTCCAACATCACTAATTATCACTTTATTTAAAATGGAACCAATATGAAAAAACAGAATCCCATTAGCATAATATTAGAAAAATTGTGTAGGTTTCACCTAATTTATTATAGAAATTTTAAGATTATGGATTATAAATGAAGAATGATTGATAATATAATCTGAATCAACAAATGATAATTCTAGTTCATTTTCATCATTTTCATACTTGATGATTCATTGGATATTAGTGGTGATATGGTATTCCATAGTGTTTTTAAGATCATTTAGATCAATTATGCTTACACGTGAATGGTCAAAATCAACTTCTCTATATATGACTTGGTTAATGATGATGAAAAACTCACAAACTCACCTCTCATTAATATAGAAATAACAAGAGAGATTAAAGTTCCAAAAACACTTAGAGATAATTAAAATATCAATTATATAGAATACATACTAATTCTATAATGGGTATTTATTGGGTTGAAAATTATTTAACAAACCTAGTTGGTCACCAGTTTCCATGAATATGATTTTACCAAAGAAACCAATTTTGGTAATGGATTTAATTTGGAATGTTCATCCTAGAATAATTGGATATCAAAATTAAGTTGACTCACCACATAGGTAAAGTACATAAATATATGCTGGGAATATAAAATCATTATCCTGAACAAGGGAATCATCTATTATTCCCATTTGAATAGAAGTGAATTGATCGAATAAGTGGATGAAAACACTGATTTGGTGTAAGGGACCATGATCAATTTTTGATAATTGGGATTTTGGAATGAAATTAATTAAGTACCAAAGGGTAATTCTGACTTTAAAATTTCTAAACATGTTGAGCATTACATCATTGGGTTCACACATCTACATTGGATTAGATATGGCATAAGGAAAAGGAATAGTGTTCTATAGATGAATGTAAGGAGGTGAAGGATTGGTTTCAGATTAATTTTATGGAATTTCCCATTCATCATTGTCTAGTACAACATTTAAAAAGTATTTTTAGGATTCATCATAAAGCATGGGTGTTTTCATTCTCGATATATGTGAAATTGAGAATTAATTTCCCTTGGATTCAGAAAATGGATGTGTTAAGAGTATGGAAGAATTGGATTATTGTTGTGGGCTGGGGTGGGATGATATTTGAAAAATTATAATTTAGGGGGTGTTTATTCTAGAATAGTTGATGGAGGAAATCTCATCAATAACACTTTCCAATGGTTTATTAAATTAGGAATCTAATTCTTCATTAGGATTTACATGAGTTTGGTTCTTGGGAAATAATTTTTAAATTTTTGTTAATTGATAAGGATCAATAGGATAATTTATGTTAGGCGGAGTAGGAGGAGGATTTATCCTTTCATGTTGAGGAAAAAAATGATATGGTTACTTTAATTTACCACTATGAAAACCCTGCTTTTTATTTCAACTTAAACATGATTTATTACATAAAACCATCACTTTATTCAACATGGATGATATAGAGGTATAATGTATTTGGGGATTAGGAACGTTACATAACAACTTAGAGCATTAAATACAACATCTTTATTAAAAACTTCCTTTACATGACCACAACATTCCCTTGTACTTAACATTGCATTGGATAACCTGAGGATATGAATAAGAAAAGGGTGAGCTATAAAGCCGAGTAAGGGAATAAAAATGGAGTAACATGAGGAATAAAATACATTTTAGAAAATAAGAATATCATTAGAGAACAATAGAAGTATAAAAATAAAGGCATGATAAAGCATGATAATAATAACATTGAAATGTGGCAACAACACTTAACATGGAATTAGAATGATCCAAGGCTCATTGCACATAAGGCATGATTAAATCATCATTTCACACGAAGCATGAGTAAAACCTAATTTCACATGAATTAGAATGAGTAAACACCATTTTCACATGATGTATCATGATACTATAATTTACCCAATGTATTGGAGTTCTATAATAACACACCCTTCTTAAACATTTCATTTCATGTATAAGTGTTCCGCATTGATCATATAACATGGATTAATAAAAAATCATCATTTATTTCATGATAAAAGAATGTGTAATACATACATGAAAATATTTAAACAATAATTGAATTTTCATAAAGGTGAATACCCTTTATAGAGATATAGGCATGGTATTCACTACACAATGACGTTGGCTGGGAAAGTCGGTACAATTTTTGGCACGGTAAAGGCATGCCGTAAGAATTCATAAAAAGGTTGATGAGAGAGAAAGGGGTGTATCATCATATTTATAATGAAAAGTATATTAAGGGGGTCATATAGATACATTTACAATAATTTTAACGTAATTTTGATGCACAATAAAAAATGATTACTTGGACATAAAATGAAGAGAGAGAAATCCCTCACAGAATTTCAACATTGTAACTGCTGTACATGGGAGGAATTTAATGAGAGAGAAAGGGGTCTCACATAATTAAAACATAAATAGGGAAATATGGGGGAGGTGAGAAACCATTCACCAACATTTATAATTTAAATTTAAAGGGCATAGAAACATTAAGAAAATTGGACAAAAAAGAGAAAGGAAGAAAAAACTCTTACTTGGAAGTGTGCTTCCAAAGGCTTGAGAGAGTATTGAGAGAGGCTTCATGGGAGCTTGGGGAACCTTGAGAGGATAATTTGGAGAGTAGGTCAGAGGTTGGACGAACTCCAAAGGCTTTGAGTGAGGAAAAAGTGGGAGATTGTGTGTGTTTATATATGAAAGGTGAGTGAATTCTTTATTATTTAGGGTTGGGACACCTCACATTAAACTAATTCAAACCACAGACCAGCCCATGGTTTTTGCCCATGGTTTTTGAAAAATTAGTGTGAAAAACAATATTTTATAAGTCCAAAGTTCTAACTTCTTAAAAAAGTGGGGTTTCTTATGTGGAGGTGAGTCACACTCCCAAGGGAAAAATTTAAAAAGACAAGATGTTTAATAACCCTTGAAGGGTCCATTAATGCTTTTTAAAATAAGTCAAAAAACCCTAAATCACATTATTTTCATGGTAAAACATTTATTGGACGATTATAAGGCTTATAGTATTTTATTACATCACTTGTTTTCCATTATTATGTCCTAAAACACTATATATTCAAACGGTATTTAATTTTTACCCAAAAATTTGACTATCTCAGAAAATTAGGAAAAATTCACTATTGGATAATTTCTACGTCCTGATTCCAGAAATAATATTTATTTTATCTAAATATTTTTTTAATTTGTTAATTTTAACTTTTAAAATAGAAACCAACATTTATAAAAAATTCACGGGTTTTGACAAAAATGGCTTTCAAACCTTAATAAAAATTATGATTGCATTCATAAAATTATAAAATCATTTATGTTTAAGAAAAATTATTTTAATAATAAAAATAAAATATTATTAAAATATTATTTAATACAAAAATCCATTAATTCATCAAAATATATTTCTTAGTCGAATATTAACTAAGAACACTATTTGAGCATTAAAAACTATTTACATGGTAACAAAAATAACGTAAAAATATATTAATTATTATATAAAAAACATTGGACATAACCATAGTGCTAAGGTATTGTTACATAAACCCTTATAACACCCACATAAGACCAAATATTAAGGTGTGAGATGATGAAAAACTCCTGGGGTGGCTCAGATAACATTGCTCGGGTGGTAATCTCTATCAACATCCACTTCTCTCGTAGGCATTCCCGATCGAGCTTAAACTACTGAAGCTCGGCTTGGGCTTGGTCAAAAGTGAATCCCAATGACGCAACCTCTCTTTTGTGTTCTGAAAAATGGGCTTCATATGGGGCACATCTACTGGATGAGACCATCGCTTCCATTGTTTGAGTAAATTGGATTAGTTAAATCCCTATATTTATACTAATCATGTGGTCACTATTCAGTGGATATATAAGCAATAGTCATAATTCTTAACATAAAACCAATGAAGTTTACATTTTATATAAACAATTTATATAAAGAGACATTTAATTAGATCAAGAGGGCTTTCCATTAATGAATGTTTGGGTCGCTACAATCTTCCCCCCTTATGAAATTTCACCCTCGAAATTTCCTTTTTCAAAACTAAAAAAATGTGGGAAACTCTACTTCATCATGTCCTTCGATTCCCACATTACTTCTTCATACATGTGGTTTCTCTATAACACCTTGACGAGGGGAATTGTATTATTTTGTAGAAATTTTTCTCTACGATCTATGATCTTCACTGGTTGATCCTCCTAAGATACATCATCATCTAACTGTACCACCTCTGAAGAGAGTACATGTGATTTGTCCTATATGTACTTCCTTAAAAGGCATACAGGAAAGACATCATGTACTTTGGCCTTGGTAGGTGGATGTTCTAGTCGATAGGCCATAACCCCAACACGATCATGAATCTCGAAGGGGACGATGTACCTTGTACTTACCTTCCCTTTCTTTATAAACCTCATGACCTTTTCCACGGAGATATGCATAGAAAAAACATGTCTAAAACTTTAAACTCAATGTCTCATAGATGGTGATCTGCATAACTCTTTTTTCAACTCTAGGCTGCCTTGATATGCTGCTGAATGGTTTTCACCTTATCCACCATCTCTTCAACCATTTCTAGTCCAAGAAGCTTAACCTCACTAACCTCATCCCAACACACTAGCGTTCTACACCTTTTCCCATAAAGGGCTTCATATGGTGCCATTTGGATGGATGAGTTGGAACTTTTATTATAAGAGAACTCAACCAGAGGAAGATATTGACCCAATACTCCTTTAAAGTCCATAGAGAATGCTCTCAAAATGTCCTCAAGTGTTTGGGTAGGCTGCTCATATTGGCCATCAGTTTGAGGATGATAGTTTGTACTGAAGTTCAGTTCATTATTCAGAGTAAGTTGAAGACTCTTCCAAAACATAGAGGTGAATCTTGGATTTTGATCGAATATAATAGATAGTGGTACCCCATTAAGACTTACAACATCTTTGATATATATCTGTTCCAGTTGATCCAATGATACATTCTCTTGAATAGCAATGAAGTGTGTAGACTTCGTTTGACAATCCATAACAACCCAGATTTCATTGTTGCCTTTGGATGTCTTCGGATTTCCGGTGAAAAATTCCATTGTGATGTTCTCCCATTTCCATTCTGGTATGGGAAATGGTTGCATCAGCCCCTTATACTTTTTCCTATCTAGCTTCAATTACTTACACATGAGGCACTTTGATGTATATTTATCAATCTACTTCTTCATATTATCCCACCAATAATGCTCTTGGATATCTCGATACATCTTTGTGTTTCATGGGTGAATAGTTAAATTTTAACTATTATCATCATCCAAAAGTTCCTTCCTCAGCTCTGGACATGATGGAACACATAGTCTTTTCCCAAATCTAACAATTCGTTCATCATTAACATTAAACCCTGAGGATTTACCTTTTCCGATAACTTCCAATTTTTTATGAATTCTCACATCTTCCTTTTGAGCATCCTTTAACCATTCCAAAAGTGATGGTTGAGGAATCATTTGTGAATGGATTGGTGATGTTCCCTTATTTATGATTCCCTTGTCCATCCTTATATAATCTAAGAATATTGGATCCTTCTCAATTCTCATCAAGGATAGAATTTCCAGGTCCTTTCTACATTGAGCATTTTCCACCTTGTTCGCTTTGCCAAGGTTGTAATGGATTGAGCAGCCATAGTCTATTATCAGCTCTAACCATCTTCGTTGGCGCATATTCAACTCTTTCTGTGTGAATATATACTTGAGGCTTTTATTGTCTATATATATTTCACAATTCTCCCCAAATATATAATGTCGCCAAATTATCAAAGCGAAGATCACTACAGCCAGCTCAAGGTCATGTGTTGGATAGTTATGTTCATGAATTTTTAATTTTCTTGAAGAATAGGAAATGAATTTTTCATTTTTCATCAACACACATCCCATTCCCTTCTTCGATGCATCACTTAATTCCACAAAAATTTATCCAATTATGGGTTAAGTGGGCACGATCATACTGATAAGCCTCCTTTTCAACTCCCTGAAACTTTCTTCGCATTCATCAATCCAAGAAAACTTTTATCCTTTCTGAGTTAGCTTGGTAAAAGGGTTGGAAAATTGTGAGAAATTTCTCACAAATTCGTCGATAATATCCAGCTAACCCCAATTAGGTACGAATATCTATTACCAATGTTGGCCTCATCCATTCCTCAATTGCATTTTTTTTGTATAGATCCACATATATCCCATTTCTTATGATGATATGCCCCAAGAATGATACCTCCTTCAACCAGAAGTCACACTTGTTGTACTTTTCATAGATCTTCTCCTTCTTCAAGGTCTCTAGTACAGTTCTTAGATACTCCTCATGATCCTCCTTGGTTTTGGAGTATATCAGAATATCATCTATAAAGACTACCAAAAATATTTTGAGGTAATATCTAAAGACTTTATTCATCAAGTCCATGAAGATTTATGGAGAATTAGTGAGTCTGAAAGGCGTTAATATGACATCATAGTGCCTGTATCTTGTATGAAAAGAAGTCTTGGGGATATCTTCCTTCTTCACCCTTACTTGATAATATCCCCACCAAAAATCCACCTTGGAGAAGTATTCTGCTCCGCACAGCTGATCAAACAAGTCATCCATTCCTAGGAGAGGATACATGTTCTTTATCGTGATTTTTTTGAGCTCATGATAATCAATGCAAAGGCGCATAGACCCATCCTTATTCTTGATGAAGAGGACTGGTGCACTCCATGGTGAAGCACTTGGGAATATAAACCATTTATCAGATTCTCATGTAGTTTTTTCTTTAGCTCTTAAATCTCCACAACAGCCATTTTATACAGAGTTTTGGATATTGGAAACACCCATGGTATAAGTTCAATAGAGAATTAAACATATCTTCTAGGAGTAAGACCAGGTAATTCCATGAGAAAAACTTCCACGAATTCCCTCACAATAGGCATGTCATTAAGGATGGTTGCTTCCTTGGACTCAATCATCTGAGCCAGATACGCGTTCTCATAGGAAAGTAATATACATTCTTGAGATGATGGAGCTAATGAAGATTCATCTTCCTCTTTGCACTTGTAAATAATCAGGGGTCGATTTTCTAGATGGAGAGTGATTTATCTCTCACGGAAAATTATGTTGGCTCTATATAAGGAAATCCAATCCATGCCATGAATTGCATCAAATTCCACCAGAGGGAGTATGACGAGGTTCCCAGGTAATTTCAATCCACATATTATAATAGGAGAGGAGTTATATTCATGGGTTGCAATAATCACCCATTTGTCATACTCATCGATATCTTCACCTCCAAAATTTGGGGTGGTGATTTTATTGTTCGACTAAACTTTCAAGATATAAAAGAATGTTCAGAAACAGAATAAAAAAGTACATTCGCTATTATTGAATGAATAACTAGCGTACCTATCACCACTTCATTTTCGGGGTTCAATTCGGCACTAGTGATGGAAAAAGGTCACCTTTTCTGCCTTGGAGGTTTTGTGTTGCCTCTGAAAACCCTTTCTCTTAGGTTATTGATTTCCAAGATGCCTTGGTTCTTTTCAGTTGTAGCAATGAACCATGCGTTGTGGTTTGAACAGAGAGTTCCTCTCCTCTGTCGTAGCAGCAAGTCATTCTTTCCTACTGTTTACATCTAGATTCCCTTCTCTTCCACACCTAAATAATTTTCTTGTACCCTTCAGGCAATTTCCCGGGTGCTTCTTTATGCACCTTTGGAAAATGTCGTGCTGGATTTTCTTAGCACCATTGGATTTATCCATAGGACCACCAGAATTTTAGTCCTCCTTATGATTATTATCCCCATGATACCCTTAAGATTCTATGATCTCTATTTAGACCTTGAGGGCACATCAGACAATTTCCTCATAGCTGTCGAAGTCACGGATTGTCATTGCTTTCCACAGGCTAGGTCTCATCCCACCAAAGAAGCGGTCAAACTTTTATTTGGGGGTATCAAAAAATCCAGAAGCATATCATGAAATCCATGTAAATTTTTCCTCATACACTCCAATAGACTCATAGTCTTTTTTGCTTGAGGTCAACGAAGTACCTTTCCATCTTATGTCGGAGGGTGCACATAAAATATTTATCTAAAAACATATTTCGGAAATCCTTCCATTCCAACGCCTCGATCTCCTCCTCAGGAATCGTATTTATAATCAACGTCCACCATTGATCAACTTCACCTTTCATATGATAAGTATCTAGGAGAACCCTATCTTGTTCAGAACATTGAAGGATGGATACGATCATTTCACTGGAGTTGATCCATTGTTCAGCGATTGAGGTATCATATGATCTATTAAAAGTAAGAAGCCTTTGTCTCATGAAGCTCTTGATAGAGACTTTTTCTCTCTTGGGGGGGGGGGGGTTGAACATTACTCTTGACCCATGTTTCTATTCAGATCTTGAGTTAGCTGAGATAGAATCATGACAAAGTTTGTGATTCCCGCTCCCATTGGACTGAGCATCTCATTAGTACGACAATCACATTGATCTTCACATTGGTTGTTAGCCTGAGTCCTCCTTTTACCGGCCAATGGCTGGAATAAAAGGAATCTTAGTGGTAACACATAAAGTTTAATACAAGGAAAAAACTAATGACTTATAAATAAATTTTATTTCCTTGACATATGAATCCACTGGCTTCAGTCTATGTTATCCATTATCTATTTTCTAACATATATTCTTAGGGAATTTTTTTTGTCCCTTAATAGTGGTTCATACTAAGCTTGTGAATTTACCAAAGCATATACCCAGGGAGTTTCGTAACCAAGAGTGCATCAAGCCCAGTTTTCATGCACCAGTTCTCGTTCGAGTATAGCTCAAAGTGGTGTTTTCGAGTTTTACCCCTAGGATACTTCTGTGCCAGAGCCGCCTCTACCTTCTCGTATCCAGACATGGATGTATATTCTTGATAAAACACTCACTCAATACCCAAAAAAACTTAGGGATTTTTTTATTAGACTTAGTCTTGTCTCTAAGTCTTTACTAGGGTTTTCTAATCCTAATCCTAAATATTACTAAACCTATCCTCTAATACCAACTATGACAATCCTGCTTTTTATTTCAAACATAAACATGATTTATTACATAAAATCATCACTTGATTCAAAATGGAATATGGAGAACTCAAGTGTCTTTGGGGCTAAGGAACGTTACATAACAACATAAAACATGAAATATAACATCTTTATTGAATACTTATTTTACATGACAACTACATTCCCTCGTACATAGCATTACATGGGATAACCTGAGGACATACATAGGAAATGGGTGAGATATAAAACCCAGTAAGGGAATAAACATGGAGGAACATGAGGAATACAATAAATGTTATACAATAGGCATATCATTAGAGCACAATAGAAACATAAACATAAAGGCATGATAAAGCATGATAATCATAACATGGAAATGTGGCAACAACACTTAACATGGAATTAGCATGAGCCAAGGCTCATTACACATGGAACATGAGTAAATCCTCGTTGCACATGAATCAGGAGTAAAACCTCATTTCACTTGAATTAGATTAAGTAAACACCCATTTCACATGACTTATCATGATACAATACTTTACACAATGCATTGGAGTGCTATAAGGGCGCACCCTTCTTAAACATTTCATTTCATGCATAAATTTACCAAATGGATCATATACCATGGATTCATAAAACATCACCATTTATTAAACTATAAAGGAATGTGGAATAAATACATAAAACAATTTAAACAATAAGTAAAATTGAATAAAGGTGAATACCCTTTACAGGGAAATGGGCATGATATTCACAACACAATTACATTGTCTTGGAAAATTGGTTCAATTTTCGGCAGCGTCACAGCTTGACATAAGAATTCCAAAAAAAACGTTGATGAGAGAGAAAGGGGTGTCTAATCTTATGTACATGAAATGGAAAGTAAGGGGTTTATAAAGATATATGTCCCATCAATTGTAATTTAATTGTTATGCATAATACAAAAGGATTACTTGGATGTAAAAAGAAGAGAGATAAATCCCTCACAGAATTTTTGCATAGTAACCAGTGTACATGGGAGGAATTTAATGAGAGGGAAATGGGTCTCCCATAATTCAAACATAAATAGGGAAGTATTTGGGAGGTTTGAAACCATAAAACAACATTTATAATTCAATTTAAGAGGGCATAACAACATTTAAAAAATTGGACAAAAATGAGAAAGCGAGAAAAAACAATTACACAGAAGTGTGCTTCCAAAGGCTTGAGAGAGGATTTAAAAAGGCTTCTTGGGAGCTTGGGGAACCATGGGAGGATTATAGGGAGAGTAGGAAAGATTTTGGATGATCTAAAAAGGCTTTTAGAGAGGATAAAGTTGGATATTGGGTGGGTTTATATAGTAAAGGTGGGAGAATTCTTTATTATTTACGGTTAGGACACCTCACATTAAACTAATTCAAACCACAAACCAGCCCATGGTTTTTGCCTATGGTTTTTTCCAAATGGGAGTGGAAAATAATATTTTATAAGGTTAATGTCCTAACTTCTTAAAATAATGGGATTTCTTATGTGTAGGTGAGTCACACTCCCAAGGAAAACAATTTAAAAAGACAAGATGTTTGATAAGCTTTGAAGGGTCCATCAATGCTATGTAAAAAAAGTAAAAAACCACAAATTCACATTATTTTAATTCTAAATCATATATTGGACGAAAAAAGGCTTATAGTATTTTATTACATCACTAGTGTTCCATTATGTTGACCTAAAACACATTATATATTTAAATAGTATTTAATTTTTACCCAAAAATTTGAGTGCCTAACAAATTTATGAAAAATTCACTGTTGGATAATTTTGGCATCCTGATTCCAGAAAAAATCATTATTTTATGTAATAATTTTATAAATATGTGAATTTTTACATTTAAAATTGAAACCGACATTTATCAAAAATTCATGGGTTTTGACAAAAATGGCTTTCAAACCTTAATAAACATTATGATTGCATTCATAAAATTATATAGTCATTTATATATAATATAAATTAATTAATAATAATAATAACATTTTATCAAAATATTATTTAATACAAAAATCCGTTAATTCATCAAAATAGATTTCTTAGTTGAATATTAACTAAAAACACTATTTGTGCTTTACAACCTATTTTCACGGTATAAAAAATAACATGAAAATATATTCATTATTATATAAAAAATAATGCACAAAACCATAGTGTTAAGGTCTTGTTACATAAACCCTTATAACACCCGCATAAGACTAAAGAGTAAGGTGTGCAATGGTGACAGACTCTTGGGGTGGCTCGGATAACATTGTTCGGGTGCTAATCTCTATCAACTTCCACTTCTCTTGTCGGCGGTCCTGATCGAGCATAACATTTTGAAGCTCGGATTAGTCTTGGTCAAGGGATAAGGCCAATGAAACCACCTCTTTTTTGAGTTCCTACAAATGGGCTTCGTATGGGGCACGTCTACTGGATGAGGTCATCGCTTCCTTTGTCTGAGTAAATTGGATTCATTAGAGACCTATATTTATTCTAATCATGTTTTCACGGTTCAATGGCTATATTAGAAACAGTCATAATTCTTAACATAAATCAAAAGAAGATGATATATTATAAAAACATTTTCCATAAAGATACTTTTTATTAGATCAAGAGGGTTTTCCATTAATGAATGTTTGGGTTGTTACAATCTTACCCCCTTAAGAAATTTCAGCCTCTAAATTTCCTTTTTCCACACTAAAAAAATATAGGTAAATATGCTTCATCACTTAATCTAATTCCCACATTTCTTCTTCATACATGTGGTTTCTCCATAACACCTTGACAAGGGGAATTGTCTTATTTCGAAGAACTTTTTCACTATGATCTAAGATCTTCACTGTCTGCTCCTTAGAATATAGATCATCCTCTAATTGTACCACCTCTGAAGAGAGTACATGTTAACGGACCAGCATGTAATTCCTTAAGAGGGATACATGAAAGTCATCATGTAATTTTTACATGGTAGGTGAAAGTGCTAGTCGATATTCCACAACCCCAACAATATCAACAATCTCGTATGGGCCTATGTACCTTGGAATTAACTTCCCTTTATTTCCAAAACTCATGACCTTCTTCCACAGATATATGCGTAGAAAATCCATATCTCCAACTCTAAACTCTTGGTCTCATCAATGGTTATCTACATAACTCTCTTGTCTACTCTAGGATGCTTTTATATGTTGATGAATGGTTTTCACCTTCTCCAGCATTTCTTTGACCATTTCTGGTCCAGGAAGCATACGCTCACCGACCTCATCCTAACACACCGGTGCTCTACACCTTTTCCCATAAAGGGATTCATATGGTGCCATTTGGATGCTTGAGTGGATACTTTTATTATAATTGAACTCAACCAGAGGAAGATGTTGATCCCATCCTTCATTAAAGTCTACTGAGAATGCTCTCAACATGTCCTCAAGTTTTTGGATAGTCCACTCGAATTGGCCAACAGTTTGAGGATGATAGGCCGTACTGAAGTTCAGTTCAATATTCAGAGCATGTTGAAGACTCTTCCAAAACATAGAGGTGAATCATGGATCTCGATCGGACACAATAGATAGTGGTACCCCATGTAGCCTTACCACTTCCATGATATATATCTGTGCCAGTTGATCCAATGATGAATTCTCACAAATAACAATGAAGTGTGTAGACTTCATAAGACGGTCCACAACAACCCAGATTACATTGTTTCCTTTGGATGTCTTCGGAAGTCCAGTGACAACGTCCATGGTGAAGTTCTCCAATTTCCATTCTGGTATGGGAAATGGTTGCATCATCCCCTTAGACATCTGCCTCTCTGCCTTCACTTGATGACACACCAGACACATTGATGTATATTCAACAGTCTCCTTCTTCATATTATCCCACCAATAATGCTCTCAGAGATCTTGATACATATTTTTGTTTCCTGGGTGTAGAGAGAAATTTGAACTATGCACATCATCCAAAAGTTCCTTCTTCAGCTCCGGACATGATGGAACCCAAAGTCTTTTCCCAAATCTCAAAATTCCTTCTTCATTAACATTAAACTCTGAGGATTTACCTTTTTCTATAGCCCTCACTTTTTCATGAATTTCCACGTCATCCTTTTCATAATCCTTTATCCTTTCCAAATGTGATGGTTGATAAATCATTTTTTAAAGGATTGATGATGTTCCCTTTTTTATGATTCCCATTTCCATCCTTATCAAATATAAGAAGATTTGATCATTTTCAATTCTCATCAAGGATAGAATTGTTGGGTCCTTTCTACATAGAGCATTCTCCACCTTGTTTTCTTTCCCAATCTGGTAATGGATTTAGTATTCATAGTCTTTGATCAGCTCAAACCATATTCATTGGCGCATATTCAACTCTTTATGTGTGAAAATATACTTGAGGATTTTGTGGTCTATATATATTTGAAACTTCTCCCCAAAGAGACAATGCCGCCAAATTTTTAAAGCGAAGATCACTGCAGCCAGCTCGAGTTCATGTGTTGGATAGTTCTGTTCAAGAATTTTCAATTGCCTTTAAGCATAGGCAATGAATTTGTCATTTTTCATCAACACACATCTCAGGCCCTTCTTCGAAGCATCACTGATTACCACAAAAAGTTCTACACTTAAGGGTAACGTGATCACATTCACAGTATTAAGCCTCCTTTTCAACTCCTTTATGATTTGTTCACATTAATTACTCTAATATAACTTTACTCCCTTCCGAGTTATCTTGGTAAGAGGGTTGGTAAATCGTGAAAAATTTCTCACAAATTGTCGATAATCTCTAGATAACCCCATGAAGCTATGAATATCTATTACCGATGTTGGCCTCGACCATCCCTCAATTACATTTATTTTGGAGGGATCCACAGATATCCCATTGCATGTGATGATATAGCCCAACAATGATACCTCTTTTAACCAGAAATCACACTTGCTACACTTGACATAGAGATTCTCCTTCTGTAAGGTCTCTAGTACACTTCTTAGATGCTCCTCATGAACCTCCTTGGTTTTAGAGTATATCAGAATATAATATATAAAGAATACCTAAAATTTGTCGAGGTAATCTATAAATACTGTAATCATCAAGTCCATGGACATTTCTGGATCATTAGTGAGTGAAAAAGGCATTACTATGAATTCATAGTTCCCATATCTTGTATGAAAAGAAGTCTTGGGGATATCTTCCTTCATCAACCTTAGTTGATAATATCCTGACCACAAATCCACCTTGGATAAGTATTGTGCCCCATGAATCTGATCAAAAAAGTCATCAATTCGTGGGAGAGGATACTTGTTCTTTATCGTGATGTTGGAGAGCTCACTATAAGCGATACAAAGGCGCATTGACCCATCTTTCTTCTTGATGAAGAGGAAAGGTGCACCCCATAGTGAAGCCCTTGGGCGTATAAAACATTTATCCAGATTCTCATGTAGTTGTTTCGTCAGCTCTTAAAGCACCAATATAGCCATTCTATTTGGAGTATTTGATATTAGAAAATCCCCTGGTATAATTTCAATTGAGAATTCAAAATCTCTTCTTTGAGGAAGACCAGGTAATTCCTAGGGAAACACTTTAGAGAATTCACTCACAATAGGCATGTCTTCAAGGATGGTTTATTCCTTGGACTCAATCATCTAATCTAGATATAGGTTCTGATAGGGCATTAATATCCACCCTTGAGATGATGGAGCTAAAGAAGATTCATCTTCCTCCTTGCACTTGTAAATAATCGGGGGTCGATTCTCTAAATGGAGAGTGATTTATCTCTCATGACAATTTATGTTGGTTCTATATAAGTAAAGACAATACATTACAAGAAATGAATCAAATTCTACTATAGGGGGTATGAAGAGGTTTTCCAAGAAGTTCAATCCATATATTTTGATAGGGTAGGAGTTATATTCATGGGATGAAATAATCTCCTCATTTTCCGTACTCTCCGACATCTTCACTTCCATGATTTGTGGTGGTGATGGTATTATTCTACTAATATTTTGAGATATAAAAGAATGCATAGAACTAGAATCAAAAATTAAATTCTATATTCTTGATTGAATAAATAGAATAGATGTCACCACATCGTTTTCGGGGTTCACTTCACCCGTAGTGATGTAAAAATCTCGCCATTGCTGCCTTGGAGGTTGTTGGTTGCCACTAAAAACCCTTTGTCTTAGGGAATTGATTTGAAAGATGCCCTGGTTCTTTGCAGTTGTAGCAATGAACCACTCGTGGAGGATCAGAAAGATCATTCCTCTCCTTTGTCGCAGCCACAAGTCATTCTTGCCAATATTTTACAGCCAGGTTCCCTTCTCTTCCACAGCTAACTCATTTTCTTGTACCCTTAAGACAATTTCTAGGGTGCTTCTTTCCGCACCTTTGGCAAGTGGGGTGCTGGATTTTCTTAGCACCGTTGGATTTATCCATCGGACCACCAGCATTGAAGTCCACCTTACACTTCATTTCCCCATGATACCCCTGAGATTCTACAATCTCCATTTCAACCTTGAAGGAACATCAGACAATTTTCTCATAGCTGTCGAAGTCACGGATTGCATGAGATTTCTGCGAGCTTGGTTTCAGCCAACCAAAGAAGTGGTCAACCTTGAATTCGGGGGTAACGACATAGCTGGAAGCATATTGTGCAATTTGTGTGAATTTTTCCTTGTACGCTCCAATAGATTTTTCTTCTTTTTTACTATAGGTAATGTTTTTCCCTTTCCATATTATGTCGAAGGGTGCATGAAAAATATTTATCAAAAAACATCTTCCAAAAATAATTCCATTCCAACGCCTTGATCTCTTCCTCAGGCTTCATATTTTTTATCAACATCCACCATTGATTAGCTTCACCTTCCATATGATCAGAATCCATGAGAACCTTCTCTTGTTCGTATCATTGAAGGATGGAGAAGATCTTTTCAATGGAGTTGATCCATTGTTCAGTGATTGAGGGATCAGGTGACCAATTAAGAGTATGAGGCCTTTGTCTCATGAAGCTCTCGATAGTGACTTGTTCTTTTTTAGGGGGGATGAAGGTTCCACTTAACCCATGATTCTATTCAAATCTTGAGTTAGCTGAGATAGAACCATGACAATGTTCGCGATTCTTGCTCCCATTGGATTGGGTATCCCATTAGTACTGTCATCACATTCAACGTCACATTGGTTGTTTACCCGAGTGATCCTATTACCTTCCATTGGCTGTAATAATAGGAAAGTTAGGGGTAAAACATAAATAGTAATACAAGGACAAAACTGATGACTTATAAAAAAATTTCATTTCCTTAACATATGAATCAATTTTCTTCAGTCTATGTTATCCATGATATATTTTCTAACATATATTAATAAGGAATTTTTTTGTCTCTTAATAATTGTTCATACTAAGCTTTTGATTTACCAAAGCATATCCCCCGGGAGTGTTGTAACCAAGAGTGCAGCAAGGCCTGTTGTCATGCACCAGTTCCCATTCGAGTCTAGCATAAAGCGGTGTTTTCAGGTTTTAACCCTATGATACATCTGTGCCAGAGCCGCCTCTACCTGGTCATATCCAGACAACAATTTATTTTTTATAAAACACTTACTCAATACCCACAAAATTTTAGTTCTGTTTTTAATATACTTAGTCTGGTCTCTAAACCTTTACTGGGGATTTCTAATCCTAATCCCAAAAATAACTAAACCTATCCTCTAATACCGACTATGACAACCCTGCTTTTTTATTTCAAACATAATATTTTTTTATTACATAAAACCTTTACTTGATACAACATGGAATATTGAGAGGTATAGTGTCTTTGGGGCTTAGGAATGTTACATAAAAACTTAAAACATTAAATACAACATCTTTATTAGAAACATCTTTTACATGAACACTACATTCCCTCGTACATAGCATTGCAAGGGATAACATGAGGACATGCATATGAAAAAGGTGAGCTATAAAGCCCAATAAGGGAATAAAAATGGAGTAACATACGGAACACAATAAATTTTAGACAATAGGCATATCATTGGAGCACAATAGAAGCATAAACATAAAGGCATGATAAAGCATGATAATCATAACATGGAAATGTGGCAACAACACTTAACATAGAATTAGCATAAGCCAAGGCTCATTGAACATTGAGCAAGAGTAAATCCTCATTGCACGTTAAGAGTGAGTAAAACCTCATTGCACTTGAATTAGAACTAGTAAACACCCATTGCACATGATGTATCATGAAACTATACTTTACCCAATGTATTGGAGTGCTATAAGGGTGAACCCTTCTTAAACATTTAATTTCATGCGTAAGTGTGCCACATGGATCATATAACATTAACGCATAAAACATCATCATTTATTAAATTATAAAGGAATTTGGAAAACATACATGAAACTATTTAAACAATAAGTAAATTTGCATAAAGGTGAGTGCCCATGATAGAGAATTGGGCATGTTATTCACTACACAATGATGTTGTCTTGGTTAATTGGTGCAATTTTTGGCAGTATAACGGCGTGACGTAAGATTTCATAAAAAAGGTTGTTGAGAGAGAAAGGGGTGCCTCATCATATGTACATGAAATGGAAAGTAAGGGGTTCATATAGATACATGTCCCAAAAATTGTAATGTAATTTTGATGGATAATACAAAAGGATAACTTGGATGTAAAAATAAGAGAGGGAAATCCAACATAGAATTTCGGCATAGTACTGCGTGTACATGTGAGGCATTTAATGAGAGGGAAAGGGGTCTCCCATCATTCAAACATAAAAAGGGCTATATGGGGAGGTGCGAAACTGTACCCCAACATTTATAATTGAAATTAAATGGGCATAATAACATTAAGAAAATTAGACATAAATGACAATGGTAGGAAAAACCCTTACTTGGAAATCTGCTTACAAATGATTGAGAGAAGATATAGAGAGGCTTCTTGGGAGCCTAGGACACCTTGTGAGGATTCTAGGGAGAGTAGGGAAGAGTTTTGAATAACTCAAAAGGCTTTGAGTGAGGAGAAAGTGGGAGCTTGGGTGGGTTTATATAGGGAAGGTGGGGGAAATCTTTATTATTTAGGGTTGAGACACCTCACATTAAACTAATTCAAAACACAAACCAGCCCGTGATTTTTTACCATGGTTTTTTCAAAAGGGGAGTGTAAAAAAATAATTTATGAGGCCAAAGTTTGAAATTCTTATAATAATGGGGTTGTTTATGTGAAGGTGAGTCACACTCCCAAGGAAAACAATTTAAAAAGACACGATTTTTAATAAGCATTGATTGTAACACCCTGAGATTTTATGAGATATATTATTTTTAATTTCTTTGATGTAATCTATTGTATACTACACCAAGATTAACTCATACTATACAGAATATCGTATTATATTGAAGTATACACAACAGTATTCTTGGCTCGTGTTACACACAAATTCAAGTTCGTTTGGTGGAAATTATTCTACGCAACATTAAGTATAGATTTTGCTTAATGTATAAATGAAATAAGTTTTGATTATGTTATACGCAACACCAAACAGGTATTTCACTACACACATCCCTGACATGGCTTGCATTACCCACAATCAAGACCTTCTTCGATAGCGTGTGTAGTACGTAATACAGAGTTTCACTAAACGAGATATTATTATAATATTATTATGAAGTAGCCGTTAAGAATAGTAATACCTACTTTTTGAAATTTTATTTTTCAAAATGGACTACATTTTTTGATTCAGAATATCAAAATTATCATAGGGTGAATTCTTGGTATTTTTCCAAAAAACATTCAAATTTTGATGAATAGTGAAAACACTAGGTTACTATTTAAAAACCGACTTTTTATTTAAATATTTATTTATTGAATTTGAATTTATTTTAGGTCAAAATTCATACATAATACCTATATAAATTAAATTTAATTCATTGGAGTCATTTTATAATAATTTTAGATATATTAAAATTTTATTTAATTTTTCACCGTCTTTTACCCACCTTCTAGGAGAATTTGAAAATTTACATAAAAATTAATTTTTCCTCTTTTTTGAGTTGAATTTTGAAAATCCTAGAGGAATGGTTAATAACAATGAGTAAAATGTGGTTCAATAAGATAAAAATAATTTTTGGTGAATAGTAACTTTTACTTTTTTACGACGATTAAAAGTAAATAGGGTAATTAAGGGTTAAAATGATATTATTATTACCCAAAAACATGTCCTAATTCTATTGGATAAGTTTAATTCGACCAAAAACAACCTTAGGAATAAAATATGAACATTTAGGTCCACTTGGATTAGATTAGGACATTTATTATTATTTTATTTAATGAAGAGTTAAAATAGTTAAAATCAATGTTTAATAAATAAAACTTTTTTAATATAGGGTAATACGTAAGATAAATTTGACTATAAATATTTATTTGAAAGATTATGGGATTTACTACATAATGGTATTTTATTTATTATTTTTAAAAATTAAATAATTTAATTTATTTATGACACAATGATGATGCAGTAATTACCTTATTAATGAAATATTAACATAATTGATATTATAAATACCCAAATATATGTAATTTGAGACTTTTTATAAATTACAATAATTTTATAGGTTGATATGACTCTCTAGTAATGTTTTAATTAACTTTTTTCTAACTAATCATGATGTTGTAATTTTCACAAAAATCAATTACCTAATAGTGTCATAATTGACATAAAATAGTTTTTAAAACAAATATTATATTATTAATTGTTATTACATTCCTAAAAATTTAAAGTTGTCCGAATGACATATATAAGGTTATATATATTAATAATGAACCAATTGGGGTTCTTTTGTCTTGTTATAGTATGTTTATTAACCATATTGTGTAAAAAACAAGAAGGCACGGTAAAAGTTAAATTATTTAACTTAGAGTTAATTCTAAATGATAAGGTTAAAATAGTAACCTAATCTTGTCCAAAACATATTTTTTGAGAGGATTTTGTCCAATCCCCACTATATCTTCTAAATAAATCAATTTTTAGCTATTATTAACCGAATATGGCTTTATTATAAAATAATATTTTTGGCTTTTCCAAAGGTGCCCCTCACCTCCCTTATAAAAAGGGCACCCATTCCCTCTTCTCTTCACACCATTTTGAGCCTTAAAGCTCTTCCAAACCTTTCCAATTTTTCTTATCCGCCTATATATTTATATAATTTAGGTTCTGGTCTTCTCAAAAGTCAAAATCTAGTGCCTTAAGTTGAAGCTTAAAAGAGGTGCGTCGAAGAAGAGGTAATCTCTTCTACCGATTCTTTCAAGTTTTCTTTCTTCTTCAACATCTTCTTCAGTTGTTTCATTATAAAGTAATAACATAATTATCACTAATATACTGATATTTTATTATAAATATAAAAGAACCCCAATTCACCTTCTATCCATCCTACAGAAAACGAAATCACCACACGTGCGTACGTACAGAATACCGTCTCCACGCCGTGGTGTAATCAGTTTTTCCACCACAACCTTACATGGATGGGTATAATGTTGTAAAGAATAACTATATATGGTTATTATAACATCATTATGATTCTGAGTAATGTTATCATCCACTCCAATTCAATTCAATAATTATGGGAATGATATCATCGTTCGTGTGTACGTACGAATTACCGTCTCCACGACACGATGAGATCCATTCTCCATGTTAACCATTCAAGAATGACTATAAAGTATATATAATGAATAATAATGACATATACGACATAATTAAGCTACTAAATTTATGTATAAATATATATATGTCATCTACATACTTCCATTCATGTCAATAAGGAAAGGAAAACATCGTTTATGCGTACATACGGCCTACCGTCTCCATGAACGGTGTATTTCATTTCTTTCATATATCTATTATATATATATATATACTGAATATATTTGATATATAAATCATGATTTACATTCTGTAGGTAAGTAAATCATGATATACGTAATCATAATATCAAGAACAACAAGTCCAAACATGTACGATAAATAAAACGATTTTACCCAAAACGCTGCTTTAACATTGAATTTACAAAAGAACGGGTAATATAAAGTCATAAGTATACAATATATGATATAATAATAATTAATATGATTCTGTAATAAGTAAATGAAATTATTTAAATCATTATACATGTGGTTCGGATGCACATAAATAATATCGAACCTATGTTAAGGGATAATTATTCCAATCTCATTCTTATCCGAGATTGTTTATTCGTAAGTATTTACTGGGGTTATGTTTATTATCTGTGTACATATGTTCTCAAAATGTTTTCATAAAATTATTAATTTTCTTCCATGAATGATTAAAGTCATTTTTACCCCTTTTTACTTTTACCACATCGTATGGAAGGAATCGTTCTTTTGTTTACCATATGAGGTACTTTTTGACTTTTCGAGAAAAAGTACGAGAAGAATGTTGTTTTAAACTTATACGGCATGAACAGATTTTTACGGTTTCATACATCCTTATTTTAAATAATCGTACTCTACAATATTTCATGACTATTTTAAAAAAACCTTTTCTTTTAAAATTCCATGGTATTTTATTAAAAAAAAATGATTTTGAAGAAGAATTGCTATTTTCTTCACGAATTCTTTTCAAGTGTTTTATCAAAACCATTTTCCATTTTAATGACATTATTTCATATGTGTATGTTTCAAGTATAATGTCTCTATTATTTACATGATTTTACTTCTCTTATGATATCCATTTGTTTTATATGGATTATTTTATGATGGAATGATGTTTATGAAACCCATTTTATTCGTTGGGTTATTATGAATGATGTATGTTTATTTTGTGGCACACGAAAGAATGATTTCAATTTGATATGGGTGGGACCTATATCTCCCTCCAATGCATTGGGTAAAAATTTATATCTCATGATATATACATGGATAGAATGGTAAGATGATCTGGTTCAGTGATACAGGACTGGAATGCGGAGTGAACTCGATTCAGAAAGGGACTTTTTCCACTAAGATGGTCTTCAAACAATTCCTTGGCTACTATGGAAATCATATCAAATGAATAATGATTTTCCAGAATTAAATGTTTTATTCAAATGATATTTTATCATTATTGATGTTACTTTATGATATATTCCTTAAATAATTCCATGATTTATTTCTTTTCTCATGATTTTGATGTTAAGATTTTATGTTCTAGTTTTTGAAATAAAATGTTTATGGATTATTTTATGTTCTCTATGTATACCCTTACTCAGCATTTGAGATCACCCTTTTTATGTGTTCTTTTCCCCAGGATATAAAAAATGATTTTAGGTAAGAAAACAAAAGGGAAATATCTTTATGGGAGATGTCGATGATCTTTCACCATGATTAGAAGATTATTTTTCCGAGTTTCCAAAGACACTAAACTATTACGATCCTTGTGTATTTTTTTGTTTTGTATTAAGTATTCCGCAAAAGTAATGTAATGTCTATGTATGTCATGATTTAGGTCTCTACAGTTGGAATCAGAGGAAAGGTTTAGTCAACCTTTGGAAAATGGGATGCGATAACTTTAGTGAGATCCCTATAGATATTTCTAAGGTATGTCTAGGGATGCCCGTAAGGTTAAGTATAAGTATAGGTTCTAGTCCACGAATTATGGTTACGATATTAGAATTAAACATAATATATTAGATATTGATGTTACTCCCCATTGATTGTGATTTTGGCCTCTCACACTATTCTTTTTGGGTTTTAGAAAATGGCTCGAAGCAAGAAGATTCACGATAATGGAGGATATGATGGACAATGGAATGATATTTTTCATGAGAAACAAAATGAAATTGGATACGGAAGTCCACATATCGTGATTATGCCTAATCAGAAATCTCATAACATGATCAATAATCTCAACTTTTATATGTTTCCTGACTCAGCTAATAAGATAAAGATGGAGTCTCATGATCATCATAGAGGAAAGAAAGTCCAATTTCCCTCATGTAAATCATGTGGGAAGAGGCATCAGGGAGAATGTTTCAAAGGAACTGGAAGATGATTTGAGTGTGTAATAGAAGGACACAAATCCAGTAATTGTAAAGGAAAAGTTTCAGTTAACAACATGGGCATGGATAATGGTATTGCAAAGGCATCAACAATGGTTAAGTGTTTTAAATGTGGAATGTACGGGCATTATTCAAACCAATGCTCTAAGGGGAAATTTCATGAAGAGAATCAGCATGGTCGTATGGGTATTATTTTTGATGATGATCATGAAGAGACTACAAATGATATATGAGATGAAAGAAATGATGAAGCTCATTTAGTGGTTTAATAAGGTAGTGTAATGATTGTATGTTTGTCAAGAATAATGTATGGTACTATGGAATAAAGAAAAATATAAGGATTGTAACAGTGTTGCCTTTGCTTGAGATTTGAAAGTATATGTTGAATGGTACCAGTAACCATGAAAGGATATTCAGATATTTTTGGAAATCACCTAATATGCGAATAAAGAAGGGATAAGGAGATAATGAAATGTTTGATAGTATTAATGAGCTCATGACTAATATAAGGAAAAAGTGATATCATGGTTTGAGTATATAGAATTTTTGGGATTTTGGTATATGGAAAGAGTTACCTTCTGACATCATTCATGTTTTCAATATGGTTCATGAAAATACATGATTAAGGTATTCACAAGTTTGGAATGTGACCAAAAAGATATATCGTATGATAAATGATGGTATTCACATGCTCGGCAGATGAAATTTCTAGTAATTGTTTTCTTTATACTATGATATTGGACAAAAGTATTTTAGATAAGCCTAAATATTGGAATGGATTATGTTGGACATAAGTTAGTATTGTTTAAGGATAGAACTTTTTTCGATATTATTGATGGGATGTTATAATAATGTAGTTTTAGAAAATGACAACCTACTGGACGGGTGACAACCCATCACGTCGGACAAGGCTGTGGGAATCGAACTCACAACCGATGTGCGACAGGCCTTTATCACATACCAATGGCCTACAGTAAGTTCCTGGGTTGTTGAAAATAGTTTTATTATATTAAGCAGTGTGATAGAAAAAGTATAAGTCCATTTTTGGAATCATATAAGATTAACCTCACAATAGATGGACTTATGTATATTTGATAAATTTTGATAACCTTTTGTTTGAGACATATGGAATGACCCATCATTCTATCACATGATCTGTTAAAACTTCACGAATGAAAAATTCCACTTCATTTCTTTAAGAGATGAAGTGGAAATTGGTCAAGGCACGAAAAACAGTGAGATTATACCGAAATAAAGTAACTATTTCTTTTAAATCCAATTTCTTCAACTTTAGGGAAATGATCATGAAAACAAAAAATGATGTCCTAGTGCCCTTATATCGGATGAATTAGATGTTAGCTTAGATCATCACAAATTTATGACTTTGGGATAGTTGGATTTTTCATAGCCATGTCCTATACTACTCACCATGAGAACTTGATGGTTAGATTTTTCATCCATATCCATATTTCCACCTATGTTATCCTATGTGGAAACCTAGTGATGAGTTAATCTGGGTAACCGTTACATTTCTAAACTTCCTTTTTAAAATGAAGTTGTAGTATTCCTTTTTACGATGTGGGATTCTATGAAAGAAACTTTCAAGTAGTAAACCATTTATAAACCTGACGAATTTTAACGGCGAAATTCATTTTAAGGGTGGTAGAATGTAACACCCCGAGATTTTATGAGATATATTATTTTTAATTTCTTTGATGTCTTCTATTTTATACCACACCATGATTAGCACGTACTATTTGAAACACCGTATTATCTTGCTCTATACGCAACACTATTCTTGGCTCGTGTTGCACACAAATTCAAGTGCATATTGTGGAAATTATTCTATGCAACATTAATTATAGATTTTGATTAATTTATAAATGAAATAAGTTTTTATTATGTTATATGCAACCCCAAACGGAGGTTTCACTACACACAACCCTAACTTGGATTGCATTACACGCAATCAAGTCCTTCGTCGATAGCATGTGTAGTACGCAATACTATGATCCACTAAACCAGATATTATTATAATACTATTATGAACTAGCTGTTATGAATAGTAATACCCACTTTTTAAAATTTTATTTTTCAAAATGGACTTCATTTTTGGATTCGGAATATCGAAATTATCATAGGGTGAATTTTTTGTATTTTTCGGAAAACATTATTTTTTTGATGAATAGTGAAAACACTAGGTTACTATTTAAAAACCGACAATTTATTTAAATATTTATTTATTTTATTTAAATTTATTTTAGGTCAAAATTGATACATAATACCTATATAAGTTCAATTTAATTCATTGGAGTCATTTTATAATAATTATATATATATATAAATTTTATTGAACTTGTTACCGTCTTTTACCCACCTCCTAGGAGAATTTGAAAATTTACATAAAACATAATTTTACCGCTTCTATGAGTGGAAATTTCGAAAATCCGACAGACACAGTTAATATCAAGGAGTAAAATGTGGTTCAATAAGATAAAAATAATTTTTGGTGAATAGTAACTTTTTACTTTTTTTACCACGGTTAAAAGTAAATAGGGTAACTAAGGGTAAAAATGATATTATTTTTACCCTAAAACATGTCCTAATTTTATTGGATAAGATTAATTGGACCAAAAACAACCTTAAGAATAAAATATGACAATTTAGGTCCACTCAGATTAAATTAGGACATTTATTATTATTTTATTTAAAGAAGAGTTAAAATTGTTAAATCAAAGTTTAATAACTAAATCATTTTTAATATAGGGTAATATATAAGATAAATTCGTCTATAAATATTCAATAGAAAGATACAAATCATTCATACATAATGGTATTTTATTTATTATTTTTTGAAATTAAATAATTTAATTTATTTATGACATAATGATGATGCAGTAATTACCTTATTAGTGAAATATTAACATAAATGATATTATAAATACCCAAATAAATGTAATTTGAGACTTTTTATAAATTCCACTAATTTTATAGGTTAATATGACTTGCTTGTAATTATTTAATTTACTTTTTTTCAACTGATCATGCGGTTATGATTTTCACAAAAATAAATTACCAGATAGTGTCAAAATTGACATAAAATAGTTTTTAAAACAAATATTATATTATTAATTTTAATTACATTTTAAAAAATCTATGGTTTGTCAAAATGAAATAGATAAGGTTATATATATTAATAATGAACCACTTGGGGTTATTTTGTCTTGTTATAGTAGGTTTATTAACCATATACTGTAAAAAAACAAGAAGGCACGGTAAAAGTTAAATTATTTATCTTAGAGTTAATTCTAAATGATAAGGTTAAAATAGTATCCAAATCTTGTAAAACAACTATTTGTGGAGATGATTTAGACCCATCTCCACTTTATCTTCTAAATAAATCAATTTTGAGCAATTATAAACTGAATATGTCTTTATTATAAAATAATATTTTTAGCTTTTCCAAAGGTGCCCCTCTCCTCCCTTATAAAAACGGCACCACTTCCCTCTTCTCTTCAAACCCTTTTGAGCCTTGAATCTCGGCCAAACCCGGATAATTTCGTTCCTCAACCCCCCTAGTTATATTATAGAGGTTATGGTATTCTCAAAAGACCAAATCTAGTGCCTTAAGTGGAATCTTAAAAGAGGTGCGTCGAAGAAGAGGTAATCTATTCTACTGATTCTTTCAAGTTTTCTTTCTTCTTCAACTTCTTATTTAGTTTTTTCATTATAAAGTAATAACATCAGTATCAATAATATACTGATATTTTTTTTATAAATATAAGAAAACCCCATTTCACCTTCTATCCATCCTATGAAAAACGAAATCACTGCGCGTGCGTACGTACGGAATACCGTCTACACACCGTGGTGTAATCAGTTTTTCCACCACCACCTTACTTGGATGGGTATAATGGTGTAATGATTTACTATATATGGTTATTATAACATCATACTGATTCTGAGGTATTATATAATCCATTCTAATTCCATTCAATAATTATGGGAACGATATCATCGCTCATGTGTACGTACGGATTACAGTCTCCATGATGCGATGAGATTCATTCTCCATGTTAACCATTCAACAATGATTATAATGTATATATAATGAATAATAATGAAATATATGACATAATAAAGCTAGTTAATATATATATATATATATATATATATATCATCTATTTACATCCATTCAAGTCAATAAGGAAAGGAAAACAATGCTAATGTGTACGCACGGCCTACCGTCTCAGTGAATAGTGTTTTTCATTTCATTCATCTATCTATTATATATATATACTGAATATATATGATATATAAATCATTATTTACATTATTTAAGTAATTAAATCATGATATAAGTAATAATAATATCAATAACAACAAGTTCAAACAAGTACAATAAATAAAATGATTTTACCCAAAACGCTGCTTTAACAAAGAATTTACAAACAAACGGGTAACATAAAGTAATAAGTGAACCATATATAATATAATAACAGTGAATATGATTCTGTAATAAGTAAATGACATTATTTAAATCATTATACATGAGGTTAGGATACATACGAAGCATATAGGACCTAAGGTAACGGATAATTATTCCAATCTCATTCTTATCCGAGATTTTTTATTCATATGTATTTACTGGGGTTATATTTATTATCCATGTCCATATTTTCTCAAAATGTTGTCATAAAATTTTTTCATTTCTTCCATGAATGTTTAAAGTCATTTTTAACCCTTTTTCCTTTTACCACATCGTATGGAAGTAATCTTTATTTTGTATACCATACTAGGTACTTTTTGACTATTCCAGAAAAATTATGAGAAGAATGTTGTTTTTAACTTATACGGGATGAACAGATTTTTATGGTTTCATAAATCCTTATTTTAAAGAATCTTACTCTACAATATTTCATGACTATTTTCAAAACAATCCTTTTCTTTAAAAATTTTATGGTATTTTATGAAAATAAAATGATTTTGAAGAAGAAAGGATATTTTCCTCAAAAATTATTTTCACGTGTTTTATCAAAAACATTTTCCATTTAAGATTAAATTATTTCATTTGTTTATGTTTCAAGTATAATGTCTCTATGATTTACATGATTTTACTTCTCTTATGATATCCATTTGTTTTATATCGATTATTTTATGATGGAATGATGTTTATGAAACCCATTTTATTCGTTGGGTTATTATGAATGATGTATGTTTATTTTATGGCACACGAAAGAATGATCTCAATATGATATGGGTGGAGACAAAATATCTTCCTCCAATGCATTGGGTAAAGATTTATATATCATGAGATAGACATGGCTGGAATGGTAAGTTGATGTCACGACCCGTCCTCGGGGCCCGTGCCGTGACTACCCCAAGCCCGCCTTCCATAGGCCAGGGGCTGGCGACTAGCACCAAAGGCGTAAATCCCGATAACAGGGAAGGCATTGCCTTAATAAGTAACAACCACCACAGAGTCAGCAAGCGGAAAGTAACTACAAGTGCAGAAAAGTAAAGGGGGCCGGAAATACAAGCCCAACTGTAAAGTACAACTCGAAAGGGAAAAACAGCAGCTGGAAGAACGAAGCGGCTCCTGGGTCGTCCGCCTCGATTCCTACCTGAAGGGTAGGTACAGATGGCTCAGCTCCTGGATCGTCCACCACGGATCCTACCTGAAGGGTAGGTACAGATAGCTCCTCTACTCCACAGGTCCTGTCGTCTACTCCGGGTACGTCCGCCCAGTGGTCCACCTCCGGGTACCGACCTGCTCCGCAAGTCTCAACTGCGATCTGCGCTGTCCGTCGTCTGCAACCAACACAACGAGGTGCGGGCATAGCCCGTGCAGGGGTGAGTATAAGCTACTCAGTAGGGACCCCGAGACCCTTAAGGTCTCACCAAATCCAACATTGATAACCACAAAGTAAAGGCAGCAATCACGAAGTAACATCAGACTCTACTTAGGTATACGCCCATACATATACCTAAGTCATCAAGTAACCCATCCAAACTCAAGGATACACAAAAATCATGAAATCAACGGATAACCATCACCCAGGTATATGCCCATACATGTACCTAAGTTATCAAGTGACCCATCTCAATCATGAGGAAACACAAAGGTCAAAGGTCTCAGCTCAAACCAGGATTTTCATTATCGAAACCGTAACTGCTGAAGAGCTCCGTCTCTAGAGTGTACAGTGGTCCTGTCACGACTCCGAGGCTGCCGCTCACTAACCTAGGACTGCTGAAGTACTCCTCCTGTCGAGTACTGCGGGTTTGCGGCCAACTACCTGGCGCTCCGTCCGCTGAGGGTCTGTCGCCAAGTACCGGGCGCTACCCAGATAGCCTACTGAGGTACTCCTCCCGTCGAGTACCGCGGGTCTGCTGCCAACTACCAGGCGCTCCGTCCGCCGTGGGTCTGCCGCCAAGTACCGGGCGCTCCGTCCACTGGGCTAGTCGACTCACTCCAAGCCGAGTCGGTCAAGCAGTCGTCAGGTCTCAGCCGGCTACACGGTCTCCGTACTCCGCACGCACGTCTCCACTGTCGCGGGTCTGTCGCTACAACCAAGCGCACACACTCCGTAGAGTATCGCGGTTCCGCCGCTACAACCAAGCGCTCCACCGCCAAGGGTCTGCTGCTGCATCCAAGCGCACCACCACTGCCAAGTACCACGGGTCTGCTCCACGAGCTACTGGTCGATACTCCAAGTATCTCAAAGTCCCACGAAGAAGTGTCTCAAAGAACCGTCTCGTCACAGGGGTCTCAACGCAACAGACGGCACGTCGATCGGACGCCCGGTCTGTGAGTTATTAGCCTTTTCGTCCCAGGGGACCGGTTGGTTTCGTGAGCGAAACCAAACCCGGCCGTATCTCAACTGTACCCCGAACTCCCATAGGGTAAACTCAAAGGGACCGTTACTCAACGTAACCATCAACGCCGCTGACGGCTCGTCAAGCGGACGTCCTGTCTGAAAGATATCAGCTTTCCCGTTCCAGGGGCCCGGTTGGATTTCGGGTACAATCCAACCCGGCCATACTCCGACTGTATCCAAAACTCGGGCGGAGTATGTCAAAAGTTCCGTCTCATCAAGAGGAAGTCAACGAAACAGACGGCGCGTCAATCGGACGCCCGGTCTGAGAGTTATTGGCATTTTCGTCCCAGGGGCCCGGTTGGTTTTTAGGGTAAAACCAACCCGACCGTACTCCGCCTGTATCCGATCCTCGGGCGGAGTATGCCAAAAGTTCCGTCTCACTTAGAGGAAACTACCACAGCCGACGGTACGTCGTTCGGACGTTCGTAGCTCAAGTTATGAGCGTTTCCGCTCCGAGGGCCCGGTCGGCTTCGTGTACGAACCAACCCGGCCGAACCCAAAGTCTTCCGAAACCTTGAGTATAATATACCGAAACGACCGTCTCGATCCAAGGATCGCGTAGCCGCTGACGGTTCGTCAATCGGAGGTCCCAGGCCCAAGATATGGGCGAAAGACCGAAGAGGGCCCGAAACGGGGGTACTGGGCCCGGGGCGACCCGGCCCGAACCCCCCCCTGGGGTCGGCCGAACCGGGTCGGCCCGAACCGGGTCGGCCCGAACCGGGTCGGCCCGACCCGGCCCGAACCGGCTCGGCCGGGTCCGGTCCGGCCTGGGCGCGGCCCGGCCGACCGGACCGGCCGGCTCGGTCTTCGGCCGCGCGGCCGAAGAGCCGCCGCCGCGGGGTTGAACCCGCGGCTTGAGAGAAACCGCGGCCCCGCGGGGGGCCGCCTGTCACGCGGACGCGGCCGGGCCGCCGCGTCCGTCCCGGTTCCGCGCGGCCGCGGAACCGGCCGCCGATACCGCCGCGGCTTCAGCCGCGGCGGGCTTCCTCCACGGCGGCGCGCCGGGCGCCGCCGCCTCCGGTCGCCGGCGCCGCCGCGCCGGCGACCCGCGCCGCCGCCGCCTTCCGCGGGCCGCCGGGGACGCTCCGGTGGCCCGATTTCTTTCCCGTCTGCGCCGTTGCCCCTCCCGGATGCCGACCTTCACTGCGGGATCGACGGATCGCCCCGGCCGCGCGGTTCGTCGTCGTCCGCCATATCCGCACAACAGAAACAGATCGGCGGAGGGTTGCCGGGTCTTGTTCGTTAGACCCGCACCCTCCGCGTTAGCCATAAATCACGGGAGGAATAATCAACAACAATTTTTAAATAAATTAAAAATTGTTTCGATCGGGTTCTTTATTTAAAAAGAATAATCACGGGAAAAAGAATCACAATCAAATCCCTACTTTGATGATCGTCGAGCGCGGGCGTTCTTCGCGGAAGAGATCGTCGTGGAAGAGATCGATCGTCGCGTCGTCGCGGGAAGGTGTCGCGTCGTCGCGGAAAATGGAGATCGCCGCGTCGTCGCGGAATCGCTCGTCGCGTCGCCAATCTCCGGATCAAGATCAACGGATTTAATTAGTTTAAATCCGTTGATATTGAAATTAAAAAGGGAGAAGAAAAGATCTGATTCTCACCTTTGTTGCCGAACGAGGGTCGGCCGCGGAAGAAGAGGCGTCGCCGAAGAACGTCGCGGGTAGATCTCGTCGACGTCGCAGATCTTGGTGTGCGTCGTCGAATTCCGGTCGCCGGCGTTCTTCGCGTTCTTCGCGTTCTTCGCGTTCTTCGCGTTCTTCGCGTTCTTCGCGTTCTTCGCGGAGAGGGTGGAGGAACGAAGATTCTCTCAAATCCTTTCCAAGGATTTTTATGTTGGTCTTATTTTATAAACATGCCAACACGAAACCGGTTAAGAAACGATCCATCAATTCGTTGAATTAATTCAACGAAAGAAACGACCCATTTAATTCACGAAGAAACAGTCCATTTAATTCACGAAATAAACCGCCCAATTAAATGGTCTGTTAAGAATTAAAGAAAACGCGTCGGTTGACTTTTCAGTTACTTTGACGGGTTTTCGCGGGTGCGTTACTTAGCGAAAGAAACGGCGGGGCTCGTGCGGGCCCCACCTCACAAATATCCTACCAAGGGGGTAGGATATTTCTGGATAGCATCCTATCCAGTTCAACTCAGTTCAAGCCGCCTTTAAGTGACTTCAAGTGGCTTCCAAGCAGCTTAAGTGAAATAAAATAAAGTTGTCGCACAAACTTTATTTTATTTCTGACTTAAAGCCGTAAAATTTAAAAACCACGTCTGAGCAAACGCAACTCCGGAAGAGGCGTTTCTAAGCAAATACCGGCGCTGCGATTTCATCGGTGCCCTCAGAATTCGATTCCGGGCACCGGTTCAAAAGTTAGAAAAACCCGCTCGTCCGTTCACTGAACGTACCCGAGCCAAAACTTCGGCAAATGATTCCGGGCACACCGGGCCTCGGAATCAGGTGCCGTCAGAAACTGCGTTCTTGTAAAATTCCAAAGAAAATTAAGAAAAAAAATTTCCTTGAAATTTACGGGTCTTTACATTACTCCCACCACAGGGCTTTACGTCCCCGTAAAGCTTCACCACAACCTTAGGGAAACAAAGCGGTACTGAGCACGCATCAGAGCCTTCCGATCCCATGTGCTCACCTGGAGATTCCCGTGCCGCCATCTGTTGCGCACAAGAGGAATCGATCGCCCATGTAGGACCCGCTCCTGTCGATCCTCTATCTCCACCGGGACCTCCGTATAAGACACTCATCGCCACTGTCTAGCTCCTCATGGTCGATGATACGCGAGGGGGTTGAGCACGTATCTCCTCAGCTGGGATACGTGGAAGACGTCGTGCACCCGGTGCAACAGAGGTGGCAGAGCCAGGCGATAAGCCACCTCGCCAACTCTGCTGAGGACCTGGAAAGGCCCGATGAAGCGGGGAGACAACTTGCCGCCTTGGCCAAAACTCTGTTTACCACGTCGAGGTGAGACCCGCAAGAAGACGTGGTCACCCTCCTCGAACTCTAGTGGCCTCCGCCTCCTGCCAGTGTAAGACTTCTGCCGGCTCTGTGTTGTCCTCATCCGCTCCTGGATGACGTGGACCTCTTCTGACGTGGCCCGGACCATCTCTGGTCCCACATGAGCTGCGAGATTTCTTCTTTGCCGAAAAGAGAAACCTGGTCTCATCCCCTGGATGAACCACATTCTTTGCCTAAAACAGTCAATCCTAACATGGATGATACTAATCCATACCAAGGATTGACGTCGTAAGGCCTCGACGCTACTACTAAGAGATCCAACCGTTACTCTCGCCTCCAAGGGTTGAGTCACACTGTCGGCATCAGTGTGTGGTAACTGGTCTCCTCCAGTAGATGTCTCACAAGTGAGGGTCAAGTCAACAGTCAACTGGAACCTCTTAGTAACATCACAAAAGAGGACAGGAATGAAAACATCTCAAAGGATGCGTCTTTTATTATTGCAGCTCATAATACAAGACGCTACACAAAAGCAACATCAATAAGGAACTAGAAGTACAAGAGACGTATCCACTAGTTCTGCTCCTGTCCACCTGCTCCAAGAGTTCTACTGTTGCTCAAGCATTTGTCGTCGCCTCTTTCTCGGTGGCTCCCTCAAAGCCTGCGGATCGGGAGTCGGACAGTCACGTGCCAGATGACCCTTTCCGCGACATGAGTAACACAACCTACTCCTTGCACGGCTAGCTCCGTTCCCACTCCGGGTGCCCTGCACCACCGGTCGTAAAACCCGAGACCGTCTAACTGCTGGTCTGGTCTTTCTGGGCCTCAGCATCATCTGTCTACTGCCCACAGATGACTCGGCTTCTGATCGAGAAACACGTGGCAAAGGCAGCAGCTCCTGATCACGCTCAGGGTGTAGAGCTACTGGCACAAACTCCACCCTGAAGAAGGTCTCGAAGTCTTCCCATGCGAAGTCCATCTCATCGCAAAACTGAAACAAGTGGCTCCACCACCTACCTGCTGCTGCCTGAAGGAGGCTGGTAGCAAAGATCACCATGAAGTCTGCCGGCGTCCCCACTAGCCTGAAGACTCCCACCACGGCCTCCAGCCAATCCTCAGCCGCCTGCGGGTCCATCTCTCCCCCGAACCTGGGTGGCCTCTGGCGCTGGAACTCATGCAGTGCGCGCAAGTAGCGGGCATCGCCTACTGCTGGGGCTGGTGGCATCGGTGGCCCAACGTATGGTAGTACCGCTGGTGCCTCCGCTGGTGCCTCAACTGCAAGAGGGCCCTGTACCGAAGCCTCGTCGCTCGTCAGACTGTCAGCACGCTCATCCCTCCGGGCTCTAGCTGGTCGTCCGAGAAAAGACATCCTGAAAGAAACAACGTAACACGATCAAACGATTATACCTGGTGAGCTGACCTGGTTTGAGCTGTTTTAAGGGGGGAAACCTTTGAAAACACACACGCAATCAGTGTTTTCGCGCACAAAGTCGGAAATCAGTTGTCAGGGTCCTGGTGTATGGATACGTCGGCCGCCCGCACCAACACTGGACTCCCTGAACTGAAAACCACACTCGGTACCCTTAACACTATTGCTTCACATAGAAAGAAAAGACGATCAGAGTCTGCGGTAGAACCGACCGCCTTTGATACCAATTTGTCACGACCCGTCCTCGGGGCCCGTGCCGTGACTACCCCAAGCCCGCCTTCCATAGGCCAGGGGCTGGCGACTAGCACCAAAGGCGTAAATCCCGATAACAGGGAAGGCATTGCCTTAATAAGTAACAACCACCACAGAGTCAGCAAGCGGAAAGTAACTACAAGTGCAGAAAAGTAAAGGGGGCCGGAAATACAAGCCCAACTGTAAAGTACAACTCGAAAGGGAAAAACAGCAGCTGGAAGAACGAAGCGGCTCCTGGGTCGTCCGCCTCGATTCCTACCTGAAGGGTAGGTACAGATGGCTCAGCTCCTGGATCGTCCACCACGGATCCTACCTGAAGGGTAGGTACAGATAGCTCCTCTACTCCACAGGTCCTGTCGTCTACTCCGGGTACGTCCGCCCAGTGGTCCACCTCCGGGTACCGACCTGCTCCGCAAGTCTCAACTGCGATCTGCGCTGTCCGTCGTCTGCAACCAACACAACGAGGTGCGGGCATAGCCCGTGCAGGGGTGAGTATAAGCTACTCAGTAGGGACCCCGAGACCCTTAAGGTCTCACCAAATCCAACATTGATATCCACAAAGTAAAGGCAGCAATCACGAAGTAACATCAGACTCTACTTAGGTATACGCCCATACATATACCTAAGTCATCAAGTAACCCATCCAAACTCAAGGATACACAAAAATCATGAAATCAACGGATAACCATCACCCAGGTATATGCCCATACATGTACCTAAGTTATCAAGCGACCCATCTCAATCATGAGGAAACACAAAGGTCAAAGGTCTCAGCTCAAACCAGGATTTTCATTATCGAAACCGTAACTGCTGAAGAGCTCCGTCTCTAGAGTGTACAGTGGTCCTGTCACGACTCCGAGGCTGCCGCTCACTAACCTAGGACTGCTGAAGTACTCCTCCTGTCGAGTACTGCGGGTTTGCGGCCAACTACCTGGCGCTCCGTCCGCTGAGGGTCTGTCGCCAAGTACCGGGCGCTACCCAGATAGCCTACTGAGGTACTCCTCCCGTCGAGTACCGCGGGTCTGCTGCCAACTACCAGGCGCTCCGTCCGCCGTGGGTCTGCCGCCAAGTACCGGGCGCTCCGTCCACTGGGCTAGTCGACTCACTCCAAGCCGAGTCGGTCAAGCAGTCGTCAGGTCTCAGCCGGCTACACGGTCTCCGTACTCCGCACGCACGTCTCCACTGTCGCGGGTCTGTCGCTACAACCAAGCGCACACACTCCGTAGAGTATCGCGGTTCCGCCGCTACAACCAAGCGCTCCACCGCCAAGGGTCTGCTGCTGCATCCAAGCGCACCACCACTGCCAAGTACCACGGGTCTGCTCCACGAGCTACTGGTCGATACTCCAAGTATCTCAAAGTCCCACGAAGAAGTGTCTCAAAGAACCGTCTCGTCACAGGGGTCTCAACGCAACAGACGGCACGTCGATCGGACGCCCGGTCTGTGAGTTATTAGCCTTTTCGTCCCAGGGGACCGGTTGGTTTCGTGAGCGAAACCAAACCCGGCCGTATCTCAACTGTACCCCGAACTCCCATAGGGTAAACTCAAAGGGACCGTTACTCAACGTAACCATCAACGCCGCTGACGGCTCGTCAAGCGGACGTCCTGTCTGAAAGATATCAGCTTTCCCGTTCCAGGGGCCCGGTTGGATTTCGGGTACAATCCAACCCGGCCATACTCCGACTGTATCCAAAACTCGGGCGGAGTATGTCAAAAGTTCCGTCTCATCAAGAGGAAGTCAACGAAACAGACGGCGCGTCAATCGGACGCCCGGTCTGAGAGTTATTGGCATTTTCGTCCCAGGGGCCCGGTTGGTTTTTAGGGTAAAACCAACCCGACCGTACTCCGCCTGTATCCGATCCTCGGGCGGAGTATGCCAAAAGTTCCGTCTCACTTAGAGGAAACTACCACAGCCGACGGTACGTCGTTCGGACGTTCGTAGCTCAAGTTATGAGCGTTTCCGCTCCGAGGGCCCGGTCGGCTTCGTGTACGAACCAACCCGGCCGAACCCAAAGTCTTCCGAAACCTTGAGTATAATATACCGAAACGACCGTCTCGATCCAAGGATCGCGTAGCCGCTGACGGTTCGTCAATCGGAGGTCCCAGGCCCAAGATATGGGCGAAAGACCGAAGAGGGCCCGAAACGGGGGTACTGGGCCCGGGGCGACCCGGCCCGAACCCCCCCCTGGGGTCGGCCGAACCGGGTCGGCCCGAACCGGGTCGGCCCGAACCGGGTCGGCCCGACCCGGCCCGAACCGGCTCGGCCGGGTCCGGTCCGGCCTGGGCGCGGCCCGGCCGACCGGACCGGCCGGCTCGGTCTTCGGCCGCGCGGCCGAAGAGCCGCCGCCGCGGGGTTGAACCCGCGGCTTGAGAGAAACCGCGGCCCCGCGGGGGGCCGCCTGTCACGCGGACGCGGCCGGGCCGCCGCGTCCGTCCCGGTTCCGCGCGGCCGTGGAACCGGCCGCCGATACCGCCGCGGCTTCAGCCGCGGCGGGCTTCCTCCACGGCGGCGCGCCGGGCGCCGCCGCCTCCGGTCGCCGGCGCCGCCGCGCCGGCGACCCGCGCCGCCGCCGCCTTCCGCGGGCCGCCGGGGACGCTCCGGTGGCCCGATTTCTTTCCCGTCTGCGCCGTTGCCCCTCCCGGATGCCGACCTTCACTGCGGGATCGACGGATCGCCCCGGCCGCGCGGTTCGTCGTCGTCCGCCATATCCGCACAACAGAAACAGATCGGCGGAGGGTTGCCGGGTCTTGTTCGTTAGACCCGCACCCTCCGCGTTAGCCATAAATCACGGGAGGAATAATCAACAACAATTTTTAAATAAATTAAAAATTGTTTCGATCGGGTTCTTTATTTAAAAAGAATAATCACGGGAAAAAGAATCACAATCAAATCCCTACTTTGATGATCGTCGAGCGCGGGCGTTCTTCGCGGAAGAGATCGTCGTGGAAGAGATCGATCGTCGCGTCGTCGCGGGAAGGTGTCGCGTCGTCGCGGAAAATGGAGATCGCCGCGTCGTCGCGGAATCGCTCGTCGCGTCGCCAATCTCCGGATCAAGATCAACGGATTTAATTAGTTTAAATCCGTTGATATTGAAATTAAAAAGGGAGAAGAAAAGATCTGATTCTCACCTTTGTTGCCGAACGAGGGTCGGCCGCGGAAGAAGAGGCGTCGCCGAAGAACGTCGCGGGTAGATCTCGTCGACGTCGCAGATCTTGGTGTGCGTCGTCGAATTCCGGTCGCCGGCGTTCTTCGCGTTCTTCGCGTTCTTCGCGTTCTTCGCGTTCTTCGCGTTCTTCGCGTTCTTCGCGGAGAGGGTGGAGGAACGAAGATTCTCTCAAATCCTTTCCAAGGATTTTTATGTTGGTCTTATTTTATAAACATGCCAACACGAAACCGGTTAAGAAACGATCCATCAATTCGTTGAATTAATTCAACGAAAGAAACGACCCATTTAATTCACGAAGAAACAGTCCATTTAATTCACGAAATAAACCGCCCAATTAAATGGTCTGTTAAGAATTAAAGAAAACGCGTCGGTTGACTTTTCAGTTACTTTGACGGGTTTTCGCGGGTGCGTTACTTAGCGAAAGAAACGGCGGGGCTCGTGCGGGCCCCACCTCACAAATATCCTACCAAGGGGGTAGGATATTTCTGGATAGCATCCTATCCAGTTCAACTCAGTTCAAGCCGCCTTTAAGTGACTTCAAGTGGCTTCCAAGCAGCTTAAGTGAAATAAAATAAAGTTGTCGCACAAACTTTATTTTATTTCTGACTTAAAGCCGTAAAATTTAAAAACCACGTCTGAGCAAACGCAACTCCGGAAGAGGCGTTTCTAAGCAAATACCGGCGCTGCGATTTCATCGGTGCCCTCAGAATTCGATTCCGGGCACCGGTTCAAAAGTTAGAAAAACCCGCTCGTCCGTTCACTGAACGTACCCGAGCCAAAACTTCGGCAAATGATTCCGGGCACACCGGGCCTCGGAATCAGGTGCCGTCAGAAACTGCGTTCTTGTAAAATTCCAAAGAAAATTAAGAAAAAAAATTTCCTTGAAATTTACGGGTCTTTACAGTTGATCTCGTTCAGTGATACAGGACTAGAACGAGGAGTGAACTCGATACAGAAAGGGTCTTTGTCCACTATGATTGTATTGGAAGAAATACCTTGGCTACTATGGAAATCATATCATGTGATTAATGATTTGACATAATTAAATGTTTTATTCCTCTCCTATTTGATCATGATTGACATTCTTTTATGATACATGCCTTACTTACTTCCAAGATTTATGTCATCGCTCAAGATTTTGATGTTAAGATTTTATGTTCATGTTTTTACATTGAAATGTTTATGGATTGTTTTATGTTCCCTATGTTTACCCTTACTGAGCATTTGAGCTCACCCTTTTTATGTTTTTTTCCACAAGATATAAAGAAATGTTTTAGGTAATAAAAAAGGGGAATATCTTTATGGGAGATGTCGAAGATCTTTAACAATGATTAGAAGATTATTTTTCCGAGTTTCCAAAGACACTAAACTATTATGGTCCTTGTGTGTTTGTTTTTGTTATGTATTAAGTATTCCGCAAAAGTAATGTAATGTCCATGTACGTCAAGCTTTGGGTCTCTACATTGAAGGGTCCATTAATTCATTGTAAAATAAGTCAAAAAAACAAAAAATCACATTATTTTAATGATGAAACATATATTGGATGAACATAAAGCTTATTTTTTTTATTACATCACCCATGGGACATTATGATGTCATAAAACACATTATATATTCAAAAGGTATTTAATTTTTACCGAAACATTTGGTTGTCTCAGAAAATTATGAAAAATTCACCGTTGGATAATTTCAACGTCTTGAATCCTGAAATAATATTTATTTTGTCCAAATAATTTTCTAAATATATTAATTTTCACTTTTAATATAGAAACCGACATTTATCGAAAAATCAATGGTTTTGACAAAAGTGGCATTCAAACCTTAATAAAAATTACGATAGAATTCCTAAAATTATACAATTATTTATATTTAATAAAAATTAATTTAATTATAATAATAATTTATTAAAATATTATTTAATACAAAAATCCATTAATTCATAAATATAGATTTCTTAGTTGGATATTAACTAAAAACACTATTTGAGCATTAAAAACAATTTATAAGTTAATAAAAATAACAAGAAAATATATTCATTATTATATACAAAAATAATGTACATAACCACAGGTCTATGGTTTTGTTACATAACCCCTTATAACACACGCATAAGACCGAAGAGTAAGGTGTGCGATGGTGACAGACTCTTGGGGTGGCTCAGATAACATTACTCGGGTGCTAATCTCTATCAACTTCGACTTCTCTCATAGGCGGTACAGGTAGAGCAGAACTTGTTGAAGTTCATCTTGGGCTTGGTCAAGAGTGAAGCCCAATGACGCCACCTCCTTTCCGAGTTCTGAGAAATGGTCTTTGTATGGGGAATGTCTACTGGACGAGGCCATCACATCCTTTGTCTGAATAAATTGGCTTCGTTAAAGCCCAATATTTATACTAATCATGTGGTCACTGTTCAATGTCTATATTAGCAATAGTCATAATTATTTACATAAAACAAAATAAGTTGACTTATTATATAAAAATTTTACAAAAAGGGACATTTAATTAGATAAATAATTTTTTTCCATTAATGAATGTTTGGGTCATCACAACCACTGTGTAGGTTTTCCTAATTTACCACCACATAGACCATATTTGATTGGTGGTAAATTCCCACAACCATCGTTGCGGAAAATTCCAAAAACAATATTTGAATTGGTTTGGATTGTGATGAGGGAATTTATGATAAGAGATGGGATTAATTATGAAGAATTCTAGGGAGGGTCAGCTATTGTGGGTGGGCCTACGGGTCATGGTATGGGAATAATATGCCAATGGGCCTTGAGGTCATGTATTTTCCTTTAGGTCATGTAGGGCCTTGTTCCTTAGGCCTACATGTCATGTTAGGGTTCCCCACAAACCCTTAAAAGGGGGATAATACATATTAAAAATAAAAAAGAAGGCCTTCAGTCCATTCGTGTAAATATTAGGCTATATTAAGAAGATAATGGCTTATAGTTGTATTTTTTCGATATTCTAATGAACCGACCTGATACTCGAGGTCCATTTTTCTACTGAGAATTTGATAAACTGAGCTCCGTTGTTCTAGATGAATCAAATGGTTCATCTAGTAGTATTTTACATGTGTTATTTGGATAATATACTCACCTGGTGATTATAGAATTTTTTAATGGTCTAGGGAATATAAATTCTAGAGAATTTCATTTTGGGTCTCTAGAAGCAACTTATTTTTATCAGAAAAGATCTGTAATCTCACCCTTATACTCATTTATCTTGTAGGGAACTATGGATCAATTATAATGGACTTTTTTAAGTTGATCATGTGCTCGAGTATAGAATTTCTACAATTTTGTAGTCATGTTTTTTGTAAGATATCTTGTAGCTTCAAAATCTTTTTCCACAAGAGAACTACCACTTGTATAATTGATGAGATTAATCTTAATATTCAATAACACCTCATAGATGTATTGGTTCAAGATTTTTTCATGTATTTTTTTGAGTAGGATTGTTTCTACAATATTTTTGAACCTATCCAAGTATTCATAGATTGATTCCCTATGGAATTTATGGATGCCACTTATTTCATTTGGTATAGAACCAACTTGAGATTTATAGAATAATTTATCAAATAAGATAGGTTCCATGTCCATCCATGAATTTGTAGAACTATAAGAGATTTAGTAGATCCATGATAGGGCTGAGTCATCTACGGATACTCAGAATGCTCAATGGTTTATATTTTTTACAAAAACCTCTTTATTCTTTGTGGTATAGAACATAGAATGATTTAAGATAAAGATGTGGATCATCACTAGATATCCCCTAAAAATGAGGAAAAAGATGAATAAAACTCGATTTGAGTTCAAACTATGATTTTATGTATGTATATTTAATAATAAGTATTTGGTAATTCACATATGGGGTTGCGGGTTCTTTTATTGTTTGTTCCCTATGATTGTCCATGTCTATTTTAGTTGGATGGTTAATGAATGGATCATGCATGATCATATTATCACTAATTCTCCACCAATATTGATTAAGATATTACTCAATTTCTTGTAAAATAAAATTTTATGGATTATCTTGGAGAATATGGGGGGTTCAATGAAATATTGAAGATTTAGTAGGGATAATTTTTCCATTGTTTTTTTATCTGTTTTAATTATTTATATTATTTTAGTTTTTTTATAAAATAACACATGATAGAAAACATAACACACCATCCGGAAAAAAGGTTCCACTTCATGTGTGTATTATTATCTCTTATTGATCGTTCAATATTGAGGTTCTCTAATAATGTTTATTGTGGAACTCACGTATATTCCTCAATGATAGTAATATTGTTCTATAGTCAATTATTTTTTTATTTGACATTAGAATGGGGGTTTGGTTTTCAAATCAGAGTTATATTTATTTATTGAAGAAGTTTGATTTTATAATTTCATAAATATTGGTTTGATTTCATGTCTGGGGACTTAATCTTATGATATCAATTAGATTTTTATAATGTTGGATTAAATTAACCCCCAAATTATAATACAGTTTTGATTGGGATTTCGATGTTTGGAGTGTTCAATCCAACCCATAAGATATATATGGATCTATGTTTAATAATATCTTGTTTTTGGTAGTGTAATTAGGGTTCTAATTATCCATTTAATCCTCATGTAAAATAGAGCATGTCAATAATAAATGAAATATTATGTTTAACATACATAATATTCTATTAAAGATTATTGAATGAGAAATAATCCAAAACATAGGACAAACCCAAATTATGAATCACCCAAATGGATGATTTAATCAGACACTAATGATTACTAATCTGTTGTATGCTTTTTATGGGAGGACATGAAAATATAATAAAATGAATGATGTATGTTAAGAGTACTGTGATGAAAACACTATTGAATGGTGATGGGAGTTAAACATGTTGTTTTTATTGACTATGAATAATATATATGAAAGGGTTTTCAACTTGATTAAAATAATTTAAAACCATTAATATTACACTCCAAATGGTGGATGAGAATATTGGATGATGATGATAGTTTCATTATTTTTTATATAAAAATTAAAACTAAATCCTTTATGACATGACAAATGAATGTGAATAGAATAGAACATGAAATAAATATGTGTAGTAATGTTTTATAAATAAAAAAAATTAGTTTGGACGGTCCTACTAGGACTTTTTAAAGGATATTTTCTGGAAAATTTAACCTTCTAATATTTTAAATTCCTACTTACTTCATGGATAATAGGGGATTGTATTTATACCCCATCGTGGTGGACTATTTGAATTCCAAAACTCCTTCTCACGTTTCACTGAAATATTTAAACAATTATATATAAGAATATAGAGAAATAACCTTCTAAAATTTATAGATATAGATTTTTAAATTTCAACCAACAATTGTTTTTTGACAATTTTACAATTTGAGACAATGTAATAACTTTTTTTTGAAACCATGTGAATTTTTCCATTTTTGGGTTGAATTTTTCCACTATATAAATATAAATACATATATTGATACAAATATTACATAAATAAGAAAAACATTATTAAGCTATGTTTGGTACCCATATCTTCTATTTATCCCCAAAATATAGAAAAATTTGACTTATATATTTGGGAGAAAAATCTTGAATTCTATTCTATTTGTTAATCCTGTAAAAAATTGTGGGGTGGAACTTCCTGCATCAACTGGGGCCTTATTAGATGATTTTGGGCTTGAAAGTTTTATTCATGATTTAATGTTATGTATCCAGACTTCTTGGGTATAATCAATTAATATTAACATATATATTTATAACAATAAATATAACATCGTTATTTTTTTAATTTCATTTCTTGAATCAATGGGCCTTCATTTGTTGTCCACATGGACAATCAAATATCCAAACTTTCCCAAGATCCAATTTAAGGTTTCTTTTAGAGATTGAATTAGGAACAATAAAAATGACTAATAATATCCTTGTGATTGGTATTTTGAACGATATTTTTAAATTATTCCATTCTAGATTAATTTAATGAATCCGAACAATGAACGCCTTATGTGTTTATGACCAAAATGTAGACATTAACTATAAATTTATCATTTTTTTCATTTAAAAAACAAATGTGATTAATGTTAAATCATGATTGAATATGTCATATTTTAGAAAATGGTTATATATATTTATAATATTTTTCTAATGATATTCTATGCGTAAGAACATTAAAAAATGACTCTTCTTAATTAAGAGGACTCGAATAAACCCAATATGAACCTCTTGGGATATAAATCCCTTGCACAAAATCAGTTATTTTTTATCCTTCAGTTCTTCTAGTTCATTGGTATACATTCATCCTGTACTCTTGGATATGTAATAGGATATTGGTAAAAAATCAAATGAGAACTAAACATCTTGATCAAGAGGAACATGAAGAAAATATTTATGGAAAACTATTATAATATTGTCTTATAATGAGCATGTCTTTGAGGACTATAATGTTCTACCCATGAGGCCATTAAAATTATTCTCCAAGCTAGTTTGACACATGAAATTATTTTAACCTCCATAGAGGTCATATTTTACCTAATGGAATCAAGGGTTTGAAAGATAAGATGGGGGAATATACCCTCTGTTTAGATTCATAATAGTAGCAGAAGTAATAATAAACAAATATTCAAAATCAAATCACCATCACAGATAATGAAAATAAGGTTATAAAAGTATCTATAATACAAAATGATCTATAAATGATGAATTTGATACATTTTACAAATTACCCCCCATAGGAGGATAAAATGTAGGGGTAAAAACTATAGATACAAATATAAAATGCCTCCCCATTATGGTTCAGAGTCTTAACTTGTCCAAAAATCCCCAATCTATAAATTCTATGAAAAAATAAAAAAAAGGACAACGTGCCCAAACCTAGACCTAAAATTAATATAATTATTTGTTTTTTGCCCATGTTCTGTGGCAGAAAAATAAGTGCGTCATTTAAACATTGTATACCATCACCATCGGAATCCATATAATAACTTGTGAATATAAGATTGAATTGATGAGTTCTATAGAATAAAAATTTAATAGTTTGAGAAGTTAATTAAAGTGGAAACAAACAATAACCAATTCCCATGTTCTATGGTGAAAACTGACATCGGCCTATATCTACATCGTTCATCACAGAAGAGTCTCTAATTATGATACACATCATAGAATTATTTGTTCGATGGTAAAATTCCATATAATCCATGTTAATAAAACTTGAGGAAACCCATGTGGCACTACTGTGTAATTCCTTGTGATATATCAAATCAAAATTTCAAAGGAGTGTTTATCCTTGGAATGCTACTAATAATAAATACTGGTATGAACTCAATGAACAATGTACGCAATTTCAAATTATGACCTAATGTTGATCCCCATATTACACATGTGGAATTCAACTCAACCAAACTAGGATGAATCAGGGGAGTACATCCCACAACATTTACTAAGGCACCACACAATAATCCACAACATTAGTCTATGGAATTTGAATAGTAAAATTACCCAAATAAATGGCGTATTTTTCCCATGGAATTCATGATAATTTATATTTTATAATTCATTAGATTCTTCATTGTATTCCATATCAATGGACCTCTATGAATCTATGGGTTTAAACACCCCATGGAATTTATGAAATCCCCCAAATGGAATCCAATGATCGACCATGGAATTGCATAAGAATATAAGTTTATATGGACCCCATGTAATCCTCATATTGAATTTGAACATATCATCATTTGAAAAAGAATTTATTTAACAATTCTCTAAATATCATGAAACAAATATTACATAAAATGAGATTTCATTAAACAAGAGAAAATCTCGCATTCATGTCCATCATCCATTACCCCTGGATTTAAAAAATAACCAAACCAAGAAATAAACCACATTACATTTAATATATTTTCTTATAATTTACTCATCTAATAATAACCGCAATTATTATCATAGGAAATGTTACTTTTGAATCATATTTACTATTTCGTTAAAGTCCCACCCATTTACTAACATAATTAGCCATATAAAATTCCAAATTTCCATTTACAAAATTTATTTTTGTAAGGCACCACTTAAAAAAAGTCAAATAAATTCTCAAATCTCATTAAAAACAATTCAATTATAAATTCTATTTATATATTTAATCTAAATATGATAATGAAAAATAACCACTTTTATGGAATACCAATGGTTCGAACCCACTCCCTTCGTGTGTCACTAGATAACCTCTTTATAAGGTTTAAATCATGGTTATAAAGGGACTCTAAAGAAGGATAACCAAATGTAAAGGTATTTAAATTAATAGAGGACAATGAATTTTATGTTCAACATGTCAATAGGAAAAATACCCTTTGAATACAGAAACACGTTGGGTTAAATTATGGGGGATTCCTACATTAGGCATTATAGTGTCTACAAATATAATATCATATACCAGTTCAGCAAGAGATGAGATAAATAAAGAAACAACAAAAATTCATTGAAAATACTTCATATTAGAAATAGCCACAATAATATATCTAGAAATATAAGGAAAATAATAATATATAGAGACAAAAAATAAGCATACCCTATGTTTCGTAATCCATCGATCAAAAGAAGAATTAGATATTGGATGGTGGATTTCCACTCACGAAGTGAGGAGGGAAGGGAGTTATGTATATGGATTCCACTAGCCATTTGGGGTTTATAATATAGGTATAATGAATATGTGTTAAATTATTGTCTTCCATACACTTAAAAATCCATATAGATGTTTTATTTTATTCAATGGCCTCTACTAACAATGTAATTCTCCAGAAGCTCACAGTTAAGATCAACAGGAATCCCTCGAAACATCCTAGGGACCCGTCTTGTATGTTCACCTATAAATACTATTCGATATAAATTCATAATCCTTATATAGGCCTGACATCAATTCTATGCTCTTAAATCATTATCTCTACTCCTTCGGAAGAACATCCAGATTTACACAAAATAAAAAAAATCACCCATTGTAGGTGTCTAAACTCTTGAATTTCCAAGAAGAATTATGATTCAATGAATTTCACCTCCACAAAACCAAAATTTGAATTCCTACTAAAAAAATTCTCAACTAGTAATTTGTAAATATAATCTCCCCACCATATCACATCACATCCCTAGGAATTACTATTGGATATCAAACTGTGCCACCCAAAAAAATCATATTTCAAATTGATTCTAAATGGATACACTCCTTATCTGAACACTTAAATCACTTCCACAACTCCACTTCTAAAATCTAACACCCTATTATTGAAACATGATCCACTGCATCCATTGAACACTAAAACACAGATACATTACTTACCCAATAATTTCAATTATAAAAAACCCACAAATCACCAATCAATTATTATTATAGTCCCATGATTTTCCTACATTAGAAAATGGTTCATAATGCTGATTTTACACTTGGGTTCCTTTTAAATTTTAATCTCCCTATTTAATATATTTCATCATGGTCCATCGACCCACTCGTCATGATTCCCATCACATCAGACCACAACACAAATGTTACCTCCAATAAATGATGGTACTAATTATAAGATCCCATCATTAATACTAAAATATTAATGTCTTAACTATAAAAACAGAAGCCCAAAATTATGGGAATTCCTAAAAATTACTTTACCAACTTCAAATATTTAATTTCTTTAACAAATTAAATGCTTAATGAGGTTTTCAACTAATCTAATCATACTTCCCATTAAAGGACAAAGTGAACCACTTATGACTGACCATCCTTAAAACATATTCTACCAAAAATGTTCTACCTTATATTATAATAATGATTATTAACTCTAATGGAATATTGAGACCACCAATGAATTTAAATCCATGTATAAACCAAGTCAAGGACCCCTTCCCTAATAAGCACCTCACCTAACTAGACTCAACTAATAATTCCTCCACTACTAAAACACATTTATATTACTATATCATTATCTATTGATCGCCCATGGAAACCCATTTTATCACAAAATACCATGTTTTATTTTGTCCCCTAGTGTGAGTCTAAGATAAATCAATTACCACTCAAATATTCCATATGTTCTCACCTAGAAACCAATTTTCCACCTTCAAGAACCCAGATTGGATCATGTTACTCTATCCCAAGCATAAACTAACACAAAAAACTCTTCAAAAACATAATGTATGTCATCATATTTTATTCCCCAAGGTGTAAATAACTATACTAAAACCACCCATTCATGGAAATCTATTGTCCTTAATACCATCTAAGGACTAATCACACACATCAATAATCCTCTTCCCTTGATAGAAACATGCATATGGGTGACATAAAGATACTTAGATTATGAGTATCCTTATACTCAATGGCCTGTGTATAGTCAATAGACTTATGGCCCAGGACCAATCTATTAGATAACGCAATATTATGACAATGAAATCACACTAAAAATCAAGCACTGTCCCATCTATGGAACACGGACAATTTCTATCTCATATAACAAGATCCATATTCCTCAATAAGACTCATTAATGTGAGGGCTATTCCATATAATAACTCAATGAGGTCTCCCCACTATATAGGTTTTGTATCAGCCCCAATTCCATGTAACCAACCCTTTAATTATTATTTTAATGATTCTAATGTTCTTTGTTAATATTTGGGAGTGTTTGGAAGACCATTAGAATGTTTTGGGGATTTTCTAAAGGTGAAAATTTGGATCATGGTTACTGAATATTGTGAAAATCGTACAGGAAACTGTGCACAATGAGACAATGGCTAAAGAGAAGCCACACTGTTAGGCACATGGTTTATCCAAACCATGTGACCAACCAAAAGAAACCGTGCAATGTCAGGTTGTCAGATTTTCCATGATTGGTGAGAAAAATTTATAACCATTTGGTCAAACCGTGTGAGGTTCTCCTTGAGGTTGATTCTATTGAATGGTAATCACTTGGTTTTCCTAACCATGCAACTATCCATTAATATTTTAAAATCCAGATCCAAAAAGTATTGGTCCGGTTTATGATTATATTTTGACACTAATTTTATATCTATTTTATCCTTAACTCCAAAAACATTCCTCACAAAATCTTTGGAACACTTATCCAACAAGTAGAAAGTGATCTAAATGCCTTTTTAGTGTGTTAAAGCCCGATTCCCTTGTTAAATCTAATGTTGTGGTAGTTTTTAGTGGTTTTCATAGATCTACTTTCCCCCCTCTCTTAGTTAATTATATCTATTCCATTTCTAATATATATAATATAGTTGATTTTAATCATGATTAAATATTTCATTTTTTGTCAGGGAAATATATCTAAGGATTGTTTTATGTGATTCAAACCATTTTTTCATGTGTTTTCATGTCATTATTTTTCACCATAATTCATGAGGTAGGTGGATTCACTCTCGACTCATATTATTCAAAAATTAAGGATTTCATTAAAATTTATTGAATTTCATGAAATTTATTGTGAAATTGTTTTTCAAGTAACTTATAAAACATTAGTTGTTTTATTTTATGGAATTGTGGAATTTTTTGCAATGTTCTCAGATATATTATTTTAAAATGATGATATTAAAATGGTGACTTGATTTATTTCATGGAAATGTTTTTTCTGGAATGGTATTCAATAAAAATCATATTTTATTGAAATGGTAGTGGAATGATTATATTTTCAAGGTGTTTGGGAATACATTGGGGTGTGTGTTCATATTCCATATGATCCCAAGTTGAAATATATATTAGTGATATGTGACAAATGTGTAATGGAAAATGGGATATTGGTTAACTTGTGATGACTTGGATTATTGATGATAGATATTTCATGAATATGGACTTATCATCTATGCATGCATGTATGGATGTATGGATGGTAATGGCATATTCTAATGGGTTATAAAAAGGTAGGGAAATAATTCTAGGATTATTATAATGGAAAACAGTATTGGTTTGGAAGATTATTTTTCATTGAAATATTTTGGGTTTTTGATAAACTATTCTAAATTGTTACATAAATTTTTTTTAATTTTTTTTAAATATATGTGAAAACATATTCTACCTTAATGGTGTGAGATGCAAATTCGTTTTTGGAAACCCTTCTGAGTTTCAATACTAACCCATGCCTTTTCACTTTAGTACTTTTCCACAAATTGTGCATTAAGACACATACAAATGTAATGTATCAGACTTCTTGAATGGTGCCTAAAAACACTTGAATGTACTTTGGGGATGGATAATGGAGCATGTTTGGAGCTATAAGGTTTTATTTGGTGTCATTGAGTTATGTTTGTTTGTCTTCTTCTTTGTACATTGATATTTGTTTTCTTATTCTTTGGTTCCCTATTATAGTTTGGTTTTAATATCAATTGTATTATTTTATTTTTTTACATCATTATCATGCATCATGTAGTAGTATTTTGTTATTTCACTTTTTGTTAGGTTATTTGATTTCTCCAAGGTAAAACATTCCACCAAATGTATTCAATCTCATGGAATTTATATATTTCTTTTTTCACCTGGGGGATTTTTCTTAGTTAAAAATATTGTTCATCCGCCTTCTCAATACAATGTGGAGGTGTGGTAAATTACATGTTGTATCAGATTGTTCATTAAATTAAATTCATGTGGTATTATTCTTTGTTGGTTATTGAATTTGGTATCTTTTATCATTCCCAGAGTTGGAATTCATTCATGTATATTCCTTATGTTGGAATGGTATAAAGGAGTATAATTTCAATGACATGAAATGTGTAGAATAAAAATATGTAGGATTCATTTTTCGGATGAACACAAAGATTTCAGGTAGTTGAGTGAATAATTATTTTCAGTACACTTATAGGAAATGAAATCTCATTGTTATAGGTTTAACCAATGAGACAAGCATGGCATGAAACCTAGAAATGACTTTCCAATAAGAGCACACATTTAATTTTGATTAGTCAAATATGATTTGGTACAAAATTATTGATATTTTAAAATCGTTAATTTTGTTTTCAACTGTGATATTTTAAAATGATTGAAATGTTATGATTTTCAAATGAATGGTGCAATTTCCAAAAAATGGTTGAATGTGGAAAAGGAATAATTTTTTAATTTAATGTTTGGATATATTATGTCATATAGTTTGAAATTATTAATCCATTATATTCTAAAATTTGATACTTTTTTTGTTTATTATGTGATAGAAAATTTCAGCTATTAAGTGTTAAATGAACCATTAAAAAGTTGTTATTAAAAATATGGTTTCACCTAATACATATGTGAACCAACATATTTCTCAAACCCTCAGTCAGGATTTTTAAAATGTTGAGTCATGACTATTAGGAGATACTCTTTTTATGATATCTTTCACTACTAAATACCAAACTGGAGGAATTACATTTTTCTTTATGGTAGGAGGTGAGAACTCTAACCCCAGGATCAAGAGAAATAGGCACACCTATTTTAAATGACATGTATCACATTAGAATAAACCCACATAATCAATTGACCATCCTCTAAGACCTAAACATAAGATGTTGTATTTACATTGTGGTTCACTGAATCATATCAAATGAAATTACATATAACCACTTTGAGAATTCCACAATTGCAATAAGATGAGGCATATTCAATGTTATTATAAAAATTCTCCATTGTGGAGTGTTCAAATATCTTCTCATGTGTCATAGACAAGGAATACATCGACATGATGAGGGTAGAAGAATAACTCTCATCAATAGAAAAAAGCTAAAATGGGGATTCTAGGATTACCATTCCTCTAATGTATGAAAAATATAAACAATGAAATAGAGGAGAAGGATTGATGGGAAAAAAATTATTTTTAGTTGAGAAACATATTGGGAAAAATTGTTCTGGAACATCAATAGTGCGAGATATGATTCATTTTAATTCAACTATTCAGAATCCTATGTAAGACATGGGTGCATCCCATTCATTTATTTATTCCCAAGGTATTTATTTATTTTGTTTGAGCATCTATATGATGCCTTCTTTTTGGAAACTAAAAACACATCTATGTCAAAGATAATGTCAAGAAATTTTTTATAAAGTATGTTCTATAAATATTGATGGATTTGAGATGACATTTAATCTTGTGACATATTTTTATGACATAATCCTGGGTTTAGATTTCTTGACAATGTTCCAGGATCACATTGACTATTATACCTAAAGGGTCTATTTTATGACTGTGGATGGTTTCATGTGTCTATTTAATGGACACTAGAATGTAATTTTAGTTAAAATTTTTTATTTCAAACTATATAATGGAATGATATTACAATATTTGGGAAAATTGACTTTGTAATTGATTGAAGAGACTGAGAATGGAAATTTTCCATTAGTTTTGGATTAGCTTCCAAATTTTTTTCCGGATATTTTCTTAGGGTTTGTGCCCAAAAAACAATTGGGGTTTAGGATTTATCTCTTTTCGAGTACTAGTCATATTTTCCTTCTATATTACATGATGGAACCAAAATAATTAAGGGAAATAAATGTGTATTCCGAATAATGGGAAAAGAAAAGGATCATTCATCCTAACACGACTCAAATGGCATCACCTATCCTATTTTTCAAAAAGGATGGTGGTTATAATTGTCTCTATATGGATAAATATAAACATAATAAAGTTAAGAAAAAGAAATATTATCCACTTCCATGTATTGATGATATTTTAAATAAATTTATGGGAACTTAGTCGTTTAATAATATTTACTTGCACTCAGGATGTCCCCAATTGAATGTTTAGAAGGAGGGTATTCCAAAGATATCATTCCGAATTAGATATATCTATTAAGAATTTTATGTAATTCCTTTAAATATTATGAATTCTAAATTGATTTCATTGGAATTGATGAATTTTATATTTCAACAATATATTTATTATTGTGTGGTGGTGTTTTTTGATGAAATATTAGTGTATTCAAGGATAAGGGATGAGCATGAGAAACACTTGGAAATAGTGTTATAAATATTACAGAATCATCATCTATATTCCAAATTATCAATTTTTTGTTTATAAGTGGTATGATTCCTTTTAAATTTAATATCTAAAAAATGTATTTCTATGGTTCTATATAAAATAGAGGTTTTTATCTCTTAGAAACCACAAATGAATGTCTTTGAGATATGTTGTTTCTTTGGTCTAACTGGTCATTAACAACACTTTGTTCATGATTTTTTAAGACTAGAATCACCTATGAAATAATTGATAAGAAAGAATGTCTATTCCAATGTAGTGATGAATATCAGATGTCTTTTCAAGAGATTAAAATTCTCCTTACATCAGTCCCAATCATGATATTCATGGAATCTAGATAATTATACATGCTGTATTGTGATGCTTTGGGATCTTGGTTGGGATGTGTTCTTTTACATATAGATCATGTGGTTCCTTATGGCATAATTAAATTATTATTTCGTGAGAATAACTCATGAACCCATGATTGGGTGTTACCTATAGTAGTACATGTTTTGAAGGCTTGGTGTCATTACCTCATTGGAAAGAAATTTACAATGTATATGAACCATAAAACCATGAAACATATTATATCAAAAGCTATTTTAAATTGAGTCAGAGAAGTTGGATGGATTATCTCTAAATGTTTTAATTGTACTTAATGTATACACATGGTAAAGGAAATACAATAGAGGCCACATTAATACAAAATTCATATGCTCTGTTGGAAAAATAATCTTTATATGACAGGGAGTTGATGTCGGTCCTAGTTGACATGCACATGGAATGTGCTGACTGAGGCGAAGTTTTAGTTTTATTTCCTATTTCATTAATTCATTATTAGGTAAATATTGTAAAATAGGTATGCATCTGATTCAAAATGTGTTATGATGAGGTCAAAAATCAATAGAGGGGAGACCATTGAGGGATGTGGGATGGATGGGGGTTAAGTTCTGTGGTTCAAAAATTGGATGGTTGTACCAATGATTTCACATGAACAACCTCTACATGCTTACAACCAATTTAGAGTGAATTTTTATTCTATAATATAGAATATATATATTGTTGTGAAATCAGTTTTTTGTGGGTCGGTATTAAAATGGATTGTGATGAGTTTGTTTCATATTACATGACGTGTCTTCAGGTTAAGGTAGAGCATCAATGGCCAACAAATATATCCCAATTTTACATATTCTTGTTGGTAAATGGCTAGAGATGGCCATAATTGTTTTTATTGGTCTCCCAATAATGTGTTGTAAGAACAATTCTATATAGGGTATAGTTCATCATCTCACAATGTTAGCTCATTTAATCTCTCTTCCTAAATCACATTAGGTGGGGTACTTGCCTAAAACATATATATGATAAGTTTTAAAGAGGTATATAGTATTAGCTTCAACGGTTTTGGATAGAGACCTAAGAGTTATGTCTTGTTTTTAAAAATCCTAATAGAAATCACTTGGGACTCTATTGACCATGTGTATAGTGTATCATCCTCAAATGGATGGAAAATCTGAATAGGAATTATAAATATTGAAAGGAATCATGTTGGCTTGTGTAATGGATTTTAGTGGATCAAGGGAATATGACATACCATTCGTGGAGTTATCATATAACAAAAGTTATCAATCCTTGATATGTAGGGTTCCCTTTGAATCATTGTATAGACAACATTTTCATTCTGTACTAATATGGGTTAAAGCAGGGGATACTTCATTAGTTGGGATGAACGATGTCCAAGAAATAACAAAAAGGATTTAGTTGGTCATGAAATAGATGGAGATGGATCAGAGTCATCATAAAACATATGAAGATCATCGTCGATTGTCATTTTCATTCTAGGTGTGTGATCATGTGTTTTTTAGGATATCTCCCTGGCTTGGAGATCAAAATTTCGGAATGACGGGAATGTTATCTCTTTGATATATAGGCCCTTTTGAGATAATTGAATGGGTTGGGGAGGTGTCATATTGATTGGATTGTCTTCCATGGTTCTGTGTGATGCATAATGTGTTTCCAATATCTTAGTTGAAAAAGTATCTTACTGATCATGACTATGTGTTTTGATGGGTAAATGATGACCTAGAGTTAGATGTTTCATTTGTTTAAATCACAAAACACATTATTGATATGAAAGGGAAATTATTATGTGGAAAAATCATTGGTCTAGAGATGTTTCTGTGGAAATATGTTGAGGTTTAGGAAGAGACAAGGTAATGGGAGAAAGAAATGGATGATCAATAAACCAAACTCTTTTAGGACCACATTCGGTTTCTACGTTCTATGGAAGGAAAGGCCAATGTTGGGGAGAATGTAGGAACACATATTTCAAGTGATTAACCATTTATTTATTCTTTTTATGTATTTAATGTGTTTGGGTGATGTTTGGGATGGTTTGGAATACTATTGGATTTTTTTGAGCTTTTTAATAAAGGCACATGGTTGGTACATAGTTACTGGAAACCACGAAAGATCGACATGAACCCATGAATAATGAGATAGATGCTATAAAAAAGACACAGAGTTTGGTGCATGGTTTCCAAAACATGAGGACACCAAGGATAACTCATTTGAATTCGGACAATGTGACTTTTCCTGGTTTTAACATAGTTTGTCTTACAGTGAAGGCCAACCATGCATGGAGCTCCATGAGGAATAGACTGTGATGCTATTAGTATATTTTTTACCAAACTCTGTCCCCAATCACGCATGGTTTGGAAAACATATCCTAAAAATGTTGATCTGGGTTGAGATAATGTTCTAACCTCTTAGGATTTCTTCATTTCATCCCTAACTCAAAAATTCTCCTTCCCAAATGTAGTGTATCCTTTCCCAATCAAAATAGTTGTAATCCAGTGTATTTTTTTCTATTTGTATCCCCTACACCCTTGATATGTCTACTTTTGTGGTATTATTCATAATTTTCCTTATATCTACTTACTTTACACTCTCAGTTTCTTAGATCTAGTCTGTTGTGGGTTGATATAATGTGGTTTATGACAATCATGTTTATATATTTCCTTTTTGATGATAGGTTAAGAGATGCAATTTGGTTTTTAGTGATTCCACATAGATTTTTGGGTGTTTTAATGTTGTTCTTTGTTTTCCCCATAATTCACATGGTAGGTGGATTCACTCTAAATTACTCTTATTCTAACTTGAAGTCTTGATTTCAAACTTATTTTCTTCTTAAAATTGATTGTGAAATTATTGTTAATGATTTTTGGAAAACTTCTTTAGTTATTGATTCTTGAATTGGGGAATTTTTGTGCAACTTTATTTGATAAATTATTTTAAAATGTTTATTTTAAAATAGTTCCTTGGTTTGATTCATGGATGAAGGTTTTATGGAACTATTTTCAAAAAAAATTATTTTATTGAAATTGTTTTGATATGTTGGTATTTTCATGGGTTTTGGGCATTCTTGGTGGTGTGTGTTTATATTATATATGGGGACCATTTGAAATATCACTTGGTGCTTCATTTTAATGTTGTAATGGAAAATGGGATTTTTGATACCATATGTTGACTTGGTAGATCGAAGAGAGACTACTCATGTGTATAGAAATTCCACCTAGGAATGAATGTGTGGATTCTTGGATGTGTGGATGTGTGGTTGGGAATGGTTTTTTCAAAATGGATTGAAAAACATATTGGAATACATTATTGGTTGATTTCCATGGGAAAGTACTTTTGGTATGGAAAACCACGTTCCTTAGAAATAGTATTCATTTTTTATAAACAATTCAAAATTGTTTTATATAATCTTTTATAGAATTTTTTATATAAATGTTATTAAATGATCTATCCTAGTAGAGTGAGTAGGGATGTCATTTAGGGAAATCCTACTTAGTTTCATTACTTTCTTTTAATTTGGAACTATGGTGCTTTTCTATATATTATTCATCGAGACATGGACAAAGGTAAAGTATCACACTTTTTTAGTGGTGCTTGATGAGACTTGGGAAATATTGTAGGGTTTTATAATGGAACTTTTTGGGAGCATTGGATTTTTTTTCTATCATTGAGTTTTGTTGGTTTTTCTTCAACATTGTACATCTATTTTAGTTATCTTCTGATATGGTATGCCACTGTGGTTTTTTAATATAAATGGTATTACATTTATTTGTTTTTCATAATTATCATGAATAATGTTGTATTATTTTGTTATGGAATGTTATATTGGGTTATTTTATTTCTCAAAGGGATAATCATCTTCCAATTTTATTGAATCCCTTGGAATTTATTTCAAACCTTTTTCTTGGGGTTGTCTCTTAAGGCCGAGTAATTTCCTTGAAAAATCTCTTTAAAATGAGGAGGGGTGGGGTATTACAGCTTCCCTTACACTACTATACCTGAACTGGCCCTAGTAAGTCGTGCTATTATAACACTCAGGTCGCTCCGCTTGAACCATGTCCATATTCATTTTAAGACCCTTGGTAGGATTGATTTATTAGGTCATTAATATCAGAAAACATTGATCCAAACTGACATCACCCATATAAACAAATGGAATTTTCCCTTCCATTAAAATCATTTTGTACCCTTCCAAATTTCACTTCATGTTCATTATCCCTTATCTTGCACACTACCACTTGATATCTAAGTTATTTATAGGTATCATGCTTAATATTGCACACATTCACAGTCCCTTAAAATGATATGGTGTACACCCCATTACTCTACCAAATCACATAGCCTAACTCATACTCTAATGAGTCACATCACACCAAAACCAGGCTCAGTTTCCTAACCATTGACCATGCACATTGGTTAATCAACAATGCTTATCTTTTATTATTATTAGAATTCATTAAAAATAGGAACATCACTTGTACCAAGGTCCAACACATGATGGAACTCGTCATGGATTTGGTCCATGTAAGTGGGCATATTGCCTCATTCACACCAAGCAAATAGAATCTTGTCTCAAAATCGACAGGGATAGACACCAAACCGCTCCTTCCATAATAACACAACATTGATACTAAGAACTCACACCATAGGTGATTCCATGGTTTACCATCAAAGTTATCACCATGAAAAGACCTAGCTATTGATCACAAAACAAATTAAGTAGTTTAAACTCCACTAATAACACCATTATTTCATTTTAATAATGTTTTCTAATCCTCACACCATCCCAAAACATAGATACACAATGGTATCCTAATGAATAATCACTAACATAATGAACCTATATTATTTATAAGTATTCGAATATCATTGATACTAGGCTCAAACTCCAAAATAATAAACAAACCAATATCAATGAATATGATTACCAATAATCAATTAAATATTAAATACTATCGTAGAATAATAATTACACTTTATAGGTATAATTGATAAATGAATGACTGCCCATCTCATTGGGGGCCATTTATAGAACCCAAAATCATTAACTACATGACCACTACATACCCTTATCAACACTATGACAGTAATTGTCATGAATCTGAATGGTCGTGTCCTTTAAAAAAACTCTAGAAATAAGGAAATAACATCACTGGTTCTCAACAACAAAGTAAAAAACTAGGGGTTAAATAAAAGTTCCCAATTCATAATTGGTAGAATAACTTGCATCAAATAAATTATACATCCTCGCAAAAATAGAACCACCACACCCATTGGTTTCCCACAATGATTACATGGAATCGAATCATGAAACTGATTGATAAATAAAAGGTCATCAGGTCTTCCCACCTATCCAATCAACAAAGGTCTCACAAAATGAAACAACTCATGAGACACCACACTCCAATAACAAGGTCACACGAAATTGAATAATTGAACATTCTACCCCTCCATGGATTCTCATCTCACCCACATAACATAAATACTATTCTCACATAGTTCTTAGACCATGAACAACACCCTACTATTCTAATTTCATGTTCAATAGGAAACAAGCATGCTAAACATCCAACTCATCGTCCTCACAATCCAGAATCTACCATTTGCACCACATACCCCCTATAGGTTATAGATAAACACGTAAGTATTCTAATATAATACAATCACTATCATACCACCCCATTTCAAGTATAATTTATTATTCCTTTAACATTACGTGGGGATTATATTCAAACAATGGTTAAATATAATTCTATTCATATAAAAATTATCAGATTCCTACTAGAACATTACTTGTCCCAACTAGAAATTTCTAGGAAGTCACACTTTTCAATGAACATTCCTAATACAAAAACAATAATAACCTTCAATGTATTTTAAAATTTCCATATTCCAAATGATTTGTTGAATAGAGTTCCATTCAATATATATAGTGGAATATACTTAACTTTTTGTTTACAAACACTTTTCTAGACTAACAAAATCATTGAAAAATTCCCATACATTTTCTAGAAATTACACATTGATTAGACCTAAGATCAAGAAAATTTAAAATTTTATAAGGTTTGATTAAATAATGTGCCATTAGTATAAAATTTTGGAAAAAACATAATGGATTCCTACTGACACATTTTTTATGCAATACCATCAATAAATGTTGTTTATCATCCTATGAGTCAAACAACTTTCATAGGGATTTGGTAATGTAAGATTCCACCATAATTATATATGTAAAACACCTAATATGAAATTACATACATGTTGAATACAAAACCCCTTATTACCAAAAAAAAAGATATACCACATTAAAAAATAAATTATATCTCAATAATTAGGAAAAACAATTATATACAAGTATATAACAAATACTGTATGAAATCGAAATATAATCCATTTCCCCCAAAATAATTCATGTCATGTAAATAATTACACTCATGTAATGATGCGTGAATACAACCAAAACCTCATTATATACTAGTTCGTGAGTATAAATCCAATGAAAAAATAACACCATACACCATGAGTCTCACTCAAGATGAATATAAAATTCAATTATAACAATATAAATAAAATAAAACCAATTCTCATCCATGTAAACATGGATTTTATCTCATGTTTGTACTGGTCACTACTAATCATGATCTCATTACACTTTTTTGACATGTTCTTATTCTCCCATTTACCATGAACAATCAATAATAAAAGAGATAATAGTTTTCATAACATATTGGTACACCTCATCCCAGATGCCACTATACTAGTTCTCAAGGCTGTTGAACTGTATGATCATAGAGATGTCTCCTTATATATAGGAGGATACCAACTACAAGAAAGGGAATTGATGATATTGTTGGGAAAAAATTCCCTCTACTCATATTCATAGTACTATTAAGGTAATAATAGGCATATTGGATATATTAAATAACCAAAATAGATAAATAAAATAAATTGAAAAAATAAACAATAATACAAAATTCTCCCTAAATGAATAATGAAATGTAATCCACAACTAATCCCACATGGAAGGGCCAAATCCATGGGTTAATAAATAAATTAATAATTCAATGAATAGACATCCCTATTTTATTATAGGGTCATTACTAGTCCCAAAGTCTATACTAAATGATATCCATAAAAATCAATAGAGATACCAACCATTGAGATTTCCCAAACCTATCCCTAAAATATAGGATTTTTTTTCTAAGGTACCCATGATGCATGGAAGATCGATTAGAGTGTGTGTAAAATTCAGAATGCCACCACCAATTAAGTCCCTAAACTAACTAGTCCATAATGGGGTTAAAGCATGAGTGCTATATAATAAAAAATTTATAGTTTAATATTTTAATTAAAAAAGAATGAAAAAAACAATTCTTCTGCTTTATATAGAGACAAAAAATTAGTCTATACCATCTTCGACCACCACTTGTGAGTCTTTTATAGTGATACACATTATAATATGACTAGTTTCAGTGTGTACTTCTAATGAATATATATTCATACAACATGAGGAAACCCATGAGGCTCTATCTAGTATTCTATCACAAAAAACCCCTTTATGAATCCAAATGCGATGTTACCATTTAAATTTAACTTATATAAATTACATGTGTGAACTGAAGGATCCACAATTTTCATTTAAAATCCTGACATGACTGGAATCCATAGAGTATGGTAGTGGAATTAATAAGGGTGAATATAGGGAACTAATCTAATTAAATTTACCAAGGTAACATGTAATAAATCATGACATTAATTAATTGAATTTGAATAATATAGGCATTACTTGAATCAAATGGGGAGCCACCACATTGAATTTATAAAAATAAATTAACAAAATAGAATGGATTTATCAAGTAATTCCATTGAATTTTACCTCCTTGAATCCAAGGTTTTCAGTAACGTAGGCATTCATATGATCCCCCAGTTAAAATCTAAGTCTTTCCCACAACAGTCCACATAAATTTATATTTCCAATGAACCGATGGAATCCTTCCATGGAATTGTATCATAGAATCATATCAAAAGGTACTTATTTAAAAATACAATAAATATTAATAAATCACTATTCCATAGCAACCCAATCCATTATTAAAAAAACTCACAGCCCCATCCATGGAACATTCCACTAAATAATAATCAATAATTAATCCAAAACAGAAACCCAATTTCATCATATCAATGTGTTTATCCTTTTCCTCACCAAAAAATTACATCACCTATTATCACAAGAAATGTAACTTTTAATACCCACTCTCATTTAATTAATGTCGAAACCATTTACCAACATATATCACAATATAAAATGTTATATTTACAATTATAATATTAATTATTATAACATCCTACTTCACAATCATCATGTAAATAATGATATCCATTTAAAACCATTTAAAACATGAATTAAATTTATATATTTTATTATTATTAATAAAATTCACCACATAGTTTCCTAAACATATGGTCAAACCCACTCTTTATGTTCCTAAATAGGGAAACTTTTTATAAGGTTTAAAACATGGTAAAGTGGGACATCTAATAATTGGAAAAAAATATTAATTTTTTTTAAAAGGTTGGGGCCGAAGCCTCAATTTATTATTTAAAGAAATGTCCTTTTTAGACTGGGTAGAGGGTGACCCATTACATAGCCCGAAGGCCCAAGGCCAAGGGTCCTGAATACAAGGCTTGAAAGCCCATTTTTTGAGCCAAAGGACCCCTCGGTGAATAGTACTGCTACAGTACCCACACTACTACATTACCTGTTACAGTAACTGCTACCACTACAATCCCTACTACAGTCCCTCTACCGCTACACTATCGTTGCTGCTACAATTCCACGACTGCTACAGTACTGCTACAGTGCCTTCCTATAGTACCCCTCAAATTCACCCCTGCCCGGATTTGATCCTGGGTCTTTTGGATGCCAAGCAAGAGCTTGAATGAACAATGTGTACATAGAGAAAAAAATAAATTCATTGATTTATAATTAAATTTAACACCTACCTTATGCCAAAGATACTTAACTCATCCAATATCAGCCACCTGTTCTACTAGATAGGGATGAAATTTGTAACACTAATAAATTCCCTAAATATATTGAATATTAGACAAAGCAACTATGATAGAAATAGATTTTCAAGAAAAAATGAAAATATTGTCATAGAAACATATAAATACCATAAGATTTCAAATTCATCTATTGGAAGCTAAAAATTAAAAAAAAATAGTCAAGATCCACCAAAGAAGAGAGGAGGGAAAGGTATGAACATACTGGAAGGCCACTAGTTATTTTTGGGGATGAAACTAGTATAAGAAGATATGGATATGGCCTAGAAAAAATTACCCCCGCCAATATAAAAATCCTCTTCGAGTCAAAAAGTGGAATTATGGGCTCCCTTGGTTGGATGATGCTAATATCATCGGCTATTCAATTAGCCTAGCACTACTCTTCAGGTACTAAAAATAACACTGACTAACTGATTATTCTATAACAACATGTTTTAGCATCAGTTTGGATTTTTTTCTCCTAATTCACTCTCATGACTCCTTAGGCACCACTTATAGATTCATACAAAGTACAAAATGAACCTTTTAAGTATGCAGCCTCTTGAATTTCTAACCCAAACCCGAGATCAAAATTATGCCGTTCATCCAAACCAATAATCAAACTCTTCCACAAAATTTCAAATTCAATAACGGTTATTGGTCATTAAGAACACCCCACCATAACAATTTTCATCCCAGAGATTTCTATGTACCCAAAAATTCATGTCACTCATCAACAACAATTATCAAATTTATTCCAAATTCCCAATCTGCTTCATTGAACACCTATATCCATTCTTGAGTGCCTCGTCTAAAATAAAGTTCCCTTATATCAAAACCTAAGAATATTTTTTAGTTAAATTTAAAATCACTGCTATTTTGCCCTCCTGACACAATATATATCAAGGAATATATTTTTCATTACATATTTTGTTTTATACACCTATTGGGATCCCCAACATTTAACATGGATCATAAGACTAATTCTGAACCTCAGTGACTTTTAATATAAGAAATTTTTTAATAAATACATTTTATAGTTTTCCCTAGTCTATCCCATCATAATTTTCAACACAACATTCCTCAAAATATGTGTGTCTATAGATCAACACATGTACTAACTACCATTTACCATCATTAAATATATAATAGATATTCCAAAAATAGTCTAATCAATACCTAAAATCCTATCCATTTCATCTAAATCCCAAACTAACATCAATGAATTCATATAATATCCGAAATGAAATGATAGATGTGTTTATTATATTATATCATCCTATGTACCTTGATAGTGAAAGTCAAAACTAATATGGCCATCATTCCTATAATTCTCTACTACCACCAATAAACTACCTAATATAACCCACATGATGCATATATCTCTAGGGATCTCAAGATGAAAAAATCATATTCTACATCCAACTCCAAATGTCTTTTCCCAAATTAGAAATATTTCAAACCAAGATAAGGATAATATTATATCCACAGCATATTTACCAATAAATTAGGAAATCACGTATTTATGATAATGAGTGGAGTCCTACACTCAGCTCGACACATCTAGGATTATCAAGACCTCATATGGAAATACATGGTCAAACGTTGAACAACTATAAAAATCCAATGACTCGCCAGAGTACTAGAACGACACCTCAATGTGATATTTTTTTCCCGTAACACTATCCCAGTCATGAACCAATTATTCTAAATAATAAAAAATATCTATAAAAATTTCCAATGGAATTTCACATGGAATATAGAATATACTGAAATATCCCAAGAACCAACATTTGGTTCCATTAAAACTATCCAATGACAATCATCACACAGAAATAACCCTTCTGGAATGAGGGTCACACACTAACCACTAACACAACACTCTTCATTATAGGAGTGTTCTTATAACAACTCAATTATGTCTAAACCCCTCTATCATGGATAGGGACCCATCCATCAGCTGACACAACATCATTAAAAGGGAATCATGTTAAAAATTGAACTAAATCCCAACCATCAAACATTAACCCTTTACAACAATTAAAAACATGTCATTGTTCCTCATCAATACTCATTCAGGGGATGTCTGGTCCCTCTAATAAAAGATTGTGGGATTCCTAACCTGTAACTTCCCTTAATCTGACACATGATCATTGACATAAATGAGAACACCTTTTCCTCATGCATTTCAATCATCCAAATCCACACCCAAAACATTGTCAAAATATTTACCATGAATTAACCCTTGGATCAAACATGACTCACAAATTAAATCCAATAGGAGATTATGATAATGCAGTATTGTACAGGGTGGCCAGAAGCCATTTTATTGGGTGAAACCAACATAATAAGAAGAGGTGTGTAAGTTCAACTAGGATAGATACCCTGGTGGGGGAAACGTGGTATGACTTATTAAAACAACTGCCCCATTGATTTTGTTTCATTATTAGAAAAAACCCTTTTTTCTCTCCGTCCCATTATTGAGTATGGGAAAAACATAAATCATGCATAGAACACATGAATTTTACTTGTTTCATCCTCACTGGGCTATGTCCAAAGAGTATACACCAATAATGAGCTACTTTAACAAATCCTTTAAAAACACAATGCTATTTACATGTTCTAAGTTGTCTCATTATCACTCATAGTTTAGAACCAATCATAATTTGGGAACTCACTACTCTCTCAACTAAATTGAGCTTACTAATTCTTCAGAAATTCCCCTTACATTTTAAATAAATGTTAGTCCTTTAATTATCTCTAATGAGTTCATCCTTCACTATATGTTGATGTTATGTTGATTTCCAGGTTTCATCCACTGATGAATGCCCCTTTTCCACTAATTGATGTGCAATAAACTTTGTAACTAACTTTGAAAATCTCTATATTTTGAGAATCTCCCAATTTCGAAAATATCAAACAATCCATTGTGATGTCACTGAATCTTCACAAAGCACAAACTTTCATATAACTCCCTGCTTTGTAGAGCACGCACCTTCTCAAGGATCAAGACTTCACACAACTCAAGCCTTCGTAGATCTTAGTCCGTCATAGAGCTCATGATTCCTCAAAGTGAGTTCCTTAATGAAGATAACTGAGAAAAAAAATGGACACACCACTTTCGTAGAGCCAGATTAACAGCTGCGAAGCTCCTATCGTTCTCAAAGCCTAGTACCTTTTCAGCCACCTTTATGATTCAAGAGTTACAAAATTTTCTTTTTAAAACTCTCTACTTCTATCGAGGGGGTCAAGGCCTATTTAAATACGATTCCACTGACTCTAGAACCATTCCTGCGAAGTCAACACCACATTATCTCAAATCGCAACACTTTGAAATTTATGCCAAATTTCACCCTGTTTCTCAAATAACCATGGTTATTTTCCAGATGAAAAAAACTCGTCATTTTCTCAAAGCATTCCATCAAATAGTTTGATCCGACGCAATTCTACTTCTTCATTTTCACCACTGAAATGATCCATCTTCCTTCGCACCATGGTGATGATAATTCTTCCTTTTCACTAAAATACTTACATGCAAAGTGATTCACCTCTTCTATTAATGAAGCGCAACGTAATCACAAAGAACACCATTAACATCCTTCATGTATTCATGGAATCTAATTCTTTAATTCCATCCTCACAAAACACATTCCATTGTATATGTTCTCTTTTACCACCTTCATATTATCCTTTTTTCCATCATTCTTTGTAAACAAGGATTGTTAAAAACTTCTCTAGAACTCGAGAATTCACCCCGGAATATTATATTGTAAACAAACTCAACTAACACAAAAATTATGAAATTTTACCTTGATGGATTGTTTCACAACAATATCCCCCTATGGGGTTGTTAAAAACTCTTCTCATAATGATTCTCTGCACTTTGATACCTCACTGAATGTCCTTCAATTTTCTAAAATCATTCACCTCTTGCGATTCAGATAGGAAACAATGATTCGCTCACCACATACTCTAATTCCAGATGATAAATGTTTGGCTTTAGAAACAAGAGTATTATGAAATGTACATCAATGAATCACTTAATTTCTAACCCCAATCATTGATACCATAATGATACCAAAAAAATTATTTCATCATGAACCTCATCTGTCATGATATCTAATATTTTATCGATAACTTTAAGAATCATCATATTTTAAACTCTCCCCCTTTCTCATTATTCAAACATTCAACTTCTCCCCATGTCTTTGATGGAGATATTTTCCCCCTCCATAGACATGGTTTCTCCCCCTTTAGGATTCACTAATTCTCCCCCATTTTCAACGAACCCAAATTATAATTTTTCAATGTTTGAAACATTGAAAAGAAAATATAATTGCACATTAGAGAAAAACACACTATACCATGAGGATATGGGGTACCACATCCGCACTTTTCAAGTATTGGGAGTTGAATGAACTCCCTAAACTAGTCTATTCCTCTCAAAATCTTCCATGGGTATGGCCTTTGTCAGAATGTCTGCAACTTATAGCTCTTTAGGCACATACTCTAACATTAGTAATCCTTTCCTCACTTTTTCCTTGGTACAAAAATATTTTATCTCAATGTTCCTTTTTACTTGAGTTATGTACAAGATTTTTTCTAAGAATGATAGCACATGAATTATCACAGTGGATTCTGATCAGAGGCTTTTCTTTAAGGCCCATATCATCAAGTTGTTGATTCGTCCCAAATAACTGTGTACTTTCCTAAGTGGTCACATTATACCCAACTTCTACTACGCTCATGGAAATGAAATATTGATTATTAATTATTCATGAAATACACAACCAAAAAGATATAAAGCACCTCCTGATTTTGATAATCTTTCATCTACTAAATCATCCCAATCTGCATTTGTATATCCCAATAGCTCTGGCTGAGATTTTTCATTATACATCAAACCAAAATCCATAGTTCCTTTGATATAATAAAGAATTATTTTTTACTGTAAGAATATTGATTTACTTTGGATTACTTGGATATCATGCTGATTGGTCTGTAGAGAAAACAACATGAGGTTTTTTCACTATAAGGTATATTAAACATCTAATAATCTACATGTATGGTATGACAATAATTTTTTTCTAATAATCATTTTTCGAGAATTTCATCTGGTAGCAACTGGATTCTTCAAATCCTTGTAATTTTCCATTCCTAATCTTCTCAAAAACTCCAAGGAATATTTGGATTGAGAAATTAATGTTCGATTCCTTCCATGTGACACCTATAAAAAAGGTAAAATGTCATATCTCCAATCATTAACATTTCGAGCTTAATTTTCATGAATTTAGAAAACTGTCTTCACCCAGCTTCATCTGATCCACCAAATATTATGTCATCAACATAAAATAGCACCATAATTCATTGATTACTGTCATTGTTGAAATAGAGATTTTAATTAACTCCAAAATGCTGGAAACTGTGCTTCCTCAAATACAGATCAAGCCTCGAGTGCCATGCTCTTGGTGCTTGTTTCAGCCCATACAATGCCTTCTCCAACGAAAAAATCTTGTTCTCATCCTAATGAATGATAAAATCATCTGGATTTTCCATATACAATTATTAATCCTAAAAAAATTTCAAGAATACATATTTTACAACCCTCAAGAACACATTGAACATTTGTTTCCCTATAATGGTGTGGAATAATATGATTTTCACTAGCCATGAAACCAGTGAAAATGTCTCATCAACATATATTCCTTCTATATGGGAGTATCCTTTTCACAATAGTAATTATTTGTTTTGAGTCACTATGCCAACATCATTCATCTTGTTGAGATAGACCCATTTAGTACAACTGACATTCTTATCTATTGGCCTCGAAACAATCTCCCTAGTCAGATTCATCACAATCTGATCTAGCTCTTCATTTATAGTCTGGACTTAGTTTACAAACATTATTACATATATTATTTAATCTAAATTTCACAATGAGTTTCTTCTTCATCATAATAGTTTGTTTCAAATTTTTCATCATTAACTATTGTAATAATATTATCTCTCTAGCATACTAAATAGAATTTTCATATTCAGCATCAAATTCATCTTGTTCAGAACAACAACATTCATTACTATAAAAACATTCCTTATTAACTATTGAAATAAATGTGTTCTATTAAACGTAAATTGTAACCACGTAATAGTCGTCATCCATATACAAAGATATTCACTTTTTTGGTTTAGATAACATCTAATACTCACCCTTGGAATATAAATTTTCATTATGACCCTTTTTCTTCCATGATATTTTTGGCCTTATTACTTATTCATCACTTTATTTTTCATCACTTATTCAGGGAAAATTTGAAATTAAATTCACTATATCTCTATATCAAAACATTTTAATTGAAGCTTCCTATTATACCTTTATGTACCAATTTTCTGATTCATAGAAATCAAGGATAAAATTTAATCAATATTTTTTACTTACATCATTTTTAGAATAAGATTCTCTAACTTCTTCTTCAAGAATATCTGTTGAGTTTTCCATTTTGGTGGCTTTGAATGAAATTTATCCATTAGATTTTGTTTATTCCATCGTTAATTTTTCCCATATCATCTCACATATGATGATCATCCTAATGAATTCTTCTAAAGATAATGTATCAGAATCTTAATCTTCCAACGATAGAACATTGGTTTTAAAAATGTTTAAAATAAATATCAAGATATTTTAAACTATATTTGATTTATATAAACTTTAACCAAGGCCTATGATAGATCTAACACTATAATTATCCCTGGTGATGAAGTCGCTAAGGATTCATACACACCCATATTTGGATTTTCATACATCAACCTCCATATTTTTAACTTTTCTTTTTTTACTTTTGTAATGCCTTCATAAATGTTATTTATATTATCCTATAAATATTTGGCAGTGGAAAGATCCATTACTCTGAAAAGTCACTTTCATAAAGTGATGATAGTAATGAAATATTATATCTTCCATAATTATCATGGGTTTCATTATAACCATTAGTTATTAGTGAATTCTCAATATGGATAATGATACCATCTGTAACAACTACTGAATCATCATACCTAAGATACAAAAGATATTTTAGAATAATTCCCTTCTAGATATTATAATTCCTTAATTTAATATCTAAATCCCCAAACTTTTAATAAAATTCCGATATTTCATCCCAAATAATTTATAAAAAAAACCATCAAAGAATATGTGATGGGATCATTCCTTTTGATACCACTTATTGGTGCCTGTGTTGGATAATTTTATCACTGAAATGGGAAGCTGGAATTATTAATAACATTTTATTTTATGATTTATTGAAAATGAGACAATCATCACTTATTGTTAATGATTTTTTCCTGGATACAAACAAATCAAACCCACAATCACATGAACATATATATTTATAAGGCTCAGTATTCAATAAAAATAGATACATCATTGGTATGGTTTGGAAATGATGCAAATAAAAAAAATAAACTAGGAAAAAATCCCTTTTATGTTTAATACTATGATTTGGATATTACCTTACCCACATATACCACTATATGAACAATAAAATTATGTGTGGGGACCCTCTAGAACAATTGGGAGAAAAAAAATTGTGTAACAACACATGTTATCTCTGATTCCTTGTCAATTTCCACAAATGTATTCCTTTAAAAATAATTCATCATTTCATACTAAGAATATGGTAATAACATCAAGGAAATTGATATAGAATTAAATCGAATTGACCAATATGATATGCCCAATCTGATTCTTCAAAATCGATAACCAAATCTGATTATCAAAACTGATAGATATATGTATATAAGAATACAATTTAGACAATTCATAAATCCTTCTTCACCAATCCAAATATCCCAATATGAAATTTCTGATCATAATATGTATCCTGATATACTGACCAAAAAAATATATGGAAAATAATAAAACGATATTATGAAAAATATAATCATCGTTTAATATTATAATCAACTGAATATGTTGCAATGTTGTCTCTTTTACATTGACTTAACATTGATGAAACTTCTTCAACAATGTTCAATATGAAAACCTTTTTCTCTACCTTAATCATTAGAGCTTCTATCTCTTCCTCACTAAATAATATGTCTTCATTAAAAATAAGAAAAATTATGCGGTTCTTCTAACCTTTTATAGGTGACCTAAATATTGGTTTTGTTCGGAATTTGAAATGGTGTCTCATTCAACCAAATTACTCAAATTTACCTGTCACCATGAATTTTATATACATTTTTTAATTCTTAAACACTTTTTAACACTTCTCAATCATTATAGATTATTCTTTAATATTATAAAGACTTTATCTCTATTCTGACTATCTTTTCCAACATGAATCCTAATTTGAATCTCCATTCCGATTTTTAGTCATATTTCTTTAATATGATGCTCTGTACCAATTTTATATTTTTATAAAGAAAAATATAGAATTAATATTCATCACAGACTCAATATTCCCCTTTATAAAAACATTCAACCATCATCATTACACTTATTCCAAAATTATTTCAAATATGATTTCCCAAACACGATTCCATCATTAAGTTGCTCTATACCAACGACTTAAAACAGACATCTTCCACTAAATTGATGAACTCATTTCAAAAACAATTGCGTATGCTTCCAAATATCTGAAGTCAGCATCTAATTAAAATTATGATTTTTCTCATTATAAAGAATAATAATGTAAATAAGAATATTCTTCTTTATCTCTTATCTTGACCCACTTGAATAAAAAACAATGTAAATCAACCCATTTCTAAATATAGAATGAAATATTAATTATACTCTGAATTTATTCTTCATATAGACCAATGAATACTATTATATTTCTTGTCTTTCATTGGTTATAATAAATTCTGTCCCTGATGATTATAATCATATACCAAGACTGATGTACTAGTATCAATATTTTCTTCGACTTCATTTTATAATAAATTCAATACCAATGAATTTTTTCACAAACAATTCTGTCACTAATTAATAAGATGATATACCAAATATGATGGATCATTTTTCAGAAACTTTTTTTCTTTGATAAACATTAGATTGTATCATGAATTCTTTCACAGATTTGAATACATTAAATATCATCTCTAGTATCGTCTGAATTACATTAGAAAGTATTGTATCTAAAAAAATACCAGAAACCACTTTTATTTCTAACATATCCCGAATAAGATTATACAACATTCAATTTTTATAAATAAAATTGTACTGATTAAAATATGAATGATTATGATTTGGATAAATATGACCTCCAAAACACTTTTTTCATTCCATCCAGATCTGATCAATCTGAATTTGATCGGTGGATTCTCTTTCACTACCTTTTCTTTCATCAAGATTGAATCACACTTTTTCGATGTACATGTGATTAATGAGAACTCAAACATCATCAAAGAACCATAACATTTATATTATATAAATATTGATATTTATTCTCCACCACTACGGTCAATCCTTTCATAATAGGTTTAATGTGATCCCGATGAACCATTCCTTCCTAGATACTTCTCCTCAAAATGATGGATTTTTTTATGCACTGTGAATCTAACTTCCTGAATATGATTTTTGGGGTCCAATCACTATCTTTTAGAATGTGATGTGATTTAATTTTCCTCTTTGTTAATAAAACCAATCACCAAAAGACTTCTTCCGGATTAAGATTGTGAATCTGATTTCCACCAGCCTCTAAATTTTTTCACACTCGGATTGATTATATTGAATCATCCAGATGGTTTGGATCCAATTGTACACATTCTTAAATCTTTATTTCATGTTATAATCTTCTCTACGTACTAACATTTGTCAACATAACCAACATACTGATATATTGAAAACAAATAAAACCAAAAAAACATGCTCCTAACTTTCTCCCACTTTATGTTTATTTTCAATACACATTTCAAAAAATTGAAAACCATAAATTTTATTTCTATATTATCTCATTTTTTATCCATTTTTTCTTACCCTTCATATTTAATTTCCCTACCCCTTTCTCTTGTCTCTAATTATTATTGAAAACCAAATTAAAAGGGTCCATGCGGACATGATTCTTCCTTATTGACAAATGATCTCACTTCAAGGGGTTGAGTCTTGAAAATTTTCATTGACATGTATATCTCATTAGTTTATTAACAATGAATATTTAACAAGAAAACTCTCTGTATACGTGGGTGATCCCAGTGCAGAAAATAGTAGTTTATAATCATTTTTATCAATGTTCTCCATAACAAAACGTTCATTTATTACCTTTTTTCATGTGTCTTTCAGAATTATCATTATCAGGGAAATACATGAAATAATTTGTTTATGATATAAGTAACATGTACCAATCCCAACAAACATATCATAATGTTAAATTGTGTAAAGTTACACAATTTTAAAACCTAATATATTTCATAAACATATTGTTTTTTTGGCAATCATGGCAAGAGACTCATCAATTATATCTTTCTTATTTCAACTCCTTTAGGTCCTCTGAAAATAATAAAAATATTAAATGATTTGGGAATAAGGTGGAAACTCAATTATTTCATAGAAACAACAATCGGACTGAGTGTCCTCTCCCAATCTTGAATTTTTCTTCATTTTCTTGGATTTTTCAATGGATGTTATTTCATCCATATATTTATTCCTCTCTAAATTTATTACAACATTATTTTCCTTTGTACAATATTTTGATAAGGATTTCAATTGTTCTTCTTTTAAATAATTCTATTTATTTTCTTCTTATTTTAGTAATTTTTGTTCTTTATCTATATCCTATACAAGTCAACATTTTCTTGATAGATAACTAACCATTCTTTATTTTCAGAATTAGCAAATCCATTTTTCTGAACTTTAAAGGTATATGAATTCTGATAATTGTTCAGAAACCTATTTTGAGCTAGTAAAAAAACAATACATCATTTTCAAGGTTTTTATGTTGTTATGATTTTCCAATATATTTTCCAATGATTGGATCATATTTTAAATTCTTAATGTATTCATCACATGTTTCCTTAAAACAACCTTATCTGACTTATTTTTATGTGGATATTAACTCATCATCAACATTATCCTCCCAGAACCTATGTAATAATAGTAATTTTTTGGTTGAACCAACACATGTTATCCAAATGTCCCAATCCACCAAAAATACCTACAGTTTCCATAAAAAAGTATTTCCCTCTGAAACTTCCTTACTAACCAGAATTGTGAACATGTTTCTCTACAGCCTTCTAGTATCTCTTTTTTAATCCCTTAACCTTTCCTTTTTCTATTAGAATATTATTTTTTTGATATTTATCTAAACTCGATGTATTTGAAATGATTCCTAATTCTGAATGTCAGAAAACATATTTGGACTCATATAATTTATTAATATTATGAATTGTCAACTTTTATGGTTTCAGTCACAAACATAACATTCCCATATTTCTTCTTCTAAAAAAAATTAAATATTTATTATCAACAATTAAAGGTAGTTTTTTTGTCCTTATTATGTTTTTTCATTCTATAACTCTCACCAGCATCAGAAGTAGTCTTTTTGAAACTTATATCTCTCATTTCATATTTAAAAATATTTTTTTGGATAAGTTTCAATTATTATTATTTTTCCACTATCTCCTCTCTCAAATGGTCATTATGATTATTTTCTTCCTCCAATGTTTTCTTCAAATTTCTAATCTTTACCATCATATTTTTCTTTACTTATAAAAATATTTATTGAAATTCTATGGAGCATTCATTTTCCAATATTTTTTTTCTTTTAAAGTCTTATAATATTTTGCAAAATTTCATTCAACTATTATTTAAAATACATTTCAGGTTGAGTTTATTGTTCATTATAACTACTGTTTTTTAATTTCTCATCCTTGATTATTGTAATAAATTATTTCTATCCATTTTTCTAAACAAAATTTTTGGATTCAGTTTCACAGTGTTCTACATTGTAATATATAATTTCATTGTTAAATTTTTTTCCTTATTTACTATTAAAATAAACATGTTATCTTCGACATCCCATGTAACCTCTTCACTATCATCATCCAAAGATAAAATTATTATCCTTTTGGATTCAGATAATATTTTATCATCCCTATTTGAATATAAATTTTCATTATCACCCTTTTATAATCTAGGATCTTATTGCCCATTTTTCTTCTTCTTCACTTTCATTTTCAATAATTATTAGAGGAAAATTAGAAAATAATTGACAAAGAGCTCAACACCCAAACCTTTTTATGGTATGTTTACATTTATAAATTTTTATACCTATTTTCACATTCTATGAAAAAAAGCATAAAATTTCTTCATTTTTTTACAAACCTCAGATTCTGAATTAGAGTCTCCAGGTTTTTCTTCTTCAAGAATAATCTTTGAATTTTCATTCCTAGGGGATTTGAAACTAGTTTCTCTAACCACAATTATTTCAAAATTTATAACTTTTCCCTTATCATGTCATATGTGTTGTGAGTATTATAAAAATCATCCATAGATAAAGTATCAGAATGAATATATAATAATGAGGAATATTTGACATCATACATGTCAGGATTTATTCTAAAGATATTTTAAAAAATAGTAAAATCATTAAACTTTTCACCAAGCCTTGTGATAGTTCTAACAATTTAATTCCCTGAGAGGGAAAAAGTCATAAATTGACTTATACTAACCTATCTTCATATCATTATACACCATTATCTATATTTATAACATTTCCTTTTTAATATTTTTATTACTTTAATAAATGTTATTAATATTATCACAGATACCATTATTATCGGAATCTCTTTTTACTCTGAGAAAATCACTTTCAAATAGAGTTGATAGTAAATCATTCTTATACCTTCCATGATTCACAAGGTTCTCCTTATTATCATTTGTGAGGGGATAATTCTCAATATGAGGGAAACCACCTATAATAGCTCTTGAAGCATAATTCCTAAGAGACATAAGATATAGCATCATTCTTCCTTTCAAGATATTATAATTCCTATCATTTAATATTGAACTCCCCATATTGATCACACAATTAAGATATTCCATCAAAAATTCTTCTTAAAATACGCCATCCTAGAATAAGTGAATGGAACATTCCCATTGATACCATATATATGTTTCCAGGTAGGATAATTGTATTACTGAGAGGGGTAGGGGTGAATCAATGATACATTTTTCATTTACATTTCATTGAAAACTAAACAACATTTCACCCCAAATAAATATTTATTTCTTTGATGAAAACAAATCAAAGACACATAGACTAGAATAGAGGTATTTACAAGAGTCACTTTTCAATAATAATAATAGCTACATATTTGGTACGGTTTTTAAATGATCCACAACCACAATATCCTCTAAAAATAACTTTTAGGAGGAATTAAATATGTAGGATATTCCATTACACACATATAGCACTATGTAGACAATATAATTGTGTGTGTGCACCCTCAAGAATAATTGGGGAAAAATAATGTTTTTGTATGAAAAATTTTACAGGTGATTCATATTCTATTTCCAAAAATTCATTAATTTCAAAAAAAAAATATGATTTCTTACCTAGAATCTGGTATTAACAACAAGGACATTCATATATAATTCAATTTTATTTCCGTGTATAATTTTCCGAATTAGATTCTTCTAAACCGATCAAGAAATATGATTTCCCAATACGATATATATAACACTATCTGAACATAGGTGATACATTTCAAAAATACTTCTTCCTCAATCCAAAAAACCCAATATGGAAATCCTGATCTGATTATCTAGCCCGATATATTGACCAACGGAATACGATGACATATATAATATAATATTTTGGTGAATATATCGGTCACTGAATATGATGATAATTTTAATAAATTAAAATCTTATATCATCTCTATTAAATTATCCCAATCAAAAAATCATCAACAAATCTCACCATGGAAACCAATTTCTCTCCCATAAACCTTGGATCCTCTATCACATTTTCTTTGAACTGTAATTAATCGGCAGAAAACCCAAAAATTAGAATGTAGTTCTTTATTTTTATTCATCACCCAAGAGAGGATTTTAGGAGAAAATGAAATGGTTTCCTAATCATCAAATTAACTGAAAATACATTTCTCCTTGAATTTTGGATATATTTATGACTTTTTCAGTTATTCTCAACAGTTATTATTTCATCATGATTCTTCTCAAATATTCTAAACACTTCAGCACTATTTTGAATTTCTTTTCTAATAACAATTTTTTTGGATTATATATTCTCATTTGTTCACACATATTTCTTCAATACTATGATCTATAAAAAATTTATATTTTTGTGAGTAAATAGATATCTTTCATATTGTTTAAAAACTCAAGCTCCCACTTTATCAAAACATCAAACCATCACCATAACACTCTATCCAAACATATGTTCAGATCTGATTTCCATAATATGAATATTTCATAAAGTCACTCTATACTAGCTGAGGAAAACAAATATCTTATTATAACTTCAAGGTCCCCATTCTAACATATTTGTATCCCCTTAATTCTCCCTGATGTCCAATTCCAATTCTAAATATTATTTTTGTCATTACGATGAAGAAAAATGTAACTCAATATATTCTTATTCTTCTCATATCAAAAACTACATAAATGAAAAAAGACATTAATTCAAATTATTTCAAATGCTTGACTAAATTTTTTATTTATCACTAAATTTCTTCTTCATATAGGCCACCATATACACTTCTTTTTTCTTTTCATTCATCAGTTTTAGATAATTTGTTCTCTGATGATGACGATCACATACTAAGTCTAATGGACCAGTACCATCATATTCATCTAAATAAACTTCCTTATCATATTAATATGATACCAATGAATTTTATTCAAAATTAATTCAATCTCTAATGAATATGTTAATATGCCCAATACAATGGTTTGGTATTCAGATACATCATCTTATTTCTCAAACTTCACCATGTATCATGAATTCCTTCCCAAATAATAATTAATTAAAAAAGAAATTTAGCATCATCTAACTTATATTGGAATGTTTAGTAAATTCCAAAATCATAGGAAACCATATTTCTTTCCAACTCATCCTGAATAAAACTTCCAAGAATTCAATTTTCCTAAATAGGATTGAACGGATTATGATTAGCATGATTACAATCATGCTAATTTTGATCTCCATCAATCATTATTTCAATTCTATCCATATTTGATCAATATGAATATGATTTATATCATATCATTCACTCCCCCATTCATTCATTGAGCTTTAATTACATGTTTTCAAAAGTACATATGAATTATGAGAACTCAAATATCAAAAACTCACTACCAAATTAATTTCTCTATCATATTGACTCTGATTCTCCACCCCAAAGATCAATCTTTTTATATCGGATTCAATGTAATCCTGATGAGACATTCCTTATAGAATTATTATTCTCAATAAAATTAAATTTCATAAGAACTACGAGTCTAAATTACAAAATATTATTTTCGACTCTAATGAACTTCTTTTACTAAGTGAGGTGATTTCCTTTTCTTATTTGGCAGTAAAACTGATCACTGACAAACATCTTCGTCAATACGATAGTGAATCCAATTTATACTAGTGTATGAATTTTATCCAAATATTATTGATTGTAATGACTCAAAAAAATAGTCCATTTTCAATCAGAATTATTCTAAAATCTATATTTTCTTCCATCAACATCTCAATATACTTACATTTTACAACATAACCAACATATTTATCTATTGCGAACAAATACAATAAAAAACCTCTTGGGACTAACAAAATATTTTATAATGATAATTAATAAATATTTAATAATTAAAAAAATATAAATGAAAAATACTAATGTTATATTTAAATTACCTTCATTGAATAATGGAACTTTAAAATTATGAATTTTTTAAATGAAATAACTGTTTTACAAAAAAAACATTTTTCACTATTTATTGAAAATTACTCTTTTTAAGAAAATCCCATATGTTCCTCCAATGATAATATATAACAAATTATTAAAAAAGACTTATGAATTTTAAAAAATAAAAATTCAAAAAGTTCATGAAATTTAATAAAATATTTCATCAAAAAATTAATTAATAATATGTTTGAGGAAAACATAATTTTGCATCATTAAATGACCACCAAAAATTAAATTTTTATTTAATAGTTGGTAATAACTATATTTTTATTGATTTTGATGTTTATATATATTTTAACATGTAGTTATTCATATTCACACATTCCATGACAATAGCATGGTTAGAATGATCATAAATAAATAATAATATTATGTGGTTAATTTAATATTGGTGTTGCATATTGTTTATACTATCAAACATAATGGTCGTCTATTAAATTACTTTGGTGTTAAATTTTCCCCACATAAAAAAAATATTTCTTCTTAATTTCATGTTGTTCTCACAAATCCATGAATCCCATTTTATAGAATTTTTTTGAAAACCCACAATATTAAAAGGGTTAATATAAGACCACGATTAAATGATGGAAAATGGATTAATTATGGTCATCTAGAATAACACATAATATGTTTCTAAATTGGATAACATTATTAAGATATTAAAATTTGAACATGTGAAAAAAATTAATTTTCTAAATAATTTTATAGTCATATAGAGAACATTGATCGTAAGAAACTGAATGATTTTGAGAATGTTAACAACCAAAAAGTCATAAACCACATATGACTAAAAAAATAATTTTATTATAAATGATTATAATAAGTTAAAACAATTTCTATATATTTTTACTATATTAGAGGAATTATTTTACCATCTAGAATAAGAAAATAAGGAAATATACTTACCTAGAAATTATAATTTCAACATGTAATAAAATATTATAATAATTTAATATTATTGAATTCAAATGGATTTTTTTGTCTAATGAACAAAAATATTCTTCTATCATTTCAAATAATTCAACCAAAGGACAAAAATTTATCCCCGTCTATATTTAGACAATAACCAGAACAAAAATTCTTAGAACATGATATGGTAATTCATAAATGAAAAAAACATCATATGAAGAAACAAAACCTTAATCTATAAAACCTCATCAATAAAACCAATTATTCAACTTGTTTCATTTGATAAATAACTAACCAAAAAAAATGTTCAACATATTATAAAAAAAATTAAATCCAAATTGTATAATAATTTGATCACATATTCATAAAATATTAATTTATCATTTGTCTCTCATTGAACATTAGTCACTAATTATGTCATATATTCAATAATTCAGATAACATAATAATTTAATTTCTATAATATTCTTAAAAATTTTATAAATAACCTAAATCACTATATGGCCACTACAAAACAATATAATATTCAAAAAATATTATGACCTTTATTCTTCTTATAAAAAACCATAATATTCTATTTACATTAGATATATAAGTCTCAAAAATAGTAATCTTCTTATGGAATATCATTAATAACTTATTTATCAAATAACATATCAATATAGAGGTTATTAATACTATAAAACATCTATTCTCAAAAATAAATTATTTATTATAAATAATATAATTGAATTTAAAAAAATAATTCTATATTAACATTACCATGATGTTGGCTACTGGATGGTGATGCACCCATTACACCAATGTGTTGTGGATTAAAACCACAACCACTGTATATTTTAATAGTTTTTTTACAAAAATTATACTAATATATCTACTATATTGTCCACTAATATATGATAATTATCCTTAAAAAATAACATTCTTCATCAAATATCACATAAAACCTAAAGTTTGTCAATACATTTAAAAATATGAATGACTGATTCATTATTATATAACATTTTATGTGGAATTATAGGGTTATATACCTCCACTGAATAGAATTCCTCCCAAAATTTCATGGCTAGCATTAAAATCCGAAAACTTATAACCTCAATAGGTGTTTCTTTTATATTGAACATGCCATCAATATCATTCCCCAAATGATGAGATTGTATCCATAACTCTAAATTTAACCTCAAAGGAAAACAACCTAACCTAAAATGTTATCTAAATATTCCATTCCATATTAACTTTACATAACATTCAATAAACATTTAATTATATTGTGTTTTCATTCAATAATTCATTTTGTTATATATATTTTTTTATATTTATGATTTAGTGTTTTATTGAATTTTTCCACCCCCATTAAATAAATAAATATAACATTATGATGTCAAAAATTACACTTACTATCCATTTTCACACAAATAAAAACATTAATGTTATAACACTTTTTTATCATTAAATATCTTCACATATTTAATTTTATCTTATCTTTTCCCCTAAACATCCTTAAAACCTTGTGAAAAAATCATTTTAAAAAAAGTGATGATAACAAAAAAAGATTAGTACAAAACATATAAAATAGGTATTGAAACCTATCAGCTTATGAAAACTTGTAAAATATTTTTATTTTACCCAATTAAACATTCTGGTAAGACTAATAATTTTATTACCCTATAAAAAAACATTCAAAAAAACATTTTAAGAAATTATTTACTTATAAAAAAATAAATAACAAATAAAAAAAATAAATGTTACTTTACATGCATGAAAAACATATGAAATTCTATTCTAAAAAAGTAATAAATTTCACCCTTACGATTTAGAAAATACATTTCATTAAACATAATCTCATGACTAATCACATTATATCATGGCATATAATACATTGTATCATATGTTCAGGGTAACTCTGAAATTCTTTTAGCTTTACAAAACATGAAATAAAAAAAGAAAAAAAAATTTCCATGAAAAAATCACATGGTAGGTATATTATAATAGTGTATTATGTTTACATAGTAATCCCATATATAACATCTAATTACATAAAATCATTACCCAAGGTAACAGATTTCTATCATTGTTAAACTATCTTAAACTGTAGATGATTATGTTTTCATTGAAAAGGAAATCAATATTAATGAAAAATCAAAAGAATTACCATTGGAAATAAATGGCTTGAAAAATATTTCTTCATTATATATTTACATTTGAATTCTTAATAATTGTATTTGATAATTCTACATATGTCACATATTACCCCATAAAAGGTAGATAAAATAATCCTGGTACATATGAGGGAGAAATATATATATAGTTTAGAAACATTCCATAACACTAATGATAGACATAATGGGTTTTAGAGAGCCATGTCATGAACAAATGATAAAGGGTTGTTGGGAGAGATCCTTTATACTCTCAAAAAAATCATTTCCAGGCATGATAATATACATTCCATTTAATTTATCTTAAGATACACTAAATAAAAGAAAAATAATATTTTTCATTGTAGAATAAAAAAATATTTTAATGAAATATGAAATTAAAATAATGGATTTAGTTGTGGAGAAAATATATTAATATTATATATTATAAAATAAATCATTTCTTTAGTCTTTTATAATGAAAGAAAAATCATTTCATATTAAATATATAAAAGATTCAATTTTAAATCCTTAGAAATAAAATAAGAATTGCAATATAATATCGCTTTAAATTAATTTATTTCTAAATAAAAAGATAAACTATATAATTATAAATATATTTATATTGAAAATAATTATTTAGAAAATACAAATTGCAAATATTTATGATAAGGGGTTTAAATTAAAGTGTTCCCTAAGTTAAACCATAAAAACAAAACTTTTTTTTACAAATGTAATAAATTGAAAAAAATGAAAAAAATGATTTTTAAAATATATTTAAAAATAAATTAGAAAAATTAATTAAACATTTATAAGAACAAGGACATAGATGAAAATGAGTTATAAAGAAATCATTAAAAGTTTATTTTTTCAAAGACAGTCTTGTACCTTGTCTCTTAATCATCATATACGTTCTTTATATTCATGAATAATAAAAGTGTGTTTGTTATTCACATTCTTAAGAACATTTTAGGTTATTATATTCCCTTTTATTTTATTTATTATCCTTTTATAATCTAATACATAATCGTTTATGTTCATTTCCTACATTTTGATGATATTCGACTCATTTGTTCAAAATCACTTTGGTAAGATGATTATAGTGAAATAAAAAATTATTTACTTATATCCAAAATAATAATACTGAAAATATAATCATTTTAATAAATCAATAATAATTTTAATACAATATATAAATTATGGTTAACAAAATTGAACAATTTTACAATTGGGGAGAGGGTAGGTCATACATACGAAAGAGTAATGTTTCCACATTTTAGCAATAATGTTGGAAATAAGGAATGTGTTATTTTTTATGTCAAAACAGACTTTTAGATCACAAAAAAATAATATTATTTTAGTAAATTTAAGTATATATACAATAATTATGGTAAGGAAATGAAAAAATTAATCACAATGCTTCGTCAAGGTGTTAATCCAATATAAACATTAATGATGTTAATATTGTTCAATGAATGTAATGGTCAGATGTAATATAATATATTATTTTTTATTAATTATAAATATTTCCATAATATAATTTATTCTAAAAATATAAATCATCATAAATAGGCATGACAGGTGATTATGGAAATCAAATTACATTAGTTTTTGAGGCGGTAGTCTGCCCTAAATAAGAACAATGATTTCATTTCCCATTTGATAGTAATGTTAGTTGATGTAGGTTATGAAAGTTACATAATATATATGTCCATATGGGATATAATGATGTTATTACATTAGAAAGGGTGAATAATATTTAATGTATGTGTAAGGGGAAATAATACTAAAATTCTCAGTTAATAATGATGCCACATCCCTAAAAAACCTCTTTATGTTTACAACAAATGCCTTCAAGCGATTGATTCATAATCTAACCAAGGAATCATAGAAATTGGGTGTAATTTGAAAAAGTGACTAATTCATGTATTTCCTGAACAAAAAGTATTATGAAGGGATAAATATAATAGAGGAGGTTCCCTTTAATAATTGAGTGTGAGTGAACACCGAGAATTTCTTAAAGTATTAAAATAAATTAAGTTCATATTCTATTGAAATACTTCTAAATAGATAGGGATTAGAATTCAGTATAGAATAAGGACAAAATATTGAAATAAAATAGTATATAAACATTTCACATTATTCAATATCCTTAATCTATTAGTTTAACCCCTTATACACTCATTTTAACCTTAATAGTGATAATGATATTTTCAAACAGAAAGAGTTATAGTATTAAATATAGGATTAAAATTTGATCATAGATGAAAAAATAATGAAAATGTATATCTTTTATCATTAATATTTTCATATTTTATTAATTTATATAATTTTAAATTAGTTTAAAATATATTTTCTGACAAAAAGTATCATTAATTTCATTTTTTACACTATCCATTTAAATTGACAATATAGACTTGATGATAATAATTAATTTAAAAAAAATTGTTTAACCTATATAATGAATCATTTTTATATATAAAATTCATTTTGAAACGCAACTCCTCCAAAATTTACTACTTTTAATATTTTAAAAATTATTTACCATGATTATTCCCCTATGTTCACAAGAGAAATGTCAATGTTTTATAGGATGTTAATGTTACAATATTATCAAAAAAATTTAAAAAAATTATGAACTACATTTAATTATACTCTATATGAAAATTAATATTCATTAAAAACTTATTTTCAAATGTATTTTAAAATATATGAAACCTATTTTAATGGTGTTTAAGGAGTTTGTGGGTTCTTGGTGTTTTCTTCACTCAGAGGTGGTCTCGGAGATGTTAAGGTTTTCATTTTTCATTCATTTCAACAACAGGGAGGATTTCATGCGTGCTTGGGGGAGGGAGGGTAGATGGTGCAGTTCTCTCAGTTTCTCTCTGTCCCATTGGTCTTGGGAGTGTCACCATGTCAAGGAATCGTGTTTGGGCGTAGTTTGGGTTATGCTTTTGGGGATTTCTCTTCCATTCCGTAACCTTACAATTCTTTCGGTGTTGGGAGAATATTTAGGGGGATTTTTGTGTGTGTATAAGAACACGAAGGGGTTGGTGGATGTAGCCAACCCACATGTTTGCGTTGATATGGATCTATCAGTGATGTTTCCGTTAAGGAATCTTATCCGTTCGATAGAGGGGTTTCGTTGGTGGCAACGTTGGGTGTACCATGCTCCCCACATGTTTTGTTCTTATTGTGGGTTTCAAGGGAATACAATGGCCTTTAGTATAAATGGGAAGGGATGAAACTGGAGTCGAGGGACCCCTCTCTTGCATGGATATAACGAGGTGTCTCAGGCATTGGGTAATATGAGTGCCTCTGCGGGCAAGGATAAGGTGAAAGATGGTACAGGAACAGCGGCGATGGTAAGGGATTGTGCCCTGTTGTCTTCTTCAGTGGTGGGAAAAGTCAACGATTCGACATCAACATTGGGAAACTCAAATGTTGTTGGAATCGTGGCGGTAAAGAGATTTTCTTTTTCTAAAAAGGTGCAGGGATTCATCTTTGTGTCAGGGGACTCTGATCATTCAGAAATGTTTCCATTGAATTTTGGGGGTATTGCTTCGGCGGGATCAGAAATATGCTTTTCTACAGAGGTGGCATCGGCAGTGCTTTTGAATCTATTTAGAGGGAAAAGCTTCTCTGCTATTATTTTTCTAAGAATTTCAAGAGGGTTATCACCCCCGGTTTTCAAGTCATGTCTTTCATCCAAGACTAATTTTTAAGTGCTAATGTTTTCGTTTTTGGGTCTGTTGGGGCTAGATATGGTCTCAAAGTCAAGCTCTACAAAGATGGTTTTCCCAGATGGGGTGGAAAGGGAAATCTCAATAGCCCGAATTCCCCCTCCCCGATTTATGTTGGATTTTGGGTTGCACGAAGATAAATCTCCTTCAACACTATTGGTCTCTTTGGGGAGCATGTTATCTATGCTAGACGAGATGGAGAGCCCGTTGATGAAACAGGTTCTAGTGCCAAGAAAGGTGTGCTTCTCAGAGGGCTCTTCCAGGCTAGTGACTCGATCGATGGAAATGGTGGTGGTCGGTAGGGATTTTTTAGTTCTGAGACTAGGTAACAATGCCTGAAGGGTTGGGAGTCCTCTCTATTAATGTTGTCATTGATTATTTTGAATGCCCGGGGCTTGGGGTACATGCAAAGGGTGCATTTTTGGTAGCTGTGGTAAAGAGATGTAGGTCATCTTTGGGGGTCATTTTGGAACCGAAGCAGGATCATTGCATGATCAGTGGTTTTTTTTGGGAAGTTGGGCTTCAATTTTCCTTTTTATGGGCACTTGGTGAATAAATAGATATGGGTGTGTTAGAAGAATCCTCTTCAAGTAGAGTTGGTACAGGTGGAAGAACATTGTATCATGGTGACTCTTGGGCTCAGCGGTATCGAGATTCTGTTTTCCTTATTATACTCCATTAACAATGTTGTGGTTAGAATAAATCTATAGTAGAGTCTTGGAAATTTTAATGTGGAGGGATTATCGTGGTTTGTAGGAGGAGATTTCATTAATATGTTGGATGTTTCAGAGAATAAAGGTGGTGCAACTTCTTACAATACTAGTATAGTGGACTTTAATGATTTCATTTCTACGAAAGGCCTTCTCGATTTGGGTTTTAGTGGGAGTAAATTTACATGGTGTAACAACAGGATAGGTGGTAGTCACATTTGGAGTAGGTTGGATAGATTTATGGATAACAAATAGGGGTTATAGTCCAATGCCAAGACATTAGTTTCACACATGTCCCAATCTTTTTTGGATCATGCTCCTCTATTCGTGGAGTTGAGGCATGGGAGTTCTGATAGTAAGGTGTTTCATTACTTGATTAATTGGAACTCTATGGATGGATTCATGCAAATGATGGGGAATTCATGGGAACAGGAGTTGGATGGTATAGCTTAGGTCGTCTTTTCTAGGCGTCTCATGCGGCTCAAGGGAGATATTAGAAAGTGTCTTGCGAGAAAAACTGCAGCGGTCAGGTCGGTGGAGCCTTTACAGGAGGAAGTTTACAAGTTGGGTTTTAGACATCAAAAATACTGGAATGACGCTTCCTTCATACTACTATGTGATAAAAGATCATTTCAAACTCAACAGTTCATGGAGGTGGAAAGATATTACAGACAAAGAGCCAGGGTTAGGTGGATGAAGGAAGGGGACAAAAATAGTGGTTTCTTTCATGCTTGCATGAAGGAGCGGTAGAATTTGAAGATCAACTTGAGGCTAGGGGACATGTTTTTTACTTATGATGTTGAGGTTGAGGGTAATTTTTTCTTGGAATATTTTAATTCTATGCTTATAGGTGATCTCCAAGGATACTCGAGAGAGGGGAGATTAGAATTTAATCATGAGTTCTTCATGGGAAACGTTTCTTGGAGGGTGGATAATGTAGAGAATGATTCCTTGTGTTCCATTCCATCTGAGGAGGAGGTCTAGGAGGTTTTTCGCAGCATGCCGCAGGAGAGTGATACCAAGTCGGATGGTTTTCCAAATGATTTCTATGTGGGAATATGGGAATTCATGGGGGAAATGGTCATTGAAGTGGTTCAAGACTTCTTCCTAGGGTGATATCGACAGAAGCTTGTGTGCCTCCATGGTGGTGATGTTTCCTAAACATAATGGTCCTACCACCCTTAATCATTATAGGCCGGTATGTCTATGTTACGTGGCATACAAGATATTATCAATTGTTATGGTGAGGAGGCTCAGTAAACTAATCCAAAGTGTTATTTCACATGAGAAGCACAGATTCGTCTAAGGTAGGGGTATCCAGGGGTGGAAGGAGCTGTGCATGAATTGTTGGTGGATCTGAATAAGAAGTTGGTCAGGTCCAATGTGATTATATAGGTGGACATGGACAAGGAATATGATAAATTGGAATGGATATTCATTATATGGGTGATGAGGATGTGGGGCTTCCCAGAATGGGTATGCGATCTTTGCAATCGTTGTTTCCCCTCACCGTGTCTTTCCATTTATCTTTTGGGGAAGATTTTTGGTTTTTTCAAGAATGTGAGGGGGGTGAGTCAAGGGGATCCTTTTTCTCCCATTATTTTTATTCTGTCTCCGGATGCTTTATCACAGAATCTTCAATGAAGTTTAAGGGATAAAAGAATTTTTTCGTATAGTTCTAAAGGCTCAGACGGTTCTTTTTGACATATAATGTTTTCAGATGATATTCTAATTTTTTTGAATGGAAGGAGATCATATCTCATTAATTTCATGTGTCTAATTATGTTGTATGGTTAGTTATGTAATCAATAGATCAAAACATGGAAGAGAAACATCTTTGTATCCAATAGATGTTTTAGAAGAAGGGGTTGGGTTATACAATACATCCTTGGAATGCAGCGAAAACAGTTTCCAATTATTTATCATGGGTCACCCATATCATCTGGTCTTGTGAAAAAGAGCTACTTTGAGGACATTATCAACAGGATGATTTGGAAGATTATGAATTGGGAAAAAAGGTTTCTCTCTATCGGGGGCCATGTGGCTTTAATTAATAGTGTACTTTCGTCTATTCTGATGCATGTATTTTTGGTTATCACTCCACCTAAAGGGACAATTTCTTCTATGGAGAAGTTTATGAAATAGTTTTTGTGGAACACCACCTCATTAGGTAGGGCTGATTGGGCATCCTAGCATCTGGTAGCCAATCTGGTGGAGGAGGGAGGGGTTGGCCATATGGACATAGTGGTTTTCATGCAGACCATGTAAGAAAATTTTTTTGTGGGATTTTATGGCTAGGAATTCAATGTAGGCCAGAAATATTTGTTATAAATATGGAAGAAACTTGGATGATTGGGATAGTAGAAATCTATCCAGGTTGAGGAAGGATATGGTGTATCATCTTGAAATTCTTCAGGAATCATCTTGTTTGATTGTTGGTTGAGGCGAGGTGAATTTATGGAGGGACAACTAGGCTAGGCAGAATCTATTTTTTCCATTCTGTCCTAGACCAGACATGTTGGTTTGGGAGGCCAGCCATTACCCAGAGTTTATGGAAGCTATTTTGAGCATAGATCAGATGAAACTGTTCAAAGAAGTCATGTTTTCTAAGGAGGAGGACATATGCTGTTTTAAAAAATAGAGTACAGGTTATTTTAAGGGGTCGATTATCAGGGCTTAATCTCACAGGAAGGGGAGCGGTATGAATGGGGGGAACAATTATGGTGTAAAGAGTTTCCCCTGAATATGTGTTTTATTGTGTGGAGGCCCCAACATCAAGCCATTCCAACTGAGGATAGTATTCATAAAAAAGGCATTCACCTATCATCCTGATGCTACTGGTGTTTTAATCCACATGCAGAGATGGTGGTCCATCTTTTTATTAGGATTGAATGGGCTTCCTGTCATTGGTCCTTCATTGAGAGAGGAGGGAGATACGATGGAGGGTTCTTGTCCATGTAGTAATTTCTTGCGAACTAGTTTACGGGAGTGGATAAACAAGGCTTGGAAAATAAAATTAGAAGCGAAATGGTGATGACAGTTTTCTAGATATTGTGGGAGGCCCAGAACAAAGCCAGAACATATGTGTTCCCACTGTTCTCGCTACTACAATTTCGTATGAAGTATATGCTATATGAATTGGGTTCGCTCGTTAATGGGTGTTAGCAATACCTCACGCTCAGTAATTTCACGAACACTCAGGTGTCCAGGAAAGTTTCTCAGAGCTGTTGGGTCTAATGGAACTCTCCAATGGAAGGATTCAAACTAAACCTTGATGGATCATTAGTGGATGGGCAGATTCTTGGGGGAGGTTTTGTCAGGGACAAGAATGGTTCGGTTTTATTGGCCTTTAGCAGTTTTTATTAGCCGATGAGTTCGTTGGGTACGGAAATAAGAGCCATGAACATGGGTATAATGATGTGTAAAAGGTTTTCATTGGGGTTATCGAAAGTGGAATTGGACTATCAGTAATTGGTAAAGGCCTTACAGAGGAATGTTGAGGCATCGTGGAGTGTGACGTATTGTGTTCGTCACTGCACCATGGAGATTTCTAGAGGTTGTTCAGTTCGGTATATACTTCAAGAGGGTAACCTTTCAGCATACACGTTGTCTAGGGGAGGCATCCCGAGGAAACCCTTATGGTTTTCTCTAACTTGGGGTCCCTTCCCTAGGAATGTAATGTTTTTTTACTTGGGGATGCTCTTGGGATCCATAAATTTCGGCCTCCTTGAGTGCCTTTTTCGGGGTTGGGGATGGGGGCTCCCCCAACATTCGGATAATAAAAGAAAAAACTAATTATCATCATCGAGGATCTTACATTAAATATTTAATGAGTAATCAGAATTAAAATAATTTAAAATCATAAAAAATCTATAAATTTAATTTAAATCATTGCTCATTAGTCATTATTATAATTAATTAAAATGGAGATACATTATTCATATAAAAATATATTCTAGAAAAATGGGATTTCAATATAAAAACAATCATATACCAAAATCATTAATAAAGATGACTAAAATTTAATTAATTAGATAAAATTTAACAAATGAATAAATATGTATAATTGAAATAAAATTAAATGATTAATATGACATTTAAATTACTTGAATTTTTTGAAAATAAGTACTTGTTTTATGAAAATATGTATTTTTCACTCTTTATTAAAAGTAACTATTTTCATAACAATCCCATAATTTATGAAAATGTTATTTTTTTATGAATTATTTCAAAATTTATTTCATTTTTATATGAAAATATTTATATTATTTGGATAAATTTCATATAATATTCACAAATAAAATGAAATAATTTTTTTGTGAAAAATATATATTTTTGAATCATAAAATGACTTAAAAAATTAATTATTGTTTTCTATTTGTAATTAAATAAATATTTATTTTGATTTATATTTATATATATTCCACTTGTTGGTTATTACTATTCAAAATTTCTAATTAAACTACTACATTATAATTGTAATATTTAAAAAAATAATTTCTTCTGGTTTGTTTAAATGTGGTGTTATATGTTGTACATGCTATCAAACATATTGTTCATATTTATCATGTCAGTTTGTTACACTATAAACCTATAAGTATTGGAAAAATATATCATAATATGAAACTATTCATCTAGTTATCATTCACATATAGTATCTAGGAAACCCCCCATTTGTAAGAGTCTTTTTCCAGTTGAAAATTTTAATGGACATGCAATCTATTCACTCCACCATCCATTGAAATGAGAAACTATTGATGCTCTACTGTTTATTCCATTGTTACCATCAATTTAATGATTTCAAGCCATAATATGTTCCAAAAAAGGGTAACTAGATTGTTTCATAATAGTAAAAGAATGTTTCTAAAACCCACATAAGTGTTACTGTATTTCTGAGCAAGGGTAAACATGTAAGGATAACTATTAAACATAAATATATAAGATCAAAATATGATGTAGATGCTCAATATACCAGAGGGGGTGACTTATATACTTTAAAAATTCCTTTGTAACCTTTATAATTGGAATATAATTTCTTTATCCTTGGGAAAAACTATGTTTAACAAAGTTAAACATGGTAAATTCACATGACCTTTTATTTTTACAAACCCACAAGATTCTGGAAAAAAGGTTCCAGAAATGAAAATTAAGAAATGTTTACAAGAAAAAATATTCTACCTTAAAGAAAATAGAATCTTTCTAATCAATGTATACAAATACAAGAATGTATAATACTATTATACTTTCCTAATTAATCAAAATTCAGTGGAAAATAAACATGAAATAATAATAGTAACAAGTATGAGATCTTTTAACCCAAAGAGAAGGGTATCCAATAGCCTTGGATAATGGTACGCAGATTTATTTATTCAAGAAAGTCTATCATACCCACACCAGGGTAATCCCTCGATAAGAATATCAGAATATGTCTTTATATCCCTGCAAGACCTCAATCATCAATGTATTCAGTACCTATATCTTCCTAAACAAGGATGTCCTTGATATTTATTGTATTTAGACCCACTGTATTCATATCCCCGGAAGCCCTTGAACTTTAATGTAGTTGACACTTCTGTCATCCTATCCCTAGAAGCCCTCGATTGAACATAGCAACAATCAGAGTCACCCAATGCAAGCTAAACAAGATGTTCAGTACACACAGTCTCTCTATCTAGAAATCAATTCAACAACATGTGGTCTCTATAATGATCAACATTAGTGTGTGTTGAGATCGTTAAAATGAGATCCTATTTAGAGGCAATTTTTCAGCGGTGGACTCCCTCCTCCAATGGTCATATTTTTTCTTCGAATCTCCAAGGGACCTATACACATATCACATAAACAATGGTTAATTGAAAACAGAATGAATGACATCATTTTATAATTAAAAAAATAGTATGAAAAATATGGTTGCTTTACCAAATACATTATTTACAGTCTAGGGAAAAAAATAAAGTTCATAGTCTATGAAAATAAACATTTAGATTCTATATTAAATAGATACATGTATTTTGTTTTTCAAGGAATTAATAATTAAGATTCAATAGACATTGAAGTATGAATTGTAAGGAATTCAGAGTCTGAATTCTGAGGAATTCAGAATGTGAATTTTGAAGATTTCAGAACCTGAATTCTAAAGAGTTCGGAACCTGAATTCTGATGAATTGAGAACTTAAATTCTGAGCTATTCAGAACGTGAATTATGAGAATTCGGGGTTTTAATTTCAGAGAATTTGGAGTCTGAATTTCAGAGAATTCGGAATCAGAATTCAGATAATTCGGATTCTGAATTGCAGAGAATTTGGAATCTGAATTCAGAGATTTCAAAATCTGAATTTCAGAGAATTCAGAATCTTAATTCATAGAATTTGGAATCTGAATTTAGAACCTAAAAATAATAATACTCTATATCTATGTATTTATAGGATTCCGAGGTTTTAGATATGAAAACTAATTTTACACTTATAAATAAAAAGAGTTAGATTTAAAGAAACTATAACATTGACAATGAAAAATAAGGTTAGGAGAATATTTCCATGGGAAAGTAAAATTTTATTTATTAAGATAATTCTAATGGGAAATAAAAATTTCCTTTAGATAGAGTGTTTTTTATTTTCAAAATATAAATGAATGGAAAATTCATAAGCAAACCTTATTGACTCAAAAAACTCCCCCTTTTTGGAAAGCAAAAACATCCTTACAAAAAAGAATCTAAGGACTTAGAAATTGTATATACTTCATGATAAAAACTTATCTCCCTTTACTTATGAATCATAGTGAATATGACTAACTCCCACATAGGCTTTAGAATCACTAAGAATCGTATTCTTCATTTCCAAAATGATATTTTACATTATCTTTCATATGAAAATCTTCATTGATAAGAACATTCCTCTAGATGAACTCCCCCTTACGTAGGGAAATATCTTCATTAAGTTTTATTCTTTTTATCATTATTTTCTCCACATTTGTGATTTACAAAAATAAATTGAGGATATGGAAGGAAAAATAAATTGGTACCTGAAAAATTAGTGCTCAACAACCAAAAAAATAATATAAAAAGAACAACCATCATTTCATTATTGTTGAAAGAATTTTTACAAGGAAAAGTACAACAAAAGACTATTATGGAAATAAATTATCCTTCTTTCTCCTTCAACATCAGATTTTTCACAATGATTTTTAGCTTCTTTAGATCCTTGTCATCCTCTTCTATACGCTTAGGAAACTGATCATATTCTTCACTTTTCTTCTCTAAGGATTTAATTTTTTCTTCTTGAGCATTAATAAATTCTTCATGAGCTTTGAACATTTCATATTTCATAACAAGATTCTATTCAATATCAATTCAAATATTCATTTCCATCTTCCAATTAATTTTCATAGAATTATGCTTGCCATTCAGATCCTTAATTTTCTTGCTTCCGAGTAGTATGTTCTAGGATTAAATTTTCCTCAAAACTATTTCAATGGTCCCTGATATTCCCATCTTTAGTGTCAAAGGCATCACTGACATTATCATGAAATTAATCTAAGATTATCATTTCTTCTACTGTCTTATTTGACCATCTTTTTATCTTCTTGATAGATCATTTATGAGACTCATAAATAATGAGGAAGGTTTTAAAATCTACCTCTAGTCTGACACATTTTTTCCATAAAAATGGAAACTGAATCTGATTTCTGATTAATCGTATTCTGATGCATCTGGTATCTTGAGTCTATGATTGTGAATAAGGTAACTGTACAAATATGATTTTTCAATGATTGAATAAAAAAATCAGGTCCAATAGATGTTGATTATGAATCCGAGTGATTGGTTTCTGAGGATTATTTTTCTATGTCTTTATCATTCCACTTTGATGATGTACCGACATCTTTATTCTTCACCATTGATTTACATGGTGTATCTACTGCCACCTGATTTCCCTTATCATTTCTTGAAATGATGTCTTGAGCTTTGGGAGATTCGTGTTCACTATCTGATAGCTAAAAAATATTTTTTTCATACACTTCTTCTTTCTCAGTTCATGCCTCAACATACTACGGGGGGATAAAATCTTGATTTCTACTATCTTATTTATAAAATATATTCACTTCTTTCCTAACCCTTCTCATCTTTTCCTGGGGTAGCATGTTTTGAAGACTCGAATTCAGAAGTTTGGATTGATAATATCTCAGAAAGACTTTTCATCTCATGATAATTATATACTTTCTTTATCATATCCTCAGTATCTCCACTACCCTCTTTGTATTCTTCTTCTTCCACTTCTTCTCCTTCCACTATTTCTTCTTCTTGATCCCATTTCGGAATCACTAACTTATTTCCCAGAGTCTATAGTAGTGATTTTGTAGAAAGGTTTCTAGTACTGAAATTTTCTCAGAGGCTTTTTCAGCTGCCTTAAGATGAGATTGAACTATCTCATCCTCATACAAATTCTTCTTTTTCTTCTTCTCTTTCTATTTCTTCTCAATCTCTCTAGCCACCTTTATTTTTAAAGATTTCTCCTCAGCAGGGTCCAAGCCAAAAATAAGCCCTCCTTCCATTCTATTTTTTATCCTCTCTTAACTTAGCTACTACGTCATCAATAATAGTTTTTTGCTTCTTTGGATTAGGTGGTGCTGACTGAGTTTCATAAGCTACAAGGGTTTTTCTTTACTCTTCCTTCCTCCATTCTTAGAGGATTAAACCACTTCTGGATACTTTGAAAAATCTTCATCTTCTTCATTAGATAAGTCATAAAACTCTCCGGATTCATTATGGAAGCTAGCCTTAATCCTCTTTAATGTATAATCCCCCAACAACATTACCTTGTAATTTCTCAGCTTCAAACTTCATGGAATTTTGAAAGATTAGAAACAAAGAACTATAATCATTGAGAGACTATCCAGATACATAATGATTTGAGATTTCATATTTCCATTATTGATGTTCTCCAACATAGTCATTATATAATTAACCATGTTTATCTTCTTCAGTTTCACTAAGAAATCCAAAACATAGATATCACTCTTTTTTATAGTATCATTATCTCCTTTTCTCGGAATTACAATGCCTTGCACCCACAATTCAGGAATCCATATGTTTGTAGATAGATGAAAAATCTTTGGAGTCTTCACTCCTTTCAAGCCAAGAAACTCCATATCCATTTCCTTATCAAAAGATCTCGATAAATTAGGCAATTTGTGAGTACAAAATTTTACTCCACCTTAATAAGAAATTCCAATCAGACTTGCTTCTTTGCTGTAGGAAAGAGAGTAGGACTTTTCATAACACATAAAAGAGATCATGTCTCTGCCTTCTTCCATGAACAAACTTTCTATCTCATAGAACTCAATCATGATTTCCGGATACACTAAATCCTATGCCTTATGATTTGAAACACAGAGTGTCTCCCAACATTTCAACTTAATATTCCTTGATATTATAGAATCGTATTTGAAATAAAACATTGGATCGACCAAACGTTCTTTGTATATCTTCCACACATATACTTCCTTAACAGTCGACATATCTTTCAAAGGAGAAGCTTCAGTAGACATTCAGAACAAGGTAAACTTTGGAGTTTCAGAACAACCTTAAGTGTAGAGGCAGAGCTTTAGTATGTGAAATCTTGAAAAATTAATGTGGTACAGCCATTTGAGGGGAATTATATAGGCAATTGAGGTGACAGTTGAACTTCCTTGGTTGATATAATGGTTGAAAAACTTCTGATCAAATTTTTCAGTTGAGGTGATAATCGAAGAAGGATTTTGATAAATTCCAATATTTTGAGGTTTTTTAAGATATACATTTGGATTTAAGTAAAAGGAAAAATCCTAAAAATTTAAAACAAAATGAAAATACCAACATGTAAAAATATGATTACAAATACATAGGAAAGAAAAAATACCTTCAATATTTATTCGATGATTATTTTTAATATGGGGAATTCTTCTTGAAGAACATTAGATTCCAGAAAAAAATTAAAAAAATTTATAGAAAATTTTGATTACAGAAAATTTATATTCTGAAAAAATAGAGAAAAAAAATTTTGTCTATAGAAAATTTATATTACCAAAAAAACTAGACTACGAAAAATTTAGATTAAGAAAAATTTTAGAATAAAAAAACGTGACCAAGAAAAATTACGAATATAAAAAAATTTAGATTATGAAAAAAATTTACTAAACAAAATTTAGAATACAAAAAAATTTAGATTACCAAAAAAAATTAACTTCGAAAGAATTTGACTAATCAAGTAAATTTACTCCCCCAATGAAAATGAGTTTCTTACTATAAGGATATAAGTTTCAAATAGAAGTTAACATGGAAGATTACATTAAGTTTATCATTCCTATATTCTGGTTAATATATTCAATTCATCCGGAGGGTAATGATTCTGTGAAAATATCAGCAAGATGATCTTGCATTCCGATAAATTGAAGAATGATATCTATATTTTGTGTGTGATTCCTAACAAAGTGATTCCAAATATCTATGTATTTTTCACAATAGTGATTTGAAGGGTTTTTACTTAAGGCAATGTCACTAGTATTATCAGACAATATTTTTGTTTTGGTAAACTCATACCATAGTTTTTGAGTGTGTGTTGCTTCCACAATACTTGAGCACAAAAACTTCAAGCTGCTAAATATTCACCTTCAGTAATGGGAAGTGGTACTGAGAGTAGATTTTTTCATGACCAAGAAACTAATGAATATACTAATAAATGAAATGTTCAGGATGTACTTTTCTTATCCATTCTATATCCACCAAATTCATCATCAAAAAATATTTTTAGGACACAATCATTTCCAGAATTATAAAAAAGTTTTAAATCCATGGTTCTCGTTGATTAGCAAAAATTCCTTTTCACTTCCATTAAATGAGATTCCTTAGGTTTGGATTGATATCTTGCAGATAACCATACTGAAAACATCATTTTAGGATGACTAGCTGTCAAGTATAGAAATCTTCATATTATACCTCTAAACAATTTATGATTGACTGGTTTCCTAGCTTCATCATGATCAAGAGAATTTGAGATACCAATGGAAGTACTAATACTTTTAGTGTTTTCATATCCATATTTTTTAAGAAGATATTTAATATAATTATGTTGGGATATATATGTTCCTTTTGGTTTGGAGAAATATTAAAAGCAAGGAAAAATGTAAACTCACCCATCACACTCATTTCAAACTCATATTTCATTAGATTTGCAAACCAATCAGTTAAAGATTGATGAGTTGAAGGAAATTTTTTTTAATCAACATTAATTTGAAAAATCAAAACATTTTTCTTATATTTCATTATAAAAAGGATTGGCTCATCATTTCCCTTAACATAAATGTTATGAAGCTAATATCATACAAGTCTATCATAGCAGGCTCTTGGGGCTTGTTTAAGTCCATATAATGCTTTGGTATGTTTGAAAACATGTTCATGATGTTTTGTATCTTTTAAACCAAGAGTTTGTTCAACACAAACATCCTCTTGAACATAACCATTATGTAAAGATCATTTAACTTCCATTTGAAAAATATTGAAATTAAATAATGCTACACAGGAATGTATAATATTAATAGATTCAAGTCTAGATACTGGAGAATAGGTTTCTTCATAGTCTATTTCTTCTTGTTGATTATATAATTTAGTAACTAATCTAGCTTTATTTCACTCTATGATTCCATTTTCATCACACTTATTTTTGAAGAACCATTTTACTTCAATAACACAAGTTTCCTTAGGTCTTTCAACTGAGGTCCAAACATTATTCCTTTCAAATTCATTTAGATTATCATGCATGGATTTTATCCAATCATCATTACTTAATGCTTCTTCATTACTTTTTGGTTCTAATTGAGAAAGTAATTATAGATGTTCTACATCATTCCAAAAGGAACTTCTAGTCCTTATGGGTTGATTTACATAACCAGTGAGATTATCACTGGGATGGTTCTTTGGAAACAACTGATTTGGGTTTTGTAAGACCTTTTCATCAACACATGGTAGTAAATATTTTGGGGTAAAAGTTTGAGAAATATTTTCTTGAACATTTTCCTTATCAGAAGGATCTTCTATAAATGATTGATAATCATTTTTTGAAAACAAATCTATAGATATAGGTTTAGTGTGTTCGAAAACTAAAGGATTGGTTTCATAAAAATTAACATGTACTATTTCTTCAACAATACAAGCGTTTTTATTGAAAACTCTATAAGACTTTAATGTTGTGGAATAACCAAAAAATATTTCTTCATCATATTTGGTTACGAGCTTATGTAGGTTATCTTTAGTATTCTGTATGAATACATCGCATCTGGATTACATGATATAGGAAAGATTAGGTTTTCTACCATTCCATAACTCATAAGGAGTTTTATAAAGAGAAGATCTAATAAAAAATATATTTAATGTATAAAAAGTAGTACTTATAGCTTTAGACCAAAAGGGTTTAGTTATCGAATATTTACGAAACATAGTTCTTGTTATTTTTTGAAAAATTCGGTTTCTTCATTCAGTAACACCATTTTGTTGAGTTGTTCATGGTGATGAGATGTTATGTGTAATGCCTTTCTTACTAAAAAAAGTTTCAAACAGAAGAATTTTGAAATTATCCTCCATGATCACTAGGAATTGTTATCAATGGATGATTTTTCTAATTTTTAACACGGTCTCTAAAAAATTTCAAATAAGAAAAAAATTTATATTTCTTTTCTAAAAAATAGACCCATGTAAATCTAGTGTAATCATCAACTAGGATAGATACATAATATTTTCCTCTAATGCTTCCAGTTTTTGTTGGACCAAAATGATCCATATGCACCAACTATAATTCATTAGTGGTTGAAACTTCATCAACTGATTTAAAACATGATTTATATTTCATTCCATATTGAAAAGGATCACAAACATTTGAAGAATCAAATATAAGCTCTAGTATATCCTTACATAGTCTATTCTTAGAATGTTTACATAGGTTCCTAAGGTTATAATATCCTAACAATCTATGCCATTACCAGGAATGATCTTCCACTGCACTGAGGCATGGTAGGTCTTGTCTAGAAGGTCTTCTAAGTTTAGTGCATATACATTCTCTTGCCTATGGGAAGAAAGAATAAACTCTCCCATGGAATTGTGTACTAATAACTTATCGTTCCTAAAATTAATAAGGTAAACTTCATCAAATAATTTAATTATTCTAATAAGGTTTTGATTAAGACCCTTAATAATTAAAACATTTTAAATCAATGTTTTTCCAATAAGATCAATGTTACATTTACCAATAATTTCTCCCTAAGCATTATATCCGAAAGTTACTTTTTATTCTTTTGTCTGGATATTCATTTCAAAGAAGTTTTTGTTACCAGTCATGTGCTGCGAACAACCACTATCCATGAAACATGTATTGTTGTGGGTACAATATTGACCATTAGGTAATGACATTAAATGGGTAATCTTGTAATTAAACTAAGATTCTTCTGATCTAATGATTCAAACACTGATGATTCATTATAAGATTCACCACCATGGGCACTCCAAATTTCATTAGCTTTCAGAACTTTCATAGATTTAGATTTTTAGTACTTTTTTCTATTCCCCTCAGAATGCTTTCAGTTTCTATCCTTTCTCTTAAGAATATGAAAATCTATCCTTACATGCCCTTCTCTTTTTCATTCATAACAAGTTACATTAGAGTATGTCTTATCATTTCTTTCTTTCTTCATATATCTATAATGAAATTCTTTCATCCAAAATATCTTGCTCATCCTTATATAAAGGTTTGCTAGCTCATTCTCAGAATGATCACTTTCACTTGATTCATATTAAACAGTGATTTCTTCTACTTGGATCCAGTAACCTTTTCAGGAGTCTTTGATTTTGTAGTAGTAAAGGCTATAGTTCCATTTCCATTATTCTTATTATTCAAATCAGTATCTGTTTTCATTCTTTTCACATATTGAATAAGAGTTCCAAAAATCTCATCAAGAGAAATCTAAGATACTTTCCTATTTTCATCAATAGATATTCTCTTAGATTCCCAATCATTAGGCATAGTGTCTAAAATATTATTCACAAGTTCCTCATAATCTATAAATTTCTCACCCAAAGATTGAAAGCTGTAAAAAATAGTCATAAATCTTAATTTTACCTTACACAATAGTTCACCATATGGAAATATAAATCCAAGATATTCTGATCTAAGAATATACCTTTATGTTTCTATAACCTTGGATGTATAAAAATGTGTAACCTCTAATTTCTTCCAGTTATAATTTGCATCTTCACAAGAACAAATCTAACTATATATATTCCTAGTTATGCAACACAATAAATTATTGCATACCTTATAGTTTAGTTGATATTCTGACTTTTCATGATTATTAAAACTTTCGACTTCTATATCAGGAATCTTGTAATCTCTAGTAAGCATAAAGAAGTTGTACACTCCAGTATTATTAAAAAAAGTCTTCATATGATCACTCCAATATTCATAATCATTCCCATCAAATATAGGTGGTCTAGTAGGATTTATATTTTCAATTGAACCAACATTCATTCCTTCCATCTAAAAGAAACTACATTTCCACAGAAACTTGTTAATAGTAAATTTTTATAAACTAGGATAAAAATACTATGTAAGGAAACAAAATTAGAACAATGAGAACCTGATCAAGAAAACATATATGTGAATATAAGTATTTCACAGACCTCCTCTGATACTAATTTTAGGATCGAAATATGATGTAGATGATCAATATACAAGAGAGGGGTGAATTGTAAACATTTAAAATTACTTTGAAACCTTTAAAGTTGGTATAAAACTTTCATTTTTTAAATTTGAAGAAAAATATGTTTAAGAAAGTTAAACATGGTAAATTCAAGAGACCTCTTTGTTTTAAAAACATGCTAGATTCTGGAAAAATGGATTTAGAAATGAAACCTAAGAAAATTTTACAAGGAAAAATATTCTAACTTAAATCATATAGAATCTTTCTAATCAGAGTATACATCTACAAGAAAGTATAATACAATTATGCATTCTTTATTAATCAAAATGAAAATGAAAATAAACATGAAACAATACAAGTAACCAGTATGAAATATTTTAACCCAAAGTGACGGGTATCCAACAAATTTGTATAAAGGTCCCTTGATTTATAAATTCCAGAAAGTATGTCTTACCCACACTAGGTTAATCCCTCGATTGATATATCGGAATCTATTTTTCTATCCCCGCAAGCCCTGAAATATCAAGGTAGTCGGCACCTCTGTCTTGATAAACAAGGAAGTCATCGATCTTTAAGGTATTCGACACCTATTTCTTTTGATCCATAGAAGCCCTCAAACTTTATGGTAGATGTCACAAATGTCTTCCTATCCCTAGAAGACCTCGATTGTACACAACAATAATTAGGGTCGCACGAATCAAAATGAAAAAGATGTATAGTAAAGACAAAGCATGAGAGTCTCTCTCTATAGAAATCACTTCAACAAAAAGTGGTCACTAAAAAGATCAATTTTTGGGTGTGTTGAGCTCATTAAAATGATCCTCTATTTATAAAAATTTTTCCAATGGCCAACTTTCTCCTCCAATAGTCATATTTTTCCTTGAATCTCAGAGGAACAAGTACCTGTGTCACTTAAACAACAGTTAATTAGAAACATAATGAACAAAAATGTTTCATAATTAAGACAAGTCTACAAAAAATATAGTTTCTTAACAAAATCCATTTTTTGGTGTCTCGGAAAAAATTAATGTTTGGTATCTAAGGAAATAAACATTCAGAGTCTATATTACATAGATACATGGATTTTATTTTTCATGGAATTAGGAATCAGAATACTATAGACTTCAGATTCTCAATTATAAGGAATTCGAAGTCTGAATTCTGGAGAATTCAGAACCTGAATTCAGAGGAATTTGTAATCTCAATTCTGAGAAATTTGGAACCTGCATTCTGAGTACTTCCGAACCGGAATTATGAGGAAAGAAGATAATGAATTCGGAAAATTCGGTGTCTGAGTTTCAGAGAATTCAGATTCTGAGTTTAGAGAATTCAAGAATCTATGTTTCAAGGAATTCAGAGTCTGAATTTTGGAGAATTAAAAATCTATAATTAGAGAACTCAGAGTCTTAATTTCAAAGAATTCAGAATCTGATTTCAAAAAGTTTAGAATCTGAATTTTATAGAATTTGGAATCTGAATTCATAGAATTTAGAATCAGAATCTTGAACCTAAAAACAAGAATACTCGATATATATGTATTTATAGGATTAAGAGGTTTTAGATAAGAAACCGAATTTTACACTTAGAAATAAAAAATAGTTAGGTTTAGAGAAACTGTAACATGAACAATCAAAATAAAGGAAAGGAGAAAATTTCCTTAGGAAAGGAAAATTTCTTGACTAAGATAAATCAACATGGAAATAAAATTTTCTTTGAGATATAGTGTTTCTGATTTTCAAAAAATAAAATAATGTAAAATTCATAAGGAAAACATATTGACTCAACAAAATATAGAATTTGTTTTATCTGATGATATCAATCAGATCATAAATGGAATTAATAAAAAACCCCAAAATGATGACACTAATTCCATTGAACACCCTCTAATATATGTTCTATATATGAAAAAACATTATACCTACACACTCTGACAACTCCACAATAAGAAAACATCCATTTAGTCTGATTTTTATCTAATCATACCCATCTAGAAAAATGAATATGATTATATCTATCCCTAAAACTAAATATTATCATAATCATTTAGAAAACTCTATATGATATATTTTCACAAAAATGTCCACAAAATAAAAAATCTACCACATGGACATTTTTTTTATGATTACATCCTTCTTCTTATTTTATTTAGGTGAACTATTACTATGACTAGTGAATAGAGTTTCCCTTATTCTTTCTAATCAACAGACTCATACAAAGGAAAAAATAATTCCTTGTTCTTCTTTGAACTATCTCATTGTTACAATATATGTATAATTTTTATTCCAAGCGATATTATAAATATCCAATACATTTTCCTCTAGAAAATATTATATGAAATGATAGTTTATATCAATATATTTTATTCTTGCATGAAACACATGGTTGGCAGAAACATGGATGGAACTATAACTATTATAGAATAACATTCCTCTCTATGATGCCTTTAATAGTTCCATTATAAAATGAATCAATAATATAATTTCATTCCTTACTTAATTAGTATATGTTAGTATACATATATTATATATTAAGTTATTATTGACTGTTGTCAGCATATCTAACTTATTAATGTTCAACCAAATGAAAATAAAAACCCAGAAGTTTGTTTCCATGAATACATGTCTCTAGAAAAATAAAAATATAAAAATCCCTTCATCTAATTATAATACACAAAACCTAAACCTACATCCTATAACAATTATAGTAATCATATAATCCATTTAATAGCATAATAATATTTTCAACAAGGATGTTACATTACACATCTAACAACTCCAATAAAATATAAAAAATCTAGTTTTTTGAAAGAGGTTCATACATCCAAAATTCTAAATGTGAGGAACAGGTAATCAAATTTCCCTCAAAAAAATATTTTTCATTGATGGTACCTAGGTTATATTGTGTTTTAGCTATGATAGTGAGGTTTTTCAGGTTTACAAACAATCCATTCAAATGTTTTAATGAATTTCATAATATATTCCTTCTATGATAAAACAAATGAGTCATATTTTTTATAATTCACAATTCTCATCCCTATTATTTCTTTATTTTATTCCAATATTCTTCATTAAAAACAATCAATATAGTTTACACTTTATTTCCCAAATCAGTTCACACTTCATATTAGTAATTAACATATCCCCGAAATATAATAATATTCTCAAATATGTTTAATCTTCATGTTTCTTTTTATAAAAATAATTATCTGAATCACATGTAGTAAATCATTCTCCAAAAATGATTATTTAAAACATCCCATTCAAATATCTAGGAGACGTTACCAAGGAATAAATAGTTAATTTCAACATAACAACCAAATCCTTCTTCAATTGGTCTTCATAATTCATGGTCAGAACCATTTAAATTTCATCCTCAAAATATAAATAAACAATAGTTGTCTTCCAATACATTTCCAATAAGTTTATATCTTAGGATTTAACAATATTTATAACTTTATACATAATTTTTTATTAAACCACTTGTAGGAAAATTTTAGAAAATTAAATACATTCCTTTTCTAAAATCTTTTCATCATCGGCCCTTCTTTGTTAATATTAGTTTTATCATCTTCCAATTTTAAATGAAAAACCCAAACTTTTTCTAGATCCCTCCTTCTATTTATAAGTTCAGTAAATTCCATTCTATTATTCATATATTAAAATTTGAATTCATTTTCCATAGGGAACTATCACTTTTTATAGTTTTTATTGTAGTTGATTCTTCTATATGACCCTCAATGCATGGTAGTCATCAATCCATCAAAAGACTATCTAATCATTTTTTATATAGTAATTTCTAGTTAAAATATTCACTATTTCTCAATGATATGTCAAATGTTCCTCTTTTCACTATTATAACTAATGAAGTTCTGTCCTCGAATTCTTATTCTGAACTTTTTGTAAGGAATTTTCATATAGGAACCTCTATCTGATCACCATCAAAATTGTTTTTTATGCGTCATTATATTTTTATCATATAGGTTATAATTTTTCCAAAATATCTCATCATTAATAACAAAATCATTATTCAGTATGATTAATTTCTTATTATTTGCCATAGGTGATAACTAAATTTATCATCACCAAACCCAAAAGGAAAACACAATTTGTATTTCAAATTGACCATATATCTATTCATAGAAAAATATTGATAAAATTTTGTTCTTATAAAGATCATTAAATGGTTGAAATTTAGTCAGTTACTCAACCATAATTCCCTAATAATTTCTTATCCCAATTCTAAAGTCAAAATACTTTTCATAAGGGGTTATTTTGTCTTAAAAGTTTCTTCATAAACTCTTATAGGGATTTATGATTGAATCCTCATACTCAAATAATTCCCTATTAGTGTATGATTTATTTTTCTTAAATTTTATATTTTGTTGTGGATTGACTACAAAAATATTCACATTGATGATTTACTTTATCTTAAGGAATTTATGAATGTTTAGTTTAGTGTATTCCCCTCGGTTTTCCAACTTGAGAAATTTCAAATTTATTTATTAAACTTTATCAACCAAATACATCTATTAAAAAAATGCATGAATCACATCAAATTAATTCTTTTAGAAATATAACCTCACATATTGGAAACATCATCATTAAAGTTTAAAAACTCTAGTAAACCCATATATAAGAAGATATGTGTTAGAACCTAAAAATTTCATTAAAAAAGTTCTAACATTAATCTCCTTGGGTTTTATCTATCCATGTGGAGTTAAACACTCTATTGTTTTCCAGACATAAGAGAGACATTTTTTATGTTCTGGGTAATCTTGACAGTGTATAACCTTCATCTATATCCCTTTAATATTTCCTCCTTGAGGCGACTGTACATATAGTTCCATGTTTCTAGACTATCCCATGAATTCATTAAGATAGATTAAAATTTATCAATCCACACAAAAAATACAATGTACCATTTTTCTCTTGGTGAAAAATCCCTATGGAAAAATTTTTTATCATCAAATTAAAATTTCAAAAATCCATTAAAATACCACATAATCATTTTTTCCACCAATATGTGGTTTTTACAAGGACTTGGAATGTGTAAATCATCACTTCATTTCATACACATCAGTTTTTAATTCAATTATTCACATCACCTTTGAAAACTATATCTTGATAATCATCATCATCTAGTTAGAATCTTCACAATTCTCATGATACAAAATTAACTATCTTCCCTCAGTCCCTGGTGTAATAAAATGATTCCCCGATGATAATAAACAATGAATCATTTTTATTGATCATATTGAGTATCACGTTGGAACCTATGTCCATTATACTAAAAAATATTATTAAAATAGATGTCTAAGCCCCCGTTAGTTTTTTATAATCATTTTTTTATATGATAACTTTTACCAAAAATAAAACATGTATGACCTAACCTATAAAATTACATCAAAATATTCATTAACACTTATCATATAAAGGTTAACTATTCTTACACTCAATCTGATTAACAAAACATTCCATTCTATTAGCACTGATAGAATTTTTGGATGACGTTTTTAACATTTTTAATCCTCATATTCTCATTAATTTTCATGTTTATAATATCATCCAACACATAATCTTCCCTTTTAATGGATTTTCTTACCATTTTTACCGTGGAATCCCACCTCTTTTTAAGTGAGGAAATAATTTCAATATCTCTATTTCCATATATAAATGTAACGTTAAATTTCTTGATATTCCCAATAATCATGTTGAATTAATTTATCTTTATGGAATTAGGCCTTCCATCAGAAACAAATATATTGGACAATAATATCAATATTAAAACATTTTTAGAACTGTTTTCTTACCATAAATTCGATCTGATTCTTTCATAACATGTGTATTATTTTTATTCACTTTAATTTTTAATGAACCAATTTGGTAAAGAGATATATTGAATAAGGATAAATTATTTCGGTCTATTCTCCCCCATACTACTTCATCCATTATTTCTTGAGGCTTTCTGGAAACAATAGTATTGGGATAATAATGAATGATAATACCATCCAACATCATTCTATAATATGAAAAGTTTGTTCCATTTAACTTATAAAAAACATTTACTTCCACAAAATTTATCCATACAATAATTGTAAGACAATTAAAATCAACCAACATATTGGGAGAAAATTCACTACAATATAGTTATTGAAGTAGAAAAAACCATGTAAATCATGTAATAAATAAATTTTTACAACCAATTGGGAGATGATGTACCCATAAGAAGATCTATCTGTGTGTTCTTGAAAATATTTGGACATGGAGAGACAGTTTTTTGTGGAAAGAGTCATCCATATGATCACTTTATAATTTTTTTGGAAATACTCTAATATATTATCAAATAGACTAATTTTTTTGGATAAAATCCTTCTCCAATGTTTATATTCTCCATTTTTAGGTTGAGATAACCAAATAACCTCACACAATAGCAATGGTCACCATTCAGATAAAACCATGAATGAAAATCAATAGGGAATATATAACAAGTGTTTTATAGTAACCCTTGATTTTCAAAATTTAACTATATATAACTATTGTGTAATACTTATAAATTAATAAAACAAGCGCCCAATCACTGTACTAGTCTATTGTCTTTGGAACCATGAAATTAAAACCCTGGTATACAAGTGAGGTATGATATCTTCCACTATGTTCGTTATGAATATCACCCTTATAGGAAACATCATACCTATTATATATCTTCATAAACTATAGAAATGAATATAAAACATGGTGATATCAGATTCTAAATAATGGTAAACAAGGGAGACATGTAATCATAAGCATGCACATAAGGGTTTGAGAATTTTATAACAACATTATAAGATCATACCATACAGATCATAAGATCATAAACATGAATCAAGTGATAAATCATTGTAGTTAATAAGACATGAATCATATGGAAATAAATAACATAATCCATGAATCCATAACATAAGAATAAAAAATTGATTTTTGGTTATCAAATAATATTTTACAATGATTTCAAACCCATGAACCATGTTCACCCCTACCGAGGCCATCATAGTGGACAACATAGTTTACTAAATCGGTTTCACACCCCATTCCATTAATGTATTACTGAACCAGGTTCACTCATCATTAAAGTCTTATAATACAAAACCAAGTTCATTTATCATTCAATTCATATACCATTGGATCGATTTTATTTATCGTTACATCCATTTTTATTTCATGATATATAAATCATTACCCAATGCATTAGTGGGAGATATATCTCTTGACTATAAGATAATGAAATCAAACATACATGTTCCACAAGATCATTAAAAATAATATCATAACCCATGAAATGAAATTTGTATCATAAACATGTAATCATATAATAATCTATGTAAAATGTTACATGTATCAAAATCATTTCATCAAAATTTTAACCTATGAAAACAAAATTGATTTAATAAATTTATAAACTATTAAAGGAAAATGTTTTTCATAAACATATAATTCATGAAATAGAACAATGTTTTATAAAAACGATGAAATCAATCACAATTAGTTTATAAATGAATATTAATGTAACATTTTGATCATTTCCAGGAAAGGCACATGTAACATCAAATGATGTCATCATAGATGGAAAATGATATTTAAATATATTTAAAAAATGTTTCTTATGGAAAATATAATTTCTTCATTGAAAATTGTCTTTTATTATAAAAAATATTTGAAAATAATTTTCTTATAAAATTAATTGAAATATTATAATGAATTATTGATATTATTTTGAAACCCTTTTTGTTGAAAACAAATTAATGAATCATGAAAACATTTTTGAACCCATTTTCCATGAAAACATAAAAAAAATCTTCAAAAAATATAAAAACCCATTTTCATTAAAAACACATTGAAAATTCAAAAATAAATCTTGAAAAAAATTTCAATACAATTTCATTAAAAATAATTTCAATACACATAAATAATCCAAGAAAATGTTTTGATACCCATTTCATAGAAAACAATTTGAAATCATATAAACAATAAATGAAAACATTTTTCAAAAAAAATTTCCTTGAATGCTTCTAAAAAATATTGAAAATGTTTTGATAATAATTTTCCTTGAATACCTGTAAAATTCTTTTGATTTTTTTTTAAAAACCATTTATTTGAAAATATATTATAATTTTTTTCTATAAAATAACTTTCATATAAGAAATTAAATCTACAATGAATTGGTCATGGGTAAATCGGTACATGTATTATGAGGTTAAAAACATTCCTTTCCATGTTAAAATTGTTAAAAGAATTCCTTATTCAGAAATAGTCAAGAATATTCCTTTGAAAAAATTCATATAATAAAAAATAGGTACAAATTTCATATAATTTTCATTGGATATTTGGAAAAAAAATTTGGAAACCCTTTTTATAAATCTTGGTTTTGAGGTAACCATGATTTCTGACCGAATAGATATGTAAATTTGGACACTCTTAAAAATGATTTCATAACTACATTATGTACCAATCTGTGGAAAGATTTTACTAAGATATAATATATAATAAATAACATAAAGATAAAATAATTCATGTGTGTTCTTGAGATATGGATGATAAGATTTCATCAATGGAATAATAATCCTAAACACTCGTGAAAAGTGATTTGATAGTTTCAATAAAATTTAACTCATGGTAACTTTGAACCATATTAATCATTTAGGAAAATGAAATTTCATGAAGCTTATAATACCATGAAAATAATTATATTCATGATATACAATTTCAAAATCATTATATACACCTCTTGAGAATATTTAGGTACAGAACATGTCATACATCATAAATAAGGTAAATTTCGACAAAACTATTTTACTTATTTGATATGTTTTGAAACATAAACCCCAATAAATAAACATAAGAAATTTTATATGTAATTACCCATATTAATAAGAATAAAATTAATATAATACATTCATGGGAATTATATACCCTATGAAAAATGAAAGAGTGGTGAACATGGAAATTATCTAATGAAAATAAAATGTCAGATGAAATCATCTTACCTTATGTCTTGACTCTATTACTACTCATACAAACAACCATTATAATAAATATAAATTTATTTTAAATATTTTAAAGAACCGTATTTTTATATATAATACCATATATGGTTTTTTATGACCTTATATTACCCTAATTTTAAGAATCGTTTTTTAAGGTATCACTTCATGTAATATTCAATTTATTCTTCGAATGTGTATTAAGTTATTACATCATTAGTCCATATACATATATCATTACATAAATAATTTTCAAGATTTTATAAATATAATTCCTAATTCATATATTTTTATTATATTAGTTATTAAAATATAGATGTATAAAATCAAATAAATTGTTCATGGAGATGGTAAGTCGTACGTACGCATGAACGCAATTTATGTTTTTATTGTAATTTTGAAAAAAGAGAATGTAAATGAAATATATATATATATACATATATAATTGTTCCTTTTTATTTATTGAATCATATAAATAATATAATTTCTCTAAAATCTTCCTTAATACATTCAATATAGTGAGTGAATGAATAACATCACATTGAGACGATGGTAGTCTACACTTCCTCAAATGAAATTAACATATTTGGTCCAAATGGAATGTATATATATATATCTGTTTTAAAATATTTATATAGATTAAATAACGAATAAACATAATATATGACATATATACACATAATTTCCATCAAAATTTCAATAATGATTTGTTGAATGGAAAAATAAACAATTATTGTTTTGCGAGGCTGTAGTTTTCCGTACACATAAAAAGTATGTTAGATACCCATTAGATAGAGTTGTGTGAAAATTCAGTTCTAAAAAATATAATAATAAAATCATAGTTTATTTTAGATATTAATTTTTTATAGACTCCAAGAATAAATATAGTGGAGGGATGGGAAATGAAAATAAAAGAATGGATCTGGAGAGAAGTCATTACCTCTTAATCGAGTAACTCCTTTTTCATTGTTCCAAAAGGATTACTTGTATTTATTATTTCCCAATGAGAGATATATGGTAGGAATTAAGGGATTTTTGGAAGTGTATTGGTTAGTGAATGGCCAAACCTATGTGGTTTCAATGGTGTGAGGATGTGAGGGGATAAGTTGCCTTTTTATAGTAAAGGAGGAGTGGCATTTTACTAAATATTTGAATATAGAATTCCACCCCAGTTTTTATTGTTATTTCTATTCCAATAATGACACCAAGTTGATAAAATGGAGTATAATGTAGATATATGTCCATATAAGGGGTGTAGGAAATGTTTTTTAGCCATTTTTTGCATCAAATTAATTGTTTAGTCCATAGTTATGCTGAATTTTATCTTAATTGGTGCAATAAATTATAATGAAATTCACTAATGTTTTTGGTCAAAAATATTTTACATTAAAAATTAATCAAAATCCAAATATGGAATAAATAATTCTTAATTCCAATAACATATGTGGTAGAAATAAATTAAAAATTAATCCAGCAGTCGTGTAGACAATGCAAATTTTTAATGTAAAAACATTCGGATGAATGCTATGTTTTAATACCCAATATCATATTTAAATTTATCACAAATACCTAAATTGTATTAATTTGTAAAAATAATGTCTAATAAAAATTTTAAACCCATTTAAATTTTTTTTATCATTTTAATAAATTAGATGAAAAAAGGAAGTTTTGAAAAAAAATAATTAAATCTTTTCACTATTCATTACAAAAGTAAATCATCAAACAAAATTATCCTAAACTAATTATTATATTAAAAATTAAAATATTGATTTTATTTTTACATATTAAATCTAAAAAAGTTCCAAAAATTCGATTTAAAATTCGTTCTCCATTAAAAGGCAGTAAAAATGCCTTATTAAAAATACTTGGTTTTAATCATAAAATTGGGTTTTTTATATTATGTTTATAAAATATATTGGATGAATATAAAATTTATATTACAAAATATATAAAATATATATTAAACTAATATCACTGAATAATTTTAATTAATTAAATTTATTATGGTAAGAAAATATTATGAACATTAAAATAATAATATTTTAATTTATATTCAATCGATTTACCTATTAATTTCTAATTAAATTGAAACATATTAATTTATAAAATATTTAACTGAACCATATATTATCATAAATTATTTAATACTATTTGTATCCTCTAATTAATTATCTATAATACATCTTATTATATTTACTAAAATCATTTTAATGATATTCTATTTTCGGTAAAACTCAGTCTTACATTTTATGTCGGCCTTCGAGGAATGTCAGTGTTGCATTTAACGCAAGATAACCTTGGTCTTCTATGTAGATAAAGAATTTTTTTTTTTGTTTTTTAGTTCACAATTTAATTTTTATATATATATATAATTGAAGCCAAACATAGTTCTTCAATATAAAATATACTATCTTCAGTGTTGTGTGAAATGGAAAATATACAAAAGGTTAAATAAATTTGAAACAAATACAAAAATCGTGTGGTGTTAGAGTGTAATATCCCAAGTAAATAAAGAATAATATATTTTCATTATTTTTAATTAAATATTAATTTTACCTTAAAGGGGATGCTATGTTCCATGGTGTACCTGATACGCAACAACATGTTTCTTTGAAATCATATGTTGCACACAATGTTGGGTCATACAGAAAAATAATAATATAATATTATTTTAAATGGTAGTTAACTCCTAGCCATTTTATTTGAAGGAATTTACAGAACTAACTACAATATTAATATACATGTTGTATAAATGTTTTTTCCTTTATCCAATAAATTTTAGAGGCTTAAAATAAGAATGAATCTGATTTTATGCATAAATACTCTAATATTCATTAAAAGCTTGATTTAATGTCAATTGAAGAAGAACCATTTTTTAAATATAGTTTTTGTAACATTTATAAGTTATAATTAAAAAAAATAAAAATCTTCTTCCGAATAGGGACATAAAAATTTAATTTAGGTAAATTTTTGGTATTTTTCTGATAAAATTTATTTTTTAATGAATAGTTAAAAATAATTTATTTTAATTAAAAACTGCATTTTAATGTAATTTATTAATATATTTTGATTAAATTTTTAATTGGTTTTAAAGTGTAATTAGATTATATTTTTACCAATTAATCAAATTTAGGTCATTGGATGTAATTTCACATTGAAATTGGACATAGACAAGTGTCAATCTTTTGATAGTTATTATTTCTTAAAAACATGTTTTTCGTTCTCACAATAGGAATTAATTTTATATAAAATTATTCCACTTTTGGTTTTGAATTTGGAAAAATGGATTCCATATTTTGAATAAGGAGGTCCAAAATGTTTAAATAAGTAAATTTTATTTTTATACATTATGAATATTGACTTTAGTAAATTTTTATTTACCATTGTTAAAGGGTAAATATGATAAATAAGGGTAACACAATATTATTCTAATAATACTAAATTACCCTAACATGTGTCCTAATCCTATTTTTTGATACATTTCCCACCATGGTCATCCTTGAGTTGATTTTTGGACCTCATGGGGCCACATGGGTGTGATAATGACACTTTTTGTTAATTAATTTAACGTTAAGGAAAAAATGACATAAACATATATCTTTTAGTAAATAAATTTATACATGGGTTTATATAAGTTATCTATTCGACTATAAATATTAATATTAAATCTATAAATATTTACTACATCATGTTAATTTTTTTATAATTTTTATATATCAAAAAAATAAATTTATTTATGACACAATAATGATGATGTGTTTACCTCATTTATGAACAATTTAAATAAATAAGATTATAAAGATTAACAAAATTCCCAAAACCCATAAAATTATTATTTTATGATTTTATTTCGAACAATATTCATCCTATATTCTAATTTAATATGTTTTTACCTTTATAAACCGAAAATCATTATATAATAAAATAATATTTTTAAACATTCCTAAAGAGCCCCTCCTCCCCCTTATAAAAAGCTCTCATATCTAACCCATTACTCACACCACTCAAGCCCCTTGGAAGGTCCAAAATCTTTACAAATAATCATTCATGATCCCTCTCTTCCTCCTATAAGCCTTACCTTAGGGATAAGGCACTTCAAGTATAACTTTTGGTTCAAACCAAAGGACGTTTCCCAATTAAAAGGTAACATCTTTTTTAAGTTCTTTTATTTTATTTTACATCAACACCACCTAAAATAATTTGATACATTTATATTATAACTATAGTAGTATCCTTCATATACTATATTTTTTTATGAGAGGTATTCAAACAACAATTACACACACCTCTATATAAGGGGTATTGAACATACTATTTCTGTGGACGGCGAACTACTACCTCACGAAACGAGGATTGTTCAATCTTCTCCTAAAACCTCTTATGGTGGCCATTATGATGAAAATATATTAATATGTGATATAAATTATATTTTTACTATCACCATGATTATGTATTTTTCATTTATTACTTACCTTTATGGTTTCCATAATACTTAAACGTGATAATTTCATTTGAGAAGTGTGGACTACCGTCCCCAAAGTGATATGACTCGTTCATGAAATATGTGGAATGTATAAAAGATGGAGTTACTGAAATTATATATTATATTATACCAGAATTATAATATACCTATTTTTCATTAGGTTTCCATTCCATTAAATATATGATATAGTAATGAATGTAGCGTTCATGCGTACATACATGTTACCTTCTCTATAAACAGTTCATTTCATTTCTCATCTCCAAATGTTATGTACTATTATAAATATATATATAAACTGTATATATATCATATATATGATTTTAAAATCATGAGTATCATTCTATAGATAATGGACCTCTGACCACAAGATCAACTTGTAATTATAAGATGTTCATTTTTGACACAAGTACCAAATATCGACAAAATGACCATTATTAACTTAAATGATTGAATAATGTTTATAACATGTAAATAGGTGTTATAATAATAATAATAATAATAATCTTGAAAAAGGTTCTTATAAAATTATGAATTAATATTATTTTATAATTCATATTATTAAAGAACGAACGGTTCAAGTCGGACATGAGGTAAAGGACTTAATCTCAATCTCCTTTCATTGAGGCATATTTTGTTTTATACACAACTTTATTTTATATGGTGTATAAATATCATTTAATTTTTATTTAATTCAAAGGGAATATTTTTTTATGAAGTGTTTTACTAAACAGTAAAAAGGAATGTTTCTTTTAAACATAAGCAGTGACAACGACCTTTCCACTGCTTTGAGTATTATCTGATCATTGTATTCCTTAACAAGCCATATTATTGTTTAAAAGAAAATAAATACCATATATTCTATTACGTATTTTGGAATTAAAAATGGTTTTGATAATGGATTTGTTATCTCAATATATTTAAATGATATATTGTGATTGAAATATGGAAATGTTATATTTCCTATATATTTGTTTTATGTGTTATGAATATGTTATGGTTCTAGGAATTGTTTACATATATGGGTGGTTTTGTGATAAACCTAGGGCGGGTGATCCTAATATAGCTCTCCAATGCACTGGGTAACATGATGAAGGTAAACATGAGTGTTTTTCCTTAGAGATTTAGGGAATATATTGTGATGGGTATTCCAAATGTGAATCCCTATGTGGTTTTCCAAGCTATAATGTATGTATGTTATAGATTCCAAATGTTACCATTATGATTTTTGATTACTATTTGATATTTATAATTCTTATGATTTCCTGAGGTATGTTAAAATGATTATTTTATGTATGTATTGATGAACTAATGTTTTGTTGTTGTTGTATTATAAACCTTACATAGATTTTTGTGCTCATCCCAAGTTTTTGAAATGTTTTTCAGAAGACATAAAGATGAATAATTTTAATGATGTGATCAAGGAAAATTTATGCTCTCTAAAACATGGAAATCTGCATGAAACTTTTTTTCAAGAGTTTATTTTATGAAAAAATTGAAATTGAGTAGAAGTGTCTACTTTGAAATGTTTGAAAGGTAATGTAATTGTTATGGCCCAATTATCTAAAACTATTAACCTGAAAAGATCCCCAATGTGAATTATCTGTATAATTCAATATTATGTAATGCTTTAAGGATGAGTCCTTATATTTTGTATCAATGTTCAGTTTAGAAAAATTTAGGAGTTAGAATATCGTTAAATCAATGCCCATAAATTAATTTATGGTAATATTGAAATGATATAGCATTTAAAAATTACCATGTTCCCTCACCTAAGATATTTTTGAGTTAAGAATGGTTTTTGGTAGTGGAAACTGGGTAGTTATGATGGGACGACATTAGGAGGAAGACTACCTTCCAAATCAGCATCTTAAGATGGTCAGACTAAAAATTTTGTTGTAGTGATGGATCAGTTGACTCTAGCTATAAACAGTGGAGGTATCCATGCATAAGATCATCCAGATCAACCACATAGGAACATATCACTATTATAGTATTCCATGAGAAAATATCCCCCCTCATTCAGAGGATCATCTTACTATGTGCAAGCTGAAGGGTGTATTAAAGTACTAGAGAAAATTTTTGATGTCATGGGGTTTTCAGAAGATCAGAAGGTTAGTCTTGTTGTTTACCATTTTGATGGTGAAGCTAATCAGTGGTGGTCTATGGTAAAAAAATATCAGAGATAGTGAGGATATTTATGCTCTTTATTGGGAAGAATTCAATGGTATGTTTCCAGAGAAATATTTTCCAAGGGTGTTTCTTCTTAGGATGGAAAAACAATTCATATAATTGAGGCAGGAGGATGACTCAGTAGCTTCTTATGAATAAAAAATCACTCGACTTGCATGGTATGCTCTAAATTTCATATGATATCTTGAAAGTAAAATCAATTGTTTCACTCTGGATAAATTCTAGAGTATCGAATGGCTTTAGCTTCTTGTGAGTTAAAAGGTTATTAAATTTTTTTTAATGTACTGAGATAGTGGAAATGGAGTTTTCTGATTAATATGAGTTCTTTGAAAAGAAATAGATTAAGTGGTCAAGGTGGCGTATGAAAGGGAATAACTCTTCAAAAAGGTATGAAGGTAATAAACTTAAGTTTACAGTTTGCAAAAATTATAGTAAAAATCATGTTGGGGAATATATTATGAATTCTGGTAAGTGCTACCGATGTGGTAAAATGGGACCAAATTCTCAAAATTACACTGAAATATATCATGTTAATGGAAAGTCAAAATATGATTTATAGTTAGTAAAACGTTTTAAGTGCAATGAAATGGGTCATTATGAAAATGAGTCTTCAATGAATTACTCAACTGAGGGAAATCTACCAGACTACATGCAGAAAGGGGTGGTGAAATCCTTTTTAACTACTTCATCATATGTCGGGACATTAAATGAAGTAATATCAGCTCCAGTGAGCTCAGTATTTTTTGATGATTGCCAAGAGTTCGTGGTACCATCAGTTGAAAGTAAAGCAAGATGACATTCTGAAGACCGCATTTCATACTAGATTTGGCCATTATGAATTTGTGGTTATGCCTTTTTGATTAACCAATTCACCTGCAGTATTTATGGATCTTATGAATTGAATTATCTGTAAGTTCTTAGATAATATTGTGGTTGTGTTCATTTATGATATTTTGGTTTTTTCCAAAAGTAAAGAAGAAAACTAAAGTAATTTAAATGTTGTATTGCAAACCATAAACGCAAAGAAACTATTTTGGGAATTCTGGAAGTGTGAGTTTTGGTTATAACAAATTTCATTACATGGTCACATTGTTTCAAAAAAATGGAATAACTATTGATCCTTCTAAAACAAAAGTTGTTAAATAATGGCCAAGACCTACCAATATAACATATATTAATTGTTTTCATGGTTTAATAGGTTATTATTGGAGGTTTGTTGAACATTTTTCACGGTTATCAAGCCCACTGACATAAGTTATCTTGAAAAGATGTTATGTTCATTTAGACAAAATAATGTGATGATTTTTTTCAGGAATTGAATGGAAGATTATAGAATTATCTAGTTTTGGAATTGCCTTCTAGAAATGGATAGTTTTTTATCTACAGTGATGCATCGTTGAAAGGACTTGGTTGTGTCCATATAACGAATGACAAGGTAATTTCTTATGTTTCACGTCAGTTGATGCCTCATGATTTATATTACCCTACACATGATTTGAAATTAGCTGATTTTGTTTTTTGCTTTTAAAATTTGGAGGTGTCATTTGTATGGAGTAAAATGTGAAATATATACAGACCACAAAATTTAATAGTATATATTAAATCATAAACAATTAAACATGAGGCAGAGGAGATGGTTGTAATTAATCAAGGATTTTGATTGCATGATCCATTACCATTTGGGAAAAGTAAATAAAGTGGATAATTCTTTGAGTCAAAAAATTAATTCTTCATTATCCTTGTTACATTTGGAATAAGATCCTTTGGTTTTTGATTTGATGAACATTGGCATATAAGTTTTTGGTGTGGGAAATTTCACTATTTTGTTTTATGTATCAGTGAAATCATCTTTATCCGACATAATTAAGAAAGCATAGAAGGAAGATAGTGAGTTACAGAAAAAGGTAGGGTTGGTTTAGGAGGAAAAGATTCCTGATTTTTACATTGATAATGATTGTGTTTGGAGGTTTGGAATAGATTATGTGTGCCTTGCGATTCAAAGTTGAAGAATGAGTTGTTATGTGAATCTTATAGTTCTATGTTTTTAGTTTATCTTTGTAGTATAATATATAAAGGGATCTTTGAGAGAATTACTAGTGGGATGGAATGAAAAGTTATTTTACTGACTTTACTATGAAGTGATTGACTTGTAAACAAGTTAAAGGATAGTGGTATTTACTGAAAGGGATGCTTCTGTCTTTACCGGTGCCAGAGCGGAAATAGGAAAATATATCCAAAAACATCATTGTGTGATTACGAAATACATCTTAAGGTAACATTACAATCTAGTTTATTGTTGATTAATTGAAAAAATCTGCTCATTTATTTCCTATTAGAGAAACTTTGTCTCTAGATCAACTTTCTCAATTTTATGTTAAAGAGATAGTCAAGTTCCATGGAGTTCCCCTCTCCATTGTATATGATCATGATCCTATGTTTACTTCTATCTTTTAGAAAGGCCTTCATAACTCATTGGGTACTGAATTAAATTTCAGTACAGCTTTTCAACCTCAATCATATGGGTAGTCAGAATGAACAATTCATACCTTGGAGGATATGCTACATTCTTATTCACTAGATTACCGGAGAATTTAGGACCAATATATTTCTTTGGTTGAATTTTCTTTTAATAACTATTTTCATTCAAGTATACAGATGGCACCATTTGAGGCATTATATGGGAAGGGGTGTCGAACACAATTTTTTTGGGATGAAGTAGTAGAAATGAAACTGATGGGACAAAACTGGTATAAAATATTGCAGAGAAAGTTCTATTGATTTTGAAAAACATGAGAACATCTCAGAGTATATAGAACTGTTATGAAGATAACTGGAGAATGTATATTTCTTTTCAGGTAGTTGATCATGTCTTTTTCAATTTTTCTCCATGGAAATGTGAGATGTGTTTTGGTAAGAAAGGAATGTTGAGTCCGATGTTTATTGGACAATATGAAATCATGGAGAAATGAGGATCAGTTACCTGCAGTGTGGCTTCACCTCCACATTTATCCCAGATACACAATGATTTTCATGTTTTAAAGTTGAGAAAATATATGCCAGATCCACCTCATGTTTTGAGCCTAGAGGTAGTTTAGTTGGAAGAGAATATCTCTTATGAGGAAGAACCTTTCCATTATATTGACTAAACATACCCAGTGTTGAGGAATAAGGTAATTCATTAGGTAAATGATTTTTTTAAAAACCATACGATTGAAGTGGAAACATGGGAATCTAAAAAATCTATGAGGGATAAATACCCCCACTTATTTGATAGGTGAATAAAATTTCGATGAAGAAATTCCAAACAGAGGGGAAGGATGTAACAATCCAAATAAATAAAGAATAATACATTTTCATATTTGTTAATTAAATATTAAATTTACTTTAAAGGGGATGTTATGTTTGATTTCATACCTGATATGAAACAACGAGTTTCTTTTAAAATCATTCATTGCACAAAATTTTCGGTCATACTGAAAAATAATATTAATATATTATTTTAAATGGTATTTAATGCCTAGATGATGTATTTGAGGTAATGGACAGAACTAACTACAATATTAATATACATTATTTTTAATTTTTTTTATATTTAGGCTTAAAATTTGAGTCTTAAAATTAGAAAGAATCGAATTTTAAGCATAAATACTCTAATATCCATTAAATGGTCAATTTACCTCTTATTGATGACAAAACCACTTTAAAACTACTTTTTGTCACTTTTATATATTCTATTTGACGAAATTAAATTCATCTTTAGAATCGGGACATCAAAATTTACATTTGGTAAATTTTTTGTAATTTATTGGTAAAATTCATTTTTTAAGGAATGGTGAAAAATACTATATTTTAATTCAAAACTGACTTTTAATCTAATTTATGTATATGGATATATTATCTTTTTAATTGGTCTCAATGTGTAATTAGATTATATTCCTAAAAATTAATTTACTTTTCATCATGTGATGTAATTGTACTTAGAAATTGGACATAAAAAAGTGTCAATCTTTTGATAGTTCTTATTTCATAAATACACCCGTTTTCTTTTGACAAAGGGTATTATTTTTAATTTAATTTCTACCACTTATGTGTTTTGGATTTTGAAAAATGGAATCCATATTTGGAATCCATAGGTTCAATTTTTGTAAATAGGTGAATTTTATTTTTAGACATTATGAAGATTTACTTTAGAAAATATTTTTTTTACGATGGTTAAAGGGTAAATCTGCTAAATAAGGGTCAAAAAATATTATTATAATATTATTATTTTACCTTATCGAGTGTCCCAATTGCATTGGTTGATACATATCTGACCCTGGGAATCCTTGGTCGATTTGGGGACCCCATGGAGCCACTTGAGTGTCATAATGACAAATTATTTTATTTTATTTAATGTAAAGACAAAAATAATATATACATATATATATATATATTAGTAAATGAATTTTTACATGGGGTTATATAAATTATATCTTCAACTATAAATATTAATTTGAGTGCTAACATGATTTCCTACATCATGGTATTTTGGTTATCATTTTTAGACATCAAATAAATAAAATTATTTATGACACAATGATGATGTATTGTTTTTCTCATTAATGAATTATTTAAATAAATAAGATTATAATGATTAAAATATATCCAAAACACATCCAATTCTTATTGGATGATTTTATTTCGAACAATATTTATCTTATCTTCAACTTTAATAAGTTCTGGACCTTTAGAAACCGAAAATCATTATATAATAAAATAATATTTTCAAACATTCCTAAAGAGACCCTCCCCCCTTATAAAAGTCATCAACTATAACCTATTACTCACACCTCTCAATCATCATGGATTATCCAAAATCTATCCAAATAATCGTTCAAGATCCCTTTATTTCACTTTTAAGCCTTACCTTAATCATAAGTTACTTCATGTAAACCATTTGGTTCAAACCAAAGGATGATACCCGATTTAAAGGTATCGTCTTTTTGTATTTTACTTCTCCAACCCGCTAAAATAATTTTGTTTCTTTTATTTTATAATAATAGTTGTATCCTCAATAAACTATGTTGTTTTTATGAGAAGGATTATAATTACACTTACACACATCTCCATCTAATGGGTAAAGAACATTTTGTTTCTCTAGATGAAGAACTACTGCCACACGAAACGATGATTAGTCAATGTTCTCATACAACCTCTTATGGTGTCCATTATGTTGTAATTTTATTTATAAGTTATATATATTATAATTATATTGTCTATATTATTCTGTATTCTTCATTTATAGCATTCTTCTATGGTTTCCATAATGGGTAAACGTGATAATTTCATTTGAGGAAGTGTAGAATAATGCCCCCTCAATGTGATACGACTCGTTTATTCTATACGTCGAACAAATAAAAGATTAAGTAAACTAAATTATTTATCATATTATTCTAGAATTATAATATACCTATTTATCATTACGTTTTCACTCCGGTAAAAATTTTAAATAGAAATTAAAGTAGCATTCATACGTACGTATAGCTTACCGTCTCCATGAATGGTGCATTTCATTTCACATCACCAAATGTTATCTAATATTGTAAATATATATATACTGTATATATGTGATATATATTATATCTAAATAATTAATATCATTCTGGAGATAGTGGACCTATGTCCACATGAAAAACATGTAATTATTAAATGTTCACTTTTGACTCAAGTTCCAAATATTGACAAAATGACCATTATTATCATAAATAATTACATAATTTTTATAACATGTAAATACGTGATATAAAAAGAATAATAAAAATGAAAATGTGTATTAAGAAAGTAGAAATTAACTTTAGTTTTTTATTCAGGAGATTAAAGAATAAACGGTTCAAGTCGGACATGAGGTAAGGGAATTTGTCTCAATATCTTTTCATTGACGAATATTTAGTTTTATACATGAATTTATTTTATATAGTGTATAAACACCTTTTACTTATCATTTTATTCAAAGGGAATTTTTATCTATGAATCATTTTACTAGATTACAAAAAATGATTGTTTCTTTTTCACATAATCAGTGACAACAACCTTTCCACCATCATGAGAATTAATTGATCTTGGGATTCATTTACAAGTTGTAAGGTTTTTCGAAGGAAGATAAACACCATATATTCTTTTATGTAATTTGGTATTGAAAATGGTTCTTGATAATGGATTTTTTTTGTAAATGTATTTAAATGATATATTGTGATTGAAATGTGGAACTGTTATCTTTCCTTTATTTTTGTTTTTTTGTGTAATGAATATGTTATTGTTCTCAGGAATTTTTTACGTATATGGGTTGTTTCATGATAAACCTAGGGTGGGAGAGCCCAAGATAGCTCTCCAATGAAATGGGTAACATGACAGAAGTAAACATGAATTTTTCTCCGAATAGATTTAGGGAATATACTGTGATGGGTTTTCCAAATGTAAATCCCTATGTGGCTGTGAAATATACAACATAAGTATGTTATGTATTCCACATGTTACCTTTATAATTTTTGATTACTATGTGATATTCATAAATCATATTATTTCATGAGGTATGTTAAAGAACTTATGTCAATTATGTATTGATAAACTTATGTTTTTTCTCTTTGGTTTATAACCCTTACTGATATTTTTATTCTCATCCCATGTTTTGAAATGTTTTTCACAGGACATAAAGAGGAATAAGGTCAATTATAGGATTAGAGAATAGTCATGATGTCTAAATCATGGAACTAGAAATGACTATTTTTTCAATAGTATTTATTTTGTGGAAAAAAATGAAAACTGAGTAGAAGTGTATAATTATAAATTTCTTAGAAGTAGTGTAACAGTTATGACATAATTATCTCAAACACTAAACCTGAAAAGATCCTTAATATAAATTATCAATTTAATTCAAGATTAGGTAATGTTTTAAGGATGAGTCTTTATAGTTGGCACTAGTCATCAGTTTAGACAACATTAAGAGTCAGAATATTGTTAAATTAGTTCCCATGAATTAATTTATGGTAAGATTGAAATTATATAGTATTTACAGATTACCATGTATCATCACCTAAGATATATTTGTGTTCAGAATAGATTTTTCTAGAGGAAACATGATAGCTATTATTTGATGATATTAGGAGGAAGACAACCTTCCAAATCAGCAACCTGAGATGGTCGGAATCAGAATTGAATAGTTTGTTATAGTGATGGAACAGTTGACTCAGGCTATAAATGGTGGTGGTATCAATGCATGAGATCAGCCAAATCAACCACAGAAGAACATGTCACTAGTGAAGCATTTCATGAGGCAACATCCACCCTTATTTATGGGATCATCTGACCCTCTTCTAGGTGATGGATGGATTAAATCACTGGAGAAGATTTTTAATGTCATGGGGTGTTCAGAACATCAAATGGTTTGTCTTTCTATTTACCATTTTGAAGGTGTAGTTGATCAGTGGTCACCGATGGTGAAAAATATCAGGGATAGTTAGGACATTGAATCTCTTGATTTGGATGAATTAAGAGGTATGTTTTTGAGAAATATTTTCTTATGGTGGTTCATCTTATGATGGAATAAAAACTCATGGAATTAAGGCACTAGGATGACTCACTGACTACTTATCAAGCAAGATTCACTAAACTTGAAACGCATGCTCTAAATTTAATATAAGAATTGATAGTCAAATCAAAATTTTTTACTCAAGATTAAATAAAATTTATCGAAGGGATTTAGCTTCTCATGAGTTCAAAAGTAAAGAAAAACCGGTTCGATGTACGGAGAAGGTGGAAATGGATTTTTTCGATGATCAGGTGTTCTTTTACAGAGAACTGAATGAGAGTCTGAGGTGTTAGATGAATGAGAAGAACTCTTTAAAATGGTCTGATGTTAAGAAACTTAAGTTTAGTGTTTTGGAAAATTTTGGTAAAAAGCATGATGGGGAATATCTTTTGAATTCGGGTAAGTGATACTAATGTTGTAAAATGGGACATAAGGCATGTAATTTTACTGAAAAAGATCCGGTTAATGGTTAGACAAAATCTAATTTAAAGATAGTGAAATATGTTTAGTGCTATGAAATTGGTTATTGTGCAAATGAGTGTCCAACAAAGAACTCAACTGAGGGAATGTAATCAGACTAAAAGCATAAAGGGTTGGTGAAATCCTTTGAAACTACATCAGTAGATGTTGGGCTATTAAATGAAGTTGTATTATCTCTAGGTATCATAGTTTTTTTTTATGATTGACATGTGGTTGGGGAACCATTAGTTGAAAGTATTGTAAATAGACATTCCAAAGACCAAGTTTCGTACTCGATATGGCCATTATGAATTTGTGGTTATGCCTTCTTGATTAACTAATGAACCTTCTATATTCATGGATCTTATGAATATAATTTTCCAGGAGTTCTTGGATATGTTTGTGTTTTTGTTCATTGGTGATGTTTTGGTTTATTCCAAAAGTAAATGAGAACATGAATTCCATTTAAGGCTTGTCTTTCAAACCTTAAATGAAAATAAATTGTTTGGATATTTAGAAAGTGTGAGTTTTGGTTATAGAAAATTTCATTCCATGGTCACATTGTTTCAAAAAATAGAATAATTGTTGATCCTAATAAAACAAAAGTTGATGAATATTGTCCAATACCTACCAATATCATAGATATTTGTACTTTTCATAGTTTATTAGGTTATTATAGGAGGTTTATTGAAAAAATGTAATGGTTATCTATCCCACTAACTATTTTAACTCGTAAGGTATTAAGTTCATTTAGATAATAGAATGTGATGATTTTTTTCTAGAATTGAAAAAAAGATTAGTGAAAGCTCCAGTTTTGGCACTGCCTCCCAAAAATGGTGAGTTTGATATCTATAGTGATTCTTCGTTGAAAAGTCATGGCTATGTCCTTATGTAGAATGATCATGTAATTTATTATGCTTCATGTCAGTTGAAACCTCAGGAGTTAAATTACACTACACATTATTTGTAATTAGATGTTATTTTTGGCTTTAAAAATTTGGTGGCATCGTTTTTATGGTGTAAAATGTGAAATATATACCAAAAAAACATGATTAATGTATATATTCACTCAAAAAGAATTAATCATGAGACATAGGACATGGATAGAATTAATCAAGGATTATGATTGCACGATGCATTACCATCTGGGAAAACCAAATTCTGTGGTCGGTGCTTTGAGTCGAAAAAGTAATGTGTCATTAACCTTTTTATATTTGGCATGACTTCCATTGATTATTGATTTGATGAACTTTGGCATTGTAGTTGTTGGTGCAAGAAATTGCTATGTTTTGTTTCAGGTTTCAGTGAAATCATCTCTATCAAACAGAATTAAGCAAGCACAAAAAGAAGATAGTGAGTTCCAGAAAAAGATAGAGTAGGTTCAGAAGGTAAGTTTCCAGATTTTAATATTTATAATGATTGTTTTTAAATTATTGGAAAGATATTATGTGTTCCTTGTGATTCATAGTTGAAGATTGAGTTTTTATGTCAAGCTCGAAGTTCTTAGTTTTTATTTTATATTGGAAGTACTAAGATGTACAGAGATCTTCAGGAGTATTTCTGGTGGGATGAAAAAAATAGATATTTCAGAATTTACTGTGAATATTTTGACTTATCTGTAGGTTTAAGCAGAGCGACATTTAATGAATGGGATGCTTCAATCATTACTTTTTCCAGAGTAGAAATGGGAAAATATATCCATGGACTTCGTTTTGGGATCAACAAAGACATCATGTAATGTCTCAGACCACTCCAGACCATTCCTTTGCGAAAATCAAGTGTATGAGGTGTTTCGGGAGGCCTAGGTGACTTATCCCTAAAATGTTTCCAAATTTCCATTTCTTTGAACATTTCCACCAGGGAACAGTTCCAATGGTTAAATGTTGTGAATGGTGAATCGGTAACCTTCTGTAAGTAGGGTCATTACTAACTTTATGTGAATAGTGAAACGGCAACCATATGTGAACTGTGACATCGGTGACCTTATGTAAACAGTGTCTTCGGTGACATTCTGTGAATAGTGTCATCAGTAACCTTATGTGAACATTGCAATGATGACCTTATGTGAACAGTACATCTGTAGGTGTTGGTGAACAGTGTCATCGGTAACCTTCTGTGAATATCGCAACAGTGAGGTTGTAACGGTGAGGTTCCAATGTTGTCATTTTTTCCTTTTCCAAATTTTGAGTTCATGAATAGTGTTTCCTAAACAGTGGGGTTCCAGCGGTGACCTTTTTCTTTTGCCAAATTTTGAGTTCCTGAATAGTGTTTCCAAAAGGGTGTGTTTCACAAACACTGTTTCCAGAATGGCGTGGTTTTAATGGTGAGGTTCACGAACAGTGTTTTCAGAACAGTGATGTTCCAATGTTGAGGTTCATGAATAGTGCTTTTCCTTTTCCAAATTTCGAGTTCGTGAACAGTGTTTCCAACATCCTATAGTTTCTCCCCTTTAATTTTTACTTTGAATTAAAATGAATTTAAATCGTTGTTTTATGGACTCTATGGTTAATTCAAAGGCCGTAACTCCTACTATAATTTCTCCTAAGGCTTTGGATGTTTATACTTGGTTAAACCGTGTGGTTTAATGCAATCCTCTATTAATGTAAAACCCAGCGTATCTTAAACCACTGCTCCCTTAAATATTCTAAAGGGACAAGATATCTTCCTACTAAGTTCTTCATCCTTATTATAGAGTGTGAGACACTGGAACATCCCATTCCTTCCCATATTTGTAGTTAAATCAAAATTTCCTCCTATTATTTGTTCCTCTGTATTTTGATGCGACCTAGTAATATTGATCAGTGTTTGATATAAGGTATGATCTATCTTTATTATTTCGAGTTCATATCCTTCTTTCTCCTTGCCTTTTTTCAATTTTACCACCTTGTCCCTAATGGGATTTTCTTGGGTCTTAGCTAAGGTGGTGGTGTTCCTCGGATGGAAACAGTTGTCACAGGGGATGAGATCATAACCCGTTGTGTTTCTTATTCTCATATAATGAATGTTAAGAACTGTTTGAGGTAGGGAATTCGTTGCTTCTCTTTTCTTTTATGTGAAATTGTAGAGTTAGGATGTTTTATCCCACTGGATCACAATGGAATTAGCATAATAAATATTTTATCCGGATAAATAAATTGATATCGATCATATGTTATTGCCTCTTTTTTTGCTATATAGTTTGACATATATGCTTTCTTTCTTATACTTTTCGTTCTAGATTGATATTGGTAAATAATGTAAAGCTAGAATTAATTGATAATTGGTTGGCTAAAGGTAAAGAGGCATTTAAATGAATCCAGTTCCTCTTGTTGTAATTTTATGTTAATAAAATTATTTTAGTAATAATGTTTAATTAATTTTGATAGCTTACTATTTAGGTTTCCAAAATTTGGAATATACTAACAATAAATCAGATAATCCAAGATGGATTAATGAAATGATTTTTTGATAAAAGATAATTCCTTGTAGAGTCTGAAGTTACCCTATTGATTGTTTAAGGGCCAAGAGCCCATTTGATATGATGTTAGTTTTCGTACTGCTTGTGTTGTTGTGTGAGCCTGGATGGTTTTTGTGATATGTGGGGGCATGGAGGCCCATTGGTTGTGGTAGCAGTTGATTCCTAGAGTGGAGAGATGCATCAGGTTAGACATGTGGGTGTCAGGGAGGACACTAGGGATGATGAAATGGGTTAGATGTGAATGTTTGGATTTTTATGGATTCTTATAGGTTTTCTATCTACTTTACATTCCCCACTTCTAATGGCAGCTGGTACTGCACACCCTTCTACCGAAGGGGATGAAGACGCGTGTGGTATGCCACATGATTTCCATTTTTAGCTTCGCAAAGGGTGGATGGGTGTATACTCATTCTATAGTTAGAAAATACTCGACGGGTAGATAATTACTCATCGTAATGAGCCACATTGAGTTTAGTATCTTAGAATGTTTTTCAAGAATACCTGGGAATATGGGAAAGTAGTACTGTTGTTAATAAATGATTTAATAAATTATTTTAACCCAAGGGGTTGGATCTTGTTGGGACGCAATGCTGAAGTTACAATTTAAATGGATAGTGGACTTTGGGAGTGATGCTAATGAAATTTAATGTGGAATTGTTAATGGTTAATTAATGTTTAAGTAATTAGTTAACGTAAAGTGGAACTGATAAAAAGGAATAAATTAAGGCAATAAAGCTCTTTAAATTGTTGTGTTCTTATATGATACCTTGTCTTAAAATTGTAAGTCGGGAGTCCATGAGACGTTAGATGCATTTGATCCATAGACTAGGTTATTCCCATAGTGTGGTTTTGATATATAATATATTCTATACTTTTTGTGTTTCTATACGCTACCCCACCCTATCAGTTAGGGCAATTGACACCACATGGAATCTAATCCCTGGGGGGTGTGTTTTACCCAACATTCTGGTGGGAGGATGTATGGCTGACTACCCCCTTAGGCCCGTCTCTCTTATCATGGTAGATACTTTTTCTGGAAGGAACAATGGTTAGTTTTCCCCATATATGTTTTTAGATGGATGTAATAGCTTTTGGTTATTCACGCACATATATTCGGGATATAGTATCCTATGGACTACTATAGGTGTAAAGTGTAAAGGCTGTGATGGATTGAGGATCCTTACTCGGTGTACGAGCTGTAATAGCTTGAGAAATAATAACTCATGGATGATACACATTACGCTATCAGTGGTGGATATTAGAAACTACTTGGTTACTTGCTTACATGGGCGTGGTGGTTTTTTTTCACGAGGTGCATGTTCTGGTTCTTCATCCAGGTGTCTACGGGAAATCCTTTTTGGAGAGAGATGCTTAGGTCATGCGATGTTGGGGAATAAAGGCAAAACAATGGGGAAGTAGTATAGGTATACCCTTGATATTCTTTATAATATTAGATATTGTTGTATGCATTACTTTGTGAGAGTATCCATGGTGAGGCTGGGAAAATAGTATACCATTTTAGGTAACAAGTTAGTTTCACTTGTTGTTCACTGTGCTATAGCAAGATATATTTACTTTTGCGCGAGAGGCTCCAGGGAGGATCCTTCTGAGTATTCTATTATACTCACCCTAAGAATATATAAATTTTTCTTCTGGTCTCTTGGATAAGGTTGAAGATCTAGCTGGTTTCATCTAGATTGGGGTTGTTGGAGGTATTCTGGATTGTGGTTGCTGGTATTTTTACATTCTTTTGGGTACTTATAGATTTCCCCTTCTAGTTGTAGTTGTTTTTCATAACATTACATATATGAACATGGGTTTTCATTTATATTTCATTTTGAGTTGGATTTGGTTGGTGTCTATATTATCTATCCATTTAGTATGTATTCTCTTAGAGGTTAATTCCTCTCATCTATTTATTTACTATACCCTCAGTGCTAGTCACCAACATGGGGCCTACTGAAGGTATGACATGGGGGGTCCTTATCTCCATTCTGACATTGACAGCCAAGGAAGGGTACACCTTGTGGGGAGGGGGTCGTGACAAATAGGTATCAGAGAGGGGTTGAGTGATAGGATGGAGTTTGGAGATGAGCACATGTGAGGTTTCATAGGTTGTTAGGGAACCAATGTAAGTAATGTTTAGAAAGTGATACAAACACTGGAAAACAGCTAATACATTGGGGTTTGGGGACCCATATGATACTATGTATGAACCATTTGTAGCTTATGGGCACTGTAGGAGCGCATTGGTGGGTGTACCCAACTTTAATTTTAGCATTAACAATGATCAATCTAAGATCTGTCATAATAATAAAATGGTGAATCATTGGAATAGAACGTAGAACGAAAAAGAAATATGGGATTCCCGGAACCATAGATAGGATCATCATACGTTGGTTATAATTAATTTAATTAATTTAAAAGAAATACATTGATGGAATTCTATCTCTATTGATGTTTCTGGTCATGATCTGATGTGATCTGTCATTGCGTTGTAGAATCCTAGTGTAGGATTCCTCTAGAGGTGATCCACACATGCTGCACATATCTCTGCATGTCGCCGAAGGGATCTTGGGGTGCTAGAACTGAAGAGACTTCGGTTGCGATGTCCTCCTTCAACCACCTTGATCTGGTGGAGGAGGATCTCTCTCTCTCGGATATTGAGAGTGTTCTTAGATACGTTATGCACAACCACAAAAAAATGGCTTGGATAATTATAATTATATAATTGTGATTTTAATTATATAGAATAATAAAATGAATTAATTCCCTATAAGCATTTATTCATTGCATATAATTATTAGTAATAACCCAATTGTAATAATAACAGTTGAATATTATTATAACTTGACATGCACCCAGCGAATTACACCTAATATTAATTAATTAACTAAATAATATTACTTCTCATAAATTCCCAGAAAAAATAAATGGTGTGTATATTTTATATACATGGTGTTTACTTTTATTTTTACATTATTCTTTATTTACTCCACCATGTTTATTATACCTTGAATAATGGATATTTATTTCTAAAATAAATATCACTACATTACTTGCTAATAAATATATTATTTCACCCAGAATATATTCTCTCGAATAACTAGTGTTGAAATAAATGTGATCAGGAATTATTAAATAATTATTAAACCATAATAGAGAATAATTTTTATTTAACTTGTTAAATTAATATTTAACTAAGACACTTGGACACACATAGTGTGTGACCCTCTAGGCCTCTTTCTCAATTGAATTAGGAAGAGACTACCTAATGTCAAAGTTTAGCATCTTGAAACATGCCAAGGCACCCATAAAGAAATAAGTTAATGCCAAAATGACATGTCACCTCCTATGAACACTTACTGTGTAATATAATCCCTTTGTTTTGATATCTTAAATCAAGTTAGTTGGATTCTAGTGCCATCAACCCATGTGCTCGATTATTCTTTCATTGCCTTTTTGGAATTGAACTCACCCATTCCATACCATGGCCATGGATTTATTTAGTCCATATCAATTCCATAAAAGGGCTAGAGATATTTACTTCCGTTATGAAAAAGAAGTGAATATCTTTTCTTGAATTATCTATTAATGCAGTATCACCTGTGATGCACCCAATGTATCATACCTCACTGCGAATAGTGCATCGTCACCGTTTTCATCAATAAATCTTAGTGCATGAGTTGTAATACCCATTTATAATAATCTTAAAGTCCAAGGACCAATACACATGTTTGTAGATAGGAACTTCCAATGACACTATTAAATGTGGGTTTCCTACTAGTAGGTCTCATTCTCATAATATCCTCCTGGATATTAACAAGGGCGCACACCATGAAAAGGTGCCTCAAATTTTTATGATTCCTCACCCCTAATGGCCTGTATTATTTGTGTCCCTCAAATAATATAATGCGGCCATAGAACATATATTCAAGAATAGTGTTATGGAAATTCCGAGTTCTCATCATATTAGGGATCTGTTATGACCATTTAATGCAACAGCTATCCTTAGTACATTTTAACATTCATTTTCTCATAGAAGAAATATAAAAATGTAATAAAGTATTTATTAATGAATATAGTTAAAAGTAGTTGATTCTAGGCCACCAACTCCAACAGACTCCCACTTTGACTAGAACCAACTGCTAACAACCTTAAACCTGCTAGCACTCACATGATATTCATGCTTCTGTAGAGATAAGCCTTTAGTCATGGGGTACACCACGTTCTCTTGCATGGATACTCTACTCAATACAACTTCACCCCTTTGATAGATATCCATCAAGAGGTGATACTTTATGAGTATGTGCTTTGTACGTTGATGTGACCATGGTTCTTTTTCAAGATCCACTTCTACAATATTATCCCAATACAATGTGATAGCATCATTACTACTAAGCACCACATCAATCTCCTAGACATTGTTCTGAATCCAAACGGCTTACGTGGCTACATCATAAGCCCCTATATATTCAGACTCCACTATAGAATCAGTGACAACTGGCTGCTTTGAACTCTTTCATCACATAGCTCCTCTTTTGAGATAGAAAACTTATCCAGATTGCGACTTATGATCGTTTTGATCTATCTGAAAAGCAGCATCAGCATACCCTCTAATTACTAGCTCCTCATCTCCTCCATAGAACAGGAACAAATCCTTAGTTCTTCTCAAAAACATAACGGCAATCTTAACAATAATTCAATGTTGTTCTCCAAGATCTGGTTGATATCTTCCTACCATGATCAGTGTATAGGAAATATCAATCCTGGTACATAACATGGCATACATAATGGATCCTATATCCGAGGTGTATGGGATATTACTCATTCTATCTTTCTCTTGTTTTGTATGAGGACACATTTTCTTATAGGGATTTAGGCCATGTGACACTAGAACCAATCCGCTCAAGGATTGTTCCGTACTAAATATCTTTAGTATCTGGTCAATGTATGTACCCCGACATAGTCCAAGAAGCCTCTTGGTTCTATCACGAATGATCCTGATCCATAGAATGTAGGTTTCTTCCCCCAAGTCCTTCATGGAGAAACACTTGTTCAACCAGTCCTTAACTAACTATAAGACTGGTAATTCATTTCCAATAAGAAATATGTCATCGACATAAACTACTAGTATAACAACCACATTCCCATTAATCCGATTATAAACACATGCTTCACATTAATTATTAATGAATCCAAATTTTTCTATAGCTTCATCAAATTGAATGTTCCACAACCTAGATACATGCATTAATTCATAAAAGGATTTCTTCCACTTGAAAACACGTTTGGATTCACCCTTTGTCACAAACCCTTATGGTTGTGTCATATAGACATCTTCCAGAAGGTTCTCATTATGGAATTCTATTTTGAAATATATTTTCCAAATCTTGTAGTCATGGTACGCATATATGGAAAGTATGATTCTAATGTATTTTAACATGGAAAAATGGTAGAAGGATTCATCATTGTCAGTTCCTCGATACTATTTGAATCCTTTAGCCACTAGCCTTGCTATATAGGCGCTAACACGACCTTCCATGTCCAGTTTTCTCTTCAATAACCATTTGCTTCCAACATTCATTACATCAACTAGCTCATCGACCAGAACCCAGACATGGATCTGATACATAGAATTCATCTCAGAATTCATAGCTTCTATCCATCTTGTAGATTTTGAGCTTTAAACTGCTTCCTTGTAGGATAGAGGTTCATCACTGTCCAACAATAATGATTCACCATCCTCTGTGACTTGGAAATCAAATGTCTATTGTTCCCTTACCTCTCTTGAGCTCCTACATAGTACTTGTGTTTTTGGAACCTCTTCCACGAGGACTTCTAGAACTTGTTCCTTTACCAACTCCTGTGTATCTTGAGCATCATCTTCGTCGAAGTCAATCTTTCCCCCACTATCAATTTTGAGTATGTGTTCCCTCTCAAGAATGATGTCTTGTCTGGCTATAGTTAATTACTTTTCTAAAGGGTTATATATGTAATATACTTTCATTTCCTTGGGATATCCTATAAAGATAAAGTTCATGCTCTGTGGTGCTAGGTTTTTGTCGGATAAGGCCTTAACAAATTACTCACATCCCTATACATGTGTGTTCTACAAAATGGGTTTCTTTCTATTCTATAACTCGGAGGGAATTCCATTTTCCCCCTTAGTTGGTACTCAATTTAATGTGTATGCTGCAGTCTATAATGCATATCGCCAAAAGGGTAATGGAAGATCTGTATGATTACTCATCGACCTCATCATGTCTAACATGGTGCGGTTAACCCTTTCACTAAAAACATTCTAATGTGGTGTATAAGGAGGAGTGATATGAGATATAATCCTAGGCTAATGTAGAAGATCGATGACATCTTGGTTCAGATATTCTCCACCTTGATACGATCAAAGCTTCTTTATCTTTTAACCAAGATGATTCCCTACATCATTATTGAATTCCTTAAATTTCTATATGGATTCTAACTTATTCCTCATTAAGTGTTCATATCCATATCTACTGAAATCATCTGTAAAAGTAACGATGTAAGAATATCCACTGCTAGATTCTGTTGGAAATGGTCCACACACATCTGTGTGAACCAATCCTAGAAGCTTTATGGCCCTTTCACCCTGTTCACCGAAAGGCTCCTTGGTAATTTTACCTTGTAAACAAGAGTGACATATATCAAGTGGTTTTAGCTCAATAGAGTCAAAACATCCATCTTGGTAGAGCTTTGTCAAGTGCTTCTCATTTACATGACCGAGATGGTGATGCCACAACTGGGTGATGTATGAGTCATGCGAGTTTGTTTTGTTATCGATTTCCAACACTTGGTTTTAGAAATTTAATACATAAAAACCATTATTTAAATGTAGCATACCATAAAATACCTTGTTCATATAAAAGATTGGACCCTTATTTCCAAACATTAAAATAAATCCATCCATATCCAAACATGATACAAAATTTTTTTTACACCGTGCACATAATAATAGTTACATAAAATCAATGTCACCCCAGTTGGCAATGAGAGGTGGAAATCACCAATGGATAACACAGCCAATCTCGTGCCATTAGAAACTTGAAGATCCAACTCTCCTCTAACAATGCTTCTAAATCTACAAGGTTCCTGTATTTGAATACATATGTGAGCCCCACAAAATGTATCTAATATCCAATGTGTAGAAATGGAAAGATTACACTTGATAACAAATGCACCTTTAGCATCCCCACACTTCTGGGTGTAGTTACTCTTCCAGTGGCCTTTCCTGTCACATGAAAAAAAATATTGCCTCCCGTTCTCTTCCCTACCCCTTGATCTTCCCCTTCATGCCGTGATGGTGCTTGGGGGCTTCAGACATTTTATAAGTCCTTCACCCCTTTGCCTTGTCCTTCCTTTTCTTATTTTCCATAAGAACTGCAGGTTTTTCATGTCCCATGCCCTTATCTACATGAAAAATTGAGGTCATCAGTTCTGATATACTTCTCACATTGTTTCTCATGTTATAGTTGACAATAAAACTAGAGAAGGTCTTGGTAAGTAATGGTAAGATGAGATCTATGCGCAACTCATCCGGGAACTTAATCCCTAAGATTTCCAGGCATTCAATATAGCCAATAATCATGACTACATGAGGCCTAGGTGGCTCAGACTCTCCAAGCATAGTTTTAAAAAAAGCATTGGAGATCTCATATCTCTCCTATCTCGCCTTCTCTTCGATGTGATCCTTAAGGTGAGACATCATGAAAAATGCATCCATGTTTTCTAGTCACATCATGATATCATTATACATGGAAGATATAACGAAACATTGGACATCTGTAGTATCCTCCATATGTTTCATATAAAGAGATATTTCATCATCATTGGATTTATTACCAGGCACAATTGGAACAGGCTCTTCCAGCACATACAATTTCCTCTCGGGGAAAAGGGTGATGTGTATATTCCTCTACCACACATGGAAATTGGTGTTAGGGAGAAGGTTTTCCTTATTGACTATTGTTCACAATGATATGTTTGAGGTCATTTTCCTTTCCATTTCTACAAATTAAGATGAGAAAAGGTTTAGTAATTTATTATGATAAAACTGAGAGAAATAAATAAATTAATACTTATTAGTCTGTCTCTATTTTATCAAAATCCAATAACCCCCACCATTGACATCAAAATATTCTATTGCCTAAATATTCTAGTGGCAAGGATAAATATTTCTCTTTGCGTTACCCCATCTAGGGTTGGTCAAGCATCTTTAAGGGTTTTAGTTAGGCATTCCATGTGCCAACTGCATTAACACGTAGCTCCTTGATCCGCTGAGTGGACTCCCCAATCCTGAAATCCTTTTTTTGGATTTCCTCAACATTTCTCCCTTGGTCACACCATGTCCTTCTATGGCAGTTAACCATTGTTGCGGATCAAGTCAAGTCCACCCAAAACCATGAATTAGAATTACCCAATAATTTAAAGCACCCCAACTATGGTGTGTCAAGCACTTTGAACTATGGTTTGATTGTAACTAAGATTACAGAAGGCTATATGGACTTAATATTTCGTTGAATGATTTTAACCTTATACTTAAATTTCCATTTTATTATATTTGATTACATTCTTGTTAATATTTAGTGGTATATACATAAGTGATTAACCATGTATAAGATAATATTTTATGCATAAAGTGGTCTTATTTTAGTATGATCTTTCATGTTGGATTAATTCATTAATTGTGTGGCCGTGACGACACACCCACAATAAATAAACCATGAAACTGATCGAAATAAAATAAATGGTCTAATCATGAGCTTGTTCTGTTGGTTAGTTTATCTGGAAATTGATAAACTATCCCAAGACCTAGGGGAGAAACATCTCGAACCTTTTGGGTTCGTGTTTACAGCTTTCCACCTGTCCACCTTTGTATCTCCTTGTATTTTATTCATCTTGGATTCTAACCTAAGCTGCCTCTAGTAGCTTGGGAACTCCATCCATTACATATGCCTTTATCTCACATGATGGTTAGGGGTAAAATGGGGTTTTACATAAAACAAACCTTGGGAATGTAGTCCCTACCTATTAATGAGGATAAGGATCGCAGGCTAACAAATTTATTTTAAATAAATTAATTAAAAAGAAACCATTAACATATAGAGGTCTTGGTCTAGCTGATGATCATCCATGCATGAAATTATATATATTCATAAATAAAAAAATAATTCAATGCATTAATAATTATTGTTTAAGATAAATCACGTTCAAATCAATTAATTATCTTTAATTAATCAATCCTTTAATCTTAAACCCTATTCTGAATTTTTATGAGATTATTATCCATCGTAATGTTAAACAAATTAATTCATTTAAAATTATCATTGTACGTAACTTGTACCTTGGAAGAAACCTAGTGAATTCACGTTCATAACTACCCAATGAGTAGAAATGAACATTACATAGAATTTAAATTAAACACATATATATATAATACACTGATCATGAGTTGTGACTCATGTTTACACCTACACTTTGGAACATGTCTCCAGGGTTTTTATAATATAATAATGAATTTTAATAAATCAACTTAATATAGATGAGTATACGGTGTGTAGTTCTGACTACACGGTGTTTACTTTATGTTCAATGTCCATCCGAAGTAAACACCCAGGGACATGGTATGTAGATATACTTCAGAAATTTTTTTAGTAAACACTATGTCCAGTGGGACACACACCGTGTTGTATCCACATTTCATGGTTTCCATCCAAGAAATCTGTGTATAGGGTACACAGTCTAACCATAACATGAAGGGACTACACACTCTCTTCCATGGACCATATAGCGTGTAATCCGGAAACCATGTGCCACATGTTCCTGGTCAAAACATGGAGTTGTAAAGACATAGATTGTAACGCCCTGATCCTAGTTACCCAGATTCAGTGCATTATTACGTAACATTTGCATGATACAAGGAATCATGTCCTGAAAGACCGATCAGTTTTGCATCCTTGGAAGTACTAGATACATTCATAAGTTTTACATTACATCATGAAATAAAAACATCAACAACATTTTTCCCCTTTTGAACACACATATGTCCATAGCCTATCCCTGGAGTTCAACTATAAAACACATCTTCACATCCTGGAAAAAAATAAAACATAGAAAGGTGTGAGCTCAGATGCTCAGTAAGGATAACAATATAGCAGAAACATTCATAAATAAGCATAAAAATTTAAGGCAATGTATAATACTAAAAAAATACTTTTAAACTTAAAAATTATAATAATATAGGTAAAATAAAATCAAATAATGCCACTTAATAATTCCCATGGATATTTTACCATTCAAATAATCACAAGGAATATCAATATCCACTTTCATAATGATGGAATGCATAATGCCATACTTCATAACCACATAGTAAAGGCCTTGTGCCAAGACTACAAATAAGATTTTGTCAATGGATTGTGCCAGGAGACGAGTTTGTCTCATAAGACCTACCGATGCATCGATGAGCTATCGTGGGCTCCAACCACCTCTTACTGTGTACAATGCATTCCTCATATGAAAATGTTTAAACATAACATAAACATTCATATTAGAACTATCATACGAAATGTCAATAATTTATCCATAAACCACTAATGGTATAAAATAACACATACATAGTGAAAAATATCACAAAACATTCAATACAATATGAAATATTTGGATCATAATAAATCAACTTAAAACAAGATTAAAATCCATCAATAGGATTTCGACATAGATGAAATCAAATTTTTTTTTAGAGAAATATCTATTTATATTTTGAAATCATTTTATAGTCATATAATCATAAATGGAAAAATTAATTTTAAAAATGATCTTATAATATTGTAAAGGAAGCTTCGACAATGTTATAATAGTAAAAAATATCCGCACCTGCAGTATAAGTTAAAAAAAGACATTCTTACCTTAATTTTGTCGAAAAGGTCATAAAGTACCTTGTTTGGAAAATGACGGAATGATTCCATTCAAAAAATATATGGTCAAATAAGCATTTATGAATTTAACCAATATTCTAGTAAATAGTAATAATGTTTTGAATTAAATTTTTAAGAAAACATGGATATGGCTTATAAAGTGGTCTTAGTAGATACTTATGTAAAAACAACCCTGGATAATAAAGAGATTGTGATATTAACCCTTACGTTGTAATTTTCATTAGTTGATGGTATTTTAACCTCCAGTATTATAGTTAAAACATTGTACTTACATTTTACAATAACTATATACATAAATATGATATCGTATATGATCTTATAATATTTCTTTGTTAATAATCTTTTAGTAGTATCATCATTTTGGGTGTTAACTGATTCGTTTCCCTTTATATTATTGGTTATATAAGCCATGTTTGTTATGAAAAGGATGTATTTGATTCATATACAGAATTATATTATGTTTGTAAACATTATTTTTATTCCTGAAATGAAAATTATTCTTAAATGATTATGATGGGGAATGAATCTCATCGTGTTCGTGGAGATGGTAACCTGTACGTACGCACGAGCGACAATATCATTATATTGATGGAGAAATAGTATGTAATTGGATTATATATAATATATAATGAATCATTAACATGTTATATTTATTATTTACATTATTTAAATTCATTATTACACCCATTAAAATAATGAAGTGATTGAATAACAAACTACACCACGATGTGGAAACCGTAATCCGTACATACACACATATGGTGACTTTGCCATTTATAGGACATATAGAATAATGAATATTGTTGTAATATTTGTATAATAAAATCACAGTATATAGAAGTTATTGGATTTATTATTTTATAATTGAAACATCAAAGAAAGAGGACGTGGAATAAGAAATGAACTTGAAATAGGTGATGAAACATTTACCTATTCTTCGGGTGCTTCCTTTTGATTTGATCAAAAGGGCTCCATAGGATGGCTTTCTGACAAATAGAAGGAATATAGGATGAATGGAGGTATGTTGGGAGGATATTTGGGAAGAGTTTGGCCAATCCAAAGGGATTCAGAGGTGTGAAATTAAGAGAAGGGGAAGTGCCCATTTGTAAGAGAGGCGAGGGTCACTTTAAGAAATGCTTGAAATATTGTTTTATAATGAAATACTTTTCGGTTTATAATGCCTTAAAAATGAATTATTTAATTGATAAGGTGTGTATGGGTCTAAAAATTCTACACCAATAGTTTTTATACAGGTTTAGGGCATCATATTAACCATATCTTTTATATTTACCATTTAGTTAAATAGTTTGTCATTTACCATGACTCGTTGAATTTTTATTTTATATGGTTAATAAACATACTATAACTTGCCAGGAGAACCACATGTCGTGTATTATTAATATATATAACTTTTTATAATTCCTTTGTGGGATCCATATATTTTTAGGAATATTATATAAATTAATAATATAATATTTGTTTTAAAAACTCAATTATGTCAATTTTGACACTATTTAGTATTTGATTTTTTTGAAAGCCACAAAAACTTTATCACTTCTAATAAAATTTATTTAACCAATCCTAACATGTCATAATAACTTATAAAATTAGTGGAAATCATCATAATTCTCAATTTACATTTATTTCGATATTTATAATATTGATTATTTTAATATTTCATTAACAAAGTAATTACTGCATCCTCATTTTGTCCCAAATAATTTAGATTATTTAATTTCTAAAAAATATAAATAAAATACCATTATGTAGGAAATATTTTTATCTTTTTAATTAATATTTATAGTAGAATTTATATTGTGTGTAACCCTATATTAAAAATGGTTTAGTTATTAAACATTGAATTTAACTATTTTAACTCTTATTTTAATAATATAATAATAAATGTCCTAATCTAATCCAAGTGGACTAAAGAGGGCCATATTTTTTTCCTAAGGTTGTTTCTGGAAAAATTATACTTATACAATAGAATTAAAACATGTGTTAGGGTAATTATGATATCATTTTTACCTTTACTTACACAATTTACTTTTAACTGTGGTAAATAAAAGTCAAAAGTTACTATTACCCAAAAATTATTTTCATCTTATTTAACCACATTTTACTTATTGATATTAACCATGTAACACAGATTTTTGAAATTCAACTCACAGAAGTAGTAAAATTAAGTTTTATACAAATTTGCATATACACCTAGAAGGTGGGTAAAATATGGTAAAAAGTTCGATAAAATTTTATATAACTAAACTTATTATAAAATGACTCTAAGGAATTATTTTAAAACTATATAGGTATGATGTATATATTTTGACCTAAAATAAATTAAAATAAAATAACTTATTATTTAAATATAATGTCAGTTTTAACAAATAACGTATTGCTTTTTCACCATTCATAAAAAAATTAATGATTTCAAAAAAATACCAAAAATTCACCCTAATATAATGTCAATAATCCGAATCCAAAAATGAAGTCCATTTTGAAAGATAAAATTTATAAAATTTCAAAAAGTGGGTATTACTATTCATAATGGTTAGTTTGAACTCAAAGTTGTGTACACCATAAGCTATTATATTATCCAAAGGGAAATGCACCGTAGAAGCATGGGGTGTTACATTCTACCCTCATAATAATTTAGTCCTCAAAATTTCTAGAATATTACAACATAAAATATTCAGGTGGTTCCTCATCATAAGTTCCTCAGGTTCCCACATTGACTCTTCCATCTTACGATTTCTCCATAGACCAATTACCAAACGAGTCGTCCGGTCTCTCAGCACTTGTTCTCTTGTATCAAGAATCATGATAGGATCTTCACAAAAATATAGATCAGGTTCCATTTAAATTTTATCATAGGTGAGTACATGTGTTGGGTTAGGCATTTATTTTCTCAACAGTGATACGTGGAACACACCGTGAACTTTGGAAAGACTTGTATGCATTTACAAATGGTAAGCCGCAACCCATGTCCATTCAAGAATTTCAAAAGGTCCGATGTACCTGGGACTTAATTTACCCTTCTTATTGAATCGTATAAATCCCTTCCATGGAGATACCTTCATGAAAACATGATCTCCTACCTGAAATTACAAATCCTTCCTTCGGTTATCAACATAGCTCTTCTGCCAACTTTGAGTATCTTTGATGTGGGTTTGGATAACCTTCACCTTTTCCATCATTTCCCGAACAATTTCTTGGCCTACAAGTTTTCATTCACCCACATCATCCCAACAAGTTGGTGTGTGACATCTGTTTTCAAATAACACTTCATGTGGTGCCATATGAATACTTTAATGGAAGCTATTGTTAGAGGAAAATTCACCCAAAGGTAAATATTGATCCCACATACCTTGAAAGACAAGTGAGAAAGATATCAACATGTCTTATATGGTTTGAATAGTCCACTTTGATTGTCCATCGGTTTGAGGATGGTAGGCAGTGCTCAAATAATGTTTAGTATCCAGGTCTTTCTGAAGACTTTTTTAGAAAATTTTTATAAAATGGGGATCACGATCAGAATAAATTGATAGGGGTACTCCATGAATTCTTATAACATTATTAATATACAGTCCTTCTAAATGTTCATGTGGTAAATCATCTCTTATAGAAATAAAATGTGCTGACTTGGTAAAATGATCAATAATGAACAATATTGCATCATTCCTTTTAGGAATCTTTGGTCGTACCATGAAAAAATACATCGTTATATCATCCGATTTCCACTCAGTTATGGGAAGAGGTTTCATTACTCCTCCATGATATTGCCTACCAGCTTTTACTTGTTGAAAAAACATACATCTTGAAAAAAAATCAACAATATGCCTCTTTATGTTGTCCCACCAAAAATGATCCTTAAAATCTCTATATATCTTAGTGCTACTAGGGTGTATAGAGAAACTGGATCTATAAGAATCATCCAAAAATCCTCATTTTATATTAGGTATATCAGGAACACAAATTCTCTTCCCAAATTTCAAAATTCCATCTTCATATACGACGTCGATCAATCTCCCATCATTCAGAGCATTAATTTTCTTTTTAAATTCCTCATCATCAGTCTGAGAACTTTTTATCATTTATAGTAAAGATTATTTGGCAACTATTTGAAATAATATTTATGTTTCACCTTCAATGATTATTCACATATACATTTTTACTAGATCCATGAAAATAAGATCCTTTTCAACTATCATCTTTTTCAAAACTCCATGATCCTTTCTGATCAAAGAATATTCCACCTTATTTTCCTTGCCTAGGTGGTAGTGTATTGTGATATAATAATCCTTGAGTAGTTCAAGACTTCTCCTTTGCCTCATGTTTGTGTTCTTTTTGTGAGAAACTATAATTTAAAATCTTTTTATGACTATAAATATCACATTTTTCACCATAGAGTTGGTGTCTCCATATCTTCAATGTAAAGATTATAGCTGCTAACTCAAGATCACGAGTGGGATAGTTTCTATCATGAATATTTAGCTATCGCAATGCATAGGAAATAACTCTATCATTATTCATAAGGACACAACCAAGTCCTTTCATTGAAGCATTAATATAAATAAAAAACCAATCATTCCCGGATGGTAGAGTCAAGATAGGAGTGTTGACTAAAATTCTCTTCAGTTCTTAAAAACATTATTCATTCTCTTTTTTCCAAAAAAATTTAACTCTTTTATGTGTGATCCTGGTTAATGGGTTTTCCAATCAAGAAACATTATGGAAAAAATTCCAATAATAACCTGATAAACCAATAAAACTGCATACCTTAGTTATACTCATTAGTACTGGGCATTCTTGGATTGACATTGTCTTAGAAGGATCAACAGAGATTCCATCGTTAGTGAAAATATGGCCAATAAAAAAAAATTCCTGAATCCATAATTAATACTTGCTAAACATCCCATATAATTCATTTCTTTTAAGAGTCTTTAGGATGATGCGCATGTGAATCTCATGATTTTCATATATTTTTTTAGTATACCAAGATATCATCAAAAAATACCACTAAAAAGTCATCACGATATTCTTTGAATACTCTGTTCATTAGATCCACAAAATCCGAGGGTGCAGTAGTCAGCCCAAAAGGCATTATTGTAAACTCATAATTCCCGTAACTATTTCTAAATTCTATTTTTAGAATGTCTTCCTTCTTCACACACAACTGATGATATCCCGATCGAAGGTCAATCTTTGAAAGATATTGATATCCATGAAGTTGGTTTAATAAATAAACAATGTGAGGTATGGGATACTTTCTCTTTATTGTTATAGAATTGATCTCCTTGTAGTCAATGAACAACCTCATAGATCCATATTTATTATTATCAAAAAGGATATGGGATCCCCACAGATAAGCACTAGGGAGAATAAATCTCTTATTACTCAATTAAAATAGTTTTTTCTTTAGTTCCACTAATTCCACAGTGGCCATTCTGTAAGGGGTCTTCAATATGGGCTTTGAAACAGGAATTAAGTTAATAGAAAACTCAATTTTTCATTCGGGATGATGTCCAGAAAAATCCTTTGGAAAAACATCAAAATATTCTTCCACAATAGGTGTTTCCTCTATTCGAATATTAATTTCCTCACACATAGTTATTTAATTCTCTTCTTCCCCAAAAATTGAATTTAGTAGAGCTACTAGGGACAGATATTGATAAGAATCAGGTCATGACGTTTCTACACTAAATATAGGTACTCCTTATCATCATCAAAAAAATTATCCTACTTCTTATTATAATAAATTTTGACATCATGTTCTGAAAGCCAATCCAATCCGAGGATTATATCAAATTCAATCATGTGTATGATGATGAGATCAGCAGATAACGAACATTTTTATTCCATAATGGGAACTGATTCACAAAACATTGTTGCAATGATAGTTCCCTTTGGTGTTTTGACTAAAAAATCCCTTTTTAAGACAAATTTAAAATATCTAATTTTCATAGAATATTGGGATTATATGGATCTATGAGATGATCCACAGTCAAATAAAGCATTATCTAATCTTTCTAAAACCATTAAATTACCTGCCACCATGTCTTTCGGAGCTTCAACCTTAGTATTATTGATCGCATATGCTTGTCCTTGCTCCATTTTCCTTTTTTGAGGTACGTTACCTTGGAATTTAGGAAATTAATTTTCATAATTCACATTTTCTATACAATTGTAGCACTCAAAAACCTCTTTCTTCCCCTTATAATCACGAGCATGGTGGCGTTTTTCACCACACTTGTAACAGACTCCTATTATATTCAGGAAAGTACCGGGGGGTTTCTTCCCACATTTACTAAAGGATGTATATTCAATATTTCCCCTCTTCCTCTTATTTCCATTCCCAGAGTGTTCAGCAGATCTCTTCTTATCCTAATTATATTTAATGTCGTAAGACATAGAGAATTACTTTTTTGTCTTGATAGAACATGAGAAAAAATATCTTCGTATGATGGGAAGGATTGTGAGACAAATTCATTACAAATAAATGGTTTTAACCCATCAAATAATCGATCAATATTACTTATTGGGTTATTTATACAATATGTTGCATGCCTTTTTAACCATGAAATGGTTTCCTTATATTTTGTAACATTCTCATCTTCCTTCTGCCTCAGACTCAGAAATTGCCTTTCTATATCCGCTCGATGGTCATGGGGAAAGTATTTTTCTATGAAAATCTATTTAAACTGCCTCCATTCAATATTTTATACTTCATCATCTTCCTTTGTGTTTTGAATCAATGACAACCATTGATCTGCATCTCCCATGAGGTGATAAAAGGCCATGACAACGTTTTCCCTTTCGCTACTCCCCAAAGCGTGAAATATTTTCTCTAAGTAATTTATCCATTTCTTAGCTACTAATGGATTTTTACTCACATTTATTATTGGTGGTTGTTACCTAATTAAGAGTTCCAACATTGATCCTCCATGTTGTGGATCAGGGTGCCCTATAAAGGTATAGTTATTATTCATAACTTGAGTGAGTTGTTCCAGTATGGTGATAAGAAGATCAACACCAGTTTTTTCGCTAGCTCCACTATAATTATCCTGAGTAGGAGGGTAATTCCTACATGGATTATATGCATTGATACGGTTTCCATTCCTTCCACTAGGTGCTATTTCTAAACAATGGAATACACTAGATTAGTTTATGAATCACAATACATAACTCCAAACATAGAAAACAATTAACATAAATTGAACAGTTTATAGATATAATCAATAATCATAAGAATGTTTCATTTCAAGAAGTATATAATCATAAACCCTTCATAATGGTTTGTAAAAAAATGAGAATTATCCTAAGAATATCCTCATGGAGTGCCGTAACCAAGAGTGTAGCCAGGCCCATTGTCGGGCACCAGTTCCCATTTGCGTCTAGCTCAATACGGTGTTTTCAGGTTTTACCCCTAGGTACATCTGCGCCAAAGCCGCCTCTACATGATCGTATCCAGACAGAGATGTATTTCTTGTAAAACCCACAAAATATCTACAGTACAAAAATTCTTTGAATTTTATCTATAATAATCCTCAAAGTCCATATTAGGGTAATGTTCTATAATCCGAATTTTTCTAAATATAGTTTCCAAGGTTTGTACTAAACATCCACTAATACCACCTATAATGCCCAGACCCCAGTTACCTAGAGTTTTTGCATTATTACATAACATTGGCATGATACAAATAATCATGTCTCGAAAGACCAATCAGTTCAGTAGCCTTGGAAGTAATAGAAACATTCATATGTTTTACATTACATCAGGAAATAAAAACATCAACAACATTTTGTCCCCTTTTGAACACACTTATATCCCTATCCTATCCATGTCGGTCAACCCTAAAATACATATTCACATCTGGGAAAAAAATAAAACATAGAAATGAGTTAGCTCAGATGCTCTGTAAGGATAAAAATATAGCAAAAACTTTCATAAATAAGGATAAACATTTAAGGTAAGGTATTAGACTAAAAAAATCCTTTTAAATTTAAACTTCAGAATAATATGGAAAAGATAAAATCAAATAATGAAATTTACTAATTAACATGGATATTATACTTGTCAAATAATCACATGTAATATAAATATCCACTTTCATAATGATGGAATGCATAATTCCAGACTTCATAACCACATAGTCAAGTCCTTGGGCCAATACTACAAATAAGATTTTGTCAAGGCCTTGTGCCAAGAGACTAGTTTCTCTCATGAGACCTACCGATGCATCGAGTTGCTATGGTGGGATCCACCCGTAACTTACTAAGTCCAATGCATTTCTCATATGAAAATATTTAAACATAACATAAACATTCGTATTAAAACTAGCATACAAAATGTCAATACTTTATCCATAAACCATGAATGGTATAAAAATAACACATCCACAGTCAAACATATCACAAAACCTTCAATACAATATGGGAGATTTGGATCATAATAAATCAACTTCAAAAAAGCTTAAAATCCATCAAAAGGATGTTGACATAGAAGAAATAAAATTTTTTTAATGGAAATATCTCTCTCTCTTTTGAAATAATTTAATAGTCATATAATTATAAATGGAAACATTAATTTTGAAAATATTCTTATAATCATGTATGGGAAGCTTCGACGATGTTATAACATTGGGAAATAGTCTCACTCGCTGTATAAGTTAAATGAAGACAATATTACCTTAATTTTGTCAAAAATGTCATAAAGTACCTTATTTGGAAAATGAAGGAAATATTAATTTCAAAAAATATATGGTAAAATTAGGGTATAAATGAATTTAACCCATTATTATACCATCCAAATAATGAAGTGTTTCAATAACAAACTACACCACGACGTGGAGATGGTAATCCGTATGCACACATGTATGGTGGCATTATCATTTATAGGATGGATAGAATAATGAATATTATTTTACCATTGTTATAATAACATCACAGTATATTTAAGATACTAGAGTTATTATTTTATAATGGAAAGAACAAAGAAATAGGAAGTGGAAGAAGAAAAGAACTTGAAAGAGGTGATGAAATATTTACCTCTACTTCGGGTTCATCCTTTTGATTCGATCAAAAGGGCTCTATAGGTTGGATTTATGACCAAAGAAAACCTCAAGGATGAAGGGAGAAAAATTGGATGGATATTTTGGTAGGGTTTGGCCAAGCCAAAAGGCTTTGGAAGTGTGAAATTAAAGGTAGGGTAAGTGCCCTTTTATAAAAGAGGTGAGGGTCACTTTAGAAAAAAAAGCTTGAAATATTATTTTATAATAAAATAATTTTCAGTTTATAATGGCTCAAAAATGAATTATTTAAATTCCAAGGTGGGTATGGGTCGAAAACCTCTCAACCAATAGGTTTTAGATAGGTTTAGGTCATCCTATAAACATTATCTTTTAGATTTAACTCTTAGTTAAGTAGTTTGTCATTTACCACGACCCTTTGTATTTTTTTATTATATTGTTAATAAACATTCTATAAAATTACAAGAAATCCCCATGTAGTTCATTATTAATATATATAAACTTATCTAATTCCTTTTTATGATCCTTATATTTTTAGGAACATTATATCAATAAAAAATATAATATTTGTTTTAAAAACTCCATTATGTCAAATTTGACATTATTTAGTATTTGAATTTGTTGAAAGCCATAAAATCTTTACCACATCGAATAAAATTTATTTATCCAACCCCAAATGTCATATTAACCTAGAAAATTAGTGTAATTAATCATAAGTTTCAATTTTCAATTATTTGGATACTTATAATATCAATTATTTTAATATTTCTGTAATAAGGTAATTACTTCATCATCATTGTGTCACAAATAATTATATTATTTAATGTATAAAAATTATAAATAAAATACCATTATGTATGAAATATATTTAGCTATCTAATTAATATTTATAGTCTAATTTATATTTTGTGTAACACTATATTAAAAATGGTTTACTTATTAGACATTGAATTTAACTCTTTTAACTCTTCTTTAAATAAAATAATAATAAATATCCTAATCTAATCCATGTGGACCAAAGAGGATAATATATTATTCCTAAGGTTTTTTTGGTCGAATTATACTTATATAATAGAATTAGGACCTGTTTTGGGGTAATTATGATGTCATTTTTACCCTTAATTACCCTATTTACTTTTAACAGTGGTAAATAAGTCAAAATTTACTGTTTACCAAAAAAATCATCTTATTGAACCACATTTTACTTAATGAAATTTTCCATGTCTCTTGGACTTTTTAAACTAAACTCACAGATGTGGTAAAATTATGTTTTATACAAATTTTCAAATGCTCCTAGGAGGTGGGTAAAAGATGGTAAATAGTTTGATAAAATTTTATATATCTAGACTTATTATAAAGTGAATCCAATGAATTACGTTGAATATATATAGGTATTATGTATCTATTTTGACATAAAATAAATTAAAATAAAATAACTAATTATTTAAATATAAAATCGGTTTCAACGAATAACGTATGTTTTTTTCACTATTCATCAAAAATTGAAAGTTTTCATAAAAATAAAAAAAATATACCCTATGCTATTTTCTATATTACAAATCCAAAAATTAAGTCCATATTGAATGATGAAATTTATAAAATTTAAAAAAGTGGGTACTACTATTCATAATGGCTATATTGATTGGTTGTGGTGTGTTTGAACACGAAGTTGCGTACAACACAAGCTATTGTATTATTCCAAGGGAAATGTACCATGTATGCATGGGGTGTTACATAGATAGGATCCATTTACATGGCATGATTTGGCATACCAGTCCAATGCATTGAACCTAGACTACACAACATGTACTTCTGAATATATGTCGTTTATTCTGGTGTTGTACTACCATGAACTTTTGGTATGTCTAGATGAGATCTTCTATATTATTTTAATCAAAATTAAAAGAAAAAATCATTTCTATAAGGTGAATGTGAAACGATAGAGGAGGAACCAATCTTGAGATTTGGACATAATGAATGTTTAACATGAATTCAAACAACTACAATATTAAATACATAAACCACTAAAATAAACTAAATAATTATAATCAACGATATGACTCCCTTTGATACCACCAGTAGGTTTTGGGCGCAGCAGCAACACATTGGTGGGTGTACCCAACTTCAGTTTTAGCATTAACAATGATCAATCTGAGATCCATCACGATAATAAAACATTGGATCTTCATAATAGAAAGAAGAACAGAAAAGAATTATCAGATTCCTAGAACCATAGATAAGATCATCATATATTGGTTATAATTAATTTAATTAATTGACATGAATTAACTTGATGGATTTTTCTATACATTGATGTTTCCGATCACGATCCAATGTGATCCATCGTTGCATCGTAGAATCTAGGTGTAGGATTTCTCTAGCAGTGATCCACACATTCTCCACGTATCTTTGGACGTCGCCGAAGGGATTTCCCAGTGCTAGCACCGATGATCTTTCACTTTCCATGTCCACCTTCGATATCCTTGATCCGGTGGAGGAGGATCTCTCTCTAGAAGCTTGAGAGTGTTCTTGGATATGTTGTGCTCAACCAGCAAAAAAATGGATTGGCTAATGATAATTATATATTTGTATTTTAATTTCATAGAATAATAAAATTAATTAATTACCCGAAAGCATTTATTTATTTCATTTAATTCTTAGTAATACCCCATGTATAATAATTACATTTGACTATTCTTATTACTTGACATGCTCCCAGCGAATAACACCTAATATTATTTAATTAAATAAATAATATTACTTCTCATAAATTCCCAGAAAAAATACAGGGTGTGTATATTTAATATACATGGAATGTACATTTATTTTTCCAATTTTCTTTATTTCCTCCACCATATTTATTAGACCTTAATTAATGGATATTTTTTCTAAAATAAATATCACTGAATTACTCGCTAATAAATATATTATTTTTCCCACAATATATTCTCTTGAATAATTAATGTTGAAATAAATGAAATCAGGTATCCTTAAATTATTATTAAATAACAATCGGGAATAATCTTTATTTAACTTATTAAATTAGTATTTAACTGAGAAACTTAGACACACATAGTGTGTGAGCCTCTAAGGCACTTTCTCAATGGAATTCGGTGGAGCTTGTCTAAAGTACAAGGTTAGAATCTTGCAACACGCCAAGGAACCCATAGATAAATATGTTAATGATACAATGATGTGTAACCTCCTATGAATGCTTATTTTTAATGTAATCCCTTTGTCTCGATATCTCAAATCAAGGGGGTTTCATGCTATTGCCATCAACCCATGAGCTCAATTATTCGTTATTTGACTTTCTGGAATTGAACTCGACCATTCATAACGATGGCCATGGATTTATTTAGGCTATATAAATTCCATAAAAGGTCATGAGATATATACTTCCATAATGGAACAGAAGGGACAAATCCTTTATTACATTATCTATTAATGTAGTATAACTCATGGGACACCCCACATATCCTACCACGCTGCGAATAGTGTGTTGTCATAGTTTTTGTCAATACATCTATGTGTGTGTATTGTAATACCGATTAATAATATTCTAAAAATCTAAGGACCAATACACACGTCCACAGAAAGGAACTTCCACTGACACTATAAAATGTGGATTTTCTGCTGGTGGGTCTTGTTCTCATAATATCCTCCTAGATATTACCAAGGGAGCATTCCATGAGAAGGTTCCTCAATGTTTTAGGAGTCCTTGACCATAATGGCTTGTATTATTTTTTTCCCTCAAAAAACATTATCTGTCCATAGAAATATATTCAAGAACAATGGTATAACACTTTCGGTTTCTCATCATAGCAGGGATCTACTATTACCCTTTAATGAAACAGTTATCCTTAGGACATTATCACATGTATTGTCATGAAAAAGAACAATCAAGATGTGATAAGGTATTTACTAATGTATAAAGTATAAATTAGTTGGTTCTAGGCCACCAACTCCAACACCTTTAAGTTTACAATGGCTAGAAAACAAGGTGATAGTTGTTGTAGGGTAGATACCTATGAAAGGATAATGCATCATTCTTCTTTTTCCATATGTTTGAATGGGTAGAACTTGGGATATGTTAACATAAAATGAATTAAATAAAACAACCAATGAATTAATGTTGAGTCTTCCATATTACAGGTTTAGAGCTCTAACTGTTTGTTATTTTATAGGTATGGCTCTAGGTCAACAAACTCTTTAGGATCACATAGAAGATGTCTACCTAGATCTCCTATCAGATAACCACAAGGTTTAGGTAGACAACGAAAACACATGGAATAGGAAACTCCAAAAGTTTCAGCGCTAGAGTCTGCCAAAGTATGAGGGCTCCATTTAAGATGCAGTCACATAAGACTAGTTGGAGGAGGTTGAGATAGGCTTCAGTTTGATCTGTGCTCGAATAGAGCACTGAGTGTCCTTGGTTGTGAGGATGCTTCATGCAGCAGTGAGGCAGTGGTGGTTCATTTTCTTCAGAGATTATCAGGAGTCAACGTTCTCATGGGAGTATTTCTGAGACATGTTTAGAGTCGAGTTTCTTTCTTTGACTGTGAAGTCGTCCATCCTCCGTGAGCTTCTTACCCTTCGACAAGGGACCTCCATTGTGCGAGAGTTTGGAATTCATTCAAGAAACCTTTTATGATATGCTTTAGACCTGTTTTCAAATGAGGAGGCCAGGGTGAGGCATTTCGATGAGGATTTGCATCCAAATATACAGTTTCAGGTCACCAAATTTATGCTAAAGACATATCATGAGGTGCTGAAGAGGACAGAGGTCGTCGAGAGGACATTGTATAGAACTGGATCATCACGATAGGGAAGTCATCATGAATCCTCACAAAGACAAGCTGTGGTCTGGGGTTCCCGGTTTTCAGGGTAGAAGAGTCTTCATTCGGTCGGGGGTAGGTCCTAGCCCTAATCATCTCATTTCTCTGTGGGAAGAATCTCTCTTCCCAATGACAAGGGATCGGGAACTTGTTTTTCTTGTGGTGGTTATGGTCATCAGCCGTGAGAGTTCCTCACTGTTCAGAGCAGTAATCATGCACCAAGTGTTCTTCTCTAGGTTCCTCGGTTGTGGTAGTTTCAGTAGTGGCAGCAGTAGTAGGTTGCACTAGCATTAGATCTGTAGAGGGTAGTTGAGGCAGGCCGAGGAAATCCCCATGTCTCTCCCCATCCATAGAGTGTAGAGCAGAACCATGGTTGTGGTCGTCACTTGGGTCAATGAGGTCTCGGAGGAGGTCATGGTCAGCTTTATGTTTTAGCGTTTCCCACTCTAGGCGATCCAGACGTCGTTTGAGGTACCCTTTTCTTATTTTCTACCTTATTGTATGCCTTTTTTGATTCAGTAGTGACACACTCCTTCATATCACCTACCCTTATCCATGCTTTTGGACTTGAGGTGGAGAGGATTTCAATGCCCCTGGCATTGACTACGACAGTTGGAGGCTGAGCTGGCATGTTTGAAGTATGTAGAGACTGAGAGAATTTTTTGGGGTAGTACCACTCTTGGGGAGATTTTCTATGTTGGGGAATACAACCATATGATGTCATCCTTGAAATGGATTGGTTGTATTCAGTGCAGGCTATCGTGGATTTATTCTGAAGGTAGGTTGTGTTCTTCGATGCGGATGTAGATCCAGTGGTGTTAGTTGGCGAGAAAGATCCACAGATGGGTCGTAGGTGTGTTTCATACTTATCATCCATGATAGATGAGATAATGTTGAGTTCATCAGAGGTTCAGCAGTTGGTGTTTCCTAGGGTCGTAGAAGAGTACCCAGATGTATTTCTAGAGGAGGTTGTATCATTACCTCCTCGACAAGAGATCAAGTTTGAGATCGAGCTACAACTAGGAGTGTCTCTTATCTCTATGTCTCCATATAGGATGTCCCCGTTTGAGTTACGAGAGCTACATATACAACATCATGTTCTTTTACAATGCAGTTTTGTTAGGTCAATTGTGTCACCGTGGGGTGCACCAGGTTCGTTTGAGAAGAAGGCTGATGGCAGTTTTCACTTTTGTGTCAATTATCATAACATGAACAAAGTGATGATAAAGAATCCCTATCTTATTACATGGATTGATTATTTATTCCATCAACTGAATGGTGCAAGTTTGTTCTCAAAGATCATCTTACGATCATGATATCATCAGATGCATGTGAAGGATGAGGATATCCCAAAAACTGCATTCCATTGTTATCATGGGCATTATGAGTTCTTTGTAATGCTATTTGGCATCACAATTACTCCACATGTGTTAATGGTATTGATGAATGTTGTGTTCCATGAGTTCTTGGAAAAGTTCATTATAGTATTCATCGACAACATCCTTGTGTACCCCACGTCTAAAGAAGAGAACATAGAGAATCCACACGCCATTTTGGCAGTTATTCGTCAACATCAGCTATTTGGGAAGTTGTTGAAGTGTGTGTTTTGGGCTCGATAAGTCTGTTTCCTGTTGAATGTGGTCTCCCAGTAGGGAGTAGTGGTGGATATATCTATGATATAAGCAGTTGTGTCTTAGGAAGCCCCAATACTATGTCATAGGTGCGAAGTTTCCATGGTCTCATAGGATACTACAGGAGGTTCATAGCCAATTTATCTTGATTTGTGACTCCACTGAAAACTTTTAATATGAAGGATCAGGAATTCGTATGTACTGATCTGTGTCATGTAGCTTTTTAGTATACAAAAGAGAAGTTATTAAGTGCTCTATTTCTTTGTCTTCTAGAAGAGGGAGTTTAGTTTCAAGTTGTCAGCGATGCTTCGCATCTAGGGTTATTTTGTGTTCTGATGTAATAGAGATCAGTTGTTTTTTAAGGGTCACGACAGTTAAATACCTCTGAAAAAAACTATACCACCAAGGATGTTGAGTTGGATTCTTTAGTGTTTTCTCTGAAATTTTGGAGACATTACCTCATTGGTGAGAGCTATGTGGTTTTCACAGATCATAAGTGCCTAAGGAATATTTTTTCCTAGCATGAACTGAATTTACGATAGAATTAGTGGATGGAGTTATTATAGGAATATGACCTCGAAATATCATATACACCGGGAAAAAGGAATGTTTTAGATGATGATATGAGTTAGAAGTCACATAGTGATGCATTGCGTAAATCTGATGACTCATTGAGAGTAATGGAAGAACTGTCAGCATTACATCTTGATATGGGGAAGTTGGGGGCAGAGGTTGTATTTTTTAGATGATTGTGTAGTCATCTTTGGTGTAGAAGGTGGAAGAGTTCATGTTGGGGGATCTAGAGGTGGTGGTTTGGGGAGATCGAGTTGTTTGTGGTGAGACCCCTGATGGTTGGTCGGAGGATGAACAACAACGAGTGTTGTATCATGGAAGGATTTTTGTTCCATTGACGATGCACAATAAGGTTATTATAGAGATCCTTAGTTATCATTTAGTATTGAATCCTAGCATGATAAAGATGGATCGAGCCTTGAGGAGCCAGTTTTGGTGGCATTGGCTGAAGTATGCAGTTGCAGAGTTCGTGTCTTTATATTTGGTCTTCCAGAAGGTGAATGCTGAACACTGTGTTCCTGGTGGTATCCTCCAGAAATTAGATATTCCTCATTGTAAGTGGGAGGAAATATCAATGAACATTGTTACTGGTTTACCTTGATCTCTAGGAGGACATGAATCTATTTGGGAGGTAGTATATTATTTAACATAATTGGCCCACATCATAGCAATTAAGGAGTCATGCTCAGTGGATGTTTTGTCGAGGAAGTATCTGGAGGAGGTGGTGAGACTTCAGGGGGTTCGAAGGAAGATCATTTCTGATCGAGATCCTCGTTTTACCTCTAGGGTGTGTAGAGATCATTAGCATGCTTTTGGTTCTCAACAATTCCTTAGCACTAGTTTTTATCCTCAAACAGACGGTCAGAAAGGGAGAAAAATCCAAAATCTTGAAGACATGTTACGCTCTTGTGTCCTAAATTTGGAGGTTCATTCATGAGGCACTTACCCTTGGTTTATTGTTCATAAAATAATAGTTTTCACTCCACCATCGATATGGTTCCATTTGAATCCATGTATGGCCGACCTTGTCGTTCTCTATTGTGCTAGACTGAGGTCGGAGAGTCAGCAATTTGTATACCAGAACTAGTGTAGAATACCATAGATATGGATTAGGTGATTCGTGAGAGGATGACGACTGCACAAGATCATCAAAAATCATATGCGGATCAAAGAATAAGACCCTTAGAGTTTGATGTAGGGGATCACATGTTTCTAAAGATGACTCCCTGTCATGGGCAATGAAGGATTGGTAGTGGGAGTAGGATTTCTCCTCGGGTTGTTGGGCATTTTGAGGTTTTATCTTTTTTTAGAGCTATGGAATATTGAGTAGAACTTCCCCCATAGATGAGGCGGATACATGACGTTTTCCATGTATCATAGCTCCTCTTTTTATCTTCACGATGACTCTCACATCATCTATTGGGGAGATATCGATGTTGATGATGTTGCGACCTTTGAGGAGCGGCCTTTGGAGATCCAAGACCTCAATGAGAAGGTGTTGTGTAGGCGTTCTATCCCCTTGGTTCATGTCCTGTGGAGACAAGATGGCATGGAGGAGAGTACCTGGGAATGTGAGTCACAAATACGTGCTCGGTACCCAGAGTTCTTTGATTTTTAACTCTTTTCATGTATTGATGTATCCTTTGTGGTAATAGACCATTCATGTTTATAATATAGTCTTCTTTTGTTTCTTATTGTGGCATTATCTCTTTTTAGAGGTATCTAGATGAGTGGTTCTTCAGACCCCGTTTCGTTTTCCATTTAGGTTTGTTTTGAATTATAGAGGATGAAAATGTTTTGAGAGGTATCTGATGTAATGGATCGGACCTCTCTGGTCCATTCCTCTGCAAAAATCTGGTGTATGAGGTGTTTCGGGAGGTCAAGGTGTCCTATCCTCAAAACATTACCAAATTTCTCTTTCTATGAACAGTTCTTTCAGTGAACAATTCCAACGGTAGACCGCTGTGAATAGTGCATCAGTAACCTTCTGTGAATAGTTTCATCGGTAACCTTATCTGAAAAGTGCAACGGTAACCTTATGTAAAACGTGACATCAGTGACCTTATGTGAATAGTATCATCGGTGAACTTCTATGAACATTGTCATCAGTAACCTTATGTGAATAGTGCAATGGTGACCTTATGTAATAGTGACATCGGTTACCTTTTCTGAACAGTGTCATCAATGACCTTCTATGAACAGTGTCATTGGTAACCTTATGTTAACAGTATAATGGTGACCTTATGTGAATAGTGACATCAGTGACCTTATGTGAATAGAGTCATCAGTGACCTTCTATTAATAGTGTCATCGGTAACTTTATGCGAACAATGCAACACTGACCTTATGTAAATAGTGCATCAGTATCCCTAGGTGAAAAGTGTCATCGGTAACCTTCTGTGAATAGTGCAACATTGAGGTTCCCATGATGGACTTTTTCCATTGGCAAATTTTGAGCTCATGAACTGTGTTCCCAAAACAGTGAGGTTCCAATGGTGAAATATTTCGTTTCCATAATTTTGAGTTCATAAACAGTGTTCCCAAAATGGTGATGTTCCAATGGTGACCTTTATCATTTGCCAAATTTTGAGTTCCTGAAAAGTGTTTCCATAATGTTGAGGTTCAAACGGTGTGGTTCCAATGCTAAGGATCATGAACAGTGATTTTCCTTTGCCAAATTTTGAGCCCATGAACAGTGTTTATAGCTTCCTATAGTTTCACCCCTTTAATGTTTCCATTGACGTAAAATGCCTTTAATGACTTCTTATAAGGACTCTATGGTTGATTCCAAGGCCGTAACTCCTATATTAATTTCACCTAAGGCTCAGGACATTTTTACATGGTCAAAAATCATGGTTTATTACGATCCACTTTTATTGGAAAACCCAACATATCATAGAGAACTACTCTATTAAATCTTTTAAAGGGATTAGATATCTTTCTCCCTCATTCTTACTCCTTGTTCTCGGGTCTGAGATACTCAAACATTCCTTTCCTTCCCATAATAGTTGTGCAATCAAGCTTTCCTCCTAGGATTTGTTCGGCTCCATTTTGATGCAAAGAAGAAATATCAATAATTATTAGATATAAGTTATGATCTATCATCAATATTTTGGGTTAATCTCCTTCTTTATATTTTCAATTTTTATTAAATTTTACCCCTAGGTTCCTAATGGGATTTTCTTGGGTGTTGGAAAATTTGGAGGAGTTCCTCGAGTGGATACAATTGTCACAGGGGAGGAGATCGTAACCCGTTGTGTGGCTCATTATTATATAATGAATGTCAGGAACTATTAAAGGTAGGGAATCCATTTCTTCTCTTTTCTTTTATGTGAAACTATAGAGTTGGCATGTTTTTTCACACCGGATCACAATGTAACCATCATAATAAATATTTGAACCGAATAAATAAATTGATATCGATTGTATGTTATTAATTCTTTGTATTCTAGATAGGGTGATATCTATGCTTGCTTGATTAGATTTTTCGTTATCGATTGAGATCAGTAAAGATCATAATGCTAGAATTAATTGATAATTGTTTGTCTAAAGATAAAAAGTAATGTAAATGAATCTTGTTTCTCTTGTTGTAATTTGATGTTAATAAAATTTGTTTTTTACACATGTTTAATTATTTGTGATATCTTACTATTTAGGATTCCTAATATTGGAACCTACTAATAATAAATCAGTTAATCCATAATGTATTAATGAACTAGTTGTTTGATAAAATATAATTACTTGTAGTGTCCTAAGTTACCCTCTTGCTTTTTTAAGGGCCAAGAGCCCATTTGATATTACGTTTCATTTCTTGTTGCTTGTGTTGTGGTGTGAGCCTGGATGGATATTGTGGTATGTGGGGGCATGGAGGCCTATTGGTTGTGGTAGAAGTTGACTCCTAGAGTGGAGAGATTCATTAGGTTATACATGTGGGTGTCAGGGATGTCACTAGGGATGATAAAATGGGTTGGATGTGACTGTTTGGATTATTACTAATTCATACTGGTTTTTTATCTGCTTTATATTCCCCACTACTCAAGGAATCTGGTATTTCTTAAACTTCTCAAAAAAAGGGGCGATGATTTGAGGGGTATGTCATGTGCTTTCTGTGTTTATCTTATCAAATGGATGATGGGTCTACGCTCTTGCTATAGGCAGAAAAGACTCGATATGTATTTCATCTACTCCCCGTGTTGACCCCCCTTGTGTTTAGTAGCATAGAATATTTTTTTAGAATGTTTGGGAATATGGGAAAGTAATTATGTTGTCAATAAATGATTTAATAAATGATGTTAACCCAAGGTGCTGGATCTTGTTGGGACTCAAAGCTGATGTTACAATTTAAAGGGACAATGGACATTGGGTGTGATGCTATTGAAATTTAATGAGAAATTGTAAATGGTTAATTAATTTTTAATGAATTAATTAATGCAAAGTGGAACTGGTAAAAACGGAATGAAGTAAGGCAATAAAGATATTTAAATGGTTGTTTGGTTATAAGATTCCTAGTCTTAGACGTGGAAGTAGAGATTATGAGAGACGTTAGCTATAGTTGAGTGTAAGACTAGGTTAAACCCAATGTGTGGTTGTGAGATATAATATATTATATAATTTTTTTGTTTCAATATGCTACTCCACCCTGTCAGTTAGGTAAATTGACACCCCAAGTATTATGAGCACTTTGGGGGGGGGGGGTTTCCCCAACATTCAGGTGGGAGGATATATGGCTGACTACCACCTTTGTCCCTTCTCTATTCTCTTGGTAGATAATTGTGCTGGGGGTAAAAATGGTTAATTTTCCCCATATATGTATGTAGAGGGATGTTATGACTTATGGTTAGTCATAGACATATATTTTGGATATAGTACCCTATATACTACTATAGGTGTAATGTGTATAGGCTAAGATGGCTTGAGGATCCTTACTCGGTGTATGGGAAGTAATGGCTTGAGATATAATACTCGACGTATGATACACATTATATGCGCTGAAGTGGCTCCCAAAAACTACTTGGTTACTTTATTACATGAACATGGTGGTTTTTTGGCATGAGGTTCATGTTTCGGTGGTTCTCCTAGGTGTCTACATGCAAGCCTTTTTTGAGAGAGAAGCTTAGGACGCGCGACATTGGGGAAAAGTGTCAAATCAGTGGGGAAGTAGTAGCGGGGTACCCTTTATATTCTTTATTATATTATATAATATTGTATGTGTTACATGGTGACAGTATCCATAGTGAGGTTGAGAACTTAGTATACCAGTTTAGGTGATAGTTAGTTTCACTTGTTGTTCACTGTTCTTTATCATGCTTTTATTACTTTTTCTCGAGAGGCTCTGGGGAGGATCCAACTAAGTATACTATTATACTCACACTATGAATATATAAAATGTTTTTTAGGTCACTTAGAGCATGTTGGATATCAAGATAGTTTCTACTAGCTTGGGGTTGTCAGAGCTGTTCGAGCTTGTGGTTGCTGCTGTTTTTACTTTCTTTTGGGAACACGCCATTTTCCCTTATAGTTTTAGTAGTTTTGAATGACATTACATATGTTCACTAGGGGTTTTATTTATATTTCAGTCTATGTTGGAGTTGTTTGGTGTCCATCTTATCTCTCTCTTTCTCATTTTTTCTCTTAGAGGGTAATGTCTCCCATCTATGTTTTTACTATACCCTCAATGCTAGTCGCCAACCCAGAACCTACTAGAGGTGGGACTTTGGGGTCATTATCTCCCTTCAAGCATTTCTGGCCCAGGAAGGGTACACCTTGTGGGGATGGGGTCATGACACATCTCGATGTAATAATGCAATCAAGGTTAATGTTGATCGATTGACTAAATATGGTCATTTCTATCTTATTCGAGATACTTACTCTCTAGATCAACTTTCTCAGTTGTATGTTAAAGAGATAATAAGGTTGAATAGAGTTCCCATCCCCATTATGTCTAATCTTGATCCTAGGATTACCTTTAACTTTTTAGAAGGCCTTCAGAAGTCATTAGGTACTGAATTAAATATTAGTACAACCATTCATCCTCAATCAGATGGGTAGTCAGAACGAACAATTCCAACCTAGGAGGATATTCTACGTGCTTGTTCCCTAGATTACTAGGGAAGTTGGGACCAAAATATTTACTTGGTTTTTTTGTTATAATAACAGTTTTCATTCATGTATACATATGTCTCCATTTGTGGCACTATATGTGAAGCAGTGTAGAACTCCAGCATTTTGGAATAATGTAGGTTAAAGGAAACTGATTCTACCAGAATTGGTAGAGGATATGGTAGAAAAATATTTATTGATTCAGAAAAACATGAGAACAGCATTGAGCAGGCTGAAAAGTTATGATGATAACTGAAGAATAGTTCTTTTTTCAGGTAGGTGATCATGTCTATTCAAAGTTTCTCCATGGAAATGTGTGAAACATTTTGCTAAGAAGGGAATGTTGAGTCCGAGGTTCATTAGACCTTATGATATCCTAGAGAAAGTTGGATCTGTTTCCTATAGAGTGGCTTTACCACCATGTTTATCTTAGGTACACAACGTTTTTCATGTTTCAATGTTGAGAAATTATATGCCAGATCCATCTCATGTTTTGAGCCCAAAGATAGTTTAGTTGGAAGATAATCTCTCTTATGAGGAACAACCTTTCCAGATTCTTGACCGAAGTGAGAACATGTTTTGGAATAAAGTAATTAATCATTTAAATGTTTTATGGAAAATCCATATGGTTGAAGAAGCAATGTGGGAATTTGAAAACGCTATGAGAGATAAATACCCCCACTTATTTGATAAGTGAATAAAATTGTGAGGAAGAAATTTCTAAAAGGGTGGAAGGATGTAACATCCAAGGTAAATAAAGAATAATACATTTTCATATTTGTGAATTAAATATTAATTTTACATTAAAGGGTATGTTATGTTTGATGGTGTACCCGATACGCAACAACAGGTTTCATTGAAATCTTACATTGCACACAATGTTGGGTCATACTGATAATTATTAATACAATATTATTTTAAATGGTAGTTAATTCATAACCGTTGTATTGGCAGGTATGGACATAACTTACTAAAATATTAACTTACATGTTTGTTAAATGTTTTTACATTTATCTGATAAATTTAAGAGACTTTAAATAATAAAGAATATGATTTTAAGTATAAATACTATAATATTCATTAAAAGGTCAATTTAAAACCTTTTTATAGAGAACCCTATTTAAATATAGTATTGTTAACTTTTAAATGTTCTATTTCACAAAATAAAATAATTCATTAGAATCGGGACATCAAAAAAAATTTGTTTGATTTTTTTCTATTTTTCTGATAAAATTCATTTTTAATGAACAATGAGTAATACTGTATTTTAATTCACAACTAACTTTTAATCTAATTTATTTATATGGTTATATGTCCCTATTAATAGTTCATAAAGTTAATGATATTATATTTTTACCAATTAATCCAATTTCAATCCTTGGAAGTATTTTCACTTTGAAATTGGACCAAAAAAAGTGTCAATCTTTTGATAGTTATTATTTATTAAAAACAAGATTTTTGTTTTGACAAATGAAATTTATTTCAAATTAATTTATACCACATTTGTGTATTGAATTTGGAAAAATGGATTCCATATTTGGAATCAAGAGATCTAAATTGTGTAACTTGGTTAGTTTTATATTTAGACCTTATTAATATTTACATTAGTAAATATTTTATTTACGTTTGTTAAAGAGTTAATTTGGAAAATAAGGGTAACAAAATATTATTATAAAAATATTAAATTTCCTTTAAATGTTTTTAAATCATTTTGGTTGATAAATTTCTTACCATGGGAATCCTTGGGTCAATTTTGGGACCCCATGGAGCCACATGGGAGTGATAATGACACATTATGTTAATTAATTTAAAGTAAAGAATAAAATGACATAAAAATATATCTTTATGTAAATAAATTTTTACATGGGGTTATATAAGTCATCTCATAAACTATAAATATTAATTTTAAATATAAAAATATTTCCTATATCCTAGTGTTTTTTTTTCAAAATTTTTAGAAATAAAATAAATAATGATATTTATGAAACAATAATTATGTAGTGTTTACCTCATTAATGAATGATTTAAATAAATAAGATTATGAAGATTAAAAAAATATCCAAAACCAGTCCAATTTTATTGGATGATTAAATTTATAACAATATTCATATGATCGTCAACTTTAATAAGTATTGGAACATTAGAAATCGAAAATCATTATATAATAAAATAATATTTTCAAAATATCCTATAGAGCCCCTCCTTCCCCTTATAAAAAGCCCTCAACTCTAACCCATTACTCACACCTCTCAAGCCGCTTGTCTCATCCATACTCTGTCCAAATAATATATAAAGATCCTTATCTTCCTCCAAGAAACCGTACCTTAGATAGAAGGCATGTCAACTAAACCTTTTAGTTCAAGCCAAGGGAAGTTACCCGATTTAAATGTAATGTCTTCTTTTAAGTTCTTTTCAATATTTTTTATATACACATACTAACATCTTTTTATTTCATTATTTTATAACAATAAATTTATCCTCAATATACTAGGTAGTTTTTATGATAAGTATTCAAACTACACTTACCACACCTGCATTTATTGGGTAAAGAACATGCTGTTTATGTGGACGGCAAACTACTGCCTCACGAAACGATGATTGTTCTATCATCTGTTACCACCTCTTATGGTGGCCATTATGATGGAAATGTTTTTATATGTGAAATATATTATATTTTTATTGTATCTATTCTTCTTAATTTTCCATTTATATTAATCCTTTATTGTTTCTATAATGGTTAAACGTGATAATTTCATTTGAGGAAGTGTAGACTACCACCCCCTCAAAGTGATCTGACTCATTCATGCCACATGTAGAGTGTATAAAGGATGTAATTAATGAAATTATATATGATATTATAAAGGAATTATAATATAACAATTTCACATTATGTTTTTATTTAATTAAAAAAACAAAATAGAAATTAACGTAGCGTTCTTTTGTACGTACGACTTACCATCTCCATGAATGGTGCATTTTATTTCTCATATCAAAATGTAATTTAGTATAATAAATACATATATATTCTGTATATATATGATATATATGATATATAAATCATAAATATCATTCTAGAGATAATGGACCTTTGACCACATGAACAACTTGTAATTATAAGATCATTTTTGACTCAAGTACCAAATATCGACAAAATGAAAATTATTAACTTAAATGATTACATAAGGTTTATAACATGGAAATAATTTATATAAAAATATTAATAATCGTGATAAAGGTTATTAATCATGTAGAAATTAATATTAATTTATTTTTCACGAGATTAAAGAACAAACAGATCAAGTCAGACACGAGGTAAGGGACTTCATCTCAATCTTCTTTCGTTAAGGCATATTTAATTTTATACGTGACTTTATCTTATATGGTGTATACACACCTTTGACATTTCATTTCATTCAATGTGAATATTTTAGTAAGAATCATTTTACTAAATGACAAAAAAAGAATGTTTCTTTTTAACGTAAGTGGTGACAACGATCATTCTGCCGTCGTGAGTATTATTTGATATTTGGATTCCTTTACTAGGAGTAATGTTTTTAAAAGGAAAATAAATACCATATAATCTTTTACGTATTTTGGTATTGAAACTGGTTTTGATAATAGATTTTTTATGTCAATTTATTTAAATGAAATATTGTGATTGAAATGTGGAAATGATATCTTTCCTTCAGATTTGTTTTATGTGTTATGAATATGTTATGGTTCTTTGGAATTGTTTACGTATACGTGAGGTTCCATGAAGATCCTAGGGTGGGTGATCTTGTGATAGATCTCTAAGGAATTGGGTAAAATGATAGAGGTAAATGTGAATGTTTCTCCTATTAAATTTTGGGAATATACTGTGATGGGTATTCTGAATGTAACTCCCTACGTGGATGTGAAAGAAACAACGTAAGTGTGTTATGGATGACACCAATTACCTTTATGATTTTTGATTACCATGTGATATTCATAAATCTTATGATTTCATGAGGAATTATAAAGAGCATATGTTAGTTATTTATTGATGAACTACTATTTTCTCTCTTTGTTTTATAACCCTTACTGAGCTTTTTATGCTCATACCATGTTTTTGAAACGTTTTTCACATGACTTAAACATTAATACGGTCATTGATGGGATGACGGAAAATTAATTCTATCTATAACAAGGAATTAGATATGAAACTTTTTTTCATGAGTTTTTATTTTATGAAGAAAATTTGAAACTTAGTATATGTGTCTACTTTTTAATTTTTGATATATAATGTAATAGTTATGACCTAAAAATATAAGACACTAAACCTGAAAATATATTCAATGAGAATTATCCATTTAATTCAGGATTATGTAATGTTTTAAGACTGGGTCCTTATATACAGTCTACACCCCTTAATATGAATTTCCCCATAAAAATTCATCTTCATTATAAAAGGATTAGAACATGAATGTTTTTTCATAGAAACATAAATCATGAGAATGGGTACTAAAACATCCCTTAAAATGGCATAGTTGGAACCATAGCGGTTACCCAATGTAATATAAAACTAGGTTTCCACATAAGAGAACATATGTTGTGAGTGAATCTTGGACATAGAGGAAAAATGTAAATATATATAGAGAGTGATTAAGGTTATCAATCACAAATAAATGAATGATAAATAATAACATTAGTGCCTGAAACTCATAAATATGTGATGATATAAAATACCACAGGCTCAACTAAATTGAGGTATTAGGAAGGCACATTATTTTATCATTATCTTAAAGTTGAGTAATTATTTTATTGACCAAGATTATAAGGAAATTACACTTAGTTTATAGGTTTATACCCAATTTTTTTTTATTTAGTTGTTATTTTATATATTTATAATTCATCCATTACATTGGGAAAATAATGTCTATAAAATTACTTTGATGCAAGAAGTACTGAAATAAAATTTTATAAGATCAGAATTCCAATAAAAGAATGAAGAGTGTATATTTTTGTCTCTAACTATTCATTAAAATCATTATGTTTCACATGTTAATCTCTAAACATAAAAATTAACTCTACTAGTCTATCATTTATGTTTAATCAAAAATAATTATTAGACGTTAACATGGAGACCATATAAGTCTGTGGTAGGGGTGAAACCTTTATCATCCTTTGATAATGGGATCAAGACAAATGACATTTCTAGCCATGATGGGTTTTCACCAGACATACGTGAGGTCCTTTTCTAAAATCACTCTAATATAATTTCCAAAATAAATAATATGGATATACTTTAAGTATTATTACTAAATTTACATTTAACAATATTTTTTCAATGTAGGAAAAGTGTATAAATATGTCATCTGCTGTTTATCACAAAATTTTCATGAATTATTTACCTTATAACCATTTTTAAAGATTAAAATTTACATCATTGAAAATAAAGTCATGAAATCGGCTTATCATTGATTTCCATGTAAATCACAACAAATCTCATAGTTTTTACATTCTACGAATCTGAATACACTCATCATATAGTCACCAAAAATATGGTAATAACATGAATAAAAATAAATCCATATTGGAAACATTCATTATTCCTTATTCAAATGATATTGTATTTTTTCATTAAATCCTTAAATATTGTAAACTTTGTCAATGATATCACACACCATCTATCAACAAGTCTTTAACTAGTATCAAAGTAATTGGTAACGTCCAGTTTACTCATTCGTATCCCACATGTCATCATTCAAAAAAATTATCATAACATAAAATAACACATTAATTGTTATATTTCCCTTATTCATGTGTTTTCAATGGACATAACTATTCCATTATATTAATTTTTTTATTCCATCAGAACCATTAAATGTGTTATTGTAAATCTGTTTTGAAAAACATAAACTAATCGATCCTTATATTTTTCAAAATTAATATAACATAACTCAAGAATCTATATAGAAAAAAACTTTTATTATTCCACTTCTTTTTTATAGCATTAACAATGCTACCTCATATTACTACACAATTCATCATTTCTATCTAATTTCATTTATAGTCTTGTCAACATTCATTGTGTAATCAATACTTGCACCAACATGATGATTATCATTAGAATCTTTCCTCTTGGGACATTGAGTTTCATAATGAAAATTTGTTTCACAATTAAAACTCATAAACTTAAATTAATAATAAGGGGGGCCAATATTCTCATCAATTTTGACAATCGAACTCTTTATTATCACCCACACAGTCACTAACATTTTTCCCCTTTCCGCTGTAAAAACATGTTCATTCTCCTATAAGACATTCACTTAGGTGACTCTTTCTACATATTTAGAACATATGAAAAAAATCATCTTTCTCCATGGTCTATATTACCTGAAATATCATTGAAATTCCTGTATACATTCAATGGGGATTCCAAGGGTTGGATAATATACACGTTTTTAATCATGTTCAGTAAAAAATAATTAAGCATTATCACATTGTCATTCAATCCAGTGATCATACCACCTGACTTCTCATAATCAAATTATCCATCACATTCAACCAATGTTCCTTCTAGTTCCCCCATTGACTAAAACTAGAATCATGGTGTGAGAATTATATATATTAAAAAAACCACATTGTCATGGAAAAAATTAATTTTAGTATGTGTATATCATGATTCATTCCTTATTATAATACACCAAAGATTCATCCTAGTTTATTCATATCCAACATATATTTAAATTTTTCATGATGGTCTGAGAATACTTTTTTGAATTTGAAAATCATATCCCTTGGGAGTGTCAAACATGGCGTACAACAAGGCCTTTTCTTGTGCACCAAATTACCCTAATTCAATCCTGGAACATCTTAAGTAAGTTGTTACCCTGATATTCATTAGTGCTATTTATACATCCACATGCAGTATTTACAGAGGTATGTATTTTTAATAAACAACTCAAACATTCCTTTACCAAAATCACAATGCATTTTTCTAAATCTCAACCCATCATTATACTTATCCTCAGAGACATTCCTTGGCATATCCTAAGGAATATACCTTGGGATTTCACTAATCATTTATCTTCATAGACTCCAAATGATAACTAAATATTTTTTCTAATTCAAAATATAGTCATACTCCCTTTTCATACATTAACATCAAATAATTTTTATAGAATACATAAAAAATTATACAAAACTAATTCCCAAAGACTATATTAGTCTAGTGACATTGGAAACAATGAATCATAAAAACTGGTATAAAAAATATACAATATCTCTCTTCATGTTTTTCAGGACTAGAACCCTTCAACGAAACATACTAACTAATTCATATCTTTATGACCTGTGTAATGAAAATAAAAATGGGTAATCTTAGATTCTCACTAAGGGTAAAAAAAGAGATATGTAATCATAAGAATGATCATAAGGGTAAGATAATGTGATCATAACATCAGAATGTCATACCCTACATATCGAAAGGTCAAAAACATGAGTCATGACATAAATCATGGATTTTCCTAAGACATGAATCATAAATGAATAAAGAATAATATCCATGAAAGAATAACATTGGAATAAAACATAGAATTTTGGTAGACACTTAATCATATATAATGATTTACATAGTATTTTGAGCATTACTGTTGTGGCCACATTACTAGAAAAATCTGATTACAGAACTAGGCTCACACCCCATTCCAACTCTATAGTACTGAACCAATTTCATTCCTTGTTCCAGCCATGTAATATTTAACCAAGTATATTTCTCATTCCAGTCCTATAATACTTATCTATGTTCATTTTTCATTCAATCCATGTTTATATTGTGATATATGAATCCTTACCCAATGAATTGTAAAGAGATATATATCCCACAAATCACATAACAAAATCAGGCATACATATTCGACACGATCATTAAAAATAATATCATATCCCATGAAATAAAATTGGTATCATAAACATGTAATCATTTCTTAACCTGTGGAAAAAGATTCATGTTTCAAAATCATTTCATCAAAATCATAACCAATGAAAAATATATGGATTTCATTTCCCTTAATTGCAGTAATGTTAATGTATTTCACTTTTGGGTTTTTTATATGGGATGGTAATTATCTAGTTTTGTTATATATTTTTCTTATGATCTTAGTCTTGGATCCATTCCTTTGTCAGTTCATGTGCGAATGGTGATAATACTTTGAGTATTGTCCTGATCTATCTTTCTAACATTAAGTTTTCATAGAACCTATTATAATATATGTGAGGATATATTCTAGAGCATCCATCATTGTCATTATGCTCATCATTGATGGTGGATCTTGTTGTGGGCATGTGAAACCCGAGATTATAGCATGTACTTCCTTTTCTATTGTATGTTTGATGAACTCCATGGATATATTTTTTTAAATTGAATTATAAGTTAAATTGTATGATTATTGATTGATTTTTTTGTATTTTAAAATTGATTTATGATAAAAGAGTTTTTTTCCAATATATTAGAAAAAAATGTATTTTTATAGAATTATAAAATAGATTTATTAAATGGTCATTAAATATTTATTTTGATATATTGGTTTGGAAAAAGTGTCACATAAGAATCATTGGGTACATAGGTGGAAGGTGTAGTAATATTTCTCTTCCTTTGATATTATTAGGAGGTTCATTCATGGTGTTCCTCTAATACCATGGCATGTTTCTCTTAGGAAGAGATATACTTGTTTGGTGGTTCAATTTCTAGGGTATTCATATACTTCAAATATTTGATATATATATCTATGAGATTTATTTGTGAAACTATCTAAATTAGGGGTACGAGTATCCTATAAATCCAAACAAATATTCATCCTTGGAATGATGTGACATTTTTTTGGTTTATAATGTTTTTTATACAACCATGAATTCGATATGATATGTGATAAATGATTTGGATTAATTTTAAATTTCCTATTTGATATAAGTATATGAAATTATTTGAAATTGTTATTCCATTCCATAAATAGAAATTTGGAAATTGGGAAATTAAATTTTTCCATTAATTTGATATAATAATTACTACATTTTATATCATGTGAAGTCTTGATAAATTTTCAACATGATTTTATCATTTTTAGGGAGACTTTCCATGGAATACATGGTTTGGATCCTACTAAATGATTTTTCTCACTCCTCATGAACCCATTTTGCAGTTCGCAGACCATGTAATATATTTCATTTTTGGGAAAGGAAAGGAACTATAGTGAGGCACTGTGTTTTAATGGCAGTAGTGTCTTGTTAGCTGGTGGTGAGATGGTGGGAGTTTTCCAATGATGTCTCATAGAGTAGTTTGTTTTTGTTTAGTTTTCCAATGATGATTGGACTTGTGCATTAAGAGTTTCTAACTTCATTCATGTTGTATTAATTTAATTTACTTATTTTTGTTATATAATATATGCATCTCTTCTATTTTACATTTTTTATGTATATATATTCAATTTTTTACTATCAGGTTTAGAGAAAAAAATCCCATTTTTGTTGTCTGATGCCGATGTTCTAGTCGCCATCCCATGGGGATCAGGATCCCCTTCAGATATTTGGAAATTAATATCTGGTTAGAGAGGGTATATGATTTCACTTCATTATAGTAGTCAACATGGAATGATAAATAACTAAACACACATTTCGTTTAAATAAAATTATAATCAAGATAATATTAGGTATAAAATATATGCCACACTAAATAACTTAAAATAGATGTCATTAAATTAATAATTAATATACAATTGCATCCTAAGATAATATCATAGTGAATATATTAAAGATAATAACTATAACTATATTCTAAATTATTTAAATGGTTAATTATTATACTACCTTATCTCATGCATCATGATACCTCTAAAATCAAGAACATTGACAAGATAGAATAAAATATATATACAATCATGTTTAATTATCCAAATCATAAGTCTCATAAAATATTTTGATTCATTGAGGGGATATATGTAATAATACCCCACCCGGGTCTATATGTCTAAATCATTACTCATTTGTTGAATAGTCAATTTAATTCCTGAAAAATGTGCCTTATAATCAAATATTTATGTTCACTAAAGGATAAAAACATATCAATACCTCCCCAATTAACCAACTTACTGTAAAAGTTAACACCATATGTAAAAATGGTAAATGGTTTAGTTAATAATTATAAAAATTATAAAAAAATATATATATTTATCAAATATGTAATCTAATATTAAAATTTATCACAATAAACTAACCATTTCAAGATAAAGATTACAATTATAAAATAATATGGAATCTTATAATATCTTTTACAACATCGAAATTATAAAGGAAAATACCTTGGATTGAAATAATTAAACATCAATCCTTTTATACTTTGAATTATTAATTATTCATGATATTAAATTTAAAAAATGAATAATATACAAAATCAAAATAAATTAGTTATATAAAATTACAATATGCCTCAATGAAATGAAATTAATATTATATCCTCACCAAAAACTTCCTTTGGGCCGAATTTGAATTAAACTCATACATATCACTTTAAACATGTTATTAATTTATAATATAATAATAATAATATTTATAATATCATATATGATCCTTTTAAAACATCTTATCTATTTTTTGTTAATATTTGTTGATTATTTTCATGGTTTGAGGTTCTAATTGCCTTGATTTTTTATTCATAATTTTTTAGGAAGGCTCTGATTCTTATCTATATTTTATTTTTTCACTAGATCTATAATAATAGTATTTAAATTATTATCTTATTTATACATAAATAATACTTTTATGACCAATTTCCATTTATTATTTTGAGAAATGAAGTGTGTTAGGATCCTAGAGACGGCAGGTCATATGTTTAAATGAATAACATTTTCACAGTTTTCGATGATCATTATAGAGAAGTGGTAAGAAATAATTTTTCATTATAGAGTGACAATAATAACATTAATTCTATACTAGTTCATTATATATAAAAATTTATATCATCCTTGGGGTTTGGATATGAATAGAGTATCTCATCACTACATGATATTTTAGTAAGTGAAAATGAATAAATGAAAATTATGAATTATTTTTTTTTGAATGATAAATATGACATTAATATAATAATAATTTCATTTATATCACATATATTAATTAAAAGTATGCTTATCACCTTCCCTATCAAACGTCGGTGAAAGGTAATTTATATCATTACGTGTGGCGGTAGACCGCAATACACATGAGAGACATTATCATATCCCCTACAAAATTGAAATTAAAAATTATTATTTAGAATAATGACTACATATGTATTAATATTCAATAAATTTCATATTTATAATTTATACCCATCATAAAACCTAGCCATAATAGGTGGTATCTAAAAAACGAATGACATCAATTCACGTGGCGGTAGTTTGTGGTACACTTGAACGATCATTTCGTAAATCATTTGATTGTTCTGGGGATGGGTTTGGGTAATACCCTTAACCTAAAAAAATATCATTATATTAAATATAATATTTTTTACATAATCATTTTTTAATAAGAATTTAAGGAGGTGGAGGATGTATTAAAATAAAATCGATCATCAATTAATGTTACCTCTTCTTCATGTAACCTTCATAGGATTACACAAAAAATCTTCCTAGGTGTTGTTTATGCTAAAAAAAGTATTCTAAGAATATTTTATAGTTTTTGGGAATTTATTATACATTTAATGGATGATCCAGAAGGGATACATGGTGTGAAGAAAATAGACGAGTGATTGGCCTTTAATGTGTTAGGTTAGTGAAACAGTTGTAAATTTTGAAATGAAAATGGTGTACCCATGTTTCTCACATTCCAAAAGAGTAAAAAAAGAACATTATAAAGACATATACATGATATATACGAAATATTTCATACTATTATGATTTATAAAATTGGAAATGTCAATTCAACCCTTATCATTTTAGTTTAACACCCTAGTAAACTCGATTTAATCTTATCTCAAGTGAATAATTATTTCTATTTTTACTATTAATTATGATTGGAACCAATTTTATCATTATATGATAATATAAATAATTCTTATCCCAAATATGGAATCCATTTTTTCATATTCAATTCATATATTTTTAATATATTACTTGAAAAATAATCCCAAAGACATGACAAGAACATGAGTATTCTAAGAGAAAATGTTCAAACAATTGTAAAGTATTTATATCTATACTAATTATGAAAATGATTAACATTAACTAAATTTTATTAATGGATAGATAATTTTATTAATTTTAATTTCAAACAAATTTAATATATAATATATAATTATAAATATTTTAAATGAAAATGAATTTTTTAATTAAAGTTAGTTATAATAATAATTCATCAAAAAATGAAACAATTCCGAAAAATACTCAAAATTAACCCTAAGGTAAATTTGATTTGAAAATTTCAAACTGAATTAAATTTGAGAAATTATATTTTCTAAATTTTTTTATTTAACTTTATATTATGTGTGCATTTCACAACTAAAAAATGTTTTTGATACCATATTTTTTTAAGAAGAAATTTTTTTCTAAATGGTTATTATTTTATTTTTAATCTATAATTAACCATTTTCTTCATTATATATTTAGAACCATTTATAACCACATATCACTGGTAAGGATAAAATGTTCATATTTAAAAAATATTTTAAAAGAGATTCACCTTTATTTTAAAAATGGTCTTCTGTTCTACAAAAGCTATTGATAGAGTTAAATTAATTCGAAAAGAAATTTATTGAATAGTCTTGGTGTGTTACATTCTCCCATTCAAAAAAAAATTCATCCTATAAATATCATGGACAATAACTTTTATACAGATGAGGTCTTTTATTCTTTATAATATACTCTGGTTGACACATTGATTTCCCCATTTTTTAATTTCCCAAATGCACCATTACTAATAAATTTCATTGATTCATCAATAGATTCTCTATAGTATTGAGAATCTAGATAGGTTCTTTATAGTATGATATATTAGGTTCCAATCCTACTTCCTCCTAGGTGATAAAATGTACTTCATTGGCTATGTACATCATTAATAAATATATATGAGCCACATCATGTACTTCGAGAGATTTGGTTCCATTCCCAAATGAAAACTAACAACTAAAATTCATTATATGATTATAAAGGGTCTCATGTACCTCGAGATCAGTTTCCATTTCATACGTAACATTTTGACACCCTTCTATGGAGAAATATTCAAGAATACATGATCTCCCACTTGTAATTATATATTTTTCCTTCAATTATATGCATGACACATTTTCCTATATTGAAATTATTTAATTTTAGCATGAATTGACAATACCATTATTATTGTCTCTTGAAAATATTTTTAGAATATGACTTCCATTTCCCTAACTTCATCCCAACATGTTGTACTATGATATATCTCTCTATATAATGCTTCAAACAATGCTATTTTAATATATAAATGAATAAAATAGTTATGGGAAAAATGTAACCAAATATAAATAATGATCCTATATACCATGAATATGATGTGATAATGGTATCAAAATTTTATCAATTTTCATAATAATCATTTCAGAATATCCATAATTTTCATGATGTTAAGAAGTTCTCAAATGATGCTCAATATCATGATACTTTTGATGAGAGTTCCAAAACATTGAAATTAATTTCATATCTTGATGAGACACTATATAAAGTCCATGAACTCTTATTTTTTATTAATATAAATCCTTATGATTCTCTCAAGAGTTAAATCATATCTTATTGTGGGTAAATGTATATATTTTTTTAGCTGATCGAAAGTAACCCATATTGAATAATTAATTCTAGGAGTCCTTGGTAGTCCTATAAAAAAGTTGATAGTAACACCATTCCATTTCAAAATATAAATAGAAATAAGATTAATGAAGCCTCTAGGATCATGTCTCATATAATTCACCTTTTAATAAGACAAACATCTCGAAACAAAAGAATAAATCTCTTCATGTTTTCCAACAAAACATTTTCCCTCAAATACATATTTATATTTTTTTATAAAATTGTCTTTAGAGAAATTAGATCAATGAGCATCATCCAATAATTCCACTTTCAGACCAGGTATAGAAGGATCACAAGAACTCATTACAAATTTCAAAACACCACGTTCACAAATAATGTCTCTTAATTTATCATCAATCTGAGCTTTAATAATATTTTGAAAGTTCTTATGATCGGAATGGGAAATTTTATATTATTTTTAATAAAATATTATTTCATAATAATTTGAAAATATATTGTTGTATACCATTCCCTAATAATGGACATATCCATCTTTACTAGATCCATGAACATATTACCCATCTCAATCATTATTTGGTTCAAAACACAAAGATACATTTCTTCTCAGTTCACATGAAAGCTTATTTGATTTCCCTTGGAGATAGTGTATTGAGAACTCATAAACATATAGTATCTCAAGCCATAATATTTTCCTCATATTCAATTTTTTTCCATAAAAAAGATTCATTTTAGGTTTCAATGATCCGTGAATATATCATATATTTCTCCATATTGATAATGACTCTATATATTCCAATCAAATATTACATCGACCAAATATTGATCATTGGATGGACAATTCTATTCATTAATATTCAATTACCATGATACATATTCAAAAACACTATCATTTTTCATTAGAACACAACCAATTACCTTTTTGAGGTATCAGTATATATAAAAAAACATATCATTTCTTGATAGAATAGTCTATATCAAAGCAATTGAAAATCTCCCATTTATTTTAACAAAACATTCTTAACATTTTTTACATTAAATTTAACACCTTTTTGTGTAGTCTTTCTTGATGGGTCATCTGTTGGGATAAAATATGAAGGAAACATCAATGGTATCCTTCCAAACCAATTAAACCGCAAACCCTAGTTATGTTAATGGAAATATGACATTATCTGATTAAAAATTATTTTAGAGGATAAATAGATATTCCATCTTTTAAGATAATATGGACATGAATAGAAAATTCATATATCCATAAAAAACACATGAAAAATTTCACATAAAAATCAATATAACTATTATTTTCAAGAATAACATATATGTGATTCTCATAGTGCCCGTTGGTTTTTGAATACACCAACTTATCATCAATGAACACCAAAACAAATCATTATAACATTCCTTGGATAATATATTCATTAGATCCAAAAAAATTATAGGTTTAATTAGTAAACCCAAATTTAATTAATGTAAATTCATAATGTTTATAACTTACTAAGAAATATTTATTTTGAATGTATTGGTACATTACTCACAATTGATCCAACCAACAATAATGTACAATATTTATAATATATTGGGTTATATAAAGTCAGTTTATTAACTCATCCATATTTGGTAAAAGATACATTTTATTTATGCAAATAGTGTATACTTCCCTATAATGAATTCATATCCTCATAGAAGCATCGTTTTTCAAAAATAAGTGATTAAAGAATCTCGATAGTGAAATAGTAGGGATAATAAATCCATTTTTACACAAATCATATAGTTGTTTCAAAAAATTCAATTAATATATTATGGTCATTATATTAGGAGTATTTGATATTGATATTTAACAAGGGGATAAATAAATGAAATATTGTCTTCATGCTTTGGGGAATGTCTGTTTAATTCGATATGAAATATATCAATGCATTATTGTAAAATAGGTATATCCTGAACTTTAGGATTACCTTATCCATCCCTAGATATTATTATATATTCTTTCCAAAAAAATATAATTTTTAGAGATAGTTGGTGTGGATATAGAAATGTTTTTTGAGAAATTTTCTCTACTCTAATGATATGTAATCTTAAATCTTCCCACAAAAATCATAATTTAATTATTCATGCAATACAATTTTTCAACATATTTTGTTATCTCGTCAACAACATGTATTATATTGAAATAAACCATATATATGATAATAATTTCACTAAATAATTCGGCATTTATTTATCATAATCGGGACTTCATGACATATCCTTATTGGAGTGAGACATCCCCTATGAGAATTAAATGGAAAATACCATATTAAAATAAATTGGAAATATATAATTTTAATGGAATGTTATTTATATATGAATGATTTTTAGTTTACAGAATCAAATAAAGATGTAGATATATTTTAATGTATTATTAAAGAACCTTCCACCACATCATCGAGAACATCCACCTTAGTAGTAGTGATAATATAAGATTTTTATTCTCCCATTGGCTTTTTTTTGTGGTGGATTCCCATAATAACTGGATATTTTTTTCTATTTTTCCCCATATCATTATAAATGATGCATTGGAAATCATTGATTTGTTTCTTCCACTTTCATTATTTAGCCTGGTTACCCTTAACTCTACCCTTACTATAGACTCCCCATCCCATCAAGCATTTCCCAGTGGAATTCTTTTCCTAATTTTCCCATGGTGTAAATCAATGAATTTCTATAGTAATTATTAGATATGTTTACTTTTTCATGGTGTTTGGATGACACCTTATGACCTTGATCTCATAGGAATATGTATGATTTAGTGAAAATCTTCCCACTTTTATGGAATATAAAAATATTTCATCAGATGATGTAAATGGTTGACAGACTATCTCCCATTGATGACATGACATAACCCCTTAATAAAAATGTAAAATATAGCAATAAAATTTGTATATATAATCTATAAAATATGTAGATAAACATTTAAAGGTATATTCATACAATACAATATATCATATTAGTTTTTCATTAATCAAATTAACATTCTATTTATAATATTATATTGCTCATGTGGGAAATATTTATTGATGAATTTATCCTTAAATGAATTACAATCCATGGGTTTTATTTCCTATTTCTCCTTAGTATTTATGATCGATACACACCAGTGTTAGACATAAACTTTGAGAAAATACACTATATGTGTAACCTGTAGTTGGGGTTTAGTAGTAGTGGGACTATAGCAACGGCATGCACTACAGCATCGACAGGTAAATGTAGTGGCGGTAGGGTATTGTAGCAGCGGCGGGTACTGTAGTTGTGTGTACTATAGCAGTCTTATTAATAGAATTAGTTGTGGGCTAAAAAAAATTGGGCCTATGGGACATGTAATGGGATAAGTTCCCAGTTGGACTTCGGGCTATGTAATGGGTCTTCCTCTACTCAGTTAAATGAGTTCATTGCTTTGAATTAATAATAAATGAGGCTTCGTCCCCAACCATTAAAAAAACACTACAAGTCCTACCTTTTCTTTTTCACCTCATCCCAACACCATAAATTACTATTTGAAATAATTAGACCATTGGTCAGCTACCACTGGATTAGTAGTACCAAAAAATTATTGGAGCTTCATATTCATAAAGTTTTAAAATGTAGGATAATTTCAAGGTGAATAGGTTTCTTTATCCAAGAAATATTTTTTCGTTCAACCCGATTAAGAATACCTTATATGGAAAAAATAATTTCAGTATGAATACCATATGTATTTTCCTACAATGTAGTGAAATATATACATTTTCCATGACATTTGACTCCATTATTTATTCCAAGAACCATTTCTAAAAAATATAATATACTATATTAGATAATAAAATTATGAATTTTCAATAATAATGCATTCTTATAAATTTGGATCAACACTTAGAATAAAATAAAATTTTGGTTTAATTTATCTCAGAAACATAAATAATGTTTCATTGGGGGTATCTTTTTTTAATACCCTCCATAATGTTTATTAATGGAAATGTAAGTTTACCTAATCTTATCCCTTGAGATTATCAAATTTTATTTTTATTACGTCCCATTTCTGAGAACTTGGGGATGATTGGGTCAATCAAAATGTTCCCTTTTCAATGATATTCCCCAAGTCACATCTATTGCATAATCATGTCCACTTGTTTTATCAAGAGAGATAATATTTCTAGGAAAACCCACATAATCTCATTCAAAAAGATTAGGAATATCTTTTATATATACCGTCAAAGTATGCCATATTATTTTATTACTTAATTTATTTCTTCCTTATTCATATCAATGAAAATTAATCAAATACCCACTATAATAAAAATGACCCCAAAATCATGAATCTAGTGTCTTAATTTATTACATTGGTTTAGATACAATTGGAAAAATCCCAAACTACTGATTAGTTTATTAGTTTTGGAAAACCAGATATATACATGATACCCAATTTACAAAAGGAAAACAAAATAAAACATAATACATAAAAAATTTAAAAATAACTACTGTAAAGACCCAGAAATTTCAATTAATTTTTTTTCCAAAATACTTAGGAATTTTACGAGTCTGTGGCTTCTAATGGAACCCGATTCCGAGGATCGGTGTGCCCAGAATCAATTTTTGATGTTTAGCTCGGATACGCTCATTAAACTAACGAGAGGGTTTTTCTATATTTTGAACCGGTGCTCGGATTTGAAATCTGAGGGCAGCGATAAACTCGTAGCACCGGTAATTGTTTAAGGGGACCTTTACCATAATTGCATTTGTACGGGAGGAGATATTATTATTTGGGCTTTAATTAAAGAAGTAAATAAAATTGTTGGAACAATTTTATTATGTATCTAAGGAGGTTAATTCCTCCCATGTGTAGTTAAGGGTGGGACCCATAGCCACCTAACTACCCAAGTGTGGATGTTAGAGAGGTGGGTCCCACACGAGCCCCAACCATTTATTTTTTCCTCTAAAATCCTTAAACCCCCTCATTAATTTGGAAACCCCCCTTTTAATTGCCAATCTCTCCACCTCCCTCACTCCATAAATCCATGACAACACATCAAATTAATGAGGATCTTTCCTCTCACTCTCCTCTCCCTCTCTTTAATTAAATGCCAATGCATTTAATTAATGAGTATCTCTCCTCTCCCTCCCTTTAATTAATTGTAAACACGTTTAATTAATTAGGTGATTTGGATTTTGAATTTTAAATTTCGTGTGTAATTAAATAATAAGAGGAGACTATTATTTTACCATAGGAGGGATTTCATTGTGAGAAGGAGGATTGGGAGATCTCTTGAGATTTTGAATATCACCGCCATCCGACGATGAACTCTGGTTCCACGATGAATGAGGACGCACCACTCATTCTATTCTCCGTGACAAGAGAGGAGACGCCACATCCTCCTCGGGCACAAACCGACGTCGCATACGGATCATTTCCACGCAACACTGACTTCAGCGATGCCCGACATGCGACGTAAATTATCGAGGTAGGGGTTTATTTTTGAAAGTGAATGTTTTCATACCCCGTTCATCATAGGGAATCGTTGTTGAAAAACAGAAAATTGTTATCGCTTTACGCGGATGGTGTGGGCCGAACGAACACGGCCCGACGACCCTACGTTGATCTCGTTTATTATTTTAGAATCAGAAACCGAATCTGGAGGAGGAACAACACCATCGCACCATGTCAGGAACGCAGTGAAGGAATCTGGGGCTGATGCGCCGACTGTGCGGGATGAACCATGGCCCGTTTCCCGGGCCGCTTCGGCGGAAGAACCGTCCGGGCCGTCGGCCGGCCGGGCGAAGGGAAGCCGTGGCGCCAGGAGGGCACCGCACTAGAAAACCAGCTAGCCCATCGGCCGGCCGGGCGGAGTCGGACCATAGCACCAGGAGGCTGCCGCGCTGAAGAATCCTGCGGCCTGCCATGTGGGCCGTATGCGCCAGAAGGCCGGTCGGCCTAGCTGGCCGGTTTGGGAAGGGTGGCGCCGCTTGGCGCCCTCGGATCGGACAGCCAGGGCAGCGCCCCCCTCGGAACTACTCGGCCTTTGGGAAGAGCTTCTCAGCTAGCCGACCAAGATAGTCGTGCCGCGCCGGGCCAGTCGGAGCAGGGCTGATCCAGGCCGCGCCGGGCCGCGCCAGGCCGCGTCGGGCCGCGCCAGGATGAGCCACTCCACTTCGGGCCGGGCTGCGCCACTTCGGGCTGAGCCATGCCCTTCGGGCCGAGCTACATTTTCCATTAGAACGGTCTGACACCCCTTCCGGGACGGATCTTTCAAACTGGGTTAACGCAACCCATGGGCCCACTGGGCTAAACGGGTCGGGCCCATTATTCACTTAAACTTGAATAACTTAAAGACCGTGGGCCCGATAGATGCACCGTCTTCGGCACTAGGACCCTTTTGACGAGACGGTCCTTTTGCGATACTCTAAGTGAGTTTTGGACAACATTGGTAAATAACCGGGTTTGGAATTAGCATATTTCCAACTAGGCCCCTGGAATGAAAAATCCAATATCTCTCAGACCAGGCGTCCAATTGATGCGCCGTCTCTCACGTTGAGTTCCTCTTAATGAGACAGAACATCGAGATACATCAACTCTGGACTTCGTGATAGTTTATGTATCGAAACCCTTTACTCGAGGAGTGGACCTTCCCAGAATCGAGTACGTTGTGTGCGGGAACCCTAGAGTTGTTTGCGACTACGAAGACTACCGTGTTGGGATCCTCTGTGGGTTAGATGAGGATGACGACTGTACATGGATCGTATGTGAGTTTGGGGGTGACTACAACTATACTTTGATCCTCCGTGGGTTCGACAGTGATAACGACTGTATGTGGATCATACATGGGTTCAGCAGCGATGGTCACTATACTTGGATCCTACGTGGGTTCGGCGACGACGACATCTATAGTTGGATACTACGTGGGTTCGACGGCAAAGACTTCTGTACATGGATCCTACGTGGGTTCTGTGGAAACGACTTTTATACTAGAATCCTACATGGTTTCAGCAGAGGAGATCTTTCCAAGGCTGTATCTAATCATCTCTGCCCCCCTACATGAGAATTATACCTATGTGAGCTGAGTCTTGACTTCAATATTTATCATTGATGTGATTGACTTTCTTTCTTGTGTGGACTTGGCTGTGTTTTCCTATATGGACTAGGTTGTGTTTTACTATGTGGATGGGGTTGTGCTTGGGATCGAGAGTTGGAGCCGAATTATAATTGATGAATTAGGTTTTGTATGGGAATATACCTAAGTAGAGTCGGTTGATACTTCGTGATTGTATCTTTCCTTTGTGGTTTAGCCTACATGAATTTTTAGAGACCTTCGGGGGTCTTGGGGTTCCTATTGTGTATCGTATACTCATGTATTCACGGGCTATGCCCGCACTATGTTGTGTTGAATGCAGACGTCGGAAAACACTGATCGAGGGGGAGGCTGGTGGAGCTGGACAGTATCTGGAGGTAGACCACTTGGCGGGATGTACACGGAGCGGACGACCAGACCCAAGGAGTTGAGGAGACTATCAGTACCCACCCTTCAATTGGGATTTCTGGAGGACGACTCAGTGTTTCTGTGTTACTCTTCTACTGTTTTACATTCTTTTTTGTTGTACTGTACTTTCAGTTGGGTTTGTATACTGGCCCATTTACATTCTATCACTTACGTTTGTACTCAGTTTACTTTGTGTTTACTCTATCTCGCATACTCTATTGTTTTTTATTACATTATAAAGGCAATGCCTCCCATTTTTTCGGGATTTACACCTTTGGTGCTAGTCTCCAGTCCCTGGCCTTTGGAAGGCGGGCTTGGTGTAGTCACAGCCTGAGCCCTAAGGACGGTTCGTGACAAATTGGTATCAGAGCAGTCGGTTCTACCGAAAAACTCAGGACTCTGATAATTTCTTCTCTGTGAGGAAATAGTGATTAGATAATTGAGTGTGGTTATCAGTCTAGGGAGTCCTTTGTTGGTGCAGTGGCCAATGTATCAATACCCTAGGACCATGACTTCTGATTTCCGAATCAGTGCTCGAAAACATTGGTTGCATGTGTGTTTCAAAATTTTTTGTTGTGATTACTTTGTGTTAGCTCACTAGGTATAATGTTTGACCGTGGAAAACCTGTTTCTTTTCAGGATGGCCCAACGAAGGTAACCAGCCAGGGTTCCTAGTTATGTGCGGGATGGAAGCCCACCAAGCGACGAGGTTTCGGTGTAGGACCCAATTACAGAGGAGGCACCAGTGGTACCACTACCCACTGAGCCACAGATGCCACCAGCCCCAGCAGCGGAGAGTGAACGCCGCCTGAGTTCATTGCATGAGTTTCAACGACAGAGGCCTCCCAGGTTCTGTGGAGAGACGGACCCTCAGGCAGTCGAGGATTGGATGGAGGATATTTTCAGTGTCTTCATATTGGTAGGGACACCAACAGACCTTATGGTGATTTTTTCCGTGAGTCTCCTGCACGCAGTAGAAGGTAGATTGTGGAGCCTGACGCTCCATGTGCATGAAGAGGCATCTCTACTTTGGAAGGACTTAGAGAAACCCTTCCGCTTGGTGTTTGTTCCAACCACCCTCTGTGTGGTGTGTATCCAGGAGTTACTACAGCTGCGGTATGGCATCTTGACAGTAGCCCAGTACTCGTAAATATTTATCGACCTCTTGCATTACTCCACAGACATGGTACGAGACCCATTCTTCTAGGACCGGACATTCGAAGAGGGACTGCGGCATGATATCACGGCTTCAAAGATCTCCCTAGGAATTCTGATGCATGCAAGAGTACTGGAGCATTCCCTTCTTGTGGAGAGTTTTCTTGCTGAGCCAATGCTATCAGCGAGACCCACTGTAGGGAGACACGTATTGGAGTCTTCTGCACCTGGCAGTAGATAGATGTCACAGTGGTCCAAGCGGACCGGGCCATCAGGTGGGAGACCCCAGGATTCTGGTTCGGATGTGCGGGGCACACACAGCAGAGCCAGCCATACGGGAGGTAGGTCGTGCTACGCATGTGGCAGGCAGGGCCACATGGCTCGTGACTGCCCGACCTACCATGAAGTGGAGCAACATACAATTTAGGGACCACCCAGGCAGAGGCCGAGGTTCGACCATGGTGGTCCGCGGGGAGATGGTGGACGAGGAAGAGGAGTTGGCTGACCAGTGGGTGGTGGAAGATGTTTCAAGGCTGTACCACCACCACCACCAAGGGGACAACCCTGACCACAGGGAGCTGGAAGACAGGGACAGGCACAACTCTAGGAAGTCGAGTCCTATGGCCACGGTGCACCTGAGACGATTCGAGGTACTATCTCTGTCTACTTCTCCCTTGCTGCAGTTCTTATAAACACATGAGTGAGTCATTATTTTATTGTCGCTGCCCTTATTCGGAGCTCAGAGATTCCGACGGAGCTGTTGGCTTGATCCTTACCGATAGAGACTCCTACGGGAGCAGACTCGACGATTACGCACTGGGGTTGTTAGTGTGAACTTACTCTAGGAAGAGAGAGCTTCATCTGGGATATTCATGTAGCGGCATCGAGGCCTTATTACGTCATCTGGGGCATGGAATGGTTTTTTACAGACCATGTTTATGTCGACTTTATTACGCGCAAAGTGTGGTGTGTCTACATGGATGGGACCAGGTTCACATTCACTGGTGAGAAGGGAGCCTTTGTAGTGCAGGATGGACTTACGTAGCGGAGAGGGTAGCCGATCACTCATCAGTTGGCTAGTCTCATCCTAGGAGTGGTTGATGTGCGGAGTCCATGTTTTCCTGTTGCGGTGAATCAGTATGCGGACGTTTTTCATGATGACGTTCCATGACTACCTCCTCATAGAGGGGTAGACTTCTACATTGACCTGTACCCCGGGACAAAACCTATATCTACTCCATCATTTCGGATGGCTCCCACCGAGTGTTGTGATCTGCAGTTATAGCTGGAGGATTTGCAGGGAAAGGGTTTCATCCGGCCCAATGTTTCACCCTGGGCTTCTCCGATTTTATTCGCCAAGAATGTGGATGGGAGCTTACGACTATGTGTCCACTACTGTCTCCTATATCAGGTGACCGTGAGGAACAAGTATCCACTTCCGAGTATTGATGACCTCTTTGATCAGCTCAAGGAAGCAAGATGGTTCTCGAAGATAGACCTCATCTTAGGCTATCATCAGCTCACAGTTCGAGACGTGAATGTGCAGAAGATGGCCTTCAGGTGTTGGTATGGCCAAAATGAGTTCTTGGTTATGCCCTTCTGCGTAACCAACACACCAGTATTGTTCATGAGTCTCATGAAAAGGTTCATTCATCCTTACCTCAATCATTTTGTTGTAGTTTTCATCAACGACATACTGATTTACTCGACTACTGAGGGGGAGCATGCATATCACATGCAGGTTGTACTGGACACACTCCGAGAGAACCAGCTTTATGGTAAGCTCTTGAAGTGCCAGTTCTGGATTCAAGAGGTTCAATTCATGGGGCACGTTATCTTAGAGGAGGGAGATTCTATGTATCCTCTGACGATCGAGGCATTACTTTCTTGGGAGCCACCGAGGAGCATTATAGAGGTGCTTAGTTCCCTAGGAATGGCTGGATACTATCGGAGATTTGTGCCAGACTTCTCTAGAGTTGCCACACCTCTCACAACATTGACTATGAAGGGTAATCCCTTCATATGGTCAGATAGATTCCAGCAAAGCTTCCAGGAGCTGAGACAGTGATTGGCCAGTGCTCCCATCTTGAGGCTACTATAGGAGGGGGTTGGGTTTGTGGTATACTGCGATGCATCAGGGACAGGACTCGGGTGTGTCCTGATGCAGGAGTGGGCAATGATCACCTATGGTTCACGACAGGTGACACAGTATGAGTTGAACTACACTACCCATGACCTGGAGTTAGCAGTAGTGGTCTTCACCCTGAAGATGTGGAGGCACTATCTGATGGGTAAGTGCTTTATAGTCTACTCTGACCACCAGAGTCTCAGGTACATCTTCTCGCAGAAGGACCTGAACCTGAGACAGCGGTGATTGGTCGAGTTCCTCTAGGACGATGACATTGAGATATTCTATACTCATGGGAAGGGGAACATTGTGGCTGATTCTCTCAGCATGAGATAGGGCATTCAACGACTTGGAGAGGCGACAGAGCAGCTATCCGCATGGCAGATACCCTCCATGTGTAGAGATGGGGCAAAATTTCTACAGTCTCTCATATTCACTCCTCCACTACTTCAGCGAGTCAGAGAGGCATAACATGGTGACATTGACTGTGATATGTGACGTGCTCAGATTTCCACAGGGCAGGAACTTGATGGATTTTCTGAAGGAGGAGAGTATGTCATCCTCTTCAGGGGACGTACCATGGTACCAGATGTACTGCAGGAGGATGTGTGGAGGGAGTTTCCCACTTCCCCTCCAGAAGTACATCCTGGAGTGGAGAAGATGTACTAGGACCTCATATGACAACACTGGTGGCCAGGTATAATGAAGGTTGTAGAAGAGTTCGTTTCATGATGCCTCACTTTCCAGGAAGTGAAGGCAGAGCACCAGGTACCAGTAGGCTTGGTACAGGCCTTAGAGGTTCATGGATTGGAAGTGGGATGGGATATCCATTGATTTTGTGACGGGGATCCCATGTACTTCTAGAGGACACAACTCCATCTGGGTGATCGTAGAACGACTCACCAAGTCGGCCCATTTCCTACCAATCAGAGAGCAGGGCTTAGTAAAGATCTTGGGACGCCTCTACGTTCAGGAGATCGTACAACATCATTGTGTGCCATCGTCTATCATCTCCGATCTATATTCTCACTTGACTTCTTGACTTGGGAAGGGGTTGTAGGAGGTTTTTGGGATGCAAATACATCTGAGCACCGCCTTTTATCCTCAAACGAATGCACAGATGGAGAGGACCATTCAGACACTCGAGGACATGCTCTGTGCATGTGTCCTTGACTTTGATCATAGCTAGGAGGATCACCTACAATTTATGGAGTTTGCGTACAACAACAGAAATCACACCAACATTGGGATGCCACCATACGAGGCACTATACGGTTGACCTTGCTGATCACCTCTGCGCTGGACAGACCCTGGGGAGTCAGCACTGGTAGGACCAGAGATGGTTCAGGCTATGACGATGAAGGATCAGATCATCTAGGAGTGGATGAGGACTGTACATAATAGACAGAAGGCATATGCTGATAGGAGGTGGAGACCACTGGAGTTCAAGGATGGAGAACATGTTTTCTTACGGGTCTCACCTCGACATGGATTACAGAGATTTGGCCAGGGCGGCAAGTTATCTCCCTGCTTCATCAGACCATTATAGGTCCTCATTAGGGTAGGCGAGGTGGCTTACCGCCTGGCCCTTCCACTTAAGTTTCACTGGGTGCACGAAGTCTTCCATGTATCTCAGCTGAGGAGATACGTGCAAGACCTGACCCAAATCATTGATCATGGGGAGCTACATCGAGGAAGGGATGACATTTGCGGAGGTGTTGGTGGAGATCGATGATCGACAGGAGTGGGTCCTACGTGGATGGTCGATTCCTCTGGTGTGTATTCTTGGGCAGCACGGGATCCTCTAGGAGAGCACATGGGAGCAGGAGGCTCAGATGCGTACTCAGTACCCGCATTTGTTTCCCTAATTTATGTTGTAGATTTACGGGGACGTAAATCCCTGATGTGGGAGTGATATAAAGACCCGGAAATTTCAAGGAATTTTTTTTCTTAATTACTTTGGAATTTTACGAGTTCGTGGCTTCTGACGGCACCTGATTCCGAGGCCCGGTGTGCCTGGAATCAATTTCTGAAGTTTAGCTCGGGTATGTTCAGTAAAGGAAGGAGCGGGTTTTCTATCTTTTGAACCGGTGCTCAGAATTGAAATCTGAGGGCACCGATGAACTCACAGAGCCAGTAATTGCTTAAGGGGACCCTTAGCGTAGTCGCGTTATCATGGGAGGAGAAGATATTATTTGGGGTTTAATTATAGATGTAAATAAAATTGTTAGAAAATTTTTATTATTTATCTAAGGAGGTTAATTCATCCCATGGGTAGTTAAGGGTGGGACCCACAGCCACCTAACTACCCAAGTTTGGATGCTAGAGAGGTGGGTCCCACATGATCCCCGTCCATTTATTTTTTCCTCTAATCTCCTTAAACCCCCTCATTAATTTGGAAACTCCCTTTTTAATGCCCAATCTCTCCACCTCCCTCACTCCATTAATGCATGAAAACCCGTTAAATTAATTAGTATATTTCCTCTCCCTCTCCTCGCCCTCTCTTTAATTAAATAAAAATGCATTTAATTAATGATGATCTCTCCTCTTCCCCCCTTTAATTAAATTCCAATGCATTTAATTAAAGAGGTTATTTGGATTTTTGAAAGTTAAATTGCATGTGTAATTAAATAATAGGAGGAGCCTATTATTTTACAGGAGGAGGGATTTCATTGTGCGAATGAGGATTGGGAGAGTTCTTGAGATTTTGAATATCACTGCCCTCTAACTAAGAATGTCGGTTCCATGAAGAAAGATGATGCGCCTCCCATTCTCTTCTCTGTGACAACAGAGGAGACATCGCTCCCTCCTCAGGCGCACTCTGACGTTGCCTACGAATCCTTTCCTCGCGATGCCGACATCTGCGATGCCCGACGAGCGATGTAAATTATCGAGGTAGGAGTTTATTCTTGAAACTGAATGTTTTCATACCCCGTTCATCATTGGGAATCATTGTTTAAATACGTCCAATTGCTATCATTTACGCGGATGGTGCGGGCTGAACGAACACGGCCCGACGACCCTCTGTTGATCTCGTTTATTATTTTAGAATCGGAAACCGAAGGTGGAGGAGGAACAACACCATTGTACCGTGCCAGGAACGCATCGAAGGAATTTGGCGTCAACGCGCCGGCTCTGCGGGATGAACCACGGCCCGTTTCGCGGGCCGCTTGGGCGGAAGAACATGCAGGCTTGTTGGATGATCGGGCGAAGGGAAGTCGCAGCGCTAGGAGGGTGCTGCCCTGGAAAACCGGCCGCCCCATCGGCCGGCCGCCCCACTGAAGAATCCTGCGGCCTGCCATGGGGGCCTTGTGCGCCAGAAGGTCAGTCGGCCACGCTGGCCAGTTTGGGAAGGGCGGCGCCACTTGGCACCATCGGTTCGAACAACCGGGGGGGCACCCCGATTGGAACTGCTCGACCTTCGGGCCGAGCTAGCTGGGTCGTGCGCCTAGTCTGGCCGCACCTGGCTAGGTCGGGCCGCGCCAGGCCGGGTTGGGCCGCACCCCGCTGGGTTGGGTCGGGCCGCGCCCCGCCGGGCGGGGCAGTGCCACTTCATGCCGGAACATGCCCTTCGGGCCGAGCTACGTTTTCCTTCGGACCAGTCTAACACCCCTACCAGGTCCGACCTGTCAAACTGGGTAAATTCAACACGTGGGCCCACTGGGCTAAATGGGTCGGGCCCGTTATTCACTTAAACATGAATAACTTAAAGACCGCGCGTCCGATCGACCCGTTGTCTGCGACATTGGCACCCTTTCGACGAGAAGGTCCTTTTTCGATACTCTAAGTATATTTTTGATAAATTTGGTCAAGGACCAGTTTTTGAATGAGCATATTTCCAACCGGGCCCCTAGAACAAAAAGGTCAATATCTCTAAGACAGAGCGTCTTATTGATGCGCCGTCTGTCGCTTTGACTTCCTTTTGACAAGATGGAACTTAAGGTTACATCAACGCTGGGCTTCATGAAAGTTGATGTATCGAACCCCTTTACTCGAGGAGCGGAACCTCCCGGAATCGAGTAAGCTATGTTCGGGAACCCGAGAGCTAGCAGCGACTGCGATGACTACCGTGATGGGATCCTTCGTGGGTTTGATGACGAGGACAACTGTACATGGATCCTACCTGGGTTCGACAGCGACGACAACTGTACTTGGATCCTCCATGTGTTCGGCAGTGATGAAGACTATACTTGGATCCTACCTGGGTTCGGTAGAAATGGTCACTATACTTGGATCCTACGTGGGTTCGGTGGCGACAGCTTCTGTACATGGATCCTACGTGGTTTTGGCAGCGATGACTTCTGTACATTGATCCTATGTGGGTTCAGCGACGATGAATTTTGTACTTGGATCCTACGTGGATTCAGTAGAGTAGATGATTCAGAGGATGCATCTAATAATCTCTACCCCCTTCACGAGAAGTATACATGTGTGAGAGGAGTCTTCACTTCAATATTTATCATCAATTTTGATTTACTTGCTTTCTTGTGTGGACTGGGCTGTGTTTTCCTATGTGGACTGGGTTGTGTTTTCCTATGTGTACTGGGTTATGCTTGGGCTTGACAGTTTGTTCCGAATTGTAATTGATGTCTTAGGTATATGTATGGTCATATACCTAAGTAGAGTCAGTTGATACTTCATGATTGTATCTCTCCTTTGTGTTTTATCCATCATGGATTCTGTGAGACGTTCGGGGGTCTCGCGGTCCCTACTCAATATCATATAATCACCCATGCATGGGCTATGCCCACACTATGTTGTGTTAGATGAAGACGACAGACAAAACTGATCGATGTGGAGACTTGTAGAGTAGGACGGTACCTGGTGGTGGACAACGTGGCGGGACGTACACGGAGCGGACGGACGGACCCGAGGAGCTGAGGAGACTATTTGTACACACCCTTCAGGTGGGATTTCTGGAGGCTGAATCGGTGTTGCTATTTTACACTTCTACTATTGCACTTTCTTTTCAATTGTACTATACTTTCAGATGGGTTTGTATACTGGCCCATTTACTTTCCATCACTTACTTTTTACTTAGTTTTCTTTGTGTTTACTCCATCTTGCATACTCTGTTTTGGTTGTTTACTTTATAAAGGTAATGCCTCCCCTTTTTTGGGATTTACACCTTTGGTTCTAGTCGCCAGCCCCTGGCCTTTGGAAGGAGGGCTTGGGGTAGTCACGGCACGGGCCCGGAGGATAGGTCGTGACAACTATATCCTTGAAAACTCATTCCAAAAATTATTCATCACATCGTGTGTAAAGGAATCAAAATAACGGTGACATAAAATTCTTAGTAAGGATTATATATGGCTAAAGCTATCATGAATCAAGAATCATAAAAAATGGAATTTTACAAAACTGAATACACATTTCATTAAAATAATTTTACTCTCATAATAAGATAATAAAAAATAAATATAGAATGGAAAATAAAAAAAAATCATATGATCAAAAACTAAGAATGAAATTAATATAAAGATAATATCATTTAGAGAAACTCATGAATAATAATACTAATGATTTTATAAATGATATAAATTCTTAATTATTGGACATCATGATCTCAGGCATCATGATCCCCTTTCATTTTGTCCATTAAAAAGATGCATAAAACTATAGGTATAAAACCGTTTAATTTGGTAAATTTATTTTTCTCATGAGACCTGTTGGCACATTGATAGCCTATATATAACTATAACCTAACCTTTTATACATTTTATTAAAAATTCAAATAAATAGATTAATTGATATAATTCATGAAAAATTTGAATTATCATTAAATATTTTTATTTAGTAATGGATACTAATTTATTAATATTTACCCAATTAAAAAAAATTCAATATAATCAATTATGTAAAAAGTATACATTTTTTATCGCATAATCATATCCTTTATAAATAAAATCTTGTTATTTAAAAAAATTAATTTAAAATGAAAAATTTTCATAATAAAGTTATGTTTTGAAGGGAATGTACACAATCATTAAATAATGTTAGATTGTACCATAACTTTTACACATAGTTATTTATAATTGAAACCACCTTGGATGAAATAATTCAAAATGAATCATAAAATATCATGAATTATATATAATCATGATATTAAAGGTTAAAGGGGTTGTATATACATCATATAAAATAAAATTTGTGCATAAATTTAGAATACATCTCAATGAAATTATATTGAGATGAAATCCCATAGCACACAAATCCTTTTTGTTGAAAATGGTCACAAAGTATTTATAGTGGTTTGGAAAATGATATTGACCTATTAAAAACCTTATTAATCTTTGAAATATCAAATATTATATTTTTATGTCATCTTACCACCCGTTTGTTAATATTATTTCATTGTTTACATTACTTTGGTTATTAATTTCTATGTTTTCTCATTTTTCATTTTTCATGAAAGTTACAGTTCATGTTGATATTATATAGTTTCGTAATCTCCAGAATAATAAAAATGACATAATATTCAAATTTATATATCAATTATTATTCTATAGAAAGTCATTTATGATTTTTTCATGAAATTAAGTATATAATGATTATTGGGATGGTAGGGAGAACATACAAATTATTAATTATTCCATTTTTAAATGATCATTATGTTAATGTGACAATAAATATTTTATTTATTATATAATGAAAATAATATCATAAATAAAATATTATTTATTTTAATATACATATATATCTATATTATCTATTTTTTGTTGTGATAAAAAGTACATCACTTCACTTCGTGAAGGAAGTAGTTGACATGTAGATGAATGACATTATCATCTTTCTGTGAGTCTAAAAGTAAAAAATAAAATGATGTATTATCTTTTTAACAAGATAAATATGAAATAAATTTAATAATTATTTAAAATATATCACATATATTCATCAAAAATATCCTTATAACCATCCATGTAATGAATTAGTGAAAATAAGATCACATCGCTTCATGGACCAGTACTCTTCCATACCCCAGAGGAATGTTATCATATCCCCTAAAGAATGGATAGTAAATAGGTATATATTATATAATAACTCCTTAGTTTTCATGATTTTATAAATATAATTTATATACTATAGATTGATCATCATTCCCAACTCTGGGAGGTGGTTTTGAAAAAATAAATAATGTCTATTCAGGAGGTAGTAGTCCATCATTTACAAGCGTGATGATTTCAGAACCCGTTTGATGGATGTGGGGACATTTTTACGTAATTAACATTTAATAACAAAATCTATGTATAAATTTTACTCTTAACTAAATATATCAGCATGCAAATCATTTTTTCATTTTCTAAAAGCCGGTTTAAGGGTTTCCGGTACCCAATACATGATTCCCCACATCAAAATCACTCCATCGCAACACGCAGCGGAAATTCACTTTGCAAAATTTAAAATCAAATTCACTCCTCGAGCAATGAGCCTTCCATCATCATCGAAGAACGGAACCTGCTGCCTCGAGCCTTGATTCACTGTCACACTGACCAATCAACATCAAATCAACTCACTGGTGAGAAACACCGATGACCGTCGAACCACCGGCCATCCATCAACCTTCATTGCCACTGAAACGCCGCCGGCGGGAGCCCCTCGGAAACCATCATCGCCAACCATAAAAAAAACTCCGGCGAGAACCCATCATCGCCATCCAGGAACCGAAAACATCATCATCCACTCGACATACACTCGCAAATCCAAAAATACAAACGCAACTGGTGCGCATCACAAACCAAATCAACCAGAAAATAAGAACATAACAGCGATTCACAAACATCGGAGAAAAAACCACGAATGTAACCAAGACGGAAACCAAATCCGCCACCGTAACCGATGGAGAAGACTCAATAGACCCTCAATGGCACTCCACCGCGGGCCAGAATGAACATACCGCAGGCCAAACGAGTTGTTGAGAACCAGACCTGGAGTGCTCCGAAGAGTATGCCGACGAAGCGGTCTTACACCCGCAAATCTGGATTGGCAACCACGTAAGCCCATAGCACGAGAGCCCAAAAACCAATGTAGATAGCACCGAGGGATATGAGAGAATCAAACACCAGAAAATGGCGGAGATGGGAAAAGCCCTCCCCTCCCCAGACCATAACAGCTCTGTCGACCGTCTTCAAAGGAACACCGGCGCATTGAGGAGACGTGCAACGCTTGCCCAACCGCCGAGGTGACCCAGGTGAAGAGGACTCGGGAGGCGGTCGGAGAGGGAAGGAACACAAGAACGAGGGAAAACCCTAGCTGCCTCAGTAGGGAGAGGAGACACCGCTCCTCACCATACTTAACTAAATATATCAGTATAGTTTTATATGTTTAAGGAGGTAGAGGAGGAAAAAATTATAGTTGAGTAACATTTCTCTTCTTTGGATAACCTCCTTAGATTTCCACCAAAAGCCTTATTAATATAGATTTATACTCAAAATAATAATTTTTAGTTGACTATAAAAAAATTAAGTGATTTTTAAGGGATTTTTCAAATTTAAATTTTATTCAATATGTGAGGAAAATATAAGAGGGGATGGCCATTTATATTTAAGGTGAGTGGCACACTTGTTATTTTCTGAAAAAAAATCTCTACCCATGTTTTTCACATTCTAAAAGGTGGATAAAATATTATATTCTCTAGATTTATAAATTATAGGGTGGATATATTTACTTAAAATAGAATTTATATTTTTTTAATTCCTTTTAACTAATCACTATTTATTTCAACCCCCCAATAAACTTATTTGTAACATAACCATATGAAATATTTTTTTTAATATTTGCACTATTTTTTACCATAAAAATGTTATTTTAACCTATTAGATAATATAAATTATTATCATTCTAAATATAAAATACATGTTTACAAATTCTATTCACATTAGTGGAAAATATTAATTCAAATTTTGTCTCGTAGAAGTGATGATAATGCGGGTATTCTATGTGAAAAGTTTCAATAGATTACAATGTCTATATATAAAAAATAAAAATAAAAATGATTAAAATGACATTAATTGGATTAATAGATATTTAATTGAACTAATATTAATTTTCAAAAATATTACAATATAATTTTTTGTTATAAATAATTAAAATGAAAAGAAAATTTTATTGAAATACATGGTTTTCACCGTTCATTGAAAAATGAAACATTTTAGAAAAATCACAAAAATTCGCCCTAAGAAAATTTTCATATAATGATTCAACAAATTAATATCATATTAACTAATAAATTTTAAAAAATTGGATATATTATATTTTACATTATGTGGACAATAGGAAACTAAAAATTGTTTTAGACAATAAAATATTTTCATAATGAATTTGATTTAATTTTAAATAATAATTATTTTTATAATACACATGTACCAATAGTTTTAATATTATAGTTAAAAATATTCTTACTAACCATATTAACGCTTAGGTAATAATTGTGATATTTAAATAATGTTTTTATAGAGTATTATGTTTCTTTTAAACCCACTGTTTTATTCATCACAATCTATCTAAGAAATTAAATTTATTTAGAATGAAATATATTTTATATTATTTCACTATTTCATTATGTTCCTAAAAATAAGTAGATTCACCCAATATTTTTATTTCTCAATATTTCCCCCTCTATTTTGGAAATAGGATTGAATAATTATAATTTGTTAAAAATTTTAACACCCCAAGCTTCTACGGTACGCTTCTCTTTGAATAATGCAATAGCATGTGTTGTACGCAACATCGAGTTCTAACACACCACAACCAATCAAACTAGCCATTATGAATAGTAATACCTACTTTCTGAAATTTTATAAATTTTATTTTTCAAAATGGGCTTCATTTTTAGATTCAGAATATTGAAATTATCCTCGGGTGAATTTTTGGTATTTTTCTGAAAAACTTCATTTTTTGATGAATAGTGAAACCACTAAGTGGTAGTTAAAAAACTGAATTTTTCATAAAACATAATTTTACCGCTTCTGTGAATGGAATTTCGAAAATCCGAGAGACATGGTTAATATCATGGAGTAAAATGTGGTTCAATGAGATGAAAATAATTTTTGGTGAATAGTGATCGTACCACGATTCACTGTTTCATTTTCACCCTTACATCGCTGTGCTAAACATATTTTGTATTAAAAATTATAAAAATATTATCAAATTGTACTTCATGTTTTATTCAATAATTTTTTGTTTATCACTGTTAAATAGGTCAATGATACTTGTTTTGAAAATTACAATGTAGGTGGAGGTGATTTGGAGGGCCCTTGATGAAGTGAAAGAAAACTGGGCCAAAATTGCATGGATCCATGGACATTAGTCCACTGTTTTGAATGGTACACAATATCCGTGCATCAAAATGGGCTGAACATTTGTGGGCCTGTCCAAATTACAATAGGCTACATTTCATATGAAGAAACCCAATCCTGATTCGGCTTGTATGGGGCCCATCCGAACTGATCTGTCCAAGCCACCAAATTTGGACCAAGTCAAATGTGGGGTTCTGTATTTTTTCAATATCTTGAGCTGTAGTTGTCAAAACGGTTCCAAACATTCGGTGGAGACATTCAAGTGGTAGTTCTACAACGTTTCTATTTTCTCCAAAGCGCGATAAGACTGTATGAAGGCCGAAACGCATCGTGCAAATGGATTGATGAAATCTGTGTGCCCAAAACCACCTCCCACATTTCCTATAAAAAGACACATTGGGCTCCTCATTTGTAAGTTCGGCCAAGGAGTGAAGTGCTGCCAATTTGGAGTCCCATTGGAGTCCCCTAATCAACTTGGAGGTTCTAGAGGCCCCTATCCTCATAGGGGGATCAACAATGAAGAAGGAGTTCAACCCGAGCTTCCTCCTCCTCCCGATGTCGAGCTAAAAGTTGGGTGTTCGTTGTGAGGGAGCTACACACATGTAAAGGGAGTTCTGATGCATAAAATAGCTACTGGTTTGGAGTAATTTGTGTGTTTAAACATTTAATTCCATGTATCTTATTTTATTTCAGATTTGAATGCTTGATTTGATACATGCGAGTGTTATGCTCTTAATTTCTAACCGATCGGTGTGAGGTTTTGAGTGCGTGACTTGTGTTGTTCCGATTGGACATCACAAGAATCCTATTCATACCCAAATTATTGAGATTTCAATATGATTTAGAAGCTCTTATTCCATGCATAAGTACTGGACCTTGACAATACGATTGTTACATCAAGGTTTGGTCCTTAAAGCATTGAAATAAAAGCTTAGGAATTAATCAGGATTCCAATTAATTCCAACCAAAGAATTACTCTAAACTTAAGATGAATCTCTATGAACAATGAACATGATATGTGTGTAGTGAAAACACATCGACACTTTTATCTCATATTTCTCAAAATCCACTTGGGGACTCATGCTTTAAGCTATTTCAACTAAGTCATTTTTTTAAACTGTTTTCAAAACCACCCCCTCTCTTAGTCATTTTTATTAAAAATACACACTCTAAACCTACCAACGCTCCTTGAGAGACGACCTAGGGTTTACCCTAGAATATAAATCAACCTTAAAAATATAATCAATTTGACGTGTCACGACAAAGCGATCAAATAGTAACTTTTACTTTTATTTATTGCAGTTAAAAGTAAATAGGGTAATTAAGGGTAAACATGAAATTAATATTACCCTAACACGTGTCCTTATTATATTGGACAAGTGTATATCGACCAAAAACAACCTTAGGAATAAAATATTATCATTTAGGACAACTTGGATTAGATTAGGACATTTATTATTATTTAATTCAAAGAAGGGTTAAAAGAGTTAAAATCAAGGTTTATTTACTAAAACATTTTTAATATAGGGTTAAACATAAGCTAAGTTGGATTATAAATATTAATTAGAAAGCTAAATAGATTTAATAGATAATGATATTTGTTTTATAATTTTTAGACATTAAATAAGTAAATTTATTTATGACACACTGATGATGCAGTAATTACCATAATAGTGAAAAATTAAAATAATTGATATTATAAATACCCAAATAAATATAATTTGAGACTTTTTATGAATTACACTAATTTTATAGGTTAATATGACTTGTTAGGATTGATTTAATTAACTTTTTTTTGAAGTAATCATTCTGTTATGATTTTCATAAAAATCAATGTTCCAAATAGTGTCAAAAATGACATAAAAGAGTTTTTAAAAACAATATTATATTAATAATTGATATTCAATTCCAAAAAATCTAAGGTTCGGCATAGAGACAAATATCATGATAGGTGTATCATTAAGGGACCACATGGGGGTCTCTTGAAGGTATATTTATATGTTTATTAACTATATAATATAAAAATACAAAGTGACATGGTAAGTGTTAATCTAATAAACTAAGAGTTAAAACTAACTGATAAGGTTAATATAATGACCCAAACCTATCTAAATTCTATTGGTTGACTGGTTTTCGACCCATACCCACCTTAAAATTTAAATTATCCACTTTGGAGCAATTATAAAGTGAATATGAATTTATTATAAAATAATATTTCTAGCTTTTCCAAAGGTGCCCCTCCTCCCCCTTATAAAATGACACCACTTCTGACCAATTCTTCACACCTTAAAAGCCTTTTTGTTCGGCCAAACCCTGCCCAAATACTCTCTCAACATCCCTTACTTCATCCTAGAGTCCTTTCTTTAGTCAGAAAGCCATCCTAAGGAGCCCTTTTGATCAAATCAAAAGGAAGTACCCAAAGAAGATGTAATGATTTCACCACCCCTTTTCAAGTTCCTTTCTTCTTTCACTTCTTCCTTATTTGTTATTACCATTCTAAAATAATGAATCCAGTATCTCCTATATACTATAATATTATTATAAATATTGTACAACCATATTCAGTATTCTATCCATCCTTTTAATGACATGTCACCATACGTGCGTACGTACAGCTTACCGTCTTCACGTCGTGGATTACTTTTATTCACAATATTATTATTTGGATGGGAATAATAATGATTTTCAATTCATGTAAATAATAAATATAACATGATAATTATTCTCTGTATATTATATATAATATCAAAAGAATTATATTTTCGATCGTGTGTACGTACGGACTACCTTCTCGACGAACGTGATGAGATTCATTCTCCATCGTATCCATTCAAGTATAATTATCATTTGATGATTTAAAAATAATTTTTAAGGACTTCATATAATTCTTTATATGAATAAGATACAACCTATCCATAACAAACATTTCTTACGTAACAAAACATATAAAATAAAACGAGTAAGTTAACACTCGAAACAACGATAATACTAAGATATTATTAACAAATCAATGTTCAAAGATCATATATGATATCATATTAATGTATATGATACTTGTATAATTTAATAACAGTTATTTCACCATTATACAGGAGGTTAACCTACCCCCAACCAAGTAAAAGTACATGGTAAGGGTTTATTTCGCAATCTCTTCGTTATCTGAGGGTTTTTATACGTAATAATCTACTAGGATCTCTTTATCATCCACATCAATGTTTATTAAAAATGTATTTCAAAACATTTTTAATATTTGCAAGAATATGGGTTAAATTCATTTATACCCTTGTTTGAATTTTTATAATAAGTTTATAAAGAAATCTTTCCGTCGTTTTCCAAACAAGGTGCATTTTAACCTTTTTGACAGAATGAAGGAAAGAATGTTTTTTAACTTATACGGTGGGTGAGGCTATTTTCTGCCATTATAAAATCGTCGAAGCTTCCCTTACAAGCTTATAAGAATATTTTCAAAGAAAACATTTTATTTTATAAATATATGACTCTTAAATGATTTCAAAATAGAAACAGATATTTCTCTAAAAAGAGTTTTTATTTCATCTACGTCAACATCCTTTGATGGATTTTACGATTATTTGAAGTTTATTTATTATGATACAAAACTTGTATATTGCATTGAAGGTTTTGTGATATGTTTGACTGTGGATGTGTTATTTTTATACCATTCATGGTTTATGGATGAAGTATTTACATTTCATACGCTAGTTTTAATACGAATGTTTATGTTATGTTTGAACCTTTTCATATGGGAATGCATTGGACTTAATATGTGATGGGTGGAGCCCGCTATAGCTCCTCGATGCATCGGTAGGTCTCATGAGAAAAACTAGTGTCTTGTCACAAGGCCTTGACAAAATAATATTTTTATTCTTGGCACGAGGCCTTGGCTATGTGGTTATGATAGTCTGGCATTATGCATTCCATCATTAAGAAAGAGGCTATTGATTTTGCATGTGAATATTCGATTAGTAGAATATCCATGTGAATAAGTAAATGGCATTATTTCATTTTATTTTTTCCATACTATGTTGAATTTCATGTTTAAAAGGCTTTTGTTTTATTTGTACATTTCCCTAAATGTTTATTCTCATTTATGAAAGTTTCCGCTATATTGTTATCCTTACTGGGCATTTGAGATCACCCTCTTTCTATGTTTTATTTTTCTTAGGATGTTAAGAAGTAAATTATGAATGACTTGCAGGGATATTATAAGGGGATAACAGTGTGGACTATGGAGACTATGTTTTTGTAGTTTTCATTTTTATGATGTAATTTAAAACTTTATGAATATATCTAGTTATTCCAAGGCTACTAAACTAATCTGTCTTTCGTGATTTGATCTTTTTTGTGATCATGCCAATTTTATGTAATAACAAACTGACTCTGGGTAACTGGGGTCGTGTAGTTACAGTTGGTATCAGAGAAAGTTTAGTACAAACCTTGGAAGATAGATTTAGATAAACTCTTATTAGAGCACATATATTTAAGATGGACTTTGAGGATTAGTATAGAAGAACTTCCTAGAATTTTTGTATTGTAGAGATTTTGTGAGTTTTCCACGCAATAAATCACTGTCTGGATACAAGCAGGTAGAGGCGGCTCTGGCACAGATGTACCTAGGGGTAAAACCCAAAAACACCACTTTGAGCTAGACTCGAACAGGAATTGGTGCACGACAACGGGCCTTGCTGCACTCTTGGTTACGACACTCCAGGGGGATATGCTTAGGATAACTCTAATTTTCTTTACAAATAATTACGAAGGTTTTATGAGTATATACTTCCTCAAAGAATTTTTTTTTAGGTTTATGGATTATATCCATAAATAGTTCAATTTATGTTAAGTGTTTTATTCGTATGGAATTACGTAATTTGATTCATAAACTGATCTAGTTTATGCCATTGTTTAGAAATGGCCCCTAGTGGAAGAAATGGAAACTGTATCAATGCACGCACTCCATGTAGGGATTCCCTCTAACTAAAGATAATTATAGTGGAGCTGGTGATGCAACTGGTGCTTATCAACTAATCACCATACTGGGACAACTCACTCAGGTTATGAATAATAATCTTACCCGTATAGAGCACCCCGATCCACACCATTGAGGTTCAATGTTAGATCACTTCATGAGGCCGAAACCACCAACATTCAATGGGAGTACAAATCCCATAGTAGCTGACCAATGGATAAGTTCTCTAGAGAAAATATTTCAGGCATTGGGAAGTAGTGAAAGGGAAAATGTTATCATGGAAGTTTACCGCCTCACTAGAGATGCTGATGAATGGTGGTCATTGATTCAAAACATGAAGGAAGATGATATGAAATTGAGGGAGTTCAAAGATCTATTTTTAGATAAATACTTTCCTCGTGACCATTGAGGCGATATGGAAATACAATTTATGAGTCTTAGACAAAAGTAGGATGAGAATGTCACAATGTATGAGGATAACTTTATAAGGTTAGAAAGGTATGCTGGAGATTATATACATAACCCAAGAAGTAAGATTGATTGTTTCTTTGATGGGTTAAAACCATTTATCCGTCGAGCATTAGTCTCACAATCCTTCTCGTTGTACAAAGAAATTGTCTCATGTGCTATCAAGACAGAGAAAGAATTATCTAAGTCATATGACTTTAAAGAAAAGGAAGAGAAGAAGAGATCTTCTGATCAATCTAGGAATAGAAATAAGGGGAAGAAGGGAAAGGTTGAATATCCATCCTGTGGTAAATGTGGGAAGAAACACCCCAGTACTTTCTTGAAGGGAATGGGTGTCTGTTACAAGTGTGGTGAAAAAGGCTACCATGCTCATGATTGCAACGGGAAGAAGGAAGCTACCGATGTTTAGTGCTACAATTGCAGGGAGATGGGACATTATGCAAATGAATTTCCTACGCGTCAGGGGAACTTAACTCAGAAAAGGCCAAGGGATAAAGGCCAAGCATTTTCTATCACTACTACTGAGGTAGAAGCTCCAAAAGATGTGGTGACAAATAATTTAATTGTTTCCGAAAGTTTAAAAAATGCATCATTTGATTCTGGATCATCGCATTGTTTCATATCCTCCCAGTTTTCTATGAAAATTAGATATTTCCAATTTGATTTAACAAGGGAGTTGTCAGTTAAAACTCTTAAGGGAAGTATCATTGCAAAAAAAATTTGTGAATCAGTCCCCATTAGAGCACATAAATGTTCCTTATCTGCTGATCTCATCATCATACCTATTATTGAGTTTGATATAATCCTTGGTATGGATTGGATTTCGGACCATGATGCGGAGTTTTATTGTAAGAAGAAGGAGGTTACGATTTTTGATGATGATGATAAGGAACACCTTATCTTTAGATCAGAATCATCACCACCTAATTCTTATCCAGATCCACCCCCAATGGCTCAACTAAAATCAATTATTGGGGAGGAAGAGGATGAAATTATAGTGGGTGAGGAAAGGAATGTTCAAATAGAGGATGTACCTTTTGTGAAAGAATATGTAGATGTGTTTCCAGAAGATTTACCTGGACATCCTCCAGAACAAGAAGTTGAGTTTTCCATTGATTTAATTCCTGGATCAAGGAATATATCGAAGATCCCTTATAGAATGCCCACTGTAGAATTAGTTGAACTAAAGAAACCACTATAGGAATTCAGTAATAAGGGATTTATTCGCCCTAGTGTTTCTCCATGGTGATCCCCTGTTCATTTTGTTAAAAAGAAAGATGGATCTATGAGGTTATGTATCGACTATAGGGAGATCAATGCTATAAAAATAAAGAACAAGTATCCCCTACCTCGCATTGATGAATTATTTGACCAACTTCATGGAGCTCAATCCTTTTCAAAGATTGACCTTAGATTTGGATACCATCAGTTGTGTGTGAAGAAGGAAGACATTCTGAAGACAGCATTTCGAACCAGGTACGGGGATTATGAGTTTCCAGTAATGCCTTTTGGATTGACTAATGCACCCTCTATATTCATAGATGTAATGAATAGAGTTTTCAAGGAATATCTTGATGAATCTGTGGTGGTATTTATTGATGATATCTTGGTATACTCCAAAATCTAGGAAGATCATGAAAATCACTTGTGCATTATCCTGAAGACTCTAAGAAGACATGAATTATATGGGAAGTTTACCAAGTGTGGATTATGGCTTCAGGAGATTTCTTTTCTTGGCCATATTGTCTCTAAAGATTAAATCTATGTTGTTCCTTCTAAGACCAAGGAAATCCAAGAATGGCCAGAACCTACAAGTATAACTGAGGTACGCAGTTTTATTGGATTGGCAGGTTATTATCGACATTTCGTCCAGAATATATCCCGATTGGAAAACCCATTAACGAAGCTCACACGTAAAGGGGTTAAATTTGTTTGGACAAATGAGTGTGAAAAATGTTTCGAAGAATTGAAGAGAAGATTATTCAAGGATCATATATTGACTCTACCATCGGGGAATGATGGGTTCGTTATTTATAGTGATGCATCGAAGAAAGGACTCAGTTGTGTCCTTATGCAGAATGATAGGGTTATTGCCTATGCATCACGAACGTTGAAAATTTATGAACAAAACTATCATACTCATGATCTTGAGTTAGCAGCTTTGATCATTGATTTGAAGATATAGAGGCACTACCTATATGGTGAAAAATGAGAGATTTATACTGATCACAAGAGTTTGAAGTATATTTTCTCACAAAAAGAACTAAACATGAGGCAAAGCAGATGGCTCTAATTACTCAAGGATTATGATTGCACGATACACTACCACCCGGGGAAAGAAAACAAGGTGGAAGATGCTTTGAGAAGAAAAGACCATGGAGTTTTGAAAAATATGAGAATTTAAAGGGATCCAATTTTCATGGATCTAGTAAAGATGGACATGGGAATAACTAGGGAAGGTGAAACATCAATTCTTTTTCAAATGGTTTCCAAACCATCTTTACTAGAAAGGATTAAGATTTCTCAGACTGATGATTAATAATTTCAAAAGATGATTAAAGCTATGAATGATAGGAGATTGAGAGACTTTGTGTATGAAGAAGGAATTTTGAAATTTGGGAAGAGAATTTGTGCTCCTGATATACCTGATCTAAATAGGGAATTGTTGTATGATGCTCATAGTTCCAATTTCTCTATACACCCTAGGAGCACCAAAATGTATAGAAATTTGAAGGAACATTTTTGGTGGGACAACATGAAGAGGGAGATTGCCGATTTTGTGTCAAGATGTATGGTTTGTCAACAAGTGAAATCTGGAAGGCAACAGCCTAGAGGAGTCATGCAGCCTCTTCCGAATCCTGAGTGGAAATGGGATAATATTACGATGGACTTTGTCATGGGACTACCAAAGACTCCTAGAAGGAATGATGCAATATGGGTTATTGTTGATCATCTTACCAAGTCAACACATTTTCTCTCTATAAGAGAAGATCAACCACTGGAACGTCTAGAAAGACTATATATTAATGAAGTTGTGAGACTTCATGGAGTAACCCTATCGATTGTTTTTTATCGTGATCCCCGTTTTACTTCAAGATTCTGGAAAAGTCTTCAGAAAGCCTTGGATACTGAACTTCATTTGAGCACTGCTTACCACCCTCAAATAGATGGGAAATCAGAACGAACTATTAAAACCATAGAAGGCATGTTGAGATCATGCTCACTTGACTTTCAGGGTATGTGGGATCAATATTTACCTCTGGTAGAATTTTCTTATAACAATAGCTTCCATTCGAGTATTCACATGGAACCATATGAAGCGTTATACGAAAATAGATGTCGCACACCAACCTATTGGAATGACGATGGTGAAAGAAAACATGGAGGCCCAGAACTGGTGGAGGAAATGATGGAAAAGGTGAAGGTAATACAAAACCATATCAAAGCAGCTCAAAGTAGGCAGAAGAGCTATACTGATAATCGAAGGAAGGATTTGGAATTTCAAGTCGGTGATCATGTTTTCCTGAAGGTATCTCCATGGAATGGAGTCATATGATTTGGTAAGAAAGGTAAATTGAGTCCCAGGTACATCGGACCTTTCGAAATTTTAGAACGAATTGGGGTTGTAGCTTACCGATTGGAAATGCCACCAAGTCTCTTCAAAGTTCACGATGTGTTCCACGTATCTCTGTTGAGAAAATACATGCATGACCCAACGCATGTACTCACCTATGAGGAATTAGAATTGGAACCCGATATTTCTTATTCCAAATAGCCCTTCAATATTCTTGATATGAGAGAACATGTATTGAGAAACCGGACGACTCGCCTGGTAAAAGTCTTGTGGAGAAACCATAAGATGGAAGATGCAACGTGGGAACCCGAGGAACTTATGATGAAGAAGCACCCGAGTCTTTTCATGCGGTAGTATTCTAGAAATTTTGAGGACAAAATTATTTGAAGTAGGGGAGAATGTAACACCCCAAGCTTTTATGGCACGCTTCTCTTTGAATAATGCAATATCATGTGTTGTACACAACATCGAGTTCTAACACACCACAACCAATCAAACTAGCCATTATGAATAGTAATAACTACTTTTTTAAATTTTATAAATCTTATTTTTCAAAATTGACTTCAATTTTTGATTCGGAATATCGAAATTAGCCTAGGGTGATTTTTTGGTATTTTTCTGAAAAACTTCATTTTTTGATGAATAGTGAAACCACTAAGTGGTAGTTAAAAAAACTGAATTTTTCATAAAACATAATTTTACCAATTCTGTGAATGGAATTTCGAAAATACAAGAGACACGGTTAATATCAAGGAGTAAAATGTGGTTTAATGAGATGAAAATAATTTTTGGTGAATAGTAGCTTTTTACTTTTATTTACTGCGGTTAAAAGTAAATAGGGTAATTAAGGATAAAAATGATATTTATGTTTCCATAAAACATGTCCTAATTCTATTGTAAAAGTGTATCTCGACCAAAAACAACCTTAAAAATAAAATATTATCATTTAGGTCCACTTGGATTAGATTAGGAAATTTATTATTATTTAATTCAAAGAAGGATTAAAAGAGTTAAAATCAAGGTTTATTTACTAAAACATTTTTAATATAGGGATACACATAAGATAAATTCAATTATAAATATTCATTAGAATTATAAATATATTTCCTACATAATGATATTTTATTTATAATTTTTAAACATTAAATAATATAATTTATTTATGACACAATGATGATGCAGTAATTACCATAATAGTGAACAATTAAAATAATTGATATTATAAATACCAAAATAAATATAATTTGGGACTTTTTATGAATTAAACTAATTTTCAAGGTTAATAAAACATCTTTGGATTGATTTAATAAACTTCTTTCGAAGTAATCATTCTGTTATGAGTTTCACAAAAATCAATTTTCCAAATAGTGTCAAAATTGACATAAAAGAGTTTTTTAAAAAAATATTATATTATTAATTGATATTCAATTCTTAAAAATCTACGGTTCGGAAAATATACTTATATCATGATATTTGTATCATTAATGGACCACTTGGGGGTCTCTTGGAGGTATATAGTAAGTTTATTAACTATATAATATAAAAATACAAAGTGACATGGTAAGTGTCAAAAAAATTAACAAAGAGTTAAAACTAAATGATAAGGTTAATATAATGACCCAAACCTGTCTAAATTCTATTGGTTGAGTGGTTTTCGACCCATCCCCACCTTAACCTTTAAATAATACACTTTGTAGCTATTAGAAACAGAATATGAATTTATTATAAAATAATATTTCTATCTTTTCCAAATGTGCCCCTCCTCCCCCTTATAAAAGGACACCACTTGTAACCAATTCTTCACACCTTCAAATCCATTTGGTTCCACCAACCTCTGCCCAAATACTCTCTCAACTTCCCTCAATTCATCCTAGAGTCCTTAATTTGGTCATAAAGCCAACGTAAGGAGCCCTTTTGATCAAATCAAAAGGAAGAACCCGAAGAAGAGGTAATGATTTCACCACCCCTTTTCAAGTTCCTTTCTTCTTCCACTTATTCTTTATTTGTTATTACCATTATAAAATAATGAATCCAGTATTTCATATATACTTTAATATTATTATAAATATTGTACAACCACATTCAGTATTTTATCCATCCTTTGTATGACATGTCACTATACGTGCGTACGTACGGCTTACCGTCTCCACGTCGTGGTGTACTTGTTATTCACTATATTATTATTTGGATGGGTATAATAATGATTTTAAATTCATTTAAATAATAAATATAACATGATAATTATTATGTATATATTATATATAATATCAGAAGAATGATATTGTCGCCCGTGCGTACGTATGGACTACTGTCTCCACGAACGCGATGAGATTCATTCTCCATTGTATCCATTCAAGTATAATTATTATTTTATGATTTAAAAATAATGTTTAAGGACATGATATCATTCTGGATATGAATAAGATACAAACTATCCATAACAAACCTGGCTTACGTAACAAAACATATAAAAGAAAACGAGTAAGTTAACACTCAAAACAACGATAATACTAAGATATTATTAAAAAATCAATGTTCAAAGATCATATATGATATCCTATTAATGTATATGATTCTTGTATAATTTAATAACTATTATTTCACCATTATAAATGAGGATAACCTACCCCCAACCAAGGAAAAGTACAAGGTAATGGTTTATTTCGCAATCTCTTCATTATCCGAGGTTGTTTATACGTAATAATCTACTGGGATCTCTTTATCATCCACATCCATGTTTATTAAAAATGTATTTCAAAACATTTTTACTATTTACAAGAATATGGGTTAAAGTCATTTCTACCCTTGTTTGAATTTTTATAAGAGGTTTATAAAGGAATCTTTCCATCGTTTTCCAAACAAGGTGCTTTTTAATCGTTTCGATAGAATTAAAGTAAGAATGTTTTTTTAACTTATACAGAGGGTGAGGCTATTTTCCGGCATTATGAAATCATCGAAGAATCCCTTACAAGCTTATAAGAATATTTTCAAAGAAATTTTTTTATTTAATAAATATATGACTCTTGAATGATTTCAAAATAGAAAGATATATTTCTCTAAAAAGAGTTTTGATTTCATCTATGTCCACATCCTTTGATGGATTTTACGCTTATTTGATGTTGATTTATTATGATACAAAACTTCTATATTGAATTGAAGGTTTTGTGATATGTTTGACTGTGGATGTGTTATTTTTATACCATTCATGGTTTATGGATGAAGTATTTACATTTCGTATGCTAATTTTAATATGAATGATTATGTTATGTTCAAACCTTTTCATATGGGAATGCATTGGACTTAATATGTGACAGGTGGAGCCAGTTATAGCTCCTTGATGCATCGGTTGTTCTCATGAGACAAACTACTGTCTTGGCACAAGGCCTTGACAAAATATTATTTCTATTCTTGGCACGAGGCCTTGGCTATGTGGTTATGATAGTCTGGCATTATGCATTCCATCATTATGAAAGTGGATACTGATATTGCATTTGAATATTCGATTAGTAGAATATCCATGTGAATAAGTAAATGGCATTAGTTCATTTTATTTTTTCCATACTATGTTTAAGTTAAAGTTTAAAAGTATTTTTTTTATACATTTTCTTAAATGTTAATTCTCATTTATGAAAGTTTCTGCTATATTGTTATCCTTACTGGCCATTTGAGCTCACCCCTTTTCAATGTTTTATTTTTCCCAGGATGTGAAGATGTAAATTATGAATGACCTGTAAGGATTGTATAAGGGGATAAGAGTGTAGACTATGGAGACTATGTTGTTTTAGTTTTCATTTTTATTATGTAATTAAAAATGTTATGAATATATCTAGTTATTCCAAGGCTACTAAACTAATCGGTCTTTTGAGATTTGATCTTTCTTGTGATCATGCCAATGTTATGTAATCACGCACCGACTCTGGGTAACTGGGGTCAGAGCATTTCAAAAATATTTTTAGATGTTCCTTCCATTTTAACGAGTAAAGTTATTCATTTTAACATATCATATTGATTAGTTTCCACAATTGGTTTTCATCATATTTAAAAATAAAATTATAATTTCAACCATTTCAGTTTGCAAATATTTGAGGATATAAAATATTATATATATATATATATATTATGTATATACATTACTCAATAAATAGTTGTTTTAAGTTGGCCACTAGAGTGAGTTGTTAATTTTTATGGAATTTAGATATTTGAAAAGGTTATTGTTATTTTAATCCATAATATTGTTGGGTATGTTTGACCATGATATTATTCCCACCATAGCACATTCGATTTAGTAATTTATTAAAATAATCAATACACTATCTCGTATTTTATTTTTAACTCTAGTACACATGTTTCAAACTATTTATTAAATCCAAAATAGTTGTGTAAAAAATTACATCCCCTAAAATGGGAAAATATTCCTATAAAAATGAATAATAAATAATATGATTTCTATAATTATGATACTGTAGATTCAATTAATATTTTCTGGTATATACATTTTAATATAATACCCAATATTACCTGGAACCTACTATGTGATCCATCTATAACATACATATATTTTTAGTCATTCATTATTATTTTATACAATAAATCATAATATAAAAAAATAACAAACAAAAGGATTATATATATATTGTTCTTAGATATATATTCATCATATTAAATGTTCTTTCAATACATTATTTGGTAAAATAATACATATATCCTTCCAATATAAAAATATCATAAAAAAGGAAATCCTAAGGAAATATACAAATAACGTAAAGGGTTCCCTAATATCCATGTATGAGAGGAAAAGGGTAATATCCATAGGAAAAACATTAATGTTTATAAGTTATGGAAGTAAATTATGAAGATATAAAAATCATAAACATGATACATAATATTATTCTTCCCATATTCTTTGTTTCATTTTATCTCACTGAAGTGGTCCGTTGTCATTCTCTATTATATCTTCTCTACCTCATTTCCAATACATAAGATCCCTTTTTCTCTATTTCAATTGGTTTTCTTCATTTATTTAGAAAATAGTGGTTGGAATAGAACATTTAGGAAATTAATTTGAAGTAGTTTTATAGAAAATGGTTTTAACTATATCTATTATGATTTCTTGACGTGCTTGTTTTTTGTGTTTCCTTTTGATAATGAGTGGGTTTGATTCATATTATCTATATTTGATTTTAAAATTTAGTTATATTTCTTGGTTTTCTCTCTCAAAAATTTATTTTGGATTATTAAAATAATTATTTGGGATTCACTTTTGGGTGATTTTATAAACTTTTTAATGGTGGATGCATTTGATGGTAATTGGATTATTTGTTCATTGTATTTTCATAGAAATTCACTCTCAGTAATGATTATGATTATGATATGGCTTTAGTTAAAACGTTTTCTTATAGTTTTTATGGTTATTATGGTAGTGAAAGAGGTTTCTTCATTGTGTAACAACTTATTGTTGTGACATCCATAAGAAATACCTTAGACTATGTGACTGGTTCATGCCTCATAGATGTAGGAGACTCATCAGCCTATAACATCCCCAAAAATACATGTGTGTTGTGAGATAATTTTTTTGAAACATTATTCTTTTACAAGTTAATAATGGTTTTATGTTTTCTAAATTACTATTGTACAATCTATTGTTTCTGGTTTCATACATCTGATGTTGTAATTTTTATAAAATAAAAAAGGGATTTGTGAACTAATGTTTATGAACAATTGAGACCATAATAATATGTCAAAATGGGGCCTAAAAAATATTTAATAATATATGAATCCAAATTATATCGAAACCAAACGTTAAAAATCATTACCATAATCATCATAATATAGGGTCTAGGCTTACGACTTATGTTCAATAATATAGTGGTCTATAATAAAGGCCCATTTAAATTACAAAATAATTTCAGTATATGAAATGCTTTGAACATGGGATTTTAGGTCAATATGATTACATGTCTACTCATCAGATACCAACTTGTACTAAATTTTTTGTTATATATAAATAAGAAATTTTTTATAGATATATTTATAGCAACAACTAGAATATAAAATGAAAATAAAATAAAAAACGTAAAATATGTCATAAGGTCCAAAAAATAATGAATAATGAAAATTTGATGGCACTATGAATCTAAATGAAAATATTAGTATATAAAATATTAAATAACATATTTTTAAATAAATAAACACTAATTATTATATTATCAATGGTGCTGAGATTGATGAACAATACTTCGTCCACAAATTTGATATTTTATAAAAATAAAGAAGAAATATCTATTTCATTTTAATGTTTCCTTATATATAAGAAAATAATGATTATTTTGAATCCAAATGAAAGATAAGAGAAATAAAAATTGTGTAAAGAACAAAGTATAAGAAAAATTCTATCATAAGCTACATAAATATGATCTAAGAGTGATGTGAAAGAAATAGGACAATTAATCAATATAGTGGAAGAGGGAGAAATAGTTTCCCAACCTAACATAATTATTCATCAATAATTAATGTAAAGATAAATTTAAAAAATATAAAAAACAAATAAAAAATATGGAAAACTTCTATTAAATAGATTATAACATTAATGTTATAGATATGGATGTAAATATGTAATATATAAGAGAGATATGGAATATTTACCATAAATTTACTCCCAACATTATTCAGTGGGATATAACTCCCTATATTATTATCTTATATTTATAAATTATATTTATCAAAGATATATTTTTATTCTTTTCTGATACTATTAGTCAATTACATATGATTATTACATATTTATGAATTACAACTAATTTTTATAAATCATATTATATTGATAAATTTAATTGTTCAATTATGGATTCATTATAGTGGTATTGATTAATAAACATTGTTTATAATCTCATCATCACCAGAAAAATTCTTTTCGTAGATATATTATGTTTTAGTGATTTTAAAATCCCTATATTCATTTCATGGATTTTATAGTTATGATTTTCAATTTAAATATTCATAATTTCCTTATATGATAATTTTTATTGTTAATGGGATATTAAAATAATCATCTAACTTCTAGAAATGATATTAACCCATTAATATATATTTGCAAAAAATGTGATACTTATTTGATAATTTTCTATTCGCCTCCATGTTTTATGTTATAAAAATTTAAAAAACATTATACTATCCTAATTTTTCCTTCTAATTTTCAAAATAGTGTATATTTCATCAATATAATTTCCTTCATTTACAAGTAGTTATTTAAAAATTTTATGAAAATAGTAATTTTTATTATATAATCGACTTTATGGATATTAAAAATTTATATACCATTTATTAAAACTACTTATTTAATTATGTAAAAAATATTTCAATTTCAAAACCATTCTATTAAAAAAATTCTAAAATCATTTAATTTATCCTAATATGTATTATAATGACATAAACATAAAGCCTTTCAAAAATAAAACATTAGTTTCCTTATATTGAATATTTCTTTTATAATATTTTTCACTCTTATTTTATTATATTAATGTGTATGTTCTTATATGTTTATATAAGTAATTAATTATAACATTTTTTCACTATTCATATGCTAAGAATTCTATTTCTAATGGTCATTTTACAATTGCTAACCGTCCAAGGAAAGTTCCAATGATCGTATATCCAAGGGTCATATAGGTTTTTTAATTCATTTTCATTCCTCATATTTACGTAATTTATTAATCACATTAATTATTCTCAAGAATTAATATTATTTATTTCTAATATCATGATTATATTACTAATGTTATTTTATATTTATTAGGAATGTGATTATTCTTGGCGAGTACAGTGATCCAAGTTAGCTTTTTTTTATTACATTCCTAATGTTCTATTATAAATTTTATAGGTTTTATTTATCCTTTCACTGTTAGCATCTTAGTTAACATAATAAAATTTTATGGATTCTATTCTATGTGAAATGTGTTTTATGAAATATATCATTACTAAAAATGACCCAATTATATTTAAAAAATAAAATTCTCTATATTTTAATGTAGTATTTACATTCTTATACATTAATAAATTAATTCCATGACCATTTTTGGGCATGACGATGCATATTGATGAGGGTACATCAATTTCATTACTTTCTCATATTTAAATGTTTCTCCATCAAACTTATTATTTCACAAATGTTCATTTATAAGAATAATTTTCATATTCAATAAACCATTATATGTATATATATATATCAATATCACCTCCAGATTTTCTTTGAATTAGATAACATTTTCTAACTATACCTCCTCTAGATCTTTCACATGTTTGGTATGAACTTCTATGAGAGTGTTACGTGGAAAATGTATTGCATGTGAAATTGGTTTGGTTATAGTGAAAATATATAGACCACAAGTATGATTATATCATGTATATGAAATGGGTAAATTTATCTTGGTATCCAATATCCCTTATTCCAAACCATTATAATCCTCTTCCATAGATATAATCAATGGAAAAATTTGTTTCCACCTTCAAATTCGAATACTCATTGTAAATTGTAATATTGTCTCTTCCATCAAATAAGTGGTTCATATAATTTTTTTGAATGGATTTGAAATTATTTTTCATTCCAAAAAAACATTTGGGTACAAATATTATATATTATCTAAAAATACCCAAATATATTGGAGTTATAAATTTCTTCTTATTTAGTGCTCCATAATCATCAATCAATATTCTTGAGAGAAATCTATTATAGTGTGAGAGTTTGAGTAGATTTAGATATTAAACCCATCGCCATTTGAAGTCCATAAGAAAACAAATTACCATTTATTCATATTATTTAATGGGCCTTTAAATTTTACCATATATTTTATCATGATATTTTAAAGTGAAGAATGACATTTTTTCCTTGAATATTGAAAAGATTTCTATAACATCACAATGAACCTTGGATCTCGATTAGACCCAATATATTAAGTGTTCCACTTGGACTTATGAACTATTTTATGTATATATATGTAGATCAAGTTATATTTCCTCATAAATGGGGATAATGTGAATTTTTTTGATGATAGTCCATTAAGACCAATACCACATTATGTCAATTAGATGTATTCGATATACTAGTGAACCAATCTGGGGTGATGTTGTCCCATTCCTATATAGTAAATGTTAATAGTTTCATCATTTCCATCAAATATTTCTGTTCTATATGCAAATGATGTTATACAAATAATTATTTTTCATATTAAACAATCGTTGTTTTCAAATTTTATTATTAGTAATGATTTAATTTATTTATATACTTCTTCTTTCTCCATGGAATGATATGATGAATTGATCTATGGGCAACATAAAATAGTTTATTAATTATCTTATTAATTTATTGTAGACATATTCATGTCCCAAAATATACTACTACTTTTTTTAGGCTAACAATTCTACATTACCTTTCATTATATAATCCATAATCATTGTATCATCATGTCATCACATTGATCTTCATAAATATTCTTTATAAGGGATAGTAGAGTAAATTGTTTTTAAGTTACGATTTTCCTCCATTTATGATTTTCATTTCAAAATTTTTATCATCATAAATGATTGAAACCATCTCAATACATTATATGGATAAGGTTAGATGATATTTTCGACATTGAGTTTACATCATGTTATCTTAATACATATATGGTAATGAATTGAGTAGTCATAGTCTTTGATTGACATCAACCATTTCATTTTTTACGTTTTGTGGTCCTTCTTTTTTAATATGTACTCGAGATTGTTATTATCTATATATATTTGAAAATTCTCTTTATAGTGACATTTCATCCATATCAACATATAGAATGTCACTTAACAAAATTGCATATCCTATGTTTGGTGAAACTGCAAATAGATCATAAAATATTAATATTAAATGTTCTATACATTATCATTTTTCATTATAAAACAACCCATTACTATCATTGACGCATCACATTACATCACAAACCTGTATCCACTTAAGGGTAGATTTTGTACATAAACTGTGTCTGTACTCTATAACAGCTATTTTATACTCTATTCACATTAAATAGTCTTTAAAGAATAATGGTCACTATCATTGTTTGGTGTTTATAGGATAACTTCATCAAAAAAAATATTCAAAAATAAGTATATGTAATCTAAAATGTCTCTATTCTCCAATTACATGAAATTTTATAGAGTATCTATAATTCAGAATGACATTTCCATGAACACATAGTTCCCATAACACATAAAAATGGCAGCCCTGAGAATAACTTCCCTCATTATCTTCAACTAATGATATATTATTAAATGATCCACATTAGATATATATTAAGACCCTTGAAATTGGTTTCATAAGTCCTCAATCAATGGAATGGGATACATATTCATTTTTGTGATCTAGTATATTCCACAATAATCATTTCAAAGATGCATGGACCCATTCTTATTTAAGAAAAACTAGTGAGGAAAAACTCGTGGTTCATCACATGGTCAAATAAATCCCTTTTACATATAATCTATTTGAATCTTCTTCAATTCATCCAATTTTATTGGGGATATTATCTATGGACCCTTGGATATGGTAAAGGACACATGTACAAGATCAATTGTGATATCAACCAATTTATTAGTATAAATTATAATAATATATTAATAGAGTACATATGTATATTAAATTTCAATGGGAATGTTTTGTTGAATGACAATCTCCACTGTTCCAATAGTTTTAGCATCAAATGATTCTTAACTATTAATTAACACATCTATAACTAATGGATTTTCTAAAGGGGATTCATAATATCTCATTCCATTTTATAGGAGAATAGGTTAGTTTGGGATTTGGAAATACATATCATTGTTGTGACAATTGATGTAATCTTATTATAGTGAGATCTAGTGCATTTTTATTTTCGTTTAAATTCAATAAAAGGATGGATTAAAAGATTAACTGGAAGAATATTCCAATCCTCGATAAATGAATAGGAGTAAAAATCTATTGTTGTAATGATAAAAACACCTAGTGTTTTTAGAGATATATATATATATCTTCAAAACATTTTTTGAGAGATTATTAAATGATTTAAGATACCTTGAATTATATAACAAATTTTTAGAACATGAATCAAATAAAAAAATCATTCACGACTCAATAATAAATCTATGTAACAAAACCTTATCTGTAAGATTTAACTCAAATATGGGGATGGAATAATCCATACCTTTATCATATGACTTATGTGGTAGAGAATGTATATTCCACTCATTAGACCATTTTTCACTAAACATCATATTTATCTTATTAATCATGATTAATACATTATAACATAGGTTGTGGATTTCCAAGAGTCATCCATTATTCCATTATATTATGTGGCCTTTTATTATCCTGGTAATATTCAATATCCCAATAGACCTTCTTTCCTCATATAAATGCCTCCTTTTTCCCTTGAGGCAGTTTATTGGATATTACATTCCACATAAATGACATGTTAATGGTTTTATTTTCTATCCTCAATTAAATTTAACCATCATCCCTTTATAATTAAAATCTATTATCTTCTCTTCATCACTAAAAATATGAGACCAATGAAAATCAATCATCTCTATTTCACCATTAAGGGGACATCAATCTGTTTTCACATAGATTTAAATTTCTCAAATTGTGAATTAATTTTGAATATTAGTTTATTTTATAATAATAATGTATTCTATCATACTTTTAGGATCAACGAAAAGTAAATTGGGGTCTCCATATAACATTTTGATATTTCCCACCTAAAATCTAATTTATAAATACCCTTATAATAGTGTTAGAGAAACCCTAATCTATTTATGTCATGGAGTTGGAGAAAAATATTTAATGAAAAAATTCTATGGATATTATACCCCTACATTTTTTTTGATGTCACTGCTTGATTTTCGATAATTTATTATTTTCCACAATAGTACATCTTCACCTTATAAGTGATTAAAAACGTATATGCATTTCTCTTGTTTGAATCATTTTAGGACATAAAATATCTTCTTAACAATATAATATTTTTTTCACCAATAAAAACATTTTGAAGATCCAATAATAGATAGTGACCATTGTCTGACAAATAAACTAACACAAACCTGTTGTCTTTTTGAAAAATAGGGAATTCCAAATGATTAATAAAATTATTGATAACATATTCCACTTGCGAATGTGATTAAATTATGTTATTTAATCACATGTCCATCATATTGCACATATCATATTATAAATCATTACATATCACATCATATTGGCTATTTTTATGAATTGACCGATTTCCATCCATTACCTTATGTAAAGTAAAAATATCGAATATAATAACAAAATTAGTCAATATTTAAATATTGAAATAATGTATTTGAGTCGAATAACTCATAAAATAAATTTATATACAAACTTATGAATTTCTAGGATTCAAATGTGGTCCTTCGTGTTCTATTTAAATTTGGTTTCTCTAACCTAGTCCCTAAAAAGTAGACCTTTCTATGTTTCAATAAATGAAAACTAGAATCTGATACTCATATTATTGCATTAAAAAACCATTAGTCTAGATTCCTAGGGTCTCTGGGTGATGATATACCAAGATAATCAATATTGAATCAAAATTTTTTTTGAAGTATCTATATTTTTCATGTACATTTAATTTAAAAATTTGAACTATATAGGATATCATAGGAATATTATTAAATGGGAGATCATAAAGTATAATAATATAATAAGCCTTATAAATAATTAATATATCTATTCCATGAGGGATAATATGATATTATAAAATATGAGGAACACATATAATCACATATAATAATGTTATAAATATGATGATATCATAATTCGAGTTGTAAAAAATATGGTAACAATATAAAATATGAAATCATAAGCATTTGTCAAGGATTACATCCAAGAAAACATAATATATTGTGTTGGTGTAACTTCATATGAACAATACATAGAATCTCATGAGATTAAGAAATTTATACAATTCCATAGGGGGATATATAATTCCAATCCAACCCATCACATCATAATATATACATGAATATGCGTGCCACATAAGGAAAATAAAAGACACATAAATAATTATCTTTACAAAACCCTTCAGTATGTAATGATTTATGTATTAATACCTCAAATACGAACCATATCTCATATCATGATTTTTTTTTGTAAAAATGGATTTATACAATGGGATGATTAAACTTGTTTATGTAATAATCGTTTTTGCTTATGGAGTTTATCTGAGTAAAATATTTTAGGAATGGTTGGAGAACTATGTCTTGAACTGAACCTCATAAAATGTTTTTTAGGACATGGTTAAGAAATCATTAAAGAAAGAGGTTTATATAATTCATAATGAAACCAAATTACAACAAAATTAGTTTTCCCTAAAATAATAATTATTTTATTAGTCATGTTATATTAAAACAATTAATGGATTTTCACATGATATTAAATAAGAGATGGAGTTACTCATATTAATCTGGTTTTAATGAAATATGTTATGAACAATTGAACAAGAAAATCATATCTACCCCGAGAAAATAACGATAAAATAAACTATTTTTAAATTTATGATACATATATATATATATAATATAGAATAAATAAATGAGATAAATATATTGATAATATAAAGAATATATAGGAAACACATAAACCAAATGAACTTTGGTTGGTTCGTATTTTCCCTTATATTGGGTCTTGACTCTCTTTCTATATGATTCTAGCTTCATATATAGTCCTATTATATATTCCAATTAAATTATTGAAAATAATTTTTATATATATTTCATTTATATTTATAATGATTTAATTTTTTAATAATCATTTTAAGAAAATATTTTTATTTTTATTTACATGTTGACATTTGATTCACAGTTCCGAAGCTATATTAGTTTATTAGTTATTAAGGGTGATATTTTAAAATGATTCAAAAACTCGAATAATAAAATATTATTGAGTTAAAGTATACCATTAGTTCAAAAATTTATAAATATAAATTTTTTTTGGGAACAATCTTCATTTATATGTTATAAATAATAATATTTAATTATAATTCCATTTTAGTGGATTTTCATAAAATGTTGAAATTAATCAGTTTACTTTGATCATTGGGTTTTTAACATTATTAAAGGTTGAATGAAATAAAATATGTATATTGTGACAATATTTAATTGTAAACTAAATATTTTATTTATCTATAATGGTGGTGATTAAAATTAAAATTTTCTATCCCTAGATGTGATGAACCCTTTTCATTTTTTAAAAAAGGGATTTAAGATAGATGATAATTATTACAATAATATAAAAAATATTTTAATATATTTTATATATTGATTAATTTTTCTAATAAGGATGGAATATATCAATATGAGTTATAAGAAGAAGATGTGGAATATAAATGAAAATAATTGATTATCAATTTTTACTATACACAATGGGAAAAGTCTTTTTCTGTATTGTCCCTTACCCGAGTGCCACTATATTTATACATTGAGCTGGGTTGTCACATGACCTCATGAATGCCTTCTAATATGACATATGTTGTTGACTAGAATCCATGGTCTAATAAGTCGTGTGGGGGGACTATACCCTCTTTACTGGAGTAATCCATAATATATAAAAATATAAATAATGGAAAAAATTGTAAACAACCAATAATAATCACAACCAAACATCTCCCAAACTGGTTACAATGCACATGAAATAGGAAATATGTCATGTTATGCTACGATGCCATGTTAGGAGAACCGAAAATAAGGAAAAATAGTAAAAAACCAAAAAGTTATAGAGTACATGGCTCAGACCGTATCCATACATGTCCCGTGTCTAACTCCACTCTCTATCATAGGGCCCTTTCCCTTGTCTAGACCTGGAAGAAAGATGTCTACTTGGGTAACCAATGAAATCCCGAGTAGGTTGTGAGTACGACTCAGTAGGAAACCACCAACGGTTTCTACAAATATCCAGTCTAATAGATACCCCATTTTATTATAAATAAGTAATACGTAATGGAAATAATGTTTTGGGGGCTATTAGTTAACAATATCTACTTATCTATTACTAACTATGGTTCTAATTTATTATTTCACTTTTATTACTTGTTCATCATTAATCATGATGTTTAAAAGTTATTAATTCACATAATTCATGCAAGGTTCATGGAATTTATCATTTTTCATAATGGATAAAATAAGTCCTTATCTCATTAGGGATAACATATAAAAACAGAACAACACACTCACCTCAATGATTCAATCTGGGTAAAATATAGCCATTAGGGTAATGGAGCTCTATCCTCTTCCATAACATGTTCATTGTGGGTGTAGTTAGATCATTAGTCCTACTTGACCCAAGGGAGGAGCCTCAGCCCTTTATCCCACACCTCATTCCACGTGAACATGCTTATCCATCTATTCACCACACATAACCATAACACAAGAAAACACAACCACGATATATGATAATCAAATTCCACAACAATAAACATGGAAAATCACACTATCCCATTTCCCATTGATAAATTTCCATTTACAATTCATAAACATATATCCAAATCCATATTCTCATTCCTTAACCAATTATGCATAGAAAAACTACCATGCATTATCCCTCATTCATTAATTACCGTAAATTATCCCATTTAACCCATTTTTCATTTATCAAGCATTTTCCAACTTATGATCTTTATGTACAATTCATAGATAACACAACACAACCACTTTACTACATTCATCCAATTGGGTAATCCACATAATTCCCACATTGTAACCCATTCAATATATTCATCAACTAACTTATGCTAACCATTCACATTATCTTCAATTCACAATCCATTTCAAATTTTGCACGTAAATCATTTCACATATACTAATTATTTTGGGAATGTCAACATAATTCATAACCCCATTGTAACACCCCAAGATTTCATAGTGTGTTATTTCTTCAAAATAATTCAATAACTTGCACTACACGCAACACCGAGTTCAATTGCACCATGACTTACCAAAAAAAAGCCATTAAAGAGGTCATGAATAGCATTAACTACATTTTTAACTTTATATAATCCTTATAATTTTAGAATCCATATTATGAGTTTCTTAGTCATAATGCAAGAACAGATTCATTTTCAGTATTGCACTTTTATCAACTTTTGATAGTGAAACCTTTTTAAATACAATATTTTAAACTTTTTGACTAAATGGAGACATCAAAAAATTTAAAATGAAACATCCCAAGCTTTCACGGTACGCTTTCCTTTGAATAAAATAGTAGTGTGTGTTGTACGCAACGTCGAGTTTTAACACACACCACAACCGATCAAACTAGCCGTTATGAATAGTAATACCTAAATTTTGAAATTATATTTGAAAATGGACTTCATTTTTGGATTCGGAATATCGAATTTAGCCTAAGGTGAAATTTTGTTACATTTCGGATAACTTTCATATTTTGATGAATAGTGAAAATTACTAAATCTTAATTAAAAACAACTTTTTTAATCAAAATAATTAATAGTGATAAATTATGAATTTGAGTGGTTTTAAAGTATATTTGGAATATATTTTTACAATTTAATATAATTCTGGTCATTAGACATAATTTTACAATTAAACCGAACATAAACAAGTGTCAATCTTTTGATGATTATTATCTCTTAAAAACACGCTTTTTGTTTTGACAGCGGGAATTAATTTTAAATTAATTTCTACCACTTCTGTGTTTTGAATTTAGAAAAATGGATTCCATATTTGGAATCAGGATGTTCAAATTGTTTAAATAGGTAACTTTTATTTTTAGACATTTTGAATAATTACTGCGGTAAATATTTTATTTACCATGGTTAAGGGTAAATCCGGTAAATAAGGGTTAAAAAATAATATTATAATAATACTAAATTACCCTAAAACGTGTCTTAACCCTATTAGTTGATACATGGTCGACCATGGGAATCTTTGGGTCTATTTTGGGACCCCATGGATCCACTTGTAAGTGATAATGACACATTATATTAATAAAGTTAAAATAAAAATAAAAATGGCATAAGCTTACATCTTTTAGAAGAACAATTTTTACATAGGGTTATACATGTTGGATTTTCGATTATAAATTTTAATTAGAAAGCTAAAACTATTTACTACATAATGATATTTTATTTATAATTTTTAGACATCAAATAATTTAAATTATTAATGACACAATAATGATGCAATGTTTACCTCATTAATAAATCATTTAAATAAATAAGATTATAATGATTAAAATATTATATAAACCTGTCCAATTTTTATTGGTTGATGTTATTTAGAATATGAGTCATCTTATCTTCGACCTCAATGATTTTTGGACCATTATAAACCGAATATAATTATATTATAAAGTAATACTTTCACTCTTTCCTAAAGAGCCCCTCCTCCCCCTTATAAAAGGAGACCACTTCTACTCATTCCTCACACCTCTCAAGCCACTTGGCTTGTCCAAACTCTGCCCAAATAAGCTCCCCAAATCCCTTTCCTCCTCCTTGAAGCTTCCCCTTAGGCAGAAATCATTTCAAGAAGTCCTTTGGTTCCAACCAAAGTGAGTTACCTAAATTAAAGGTAACGATTTCTCTTAAATTATTTTCATTTATTTTGCTTCTCCAACCCCCAAACTTTTTTTATTTCCTTTCTTTTGTAACAACACCAGTATCCTCAATATACTAGGATGTTGTTATAAGAAGGATTCAAACTACACATACACACAACTCCATCTAATGGATGATGAACATAATGTTTCTGTGGATGGCAAACTAACGCCTCACGAAACGATGATTGTTCAAATACATCTTACCGCCTCTCATGGTGGCCATTATGATGGCACTGTAATTAAATATGATATTAATGATATATATTTTATATATAAGATTCTGTAATTCCATTTTATTTCATACCATTATTCGTTTCATGTTGTATATACATACGATAATTTCATTTGAGGAAGTGCGGACTACCGCCCCTTAAAATGATATGACTCGTTCATACCACACATGGAACGTATAAAGGATGGTGTTAATGAACTTAAGTAACATATATAAAATATTATATTATACTGGAATAGTAATATACCTATGTATCATTTGGATTTGATTCTTTTAAGATAAAAATTAAATGGAAGTAGCGTTCGTGCGTACGTACGGACTACCGTCTCCACGAACGCGATGAGATTCATCCTCCATCGTATCCATTCAAGTATTATTCTCATTTTAGGGTTAAAAATAATGTTAATATCATTATTATTATGAATAAGATATAATATATCCATTACAAACATGTCTTACGTAACCAAACATTTAAGAAGAACGAATCGGTTATCACCCGAAACAATGATAATACTAAGATATTATTATCAAATCAATATTAAAAGATCATATATGATATCATATTAATGTATATGATTCTTGTATAATTTAATAACAATTATTTCACCATTATACAGGAGGTGAACCTACCCCAACCAAGGAAAAGTACAAGGTAAGGGGTTTTCATCTCACTCCTTATTCCTGTGAGATTCATGCCATATTTCCACCATCACCTTTTGTGTGGTGTATGTACTGCCCATAATTATATTCTTTGTGTAATACACTCTAATTTATGTGTATTTACATATTCATTGTATGATACCTCTTTCATGGGTTGTATGTTTCCTAAGTTACCAAATTGGTAAGGGTTATTTCACAATCTCTTCATTATCCGAGGTTGTTTATACGTAATAATCTACTGGGATTTCTTTATCATCCACATCCATGTTTCTTCTAAATGTATTTAAAAACATATTTATTATTTACAAGAATATGGGTTAAATACATTTATACCCTTGTTTGACTTTTTTTAATAGTCTTATAAAGGAATCTTTCCGTCGTTTTCCAAACAAGGTCCTTTTTAACCTTTTCGACAGAATTAAGGTAAGAATGTTTTTTTTACTTATACGGCGGGTGCGGTTATTTTCCGCCATTATAAAATCATCAAAGCTTTCCTTACAAGCTTACAAGAATATTTTCAAGAAAATGTTTTATTTTTAAATGATTTCAAAAATAGAAAGAGATATTTCTCTAAAAAGTGTTTTGATTTCATCTATGTCAACATCCTTTAATGGATTTTACGCTTATTTGAAGTTGATTTATTATAATACAAAACTTCTATATTGTATTGAAGGTTTTGTGATATGTTTGACTGTGGATGTGCTATTTTATACCATTCATAGTTTATGGTGAAACTATTGACATTTCGTATGCTAGTTTTAATCCGAATGTTTATGTTATATTTCAAACTTTTCTTCAGATGAATGTGCTAAACAAGTATGTTCCGGGTTGGGGACCGGTAAAAGTAAGCCCTCCAGGTTGGGGACTGGTTAAAGTAAGCCCTCCAGGTTAGGGACTGGTAAAATTATGCACTCCGGGTTGGTGTCCGGTTATTAGAGGCACTCCGGGTTGGTGTCCGGTTATTAGAGGCACTCCGGGTTGGGTTCCGGTTAGAAGTAACCCCTAGGTCTTGGGATGAGGCCTAGACAAAGAAATTAACGTTTAGCATTATGCATTCCAACATTATGAAAGTGGTTATTGATTTTTGCATGTGATTATTCGATTAGTAGAATATCCATGTGAATAAGTAAATGGCATTATTTCATTTTATTTATGCCATACCATGTCGAAAGTTCATGTTTAAAAGGATTTTGTTTTAGTTATACATTGCCTTAAATGTTTATTCTTATTTATGAAAGTTTCCGCTATATTGTTATCCTTACTGGGCATTTGAGCTCACCCCTTTTCTATGTTTTATTTTTCCCAGGAAGTGAAGATGTAAGTTATGAATGACCTGCAGGGATATTATGAGGGGATTATAGTGTGGACTGTGGAAATATTATGTTGTTGTAGTAGTTTTTCATTTTATGATGTAATGAAAAACTTATGAATATATCTAGTGTTTCCAAGGCTACTAAACCAATCGGTCTTTCGAGATTTGATCTTTCTTGTGATCATGCCAATGTTACGAAGTAATGCACCGACTCTGGGTAATTGGGGTCGGGGCGTTACAGTTGGTATCAGAGGAAGTTTAGTACAAACCTTGGAAGCTAGATTTAGATAAACTCTGATTAGAGCACGTAGACCTAAGATGAACTTTGAGGATTAGTATAGAAGAACTTCCTAGAATTTTGGTGTTGTAGAGATTTTGTGAGTTTTCCGAGCAATACATCCCTGTCTGGATACGAGCAGGTAGAGGCGGCTCTGGCACAGATGTACCTAGGGGTAAAACCCGAAAACACCGCTTTGAGCTAGACTCGAACGGGAACTGGTTCACGACAACGGGCCTTGCTGCACTCTTGGTTACGACACTCCCGGGGGATATGCTTAGGATAATTCTCATTTTCTTTACAAACCATTATTAAGGGATTATGAGTATATACATCCTCAAAGAAAACATTTTTATGATTATGGATTATATCCATAAATAGTTCAATTTATGTTAAGTGTTTTATAAGTATGGGATTATGTATTTTGATTCATAAACTGATCTAGTTTATGCCATTGTTTAGAAATGGTGCCCAGTAGAAGGAATGAGAACTCTAGCAATGCAGATGATACAAAGAGAAAGAAGGATCATATATTTTATAGTCTTAAGCCAGAATTTACAAGAGAAATAGTCTCGCATATATTATCATCATATGAAGAAATAATATCATGTGTTGCTAAGATAAGTAAAGAGTTTACTGAGTCCTATGGCTTTGAAGGGAAGCAAGAGAAGAAATGGATGGAAGAGAGAAAGATGGATAAAGGGAGGAGGGAAAAGAAGAATTTTCCCATATGTGGTAACTGTGGAAAGAAACACCCTGGAACTTGCCTGAAAGGAATGGGAGTTTGTTATAAGTGTGGAGGAAAAGGGCACAAAGTACGTGACTGCAAGGGTAAGAAAATGGTTTTAAATGTACAATGCTTTATTTGCAAGGAGTTTGGACACCACGCGAACCTATGTCCCATTCATCAGACTATGCCGCAAATGATGTTATTGGATAATAATCAAGTTATGATACTACCACAGATGAAGAGGAATGATTAGAGTTCTTATGTTGATTATGTCAATTGAGTGTTATATCAACAACGTACTAGTTACAATAATTATGGAGTATATAAGGATTGTACTGCAGTACTATTTCATTAAGGACTTGAGATTGTGTGGAACAAAGAAAAGTGACTCAATAGCAGGATAAATTTTTGGAAAATATATGGTTGAGAGAATGATAAATCATAATATAGTTCTGATACTGAGGTAGTGATTTTGGAATAATATGTGATTGTTTTGGATAAATTATATTGGATATTCTTGACTACCCTGGAACTGATTAATGATTTGTATATTCCATCATTATTGGGGTTTAAAACATTTTTGGATTAATGAAGTATATCCAGCTTTCTATATGGAATAGGGGAGCATGAATGTAACCAATAAGGAATATGGTAATTCAAGATGTTTCAGTTTATTAAAAGAATACAAGATGAAGGTATTCATATGATATTGTGGGGTAAAAAGGATCTATATTATGTTTACCTTCCTTATAAATGTTGGACTGTGAGTTTGGACAGAAGTATTTTGGATAGTTCTAGTTTGGATTATTTTGGATTACCATAAAAGGAAAACCCGGAGGTCGGGCGGCAACCCGTCGCGTCCGGCAAGGCTGCGAGACTTGAACCTGCAACCGAAGGGCGACAAGGGTGTATCACCTACCACTGGCCCACAAGATGTCCTGGATTAAATAATGTAGTTTTTATTAAAAGATCTTGTAGATGAATTATAAATTCATTTATTTTGGAACCCTATACGAATAGTGTAAATAGAATTTTTTTTACATTCTATTATCTTTTAGAGTGAAAGATGAGTTTGTGGTAGAAATTTATTAACGGATAAAACTCTAATTATAAAGTAAGTATATCTCCTTATGATATTATCCAATCTCATAAATAAATTCCTCAATATTAAGAAAAGCAACTTAGAACAAAAATGTTTTCCTAGATGGTACCTTAAATCATCACTAATTTATGGCTTTGGGACTGTTGGTCTTTTCATAGCCATGTTCTCTACCACTCTCCATCCGATAATTGATGGTTAGATTTTTCTTCCATATCCATATTTTCCTACATGGAACCCTAGTATGTGTTATTTTAGGTAATCTTCATACTTTCGACTCTTTATTTTAAATAGAGGCCTCGTTAATTCATTTTTCGATGTGGGATTTCAACTAAGATATTTTGAAACGTCAAAAATGTGTTATCCCAATACCCTATATTTTGTTGAACCGATGGTACTTCAAATCATCATAGATTGATGAGTTTAAGGACCTCAATTATACACTTGTTTATGATTGATGACCTCAATCACTACCTATAAATATTTACGTTTTTCCTCCGATTATATGTCTCTAATTGCCACCAATGTTCTCCTAATCAAGATCATAATTTGGTGGTGACCCTTTCATTTCTCTTTTCCTCATATTAAGACTAAATTTTAGTAACCCAATTTACGATGTGGGTTTTCCCACAAATATATTATCTATTTTCAACCTTTTATTTTCGAAGAACAATTTCAAATTGCGAGGACGCAATTTATTGAAGGAGGGGAGAATGTAACACCCCAAGATTTCATAGTGTGTTATTTCTTCAAAATAATTCAATAACTTGCACTACACGCAACACCGAGTTCAATTGCACCATGACTTACCAAAAAAAATCCATTAAAGAGGTCATGAATAGCATTAACTACATTTTTAACTTTATATAATCCTTATAATTTTAGAATCCATATTATGAGTTTCTTAGTCATAATGCAAGAACAGATTCATTTTCAGTATTGCACTTTTATCAACTTTTGATAGTGAAACCTTTTTAAATACAATATTTTAAACTTTTTGACTAAATGGAGACATCAAAAAATTTAAAATGAAACATCCCAAGCTTTCACGGTACGCTTTCCTTTGAATAAAATAGTAGCGTGTGTTGTACGCAACGTCGAGTTTTAACACACACCACAACCGATCAAACTAGCCGTTATGAATAGTAATACCTAAATTTTGAAATTATATTTGAAAATGGACTTCATTTTTGGATTCGGAATATCGAATTTAGCCTAAGGTGAAATTTTGGTACATTTCGGATAACTTTCATATTTTGATGAATAGTGAAAATTACTAAATCTTAATTAAAAACAACTTTTTTAATAAAAATAATTAATAGTGATAAATTATGAATTTGAGTGGTTTTAAAGTATATTTAGAATATATTTTTACAATTTAATATAATTCTGGTCATTAGACATAATTTTACAATTAAACCGAACATAAACAAGTGTCAATCATTTGATAATTATTATCTCTTAAAAACACGCTTTTTGTTTTGACAGCGGGAATTAATTTTAAATTAATTTCTGCCACTTCTGTGTTTTGAATTTAGAAAAATGGATTCCATATTTGGAATCAGGATGTTCAAATTGTTTAAATAGGTAACTTTTATTTTTAGACATTTTGAATAATTACTGCGGTAAATATTTTATTTACCATGGTTAAGGGTAAATCCGGTAAATAAGGGTTAAAAAATAATATTATAATAATACTAAATTACCCTAAAACATGTCTTAACCCTATTAGTTGATACATGGTCGACCATGGGAATCTTTGGGTCTATTTTGGGACCCCATGGATCCACTTGTAAGTGATAATGACACATTATATTAATAAAGTTAAAATAAAAATAAAAATGGCATAAGCTTACATCTTTTAGAAGAACAATTTTTACATAGGGTTATACATGTTGGATTTTCGATTATAAATATTCATTAGAAAGCTAAAAAGATTTCCTACATAATGATATTTTATTTATAATTTTTAGACATCAAATAATTTAAATTATTAATGACACAATAATGATGCAATGTTTACCTCATTAATAAACCATTTAAATAAATAAGATTATAATGATTAAAATATTATCTAAAACCTGTCCAATTCTTATTGGTTGATGTTATTTAGAATATGAGTCATCTTATCTTCGACCTCAATGATTTTTGGACCATTATAAACCGAATATAATTATATTATAAAGTAATACTTTCACTCTTTCCTAAAGAGCCCCTCCTCCCCCTTATAAAAGGAGACCACTTCTACTCATTCCTCACACCTCTCAAGCCACTTGGCTTGTCCAAACTCTGCCCAACTAAGCTCCCCAAATCCCTCTCCTCCTCCTTGAAGCTTCCCCTTAGGCAGAAAGCATTTCAAGAAGTCCTTTGGTTCCAACCAAAGTGAGTTACCTAAATTAAAGGTAATGATTTCTCTTAAATTATTTTCATTTATTTTGCTTCTCCAACCCCCAAACTTTTTTTATTTCCTTTCTTTTGTAATAACACCAGTATCCTCAATATACTAGGATGTTTTTATAAGAATGATTCAAACTACACATACACACAACTCCATCTAATGGATGATGAACATAATGTTTCTGTGGATGGCAAACTAACGCCTCACGAAACGATGATTGTTCAAATACATATTACCGCCTCTCATGGTGGCCATTATGATGGCACTGTAATTAAATATGATATTAATGATATATATTTTATATATTAGCTTCTGTAATTCCATTTTATTTCATACCATTATTCGTTTCATGTTGTATATACATACGATAATTTCATTTGAGGAAGTGCGGACTACCGCCCCCTCAAAATGATATGACTCGTTCATACCACACATGGAACGTATAAAGGATGGTGTTAATGAACATAAGTAACATATATAAAATATTATATTATACTGGAATAGTAATATACCTATGTATCATTTGGATTTGATTCTTTTAAGATAAAAATTAAATGGAAGTAGCGTTCATGCGTACGTACGGACTACCGTCTCCACGAACGCGATGAGATTCATCCTCCATCGTATCCATTCAAGTATTATTCTCATTTTAGGGTTAAAAATAATGTTAATATCATTATTATTATGAATAAGATATAATCTATCCATTACAAACATGTCTTACGTAACCAAACATTTAAGAAGAACGAATCGGTTATCACCCGAAACAATGATAATACTAAGATATTATTATCAAATCAATATTAAAAGATCATATATGATATCATATTAATGTATATGATTCTTGTATAATTTAATAACAATTATTTCACCATTATACAGGAGGTTAACCTACCCCAACCAAGGAAAAGTACAAGGTAAGGGGTTTTCATCTCACTCCTTATTCCTGTGAGATTCATGCCATATTTCCACCATCACCTTTTGTGTGGTGTATGTACTGCCCATAATTATATTCTTTGTGTAATACACTCTAATTTATGTGTATTTACATATTCATTGTATGATACCTCTTTCATGGGTTGTATGTTTCATAAGTTACCAAATTGGTAAGGGTTATTTCACAATCTCTTCATTATCCGAGGTTGTTTATACGTAATAATCTACTGGGATTTCGTTATCATCCACATCCATGTTTCTTCTAAATGTATTTAAAAACATATTTATTATTTACAATAATATGGGTTAAATTAATTTATACCCTTGTTTGACTTTTTTTAAGAGTCTTATAAAGGAATCTTTCCGTCGTTTTCCAAACAAGGTCCTTTTTAACCTTTTCGACAGAATTAAGGTAAGAATGTTTTTTTTACTTATACGGCGGGTGCGGTTATTTTCCGCCATTATAAAATCATCAAAGCTTTCCTTACAAGCTTACAAGAATATTTTCAAGAAAATGTTTTATTTTTAAATGATTTCAAAAATAGAAAGAGATATTTCTCTAAAAAGTGTTTTGATTTCATCTATGTCAACATCCTTTAATGGATTTTACGCTTATTTGAAGTTGATTTATTATAATACAAAACTTCTATATTGTATTGAAGGTTTTGTGATATGTTTGACTATGGATGTGCTATTTTATACCATTCATAGTTTATGGTGAAACTATTGACATTTCGTATGCTAGTTTTAATCCGAATGTTTATGTTATATTTCAAACTTTTCTTCAGATGAATGTGCTAAACAAGTATGTTCCGGGTTGGGGACCGGTAAAAGTAAGCCCTACAGGTTGGGGACTAGTTAAAGTAAGACCTCCAGGTTAGGGACTGGTAAAATTATTCCCTCCGGGTTGGTGTCCGGTTATTAGAGGCACTCCGGGTTGGTGTCCGGTTATTAGAGGCACTCCGGGTTGGGTTCCGGTTAGAAGTAACCCCTAGGTCTTGGGATGAGGCCTAGACAAAGAAATTAACGTTTAGAATTATGCATTCCAACATTATGAAAGTGGTTATTGATTTTTGCATGTGATTATTCGATTATTAGAATATCCATGTGAATAAGTAAATGGCATTATTTCATTTTATTTATGCCATACCATGTTGAAAGTTCGTGTTTAAAAGGATTTTGTTTTAGTTATACATTGCCTTAAATGTTTATTCTTATTTATGAAAGTTTCCGCTATATTGTTATCCTTACTGGGCATTTGAGCTCACCCCTTTTCTATGTTTTATTTTTCCCAGGAAGTGAAGATGTAAGTTATGAATGACCTGCAGGGATATTATGAGGGGATTATAGTGTGGACTGTGGAAATATTATGTTGTTGTAGTAGTTTTTCATTTTATGATGTAATGAAAAACTTATGAATATATCTAGTGTTTCCAAGGCTACTAAACCAATCGGTCTTTCGAGATTTTATCTTTCTTGTGATCATGCCAATGTTACGAAGTAATGCACCGACTCTGGGTAATTGGGGTCGGGGCGTTACACCCATTGAAACAATCTCATTTAACTCAATTAACACATTACTAATCCATGCTAAAAAAAACCTTGAGCCATCATCAACCTAGATACACCTTTCAAGATTCCATATTCAAATCAACTAACTATATTATCATGTTCCATAAGGGATACATGTTATTATGAATCAAATCCACACTAGAACTTTTCAATTCCTATTTTCAAGAGTGTAACTGCACCCCATGGGTTCTTGTAAAATGTTATATTCTTCATCAACACATCCCATAGGGACCGTGAGGGGTCCAACTCACTATTTAGACACCCAAATCACCTAATATTACTCATGGTAACAAATTCACCATAATAGTGAGACAATATCTCAATGAAGATGCATGAAACTATAATTGAACTATTGGATTTTAATTTTATACCACCAACCAATAATTTGAAAATGAGAAAATAATTAATTGTAACCTTGGGACATGGATTCAAAAAACACATCATGACCTAACATAGATTCCACTAGAAAAGTGGGATTTAGTGTTTTGGAAGAATGTGGTTGAAACTACAAACCCTAATCTGGAAATAAGCAGCAAGAGAAGTGTTATACTTACTTGGGGCTTCAATCTGAAACCAAAGGTTCTCCAAATGGTAAAAAAAACTATAAAATACCTTGTGAGGATTGGGTTATCCAAGAACATAACTAGGGTTGTAGGAGGAGAAATATAGCAGAATCCAAAGACAGAGATAAAAATACGCTAATGGATTTTTTGTAAAATTTGAAAATTTACTAAAATGCACGGTTTACCAAAATAGTTTGATAAAATATGTGAAAAATGTGGAAATGATTTTCTATAAGAATATCATGGTTGCACTGTTACCATGGAATTTCCCACATTAATCTTAGAAATTCTCCAACCATGCGTAAGCCTATGTCCAAGGTTGCACGATTACCTGGGATGCTCTGCAAGGTTTTCTCTAACCATGCTGAAACTGTGAAACATGCCTAAAAAGATCCATTTCCTCCAATTTTGATCCCTAAATCCATATAATAACTCCAAGATTCCATATGGACATGGGAAATATTATTTATCAAAATAAGATATGTAAATTGATGTGTAAAAAACATACCTTATAAAAGAATTTGGTATCTTATAACCTCCCCACCTTTTAACTATTTGTCCTTGATCTATGCTCCCATGCATCAATAATATTATTAAAACAAGATACTATGGAACTAGGAGAACCTATCCATTCCCCCCTTATCTAGGTTTCTCATTGAACATAAAAATATAACCAAAAAGTTTGAACCATGGGAACTGTATTGCTCTGTGAGACTCCCTCACCAAAACCAACAACATGAACCAGATGCTCCTTAAAGGATTCATCAACATAAATAATACCTCAACCAATACAACATCACTAGGATATATTAGGTGATATTTCCTGATTCAAAACACATAGAAACATCGCACATAGTATCAAATCCTCAGGGGGGAACCACTTGACATGAAAACAGTTTGATTCTCTTCAAAACTCTTAACCCAAAACATTTTGATATTTTCCACGATTTTGGAAAAACAAGTTGTGACCAATACCTGATATCACCTCCAAAAAAACACATTGTCCTCAAAATCGATTTTTTAGTCATACATCAAGCCCTCACTCATATCACAGTGATCCCATTACATAACCAAACATCCAAGCACGACCCAAAATCTCATGTCACTCTACCCTTTGAATTTGGGCCAACGCCCTCCATTAGGGTAACACACATGAATGGTGATCACTTGAGTTACTCCAACCCAATTCATTGATCACAACATCACCCAACCACTTGTCTCTTATGGTTCGCTCATTCATCTTCCATTGTTTTGAGGTTCCACTATCGAAGAAAAAACACCATAATCTGGACTCAACATTCTCATCACCTGATGTGTCTGAACTCACCACACAAAAGGGTCCATAGGGACATTACCCTAAATTAGCATCAAACCTCACCATTGAAACTATTAGGGATGACATTCATAAACCATCCATTAGAGGAGTGAGATCAACCAGACCTCACCCAAGTAAGGACTCACTTCCAAATGTAGAATTCCATTAATACATCAAACTAGATGTGGGTCACTTTCACCACATCAATTCTAGTTTAGCAGAATGCATCATAACTCACCCAACTGGATGGCCATAGAAAAAAAAGGACAAATAACTGGGTCTACTCCCAAACATAGTTGTGGTACAGAACCAAACATCTTTTTCCACAACTATTTCCACTTCTTTACACCCCCATAAATGGTTTAACACATGCTTCTCAAATTAATTTGGAAGTACCCTAAGCCCAATGCCATTGCTCGGCTCAATAATCCAACATAATCAAGACGCATATGGCCTCCCAAAGAGACCTAAAATGCACCAATCATTCTCATCATCGACGTCTTTGTTCCACTACATCAATTCATTAGACTACTCTCCACATCCCGGACTAATTTATCAGTCCCCACCTAGAGTGTATCATTACCATTACTCTCAATGAAAGATTCCAATCCCCATGACTCATACTCTATCTCAATCCAAACCCCAAAACATCGACTTGGATATCTATATTTCTCCAGAACTAGATAACGAACATAACCTATGGAAAATTAATATCCACTATGAAAGTCACCCAAAACATTCCTCCGCATTCAGTCCATCCCGAGGACGTCACACAAAACCATTAAGGGTATGCATCCCATAATCCAATTCCACATATACTTCTCCCATGAGCATGAAATCAATGGTGTCCCTCAACCAACCAAAATAATAACAAGTCTCTTGGATAAATCCAGATCTTCTCAACATACCTGGGATGATGTCAAGATGTTGTGCATGATCTTCACTAACTAAGGTGTTCTAATAAATTTTCGAATAACACCACCCCTTCATTATCCATTATTGAAGTCACCTCCCACTATGAGAAAATATGGACTTCCTATATCTCATAATTCCCATTCACACACATCTCATCACATGCCAATAACACCGTACCATGAACATTTAGGCATGGATTCTATCCATGAAATTCCACCACTCCCCATCCATCCTCCAATATGCGGTGAACCATCATTCCTCTAATTCTACTACCACCAAGACACATGATCTCTACCAAAACGATCCTGATGAGCATCAACCAACCCAATGATAGACCACACAAATTGAACCAATAGATTATTGAATATCCATTCTTCCCAAATTGGTTCTACCAGGAATAGTAGATGTGCATATTGGTCGAAATCATGAATTACCAATTAATACCCACAATGGGACCCCATTAAGGCCTTTATGATCACAATTTTTTATATCCACACATAACTGAATTTAGTACACACAAGTCTCCATCACCTAAGAAAATCCCAATGTCAGGTCACTTACCCAAACCACACATCTTGGTCTGTCTTCCTTTTCATCCCTTAGACATTCTAAAAACATCATCCAACAATCAAAATATTCTCACAACTAGCTCAACCACGTGTACAACCTCACCTCGGTGTCACATTCAGAAAAAAGAATCAAACCACACATCAGTCAACCCTGTCTTTACCACAAAGAAAAACATTGAGTCATCCTTTGATAATTATCCAAACAGCCTGATCTAGCATTCTTATGATACATCCCATCAAATAAATTATTACAACCTACTACAAGAACATATCTTCCCATATGAAGGTCCAAAATATTGCCAAACCATTAACCAAAGATATATGGTAACCATTATTCAACAATTCAACCGCTGAATCATATCCCATAATCTATATTCCATGGAACCTATAACACTAGGAAATCCTCCCAAGATGTTTACCTTGATTTTCCCAAAACCACTAATGCATAACCATAAATCAATTCACATCACCTACTATCAATCCTCCCACTATCCATTTAATCCAAAATCGCACTAGATGATATATTATGAATCTCACTATCAATGTAAAAACATACACCTATATGATAAACCACTAAAAGTACAATATATCATGTCTGACCTATCTTATAGGACACCTTGGTGGTTGAATTATTTCATCTTCCCAAATGAATTGACGAAAAAAAACCGATTGGTCCACTCTCCATCCATTAATATCTAGATAAAAAACAATTCTCAAGAATGGAAGTCTAACCAATGTTCTTATACACACTGTTCACAGTGCACCAATTATAATTTACTCCGGGTTCTGTATAATTAGCAATAACAAACACACATCGACATTAAAATAAAAACACCCTCTTAGGGATTAGAATCAAAACCTACAATGTCCCTACATACAAGTTCACCAAAAACCAAGAACCATCCTTAAGTATATACCTATACTCTATGTGGTCATGACCCATGTGAGTTTTCATGTTCACATTACCAAACAATGCCGCATGACACAAAGGATATAGAATACTAAGTGTTCAATAAGAACAAATGTTATTATATATTATAACCAACAAGGCATCACAATACATATCCTTGATCTCAAACTAGGGAACTCTCACTACCTAAACCACTAGTACAACGGTTCAAATTGAATACAATAACAATTACAATTACCATGTTTGCACCATTTTTCAACCATTACACATCCTACATAATTAACATTTCCATTTTTTAACTCATAAATTTACACTTAAAATCCATTTTACACAACTTTTTAAAACCTTCATTTAAAAAATTTAAACCTTTTATAAGGATAAATTCATTAACAATATTATCATCACTATGAAAATACTTCTATATTCGACACCACTAAATCTATAAAATTTATCACCACCTGAAATTTAACATAGGAATACCACATCATTATGCATGCTATTTCTTATTATTTATTTATAATCCTTTCATTTACCCACTTTCATAACTATTATTAGACCCAATTTTCATTAAATGTTAAAGGAAATAAAATGTTTCTAACTCTCTGTAACTCGCACACCCATATCATTTGTACCTATCATTAGTCATGTCAATTATATACATAGGTTCCTAGAATAATGGATGAACGTGAAACCATGTGCCATTACAACCATGAGAAAAATATCATAAAACTGCCACATTACACCACATGGGCATCACCCAAAAGATAAATATCATCATATTTAGGAACACATAACATGAACTACAATTACCCACCCTATGTGGCTTGGGTTATCCCCCATACATGGGTTACCTTCCCATAAGAACAAGCTCATTTCCACTGCATGAAACCTTCCTATCCTTTGGTATACCATTCCCAAATTGTAATTTATAGAAAAAGACCTCCTCTGATACCACTTTGTATAATCCTAGACATGGTTTCCACTTAATTTGTACTCCGAGCTAGGTCTTCACATGACCTCAAGAATGCCTCCCCATATTCCATATGTTTCCAACTAATAGGGATGGTATTATAGGTAATATGGGGAGGATATATCTTATTTATCAGAGAAATACAAAACCAATCACAATGTAAAAAAGTAGAAACAATTGGAAAAAACCCAAAATATGCATAACCAAACATCTCCTAAAAAGGGTACAATCCATCGAAAATAGCAAATATGTCATTTAATGTGATAATTACAAGTGAAGAAAACAAAAAATGAAGAAAAATAGTGTAAACCCCAAAAGGTACTAACTCCATTTTTTTGAACCTCATCTACGCATGCCAAATATCCAACTCAACTCCCTATAATATGGCCCTTTCCCATGTTATGATCTGCAAGAATGATGTATACTCGAGTACCCAATAACCACCTGAGTAGGGTGCGAGTACAACTCATTAGGCCACCCCTAATGGTGTCTACAAATATCTAGTATAAAATATAGTTCTTGTAAGTATAAATAAATAAAAATCCAAAGAATGATAATTTATGGGCCACTAGTCTAAAATTTCTATTTAGACATTACAAACCAAGGTTCCTATTCATTATTTATGCTTTATTACAAGTTTATAATCAATCATGAAGTTCATAATTTAGGAATCTATATCATTCATGCATGTTTTGTGGAATTTATCAATTTTGAATAAGGGTGTAAATAATTCCCTATATTTCTAGGGATAAAATATCCAAAAATCACAATATCCTCCCCTAAAAGCCTCTATCCATGTGGAATGAAACCATTAGGGTAATAGACTGTTGTACTCTTCCCTATACAATTAATTGTGTGTGGAGTTAGAGCATCATTCAAAATAGATCCATGGGAGGATACTTGGTCTATTATTAGAAACCTCAATACACATTCACATGCTTATCCATCCATTCAACACACACAACCACACCACAACAATGACATATAACAATCATAATCCATAACAATAAATATAGTAAATCATATTGTTCGATATTATATTAATACCTTTCCATTTAAAATTCATAGACTTTTTTTTGTAATAACCATTCTTGTGCCTTATCCAATTATGTATATTCATCAATTCCCATATATTATCCAATATTCATAAATTACCATAAATTATCCCATTTAACTAATTTTTCATTTCTCAGTCATTTTTTAATGCACTTAAAGTGCAATTCATACATCACACAACACAGCCACGTTATTACATTCAACCCATTAGGTATACACCCAAATTCCAATGTAATATATCCTTCAATATATTCATCAATTACCTTATAAAACCCATTTATATGTTATTCAATTCATAATAAATTCTCAATTTAACATGCAAATCATTTCATTTATACTAATTCTTTTGGGCATCTCAACATAATTCATAACCCCATTGACACAATCTCATTTATCCCAATTAAACCATTAATATTCCATGCCATACGACCCCTTAAACCATAATAAAAAAAGGTACAACTATCAATATCCCATACTCAAATCATTTAATGATATTAACATTTTTCACTAGGGATCCATGTAATTATGAATCAAATCCACCCTTGAAATTGTCAATTACTATGTTCTGGAGTGTGGACATGCCCCATGGGTGTCACTAAATTGATATATATCTCCTTGATGGATCCTTGGGGAATGTGAGTAGTCCAACTAATCATTTAGATAACCCAATCACCTGATTTTACTCAAGGTAAAAAATTAAAAACCAGAATCAGAAAATATCTCAATGTGCATGCATGAAACTATATCAATACTATGGAATAATATTTGTATACAACCTACCTAGAATCTAACATTGAACACACTCTTAATCGAAGCATTGGATCTGGAATCAAAACCCACATAGATCCATAAACATGATTCCACTGGAAAAGTGGGTTTTAGGATTTCAGAAGAAAATTGGGGAAACTAAAAACCCAAATTTAGAAATGAGAAGAAAGAGGAGAATTAGACTTTTCTAAGGTATCAATCCACAACAAACGGTGCTCCAAATGGACATAAATTGAAATAGAAAGCCATGTTGGATGATTTTGGCATCCAAGCACATCACTAGGGTTGTAGGAGGTAAAATGGATTAGAATCCCATGTTAGGGTAGAAAATAATATAATGCCATTTTTGTAAATTTATCATTTTTACTGGGTCAAAATGCTTACCCACATAGTTTTTCAAACTGTGCACAAACCGTATGCTTGCTACATTCTAAGAAAATCAGGGTCACACGGTTACCTAGGAATTTTGAAATGTTATCTAAATTAGGCCCCAATAATGTGTACTCAAATGTCCATGGTTGTACTATTACATGGCATGCTCCGCACAGTTTGTACTAACCATGCACCAACCGTGCTACATGCCTAGAAATATCTTTTTCACTCCTCTTTTTTCCCTAAACCCCAAGAATACCCCCGGGATTCCTCATTAACTTTGGAAGCACTTATTTAATCAATTAGAGAGACATAAACTAGATTCTAACAAAAAAATCCTTCAGAATGAATCTTGAATCTTACATTTTGAAATTGGAATATGCCTTTAAAAAACGGTATATTGGTGAGAGTAAGTAAAGTAAGATATACATGTCATATTTTTGGAGGTATTTGGTATAATTTTGGTATGGAATATTTTTTATGTGGAGTGAAATGTATGGAGGTTGTATGAATTAATATACCCAAAAAGGGTTTTTTAGAATAAATATTATATATTAGTAAACAATCATTTAAGGAAATAGTAGTGTAAATATCAATTTAATAGAAATTGGAAAATTTTCATTTTCATTTTACATCCATAGAACCCAAAAATTCATTCATATGTTCTATTAAAAAATATATTTATTTTATGAAACTTATTTTGTAATTTACTATTCTCCCATGAATTCAAAAAATTATAAAAATAAATAAACCATTATTAATAGTCAATTTCTATTTGATTGTTACAAAAATTTAAATTCATTTAATCAAATTTATCACCTCTATAAAAATTATATGATATTAATTAATTTTTTTATTTTTTGGTAAAAATAAATTTTACTATTTCGAATAATTTTTCGAAAATATGATCTTGTTTATAAAATTTCAATTTATCGAAAATGTATTTAAAATAAAATAATCATATATGTTTTATAGAAATATAAATATTGTTTATTTGTATTGAGTATTTATTTTATAATATTTGAAAGAGTTATTTACTTATAGTGTGATATAAATTTCTTATATTTTTTATTAAATACCTAAATATTATTTTACATTCCCAATGACCAGGTTAATATTATGAATTTTTGATTTACAAATCATTAGGTTGAGTTACTATTTTAGCTACAACATTTTAGATGGTCATATTAGTTTTATATATACTATAAAGACAACATATTTCCTATATTCATCATTATCATTTATTCTTCTTAGTGTTCTATATTTTTTAATTTTTAATTTTTAATTACTTGAAAGAAAATTCTTTTTTATCATGTTATTTTCTAGTGTAATTATTATAGGGGACCCATGTGATCTAAATTATTTCAATATAATTATTTCTTTACATTGTGATTATTTTTACATAGAATTATTTATATTTAATTGGGTATAATGTTATCCTCTAATAAAAATGTTCTAAATTAACCTAGTAGTGTATATATGTTCTTAAAATATTAAAATTGAGTTTTATACTATACTTTATTACTGATTATTAAATATCATTATTCATATAGAATATTGAAAATTTAAATGTCTGGGTTATTATAATGTGTACCACTATGTTTCCAGATAAACAATTGTGAACAACTATATTATCTAAATATATTATTTACATGAACCTCTTGTGTCCAACGCATAATCATCAGTTAAAAAATATGTAAAAAAATCTTTTGTTAAGACTTATAAGTATATACATACCTTTATAGATATTTCCTGAAGGTAATATATATTCATAATAAGTAATATATGTAGAATGTGACATGGAAATTGTTAAATACAACATAATGAAATAATTTATTTTTCAAAGTTGTATTGAATATCTATAATTAATGTGAATTCATTCTTATATGTAATATCACAGGGAATGTCTAAAATGGAAATGAATGAATATCAGTGGGAACCTACCCAAAAATTATTAAATAAACCTATAGTCTTGTCACATATTTACTAATTTGTAAAAGAGATATTTTTATCCTATGAAATTACATAGGAAGTGAATAAAGGAGTTACAATTGACTTTTATGAGTGACTATATCTGTGGGGTGAAAAAAAATGCATTAAAATGAGTAAACCATGGGAGGTTATTATTTAACCATAAATAATAATGGCTTGCGTTCCAAGGAATTAGAGTAACCAATCATAAACCCACAAGTGAACATAACTTATCTTATAATGTAAAAATAATAATGTCTTGCGTTCCAAATTATGATTCAAATATATTGTTATGGTTAAAGTAATATTTATCATATAATGTAAAAATAACTAGAATGTTTCACTAAAAAATGGTTAAATGGTGCCCTCTTGGAAAAATTACAAGAATATTCCAGTAAACACATTTTGTTAAAAATCATTTAATAAATAAATTTTAAGTGTCTGAAACGTTTCTTAAAAAAATAGATGACTTTTTATTAAATGAAAATAATGTTTTAAAATAAAACTAATCTCACTTCTCTTACATTTTATATGATGTAAATTTACTTTATAGCCTTGTTTGAGCATTTCTAAAGGTGTTTCAATGATATTAATTATATTATAAATATCATAATGCTCCGTAAACCACGAAATAGTCAAACCACATAATAATGATTGTGATCTTACTTTAATAAATTTGAAACCATTTCCTTCAGTTGATATAGGATTTTCCTCTTCTATTCCAAGATCTTCTCTTAACAATGTGTTTTAATTTTCACTTTGTGCATCTGGAACCGTTCATCCCAGAGGAGTGGTATCTGTGTAGTAGCCGTGAACCATACTTTTGATGGAGTCTTTCCTTCTACTTGCGCACCCCAGTTTTTTGCACAAGGATAATGTTTTATCATATTTTTTTTCCAATTAGAAAACCCTTTATCTCTATTTTAATTGTGTATCATACGAGGTGGGTGTACTCATGTCCCCTTTTGTATAAAGTTGGACACAAATTTAATGAAGACAATAAGAAGTAAAAAATGGGGGGATTGGAATATGATAATTATGATCAATTTGTCTTTTATGATATCCTTGACCCATTTTTTGTATTGTAATGGTTTTATGACTTAGGAAAATCGTGGTGATGGGTGGGATCTGTTTTCCCACATGTATGACTTTTGAATTTTATTTTTATTTTTTATGAATGAATAGGATTATGAAATTGATTATCCACATAAACTCGGATACACATATAGATTCCCAAGGATCAAACTTGTTCTATGATCACCCTATGATAATTAAATTGGAATTAAAGAACAAGGGTTGTTAAATCATAACAGAACATAATATTTTGCGTTGATGTATATTGTGTACGGTTTTATTCGACCTTTATATTGTGCTGGTTATTTGATGTTTTGATTGGTAGTGTGTCTATCTATATGGGGTCGTACTAGTGTTTAGATGGTATCTCAGGTTAAGATATTGATTTATTGAGGAATGGATGAACTTTTTATGTAATGGGAATTCATCTAGGTTATGGTTGGGTAGTGGGTCCGTAGTTTCTAGTTGTTCTATATTTTTTTTACTAGGTGTGGTTATGTTATGAAGAGGGGATTCCATGTGTTGTGGTTATGAGGTTTTTTGGGGGTTGGATTGTTTATTGGAATGACATGGAGACATGACATTGAATAATGATGGTGGGAGTGGTTGGATGGGTGTTTAAGAATGAGGAGTGTGAAATGGATTTCTTAACCTTTATCCTTCTTCCTAGAGTGTTATGGTTCACTGAGTGGCTTTTTCTTGTGGTTTTCTTGGTATTTTCATATGTTGGAATGGAATGAACAAACGGTTTGATAAATAAAAATGAATGTTTGTTAAATGATTTGGATGTGGGTTAAGAATTTGGTTTACGTCTATTTTTGTGGTTATGCATTTAGAAGTAATAGTAAATTTAGTTTGGTGTGGGATGCTTGTTTTTTAACCCAATGTTTGGGTTGAGTATTTGGTACCTATATATATATATAATTGTAGTTCCTTGTTATTTAAATACGCACCCCACCCGTTTTGATCATTATGTGTCATGTTATACCTCGCACGTCATCAGCTTTTTTGGAAGGCGGGTATGCAATACCAACTTCCTCAGTTATTTGGTAAACTAATATAGAAGAAAAATGAAATTCAACAACAACCATTTTCAAATCAAAGAGTATTCCCTTCTTCAACATGTACCATCTTCATTAGTGCCCTCCCCGACACCCTCATGCATAAACTAATGCATCTTTCCACTCTAGTCGTTAATAGCTGCCACCAACACTAGGCCTACCTACCTGCACATTCCATAACATCCTTCAAGGAGAAGCCATACCAAGCTCACACAAAAACAAAAGAAATAGGATAAAACAACAACGCAATTGGGTCGTTGACCCTAGACAAGAATTTTGTCCTTCATACAGAATGAGCACTCACATCTCCAAAACATAAGGCTCGTGGAATTTAATAGAATGGGGGGAACTAAGAACCCTTCAAGGAATTATCTATATCTCAAAAATGGTATTTTATTATATTTTTAATAAACCAGTTCAATTAATCATGCATAACTACATCCATTTGAAAATAACTAAGCACAACAATAACAACAACAACCAAATTCATTAAAAACACCACTTTATCTTTATCCAATTAATTTATAATTAATCCTATATTTATGTTATTTTACAATTTACAAAAATATAAACATGATAAACAATAAAATCCTTGATATCACATGATCTTGAAAAATAAGAGAGTGGTGTTCCTCCCAGGTATCTGCAGGCATGCCTTTTTTTGAGAGAGTTGCTTAGGATGTGAAATTTTGGAGAAAAGAGGAAAACCAGTGGGTTTGTGGTACCAGAGTAACCTTGAAATTCATTATTATATTATATACTATTTTTTTTGATACTTTTATAGAGTATACATGGTGAGCATGGGAAATTAGAATGCCTGTTTATGAGATGGGTTAGTTTCAATTGTTGTTTACTATGAATTATCATGCTTTCCTTACTTTTTCATGAGAGGGTCTGGTGAAGATTCTACTGATTATATGGTTATACTCACCATACCTATATATAAATAAATTTTTAGGTCACTTAGATCATGTTGGAGATCATGATGGTTACTACTTGATGGGGGTTTTGCAGGAATTATTCAGGCTCTGTGGCCACTGTTGTTTTACATTCTGTTGGCACTTGTAGTTTTCATATTCAATTTTATTAGTTTTGAAAGACATTACATATGTGTACATGAGATGTATTTTTTATTTTAGTATGATTATGATTTGGTTTGATTAGGACTTATCTCTCTCTCTTTTTCATGTGTTCTCATAGAGGGCAATGCCTCCCATTTGTGTCATTACTATACCCTTGATAATAGTCTCCAACATGGGACCTACTTGAGGTGTAAAAATGGGGTCATTATCACACTTCTCACATTTATAGCCTAGTAGGAGAATACTTTTTTGGTATGGGTTCATGAGAGTGTGGTATCAGAGGTCTGGTGGTAGGATATGATGGAATATTGAGTTAGTCTTCTGTGAGGTTTCATGGGTGGGAAGGGAAACAATGTTAGCTATCTTTAGCAAGCACTGTAAACACATGAGACTAGCTGAGACATGGGTATTTAGGTTCCCTTATCATCTAATTCATGGAATATTAGGTTTATTTTGGATATTGAATCTGGTGATACTTTTTTTAGGTTTGATACCTAGAAATGATCAAGAGTCATTCTTATATGTGCATATGTTTTAATGGGTAGACCTTGGGATTAGTTAACCTAAAATGAATAAATGGAAACAATTAATTAATGTTGGGTCTTAAATACTCTAGTTTTAGGATCTATATCTATTATTTCATTTCAAATTATATCTCTAGGTCTACGTCTACGTCAGGTTGGCACAAAAGATTATCAACAAGATGTGTCGTCTGATCTCCACAAAGTAGAGGTTGACTACGATGAACCATGGAGGAGGAAACTCTAAGAGATTTAATTCGAGAGACTATATAAGTATGAGTGATTCATTTTAGATTCTTTCAGGGAATACAAGTTAGAGGAGGATGAGAGATAATTTAGTTTCATCTATGCTAAGATGAAGAATTAGGTATCATTGGTTGTGACGATGTTCTGTGGGGAAGTGAGGAAGTGGTGGTTCTTATTCCATATGGATCCCAAGGATTTTTTAGTATCATGGTATGAGTTTCAAGACCATTTCATAGTCACATTTACCTCCTCAAACATGATGGTGGCCAGTAGCTAGGATATTCAAACCCTTCGATAGGGGAGATACAGTGTGAGAGTGTTCGGGATCCGTTTCCGGAAACTTATACAATATTATTCAGGCCTATTGTAAATGAGGAGTCAAGGGATTGTCATTTCGACAAGTATTTGTGTCCAGATATCTACCACTAGGTCACCCTGTTTATGTTGAATACATTTGTCAAGGTTCTAGAGAGGGTAGAGGTCATCGGGAGGATGTTATCTAGAAGATGATAATCACAAGAGGGGAGTTGTCAGAATTACCCACAATGTAGATCTGTGGTCTGGGGTTATCAGTTATTAGGGAAGAAGAGTTTTCATTTTTCTGGGGTACATTCCAGCCCCTAGTATCCAATTTATCTAGGGGAAGAGAGTCTCAAAATATTCTATGTAATCAAGAGTTTTTTTTCTTATGGAGTCCAAGGTCATCAGTAGTGAGAGTACTTTCCATTCAGATTAGTAAATATTAAACATTTGTTCCTCTTCATGTTCCACCATTTAGGTGGTTTCGGTAGAGGAAACTGCATGGATTTTCACTAGCTCTGGATCATTAGATAGTAGATGTGGTAGTAAAAGGATAGCCACGAGATGCTTCACATCCTTATAGAGAAAAGAAATACTCTTTTGGTGGTCATCAATTTGGTCATAGGGGCAATAGAGTAGGTTTTGGTCATCAAAATGTATTAGTGTTTCTAGTTTCAGGGGTACCATACATCGTTAGATGCACCCATTAAATGTTTTCTACTTGGTTTTATGCATTTTTTGATTTATAAGTGACACACACATTCATATCACCTACCATTATCAATGAAAAGGAAATTGTGGTAGATAGATTTTTGGTGCCCTTGGCATTGACAATGCAAGTTAGACATAGAGATTACATGTTTGAATAATATAGAGACGATGAGATAGTTCAAGGGAGAAACTAATCATGGGGTGATTTCATATGTTTACTAATAAAAAAATATGAATTCATCTTGGTGTGATTTAGGTGAAGGAAATCTTGGATTGCATCAGGATGCATGTTGTATTTTTGGATACACATATAGATCTAGTGGTGTGTTTTGAAGAGTGAGAGACATAGACGAATCAGATGTGTGGTTTGTTATTTTCATCCTTGATGGTTGATCTAATGTTGAGTTCAACAGAGCTTCAGCAGTTGGCGTTAATTAGGGATGTAGTAGAGTACCCCGATGTCCTTCCAGAAGGGGTTGTAATGTTATTCTCAAAATGAGAGATCAAATTTGGTATCGAGCTATAGATAATTGTGTCTCCAATCCCGATGTCTCCATATAGGATAGTGCCTTCCGAGTTGATGGAGTTGGGCATATAGATCTACAGCCAGTTACATTGAGGTTTTTTTTGGCCATGTCTGTCACTTTGGGCCACCAATTTTGTTCGTGAAGAAGTATGATAACAGTTTACACTTTTGTATTAATTATTGTTACTTGAAACAAGTGACACTGAAAAACTTATATCCTCTTCAATCATGTAAATACCTGTAAAATTCAAGGAATTTTTTTTTCTTAATTTTCTTTGGAATTTTACAGGAATGTAGTTTCTGACGGCACGTGATTCCGAGGCCCAGTGTGCCCAGAATCATTTTCCGAAGTTTGGCTTGGGTACGTTCAGTGAACAAACGAGCGGGTTTTTCTATCTTTTGAACCGGTGCTCAGAACCGAATTCGGAGGGCACTGATTGAATCTCAGTGCAGGTATTATCTTATAAATGCCTTTTTCGGAGTTGCGTTTTCTCGGGTGTGGTTTTTAATTTTTGGGTTTATGTTAAGAAAATAAAATAAAGTTATGCGACAACTTTATTTTATTTCTCTTAAAGCCACTTAAAATCCACTTAAGCTAAGTTGAAGCAGATAGGGTGAAACCCAAAATATCCTACCCACCTGGTAGGATATTTGTGATGTGGGGCCCGTATGAGCCCCACCGTTTCATTACCCCTAAGAAACGCACTCGTGAAAACACCACTTTATGAAAGTCAACTGACGTGTTTTCTAAATTCTTAACGCCCCTATTAATTAGGCGGTTACTTCATTGCAATTAATTCTATGAATTAATTTGTTCGTTACTTATCTTTGAAATCAATTGTTGTCATGCGATTAAAAATAAGACCAACAATTTTCTTTTGAGGGGTGAGAATTGTTGAGAGGATTTGGAGAAACTGTATCTTTATCCTCCTTCACAAGGAATGCGAAGATCGCGAAGAATGCGAAGAACGTGAAGAACGCTGACCTTCGATGAAAGGTGATGAAGAATGCCGAACTCTCGGAGATCGACGACGCGACGCCATGTACCGCGACGCCGACGATTCTCCTCCCCCGATGTTCTTCGGCGACGATCCTTCCCCACGAGAAATCATCGATCAACTGCTTGAGATCGTCGACGCGACACCATATACTACGATGACGCGACACCCTTCCGCGACGCGATGATCCTCTTCTTCCGCGACGTTCAATCCAGCGAATAACGCACGTTCGACGACTACGACGAGGTAGTGGTTGTTTCATTTTAAATCTTCGTGATTTATATCACCGGTTATTAAATATGATTGTCTTGAGACTTTAAAAACCGCTGACACGGTTGGTGCGGACCACTGAACAAGTCCGAACCCACCGCCCTTCTTGTTGTTATGCGTGGGTTGGTGGGAAACGACAAAAGGGGCTGCAAGTTAATTTTGAAGGATTTGCAGTGAAGAATGAGTCCCGAGACGAGCACTGGCAAAGACCGCATGCAAATCGGACCACCGGAGCACGTCCGGTGGTCCGCGGAACCCCCCGCCGGCGCGCCGCTGGGAAGAGCCGCCGCGGCTGAAGCCGCGTCGATGCTGGCCGGTCCCGCTACCGCGTGGGACCGCGGAGGACGGATGCGGCTTACGCCGCATCCAGGTGTCACGGAGCAGCCCCCTCGTGGGGGGCCGCGGCTGCCTTGCGCGGCGCCTGGCCAGTGCCAGCACGCCGGCCGAGCCGCCCAGCCGGTCCGCTGGGCCGGGCCGCGCCCAGCCGGGCCGGGCCGCGTCGGCCGGGACAGACCCGGTTCGGGCCGACCCAGGGGGTTTGGCCGGGTCGGTCCGGGCATAGACCCCCCATTTTCAGACCTCTTAGGTATTTTGATCATAACTTGAGCTTCGGCCCTCCGATCGATGCACTGTCAGCGGGAATGCGATCCTTGGATCGAGGCGGTCGTTTCGGTCTATTACACTCAATTTTTTGGAATACTTTGGGTTTGGCCGGGTTGGTTCGTACACGAAACATACCGGAGCCTCGGAGCAGAAACAGTCATATCTTGAGCTACAGACGTCCGATTGACGTGCCGTCAACTTTTTTAGATTCCTCTAAGTGAGACGGATCTTTTGGAATACTCCGCCCAAGGCTTGTACGTAGGTGGTATACAGCCGGGTTGGTTTTTCCTTAAAAACCAACCGGGCCCCTAGGAATAAAAAGCCAATAACTCTTAGACCGGGCGTCCGATTGACGCGCCGTCTGCGACGTTGAGTTCATGGTGATGATACAGAACTTTTGGATGCATCAAATCTGGACTATGTGTCAGTTGATGTATCAGACTCTCGGCTCATGGAGCGAACCCTCCCTAACGAGATTGCTGTGTACGGGAACCCTAGAGCTGGCTGTAACTGCGACGACGACGACTATGCAGAGATCCTCAGTGGATTCGACGGCGAGGACTACAACACTCAGCGATCCATTGTGGATCATTGCTACCAATCCTATGTGGGTACGATCCTATGTGGATCAACTCTCAGCAATCTTGTGTGGGCCAGCGCCTACAGATCCTGTGTGGGTCCGATCCTGTGTGGGTCTTTGCGGGGGTTAGTTACCTATCGATCCTGCGTGGGTCAGATCCTTTGTTGGTCATTGTAGGGGTTAGTTACCTATCGATCCATTGTGGGTTAGATCCTTTGTGGGTCATTTAGGGGGTTAGTACCTATCGATCCTTTGTGGGTCCGACGACTTATATGATTCAGTGGCAATATCTGATCATCTCTATCGTCATACAAAGAAGTATACCTGTTTGAGATGAATCCTGTTTTTCTTTCCTTTGTGGATTGTGTTGTGCTATCCTGTGTGGATTTACGTTTTTCTTTCCTGTGTGGACTGGGTTGTACTTGGGTTCGGATGTTGGAGCCAAACGAGAATTGATGACTTAGGTATATGTATGGGCATATTCCTTAGCAATGTGGGATGTTACTTTGTGATTGTATCTTTCCTTTGTGGATTATCCTTTGTGGATTCTGGAAGACCTTCGGGGGTCTCGGGGTCCCTACTGAGTAGCTCATACTCACCCCTACACGGGCTATGCCCACACTACGTTGTGTTGGTTGTAGACGACAGACATCGCGGATCGTAGTTGAGGCTTGCGGAGCAGGACGGTACGTAGGGGTGGACCACTGGGCGGGACGTACTCGGAGCGGACTGCTGGACCCGAGGAGCTGTGGAGGCTCTCTGTACCCACCCTTCAGGTGGGATTTTCAGTGGACAGCTCGACGTTGCAGATTTACTTTCAGTTTATGTTTTACCTTTCGAGTTGTACTTTACTTTCAGTTTGGATTTGTATACTGGCCCACTTGATTTTCCGCACATACTGTTGTAACTCTTTTTACTTAGTGTTTACTTCTTCATTATTACTCTATGGTGTTTGTGGTTTACTTTACAAAGGTAATACCTTCCCTTTTTCCAGGATTTACGCCTTGGTGCTAGTCGCCAGCACCTGGCCTATGTAAGGCGGTCTTGGGGTAGTCACGGCACGGGCCCCGAGGACGGGTCGTGACAAATTGGTATCCGGGGAGTTCAGTTCTACCGCATAACATGGACTCTAATCTTTTTCTATGTGAAGCAATAATGTTAATCATATTAGGTGTGGTTATCAATTCAGGGAGTCCAGTGTTGGTGCGGCGGCCGACGTATCCGTACACCAGGACCCTGAATTCTGATTTCTAACTTAATGCACGAAAACATTGATTACATCTGTGTTTCATGTTTTCTTTGTGATTACTTTGTGTCAGCTCACCAGGTATAATATTCTGACCGTGGTGCACCTGTTTCCTTTTCAGGATGGCCCCACGATGGCAGCCAGCTAGGGTTCTGAGAGATGAGGGTGACGTCCGCCCGCCGAGCGACAAGGCCTCAGTACAGGGCCCTTTGATAGTAGAGTCACCGGCGATACCTCTACCCGCAGAGCCACCAATGCTACCAGCCCCAGCCGCTGTCGATGCACGTCGCCGTAGTGCACTGCATGAGTTCCAGCGCTAGTGACCGCCCAGGATCCGCGGGGAGATGGACCCCCAGGCAGCCGAGGACTGGCTGGAGGCAGTGGTGTGAGTTTTCCGGTTAGTGAGGACACCAGTAGACCTCATGGTGATCCTCGCAACGAGCCTACTGCACGCGGCAACAGGCCGATGGTGGATCTTGATGCTCCAGGTGCACGATGAAGCTTCTCTTCTATGGACGTACTTTGAGATCCTCTTCCGCTCGGAGTTCATCCCACACACCCTTTGTGTGGTGCGCATCCAGGAGCTTCTTCAGCTACGGCAGGGCAGCTTGACGGTCTCCCAGTACTCGGCGTGATTTACCGATCTCTCGCGCTACTCGACAGACATGGTACAGGACCCATTCTTCCGGGCCTGGACCTTTGATTAGGGATTGAGACATGAGATCAGGGCATCGCTGATCTCCCTCAGCATTTCGACTCAGGCAGGAGTACTGGAGCAAGACCTTTTGATCGAGAGCTTTCTTGCTGAGTCTACACCAGCAGCGAGACCTACCGCGGGGCGGCACGTAGTAGTGTCTTCTGTGGGAGGTAGTCGACGGATGACTCAGGGGTCCAGGAAGATCAGACCTTCACGCAGACGACCTTAGGACACTGGCTCAGCAGTGCGGGGAGCACAGCATGGAGCCAGTCTTTCGAGAGGCAGGGAGTGCTACACATGCGGTGGGCAGGGCCACCTGGATCGTGACTGCCCGACCCATTGTGCCGAGGAGCAGCAGACCGTTGAGGGTCCACCCAATAAGAGGCAGAGGGTCGACCGTGGTGGTCCGCAGGGAGCAGGCGGACGAGGCAGAGGAGCTGGCCGAGCAGCAGGTGGTGGGCGACACTTTGAGGCTCTACCACCACCACCACCAGGAGGTCCACCCCGACCACAGGGAGCCGGCGGGCAGAGACATGCACATCTCCAGGCAGTGGAGGACTACGACCAAGACGCCCCCAAGATGATTCGAGGTACTATATATGTCTATTCCACCCTTGCTTCAGTTCTTATAGACACAGGAGTGAGTCACTCTTTCATATCCGCTGCCCTAGTTCTGAGCTCGGATATTCCGGCAGAGTTGTTGGCTTGATCCTTACAGCTAGAGACTCTTACGGGAGCAGACTCGATGATCACACACTGGTGCCGGCAGTGTGAGCTTACTCTAGGAGGCAATAGCTTCGGCTGTGATCTTCTTGTAGCGGCATCGAGGCCTTGCGAAGTCATCTTGGGAATGGATTGGTTATCTACAGTCCATGTATAGATTGACTGTATTAGGTGCAAGGTGTGATGTGTATGCAATGACGGGAGCAGGTTCACCTTCACCGGCGAGAAGGGAGCCTTTGCAGCACAGGATGGACTCTCACAGAGGAGAGGACAACCCATCACTCATCAGTTGGCTAGCCTCATCCTAGGAGTAGTTGACGTGCGGAGTCCTAGTTTTCCTGTAGTGGTGGATCAGTATGCGGACTTCTTTCCCGACGACGTTCCAGGACTACCTCCTCGCAGAGAGGTAGACTTTTATATTGACCTATACCCCGGGATAGCACCGATATCAACTCCAGTATATCTGATGGCCCTCGCTGAGCATCGAGAGCTACAGGTGCAGTTAGAGGACTTGCAGGGCAAGGGATTTATCCGACCCAGTGTTTCACCCTGGGCTTCCCCGATACTGTTTGCCAAGAAGGTGGACGAGAGCTTGAGAATTTGTGTCGACTATCATCACCTGAAGCAGGTGACAGTGAGGAACAAGTATCTGCTACTCAGGATTGATGACCTCTTCAATCAGCTCAAAGGAGCATGGTGGTTCTCGAAGATAGACCTTAGGTCAGGCTATCATCAGCTCAGAGTTCGGGACGAGGACGTGCAGAAGATGGCCTTTAGATGCCGGTATGTCCAATATGAGTTCTTGGTTATGTCATTCGGCCTAACCAATGCTACAACAGTGTTCATGGGCCTCATGAACAGGATCTTTCAGCCATACCTCGATCGATTTGTCGTAGTCTTTATCGAAGAAATTTTGATATACTCGACAACTGAGGAGGAGCAGGCATGCCACTCCGAGAGCACCAGCTTTATGGTAAGCTCTCTAAGTGTCAGTTCTGGATGTGTGAGGTCCACTTCTTGGGACACATCATCTCTGAGGCGGGAGTTGCAGTGGATCTTGCGAAGATCAAGGCAGTGCTTTCTTGGGAGCCACCAAGGAGCGTGATAGAGGTGTGGAGTTTCTTGGGACTAGCTGGTTACTATCGGAGATTTGTGGCAGACTTCTCGAGAGTTTAGAAACCACTCTCAGCTTTGCTGAAGGAGGCGAAACACATTGTGTGGTCAGACAGATGTCAGCAGAGCTTCTAGGAGCTGAGATAGAGATTGACCAGCATACCTAACTTGAGTTTTCCAGAGGATGGGATAGGGTACGTAGTCTACTACGATGCATCAGGGATCGGACTCGGATGTGTCCTGATGTAGGAGCAGGCAGTGATCGCCTATGGATCACGTCAGTTGGGGACACATTAGCAGAACTACGCTACCCATGACCTGGAGTTAGCAGTAGTGGTCTTCATTCTGAAGACATGGAGACACTACCTGATGGGAGAGCGCTTTACAGTCTTTTCTGACCATCAGAGACTCAGGTACATCTTCTTATATAAGGACCTGAACCTAAGACAGCGGCGGTGGATCGAGTTCCTCCAGTACTACGACTTTGAGATAGTCTATACTCATGGGAAGGGGAATGTAGTAGACGATGCTCTCAGTAGGAGGATGTGAATTCAGCTGCTTGAGGAGGCGATAGAGCAGCTATCCGCTTTGAAGATATCCTTCGTGGATAGGGATGGAGAAGCCTTCCTTCAGTCACTCACAGTCACTCCTCCACTACTGCAGCGGGTCAGAGTGGCACAGCGGGGGGACGCTGACTGTGAGACGTGGCGTGCACAGATATCATCATGACATACAGCTGATGGTTTTTACATTGGAGAAGAGAACGTCGTCCTTTTCAGAGGACGTAACTTGGTACTAGTTTCATTACGGGAGGAGGTGACGAGAGAGTTTCACACTACTCACTTGGCGGTACATCCTGGAGTGGCGAAGATGTACCTGGATCTCAGATGACAGCACTGGTGGCCAGGCATGAAGAAGGCTGTGGCAGAGTTCATTTCTCGATGCCTCACCTGCTAGCAGGTGAATGCAGAGCATCAGGTACCAGCAGGCTTGGTACAACCTTTGGAGGCCCCGGAGTGGAAGTGGGATGGGATATCTATGGACTTCGTGACTGGACTTCCATGCACTTCTAGAGGTCATGACTCCATCTGGGTGATTGTCGACTGACTCACCAAGTCAGATCACTTCTTACCCATCCGAGAGTAGGGCTCAGTGGAGAGCTTGTGGCGTCTCTACGTTCAGGAGATTGTACGACTTCACGGTGTGCCATCATCTATCGTCTCCGATCGAGATACTCGCTTTACTTCCCAGCTTTGGAAGGGGTTGCAGGTGGAATTCAGGACACAGCTACGTCTGAGCACTGCCTTTCACCCTAAGACGGATGGTCATATGGAGAGGACCATTCAGACTCTCGAGGAAATGCTCCGCGCATGTGTCCTCGACTTTGGTCATAGGTGGGAGGACCACCTACCCTTGGTGGAGTTCGCATACAACAACAGCTACCACTCCACCAACGGGATGGCACCATACGAGGCATTGTACGACCGACCTTGCAGATCTCCTTTGTGCTGGACAGACCCTGGGGAGTCAGCACTCGTGGGACCAGAGATGGTACAGGCCACGACATAGAAGGTTCAGATCATCCAGGAGCGGACGAGGATAGCTTAGAGCCGGCAGAAGTCTTATGCTGACAGGAGGCCGAGGCCACTAGAGTTCGAGTATGGCGACCACGTCTTCTTGCGTGTCTCACCTCGATGTGGATTACAGAGATTTGGCCGAGGCGGAAAGTTGTCTCCACGCTTCATCAGACCATTCCAGGTCCCCAGCAGGATTGGCGAGGTGGCTTATCGCCTGACTTTACCACCTCAGTTGCACCAGGTGCATGACGTCTTCCACGTATCTCAGTTGAGAAGATACGTGCACGACCCGACACATATCATTGACCATGGGGAGCTGAACGTTGATTATGGGGATACTTTTGCGGAGGTCCCGGTGGAGATCGAGGATCGATAGGAGGGGGTCCTACGTGGACGGTCGAGTCCTCTAGTATGCATCAGATGGCAGCACGGGAACCTCTAGGAGAGCACTTGGGAGAGGGATTTTCAGATGCGTGCTCAGTACCCACATTTGTTTCCCTAGATTATGATGTATCTTTACGGGGACGTAAAGCTCTAAGGTGGGAGTGATGTAAAGACCCGTAAAATTCATGGAATTTTTTTTTAATTTTCTTTGGAATTTTACAAGAACGCAATTTTTAACGGCATGTTATTCCGAGGCCCGGTGTTCCCGGAATCATTTTCGGAAGTTTGGCTCGGGTATGTTCAGTGAACGAACGAGCGGGTTTTTCTAACTTTTGAACCAGTGCTCGGAACCGAATTCCGAGGGCACCGATGGAATCGAAGCACCAATATTTGCTTAGAAATTCCTTTTCCGGAGTTGCGTTTACTCGGGTGTGGTTTTTAATTTTTGGAGTTAAGTTAAGAAAATAAAATAAAGTGATGTGACAACTTTATTTTATTTCTCTTAAAGCCACTTAAAATCCACTTAAGCTAAGTTGAAGCGGATTGGGTGGAACCCAAAATATCCTACCCACCTGGTAGGATATTTGTGAGGTAGGGCCCGCACGAGCCCCACCGTTTCTTTACCCCTAAGAAACGCACCCGCGAAAACTCCTCTTTATGAATGTCAACTGACGCATTTTCTAAATTCTTAACGCCCCAATTAATTGGGCGGTTAATTCATTGCAATTAATTCTATGAATTAATTTGTTCGTTACTTATCTTTGAAATCAATTGTTGGCATGAGATTAAATATAAGACCAACACTTGTATTTTGAGGGGTGCGAATTGTTGAGAGGATTTGGAGAAACTGTATCTTCATCCTCCTTGGTGAAGAATGCGAAGAACGAGAAGAACACAAAGAACAGGAAGAACGCCGACCTTCGACGAAAGGTGACGAAGATCACCGAACCCTAGGAGATCGACGACACGACGCCGTGTACCGTGACACCGACGATTCTCCACCCCCGACGTTCTTCGGCGACGATCCATCCCCGCGACAAATCTTCGATCAACTTCTTGAGATCGTCGATGCGATGACTAATACCGCAACAACGCGATGCCCTTCCGTGACGTGACAATCCCCTTCTTCCGCAATGGTCAATCCCGCGAAGAACGCACATTCGACAACTACGACGAGGTATGGGTTGTTTCTTATTAAATATTCGTGATTTATATCCCCGGTTGTTAAATATGATTGTTGTGAGACATTAAAAACTGCTAACGCGGTGGGTGCGGACCAACGAACAAGTCCAAACCCACCGCCCTTCTTGTTGTTATGCGTGGATTGGTGGGCAATCACAAGCGGGGCCGCAAGTTAATTTTGAAGGCTTTGCAATGAATAACGAGTCCCGGGATGAGCACTGGCGAAGACCGCACACAAATCGGACCACCGGAGCACGTCCGGTGGTCCAGGGAACCCCCCGCCGGCGCGCCACGTCAGCGCGGCAGCTCCCGGATTGCCGTCGGGAAGACCCGATGTGGCGGCGCTGGCCGGTCCCGCAGCCGCACGGGACCGCGGAGGAGGGACGCGGCTTAAGCCGCGTCCGGGTTTCGCGGAGCGGCCCCCGCGCGGGGGGCCGCGGCTGCATTGCGCGGCGCCTGGCCAACACCAGCACGCCGACCGAGCTGCCCGGCCAGACCGTCGGGCCGGGCCGCGCCTAGCTGGGCCGCACCGGCCGGCCGGGTCGGTCCGGGCCCAGACCCCCCGTTTTCAGACCTTTTCGGTCTTTTTCTCATATCTTGAGATTCTGGCCTCCGATCGACGCACCATCAGCGGAAATGCAATCCTTGGATCGATACCGTCATTTCGGTATATTACACTCAAGGTTTTGGAATACATTGGGTTCGGCCGGGTTGGTTCGTACACAAAACCAACCGCGCCATCGGAGCGGAAACGCTCATATCTTGAGCTACGGACGCCCGATTGATGTGCCGTCAACTTTGTTGGATTCCTCTAAGTGAGACGGATCTTTTTGTATACTCTTCCCGAGGCTTGGACACATGTGGAGTATGGCCGGGTTGGTTTTGTCTTAAAAACCAACCGGGCTCCTAGGATGAAAAGGCCAATCACTCTCAGACCGGGCGTCTGATTGACGTGCCGTCTACGACGTCGAGTTCATGTTGATGATACGGAACATTTGGAAGCATCAAATATGGACTATGTGTCAGTTGATGTATCAGCCTCTCGGCTCGTGGAGCGGACCCTCCCGAACGAGCTTGCTGTGTGCGGGAATCCTAGAGCTGGATGCGACTGCGACGATGACGACTGTGCAGAGATCCTCAGTGGATTCGACGGTGATGACTACAGCACTCAGAAATACTTTGTGGATCAGTGCTACCGATCCTTTGTGGGTCCGATCCAGTGTGGGTCAGCACTCAGTGGTCCTGTGGGGGCCAGCGCCTACAGATCCTGTGTGGGTCCGATCCTGTGTGGGTCTTTGCGGGGGTTAGTTACCTATTGATCTTGTGTGGGTAAGATCCTTTTTGGGTCATTGCGGGGGTTAGTTACCTCTCTATACTTTATGGGTCAGATCCTTTTTGGGTCATTGCGGGGGTTAGTACCTATCGATCCTTTGTGGGTCCGACGACTTAGATAATTCAGTTGCAATATCTGATCATCTCTATCGTTATACAAAGAAGTATACCTGTGTGAGCTGAATCCTGTTTTTCTTTCCTTTGTGGATTGTGTTGTGCTATCCGGTGTGGATTTACGTTTTACATTCCTGTGTGGACTGGGTTATCCTTGGGTTCGGATGTTGGAGCTGAATGAAAATTAATGACTTAGGTATATGTATGGGCATATACCTAAGCAGTGTCAGATGTTACTTCATGATTGTATCTTTCCTTTGTGGATTATCCTTTGTGGATTCAGGGAGACCTTCAGGGGTCTTGGGGTCCCTACTGAGTAGCTCATACTCACCCCTACACAGGCTATGCCCGCACTATGTTGTGTTGGTTGCAGAAGATGGACATCATTGATCGTGTTGAGTCTTGCGGAGCAGGATGGTACCTGGAGGTGGACCACTGGGTGGGACATACTCGGAGCGGACGGCTGGACCCGAGGAGCTGTGGAGGCTATCTGTACCCACCCTTCATGTGGGATTTCCAGTGGACAGCTCGATGATTCAGATTTAATTTCTGTTGTTGTTTTCCCTTTCGAGTTGTACTTTACTTTCAGTTTGGGTTTGTATACTGGCCCACTTGCTTTTCCGCACTTACTGTTGTACCAGTTTTTACTTAGTGTTTACTTCTGCCTTCTTACTCTATGGTGTTTGTGGTTTACATTACAAAGGCAATGCCTTCCCTTTTTCCGGGATATACGCCTTGGTGCTAGTTGCCAGCCCCTGGCCTATGGAAGGCGGGCTTGGGGTAGTCACGACACGGGCCCCGGGGACGGGTCATGACAAATCAATTGATTATTTTCACTATCAAATGAATAGTGAAATATGGTTCTAGAAGATTTAATTGTGGTTCAGATATAATCAGATGCATGTGAAAGAAGCGAATATGCCAAAGACTTCATTTCATTGTCTTCATGGACATTATGAGGTCATTATGTTGCCGTTTGGTGTGATGAATGCTATAACTGTGTTCATGGGGTAGATGAAAGAAGTGTTTATTGAGATTAGATATACGTTCACAGTGGTCTTCATTGATTACATTCTCATGATCTTCACGTTTGAGGTGGAGTATTCAAAGAATCTTCATGTCTTTTTGGGAGTTATTCATCTATTGTAGTTGTTTGGGAAGTTGTCGAGGTGTGAGTTTTATCCTCAAAAAGTCCATATATTTGTCCATGTTGTATCCTAGAAGGGTGTATCTATGGATATATTGAATATAGTTTCATTTGTGTCTTAGGAATCCCCCAAGATAGTTGGTGATGTGTGAAGTTTCTATAGTCTTATAGTATATTATAAGAGGTGCGTAGCTCAGTTTGTGACTCCTTTGACATCGTTGACTAGAAAGTATGAGGTTTTTGAATGGACATGATAGAATTATGAAGCATTAGTGTATCTGAAGAAGAATTTGGTTAGTGCTCCAATTCTGTGTCTCCTAGTACAAGAAGTTTAGTTTGTGGTTTTATATAATGCATCATGTTGGGGGTTAGGATGTGGAATGATTCATCATAGATCAGTTGATTCTTACTAGCCTTAGCAGTTACATCCTCATGAATGTAGCTATGCTGACCACGATCCTCAGTTGGTGGTAGTGGTATTTTCCTAGATGTTGTGGAGTGATTACCTCTTTAGGTAATGCTTTGTGGTCTTCACTGATTATAAAATCATGTGGTATGTTTTTTCCAGCATGACATAATCATGTGACAACATTGGATGATGGAGATATTATAGGATTACGACCTTGTAATTTTGTATAAACCTGGTTAGGAGAATGTTGTTCCTAATGCGCTGAATAGAACGTTGTGTAGTGATGCAGTTATTGAATCTAGTGATTCCTGGGGAGTAAAGGCAGAACATTCAGCAGTACTGCTAGATATTCGAAAATTTAGGGGAAGAGGTTGTCTTTTTGAGATGATGTTGAAGTCAATTTTGGTGATTTTGGTGGAAGATTTGAAGTTGGGGGATTGGGAGGTGGAGGTTTAGATAGACCTAGTGATTTTTGGTGAGTATATTGATGTTTGGTCTGAGGGTGAACAACAATGGGTGTCATTTCTTGGAATCTATTTTGTTCTGTTGGTGATACAAGATAAGTTTCAACGAAATTTCCATAGTTCTAACTTAGTGATACATCCTATAGTAACAATGACATACTGAGCCTTGAAGAGTTAGTTCCAGGGGCCTGGGTTGAAGTGTGGAGTTTCAGATCTTGTGTCTCGTTGTTTGGTGTGCGAAAGGGTGAAGGTTGAGCTCTGTGTTCATGGTGGGTTGCACCAGCAACTAGATGTTCCTCAGTGCAAGTGTGATGACACATCAATGGAAAATGTTACTGGTTTATGTCAATATAATGGGGGGACATGATGTTGTATGGGTTGTTGTGTATCATTTGACAAAATATACCCCTTCCATATCTATCATGGAGTCAATCTCATGGTGGTTTTGTTGACATAATATATGGATGAGGTGTTGAGACTCCACGGGTTTCCTATGATTATTATTTCTGATAGAGAACCTCATTTTACCTCTAGGGTGTGGAGAGGTCTTAAGTACTCTTTCAGTTGTCACGTTTTCCTTATCATTTATTTTCATTCATAGATGTTTGGTCAGATATAGCAGACTATACAAAGTCTTGAAGATATGTTTCACTCTTGTGTCCTGATTTTTGGAGGTTCAGGGATGAGGCACTTACCCTTAATAGAGTTTTCCAACTAAAATTATTTTTATTCCACCTTCACTATTGAACTATTTGATGACATTTATGAATGAACATTCCATCCTCCATTTTCCTAGAAATGGTTCAGATAGACAAAAATTCTAAGTCCGAAAATAGTATTGAATATGACCGAGATGGTTCATGAGATTTGTGATACGATATAGGCAAAGAAGGATCCTCATAAATCCTATGAAAATCATAGAGGGGGAGATATGGAGTTTCAAATAGAGGATAACATGTTTCTAAAGGTGACCCCCATCATTGGAAGAGAATATTTTAGTCATAGCAGTTTGATTTCTCCCTGGTTTTGGGGACTTATGAGGTGTTGGATCGTGTTGGAGACATGGAATATCTAGTTGAAATTCTCCCATAGATGAGCATGATAAACAATGTTTTTCATGTCCCGTAGCTCCATAGTTATCATCATGATGACTCTCACATCATTAGTTCGGGAGAGAATAATGATGAAAATGATGTGACATTTGTGGAGAGACTTGTAGAGATCCAGTATCACCAGGATAAGGTGTGGTAATGGAATTTTATCACATTGGTTCTTGTATTATAGTAGCACGGTGGCATATAGGAAAGTACATGGGAATGTGAGTTATAGATATGTGATTAGTACCTAGATATGTTTAATCGTTATCTATTTATTTATAACAATGTTCATTTTGTGGTTATAGAAAATTCCGATTTATGAGATGAATTTCTCCTATTTCATCGTATATCTTGATCTCTTTTTAGAGTTGTCTCCATTAAGGGAGGTTTTTAGAGCTACTTGCCGTCTTTTCATAGCATTATGATTCTTCCTATAGTGATGTGGTTGAGATATTGTGGTTTTGAGAGCCTTGATAGTTATCTTGAATGGTATTTTCAGACACCTTTTTTTGGTTTCTGTCTATTGTGGTTGTAGATTCACAAGGATGAGAATTTTTTAACAACCCCACCCCAAAATCACAGATCTTGTGCATTACATATTGCATTGGCCTGACTAAAAGGAATGAAATCCCTAAGGAACAATCTATTTAGCATTCTTGGAGAAACTAGATACATACATGTAACATATATTAAATTGGGTAAGGTAATAAAACACAATACATAACAAAAAATAATAAATTTCAACCATGAGAACTCAATAAATGGTCTCCTCCTCATAACATGTTGAAGGTAAAAAAAAATTAAAGCGGTGATCTCAAATGAATATTAATGATTAAAAATAATGGAATCATGAATCACCAATACTTTCATCCCAATAATATGGGTATAATTAATATGGAATTATTAATAAATGAAAAAACACACACTATTAATAAAATGAGGATGAAACTGCATCCACAGATTTTTTCATAGTTAAAACTATATGGAAATTAAAAACATAAAATGAATAAAGGTATATTATTATTAATTACACATCATGTATTTGGAACATGATACCACTGTACCATCAAAACTATTTGAATATATGGGAAGAAACCAATCTGATTTTTGGAATCAAACTCGATGGTTTTTTCGCCAACCGATTTGTCTCAGGAGACCCGTCTGTGCATCGAGGGGTAATACTGGGCCCCAACCATAGATGAAAGTCAATAGAATTATTTATATATATGTTTAAACTATGTAAAATATTCCTTCTTTAAATCGGTATAGATTAGAGGATACAAATTCATTAATATTTCCAATGTTAAAAGAACATTCCAAATAAACACCTTATGTAAAAAGTTATTCATCTTAAGACAATAATTATATCATTGAAACCAAATTATATGTATATAATATATTTACTATTTCAAATGAAAAATATTCTCAAATGGTAAGTGGATACACCACATATGAAATATTAGGTGCACAATACCAAGTAAGTCTCAATGAAATGGAAATTGAGACAAAGTCCCTTACCACATTATAATCAATTGAGTCATATGACCAAAAATTAATAACCACCAATTGAATCACATTATACAATGAATAAAAATATAATAAAGATAATATTCTTGAAATTTAAGTACAAAATACTCCACATGCATGAAATAAGTGGTAAACATTGGAAATCTCACGAAATTAAAAGTGAGATAGGAACCCATAACCGTATGCACAGAAGTGTGATTGATTGATTTTAAGGAATTTAATAATCAAATTTAGCCTAATCAATTAATAATTATAGAACCTAAAATACATTTAATTTATTTATTATAACCTTATAAGTTTCACTGATTTTCTTTTAATGGGTTTAAGATGTTTAATTTTGTTGTTTTGGAAGCATTTTCTTTCTTGGTTTTCATGATCGGTTTACTTGTGTTCATGAATGGATGTTCGTTTGAAATGTGGTTAATGATCTAGAATTTTCAATGTATGTCATTATAGAAATTAAAGATATATAAATGATCATATAATTATTTTAGTTATATATCATGAGTATGACTCATTAGTTAAAAGTTAATTATAAATGATTGGATTAACTTGGTGGTTTATTGCATAATGAACTTGTTTACTATTATTATTATATATTATGAGTGTGTAAGGATTCCCAAACATTGAATACGAAAAAATACATATATTATGGTCTTCCAAAACCATTAAAAATGTTTCATGATCATTTTTGACGATTTTAATAGAAATTTAAAACTTGTCATCCTTTAATGTGTTAAATTAAGACATCTCAGATGATATTTTAATTTTTGGTGTATGATGTGGGGTAAAAGGAGGAGATGATGAAATATTACATTAGAATAATAAAATTATAGTCCTTTTGTGTTACTGGAATTATCATATCATTATTATGTGGGGAGGTGAAGAGAGAGAAAAAAAATATTGGGGCTTGTAAAAGAATTTGAACGAAAAAGGAAGAGAGGTTCACCTCTTGAGTACTCCTCCTTGAAAATCTCCATAAAGACATTTTTGTTATTTTGGTGAAACCATAATGTCTTAGATGTTGGGGAGGTATTAGTATGGGTATTTATCATTACATAGGCAAGTCTCAATGCTTGAGGGGTGTGGTAGGAAGAGGGGTGAGTGGTGGTTTATATAGTGGAGGGGAGGAGAGATTTTACATTATTTTAATATTTGTTTCTCAGGACTATGAATATCTGTGAACAATGTGATAAAATATAGTAATAATTTAATGTGAGTTAGAAACATGTGGGCATAAATTTTCCGTGCATAACCTATGATTTAGTAAAAAATTATTTAACATTTATCGTAATTTATCGTATTTTACTATTCCAAAAATATTTACGAATTTCAGAAAAATAACAAAAATTAACCCTAAACATTTTTCAACATGTAGAATTAAAAAAATAAATCCATTTTTGAAAATAAATTTCTAAATATCATTAATTTATTTTAAAAAAATCAAAAAAATTTCAAAAATAATATTTTTAATTCTTTAACTCATTTTTTAACACTTGGAAAAATTTAGCATCAACTTGTTACCATATCAAATTAAAATAATAAAATAATAATATGATTTACTATTCATAGAGATAATATTACTATTTATATTACTATTCATAAGGGTATGTTACTATTGAACAAAAAACAATTTGGTGCTATCAACTCCTAATAACATACTCATCACAACTGTAGATGAACATTTTTTGAAATTCCAAACAAAAAAGTGGAAAATTTATGTTTAATGGATTGGTTATGACTTTCTCCTATATATAACCTTCTGTCGTTCCACAGAGAATCAATGCTTCTTGCAATATATTATCTCCAATGAACTAAATTTATTTTAGAGAAACATACAATAAAATTCCTATGGTGTTATATTATTCCCACCTTCAGAAATTTTTTCAATAGAGATTTTCATCTATAAATCCATCCAAAAAGATGTGGGTGCTTCTTTTTCATCACATCCTCAGGTTCCCACATTTCTTCCTTCAATTTATAGTTTCTCAAAATATCTATTACTCGACAATTTATCCATTTTCTACAGACATTCTCTATTACGTTAGGAATCTCGATTGATTCTTCACAATATGATAAATCAAGTTTCGGTCCTATTTAATCATAGCTAAGTACATGCATTGGATCTAGAATTTATTTATTCAAAAAATAAACATTAAACACACTATGAACCATTATTATACATGGTGGAATTTCTAAATATTATTCTATATATCTAAATATTTCTAGAATTTCACATGGTTCGATGTACCTGGGGCTCAATTTCTTATTCTTACCAAAGCTTAAGACACCCTTCAATGGATATAATTTTAGAAATACATTATCTCCTACTTGAAATTACAGATACTTTATCCGGTTGTCAGCATAATTTTCTTGCATACTTTGGGATGCTTTAATATGAGCCTGAATTTTCAATACCCATGAAATTTTCTCTTCGATATGTTCTAGGCCTATAAGTTTCATCTCACAAACATCATCCAAACAAGCTGGAGTTTGGAATCTCATACCATATAATTCTTGATATAGAACCATATAGATTCTATAATGGAAACTATAATTGTAGGAAAATCCCACCAAAGTAATGTATTAATCCCACATACCATTAAAGTCAGTAGAGCATGATCTCAACATGTCTTCCAGGGTTTGAATTGCCCATTAAGACTATCTATTGGTCTGATGGTGATATTTAGCACTCATATGAATCTCAATATCCAAATCCTAATGGAGACATTGCCAGAATTTTGATGTAAACCTTTGATCTCAATCAGACATAATCGATATAGGTGCACCATGAGGTCTTACTAATTCATTAATATAAATTTTTGACAGGTGCTCACATGGTAAATCATCTCTTATATCAAGTAAATGTTATGAATTTGTCAGATAATCAATAATTACCCATATAGAATCATTACTTCTAGGTGTACTCGATAGTCCTATTACTATATCGATTTTAATTTCATCCCGCATCCACATAGGAATAGGTAGAGGTTGCATGAACCCTCTAGGATGTTTTCTCTCAACCATCACTTTTTGACAAACATGAAACCTTGACACATAGTCATAAATTCCTCGCTTCATGTCAACCCACAAAAAATGTTCCTTCATATATCTATACATCATAGTTCTACAATGATGTATAGAGAAATTTGAGCATTAAGAATATTTTAATAGTTCCCTTTTTTGAAAAGGTACCGATGAAACACATATCATCTTCCCAAATTTCAGAACTCCATCCATATACACAAAGTCTTCTGATCATCCATACTTAACTTCTTTAAATTTATTTTTGTAGATTCTTATTATTATACTTATATCATTTTATCTTCTCTAGTAGTGATGTTTAGAAACCATTTGAAAGAGGAAATATGTTTCCCCTTCCATAAAAATTCCCTTATTCATCTTTAGTTGATTCATGAATATAGGATCTCTCTATATACTCATTTGGGTCAAAATTCCATGATCTTTCCTCCATAATGAATCCTCCACCATATATTACATTCATGGGTGGTAGTTTATAGGACCATTATAATCTTTAAGTAACTCTAGCCGTCTCCTTTTCTTTATGTTGACATATTTTGCGTTAGATATGTATTTAATACGTTTGGATCTATATATTTCTCACATATTTCACTATAGAGATAATGTCTCCATATTTTCAAAGACAAGATTAGGATTTCTAACTCAAGACCGATAGTTGGTTAATTCTACTAATGATTCTACAACTGCCTTGATTCATAAGAAATAACGTTATCAATTTTTATAAGGATTCTTCCCAGTCCTTTCTTTGATGAATTATTTTATACACAAATCCATCATTTTCAGATGGATGAGTCAATATTGGAGCAATGACCACTCTTTTTTTCAATTTATGAAATAATTATGTAAAATCATTCATCGTTAAAAACATTACCCCTTTTCACATGAGCTTGGTTAGTGGTTTATCCTATCATGTGAAATAATGAACAAAACAGGGATAATAACCTTCTATGCCAATAAAACTACGTGACTTCGTTATTTTTGTTTTGTGTGGGACATTATTGTATGTCTATATACTTCACAAGATAAACTACGATTCCATCCTTAGAGACAATATGGACTTGAAAATAAACTGATTGATGCATATATTCATACTTTAAAACTATGCATATTATTCCTTTACTCTAAGAGTTTTCAGAATAATCATCAATTTATTCACTTGGACTTCAATGGTTTTGGAATATACCAGGATATAATTGATATACACCACAAAAAAGTCTTCAAGATATTCTATGAAAACTCTATTTATTAGATCCATGAAAATATAAGGTGCATTATTCAGTCTAAATTGAATTATTGTCAACTGGTAATGCCCATACCTATTTTGAAATATTGTCATTGGAATATCTTTATTCCTCATACACAGTTGATGATATTTAGAATGAAGGTCATTCTTCAAAAAATATTGTGCTCCATGAAGTTGGTAAATTAAATCATCAATTCATGGAATATAATACTGTTCACTATTGAAATAGCATTTATTTCCCTATACTCATTGAATAACTTCATGGATCCATATTTCATCATGATAAAGAGGATATGGGCTCCCCATGGACAAACACTAGGGTAAATAAATCCTTGGTCACTAAATTCATCTAGTTGTTTCTTTAGGTCCTCTAATTTATCTATGGTCATTCAATAGAGAGTCTTGGATGTTAGTCTTTAACATAGAATTAAATCAATAGGGAAATCTACTTCCCTCTATGGGGGACGTCCAGGTAATACGTTGAAAATACATCAATGTATTAATGTACAACATGTTTTTCTTTAATTTTAAGACCTCTTTCCTCACCCATAGATATTGTGTTCTCTTCCTCTCCTTGAATTCCATTCAATACAACTACTGAGGTTAGATCTAGATAATAATCATTTATGGAGGGTTCTACTCCATGGTTAAGGGATTCTACACCATTATCAAAATTTCTAACTTCCTTCTTCATTTAATAGATCTTCACATCATAATTTAATATCCAATTGATACTAAGAATTATATCAAAGTCAATCAATGCTTTGAGGATAACGTTAGTAACTAAATAACTTTTAGTTGTCATGATTGGGACTGATCAACCAATCTTTGTTAAATGATACAACCCCTAGGATTTTTGACTGAAAACTCATTTATTAAATCAAATTGTTCAAGTCTTATTTTCATGGAAAAATAAGAAGATATAAATGAATCTGATGATCCAAAATTAAATAAACCATTGTCTATTATTGATGAAACAACTAAAGTACCTTCCACCACATCATTAAAAAATTCATCCTCTGAGGTTGTAATCTCATAATACTTCCCTTGCTATCATGTAATTTTCTGAGGACTATTTCGTTGTTTCATAGGACACTCAATTGAATAATGTCCCATCTTTCTACAATTGTATCACCGAACATAATTGACATATCTCTTCCCCTTGCGTTCATTAGATCGATGTCCCTATTATCCAATGTAATAGAAAACTCCCATAACATTCAAGAATTTACTTGGATAATTATTTATGTGGTTCTCACATAATGAAAATTTCTTCCTTCACTTCTTCCTCATTGGTTGTTCAGCATTTCCATGGTTATTAGAATTCTTCTTCTTATCCGAATTTCCCTGAAAAAAAATTTGACCTAGAAAATTCCCTCTCTATTTTGATAGAACATAATAAAATTTCATCATATGATTATAATGTTTGAGAAGATAGTTCCCTTAAAATACTTTTCCTAAGACATTCAAATAAATGATTAATAATTTATTCTGAATCGTGTATGTAATCTATAGAATACCTTACTAATCATGTGAAGGTATCCCCAAACTCTAAAACACTCTTTTCTTCCCTTTTGATTATGATAATTAATTTCCTCTGCATTTTAGTTCACTGTTCACGAGGGAAATAATTGTTGAATAATATGTCTTTAAAAGTTCTCCATTCTATATCCTCTATTTATTCTTCCTCTATAGTATTCTAGATCAAGGACCACCATCTATCACCATCACCCTTGAGGCTATACACTTTCAGTACTACTTATTCATGTTAATTTCATCTAAATTTCAAATACATCTTTTCAAGGGACTTGATTTAATGCTTAATTAACAAAATATTTTTTTCCCACTAAACGATGGGGTATTTTCCCTCATTAAACAGTCTATTATAATTGTAGCATGGTTATTCATCATAGCCTGAGTATTTTTTTCTAATATATCCATGATCTGATCTACTCCAACATTGACTATGTTGACCTGCACATTGGGGAAATCCTTACATTTTCTATGGGTATTAGTTACCATTCTTCAATTAGGATCCATAACTAAGAAATAGAATACAATTAATTAGGTCATAGATTATAATTTCAAATTAGAAAACACATAAGATAATATGAATATTTATGCACAACTAATCTCATAATCTTAGACAGTGTTTATATTTAATTTTAAATCCTTCATTATTGTTTGTAATGATAATTTGAATTATCATAAGCATATCACATTGGAGTGTCAAACCAGGTGTGTAGTACGGCCCATTTTTGTGTACAACGATACACTGAGTCAATCTCAAAACACCTTTTCATAGATTTTACTCCTAGGTACATCTGTGCCAAAACTATGTCCACTTTTAGTTTCCAAACAGAGATATATTTTCCAGAATAATCTAAATAATATATTACATAACCAAATACCAGGATGGTCTTGTATGTTTATCCTTCAAGACTATATTAGGGTTTTTTAAACTAATCTATTTTTCCCAAATCTAGTTTCCATGTTTGCTAGTAAACATTCTATGATGTCAACTGTAACACCCCGACCCTAAAATCCTAGAGATGGTGCATTAATTGTTACATTTGTATGATTAAATGGAATGTAATTACAAGTTGATGACCAGTTTAGTAGTCTTGGAGAAAATTGATACAAACATGTAACTTATAATACATTGGTAAATGTTACAAAAAACAATATAGAACAATAACTAATAACCTATATCAACAAGAACTCAATAAATGGTCTCCTCCTCATAAATTATTGATGGTAAACAAATGAAAGGGGAGATAAAAAATTCTCAGTAAGGGTTAAAAATAGCGAAAGACCAAATAAATAATAATATAATCATAAAACAATTGGCATAGTCAATATAACATGGTGAATAAATGAAAAAACCCACCATTATTAAACTGAGAATGAAACTACATCCAAAGAATTTGTCATAGTGACAACCTCATGGTCAGTAATATCTAAAAATGAATAAAGATATATTATTATTAATTGGAATTCATTTATCAAGAACATGATACCAATATACCATAGAAATATTTTAAGTCTATGGGTATAAACCTGACAGATTTTTCGCTACAAACTCGAAGGGTTTGTAGCCAACTAATCTATCTCATGAGACCTATCGATGCATCAAGGGGAGATAGTGGGACCCGCCTCTTACTTAAGCTCCAAATATTTGTGTATATATGTATTTATTAAATTGAAAATATAAATTCTCAATATTCATATAGAGTAAGGATATGGATTTTTCAAAATTTCCATAGTTATAACAACATACCAAATAATCATCATATGTAAAAGGATATACGGCTTAAGAAAATAATCATATACATGAAACCAAAATATGGATATATAATATATTTAAAATTTAAAATACAAAATGATCTCAAATGGTAGGTGGATACACTACATAAGAATGATTTGGTTGACAATACCATGTGAGTCTCAATGAAATGGAAATTGAGACAAAGTCCCTAACTATGTTATATTCAACTGAGTCGTACGACCAAAAATTAATGACCCCCAAATAAATCACAAAATACCATGAATATAAAGATAATAAATATAATATATATCAATAATTAGTACAAATTACACCACATGTTTGAAATAAGTGGATTACAATGGAAATCTCACAGAATTAAAAACAAGAAAAGAAACCCCTAACCTTAGCCCCAAAGGTTTTCTCAGTTGTTCATAATGACATGAATAATCAAATTTTGAATTATTATTTAAAAATTTCAAAACCTCCTCTAATTTTAAATTATTTATTATAACATTATTAGTTTCATTAATTTAATTTCTATTGTTTTAAAAGGTTTAATTTTATTTTTTCTGAAGCATTTTATTCCATGGTTTTCATGATCGGTTTACTTGTATTCATGAATTAATGTTTGATGGAAATGTTTTTATACTTCCTTAATTTTTAATATATATTATTAGTGACATTAAAATGATATAACTAATCTTATAATTATGTTGGTTATAATCCATGAAAATGAAGCATTAGTAAAATTTCAATTACAAACCCATGGATTAACTTTGTGGTTTTGTGACTAATGAACTTGTTTTGTATTATTATTTTATATGATAACTATATAAGGATCCCCAAACATTGAATATGGTAAAATACATATATTATGATCTATTTCGACCATTAAAATCTTTCATGACCAATATAGAAGATAGTAATAAAAATTGAAAACACATCGTCCTTGAATGTGATAAATTAAAACATCTCAGACGATATTTTAATTTTTAATGTAAGAGGTGGGGGAAAAGAGGGATGATGGTGAAATTTTACATTATAAAAATAAAATTTTATTACAAGTAAGGTAATATAATTATCATATCCTTTAAATTTGGGGACATGAGGAGAGATCAATAAAATAATAGAACATGTAAAATAATTAAAAAGACAATGGAAGAGAGGTTCACCTCTTGAGTACTCCACCATGTGAATCTCCACAAGTCCATTATTTTTGGATTTTTGGTGATAACAATAGGTTCTGGACGTGGGGGGAGGGCTTGGGAAGTGTATTTGGTAGAGCATATGCATATATGAAATCTTTAATGGTGTAGGTGGAAGAGGAGTGAGGGGTGTTCTATATAGTAGAGGGGAGGAGAGATTTTACGTTATTTTAATCATTATTTTAATATTTTTGCTCACGAAAATTAATAATATTGAATAATGTGATCCCAAATGGTAATAATTTCATGTGATTTTGATCCAAGTGTCCATACATAATCCTTGAATCAGATATGATGTAGTAAAAAAATATTTAGCATTTATCGTATTTTATCATATTTTAATATTCATAAAAAAATTTATAATTTTATAGAAATCCCAAAAATTCACCCCATTTTTTTTATAGAATTAAAAAATTAACTAAATTTTTAAAAATAATTTTCTAATTATTATTTATTTAAAATATAAATAAAATAATAATTTATTCAAATATTGATATTTTATATTTGTAACTCATTTTTTAACACTTTGAAATATGAATCAACATCTCATTACCTTATAACCTTAATAAAATAAAATAATAATATATTTTAATATTCATAAGTGTCATATTACTATTCATATTAGTATTCATTATTGTATGTAAAAATTCACCAAAAAAACAAGTTGGTTCTATCAGACATTGAATAACATACTAATCACAACTGTGGATGAGAGTTTGTCGAAATTCAAAACAAATTAGTGGAAATTTTTAGTTTAGTGTCTAATTTTTGACGATCTCCTATAATGTACCATGTTTTTTCATAGACACCCATTTTTCCTGCATTATAGGCTTTCTAATTAATTGAAAGTATTTATGAGAAAAATTACATAAAATATTTGGGGTTTTATAATGTTTTGAGAGGTATCTGATGTAATGGGCTTGAACTCTGTGGTCCATTACATTTATGAAATTTTGTGTTTGAGGTATTCTGGGAGGTCAAGGTAACATATTCCCAACTTTTAAAAAAATTAATTCAATGTATAATGTATCATGTTATGTGAGAAATATCATTAGTGATATATATGAGAACCGTGTCATCAGTGTGACATATGTAAAATGTTTATTCAGTGAGTTATGATCATGTCAATGAGTCACATGTCAGTTCATTAACTATCAGTAGTTCATATATATATATGTCCCTTGTAGCTAGTTGATCTTTTTGTAGTTCATATGTCATTAGGTTGTCTTTTAGTAGGTCATATGTCGGTAGGTCGTCTATTGGTTGGTTTTTTGTCGGTAATAATTATGTATGTAGGTTTTCAATTTGTAGGTCATCTATTCGTTGGTCCTCGGTAATAGTTCATCTATCAGTAGGTCTTTTTCAGTAGTTCATGTATCAGTAGATCATCTATCAGTAGGTGCTACAATGTTTCTAGATCAGTTGGTGAAATGTTTTTCCAACATCCTACAGTTTCACCAGTTTGACCGTTTCTTGGATGTGGAACACATTCAAAGCCTTGTTTTAATGGATTGAAGGCTTATTCAAATCCCATAACATATATCTTAATATTACTAAGTATTTGGGTGCCTTTACTCTTCCAACCTGCGTTTTCTTGAACAGATATTCCATTAATGGAAAATATAAACCGTATATAAGCTGCTTTTCTATTTAGATTCTCAAATGGGCCAAGATACAATCCGAATTTTTTTATATTATCCTTCCCTTGGTGCGAGGTGCTCCGACCAATATTTTTGTTAGGAGTGGTGTGATTGTGCTATGCCTAGATCGTTTACCAATAGATTTTCCTACTATATGTGAACCCTATATCATGGAGCAACTAGGAAGCATTGATCCATCTTGGATATAAGGATTTTCATACCTCTGTTATTCTAGGTTCTTCAATAAGTTTCCTCCCATTCTAAATTCCATGTGATGGAATTGGATTAATTTGATTATAATAGACCTTGATTGGGATTTTGTTATTCGGGTTGTGTCAGGGAGTCCTTGGATGGATGTAGTCACTACTGGATAGGTTATCATAATCCGTCATGTCAGCCCATTTTCATGAAAAGAATGTCAAAATCCTTTTGATGTAGCGTATTCATGAATTTGGAATTGTTTTACTTGTAGTCATAGAGTTATCATATTTTAATAATTGGATCACAATGAAATTGACATAATAAATACTTGAAATGGATTAATTAATTGGTATCAATTTCCTAGAGATTTTATTGCCTCTTGATTTTCTAGATCAGGTGATATCTATGATTTTATTATTTATCTTGTCATTCATGATGGAAAATGGAAAATAACATAAAGAAGATATTAATTTAAAATTAAATAGATAAATATGAAGATGAATTTTTAATGAATATAGAATTTTTTTGATGTATTTTATGAAAAATAAAATGGATAAAGTTGTGAATTTAAAATAAAATATGTTAACTCAATATTGAATAAAGGACTGGTTGTACAATAAAGATAATGCCTTTATGGTTTTTGATTTTCCCTCTTAATTTCAAAGGAAAATAACCTTATTCTTTAGAGTTTTTATTTTAATTTTTGTTTTGTGTCTGAATGCATTTTTTATGGAAAATAATGTAGTTTCTATGTTTTTTGTTTCATGTTTATTATGTGGTGCTGTGAGCCTAGGATGGCTACACCTGGATGGTTATTCTAGGTTGTGGGGGAAGGGAGTCCCAGTGGTGGTGGAAAAAGTTTATGCCTAAAATAGTTACATGAATTGGTTTATGCATGTGGGAATTAGGGAGGACACCAGGGATGATAGAACATGTCGAAGCATGGCTTAGATGTTGATATGAATGTTGTTGTTGTTGTTGAATCAGATTTTTTTTATCTTATTGAATTTCCCAACTTATTGAGGAAAATGGTATTTCTTACTCTCATACCAAAAGTGGAAAATATGTGAATGGTATGTAATGTGATTTCCTTGTTTAGGTTCTCGAGGATGGCTATTTCTTTCTGCCAACTATATGTGGAAATAATTCGATTGGTTGTTTATATACTCACCATTTTAAGCCCCTTTCGTTTTGAGAGCATAGAATAATTTTATAGAATACCTAGAATTATTAAAATGTGATAATTATGTTAATAAATGTTTTAATATATGATTTTATCCCATGGAGTTGGAGCTTGGTGGAATACAAAATCGAGGTAATAATTTTGAGAAGTTTTGGACTCAGTTTTGTTATTCCTGAAGGGCATGGTTCGTAGTTGGAATTGTAATGGGATTAAATTTGTTAAATGTTAGAGTTTAATTAAATTTTAAACAATTAATTAATGTAATTTGGATCTAATAAAAAGGTTAAAAGTAAACTAATGTATCCCTTTAAATGGATGTGTGCTTATAAGTTATCTAGACTTAGTAGTGGAAGCTAGGGGTCCAAGAGACGATAACTGTAGTTGATTCTAAGACCAAGTTATTCCCATATTGTAGTTTTGAGATATATTATATTCTGTACTTTTTATTTTTCTATAGGATACTCCACCTTGTATATTAGGGAAACTTACGCGATGAGGATTTTGAGCCCATGGATTAGTGTTTTCCCCAACATCCAGATTAGAGGATGGATAGCTAACTACTCCCTTTGGCCCCGCTCTCTTCTCAAGGAAGTTATGTGTGTTTGTAATAATGAAAGTTAGTTTACCCATTAATATACGTATTGACATGTAATGTCATGTGGTTATTTAAAACACATATATTCTAGAAATACAATCTTATGTGATACTATGTGTATAACACGTATATGCTATTATGTCTTGAGGATCATTACTCTGTTTATGGGATATAGTGGATTTAGATATAATACCCAACATATGAAACTCTTTGTATGGGTTTTGATGGCACCCATAAACTACTTAGTTACTTTGGATTATGTGGATGTGGTGGTGGTGTGTTGCATGAGGTACATGTTTTTGTTCTTTTCCAAGGTGTCTTCAGGATAACCGATTTGGAGAGAGATTCTATAGATGTGTCACATTGGGGAAAATTGGAAAACTGGTGAAGAAGTGGTAGTTACATACCCTTGATATTCATTATTATATTATATTCTCTTCTATAAAATATTTTGTGAGCTCAAATATGGTGTGGTGGGGAACATTGTATAATTCTTTAGGTGATGAGTTAGTTTAAATTCCTATTAATTATGCTTCTGCATGATTTGATTACGTTAATATGAGAAGCTTTAGGGATGATTATACTTATTCTACTATTATAATCACCCTATATATATACTTTTTTTCTGGTCACATAGAGAAAGTTGGAGTTTAGGCTAGTTACTACTAGCACAAGGTTTTGTATGAGATTTTTGAGCTTCATAGTCCCCTCAGTTTTACTTTCATTTAGAATGTGTAGTTTTCCCATTTAGTTGTAGAATTTATGCATGAAATTACATATTTGTAATTGATATTTATTTAATATTTTATATTGAGAAGGACTTATTTGGTGTCTATCATATCTCTCACTTTGGTATGTGTTCTCTTAGAGGGTAATGCCTCCCTTTTTTGTGTTTACTATTCCATCAGTGCTAGTTTCTATCCTAGGGCCTAATAGATGTGAGACTTAGAGGAAATTATCTCTCTTATCACATTTATGGCCCTAGAGGGATACACTTATTGGGTAGGGGTTGTGATAGAAAAATTCTCCCCACCTCAAATACATTAAATCCTTTAAATTTGAATAATATCTTGTTAATCGGGTGTTTGAAATTTGAAAATTCTATTCATTAAAACCCCACATTGTAAAATTGTAAATGAAATATTCTAATTTTATGAGAATGTTTTATGTGAATAGGATTGATAGGAATATAATTTAACATGGTTTTCTATGTAGGAGAACATTAGTTGAATGCGAAGATATGGACATGGAGGAAACTTGTAAATATTTATAGAGAATAGATGAATTCATTGGTCATATAAAAGTGAATAATTAATTGAAGGTTGAGGGAATCTAAACCATTAATCTATGTGATTCAAAATACAATCAGTTCAACCAAAAAATTAGGGTATTAAGATTACACATTATATCAAGATCATTTCCCTAATGTTGATTAATTATTTTACTCGCTTTAAAAATAACAATATATACTTACTTGACATATTTCTATTTCATTAATTTAATTTCTTAATTTTATTATTAATCAAAAAAATTAATATTTATCACATTAATATGATAAATTAATACTAATTTTCTTTTCTTCTTGATGTAATAAAATTAACATTTAACACATTGTAAGGTCCATAAAAGAGGGATAGGTCTTTCTGTATATCATTAAATATTTTCCAAAACTAATATGGTTAGCGCACTTTATCCTTTATAATTACGAAATATTTAAGCCTAAAAAGTAATTACACTAGTTCATCATTAATATTGATCAATAAATTTTTTTCATAATCATTTACTTGTTAACCAGGACACGATGTAGGTTAGTGTTTGGTATTAAACTCATATCATCCTTTAGCTGTGGGTTAAATCCCTGTCACTTTTTTGAGTACAGTAGTTTATCAACAGGAATACATGCTATCCTTTTTCTAACCTATATTCCTATAATGTTCCTAAAAATATGATGTATATATTTGAAATTAAATTAATCATTAAATAAAGATTTAATATTGTTTGCAATACAACCTATTTTTTTACAAATCTTATTACTCTTATTTTACAATTATTACAATATCAATATTGACCATATTAACCGTAATTGTTTTTAGTTCCTTTAAAATTATTTCCATAAAATGTAACGTCATTATTCCTAAAGTATCATTTCCCAAAAAACATATAACTTAAATATGATTCTAAAAAATTTATTTCATCCTTCTAGACACTCATAACAAAAAACATAAAATGAAATATTCATGATTTAGAAATTTTGATCAACCTTTAAATAATAATTCATGATGGTATACATAACTAATATATTAATGAAGAAAGATATGGTTCTATGATATTACTCAAAGTCTATCATATGGTTAGGTTCCGTAATTCTTTTTCCCTAAATATATTTTCCAAAGATTATATTAGACTTTATTTAATATAAACTATATCAACCCAACCTAAATAGTCCTCGAGCCAATGCCATACTATTTTTACATTGGAATAGATATAACAAAATAATGTCCCAAATAACCAAACAATATATTTGTCTTAGTAAACTATAAATATACATGAGTCTCTTATTAATATAAAATGCACAATTTAGAAAATATTTTTTATATATAATAACATTATTCCGTTTAGAATATTCATACATTTATTTCATGGAAAACATGATGGATTCCTATAGATTGGAAATGAAATAATGGTGAGGAAAAATACTCAGTATGGTTAATGTATAGGGGAATAAATAATGAATTAGTGATCATAATCAATATTGAATTGTAAATAACATAATACAAATTCCATGTAGTCAATAAATTGAGAAGGAAATGTATTAATAGTATGTAATGGTAAATAAATGATGATACATTACATTTTATCTATAATATGATATTGAAGTTCATCTATAAATTTTTTCATAGTAAAATAATATGGATAATTATAATATAGATGAAAGGAAATACGAATTATCATATGTCATGTATCTAACTCATGAACCACTATAGAGTGAAGATCTGTTCTCAAGATATTTTAAGTCCATCGGTTGAAACCCTTCTAATTCTACATGGAAACACACAAAATATTTTTTCCACTAACTTATTTCATCTGATGAAACTAGTGATGTATCATGGGGGATTCCTTAACCAGTCCCCAACCCATTTCTTGCATGTCCAAAGTATTCCTCATATATCAAATAATCGATTTAATTTATAAACAACATTCGTTATCAAATATCTATATTGAGTAAAAGATATGGATTTCTCAATATTTTCTTATTTAGTGAAAGAACATTCAATTTAAACACTATTTGTAAAAAATTTATATAGTTTAAAAAATAAACATATCCATTTTAAATGATATAGTTAATTTTTATAAATTTTATAGCCATTGATCGCAAATAAGGGAATATTTCAAGGGGACTTCAAATATGGTTAAATGAAGTGAATGTTAACACTATACATGTCCATATTATTTCATAATAATATAGTTAAATAATAAGTATGGTATCAATTTAAAATATCTGAAGTGGATTAAAAAAATGGGATTTTCGTATTATAGAATATAAATACTACCAAATGAAATTTTATAAACATTAATAAAGAAAATATAAGTTTTTTTTCGACTAAAAAAATATAAATTACTTTTATTATTAAATATATTATAAAAAAATTATTATTAAAAATTATCGTTTTAAACATTAAATGTATGATTAATTAAATTAAAGATGTTAATTCCTTGTATGACATACATGGAAAAGCATAAATTTATTTTATACTATAAAAATGATATCAGTTTGCCTTGTATGGAAATAAAAATGAAGATTATTTTGAAATTATTTTTCAAAACAACATTAAAAAATAATATATATTTGTTTTAAAAAATTGAAAATAATTTTTTGTAAAAAACTGTTTTAAATTAAAATAATGTTTCCCAAGATAACAGATTTTTGAGTGAAGAGATAAATGAAGTCATGTTTTTGTAATTTTTTTAAAAAAATTATTATGTTCTATTGATATTTAAAATGCAACTATTACATTAAAAATATAATTAATGACCATAAGTGAATAAAATTAAATTGTTTATTGAGAAATGATATAATAATTTCTTTCAATGTTAATTTATGCATAAACAATCTATAATAAAATGGGCTTCTGTTGTAACCCCTTAAAAATACCATAATGTAGAAGTGAGAAGCAACCAATGGTAAAAAAATTTATATCAAATGTAAACAACATAAAATTATTTTTATTTCAGAAATATATTGTCAAAATTAATTATACATATAATAATAGTATATTAACGACAACAAGGATGTAATATAACTCAATAAACATAAATTGAGTTATGAAATCATTTACAACATGGTAACTATTATTTAAAATCCGTTATGATTAAACAATTCAAATTAAAACATTATATACCATGAACAATTTACTATTCATGATATTATAAGTCAAATGGGTAGCATTTACACTATATAATAGGGTTAGGTGGATAACATTAAAATATTCCATAATGAAATGAAATTGACATGGAGTCACTTTCTTTATGATAACATTAGGATAAAAAAATTAACAAATTATATAATTGTTTTAAAACATTTTAATAACTTATTATAGAACATTATTCATGTTTATAATATATTATATAATCATATTATAACATCTTATCACCCCATTGTTAATATTCATTAATTATTTTCACTATTTAGTGTGTTAGTTACATGATTTTTCATGTATGTTCTACCTTGTTATTATGTTGTTGTTATTACATAGATCATGATTTAATAATCCCAAAAATTTAAACAATGATTTAAATATAATATATATATTTATTTATAGCACTCCATCAAATTTGGAGAAAGTAAATGAAATACACTATTCATGAAGACGATTGATTATACATACTCACGAATGATGTTTTCATTTTATTATCATATTAAAAAAATAATAAGTAAATGATATATATATATATTAAAACTTTACAAACATATTAATTTTATATTTATAACATATGTTAATTAAAACCATTTTTAATACATTCCTTGTAAACTATGAATGAATAACATTGCTTTGAGGATGTGACAATCCACATATCCACGGACGATTTTATTGTATTCCCAAAAAATATAAACCAAGAGGGTATGAATTATATAAGAATTAAATAATATATATATATATAATTTATAAAATTGAAAAAATAAATCCTTTATTATTAATATCCATTAAAGGTGAACTTTGATGATAAAATTTCATCTATTCATGTGGCAGAAGTCTGCCATTTACACGAATGATGAATTTATATCCCATTTGATACAAGTGTGTGTAAGTGCATGTTATACCCATAAAATAAAATACATTCATCATATAAACAATAATTATGTTATTAAATAATCAATGAATAATAATTATTTAAGGGGTGTATTAATAAATAAAACAAAAGTGATCATTGAATAATGTAAAATTTTTTCCCGGGTGAATCCTTTGGGTTTATAACAAATTACTTCCATAATTTTCACAACGTCAGTCTTGAATGATTAGGGTATGGATGTTTAGATGTTATTTTGGAAGTATTTGGTCAATTTAAATGGCTTTATAGATGGGAATAAGAGAGGTAGATGATTTCCCTTTCATAATGGAGGAGGAGTTACAATCTTATAAATATAAAAGGTAAACATAATTTGGTGGTCATTCATAAATAACAATTCAAAAATGATAAATAAAATTAGATGAATGAGGGAATATGGTATAAATATTTCCAACCAACAAGTATAGTATAAGTTTCTAGGACATTGGCCCCCTTAAGATTAATGTTTAACGACTAAGTAAACACTTTTTTACCATAATCACAATGATTAATATAAATTTTTTCACTAATAGTTTTTGTAATGAAATACTTTATCACATCTAAAAAATATAAATTACTCTAATTTGAAATATGGGATACATTTTTCCAGTTATAAATAAAATAATTGGCAAAAATTGATTTAATATTTATCTCATAGATGTAAATACAAATATGGGTTTTTAATTAAAATCGAACAATGGTTTGAAAGGTTTTTATATCAAAATAAAATATAAAAATGATTCTTGTGACATTAATCGTATTAATATATGTATAGGTTTTAATTTTTTAAAAACCAAATTATAAAATAATTTAACCCTATATATTAATTTTATGAATAATTTGTTTTCAATTAGAAGTTATATTTTTCCATATTCATCTAAAAATGGTACATTTCAAAAAGATATGAAAAAATCACACTAAGAAAATTTTGAAATTAGAATATATAAAACAGAATTTATTTTAAATATATTATATATAAAAGTTTCAATTTTTTGATTTAAAATAGGTTCTCTCTTAAAAGTCAGCAAAACATCATTTAGAAAAAATATAGCTTTTATGGATAAAATTGATTTCTTCTTATCTTATGCCTATCGAATATATAGGATTATTGTAAAAATATTTTATAAAATATATAATATTAAATTTAAATAATAAAATTCACTAATAGTAATTAATTTAATTTATTAGTATTAATATCCATTGAGTTTATAAAAATAGTTTATTACAAAAACATTTTATTTATATTAAATTTCTTTGTAAATTCATTTTTTATTAATTATTAAACCAAGAACTCAAGAATATATTCTCATAAAATTTTTGATATGATTCATATATACTAATTTAACAACTATGTTATATAGTAACCTCCAATTTAATGCCTATGTTAGATCTTACTATATAATATTTTTGTAATATATTATTCTTTGGCAAAAATCAGTGTAGAATGTAATGAAAACCTTCGAAACAACATTTTCTTTCACGTAATGCAAGCTAAACTCAGTGTTCCTTATTGAGAAACCTAAGTATTACGTTCAATGTAATTAAATATATGTTTAGGGTTGTGGTCACTGAAGGATATATCATTGATTTAATTACCTTATAATATTAAATATATTATAAAATACAGGGATGTTATATTCACATCTACTATTGGTTTTCAAAGAATAGGATATTGAATAAAATGTTATTAGTTCAAAATATCAAGGTGTAACATCCCCAAATTTTTTTGGTCCACATATATAATTTAGATTATATTGTAATTTTTTCATCTAAATATGAATGAGTTTTATACCATAAATGACCCCTCCCCACAATCTAAGTATCTCTCACTAAATAACCAACTAACCTAAGAAAAATATTTTGATCTTTTTATAAATTTATACATATAATGAATATCTCAATAATAAAAATTACGTGAAATATTAAATGTAATGTATATCACTACTAAATTAAAATCTTGAATCCAATAATTATTATCATGGAATGTTAACCAGAACAAGTCATGAGCTTTTTCTAATTCATTTTACACAGAAAAAAAAGTTCATCTATGATGCATGATTGTTCATTATAAACTAATCTAAACGATTTAATAGTATCTGCACATGTTTTGGGTTTAATTTCATCAAAATAATCGAAGTTTTTATCCAAATTATTCTATCTATACAAACATTATTTCATTCTAATAATACATTTACAATAGATTATATAGTGTGATAAATTCTCAAAAATGCCTTGATAGTATGAAACTAATTAAAGAAATAATATATATCAATTTTAGTAGAACATTTCACCAATTATTTTACCATATTTAGATTTTAATAATATATTGGGATTAAATTATATATGATCATTCATTTATTCTTCCAAAATCCATGCTTTCAAAATTTAGTTAATAATGTACTCTTTATAAATAACATTTTATAGATCTATTTATCTAGTAATATTTTAACTTATTATCATGTATAAAAATACAAAAATATATAAACATAATCTCTAAGGAGTCTATTAATAATAAATTTTGTGAAATTAATGGAATTTTTATGATTTAAATTTATATCCAAGAATTTATCATGTCTATAAATGTTTTAGAAGTTTATGCATTATAAAACCATAACTTTTCCCATTAGTTGATGAAATCTTGATTAATAGTGCACTCATGAGATGCATTGATAAATATTATTTTAATCAAACATGTAATTCTTATAATACATAATACACTTTCTCTTGATCATTATCATTTTATGTTCATGATAATAAATGAAAACATTCACTGACCCATCATTCCACTTAATCAGAAGTCTTGTTAACCACATGGTGAATCCCTTAGGAATATAAAATCCTTACATCATTTAAATTTTAGTATCAATATAAATTTTCTTAATTAAATAGTGTATATTCAATAAAAAATATTTGATATAGTAAAATTAAAATATTTGAAAGAGGTTAAAAAATAATCCCCTTGATTTAGGGAAAAAAAATAAAAAAAATGGAAATATGGAACCATATTCATGTACTAGTAGAATTTCATCAATTTTGAATTTATTTTCATCCAGTTGATCAAAATATCCATCATTGTTTTGTACTGACACTGATATTAAGAAATTACATTCCATGTGATGTTCATAATCATCGATTAAGTAATGTGTGAAAAATATGTGATTTGGGATGTGTATTAAAAAAATTATCCTAAAAAATATAGGATATTTATATAGGGAGATATAATCCATGACCAATATCATAAAATATCTTATTAATGGATGAAATTATAGATGTAGTGTTTATTTTTTCTCATAAAAATAATATATAAGGTAAATAAATTTGTGAGATAGAATCATCAGTATTGTAGGTGTACTAAAAAACAAATGAAAAAAATTATGTCAGTGAATTAATTGTCTTATAAAATAGTAAAAAAGTAATGAAATTTTCAAAACTAAAACTAAATAATACATTCCAATTTTGGGTGGATTATAAGTTTATAAATCACCACTTAATTTCCATTATAACATTTATATTTAATGATGGAAAAAATGAATGTATCCCCTTTGGTTTAATGGATTTTTAATGCTGACATTATTTATTAGGGAATTAATTTTTCTCCCATTTTTCATCATACTAAAACATAATATAACATAAAAATAAAAGATTTTGTGGTATAATATGTAGATAATTCCTCTCCCCAATTGTATTAATCATCCAATTTATATATATTTATCAATTAATTTTATTATGACATATATAATAATAATGAATAAATCATCTAATCAATTTTATGGAATATAATGCGTTCTTATTCGGAATTTTTTAAAATATATTTAATTTAATAATATTTTATATATTAAATTTATCATTTAAAATTCCATGCAATTATTTTTCCCCAAAAATGAATGGCATATTAGTTGTCCATAATTTTCATTTCAATATTTTATACACTTGAAACAATCTATTTGTGTCCATCAAAGCATCTTAGTACGAGACATAGTTTTATGCCCCAAAAATCGATTGATTTTACTTCATAGATCTTTGATACAATTAATCATGTTCTATTTTAGTAATATAAATTTAGATTCATAAGAACATATAGATTCACACTCTGTGTTCCTTTTCATGTTTTTACATATATATTTTGACTCACTGTGTTTGAATTATACCTGTTAGAAAACATTTTTACAAAATCCTCCCATTCTAGTGAGTTAATTTTTCATTTCAACAAGTTTTCAAGATTATTTTCCAAAATTTATCAACATGTCATAAAAAATGTATATCGAGAAAAATAATCCTTCATGATCAAATTATTTGAGAATAAGAAATAGTTTTTATGGTGTAGATAAATTCTTTAATAATTAGTAGATTTAATGATGGAATCAATAGCAAGTTGTTAATTCATTGGTATATTTGGTTGTTCAACATGGTTAAAGTTATTTTTCATGAATTGTGATAGTTGGGTATAAATACCAATGATATTGTTCAAACTATATCACATCTTTTATAGTTATTTATTTGAAAAGTCATAGAGATATCCACTGTTTTTTATTTTTTTCTTCATGGGTCCAACCAAGTACTAAAACGAAAGTGGTTCGTCTAAAAAATAACATCCAATAAAATTAGGGAAAAGGGTTATATAAAATTTAATTATAATTTAAAAAATCATTTATATATTATACATTTTATTAAATGAATGTTTTATTATTTATGTTTCTCAATATTATCAATAAAATTATCCAATACCAACTGAGATGAGCTATATATGTCACATATATATTTTATATAATTTAATATTGTTATATGTAATAATTCATAATTGAAAGGATAATCCCCAATCCAAAAGATCATGAATGTTTTTTAACTATCTACATTCTAATCTAATTAAACAATATAATATTTATTTAATTAGTAAAATCATTCATAAGTGATGTCCCTATAAATCTATTCGTTAAAAGGAAATCAGGAAAAAAAAATGTAAACAAACAAAATAGTTATCTAAAACCAAGTGAAGTGGGAAAAATTTTGGAATTATAACATGTTAATAATTATTAGTGGTAAGGACATACATTATAATATAATAATATTAGAGTAATGGAAGTGATATAGAACCTTCTACTTAATTTTTATTTTGTTTGGTTTAGAGCCTCTTGAGTAGTCATTTCTCTTTTGCTTTTCCTCTTCTATACCACATAGTTAAAATTCATAAAATCCCATTTAAATCAACTTATATGAAACCCACATGTCACTATGGATATAATATTTATATTATTTAAAATTATTCATCATTTAGATTATATTGTTTTAGAATTTATGATATTATTTTTATGTGTATGGAAATTTTCTCTTTATGCACAGTTTAGGGGAATTAATCTATTTACACTTACATTGTGAAATAATTAGTTATTTTTGTATATCAAATTGTTGGTATAAATAGATAGTGGATAGTTCAGTATAATACATGAATTTGTTTTATTGTAAATATATTTGTACTATTGTTTATCATGGTTATTGGTACAGGAATTCAACATGTTTTTTCCGAACTATGTCACATGCATTGAAGACCCTGTATAGTTTAAAAAAATTACATGGTTTGAACCTAGATTAGGAACTACATAGAAATACTACATTAAAGTGTTTCTCCTTAGTATTTATTTCACTGTCGTTGGTGCATGGTTTTATAATCCTTCTTTCCAGACCATGATTCTAGTAAACAGTTCATAAATGTGGTGAAATTCCACATCACACATGGTTTTTTAGGATTTTTTCCTCCATATTACTTTTCCATGCTCTGACAAATGTGTGGTGTGGGTGAAATACATCTCCCTTATTCTCCCATTGATATTAATAATGCAATTTCTGTTCATATAAGGTGACCAATTGATTTTTTATTCTTCTCATAAATTCTCCCATAACCTCGTCCCTCTGTTTCTCTCACTCCAACAATACCTAACCACTCTTTGGAATGGTATTAGGACTTAGATAGGTTCTAATGGTGGGGAGTTTAGTTACTAGGGCTATGGTGGACGTCTATTAGCTTGTTTTTGAATTTCTCATTGATAGTGATAGGTTTCATTTGTTATTTTCATTGATTTAAGTAGGTGTTTCATTAAACAACACTTGTAATTAATTATATAAATTTCCTATTTTTATAGGTTTGTGATATTTTAAAGGTATTTTTCAAAAAAAATAAATGGATTTAAAATTTAATATCAATAAATATTATTGATACTTGGAGGTATCACAATCATTTATTATATTTATAAAATGAAATCGGTCTTTAATAAAGGTGTTCTTGGCATTGATTTATTTCAAAAGGAATGGTTTTATTATTTAAAAAATGTGGACTCAAAATGGGTTTTCTAGTGAAGTATAATGAATGGATATTAAAGTAATTTTGAAATATTGTTGTCATATGGTGTGGAAATGGAGTGGAATATCTTGAATATTTGTGAATGATCTACTGTAAGATTAAAGGATATTTTAAATAAATATGTGATAAAGCAAATTGACCATAATGAGGGTATTACAAACCATATTTCTCTTGAACTGATTTTGATAAATTATATAAATATTTTTATTTTGATTTCTATAAATATATGGGAAAGAGTTCGTCATATATTTTTATGTAATTGGTGAGGTGATGTTTAATTCAAATATTTGAAATGTTGTTTTTATGATGATATATTGTTTTATTTGTTTCTAAAATCTACTGTTGACAAGTCATTAGAGTCCTTAGTGTATAGTAGCGATCAAGATTAGTGAAATCCCATGTGTAGAGATTAATAACTTGGTTAAAGACATATATGGAATTATTGATTTATTAGGATATTTTCCATAGCCATAAAATATACTAGAATGGATAATGGAAAAACTTTGAGCTCTAAATTGTTCTCGGGTATAGTTAGTTCTACAAAGTAACATGAGCTGATATGATCGGTAGTGATGTACTAGGTTCCTCTTCACTAGTTCATGAAACATATATGTGAGTATAATTATGTTTTCCATGATTTATTGGTCCTTCTTAAGAATTATTAGAATATTTATTTTGATTTACCATTTTTATTTCCGTTGATGATTTGATTATATAAAATCACCATGGTTATTATATGGGATTATGTTTCCTTATATACAATCTTCCTGTGTATAATTACTCTTTCACAATTTTAGTGTACTATATTAAATTAAAATTAGTTATTTAAAATGGATTAAAAGTGTGATTTAAAAAGGAATATGGTTTTGTTTTTTCATTAAAACATTTTATGAATGAAAAATTCCATGTGGTTGTTATTGAAAAATACGTTTTATAAAATTGGGGGACTAAAAGGTAAATTTTTATTTGAAATTTATTCTATGGTTTTAAAGGATATTTTTACAAGTTTTAATATCATATATATATATATATATATAATACACCATGTTATTATATTATAAATATGTGGTTTTTATAAAATGTGTAAGAGGAATGTGATTATAATTGTTTTATAGAGCATGTTAAATATATATATTATATAATATACTCAAACTTGTACTTTATAAACCATATTTCACATGGATTAATAGTGATTCCAATATCAGATAAACCTTGGTAAATTCTGTGAACACCTATCATATGAAAAATTTCATGGGAGAATATGATCCTCTAATGCCTTTCTTTCATATGGTTATTAATTCATTATTTTTTTTGGATTAGGTTAGTCCAAGGAGAGATTACAGTAAATGATGTGAAACCAGGAGACACTTTTGGTGAAGTTAAATATTCTCAGGTTCTCTATAATTTTTACTAGGGATGTTGGATCAACTATTAATTCTATGATTTTTAGATGTATGAGCTTTTGTGTTGTATGCATTTCAGTTGTCCATTATTGAATGGATGATTAGAAGATATTCCATGTTTCTTTGGGTGTTTATTTTTTCTTATTCCTTTTAATTTTATATTTATTTCCTGGCATAAATAATTTACAAATGTGTAATATGAGTTTCCTTTTTTGTATTTAGAATCTAATAGAGATTGGGGATTCATTTTTTGTTAGTGGAGGGTTGTGTCAAGTATTATTTTAGGTTGAAGCATGATATAGTTTGTTACATTTGGAATCAAAGACTATGACTTTTATAGGGTCGTAGTTCATTGGAAGTCATTTATTAGACGGTTGGTCTTGAGTAGTTGGTAGATCACAACTATTTTTTTTAACACAACAATTTCAATGGGATGTGGGATTTGAATTTGAATTTTTTATTTTTTGGATTTATCATTATTTTTTGGATGATAATCATGAAATTGTGTGACTTTTTATAAATTTTTTATTTGTAATTTTAGTATGTAATAGAATGAAAATTAGTGGCATGAGGTTTTTTTCATAGCATAAATTATTAGTTAGTGACTAAATGCTTGATCTTAAAAATGTTATATGTCATTTTAATTGGATGGCCTATTTCCCATCAAATATTGTTTCCATATCATGTTTGGTTCAACAACCAATTTAAAAAAAATTAAAAGGAATATTGTGTAATTTCCAGTAATAGGAAATGAATTAAGTCGAATTTGAGATATGTTTATAATATAGATTTCACCATGATTTAATAATTTTCATCCAACATTATTTTGTTTTCCAAAAAAGGGTTTCTTTTAAAGAAGGAGAATTTAGGTGGAATCATTTTTACCTTCGATGGTAATGTCCCTTTTTTATAAAATAAATTTTATTTTCAAAAGTTGATTTATGGGGTCTTTTTATACACATTTTTTTATTTTGTTATGGAATTTGTAAAAAAAAATAAAATAGGTCGGTTTTTCATTTTAAAATAATTATGAATCCGTTATGTTGTGTTTTGAAATTGGTTGATTTAAAATAATGAAAAATATGTGGTATGTGTTTTTAAATTGTTTTTATAAGGGAGTGAATATTTTTTTCATATTTTTAATGAATGAGATTTTAAAACATGAGTTGGTTTCCTTTTTTATAGAAGATTTTTTTTTAAAAAATATAGATTTATGATATTGAGAACCCCTTAGGGAATTTGGATTTAAAATGAAATAAATATTTTTTAAAATATTTTTTCAATTAAAATAATTTATGTTTTTTAATTTTTTGTTAAAAATAAGTAGAAAACAAACTGGTTTTTAAAATTTAACAAGATTTGTTCATTTTTTATACCATGATTGATTTGTATTTTTAGTTTTGATCAATCATTTTGGGTTGAAAAAATATATTGTGATTCATTAAATTGAGTTGGTTTCATGTCTCTTTATTTGAAATTGTACCTCCTTGAAAGGTCTTAACAAAAAGTGGGGTGTTTATATCAAGGCGGTGTACCTCTATCATTCATATATCATTCCTAGTGTCAAAATAAGGTGGAAACGGTTGTTCCCATTTCAATGGTATGGTAGCCTCAAAGTGATTAGTTTTGGTTTGGAGATTTTTCATGGTGATCCTTGAGTAGATATTTGGATAAATCAATTAGAAGAAATATCATTATGTTTTCATGTCATTTTTTCTTTGAGAAGCAATTCATAGTGAGTTTAGAGAATTGTATCATTGAGGTGGGTTTTTTTCAATGTGATATTCAGGTGTTATTTTTTTGGTTCTGTTCTCAATCGGTGGTTTTCTATATGTTATTGCATCAGTTTGAATGTTAGTTATATTATTATGATAGGTTAACATGAGTATGTGATCCCATTTCACCCATTTTGATTGATATGTGATCCATGGATAGACCTCACAACATTTCATTGATTGATTCAGGTCCTAAGTCTCTACCGTACTTGGGATATCTAAGATGTTATAGTTTTGGTTATTAGTACATGTGTTTTTGAGACTCTTTTTCCCATCCTATGGTTTTTTTGAGATGTTATGATTTTGGGTCACCATAATAACTCAATATTTTGGTCATGGATGATCTTTTTATCTCATGTGTACTTGATGATTCTTTCATAAAACATCAAGTAGGATTTTTTTTCTATCATGTGTAATTATACGTTTGGTGGAATCAAAGTAATTTATTTTAATAAACGTTATATTTGTGACACAAGACCTTACTTGGACAAGTTATATTTGTGACACTCTCATTAGAAGAGTGTGTATTGTTGGTTCACTCATTAATATTATTAATAAATTATGATGAGAACTTTTTTGGACTCACCTTGTATATAGTTAATTTATTGGTGTCTATAATTGCCACTAACATGAGGTTGTGGAAGTTAGAAAAGTATTTTAGTGGGTATTTTGAGAATAAATCATGTTTGGTGTTTCTGTAAAATTGGGACCATCTGACTTGTCATTGAACCCTCAAGTACGTGTGAATGCATGATAGAGTTTCCTCTTTCTCTGTCACTATTATTTTTACGAGGGTCTTTATAGGAAAAAAATTATCATATTGTGGATAATTATGATCCCCACACATCATTGTTCCATGATGATTTATATTATTTTACCTTATTATTTAGAAATATTAGACAATAGAGTATTTAAAGGTTAAATTGTGATGTTATTGTGATTTTTCTTTCTGTGAAGAGTTTACATGCTCTGTTTTTAGGAAATATTGTAGTAGTCATTACCCAGGGATTTTTTTATTTAATATAATATAACAAATTGTTGCTCTATATTAGTAGTGTATAGTTAATTCTAGACCATGTAAAGCCCCGGGGAAACTATGTGTGTCCATTAATGTATCTAGGAACTAGATCCCAAATTGTGGAAAGTTAGTGGGAACTACTTGATAATCTTATTAAAGAAACAGTTATTTTAACAGTATGGTATTGAATGTTTTGTGTAACACCATCATAAAAAAAATATAATACATTCAATTAATTCACTATGTTTAATTGATTTCTCCACATGAAACACTAAATTTAATCAAAACCATGATATATTAACAAAATGTTTAATATTATTTAATTCCCAATAAAACCGATCCATTGATTTAGTATGAATTAATAACTGTAACCCCTATATGAAATATATGGATACATAAAATAATTCCTATATTTAATAACAAAAAAATATTATTAGATTACACTAAATGTTTAATATGTTCATTTAGTGATTAGAAATGTATATTTTCTAAAAAAATTATTTTATGTCATATTGAATTATATATAGAGAAGCATATGATTAATAACTATAAAATGTGTCAAATATTAATTATAGGTTCGATCCATTATTTAGGAAAATGATATAAAATATGAATAATGATAGTTAATATTTGAAATTTTCATTTTTCATTATAAATTGTTTTCAATTATGTATTATTATTTTATTGAAGAGATTAATTTTTAAATTTCAGAATGTTTTTTTTAAATTTGGAAACAACTTTTTTTTATAATAAAGTTATCATCATAAGATAAAATTTTTATATATTTAAAAAAAATTAATTTTCATTTAAATTTATTTTTTTGAGAAAATAATATTATTTTGATTATGTAAGAGTATCCTATTAGATTAAACTCTGTTAATTAAAAAAATTAAGGAATAAAATTAAATATTTTAAAATATTTTAGGTTTTTATTAATCATACTTTTAACATTTTTAGAACTAAATTTAAATTATTGTTCAACAAAAAATTGGTTCCTTTAACAGAATCATATATTTTCAAGGTAATATTTGGTTTTGGATTTCCATGAATTACATAAACCATTTAGTTTATTTATAATATTAAAAATACTTTGTGGAAATAGATTATTGTAATAACTATGTTTTAAAGAAAACATTTAGTATAAAAATAATTATTTTAAAAAATCATTTTGAAGAATCATGTTTTCTAATCATAAAATTAACATTTAAAGAAAATAGAAATATTATTTGATATGGCTAATTCAAATTTTAAAGTCAAAATGTTAATTTTTTTAAAAGGAACCAAATTAATTTTAACCCATAAAATTAATCATATAGGTTAAATATTAATTAACATTGTAAAATATATTTTGGGAAAAAGGTTGAAAGTAAAAATTAAATGCCACCAAACACACAATGATTTTTTTCCAAAATGAGTGGTTTTGGTTATTTTTTGACCCAAAATGACTTTCAAAATTTTTTATAAATTTTGGATCCATTATCATTTGAATATAATCATAACATTTTCTAAAATGTAAGGGTTACTCCAAATATTACCCTTATCCTGACATACAAAAGAGTCGCACTACCCCAAAATCAAGGATCACCTATCAATAAAAATTTCCCCTGAAGATATATCAAATTAATCCACCTAAAATCCTATAAAAATTTCATTATATTCTAATTACCATTTTTTACCATATGGCCTTCATTTCTGAGGAAACATCCAATGAAAATTCATGTCCACAATGTGAGTATTACCAACTACTTAGTTTATATTTATTATTATCCTCATTAAAATTCATTCTCTCCAGACTTATATTATTATTTAATTATCATATTATTTTCTTTAAATTTATCTATATTATGTTTATTATTAGTTTTTATTCATCTATCACATCGATTAAGTTAAATAAAACCATTATTCATGAAAAATTCCAAACAACTACCACCAGCAAAATTGAAATTAATTTTCCATCCCCTTGTTTCATTTGTCAATAAAATTATGGTATAATGATTAAATTTGAATTTTATTATATTAATAGGGTTATCTTATGAAAAATTATAGGTCACAAGGTTTATAAGATCAATAAATGATGAACAATAATTTCATTCTTTAAAAGATTTGTACTAAGAGGAAAATCATTTAGTCATGTTATTTAATATTTTTTATCAACTACATACTGTTTTATTTACTTTTAATTATGATATATCACACTTAAAAATACTAAATAGGATCATTATTTATCTTTTATAATTATATTCCAAGAAAACCACCACATAATCATCCATTAAATCAAGGGATTTTTGTATTTGAATTAGTTTAAACACCAAAATGAAAAAAATATTCATTTATATCATGTGGAAAAATGAGAAATTATTTAATTATAAAATATGATGTAAATATATAAATAATTTTATTTATTCTCTATATTTATATAAATATTAACACATTAATTACAAAATTAAAATTTATTTATTAAGAAATATTCCAACACAATCTTCAGTGATTTCAACCACATGGATGATAACCAAAACTACCATGAAATGAGATTATAACATTAAAAGGTATGTTCAAAATTATATTATAGTACCTTATATGACCAAATAATTATGTACATTGGAAAAATAATTCATTCCAATATAAATTTTATGAAACTAGTTCAATGTGATAATGATTACTTGCACATGATGTTAAAAATATGTTAAAACTAACAAGTAGTTATATATATATAATGTTCATCAATGTGAATTAATATTTTTTCTAGTTATTAATAAGGATAAAATGTATATATATAATGAAATTAAGTTAAATGGTCTTAAAATTTAGTACAAGTGTTGAATTAATCAAAACTGAGGTTGGGTTATTAATTTCAAATTCTTCTTTGTGAGACATATCTATTATTGTGCACAAAAATTCATTTAACTTATGAATATAACTCTTATTTCTGATATCATATTCTGAAATAACTTTTAAAGTTAGTATTTGGATTTATATTTAATTCCATATAATTCATGGTGTTTCAATTTAATTATTTCTGAATATGTAATGGTATTTCTGTTTAAATTTTCATTTATAGGGACATAATAAAGTTTATCAACCATGTTATCTTTGTATGGTGTGTTGAAATTTTTTTATATATGTATATCATAAAATTTTTAGTTTTAGGAATTTTCTATAAAAATTTTGTTTCATTGTTCAAGTGGCTATAGATTAATTTTTCATAAGTGGAAAGGATTATGGGTAACTCTACATTCATTCATTGAGTATTGACCATTATATTGATCTTATTTGTTACAGGTTAGGTAAATTCCAACTTGTTCATGAATTTTTTAATTTTCTATAATTTTTTCTTTATTCTACACAAACCCATTTCAATTGTTTCATGAATTATAATGTATGTTTATCCTAAGGGATATTGATAACCCAAATATCATTTAATTGAGTTACAATTCTTTAAATTGATATTTTATTTTCCATGATTGGGATCTCCCGCAATAAAACTTTATTATATGGTATCTTATAATCTAATTTGATTAATTGATGTTTTAATACAAATAATCATTATTTTACTCATCATTAAATAGAGTTTTTAATAATAATATTTTGAAAAATATTAAATTATTTTCTCAATTCAATAAAATATGTTTTATATTCCTTTATACATTTATCCAATACAATCGTTATATAATTTCAAGGAACTATTGATAAATATGAATTTTAAATATTGATAGTTTTGAATGATTTTCCCTTTTTCCTTTGAAAAGTACCTTTTAACAGACCTGTAACATCATATTTTCTATCAATGTTAAAAATGTTTTATAAAATCCATTTTATGATTTCACTTACAATTCCATTTTCATTTTCAAAATTATTTTCTTTATTATGTTTTATATTAAAAATTTTATAAATTAATCATTTGAGTGAATAATATCATGGTAAAAATAAATAGAATTCATGATCCCTCCTAGGGTGGTAAATTTGAAAAGTTCTTTATAAGGATGACATTCATCAATATGAACTTCTTTCTTGGTTTCAATTGTCTCACCAGGAATATAATATTTTCAAACAAACCACTTTATTTATTTATGTTGATTATGATCATGTTACTAATGTATTGACACATTTTAATAATGATTTCTCTATACAGTGTGAACATCATATTTTTTATAACAAATATTGGATGTTGATAACCTAGAATGAATGTTTTACTGTTGATTCCTGGAAAATTATTTTCGTTATATATATTTTCACTGAAATAATGATGATTATTGTAAATTTTACTATATTTTTTTGACCATCTGACTAATTAATTTTATTATGTTTTAATCATGTTATCCCTTGTATGGAAATGGGGATAAATATTTACATTAATGATTTTTATTGTCCACTAATGAAGTTCTATCATGTATTGATATTACATATTATTCATTATATAGAGAGTCTTGTGCTTATTCAACCAATAGTTTCTCAGGTTTTATTATGAAACATTTTATTGATTCATATGATGATTTAATTGGACTTAATTCAGTGATGGGTAAATCCTGTAATTATATATCCATTCGATTCAACAACAAGTCCAATGAGACAATACATGTTAGAGTAATTAGCGTATACCTACTAACATCAAAAATACATATTTACTATGGTCAAAAAATTAAAAAACTAGTAATAATTCCTTGAAAATATGTTTTTGTTGTCAAACATTATGCATTCAATCAGGATAAAAATTGTACTATTGATATCCATGTTTTCAAATATTGTCCTATATATGACATACTCTCAATTTCAATTGATTATTAATTTATTCAAATTTTTTATTCATTCTGTATTATGTAGTCCTATATTATATTATTTAAAAAACCAGTTATGTGTTTCCTTTATTGAGAATATGAGATCACTCAGTCTTATGATTCCATATCCCATGATTATGAAGATAATTTTTACAAATGGAATTTTTAATAGAATATCATTTGTGGATAATTAATTTGAGATATTAAAGAAGTGTTATAGATAAAGTATTTTTCAAGGTTGCGGGAAACAATATTCTATAGTTGAGATATAAATGGTTTTTATTAAATTATGTTTCCTAAAATTTTATATCTATACACCTAGAAGGTATTGGGAATGAATCAAATGAAATATTTCTTCCATGTCATGTCATTATTGGATTTTCATTTATGGGAATCTACATTTACTGGAAATACCTTAACCCTAGTAGCCCAGAGCTGGTTCCTTACATTATAAAATTGGAATAAAAAATAATGAAGATGCATCCTGAATGATCAAATACCAAATAATCCTTTGAGAGAAAGATACCAACACAATTTATACAATATTACATCGAAAGAAAAACAACATCGCACCTCTATTGGAAACATCCATAAACTCCAAGACTATCCATTCATGTCATTTAAAATATACATCATCGCATCCTGGGGAAAAATAAACATAAGAAATGGGTATGTTACGAAGATTAATAATGGTAAAAAAAATATTTCAAAATATAATATATACATAAATACTAATTCAAGAGGAGTAATTAGAAACACATGTCCTTAAAACATAATCTTGATGATATTATAACTGGAATAAAGGTTGAATAAATATTTCCTTATGAATAATCACATGAGAATTAAACTCAACCATGGATATTATAATTATTGAATAATCAAATTTATTATAAATTACTATTATCATAATTATGAAATTCATAATGATGTACATCTGAAACATACTATTGAGGCCTCAACCAAGACATTTGAAAATAATGGAAAAATCCTCGGCCAAGTTCATATATTTTTTTCCTCATTAGGCATAATAATTCATAAAGAGAATATATTGGACCGTTCCTATAACATATTATGTTCAATAGATTCCTCATATGAATGGGTTGAAATATTCACAACATATATATTTGAAATGTAAATAACATTCCCCAAATAATAAACACAATCACTAACCATTCCTAGTAATACTGTGAATGGTATCCAGATAGAACATACATAGTAAAAATGATCATAATAAATTTAATAAAATACGATAGGTTATATCATAAAATATCAATAAAAATTATGAATATGATTCTTCAGCGGGTGTCGAGATAAATGAAAATACTGTAATAAAATATGTTAGGATTTCATTAGAGAAATACACTAATTCCTTTGGAAAAATATTTATTTTATAAATAATCATTTGTTTTGACATAAAATCATATAATAAACATGACTATTCAAAGAAATAAAAAGGCGTATATTGATTTTTTGATTGGGGAATAAATGATATCTAACTCAATTGATAACATACATAAACTGTTTTTAAGTATTTTAGAAATGATCCTCCTTCGTATAGTTTGATGGAAAATATTACAGAATAATTAACATAGAAAAAAGATTAATTATTTACCTAAAACCATAAAATATCTATAATAGTTTTCCATTATTAAATGACTTATTTGATAAAAATATTGTTTTCCTTAAAAAATATTTTTGAGTGTACGTGAAAATGGGTAAGAAATTGGGAAGTTATCCTTAATCGATGTTTCTTATCAGGAGAAAATGAAAAAGGAACCGTATAAAACATGTATTTTGACAAAAAAGAAATCATATTTGATATAGATACATATATTTGGAACATAAATACATAATTTATGAGGATTAAAAAAGATTCATTAATAATTAAATTGGGATAAATGGAAAGAAATCGTATCCCAAAGGGAAAATAAATGTTCGGTAAAAAACACTTACCACATTATAATCAATCAAATAATATTCCACATTAAATTATTAATAATAAATTTATGTATTTAATAAAATAAATATAAATCTTTTCATTATAAGATATATAAAATTGAAACATACAGACACCAAAAACATGAAATACTGGTCAATAAAGCATATATCGCATAAATAAAAGTGAGATGAGAAAATTGTTACCTTATGTCGAAAACTATTATTCACTGGATCTTAATTACATTGATAATAAAATTAAATATATTAATTATTTAATTAAGAAACATTTATATGTCTATTATATTTATTATAATTTTATTAAGTTTATTCATGGACTTTTTGATGGGTTATAAGATATAATTTCGTCATTCAAGTTTGTTCATTTCCCTGATTTTCAAGATTATTTCACATGAATACATGAATGGATGACATATAAAATTGGAATACACTTCCATAAATTAATTTATGTGTTATTAATTAACTTACATATGTTTAAATAATTTTATATATAATTTTTTCAGATATAAGGATTATTTATTTGAGAAAATGTTAATGATAATTGATTAGATTATTTTGGAATGTTTTATCACAAATAGTGAATTTTGTAATATTAATTAATATTATATATATATAATAGATCCTAAACACTAAATAAGTTTTAATAAATATATTATAGTCTATTTTAACCAAAAAATTGTACTATGACTATCCTTGAAGGTGAAATTAAAAATTGAAAATCGATCTATCCACAATTGTTGTTAATTAGCAACTCACAAACGACAATTTCATTTTTTTAAATAAAATGGGGAGGAGAGAAATAATTATGAATGATATACCATGATCATAATAAAAACTTATTAAATAAATTATATTTGATTTATAATTTTACTTTATTAAAGAGGATGTGAGGAAAGGATAAGAAATAAAAAGGAATTAAATTATAATTAAAATAACTAAAGGTTGTTTTTCTTCATGAATTCCTCTCATTGAGAACCTCCTTAAAGAACATTGTAATGGCCTTTGGGGTGAGACCATAAATTTAAAAACATGTTGGAGTGTTTTGAGATATGTATTTGGTATAAATTTGACATGATTAATGTCATTGGATGAGTAAGGAGTAGTGGTGGTGATGAGTGGTATTTATATGGAGGAGAAGGATGTTTTTTGAGTAGTTTATTCATTTTGTTTATTTTTTTGGTTAAAGTCTATGAATATTTTTATCATTATCAATATATAATTTATGATAATGAAGTATATTTCAATATTATATCCTTACATTAGCAATATATCTTTTTATGACTCAATTATTAATTGTTTTTTAATAACCACAACTACAAAATTTCACTATCCAAAAAATTTCAACTATTTTAGAAACACCTAAAAATTCAACAATTCCATTTTTATACTTTTATAATTAAAAAAATGACCCAATTTTGTGAAAATATTTTTGTAAATATGATAAATTTAATTTTCAAATAAAATCATGATTTACTCGAGAAATATATATATTAAATTTATAACTGGGTTTTTGACACATTGCAAAATTAGTTATGGTCTCATAATATTCTATTAAAATTATAAGACTTAAAAATATTAATTCATGAATCTATTTTTTTGATTATATATTTTCATTTAAATCATTATTTTAATTATAAAATTGTAAATTAACATTTACATTTCACAGAAATCCAAATAATTAATTTATTATTTTTAATAAATTTATTTAATTATTTCATGAAATAAATATATCATTTTCTCATTTATTATATACATAAATTTTATTTAAAATTTTATATTTGAGAAAAAATTTAAATTGTAAGTAGACATTTAATATAATGAAATTGATAGTTTTATAAAAATCAGAAATTTCAATATTCATTTTAAAAATAAAAAATTTTTACCCTAAGATAATTTCGACATTATGATTTTCAAAATTGTGTTTATTTTGTTCAATATAATTTATATAAATTTTAAAAATTAATTTTAAAAAAAGTGTGTCCTTAAAAGTTAGTAAAACTACCTTTAGAAAAATATAGTCTTTCATGCATAAAATTTGATTCACCTTTATCTTTTTCTAATAAAATATTTTGGATGAATATAATAATATATTATTAAATATATAATATATAATTTATATAATTTATATAATAGTATTCATTCCCACAATATTTAACTACTAGGTTATAAAAATCGTTTTAGAATAAGTATATTTAATACTTTATTGTAGTTTGATTAAAAAGGTTGTTGTGTGAAAACTAGGTTGTCAAAATAATAAATTAATAAAATGAAATACAATAATATATTGGGTTTTTATAGTTAGTATTTAATCCTATATATAATGTAGTTATTTTTATTGCTTGGTTGTAGAGTATTGGTCTAAGATGCCATAGTTGGTATTATACCATGGTTGATTAAACTTCAGAGATTAAGATTTTTTAGGATAACATAAGGGTTGATATATTACTATTGATCGTGATTTAAAAGGGAGAGATAATACATTAGGATATTATAAAAATTAATTTTCATATAACGACACACATTTTATTTTGGGGTTATTATAAGAGTGTGTCATTGAAAATCATAGGAATTAGTATACATATATTATGACATCTAGAAGTGTTTGTAAAGTCAATATTATTTTTCTAGAAAGTTAATTATTTTTTGGATACTACAATTTTATGTAGTTACTAGAATAGATGTACCTTGGGGTAATGTCCCAAAAATGAGAATATTATTTTTCATGTTGATCGTAACAAGGTTCATAAAAAAGAGGCCCAATTTGACACCTGGCCTGACACTATAATTGAAAATTCAATGATATATTCACATCTTCTATATTAAAATATTATTATGATTTTTTTAAAATGATAACTAATTAATATAGTGAACATAATAGGAAAATTTATAACTATATCCAAGGATTTAACAGGGAGATTCATAGTCTTGTTGGAAATAATACTATGTTAAAAATGGTTTCATAATGAAAGAAATAATCATATTGAAGTCTTAATTTTTATTAATTGGATAATATAATTACCATTTATCTATCAGTATTTGGTTAAAAAAATATCACCAAAATAATATGGTAGATGTATGTTTCTAGAAACCATTATTTCATATAATTGACTAAGGGAGTATACATAAAGTGTTATGAATTATAGTATATTTCTATTGTGATTAAAATGTTGAATTTTTGAGTTCTTTCAATGGTACTGGGGGTGAAATCATAATAGATATTAATTCCTTCTATTTAGATCTATTTCAATTAGTACAAAATGTTATTTATTAATGAAGTTATGGTTTATTATTAATGATTATTCGTATTTTATGAATCATATAAGGATAATTATTCCGAAATTTTGTATTAATGCTTTTAAATCATATATTTATTTTATAAATAACCTTGAAAAATAATTATATGGTGAGGTCATATTTTGGAGATAAAATATTAAGAACACATGTTTTAGGTGTCGAAAAGGTTTTGGTTTATTATTTGATTGATGTCGATGTAATAAATGGTTGGTTTATTTTGAATATATATGTATTGAAATATTGAAATTAATTGGAATAATTAAAATTCATATTATTTTAGTTATTATTTATCTTATAATTCATATTATGATATTAATTTACTATTATATGTCCTTATGAACTAGTTTTGAATAACATTAGGGGTGAAACTAGAGTTTAAAATTGGAGGAATATATAACATCACTATGATTTATAAACACTAATATTAAAATGGATTTTGGAAATTTTAACAAGTGTATACCCTGAAACAATTTCCTTAAAAAGAATTTTTAATCAATTGGATTTACTTTATTTCATGTTGTTCTTTTGAACTCTTCACAGGTAGATTTCAAATTCGCATCTAATAATTATTTCAATATGATTCGGAAAAGAGGTTCATGGTCTGTTGGTGGATGTTCAATAAAGGTTTTGAAGTGGTATCTAGATTTAATCACTGATTTTTAGAATTCCATCACCGTTATCTTGTTAGAGTTCCTTTTTTTGTCATGAAACGTCCTCGGGGCCCGTGTCATGACAATCCTATACCCGCTTTCCATAGGCCATGGGGTGGTGACTATCACCAAAGGTGTAATCTGATAAAAGGTAAGGCATTTCCTTTAATAAGTAAAAAAAACAATATACTTTGCAACTAGAAGTAAACACTAAATAAAAATGTATACAAAAGAATGATCTGAAAGGAAAGGGGCCAAAAATTGAAGACCAATAGTAAAGTACAAATAACTGTAAAACAAGTACTAGTACCGAAAGGTAAAACAAAAACTACTGAGTCATCCTCCAAAAATCCCACCTGAAGGGTGGGTACTGATGGCCTCCTCAGTACCCCAGGTCCGTCCGTCCGCTCTGTGTACGTCTCTCCCAGTGGTCCACCTCCGAGTATCGTCCATCTCTACAACTCTTTACCTCGATCAGTCCTCTCTGTCCTCTGCAACCAACACAATGAAGTGCGGGCATAGCTCATGTAGGCGTGAGTATAACGATACTCAGTATGGACCCCGAGACCCCCGACAGACTCCCAGAATCCACAAAGGAATATCACAGAAGAAAGATACAATCATGAAGTATCAACCAACCCTAATTAGGTATATATCCATACATATAACTAAGTTATCAATCACAGTTCGGCTCCAACTCTCGAGCCCAAGCACAATCCAGTCCACACAGGAAGTAAAGTCAATAACCTCATAGATAAATGATTGAAAGTCAAGACTCAGATCAAACAGGTATACATCCTTCATAGAGTGATAGAGATAATCAGATATAGTCACTGATTCAACTAAGCTGTCGGATCCACATAGGATATAGACCAACTAAGCTGTCAGACCCTCATGGGATACATGATAAGCTATTCTATCAGACCCACACAGGATACAGGAACATAAGTTAGAACTATTGGACCCACGGAGGATCCCATTTCATTAGTCATCACTGTCGAACCCACAAAGGATTCCGGAATAGTAGTCATCATTGTCGAACACATGAAGGATTTCGGTACATTAGTCGTCACTATCAAACCCACAGATGATTCTTGTACAGTAGTGGTCACATCCATCCCTAGGGTTCCCGCACACAATATGCTCAATTCTGGGAGGGTCATCTCCTCGAGCCAAGTGTTATACATCAATTATCACAATGTATTGATTTGATTTATCTCATAGTTCATTCTCATTATAAGGAACCCAACGTAACAGACATTGCATCAATCAGACTCTCGGTCTGAGAGTTATTGGAATTTGAATTCCTGGGGCCTGGTTGGATTTTAAGTTTGTTCCAACCTGGCAATTTTCCAAATTTTTCTAAAACTCACTTAGAGTATGCCAAAAAGACTGCATCCTTGCATGGGTCCCGGTCCGGGTCGCCCGACAGTGCCAAGCGGCGCTGCCTCCTCCTCTTCCCAGTCTGCCGTAGCGGGCCGGTTCTGCTTCACGCACGTGGCCCGCACTGTGGGCCGTGATTATTCAGCCTGTCTAGCACGAGGTCGGCAGGTTCGCTCAGCCGCGTATCCCACTGATGTAGGTCGTATCCTCCTCCATGTGGTGCTAACCGGGGCTGCGGTTCTAAAGTGGGCCGGCAGGTCGGTCGGTTGGTCGTCCCACGGTCCATCACCAAGGTGGCCGGCATAGCCGGCCCCCTCCGCACCTCCCTCGCGGCACAATTACGTTGCGGTGTTACTTCCCTCCAGGCAGCACGACGGCGCCGCGCCCCCACCGCCATGGCCCCGACCTGGCCACAACCTTTGTCTCCACCATGCGGCAAGATGGTGCTGCACCTCTTCATCTGCTGCGGCCCTCTTGGTCGTGGTTCCTCTTTCTTCCACCGCGGTTCTTCTCCGGCGCGGTGCGACGACACCGTGCCCTTTCAGATCTGCCTCTAATGTTAACCAAAAAAGATTCAATGGAGGGACGCCGGGCCGTGTTTGTTCGGCCCGCGCCCTCCGTGTTAGGAGATAACAATTTTACCATCGTCAATCCAAAAATAAATGTCGAATTAAGTTGGTGTAATTCATATGTAAAAATAATCCAATTCCCCCTACCTCGTATTTGACTTTGTACGATGACGAGTCGTGGAATACAGACGTCGTGGAAGACGGACGTCATTCCGTCAACGTCGGAGGAGGTAAAACTCGGTGAAGACGAGTCGCGACGATGCCCATGATGTAGTTTGTGGGTGGAGGTGGTTCCATTCCTTACTCCGGTTGAAGAAGGTAGAAGATGTTGCTTCATGTTCTTCAGAGATGAGGAGAATTATTCATCGAGAGAATGGTTCTGTTCCAAGAGTTCTCCCAAGCTCTCCAATGATTATGCAAACCAAAAATAAAAGAATCAGATCAATTTTTTTAAGGTTGGAATAATGAATTCAAAAAAATTCAAACACTCCATTTAATTAATTAAGTCATTAATTTATTGTGCTGGAACTCCTAAGGGGAATTCCAAGAGTTTCCTCTATTTATGGGGAGCTCAATGGGTTCAAAATTGGGTTTTAAGGGGGTTGAGCTTGTGTGGGCCCCACCACACACTATCATCCCTTGGGATGTTGTGTGGGGGTGGGACCCACCTCCAACGTCACTTTGGAGAAATTAACCACCACCTACATACAAATATGTTAGTCATATTTTAATTTAAATTATTTAGAAAACCCCCAAAATTAACATCCGCTCTCGACAAAATGCAACTGCAGTAAAGGTATCCTTAAGTGAATATCAGCGCTGTGAGTTTATCATTGTCCACAGATTTCAATTCCTAGTAGTGGTTCAAAAGATATAAAATCCCACACGTACGATTACTAATCATACCTGAACATAACATCAGAAATTGATTCCAGGCACGTCGTGCCTCGGAATCAGGCGCTGCCAGGAACCGCAGACTCATAAAATTCCCATGTATTTAAAAAAAATTCCACAAGATTCATGGGTCTTTACATTATACCTACCTTAGGGCATTACATTCCCATAAGCTAGAATACACACTAGGAATAAAATAGAGGTACTAAGCATGCATCTGAGCCTCCCGCTCCCAGGTGCTCTCCTGAAGGTTCCCATACTGCCAGCGAACACGCACCATAAGAATCGACCGTCCACGCATGACCCGCTCTTTTTGATCCAAAATCTCCAATGAAACCTTCCTGAATGTTTCCCTATCATCGATGTCCATCACCCCATGGACGATGATGTGGCATCGTTCGTGCACGGATCTCCTCAACAAAAAATAGGTGGAAGATGTCATACACCCGGTGCAACTGAGGTGGGAGATCAAAGTGGTAAGACACCTCGCCTACCCTACTCAGGACCTGAAAAGGTCCGATGAATCGTAGAGATAACTTGCCTCCTCAGACAAATCTCCATATACCTCATCAAGGTGAGACCCATAAGAATGCGTGGTCACCATCGTCAAACTCTATTGGTCTCTATCTCCGATCAGAATAGGATGTGTGCCTGCTCTGTGCAGTCTTCATCCGCTCCTAGATGATCTGCACCTTCTCTGTTGTAGCCTGCACCATCTCTAGTCCTACAAGTGCTGACTCCCCTAAATCATTCCAGCACAGAGGCGATCATCAAGTTCATCTGTAAAGTGCCTCGTAAGGTTCCATCCCTATGGTAGAGTGGTAGCAGTTGTTATACACAAACTCTAGCAAGGGAATGTGATCCTCCCAGCTACGAACAAAGTCGAGGACGCATGCAAGGAGCATGTACCCAAGAGTCTGAATGGTCCTCTTAGTCTGGCCATCCATTTATGGATGGAAGGAGGTTCTCAAGAAAAGCTACATCCCAAAAGCCTACTGAAACCACTTCCATAGCCGGGAAGTGAAACAGGCATCTCGATCGGAGATGATCGTCAATGGAACACCATGAAGCCGTACGATCTCATGTACATAGAGGCTTCTGAGGTTCTCTACTGATCCCTACTCTCTGATCGTTAAGAAGTGGGCCAACTAGGTGATTTGGTTATGATCACCTAGATAGAGTCGTGTCCTCTGGATGTACATGGAATACCCATCTTGAAATCCATGGATATCCCATCCCACTTACATTATGGGACCTCTAAGGGCTGAACCAAGCCTGCTGGATCCTAGTGCTACGCCTTTACTTGCTGACAAGTGAGGCATCATGAGACAAACTCAGCGACTTCCTTCTTCATACCTGGCCACCAGTGCTGTCATCTGAGGCCCTGATACCTCTTCACCAATCCTTGATGTATGGCTAGATGGGAAGTGTGTAACTCCATCAACACTTATTCTTGAAGTGAAACTGGTACCATGGTCCGTCCTGTGAAGAGAATGACGTGATCCCCACCTTCAAAAAATCTATAGGCGCCTACCCTGAGAATATATGAGCATGTCTCATCTCATAGTCAATGCCCCCATGTTGTGCCTTCTTGACTTGCTAAAGAAGTGGAGGAGTGACTATGAGATACTGAAGAAAGGATACTCCATATCTATCCACAAAGGATTTCTGCAACACGGCCAGCTGCTCTGTCACCTCTTCTAGAAGCTGAATACCTGGACTCCTATTCAGAGCATTAGTTACAACGTTCGCATTTCCAGGAGTATAGAATATCTCAAAATCATAGTCTTGGAAAAACTCAAGCAATCACCGCTGTCTCAGGTTTCAGTAATTCTATGTGAAGATGCATCTGAGACTCTGGTAGTCAGATTAGACTGTAAAATGGTCACCCATAAGATATTTTCACCACATCTTCAAGGAAAAGACCACTACTTCTAACTCCAGGTCTTGGGTAGCTTAGTTGTGCTCATTCTATCTCAGCTGATGAGAACCATAATCTATCACTGCTCGCTCCTACATCAGAACACACCCATATCCAGTCCCTGATGCATCACTGTAAACTATGTACCCAACACCCTCCTCTAGTAGCCTCAAGATGGGTGCACTAGTCAATATCTGCCTCATCTCCTGAAAGCTATGATGGAATCTCTCTGACCACACGAGGGGTTTCCCCTTCATCAATGTTGAAAGCGATGCTGCAACTCTGATGAAGTCTGGAACAAATCTCCGATAGTACCCAGCCAGACCCAAGAAACTCTGTACCTCCATCACACTCCTGGGTGGCTCCCAAGCAAGTACTGCCTCGATCTCTGCTAGATTCACAGCAACTCCAACCTCTGAGATAATGTGTCCCAGAAAGTGAACCTCTCTAATCCAAAAATGTAACTTAGAGAACTTACCATAAAGATGGTGCTCTCGAAGTGTGTTCAATCCTACCTGCAAATGGTAGGCATGCTCCTTCTCAGTAGTCGATTAGATTAGTATGTCGTCGATGAAGACATCGTCAAAGTGATCAAGGTATGGTCGGAAGATCATGTTCATGAGACTCATGAACACTACTAGAGTGTTGGTTATGCTAAAGGGCATAACCAATGACTTTTAGTGGCCATACAGACACCTGATAATCGTCTTCTTCACATCCTCATCTCGAACTCTGAGCTGGTGATGACATGACCTGAGGTCTATCATTGAGAACCATCGTGCTCCCTTGAGATGATAAAATAGGTCGTCAATCCTCGAGAGTGGGTACTTGTTATTCAAAGTCACCTGGTTCAAGTGACGGTAGTCAAAAAAAAGTCCCAAGCTCCCATCCGTCTTCTTAGAGAACAAAATCGGAGCTTCCCAGGGTAAAACATTGGGTCAGATAAATCCCTTCCCTTGAATGTCCTCCAGTTTTACCTATAGATCATGAAGCTCTGTAGGATCCATCCGATATACTGGAGTAGATATCGATGTTGTCCTTGGGAATAGTTAAATTTAGAAGTCTTCCTCTCTACGAGGAGTTAGTCCTCGAACGTTGTTAGGGAAAAAATCCGTGTACTGATCCACCACAACAGGAAAACATAGACTCCGCACATAAACCACTCTAAGGATGAGACTAGACAACTGATGTGTGATTGGCTACCCCCTCCTCTATGTATTTTCATCCTACATTTCAAATGCTCCTTTCTCACTGGTGAAGGTGAACCTAGTCCCATCGGTGCGGATACACCACACTTTGCACCTAATACAGTCAAATTGGGCATGAACTGTGGATAAGCAGTCCATACCCAAGATGACATCATTAGGCCATGACGCCACTACCCGAAGATCCCAACCAATTCTCTCTCCTCATAGAGTAAGCCTACATTTCCATCACTAGTGTCTAATCGTCTATTTTTCTCCTGTAGGAGTCTCTAGTCCTAAGGATCGAGCCAATGACTCCGTCAAAATATCCGAGCTCCGAACGAATGCGATGAAAATAAAAGAATGACTCGCACCTGTGTCATAAGTACTGAAAAAAGGGTGTAGTAGACACAGATAGTACCTCAAATCATCTCAGGTGTTCCATGGTTGTAGGCCTCGACTGCCTTGAGGTGATCTCGCCTCTTTCTACCAGCTCCCTATGGTCGGGGTGGACCTCCTAGTGGTGGTGGTGGTAGAGCCTCGAAACATTATCCACCACCCACTGCTCAGCCATCTCCTCTTCCACGTCCACCTGATCCCAGCATACCACCATGGTCGAACCTCTGCCTTTGCCTGGGAGGTCCCTATACTGTCTTCTACTTATTTTCATGGCGGTTCGGATTATCACGAGCCATGTGTCTATGCCTGCTGCTTGCATAACACTGCATTCTCCTCATATAGATGGCTCTATCTCATGTGTCCTGCACAACCGAACCTGTATCCTAGGGTCGGCCACCTGATGGCCTAGTCCACCTGGACCTCGGAGACATTTGTCTACTACTGGAAGCAGAAGACTCTGCTAAGTTTCGTCCTGTGGTGGGTCTCGCTGCTGGTGACTGCTAAGCTAGAAAACTCTCCACTAGAAGGGCTCTCTCCAGCACCCCTTCCTACGTCTAGATGCTGAGAGGGATCAACGAAGCCCTAATCTCATAACTGAGTCCAAGCTCTATGGTCTGGGCCTTGAATAATGGGTCCCGCACAATATCCATGGAGTAGCGTGAGAAGTTGATGAACCTCACTGAGTACTGAGCTACTATCATACTGCCCTGCTGCAGATAAAGTAACTCTTGAATCCACATCTCATGAAGGGTGGCTGGAACAAACAGTGAGCGGAAGAGACTCTATAAGTATGTACAGAGTAATTATGCCTTTACATGAACCAGGAGCATCAGTCTCCACCATTTTCATGCTGATACATATAGGAGACTCGTGGAAAGGATCACCATGAGGTTGGTTGGTTTCCCTACCAATTTGAAAACTCTCACGACAAAACTCCAGCCAGTCCTCAGCTGCATGTGGGTCCGTCTCTCCCTAGAACCTGGGCGGCCTCTAGCACTGGAACTCATGCAACACACTCAGATGGAGTGCACACTCTACTACTGGATCTGGTGGTATCGGTGGACCAGTGGGTAGTGGTACTACTGGTACCTCCGCTGTGATGGGGCCATGTGCTGAGGCCCTGTCTCCTGGTGGGATATCATCTCGTACGTGACTCGAAACCCAAGCTAGCTACCTTCGTGGGAACATCCAGAAAAAAATAGGTGTGCCACGGTTTAAACAATATACCTGGTGAGCTGACAAAAAGTAATCATGAAGAAAAAATTTTCAAAGGAAACACTCACGCAATCAGTGTTTTCGTGCACTGAGTCAGAGATCATAAGACAGATTCCTACTGTATGGATATGTCGGCCACCGCACCAACATTGGTTTCCCTAAACTGATAACCACATCCAAAACACTTAACACTATTTCCTTAAAAAGAATCAGAGTCCAAGTTCTGCAGTAGAACCGAAACCTCTGATACCAATTTTTCACGACCTGTCCTTGGGGCCCGTGCCGTGACTACCCCATGCCCGCCTTCCATAGGCCAGGGGATGGCGACTAGCACCAACGGCGTAATCTGACAAAAATGGAAATAATTTCTTTTAATAAGTAAAAAAAACAACAGAGTACACAACTGAAAGTAAACACTAATTAAAACTGTATACATAAGAAAGTGCTTAAAGGAATTGGGCCGAAAGTACAAACCTAACAGTAAAGTACAAACAACTATAAAACTTGTACAACTGAAGAAAGGTAAAACAATAACTACTGAGTCATCCTTCGGGAAACCCACATGAAGGGTGGTATAGATGGCCTCCTCATCAGCCCAGGTCTATCCATCTGCTCCGTGTACATCTCGCCATGTGGTCCACCTCCAAGTACCATCCAGCTCTATAACTCTCTACCTTGATCAGTGATGTCTGTTGACTGCAACAAACACAACGAAGTATGGCCATAACCCGTGTAGGGGTGAGTATAATGATAATCAGTAGGGACCCCAAGACCCCCAAAGGTCACCCAGAATCCACTAAGGATAAACCACAGAAGAAATATACAATCACAAAGTAACAACCAACCCTACTTAGGTATATTCATATACATATACCTAAGTTATCAATCACGTTTCTGCTCCAACTCTCGAGATCAAGCACAACCCAGTACACAAATGAAGTAAATTCAATCACCTTGAAGATAAATGATTGAAACTCAAGACTCAGATCACACAGGTATACATCTTTCTTAGAGTGATAGAGATGATCATATATAGACACTAATTCATCTAAGCTGTCAGACCCACATAGGATACAAGAACAGAAGTAAGAACTGTCGGAACAACGGAGGATCTCGGTTCAGTAGTCATAGCTATAGAACACATAGATGATCTCGATATAGTAGTCATCGTTGTAGAACCAATGGATGATTTGGATACATTAGTTGTCGCTGTCAAACTCATGAAGGATTCCAGTACAGTAGTCGTCATAGTCATCCCTAAGGTTCCCGCACATAGCACGCTCAATTCCGAGAGGGTCCGCTCCTCGAGAAAAGTTTCATTACATAAAATATCAAAACTTCCTCATTTTATGTGACCCATAGTTTATTCCCATCATAAGGAACCCAATGCGATAGATGGTGCGTCAATCGGATGTCCGGTCTGAGAGTTATTGGCATTTCCGTTCCAGGGGCCCAATTGGATTTTACGTTCAGTCCAACCCAGCCATTTTCAAAATTTTCCCACAACTCACTTAGAGTATCCCAAAAGGACCACCTCGTTGTGAGGGTCTAAGTTCCACATATGGTACATTTATCAGATGCGAAATGTAGAATTTATTCGCATTTAAGCAAAGATGGGCCCGGCCCGACAGGCCCAGTGGGCTGGCGGGTCGGCCCGACCCGGCTCGGCGAGTCCAACCCAGCTGGGGGTCGGCCCAAATAGGTGGGGCACGGCCCACCTGGGGACCCGACCCATGTTGCGGGCCTGTCCGATTCACCCGGAGGCACCAAACGGTGCCGTATCCTCCTATACCCAGCCGACCGTAGCGGACCGTTCGGCCCGGCGCACGCGGCTCGTGCTGCGTGCTGTGGTTCTTCAGCCTGGATGGCACGCGGTCGGACAGTTCGTCTAGACGAGCGGCCCATGGATGCGGGCCGCCTCCGTACCTCCACTGCAGCATGACGGCGCTACGGTCCTGCTGCCATCCACAAGGCGCGATGGCTCCACGCCACCACCTCTGCATCCCTACCTGGCCTCAGCCTTCGGCTCCACCGCGCAGCGTGACGGTGCCACACTTCTTCATCTGTCGTGGCCCTCCCGGCCGCGGTTCCTCTTTCTTTCTACGCAGTTCTTCTCCGGCATGGTGCGATGACATCGCGCCCTTTCGGCTCCCCCTCCGATGTCAACCAAACAAGATTCAACAGAGGGACACCGGGCTGTGTTTGTTTGGCCTGCTCCCTCCGCGTTATGTGATAACAATTTTTCCATCGTTAATCCAAAAATAAACGTCAATGTACGTGGGTGTAATTCATATGTAAAAGTAATCCAATTCCCCCTACCTTGTATTTTTCATTGTACGATGACGAGTCGTGGAAGAAGGATGTCGCAGAAGATGAACATCATTCCATCAATGTTAGAGGAGGTAGAGCTCGGTGAGGACGAGTCACAGTGATGCCCTTGATGTACTTCATGGGCAGCGATGCTTCCCTTCCTTTCTCCAGTTGAAAAAGTTAGAATATGTTTCTTCACAATATTCGGAGATGAGGAGCATTCTTCGTCGAGTGGATGGTGTTCTTCCAAGAGTTCTCCCAAGATCTCCAACAATTATGCCAACCCAAAAATCAAAGAATAAGTTCACTTATTTAAATGTTGGAATAAGGAATTCAAAAGAATTCAAATACTCCAATTAATTAATTATGTCATTAATTATTTGTGTTGGCACCATTAAGGTGATGTCCAAGAGTTTCCCCTATTAATGGGGAGCTCAAGGGGTTTAAGGGGGTTGAACTCGTGTGGGTCCCACCACATAAAATCCTCCCATGGGAGGTTATGTGGGGGTAGGCCCCACCTCCAACTTCCCTTTAGAGAAATTAACCACCACATACATAAAAATATATTATTCATATTTTTATTTAAATTATTTAGAAAACCCCCAAAATTAACTTCCGCTCTTGACAAAACGCAACTACGGTAAAGGTCTCATTAAGAGAATACTGGGACTGTGATTTCATCGGTGTCCTCAGATTTCAATTCCGAGCACTGGTTCAAATGATATAAAATCCCAGTCGTACATTTACTGAAGGCACCCGAACAAAACTTCAGAAATTGATTACGGGCACAACGGGCCTCAGAATCATGCGCCATCAGAAACTGCGGGCTTGTAAAATTCCCAATATTTATGAAAATTATTCCACAGGATTTCAGGGTCTTTACAGTTTTTGCATAATTTTTTTAAAAACAATTCCCTTTTCTTATTAATATATTAATCTGGTAACCCCTTAAACATGAATCTGCTTCTAGAGGCCTATATAAAACATATGTAGCTAGATTTTTTTAAAAACGTTACTTATCGTAATCTACAACACCATACATTTCCATTCAAAATGAACAATTTGGATTCATACTAGAGGATTAATTTTAAACCATAACTTTATATTATAGTTATAGTTTTTAAATTGGAAGCTCCTAAAAGAAATTTGGAAACATTCCTTATACATAATTCCCCCTTATCTGAAATAATTATATTTCATTTGAAAATGGATAGTATAATGGAATGTTTGTTACTTCCTTTGTACATTCTAGGGTCAATAAGGATTTTAATTATAATATAGTTAGACCTTTTAAAATTCAACATCCTCCTATGGATTTTTTTGTTTTTTTATCCAATATATAATGTTAATATTTTCAATTTGGATAAAAAGCATATTAACTAAACGGGCTTATTTGATTTTGATAAACCATGAGTTTTTTAGCCATAATAAGAGGAGGATTAGACATTCAACTATAATTCAAGTGAATCCTTAAATGATGATTATGTGATATATTTTCATATTGAGGATGATTTCATAAAATCAAGTGACATGAAAGGTATAAAAATTATCATATATTTTTATAGTTTTATTACAATGAATATCATGAAGAATAATTTTATTAGATTTTACATTAACAATTAATGAATAAATTTTAATAGATCATTATTTTCCTCTAGAATGGAAAAATGAATATTCCCTTAGATCATGTGGTTTATGATAATTTTATTGCATCATCAATAATAAGAGATGTGAAATTAATAAATAATTATGAAGAGGTTGAACCCATGGAGAGTGGTTCATATCGAATTGATGAGGATTTAAGGTAAGATATAGACTCATGGATGTGTGAAAAGATGAAACTTTTTTTAAGAAATTCATGGATAATGAAATTATTGTGCAGACGTTCTTCCAAATACATAATAGAAAATTAATTAAGATTTTAGATGAATTTAAATATTAGTGATTTTAAATACATTCACATACCATGTAAATGATTCATTTATAGCTTATTCAATGAATCATTATTAAATTTAATTATTGATTTGTTTCTCCCTTGATTGACTATTTTATCAATGAAGTTGTCTTTTAATGATTTTATGGTTGTCTGGATTTATGTATTAAATTTATTTGGAACATCTATTTTGATGGATGGGAGTATTTTTTATTAGTATAATATGTGTATGGATTTATTTTTTATGAGTAAATTAATTTCAAATGCATGGATCTCCTTGTGACAACCCTACTTTTTATTACAACTTAAGCATGTTTTATTACATAAAACTTCACTTGATACAACAAAGAAGATCGAGAGGTTTAGTGTCTTTGGGGCTTAGGATCATTACATAAAAACTTTAAACTATAAATACAACATCTTTATTGAAAACTTCCTTTACATGACCACTACATTCCTTCTTACTTAGCATTGCATGGGATAACCTGAGGACATGCATAAGAAAAGGGTGAGCTATAAAGCCCAGAAAGGGAGTACACAGTGAATAACATGAGGAGTACAATACATGTTAGGCAATAGGAACATCAAACGAGAATTAGAGTAACATGAACATAAAGGAATGATAAAGCATGATAACCATAACATGGAAATGTGGCAACAACACTTAACATTGAATTAGCATGAGCCAAGGCTCATTGCACATGGAGCATGAGTAAACCCTCATTGCACTTGAAGCACGATTAAACCATCGTTTCACTTGAATTAGCATGATTCAACACTCATTTCACATGATGTATCATGATACTATACTTTACCCAATGCATTGGAGCACTATAAAGGGTGCAACCTTCTTAAACATTTCATTTCATGCATAAGTGTGCCACATGGATCATAAAACATGGATTCATAAATCATAATCATTTATTCCACGATAAAGGAATGTGGAATTCATAAATGAAACATTATTATCAATAAGTAAATGTGCATAAAGGTGAATACCCCGGATGGAGAAATGGGCATGGTATTCACTACACAATGATATTGGCTTAGAAAATCGGTGTGATTTCGGCAGCGTAACGGCGTGACATAAGAATTCATAAAAAAGGTTGATGAGAGAGAAAGGGGTTCCTCATCATATTTACATGTAATGGACAGTAAGGAGGTCATATAGATACATGTCCCAAAAATTGAAAAGGAATTTAGATTCATGATACAAAAGTATTGCTTGAATATAAAAGAGGAGAAAAAGGTTTCTTTCAGAATTTCGCCATAGTAACGGGTGTACATGGGAGGATTTTAATGAGAGAGAAAGGGGTCTAACATCATTCAAACAATAATAGGGCAGTGTGGGAGAGGTGCGAAACCCAACCCCAACATTCATAATTGAAATTAAAAGGGCAATAGAACTTAAAGAAAAATTGACAAAAATGAGAAAGGAAGAAAAAACCCTTACATGGAAGTGTGCTTCCAAAGGATAGAGAGAGGCTTGCGAGAGGCTTCTTGGGAGCTTGGGAAACCTTAGAAGGATCCTAGAGAGAGTAGGGCAGAGGTTGGACGAACTACAAGGGATTTTAGTGAGGAGGAAGTGGGAGCTTTGGTGGGTTTATATTGAAAATGTGAGAGAATTCTTTATTATTTGTGTTTGGGACCCCTTATATTAAAATAATCCAAACCACAAACCATCCAATGGTATTTTCCCATGGTTTCTGGAAAAGGAAAGAGGAAAAAAATATTTTATAAGGACAAGGTCCGAACTTATTAAAAAATTAGGGTTGATTATGTGGAGGTGAGTCACACTCCCATGGAAATTAATTTAAAAAGGCAAAGTGTTGAATAAGTCTTGAGGGCTCCATTAATGCTTTTAAAAGTAAGTCAAAAAAACCCAAAACCTCATTATTTTAATTATAAAACACATATTGGCCGAACAAAAGGATTATGTTATTTTATTACATCACCATTGGGTCATTATGATGTCGTAAAACACATTATATATTTAAATGGTATTTAATTTTTACCCAAAAATTTGGCTGTCTCAGAAAATTATGAAAAATTCACCGTTGGATAATTTCAACGTCCTGATATTTTATTTAAATAATTTTCTAAATATTTGAATTTTCACTTTTAAAATAAAAACCGACATTTATAAAAAAATTCACGGGTTTTGACAGAAATGGCTTTCAAACCTTAATAAAAAATTTAATTGCATTCATAAAATTACAAGATCATTTATACTTGATAAAAAATTAATTTAATATTAATAATAATATTTTATTAAAATATTATTTAATTCAAAAATCCTTTAATTTAATAAAATATAATTCTTAATTAAATAATAACTAAAAACACCATTTGTACTTTATAAACTAATTACAATATATCAAAAATGACTAGAAATTATATTCATTATTATATAAAAAATTAATGTACAAGAACATGGTGCTACGTATTTGTTACATAACCCCTTAAAAAAGCCGCATAAGACCTAAGGGTAAGGTGTGCGATGGTGACAGACTCTTGGGGCGGCTCGGATAACATCGCTCGAGTGGTAATTTTAATCAACTTCAACTTTTCCTGTAGACGATCACGTTCGAGCTTGACTTGATGAAGCTCAGCTTGGTCTTGGTCAAGGGAAAATCCCAAAGACGCCACATCTTTTCCGAGGACTGACAAATGGGCTTCGTAAGGGGCAGTTCTACTGGATGAGGCCATCGCTTCCTTTGTCTGAGTAGAAATGGGTTCGTTGAAGCCTTATATTTATACTACTCAGATGATCACTGTTCAATGACTATAAAAGTAACGATCACAAATCTTAACGTAAAACTAAAGAAGTTGACATCTTATAAAAACACTTTTCATAAAGAAACATTTAGCTGAATCAAGAGAGATTTTCTATTAATGAAACTTTGGGTCGTTACACTCCTAGCCTATGTTGAATTACGATTGGATATATATTAGATATAGTCACATTCTCTATGATGGATTTAATGATCTAATGAATTTAATTCATGAGGGATTGTTCAAATTATTTTTGAGTGAATCAATAATAACACTAAATTGATGTTAATTTACATCATTTTATGTTCAAAGAATAAAATGTGAGATGATTATTTTATCGCATAGTTACATTTGTATTGTTGAATCATGGATGTTGAAGTGGGATATTTTGGATTAAATTTTTGAGAAATGTGTTTTCTATCTAGGGTAATTTGTGATTTTTATATGAGTGTAGTTTTCAGTTTGTTAATTTTGGTACTATTATTTATAGAAATATGACGAAAAGTTCAATGATATTTATAACCCTAATGCTATTTGGATTTGGTCTCCCTAGAACACGAGTCCTCATGGTCTAGATGATTATAACTTGTAAATGACATGAATGAAGATCTATTTGTAGTCTAATGAGATATTTAACTTGATACAATGAGTATTATTTGTACATTGGTAGGGAAAAGTGTGTGGATATTCAAATAATAATGTATGGATTCTTTCTAGGGTGAATTTTTTTTATTAGTATATATAATAACTTTTAATTTCATTTTGGTGTATGCTCATTACACCTCATATATGAATTTTAACTATTGTTTTCATAAATAAATTTACCAGAGGTATGGGTGGGGTGGCCAACCCATGTCACATACTATTTTAATATATTATTATGGTGTATAAATAATTAGTCATATGACTTTATTATTGGAGAAAGGAGTTTGAAGAATGATAACTTACATGATATAGATTAATAATGATTATTAGATTTCATATTTGATGTTATACCCAAAATGATGAATATATTAATAAAAGCATCACGCAGATTCATCAATAAAGAATAATTAAAATATTTATGATGAAATTTTTAATAAGGGTGAGAATTTAATACCATGATATCTTAATATATTAATACATTTAAATAATTCAATGTGTTCAATATCCACCTACACATGTAACTGGTAACGTAAATGAAATTTTAATATACCTAAATAAAATATAAAATTGTAATTATGTACATCATAACCACCCTAATAAATTAGTTTGAAGGAATATTATTAACTTCCTTATGATATATATATATATATATAATTGAAAATATCGGCTACTTTGATATAAGTTAAATTAAATTAGTTTATTAGAAATGAATAATATACTCATTTATTATAATGAAAGTTATTTTAAAAAAATTCCATTTTAAATGAAATTAATTTAAATATAAAAAATTATTAATTATTATTAATTATGTATTATATTAATAATGGGTTAATTACAATTTAGAAGTTAAATGATATCAAATAAGAATAGTAATATTTAATACTTGAAATTTACATTTTCAAATAAATTCTAATTTCATTATATTTAATGATTTTATTAAATAATTGAATTAAAAAATATTTTAATATTAGTTTGATGAGGTTTAAATGATTTTTGTAATTAATATACTAATTTTACCTTGATATTATATTTTCAAATAAAAAATTAATTTTTGTTAAATATATGATTTAACAAAATTTATAATTTTTATGACTTTGTAACCATATTATAGAAGCTTAAAATAACATTTATTTAATAGAATAATTAATTAATGTATAGAATTAGTTAATTTAATATATTATTTTCTCTTATAAATCATATATATTAAAATTTTAAATGTAAATTAAATTTCATGTGTAATAAAAAAATTGTTTCGATCTTTTCATTGAATCTTGTATTTTCAAGGTGAGATTCAGGTTTAGCATTTCATTAAAGTATCAATTAATTTATTTTTAATATTAAAAATATTTTATGTTAATTAATAATTATATTAAATATTTCCCACACATAAATTTTATGCTATAAAACACAATTTTTTCTAAAAAACTATTTTTAGACATTATATGCGCTAACCATAAAATTATAATTTCAGACACGTAGAAATTATATTTTATATAATTATTTATCTCTATAAACTAATAAGTTTTTAATTGGGTATAATGGTAAATATTAATTATTTTCATTAATATTTACTTCTAACTTTTAAAATTAATTACCAAAGAAAATGTAAATTTGGTTTAATGGAAAAAAGTGAAAAAATCAACCATATAAAAATCAATATTTTCTAAAAAAAATAAGTTGAGATAAGTTTAATAAAAAAAATTACCTTATTCTATATTTTTTTCAAATTTTATATATTTTCCTTCATATAATAACATAACACTTTTGAAAATGTAAGGGTCGCTTCCTAACTTACCCTTCTCCTTGGCATTAAAAGGATAACAGTCACACCACTTCAACAATCTCCTATACATTGAATATATTCAATAAATTATGAAACATTTATCCTCCTAGAACAATATCCTATATAAAATATATTTTTCACTATTATTTAGAATAATTCATTCATGTCCATTGAAACATGCAAGGAAAATTCATGTAACTAACTATAGTATCATCAACTACATAACATTAATTATTAATTATATTAATTCAGTTTTTTATAAAAATAGTAATATAATTATATACTGATAAATTATATTCATTATTGTTACTATATTAATTTTATTATAATTTTCACTTAATCAATCCCATTAAAAAATAAAAATGAAATTATAATTGGTGCTTATGTACGGATTATCACCACTATGGGAGTGGAAATTTATTTTTCTTCAAAAACCATAGTATATATTTCCTCGAATGTTATAATGGTTAAAAATATTTTTTGTTAAATCATTAAGGTTATAATATTAAAAAATTAAGAACCTATTAAAAAAATGATCAACAATGGACCATCATTAATCTAAGAAATTAAATCAGTTGTGCTGAGGGGGAATACATTTACTAAAAATATGTAATTTTTTATATCCATTTCTTATAAATATAATTAATTTAAAAATATTATATATCACACAAATAATCGCTAAATCATATCATTATACTTTTCAGTTAATGATATTATAAAAAACAACATCATATTCATACATTAAATCTGGGCATTCTATTGTTCGGAATCATTTAACAATCAACTAGAAAAATATTATGAATTTATACAATAAATTAATATGATAACTTATTTAAATAAATAATAAGATATAAATATTTAATTCATTTTTCGTTTTTATTTTTTGAATGGTTATATGAACATTTAACTTGTAATAATTAAATCACCCTCTGTTCATTAAGAAACATATAAACATGCTCATCATTGATTTCAGCTTTATATATAGTAAAAAAGAACAATTAGATTATATTATATATTTTTAAACTATCATGGAACAAAAATTCAAGAACCATATATAATATAATAAATATATACATTGAAAAAAAATAGTTTCCAACACTACTTTTATGAAACTAGTTCAAAGGGATAAATATTTTTTAAAGCTGGTGTTGAAAATTTGTAAAAACTAAGTAATATATATATATATATATATATAATGATCATAACTTAGAATTATTAGTGGTTTTAGTTTTGAATAATGATCTTGGGTATTTTTTTTAATACAAATAATTTAATTATTTGGTATTTTTTGTACAAAAAAAGAATAATTGTGGAATGAGGTAAGAGTTTACATATAAAAATATTCTCTTGAAGATACATTTGGTATTGTGAAACTAAATTTATTTATGTGGTATGTATAATTAATATTTGATATGTTATTCCATAAAGTTTCCTTAAATAATTTTTTTCTAGGTATATTTATCATACCTCTCTATCACACCAATGTATGTAGAAATAGGCGTAGAGCCCATTTATTTTATTTCTTTCAAATTTCATGTTACTTATTGGGCATGAGATGGGATTCGGGATGTTTCATGGAGTAAGAGGCCACCAGCTAACTAGTGAATTGAACCCACTATCAATTTACAAATGGAAGAAGCCATTTAAGTTTACGAATTCCTCTGGCCATCCAGAAAACTCCCACTGACTATCCAATGGATTCTAGTAGCTTTAGGATTAATGCTCACAGCCACTGGCAAGCCAATGACATCACTAAAGACACGTATTAGTAAACATGATAATTTAATACCCTCCTAAAAATACTATAATTCTCAAAATCCAAACCATTCAACCCTAGTACGATTTCTTATGTTTCTAGAGGATCCTTGGTGGATTTTTAGATCTCTACCATTCTCCCTTGGTTAACATTGTCCATATTGAAAGCTTGGTTCTACATTCTTCAGAATCTAGTGAGTAGAATCCCTCTAATCTTTATTTCCCTAACATATCTATGAAATTTTTGTTAATAAATATAATATACTAGTATATATAGAGTAAATTGGGTTTGTATCTTGTTTCTATTAGATTTATATAATGTATAATCAAATCTTCTTATTTTTTTATCACCAGTCTGGAAGAGGAAATGTAGGTTCACTTTTTCTTCTAGGTTTCCCTATCCTATGTTATAACACCTAACATGAATTGTTTTTTATGATCTACATTATTTTAGAATATAAAAATTATTATTTAATATTTATTTTATGTTTGAGGATTGTCTAATGCTTTCAAAATTTGGGGATCTAATGGAAACCATTTATGACATGTTATGTGTTTGTTTATAATCATCAAAAAAATGCATTGAAAATGGAAATAGATTTTAAATAATGACAATTTTTGGTGGAGATATATTGAAACTTTTTATAAATATTTTATCATGGACTTGAAATGGAATATTCCTTACAAAAAGTTTTTTTGATTATAAATTTTGGCATATTCGATGGAAATTGTTCATGGAATATTATTTATTTTTTTCTATTAATGTAATGATGATTTAATAGATCACCATAGAGACCATGGGGTGTGGGGGAGATATATAAATACTATCCCTAGTCAATTGAGATGTCAATATTGGAGGATATCAGGATGTCATTTTGATATATTGGTTTTCTTTTTTGAGTGATAAAGGTTCCTTGACTAAGTGAGTCACATTTTTCAGCTAACATTCTATAGAGTGTGTTTTAGTTTTTTTTTGTGAACAACCTCATGCCATTTTTCTCCATGTGGTTAGATATAATTACATTATGTTCATGATATTAATATATATATATATTCCCACTTTATCTTGTTATAAAAATTGATGCACAAAAAAAGGTATTATTTATTTATTTATCCTATATACAATGTAATATGTAATATTTATAATTTTATTTATTCTCATATTATTTTTCGTAGTTTGAAATTATTTTGAAAATAAAAACAAATGATGTTACATAAATACAAATTGAATTCTTTTGTTTTTTTAGACATTGATTTAAAATAATCACTAATGGATACATGTGGCTAGATGTTATATATATTATTTGTCGGTAACCTACTAGAAATTAGTTATTGGACACAACTTTTTTCCTTTAATATATAACACCACAGGTTTTGTGGTATATTTGTAAATGTAGCGTAATCAAATAGATGTTGAATCTCTTTTATTATGTTTTATACTGTGGGTTAGTCTTGAGGTAAATTATTATCATGTGAATCTGTAAACTTTAGTTGTCTCAGGTATCATATTATTTGATTGTATTCTAATTTTTTTGAGAAATTTTTATTCAGATGTTTTATGTGACCTTTTTGATGTTGTTTTTACATATTGATGATTTTTTTATCTGGTTTGTATTGCTATTATATTATATAAAACTTACATTGATGATGTAATCATTCCTTTTCTCTCTTATATGATTCGCGAGATCTTATCTATAGCCAGTGGTTGTCAATATTCAACATTGGACCTTTTTGTGAGATAATTTGTCCGAATTTATGGGTTTATCCAATATGTTTTATAACACTCTCTTCCAAGGGTCATTGAATTGAATGTTTCTAAGGATCAAAGGGTTTTTATTGTCAGGATTCTTATTCATTGAGACATAATACATTTTTTTCACTACATCTTATTTGTAATGTGTAATTACTACTCATAGATATATTTTTAACAAATTATTTGTATTTCATTGTTTATTTGAAAAAAATTGATCCATTTTTTATGTTGATATTTAATCATTTGATTCCATATTATTGAGGACTTTTTGTAACTCCATTTAGAGTCATTGTGTTATAATATTTTATTTGAAAACATTTCATGTATGTAGGGTGAATTCTACCTTTTTATTGTATTATGTGGAATTCTATATTTTTTGAAAATGGTTCACACATAATCCATTTTATAAAGGATTCATTCATCCTGAATTTTTGTTCTCATAAGTGATATTGACATCAAAAACTATTTTATTTATGTTATAAAGTTTCATCTTGATTTTCTTCCCTTCATTAGATATCCCACCATATTATTTTATGATTTTTTATTGAATTATACTATTTAGAAAAATTATGTTTTAATTCAAATTAATGTTTTGTTAATAATCATAAAATGTGAGTTATGAAAAAATCTATTTCGAAATTAATAAAAACTATTTTCTGATTCCATATTTAAATGTTTTATCATCCCCACTATAGTTCTCCAAGATAAACCATATGCATTTTCAAGGGTCTATTATTTAATAATTATTTTTATAATGTCATTTTTTTCAATAATATTTCACATCAAATTTTGTAATGAATTCTAATGTGACCTATAACATCATCATTAACATAAATGTTAATAATTATTTATAAAATATCTTACATGTATTCATGTATATTTATCATTTAAATTTCAAATTTATTTCTCTAAATATTTATTATCATCCGCAAATTATAATTTTTTTATTCGGAGTAAATTCATCACACCAAAAAATCTAATTACTAATCCCTTCTTGAGTGGTATCATTCATAGATTATTTTATTGTGATTTGTTTACGTACGTAAACATTCTTCCAGGTTTCATTTATTATTCTAGAAATATGTTCTTTTAAAACCATATAATTTATTTATTAGGATATATTATGATCATTGTATTCTAATATTTACTTATCTATAAACTCAATATATTATATTCTATGAGGGACACGCCTTTTAGAATTTTGATTGAATGATGTGTAACTATAAATATTATTAATATATTGATAATGGGAAAGATATTGGATTTTATATATAATTATTATAATAAGAAATAATTTTGAAAATTTAACTATTTATGGTTTAAAAACAAACCATAATTATGTTGATGAGTTATGATATGGTTATCCCTTTTAATAATATGTTTAAATTTACTATATGTTTTGACCATTATTGACTACTAATGTAGCTTGATCATGTAATGATATTCTATATTGTTTGTTTTATGGATTATTATGTTTTTATTATTCCATAGGATCTATATTGAATGGAAATAAATGTATTATTAACTATTTTGGGAAATGAATTATACATATTGAGATTAAATTTGGGAGGAAAATTTATGTATACCCTTGATGAAATAAACTGTTTCATGAGACAAACATGCTTAAGTATTTTTGTATTCAATCCCATTTCATCAAAATATCCCAAATACTATGTGGAAGGTAGGTAAATATATTGGTATATGTATGTGACCTAATGTTTATGATGTATGAAATTAAGGATTCCAATATAAAAAGATTAGTAAAATTTATATCTATGTTTTAATTTATTATCAATGATATATCATACTCTTAGTTTCACTTGATTTTGGAATTATTCAGATTTTTTATTCTTATCATATTATACATGACATGATTTTGATTTTTATGGATTTATTTATCTGTTTCCCTTAGTAAGAATTTAATTTAACCACTTATAAGGTTTCTATTTACCTATATTATATAGAACATTATGAAAAATGATATATCTAACAACATAATATATGTGGAAAATTTATTGGATATGTTGAATACATTTTTAGATATGTAATTTTTTTATAGAGGAAAAAAAGAATTTCCATCAATTATTAATGACATGTGACGTGTTACTTAATTGTTTTCCGAATTATCTAAAGCACTAAATATAAATATTACATTTATTTTTATAATTAACTATTTGTTTTATATCATGTAATAATGGGATTTTTATGTATGAGAATATACAGTTGGAATTGAAGCTAGTATGTAATGTATGTGTTTATAGAACCAAGATCATGAGTGTGAGTCTGGGGAATCATAATTGTTGTATGGTTTTGAAACTATTCATCCAATCCATTTATATTTTTCTAAAATATAGGACTATCTTTATAGTTTGTGCACAGTTTCGTAAACCAAGAAACTAATATGAATGTCATGCTTGTGTTTTATTAGTGTGGTGAAATTAAAATATACCGACTTAGTTTTTAATTCATTTTTATACCCTCTTCCTCTTCCATGATTGGAAAAACATGGGGTGTGGGTGAGATATTTCTCCCCTATCCCAATATTGATTAAGATATCCTTAAACTTTGTTTGATGTAACTAATCCTTCAATTCATTTTCTATTCTTCTATGTGGAAATCTCATTTCTCTCTCTCTCTCTATGTATTTAAATCTTTTTCAAACTATAACCAATATTTGGATTGGTATTATGTTTTGGAGATGTTCTAATGATAGGAATTTTGGTTGTTATGGGATTAAGAGGATATCTCTTACCTTTTTTGGGTACTCAACATTGAAGGATATGAGTTATAATTTTTTATCCCCTTGAATGATGTATTTCATTATGAATAATTCCATTTCATTAATTGTTTTAAATTTATTGAATTATTTTCAAATATTTATTATGTAATTATAATCCTAAGTAATGATTTATTTTGTTTAAAATATATTGAAAATAGATGAAAGAACATAGCCTGGCCTTATCTCATAGGCTATGTGTTTGTTAAAAATCGAGAGTGAATTTTATATAGGCATTAAAGTGTTTCAAAATTATTTTTTTACTAGTTATTTCTAAAAATATTATGAGTTATAGATTAATGGTATGTTTATTAAATAAAATAATTTTACCTACATTATATTTAAATATTTTTTAGAAAATTATATCTCATAGTGTCTTAATATGTTACAATTGTAAATTTATTTTCTATGAATATGTGATTGGGAAAGATTTTATGAAAAATGTAAGGGAAATTCAATTTAAAAAATTTATTTGGGGAAATTTTTGTGATTCTAAATGTTATTTTAATTTGGATTGATTATTTTTTAGAGTATATTTGAAATGTGTTTTTAAAATGGTGTGACAATTCCTTGGCTTCGTTGATACCTTGGTCAATGGTTGGTTGAAACATAAAAGAATGATTTTTATAAATATTTGAGAGATGTATTTGATCCCCATGTGTTTATTGTGGATGTTTAGGCTTCATATACATTTGGGGATTTTAAAAAATTGTACTGTTATTGGATTTCCAATTGATGAATATGAAATAGGTTCTCTCTTGTGATGGTGTAGGATGTGATGTGAGGACTAATTTGAAATGGTTGGAATTGAATTTTTTTCTTATGATCTATTATTTTATTGGCTTCCAACCAATATTGTTGAAATTACATGGGATTCTTAGATAGCTAGTTGGGATCTAGATAAGTGAATGCCCATGTGTAGAGTGTGTTAGATAGGGTAAGGACCTAGTCATAATGAGTGAGCTAAAAAGATGTTTTCAGTGGAATTGAATTGTTTTGAAAAGGAACATGTACTGAATTTGAGTTGCCTAGTCATGATAGAACCCTATTTGTTCTACAAGAATACCAATACCCGATAGGATCAGTAGTGTTAGCCTGAGTTCATTATGAATAGTCCACAATCAAAATTTGTGAGACTTAGTTTGTTTCCTATAATTATTAGGTTCTAATCAAGATAGGTTAGGTCTTTAATATTTATATATATCTTATATTATTCTAGTTCATTTAATTATGTGAAACTAGAATTTGGTTGTTTTCTTGTGTTATTTATTATTTTTCCTGTTTATTGATATATATGATTTATTTTTTACATTTTTTTTGTATTTAATTAATTTAAAACACATTTTCTTAAATGGTTTGAATGTGTTATTTATAAAAGGAATATTTTTATGTTGTTTCATAAATGAGTTTTATGAAAAGGGGTTCCCTATGAGGATAATTATAAAATTGGTGTTTTCTTAAAATGTTTAGATAGATTGAGAAATTTTTATTTAACAATTATTTTATACAATAAATATTATATTTACATTGGTAGTAATGTTTTTTTAGAATTTTTAATCATCATTATTTTATTTTATTTTTATATGTGTAACTGCTGGAAAATGATTATGTAGCATGTCATTGAACTTTTTTATAAATAATTTGAATAAGAATTTATATGATATGATTTGTATGGTTTATTATGACCAATATTATAAAGGAATTCGTAGAGTCATTTTGTTGAGTTAAAATTGGTAATTTTAATCTCACTACTTGCATTTTCTCTAGCGATTTTGTCCTTTTGAAACTATCATATCATTAAATATGGATCCCAGTACAATTTTAGTTATTTTGATCACTTTCATATGTGGATAGATAGTGGGATGTTATGAGTGATTAACGATCACTGTTGGGGATGTTGGAGATATTTTTGGTTATATATTCATTTATATAATGATTTTTTTTGGAATCCCTATCATTATTAGATGTATTAAAATCCACTTTATATGAACTCAATTGGATCATTCTTGAATAGATGTTTAATTTGTTCACTATGTTTAATTTGTAGTTTAATTATTGCATTGGATTATTATATTCTAATATAATCATTGGATAAATAATTCCTAATATGTTTTCCAATAGTTTAATGAATTGGTTTTAATTCATTAAGGATCAGGAATGTCATTCAGAACAATGGTTGAGCGGGTTGGGTACTAGTTCATGTGGTATCCCAGGTCAGTTAATTATAGTTTCATTTGATTTTTATCGAGCATTCAGATTTTTTTTTGGAATGATAACAGTGATAGACTCATTAAAATGATTTGGATCATGAATTTTGTTGTTTAAATGTATTTTTTGGCCATAAATTGTATGTTTGTTTGGTTTTCTGTTGGTTATAGATGTAGTTTAATCCTATTTTATAAATTCAATCACCTAATTATTTTTTTCAGGGGATTTACATGGTTATTAATTCAATATAATTTTGATTTTGATAATAGAATATGGTTCTAGTGATTTTTTTATTTGGTTCATGGTGTAGTAATTTGTGGTCATATGATTACTAAATCAGGATATTTTATTAGTAATTAACACTCATACATTATGAATATTATCATGATCTAGTTATAGGTTTAATATTTTATTTCTAGTTAGTTTAGTTGTTATCATTGTGAGAGATATTCCATTATAAAGAGAAAATGAATGACAGTGTCATTAATAGGTGTTAGTTTGGTCAATGTGGTATGTGTAAGTCTCAATGAATGATGAGGATTATTATCTTGGGGCATTCCATCCAGAATCCCCATGCCTTCAGATCACTGGTTTAAATTTTTTAAATTATATATACATGAATCTTGGTTTATGGATAAATTTTTTATGTAATTTAATTTGTAAATGGTTTTACACATACCATATTGTTACATTTATTAAAAAAATTAAAATATTATTCATAATTAATGATTATGGACTATAGAGAGAATAGAATTGTGTAAAAATTATAAATTAAATAAAATTTAAGAATGTGTATAATAAAAGGATATAAGTAATGATTTATTACCGTAACCATTATATCCTAGGGTACTATTCTAACTATGTTTTCTCTATAACATAGTATAATAGGATAACCAAAAACTATCAAAACATAACAATTTCATTATTTGTAATGTTTTACCAAATGAATTTAATGATAATATTGTTTTCATTTCTACACATTAAAAAATATATATCCTCAGATATGTATTACAATTTTACATGAAAAAATTTATATGATCCTTAAATGGAATAGTATAATTATTATTTTAAAATAAAGGATAAAAAATAAAATCATTCAATAGGATTAAAATTCTATCGTTTTAAGAAATCTGATGATATTATAAATTGGAATCCCAAATAATGGAGAAGAAGTATTACATAATGATTGTATAATGTTTAAAATCCAAAATATCACAACCTAGAAGGTGATTATATTTTTAAAAAATAATTCAAAGAAAATTTTGAAATTATATAATAATAGTGATGAAGTATATTTTTAATATTAAATTTTCCTTATAAAAAAATAAATAAAGGATTATTTAGAATCCAAAAGAATTATTATGGTAAAAGATATTTACAGAACATGGAATATGAATACTCTTATTGGATGCTATATATTTATAAAATATGAATGTGGTGGAAAAAACATACAAAGATACATAAAGGAAGAGACAAAAATATATTTCTAATCCAACTTCATTAGTAAGCCACACCCATGGTAAAGATAATTTTAACCAGAATATAAAATTCACATCAAATATATAATAATTCAATTAATTGATAAATAAAATAAATAATATAGAAATTTTCGGGAATGATATTATAAATAATAATAATAATGATAATTTATCCTTCCATAACTCCCTATATTGTTGAATTGGATTGAACTCCCTATATAATTATATTGTGTATATTAATAATTTGTTTAAAAATTTATTTATAGTTCTTTACAAAACATTTTGTTAATTAAATTATTTTTATAATTTATATATTTATTGCACATTTTTTATATTCTTCCCATGAAATTTATATATTTAATTATTAAATTTTATTTTTTGTACAATTGTCTGGATCATAAATTTTTGTTCATAATCTCGTAATCTCTAAAATTGATAAGTTGATATATTTAGTATTCTTATTAATTTATAAATCCTGATATACAATTTTTTGGAAACTATGGTTGTGATTTTCAAGTATACTAATAAATATTTTCTTGTTTATTATTATTTATTAACCAATGTGTTATTATTTTAATAATAAATATAAAATTGATACTAGAATTCTAAAAATATTGGAAAAAACCTAAATTTTAAATACTTTACTGGTATTTATAATTTTATAATAATATATAATGACGATCATGGAATTATCATAGAATTTTGTATGTTTGTGGTTAAATTCATCAAAATATTAATAAGCATTAATGGGTAACTAAGTAAGAATATGTAGTTATATTTTTATATTATCATTTTATAAAAATAATTATAAATTAGGTTTATATTATTAATGGGATAAATATGATTAAATATTGATATTTATGAGATGATAAATGGAAATTATTTATATGTACATCTTACCCACTATGATATAATCACTCCTTCCCTTAATGACCCTCTATATAATGAATGATTTTGGAGTCGATGGGAAGATAGTTATCCAAAATTGATGATGGAATATTGGTGAGGAAATAAATGTTGTCATTTGAGAGGAAACCTGATAAAATATGGCATTTTTAAATTTTAAAATAATCATTCTTTAATGGATAAAGAATGTTTTTTAAATTTGAAAATTATTATAAAATGATGAAATGATGGTAATTAGTGATTCCCAAAAATATTGAAAATTACATATGAATTCAATAAGTCAATAATTTTTTTTGATACATGGTATTTTAATGAATCTACGATTTTGATACCTATTTAATTATTTATATAGGTTACATATTTTCTCTACAAAATGGAAATTTTCCCTCTTTATATATTTATGTATTCATTAAAAAATTTAATTTATAATTATTTTCAAAAAATAAACATGAGAAATAAAAAATTTAAAAAAAATATTTATTAGGTAGGAAAACTATTTAAATGATTAAAAATTATTTCTATGATTTCCAATTGTAATATTTTTTATTACTCTTAATTTATAATTCCATGGATTTTACGTAGTTATTATTTATATGGAATATTTTTTAGTTCATTAGATTTAGTAATATAATTGTTATATTATAATTATAATAATATAAAAACATATATATGCATTAAATATTCCAATTGATTAAATATACTTACACACTGAATGATCACATAATGATCGTGTCTCCCTTTTATAATCCTATTTATACCCAAGAATATATCTTTTAAAAAAATTATCCAATTATTTTAAAATATCTATCATATTTCAATTTTTATTATATTTCTATATTTATTCATAGATAATCGGCTATCATAGGATATAATTTGGGGAAAACCTCAGACATATAAGATTATAATTAATGTCTATTATTTTTTATTTTACATTTTAAATAATTTTATTCCATAAATGATTCATGAAATCATAATTTTTATTTTTTTATTTTACTACTATCTCATAATTATATAAATCCTTCGTAATTTTTAACAATGTATTTATAATGGAAAAATTGTTTCATTACATGGTAATTATTAAAAAAAATTAAACAAAAATATATTTTGTTTCAATCACTTACTACCCTCGATGAAGACATATTTTTTTGTAATATGTAATCACAAAAATTTCATATTTTCAACAAATCATTACTAAAAATGTAATCACAACACATTAAAATCATAAACTACAAGATTTCAAAGTAAGATAAAAATTCTTGTTCATTAAAAAGAATAAAATTTTGTTAAACTACTATATCATCCAAATAATTTTTCAAACACATAATAAAATGAATAAAAAAATAAAATTTAAGAATTTAAACATCAATAATTGAAATACTGTTTTCTTTTACTATATATATATATATATATATTTCACCCTTTTACGTTAGTGAATATCAATTAACCATTGTACACTAATATATATATTACATATTTTAACAGACTTTTATACACAATTTATCTGTTTTGAATATTAAAGTCAAATTCCTTAAAATATTTTCCAATAATGACTTGATTTATATCTTTGATAAGTCGCAATACATTAGGAAGTAACTATTTAAACACCACAATTAGAATTTGTTGATTTTTATTGTAAACTATTATCCTTAATATGTGTAATAAATTTTCCAAATCTTAAAAAAAGTAAGAAATCATATAAAAATTCAATCAAATACATAATATATCCCCCCTTGAGAATTTTTTTAGAATAAAATTAAAAATATCACGTCATTATGACTATTAGTACATAAAGTTTGAAATGTTTCATTTTTCAAATGAGTCACCAGGTAGTTAATTAAATGCATTATGCAATTAGTTTAAATGAATTTTGATTTTTTATTATTTGAGTCATCGAGATACCCCATCCAAACAACAAGGTAGTTATTTCTTATTACACTATTTTAAATTGTATTTTCTTCTATAATGTTCTCCAAAGTTCTCTACAATGAACATATACATGAAATAATCTCATGGGACTTATGAATGTGCTAATACCAATATCAATATATAATTATTTACATTTTGAGATGTATTTATTATGAAGCATATGATGAACATGTATCAAATAACAATGTATATAAATATTTATCTAAAAAATTGGTATCTCTATCCATTTTTGTATCATTTCTTCTACCTGGTCAAAGTGGAATATTATTTCAAAACCATATATTTACATAAAATTATAGAATTATCCCCTTAATTTAAAATCATATAGTAAGAAATCCATCTAAAATTGTAATATATATAAACCCTAGTATAATAACCCCTTTCCAATTTTCTCCTCCATGCATCTAGTAAATGGTAATGAAATTATATGAATGGAAATATTCACCCAAATAAATCATTCTTCAACTAATCTATGTAATGTTAAAAATTTCATAAGATTGTTTATTATTCCACAATATCAATCTCATGCTATTCAATAAAGTGTGACAGTTAATGGTTGTATTTCTAAATTTTTTAATCATAAAAAATGTTTTATATTCATTTAATCCGTATTGGGGTTCTAAATATAAAACATACATATCTATATTTAACCAATAAACTAAAAGCCGAATGAACACGAGTGGGAAAATATTTTATATATCCACATTGGTTTGTCTATAGTTAAAAAAATAAGAAAATAAAAGTTTTTCACCTTTGATCATTGGGGACAATAACTTTGATTTTTATAAGATTTATATCTATCATTCATAGTCATAAAATGATTATATATCATATATAATTTTTTTATTATATATTAAATTTGGATAGTTAATTTTTATATCTCTATAGTTAATATTATTTAATAGTAAATAAAATGATTAACCACATAATACCACATATTTTAGTATTTATATTGAGGAATGATAAGTGTTTATAGAAGAAAACTATACAAAAAGGAAATTCCCTTAATAATAATGTTAGATAAAAAAATATAAATAATTTCCAAACATTTTGCATCTTTATAATAATTTAGAACATTAAGACATATGTATTAGTGTGGAGTTATTTAAATTTTTAGGATTAAGATCATATATAATTATCTAACCATAAATTATTTAATCGCACAACATAGACAATATATAACCACATTAAACCCTCCATCAAGGTAGCTTCTTTATCAAACCATAAATAACACATATAACACCACGTTGAATATTTTTTTAATATGATGATGTATTAATATTTAATAAAAATATCAATATACAACTATTTATTAATAATACTAGGCTATTTTGTCCTCAAATAGTGAAATACCTATATAGCTGAAAGGATAAATCTTGTTATGTCCAATAAAACCAATTCCATTTTCTGGTCATGTTTAATCATTAAGAAAACTATTTTCTATCTTATTTCCATTGAAATTTATCAACATAAATTTAAACTTTTAGGAGACACATAAATCATACTTGGTTAACCATAATCTTCAAATTATAAGCAGAATAAAACAAAAATGATCTAATAAAAAAACCAGGATTACACTCTATTTTTAGAATTCTGGGAGTGAACTCACTATCCCCTATGGTTCATTACTATTTTCTCTTGAGATATCAGTTCCATATATTATGAAGTGACTAGAATGATCACCTAAAAGATTCACTTATTTTTTTAAATATGTTTATATTTCATTACTCATTTTTAAGTGTTTAATAGTGGCCTATTTTCACCTACTATTTGAAATCCACATTAATTTATTCTATTTTCTTTTTGAATTATTTATTTCTGAACAACACTTTTTTTAAAACTCTTCCACCATACACATTCCTTTTGGAATAAAATTCATTATGTACTCCCCCTTTATGATCTCTATAGGTGATACATTAAGTCCTTAAAAATAACAGAAAAGTTCCAACATATACTTCCTCTGTGACTTGTGAGAATCTCATCCTCTATGAACAACATGTGCTTTAGATATGGAATATATTTTTGAAAATTGCCTATTTTATAAACGTGTCTCCTTCCTAAATTCCTTTTCCCATTTTGAGAAAATGTATATCACTGAATTCATCTGATGAATATATTTATTAAAGAACATTCCTAAAATTATTTATGTGATTAAGGGTCCTTATATAGGTGAGGAATCACAAAAAATTAATTAATTATAAAACTACTAGTCAACCCTTCATCTGATTCCCGCCACATACTGACCCTCTAAAATTGTTTGTCGATTATCCATCGTAAAACCCATTATCAAAATACTCATTTTTGGTGTCTTCATATAGAACAACTGCATGTTGATTTTATTCTAAAACATTTTCAAATATATTAAAATGTTGAGGTCTATATGATAACATTCATTGGCATTAACATAATTTCCCTACTGGTTTAATATCAACATAGATTCACCTCTAAAAAGTCAAAAATTGAAACAACCCTTGGAAAAAAATCATTTTGATTCAAATACACAAAATTAGGTAAAATTGACCTATAAATATTCTCAACAGAGCCTCATGTACATGCTAAATAGTTTACATTTAGATTTTGTACATCTATCATTATTTTGAATAAGTAGTTTTTGACCAATAACCTTCTATATTTGTATCCTCCCTTGTCCAAAAAATCATCTCCAGAGTTTCTCAGTGAAAAATATGTAATAAATAGGAAAAATATCCCTATAAAAAATAATGATTTGGAATCAAACCTTCTTCAACATTGTCATCATGATTTTTCAATAGAAAATCAATCCTTAAATACACAAAACTACATGATGGTTTTTTTTTTCAATAAAATATACCTCATTGGGTGTATTTAAGGCACTTTAAAACCAATTAAAAAATTTCATTACAAAAACTCATTACAATGAAACACTAACCACAATTATCATACTAATAATCTATATAAAAATCATATAATTTCCCCATATATACATTAAACCCACATGAGACATGACCATCATGATAAAAAAGAGTAACATATAATTTTCATCAATGAATGATTTCATTCTTGAATATATATATTGGATTATTCTAAAGAATATAACTTTTATAACCATATATAGTACAATAAATGAAACAAAAACCTAGATTAATTCTTATATGAAGAGTGTTCGATAATCCACAGATGAATATGTTCTAATTTGATGAATCCCATATTTCACTGCAAGTTGTATAAATACCATTCATATAGTTACAATAGAATCATAATTAATGAAAATATAATTTTTTATCTATAAAAATCAATCTCCTATTTACTATAGCATAGTGGACATACAATGTGGTTGGATGAACTAATGCACCATTGTATTTATCACCTCAAACAATCTTGGTTTCATGGGTGTGTGAAAAACTGATTTTTTTTCTTTTTAATTATATTCATGAACATAGAGATATTTCTACCACTCCATATATATAATGGATACTTAACCAAATCAAGTAAATATCTATGTCTTTTGATCTTCTTATTGTTACTTTTGTTTTCCCTTTTACACTAATTTTAGGAAACATCAATCATTTATTATTTCATTCATTTCATTAATAAATGGTTTCAAAAGTTTGGTTTAAAATATTCAAAGCATATTTCTTAGGAAGAAGTAATTATTTAAGAATTACTTTTGATGATCAAAAACTTCAACCAAAAATGATTCTATTACAAAATAATTATGATGGACGACTTTTTTTACAAGAAATTTTATCACATACAATTTCTGGGTGAAAACAAAAGAGATATATAAGATGTACTAGGAGATAATAGATTGATATGTTGTTATTTTTTCACTGTACATTTTCCAAAACATGTTTCTCAAAACTACAGATGTGGAGAATATTTAATAGTTGATAAAAGATATTAGAAATATGTAAGATAATACTTATATGTTGAAAAAAGTGTTTGTTATATGGTGGTTATTAAATATTATCATTATTGAAAGAAGTTATTATAGAATAATGTTAATGAATTTAAATCCATAACAAGTAAATTTTAATCCTTGTAATTACAATGTATGATGAGTATGTGTTTTTGTTGTACTACTTTAATTATCTGGTAGTTGGGAAGAAACTATAGCAATTGTGAGTTGTTCATTTTTCAGAATAATTTTAGATATTAAAGATGTACAAGACATGATCATTGATGTGGATATTAAAAGAAGATAATTGGGAAGATTCCAATTTTGTTCACTAAAAATTGATTGATTATATAGATACCTATAGATAAATAATCAAATATGATAATAAAAATTAAGGGGAAAAGTGTATACAAGGTTAAAGGGCATAGTAATTCTAACTACATTTATGGGATGAAAGGACCCGTCAAGAAGGAGTAAATAGAAAAATAGAAGGTTATTAAATCCAATATAGATATCTCAGTAGATTATGTAATTAATGATATATTTCTACAAAGTAAGGAGAGACCTATGAACTATTTATAATTGATTTCTGGTCATATTTCCATTCAACACATGTGTAGGATTTCCTGAACTGTTAGGTTTCTATAAATATTTCAATGTTTGATCTTTTTAGTGATAAAAACTTTTAAATTATAGTGAATAGAGATCCTATAATTAAAACAAAATATGGGAGGATTTTTTTTTGGTGAATGTATGATATATTTCTATACAAAGAAAAAATATGATTTATTTTGGGCATCTTGATGATGATGTTCTTAGCACAACATTCACTTATGGTGCTTAAATTGTTAGAATTTCACCTATAGTTATAGATCATGGTGAAAAATATAACCACATACAATATGGTTTTCATTTTCATTGACATTTCGATAATATAAAATTATATTTTGGTTTTATATCTATAGACTAATATGATATTCTTCATGAATTATTAGGAGATAATAGTACTAAAAATGAACTGAAATATACATGAACTGATGATAGTAGAATTTTAATTATTATAATATTATATCATTATAAAGTATAATTGGGTAGTATTCACTAAAAGTGGTATACCATTAATGGATATGCAGTTGGGTCCTGTTCATGGTGATGTTCGTGGTCCTGTGCTAGTACATTCACATGGCGAGTTACACTAATTTGTGACATTTATTAATGAATCAATAGGGATGTTATGTGATTACTTTTTAGAATTAAAATATCAATATTTTAAATTGTTTCCTAATTTTAAGACCATCATAGAGGATGTGTAAGGATCAAATCTCTAATACATGAGGTATTGGAAATAGTAGAGAGTATAGAAGTAATCAGTTTAGGTAATTCAAATATAATAATAAAATTCAGTGGGAAAAATATTCTATAATGTACACAATTATAGAATATTGTAGAAAAATAACTAACATCACATTAATTTATTTCACTTAGAGTATTAGGCTCCATTCATGGAAACCCATGGTGATCTAGGTAGATCTAGTGATCATACAATCATTTATCATTAACATGAGTCTATCTGTACTAAGGAGAGAATGTAATTTATAGGAGAATTCTGTAAGAAATGAGGAATGACTATCTCATTTACGAGTCTTTGGAAGATTTCAATATATAAATATATATTTATGTAAGGGATGATCTAGACAATAATCCAAAAATATTATTTATTATCTATGTCATATAAGAGTGCTTTTGTTATATCTAGGATGACAAAAACATGATGATATTCAATATAAGGAACATGATATTTAATGTATGATTCGTATAAAAGAACCATTATGTTATTGAATCAAATGGTGTAAATATGGTACTATATTAAAAGGATTATATAGACATTGATGGTGTATCTGGGGATGTGAAAATAGATCTAGTGTACCTTACTCCCCATTTGGTTTTGAGGAGATCAATTAGGATGAGTAGACACATTCTATGGCATTGTTGAGAATTATATTTTTTTTTGTTATTTTTTGATGATGAAAATGCATATATTTTTAAAGAGAAATGATATTGATATATTTGATTATTTTGGGGCTGATTATCAAGTAGTATATTTCATCATTACATGAAAAATATACTTGATATTTGTATCCTTTTCCACCATGAATGAATATATTGTAGAACAAATGTGTGTACTATGTCAAGTATGAACATGATATTTGAGGGAGGAATAATGACTAGCCGGTGGTGAAAGGATTTTAGGAGAATTGAATTCACATAAATATCCTCACCTATTGTGATATTACCACCTTTTGGGTGGTTTATATATAGTTTTTTCATAAGAGGAACTTCATCTTGAGATTCTAGATAAAAAGATGAATCTCCAAAAAAAATATTTATATGAGATTATTTATATTCATTATCAGAAGGGATATGTTTTGTAAGGGAAGGAGGACTAATTTTACAAACTCTAGAAGATATCATATGGGTTAAAGTAATATCATATTAATTGGATCCATATTTTTAAAATTTTCAATGAAATGAATGCATAAAAATATAGTGGAATTGGTCAATATAAATATTAAAAGTCTTTTAGTGATGGATATATTTTATTTCATTTGTATGTAGTTGAAATTTTAATTTGAGGACCATTTATTTATTGGATTGATGAGATGAAATAGATGTTGGATGATGAGTGAGAGATGAATGATCATATAAAGATAACAATATTTTGGGGATGAAAATCAAGGGAGTCTTCATAATAACATCCATAATGTTTTCATAGACAAAATACATTGGAAATGATTTTGGAATATTATTTATGGAAAAATAGAAACATGTATTTATTCCCCTGTAAATCCATTTCAAATTATCAATGAATTAAAAAATAAGGGCAATATAATATATTATGTACATAGAAAAATAATCTTATGCATCAGCTATTGGAAGCCATATTTATTCCATGGTATTTACTAGACAATATATTTCTCATAACATTAAAATTGTGATAATGTATATAGGTAACCCTAAAAAGAATCATTATGAATATATGATGGGAATACTATATTATTTGAAGGGAAGAAAGGATGTATCTCATTACTTTTGGAAAATAAAATCCTTATTGGAGTGTATGTATATACTAAACATGGAGATGATGTTGATAAAAAGAGTTAGGCCAAAGGTTATGTATTTACATTTGGCGAAACAAAATTGATATTAGTATCACAAATACTAATGGTGGTGGTGATATCTACCATAGAGGCCACACACATTATTATAATAGATAATAGGAAAGATATTGTTTTACTAATGATATTCATGGAGTGGCTGGATCGAAAGTGAGATAAAAATGTATGGCACTTTGATACTAGAGTGTTATAATAATGTAATATCCCATTGATTAATTCTCAAGTAATGAATATATTGTCAATTCACCATGTTATAAATGGTTCAATACAAGAATGGTTTATATCATTTCCTATGATTCATGTTTGAGAAGTGATAGAAAAATATATTCACCATGATACTAGTGTGTTACACATCATGAAATAAACTAGTGATTAATTATCTAGTAAGGCATGTTTTTTAAATAATAATGTTATTAGTGGATTAATAGATGAAGTGTTTTTGAAATTTCATATTATTAATTGAATAAAAAATCAATTTTATATGTTGATTAATCTATTAGTGATAGAAAAGTTTAGGCATTAATGTCCCTCTATTGGTCTCCATTTACAAATGGATGATGAGAGGAAGAATATGAGATAACAAATGAGGGAATATATGTGAAAACATGAATTTATAGAGTAATAATCTAGAAATTGTTAGTTTTAAGGTAAATAACCCACCAATTAGTGAATAATTGATTGATTTTATATTTAATTAGTTAACTATGTAAGTAGAATCAATAAAAGTCACAATTCTAGATCAAAATCCACATGGGATATTTTTGGACAGGTGTAGCCCAATCATTTGATAATTTTGGTTCAATTGATGGTAAACCATACTATACACCAACATATAAATCTGATCATATATTAGAAGAGATAATTGAAGACAGGAAATGTACAAAATAGCAGTGAGGAGAACGACATGGTTATTTCAGCATAATAAACTTTAACATTGTCAATGTATCTTTAAATACAATCAACAACTGCTCACAATAGAATAATGGACTTATTGTCTATTAGGTGGAACTATTATATCTTCTTCATTATATGCTCATTTTTTCATGGATTCCTAGGTGGGAATAACATTGATTTTTTTCTTCAATTATACTCCCTAACAGAGTGATATTTTTTCCACTCTATGGATCTAGGGATTATTTCCTAAAATAAATAACTATTTTGGAACTTTGAACTTTTTCTTATTAATTTTCCCAATTTACTATTTTTCTACTAATTAGGAATTATTTATTTCTCTACATGTGTCAATAAAAATTCCTCCATTAATTTTTTTTACTATCTCTTAATCATGGGGAAAAATTCTCCTGACTTTTTATCTCCCCTCTCATTCTTCTTATAACAACTCCCCCTATCAATAAAATTTATTCCTTCATCCAAAATATGTATCCCCCTTTTTGAATGATAAAAATTTTCACACTTTTCTAGAATACAATAGTGAAATAAACTATTATAGTCATATATATATATTCAAACCATACCATTGGTAGTGTGAATCCCATATCTAGGTAATCCATGTTACAATAATCAATTATACTCCATGATCTTTTCAGTTATATTCATAACCTTATATGGTTAATAGAATCATTAAAATTTCCTTATAATTATATTTAGTTGGATCATAATAAAATATCAACAACCTATATGCCAATTTATCCTTGATAATTTTCGATTTGATTTGAGTGATATTTTTTCATAGAGTGATAGAATTATTTTTTGGTTTGATATATAGAATATAAATTGCCTTAATTCATTCATATAATATACATCACTTCAAAGTTAGCTTATTCAAGTTGTGGCATCATCAAAAATAATTTTATTCAATCTTGATTACACACAACGTATTCGGTAACTTCATTTCATAAAGAATTTAAATCTTGTTTATTTTATAAGACATCTTGAATATAATAAGTCTAAATAATATTTGATAAATAATGTTGAATTTTATCGCCCTTATTGAACTGACATAATTAGCCATCACATATTCTAATAGACAGTTTTGAAATTCCATTTTATAGAAATATGAACTCTATTATAAATTTTCTTTATGATAATAATCAATTCAATAATCTCATGTGTATTTCTCTTGGGGATACCTTGATACAATGATACCTAGTCAGGGGAAGAAACAATATCATGTGTTTTGTGGTTATGTATTGTGGGCTTCCAATGACATGCATATATTCTAGGTCATTGGCCTCATTCCAATTATTATTCCAGGATAATTTATTTGGGTGGAAACTAGTGTTTTCATAAACATGTAATTATCCATTCAAATAATTCATAGAAACTATATGACATATTATTATTAATAGATAACAACACCATGTTTCCTTTTTCCACCTCTAAATCAGGGAAAATTTATTTCATCCAATCATTGATATTTCCGACTCACTCATTGTCAATTCTAAAAATTAAATTCATTGTGAAATATATTCTCTACAAATGAATATATAATATAAATAATATAACACAATCCTCCATTAATTACTCTCATTTTTCATGGTTATTTTAATTACCTTCATCATATTGGAAACCTATAATTTTATAGTATCAATTCTTCCTTTAATAACAAGCACTAGATACATGATTTACTTTATGAATAACCTTATTTAAAAAAAAGTTCTTGTTTTTAACATTATATGGGAAATAATCTTGTTAATTTAAAACAACACTTCTTCAAGATATCCATTTAAAAATTTCATTTTTACATCCATCTAAAAAACTATGAATTTATTTCCGCTATTATGGTAATAAATTTTTTATTTCTTTATAGACTTTCCATGGGTGAAAATTTTTCATAGATATTAATTCCTTCTATCTAAGAGTACACATTTCATTGTTTGATTTGAATTTACATTAAAATTTCATTATAATGTTTTTGGAATGAGTATTTATTCCTGATGTAATTCTTATCCACTATCCTAAAAACAATTTCCCATGTATTATTATTTTATATATTTTCAACCACATAATTAGTATCTTATACATAATTGCATCTTTTTCATCTCCATTAAAACATTTTTAATATAATAATGATAGGAAATGTGTTTAATGTAGAGAAATATTTACCCTCATTTACACTAGCACTATATAATCAGCAATGATATCCTGAATATCAATTATAAATTTACTCTTTTACATCAATGTAGGTTCAATGGTAACTTTATTTTCATCATCATCACAATATTCCACTAAATCTATATTAGGGACATCAATTAACCCAAGGATTATCAACTCATCACCAATATCATCATCATACTTCTCAGTTATTTTGAAAACAATATTCTCAATCTCCACCACACTAACAACATAAATCTTAAATACCTTTTATTTCAACATATTGAATCATTTTTTTCTTAGATTTTTTTATTTTAAAATTAATATATATACATCCACCTAAGATTCAAACATCCTTTTATCACCTAATTGAGAAAAAACACTTCTAAATATTTAAATAATCTTCAATTTCAAATTCATTTCAAATTTTAAATTGTATGGATTTTTAATTATTTTGGAACTAATAAATATTTGATAAATATATAGAAAATATTTCATAATATTTCCTTCCAAAACATCTTTGGTCAGTCTTTTTATAAGAGATAAATTCTGACATTTTTGATTATGATATATTTTCTCCTATAAACCACACAATTTTATTAATGAGTTCTCACAATAGGGAAATTTCCCTTATCTCATGTATCAAACGATAATCCTCCATTGTATCGTTAGGGATCATTATGCTAATACGGGTTCAAAATTTTATAATTTCAAAACTAAGTATATTTTTCACATCTATTTGATGTAGAATTGTAAATATTAACATGTTATAATTGATTTCGATGACTAAAATATTTTCCTTGAAGTTTTAATAATGAATGAAAAGATTGGAGTATTTTTCCCATCAATATATATTCACTATATTATTCCAAAAACATCATCACACACTGGTTTAAAAAATAGTATTTATGCTTACCCTTTTTCCTTGAGTGTATATTGAGTAATGTTACCTTTCTAAAGTCCATATCACATGTCTGTATGGTCACATAATAACGTGGGTAGAAATCTATCACCATTTTTTGCCTCGATTGTTCCAAAGTTGGATAGTTCAAATAAACCATCAATTTATATCCCAGCCTATTTTTTCTCCTAGGATTGAAAGCACATTTATTTTTCTCCACTATTAAAATAGATCACCTCATTCATTTTCATCCCCTGTAAATCATTGAAACAATATTTTCCCTTGATGATATTATCCTTATAACAATTTATTATTTGTTTCCTTGGGTAACATAGTTGAATGATGTTATGGTAGTTATGATTGAGACCATTAACAATGACGAAATCCATTCATTCCATATATTTTCCCCTAACATAACTATTATAGATATAATTATATACAGTCGTTTATCATTCCTAAATATGACAATGGATAACATGTTGTAATTAATTTATATGGAGAGATTAGTTTTTCCTATCAAGTGAGAAGTGAATACACTATAAACAATCCATACATGAATGTGATCATATTATTCTATAGAAATATATATAACCATTTTATGATCATCTCATTTATTTTTAATCATTGTTTTTGGGTTAATGCTAGCTGGTTAAAGATACAATTGATCTTATTACTTGCATTATGGATCATATTTATCATGAAAATCAAATAATAAAATTTTCATCATCCCACAAGATGATTCCTTATACTACACTAAATGCCCACACTATATCACCATCAGTATATCCCATTATATTTTTATGAAATAATATCATCCCATATGTCTAAATCATCTAAAAAACAAATTTTGACCATGAAATACATTCCTATAATGATGAAACATTCTCGACTAAATTTATTCTCTCTTTTCCTTTTTCACCTCTTAGATCTGGAACATACATTCTGCGAATGTACTGTCATTCCACAAATATATCACCTAATAAGAGGTGTAATCTTCTGTATCATTATTACAGAAAGAATTCCCAATTTAATTATCAAATTAATTTGAGGAATATTCACACCAAAATCAATAATTAACAATATATTGGGTGCATGTGTTCTTTCATTCTCTATCTACAATTTGAGTTTATTATTGTGAAATAACAAAAAATATTATAAATAAAATTTCCCTTTTTACTCAATTAAATGTCTTGTTATATAATATGGTTATAAAAAAAATATAAATTTTTTGATTCATTATATCCAATTATATTTAAATTATTGTTAAGTATCATTACAATTGATAATATATGCATGACATAATAATTATATCACTAGTATAAAAATGTGTTTTTAACAAATACATTTGTCATAATGGATTTGAAGGCCTCAACCAGTAGGATTGCACCCTATCAATACCATTTATCAACACTTATGAGGATATAGAATTTATGGTAAATTCCCTAGACCAATCCTAACATAATATCCCACAACATAATCCTACGTGAAATCATTTATGGGTAAAGATCAAGCTCATTGAGATCACAACCCAAACCCTGTTCCCCAAATGACCACATGAATGCCCCACCATCGCAATCCATAATCTAATGGTGTATTCTTGTATATTAATGGAATATCTCTCAAGACCCTAAAAATATTAATAATTACTTTTTATAAAATAATGAATATATTTTCATCTTTTTTCCAATACATTGTAAATGATATTTAATCAAGAAATTGTTTTTTTTGTTAAAATTCTAAATCAATGAATGAATTAATGAATTAATGGATTTCTGAATTAAATAATAATTTTTATAAAAAATTGATATTAATTTTTTTTTATTAAAAATAAATGGTTATATAATTTTTATGAAGTCAAATGTAATTTCTATAAGGGATCAAAAAATGACATTCTCAAAAACGCATAATTTTTAATAAAATGTTCTTTTTATATTAAAATTGAAAACTAAAATATCTTGGAAATGATTTAGATAAAATTATTTCAATTTCTGAAATCAGAATGTTGAAATTATTTTATGGTGAATTTTTCATAATTTTCCAAGACAATTGAATTTTTAGGTAAATATTCAATACTGTATAAATATAGTTTGTGTTTTATCACGTCATAGTGACCCAAAATATATTTAGTAAGTAATATAAATAGTATCGATGACTAAATATATATTTTACCTTCAAAATATTTTGATTTTATGTTTATTTTATTTATTCTATAAATCCATCATGAATCCTACAATCTTATATTATAATTTAGGATTTTAAAATCATTTCTTTAAGAGTGTGACTCACCTAAACATCACCGAGGGTAATATTTTAATTATTTAGGCCCTTGTATATATAAAATAATTAATAATACTCCCATTTGGAAGAAAATATTTGAAAAAATAGTGTGGTTTGTGGTTTTGGATATTTTATTTTATAGTGTCCAAAACCAAAAATAACAAAGAACCACCCCATAGCTATATAAACCCACCCATGATCACATTTATCTTAAATAAAACTCGTTAAGAACGTCCATACTTATACATCCTCCTTGAATAGTAATCCCAAGTCTCCCCCAAGCTCTCAATAATCCCCTTATAATCCTTTGGAGTCACACATTCAATTAAGGGATCTTCCAATCTCTTCAGTTATCATGCACTCCATTCAATGTTATATCTTTTAATTTTCATTTTATTATAATGGGATATGTTATTACATATCCATATTAATGAAAATTTAGTTTATAAAATAATATATCCCATTCCAATCCCATTTATCCCTCCTATTTAACTTTATGCATGCCTATTTCCATGATGAAATTCTATAAGGGTTCTTTCTGTTGCCATATTTCTACAAATTTATTTAATCTGTTATGAATTATATATATAATTACTTATGTTGGGGGGATTTTCGTACATGTACCTTATACTATCCATTTCATTTATAAATGATGATATACCCCTTTCTATCTTATCATCTAAATTTATTAATTTCAATACGATGTTTTTATGCTATCCAAACTGCACCATAATTTTTCATATTGAAATAATTATCTAGTGAATCATATACCAATTTTTATATAAAGGGTAATCACCTTTATGAACATAGAAATATTGATCGGATAATTACATGTATCTATTCCACATTCTTTGATCGTGGAATAAATTATGATATTGAATGAATCTATGTTGTGTGATCTATGAGGTACACATAAGCACAAGAATGAAGTGATTATGAAGGGTTCTCTATAATAGCGCTCCAATTCATTATCTACGCTTTATTATCATGAAACATAATGTTTAATTATCATGGTAGATAGACTAAACTCTTGATCCCCCATGTTTAGTGACCCATGAATCTTTCTTTTTTATATTAAATAATCTGTGACTCATGCTTATCTCTTGTTGTATATTGTTTCCACATTTCCAATGTTATAATTATCATGAAATATCATGTAATATTATTCATGTTCCTTTTATTATACATTTATATTCATATTATCTAACATGTATTATCATCTTCATGTTATTTTGTGTATATTTTCCTTACTAGGATTTATATCTCAATACATTCTAATATTTTCCTTAGGATATCCCACACAATTTTATGAACCTTGGAATATTATTCTCATTTCAAGCTATTTTCAATAATTTATTTTAATATCCCTTGATCAGGATGTCGTGTTTTGTACTTAACTACAAAAGACACTAGACATATAATTATTTTTTGTTGTATAATGTGTAATTTTATATTAATAAATCATGTATTTATTGTTTAATAATGTTCTAGGTAGTTATTTTTCATATCATAGGATATGTTTAGATTTTTAGTTTAGGAATAGAAAAAACTATTGAAAGTATTAGGATTATAAAACTATAGAGAATTACATATGGATAATTCATAGTATAAGAAAACATCCCTAAATAATTTTCAGTATAGAGTATGTTGTTTAATAATAAAATACATCCATGCCTGGATAATGTAAGGGGAAGTGGTTTTGGAACAAAAGTACCTATGTGTTATAAATTTGACAAGATGTTCTAGGTTGGACCTGGGGTAATCTAGTACACGAAAAAGAGCCATACTACAAACTTAGTACGACACTCTTGGTGGAAAATATTTTTTAATTTTATAATCTCATTATGTAACATTATTAAGGGAAAAACAAAAAGAATATAGTATAGGAAATAGATAATGGAAAGCATATATTGAAGCCATAAAATTCATAAGTTAAGGAAATAAATTTAATTTATAAGTTATCTATTTAAATTCATTGGATTCCCTTTTATGTGTTTAATATATTAAAAATACTCATTCCCAATTATATATTTGAAAAATTTGATCCATAATCGAAAAGATAATGGAAGTTTTATTGTCCATAGTTCAACGCATTACTTTAAATCATGAATGTTTAGTAGAGGAAACAAAAAACCACAAAAAAGAAATTATATAGAGATGTTTGTGAAAAAAAAGGAAAATTATTGTATCGCAACTATATAACTCATCACCTATCATAATTTGTGAAATAAACTTCCCTGAGAACCTTTCCATACTCTTTATTATGGGAATTGATGCAATTTTGGGAACGAATTGGATTTCCTTATATAGAGAAAACATAAACTATCATAATAAGAAATCACTCCCCATATAGATACTCATCCCACAATTCTATATATATTTATGGAGGTGGATAAATACTCTTTAGCACCATTATCTCTAGAATGGATATTATTGAAATATGAGAAAGTGTATCTAGAATAAATGATTGATTTTATGTAACAGATCATCCAATAGAACATGCCTATTTTGAGGGAATATACTAAATTTTTTACTAAAGAATTTTCTAGTCTTCCTCCTATTTTAGATGTCAAATTATCAATTATTCTTTTACATGGGTCATTTCTGATATCTGAGACATTCTATTGTATGAATATAAGGGGTCTTGAGGAACTTAAGAAACAACTACATGATAACGTCGATTAAAGATTCATACACCCAAGTGCTTCATCATGGAGGGGACCTATTCACTTCATCAAGAATAATGATGGATCAATGATCCTTTTCATTGATTTTAGTGAGATAAACATGATCACAATAAAGAAAATGTTCTATTTTCCATGTATTGATGGCTTGTTCAATGAGATACATGGAGAAATTTTTGTTCCATGGTGGATATACGGACAAGATATTACCAAGTTACGGTAATGAAGTATGATATCCCCAAGATTATTTTTCATATGAGGTGTGGGAACTATGAGTACATAGTGATTCCATTCAGACTCACTAATTATCTAAATCTTTATGCCCATGGTGAATAGAGTCTTTAGTGATTATCTCAAAAAAATCATGGTAAATATATTCAGATGTTATAACACGTTTGAGTTATGGTTGAAGGATTTCTCATTCATTGGGAATATTATCGCAAGAAATGGAATATATGTGGATCTTTAAAAGAAATAAGAAATTAATGGATGGAAATGGAAAACATCTGTGACAGATATCCATATATTCCTTGGGATAACGGGATATTGTCATTATTTGGTGATAAATTTCCCATGATTATCAAACCGTCATACCAATATAACTTTGAAGGGGGTATAATTTTTTTTGGAATAATGAATGTGAAGAAGGATTCATGGGTTTGAAAAGGAGTCTTATCATTTCCCCTGTTCTCATACAACCCACAAGTGTCGAAATTTTCAAATTTTTTCAATGAATCTTTAAATAATGGATTGGGATGTGTGTTGATGTAAAATGACAGTGATTACCAACACATCTAGGAAGTATAAAATGCATTAGAAAACTATTAATCACATGAACTAGATTTGGAATATGTTACTTTTCTTTTAAAATATATAAGAATTATCTATATTTTGAGAAGTATGCAATATATATTGATCAAAAAAGTTTTAAATATATATTAATACATAAAAATTGAATATGAACCAAAGAATATTGTTAAATATATTCATGGTTTGTTACTTTTCAATCAACTACCATCATGGGAAAGCGATCAAAGTGTGGGTTTCTCTATGTAGAAAGGATCCAAAAATTCTATCATTAATGAGAATTAAGAAAGATCCAATCTTCTTATATTTGATGAGGATAGAAATGGGAATCAAAAAAATAAGGGACAATGTCATTCCTTTAAATAATGATTTCTAAAGCATCTCTTGAAGAAATTTTGAAGTATTAATGAAATGATGATGTGGTCATTTAGAAGAAAGTGGAATCTATAATAACATAGAATGCCTTGAAGTTAAATGTTAATGAAGAAGGAACTATGAGATTTAGTTTAATACTATGTGTTCCATCAAATCTAGAGTTAAAGAAAAAACTATTAGTGATGCACATAGTTAGACTTTCTCCATTAACCTAGGAAACACTAATATGTATCATGATAATTAAGATCACTATTGGTGGGATAACATGAAGAAGGATATTGATTATTATACATCAAAGTGCATGGTATGACACAATTTGAATGATGAATGGAATAAGTCTATAGGGATGATGTTTCCATTACCTATAGCAACATGGAAATTGGAAAATATCACTATGGACTTTTTACCAGGCTTCCAATTACATACAAATTAAAAAAGGCTATCTGGTTTATTGTGTATCATCTTACAATGACGACACAGTTCATTGGGATTCGAGAGTATTTTTCACTAGATCAACTAACACAAATACACATCATAGAAGTGGTAAAGCTACATGGTGTACAAATATTGATTGTGTCTAATCAACATCCTTGATTATACTATTATATTTAGAAATTTCTCTAGCATGATCTAAACAGAGAGAAAAACGTTTCCTTGACTTATCACCCTCAAATTGATTAGAACACTGAGTATACTATTGAAACACATGAGGACATGTCAAGAGCATGCTCAATTGACTTCAAGGGAGGATGGGACCGATATATACCCCTGTTTGATTTCTCATTCAATAAAAATTTCCACTCAGGCATCCAAATGTCTCCCTATGAAGAACTTTATGGGAATAGGTGTAGAAAAAAGGCATGATCTGATGAAATGGGTAACAAAAACATCTTGGTCCTGAAATGGTCAAAGAAATTGTATTGATGGTTAAGACAATTCAAAATCAGATTATGGCTTCTTGTATTCAAAAGAATTGATATGATGAAAATAATTAACATGAACTAGAGTTTCATGAAGAAGACATGAAAATCCTCCACATATCTTTGTGAAAGAGTGTGATGAGATTTTGGGGAAAAGGGGAAGTGTTTTCCAAGGTACCTCGTATAACAACCCTGGACTTTATTATAACCTTAATTGGTATTTATTACATAAACTCTTCACATTATACAACATGGATGATCGAGAGGCATATTTTCATTGGGGATTATGATCATTACATAACATCATAAAACATGAATTACAATATATTTATTGAAAATATCATTTACATGACCACTACATTCCCTTGTACATAGCATTGCATTGGATAACCTGAGGAAATGCATAAGAAAAGGGTGAGCTATAAAGCCCAATAAGGGAATAAACATGGAATAACGTGAGGAACATGATATATGTTATACATTAGAAATATCAATGGAGAACAAGAGAAACATGAACATATAGGAATGATAAAGCATGATAATCATATCATGGAAATGTGGCAACAACACTTTACAAGGAATTAGCTTAAGCCAAGGATCATTTCACAGGGAGCAGGATTAAACCCTCATTGCACATGAAGAATGAGTAAAAAATAATTTTACTTGAATTATAATGAGTCAAAACCCTTTTCACATGATGTATCATGAAACTATTATTTACCCAATTCATTGGAGTGCTATTTGGGACCATGCTTCTTAAACATTCTATTTCATGCATAGGTGTTCCACATTGATCATATAACATTGAATCAATCAAAATCATAAGTTATTCCACAATTATATAATTTATAATAAATACATTAATGTACCATTAAATATGTATGTGTGCATAAATTTGAATACCCTTGATTGAAACATGGGTATGGTATTCACTACACAATGATCTTGGTATGGAAAAACACGATACAATATCGGCAGCATAACGACGTGACATAAGGATTCAGGAAAACGATTTTTCTGAGAGAAAAGGGTGTCTTATCATATGAACATGAAATATATATTATGGAGGTCATATAGATACTTTTCTCAAAAAACTTAGTGGAATTTAGATGCATAATAAAAAATAATTACTTGGATGTAAAAGAGGAGAGAGAAATCCCTCACGGAATTTCACCATGGTAACGAGTGTACATGGGAGGAATTAATGAGAGATAAAGGGGTCTCCCATTATCCAAACATAAATTGGGTACTATGGGGGAGGTTCAAAATCATACCCCAACATTTTTAATTGATAACAAAATGTAATAAAACCTTAAAGAAAATTGGAAAAAATGAAAAAGGAAGAAATCCATTACTTGGAAGTGTTATCCCAAAGGCTTGGGATAAGCTTGAGAGAGGCTTCTTGGGAGTTTGGGTAAAATTTTCGGAATAATATAGAGAGGTGGGAATGGGCTGGTCTAACTCCAAAGTCTTTGAGAGAAGAGGAAGTGGGAGCTTTGTTGGGATTATATTGGACAAGAGAGGGAATTATTTATTATTTAGGTTTGGGACACCTCACATTAAACTATCCAAACCACAAAACAGCCCATGGTTTTTGCCCATGGTTTTTGAAAATGGGTAGTGGAAAACAATATTTTATATGTCTAATGGCCGAATATTTTTAAATAATAAGGTCGCTTATGTGGAGTTGAATCACACTCTCAAGGAAAATAATTTAAAAAGACAAAATATTTTATATGCCTTGATGGTTCCACTGATGCTTTGTAAAATAAATCAAACAAAACAAAAATCACATTATTTTAATTTTAAGACATATAATGGCCGAAAAAATGTTTATATTATTTTATTACATCACTATGGAGTAATTATGATGTCATAAAACACATTATATATTTAAATGGTATTTAATTTTTACCCAAAAATTTGACTATCTCATAAAATTATGAAAAATTCACCGTTGGATAATTTCAACGCCCTGATAAAAAAAAATCATTATTTATAATTAATTTTCAAAATATGTGTGTTTTTTACTTGTAAAATAAAAACCAACATTTATCGAAAAATCATGGATTTTGACTAAAATAACTTTCTTACCGTAATAAAAATTACAATTACATTCATAAAATTATATGATAATTTTTGTTTAATAAAAAGTAATTTGATAATAATAATAATATTTTATTAAAATATTTTTCAATTCAAAAATTCATTAATTCATAAAAATAGATTTCTTAGTTGAATGTTAACTAAAAATACTATTTGTGATTTTAAAACTATTTACAAAGTAAAAATAATAAAATGAATTTAAATTCTTTATACAAAAATAATGGACGTAGTCAGAGTGCTAATGTATAATTACACAACCCCTTATAACACCCGCTTATGACTGAAGGGTAAAGTATTCAATGGTGACCGACTCTTGGGGTGGCTCGGATACTATCGCTCGGGTGGTAATCTCTATTAACTTCAACTTCTACCATAGTCGGTTCTTCTCAAGCTTAACATGTTCAAGCCCAGCCCGGGCTTCGTTAAAAGCGAATCCCAATGATTCCATCTCTTTTTCTTGCTTTAAAAAATGAGCTTTATATGGGGAAAGTCTAATGGATGAGGCCATCGCTTCCTTCGTCTGAGTAAAATGGATTTGTTAAATCCCTATATTTATACTAATCATGTGATCAATGTTCAATGACTATATTAGCAACAATCAAAATTCATAATGGTATTTTGAAATATAGATTCATAAAACCAACGAATTTCACATTTTATACAACTATAATAAGACATTAAATTATATGAAGAGGAATTTCCATTAATGAATGTTTGGGTTGTTACACATCAGAAATTTTGATAACATTGATCACATTGGAGTATTCGAATATCAACTAGAACTCCCACCAAACATGTGTCAAGTACATGATTTATTCCAATTATACCTTATAATAAAATACATACTATACCAATATCATGTACTCAATCCATATGTTGTACAATTGGAAAATGATCCACCCTATTAACAGAGCTGATGAATATCTTTGATCGTAGAGACAAGGTCTTATGAAATAAGATACTTCCCCTAGACAATGTGTTTGGGATAAACTACATGTTTGAAGAAAAAACATGGCAACACGAGGAAGTGATGAATAAGAGTTACCTTATCTTTTTTAGTGTGGAAAAAAATTTATAGGGTCGAAATCGATATGGGGCAATGAATCTAACGACCCTAATTGTAATAAACAATTTTTTTCTTTTATTCAACTAAATGTATTATTTTATATTATTGTTAAATAAAACAAATGGAATTATTTTGTTTCATTATAAATTCTTGTATTTATATTATTTATATGTATCATTAACATTGATAATATATTCATTTTATATTGATCACATGGCTATTAAAAATATAGGTTTTATAAAAATACGTTTTTCATAGAAAAATGAATTGATGGACTAAACTAGTAGGACCATACCCTATGAAGACCATTTATCTGTGATTTCAAGAGGTATATAATCTCTGGGATTATACCTAGGACAATACAAATATGTGATAAAATCAATTTAGAATGAAAAAATTCATTTACTAGAGAAGTTCAATCTCATTGAAATCACTACTCCAAACATATTCACCGAACGACCCCATGGAATCCCCAATATCGTGCACCTAACTCTTAGTTTGTATGATATTTTATTAAAGATATATGTATCATGACCCTAGAAAAATTAATATGTACATTATTTAGTATAAAATAATGAATACATTTTAATCCTATTACAGTAACACTATCAATGATTTTTAAATCTTGAATTGTATTTTTGGGTTAATATTCAAATTCAATTAATGAATTTAGGAATTAATGGATTTAAAAAACAATAATATTTTAATAAAATATTATTAATAAATAAATTTTATCATATATAAGTGATCATGTAATTTTTATGAATGGAAATGTAATTTTAAAAAGGGATCAAAAAAATTTATTGTAAAAAATCCGTCATTTTCAATAAATATTGGTTTTTATTTTATAATTAAATTTTAAAACATTTAGGAAACTATTAATAGAAAATAAATTTAATTATTGAAATTATAAATATTAAATTATCTTATGGGTAATTTTTCATAATTTTTCGAGATAGATGAATTTTCAGGTAATAATTAAATACCATAGAAGTATACATTGTGTTTCATGACACCATAATGACCCAAAAACAATGTAATAATTTGTATAAATAGTATCCATAGCCAAGTATATATTTCAATTTGAAGTAATTTAATTTATTTTTTTATTTTTTTACATACATTAGGAATCATCCAAGACTTATAATATATTTTAAGAATTTGAAATCATCTCTTTAAGAGTGTGAATTGCCTCCACATCACCAAGGTTAATATTTTAATAATTTCGGCCATTTAAATTATAAAATATTTTATTCAACTCCCATTTGGAAAAAAAACCTGCGAAAAATCCAATGGATTGTTTGTGGTTCTGGATATTTTATTATGTATAGTCCAAGATAAAGGAAAATACTCTTATTTTCATATATAAACTGTCACATTAACCCATGTTCCTTCACTAAAACTAATTTTAGATTGTAAATACACTTACCGACAAATCCTAGAGTCCCCAAAAGTTTCCCCCATGATCTTAAGAATCACCTTCCAAGACATTGAGTCACACAATCAAGTAAGGGATCTTCCAATCCCCACTTTTTTCAAATTCTCATTTTAATGTTATTTATTTTAATATCCAATATATTATGTTGGGATATTTTATTACATACTCCATTTAAATTATATTATATTTAAAATTTATGATATCCCATTTAACTCTCATTTGTCCCTCATATTATCATTTATTCACACATGTTACCATGACTATCTTTTGTAATGGTACTTTGTTTTCTCCTCTTTCGTTAGCTTTCATTTTTATGTTACAAATTATATATGAAATTTCATATTTAGGTTAATATATTTATATTTCTCTATTACTATCCATTTCATGTCTATATAAATAGATTCCCCTTTCTCTCTCATCAAAAAAATTATGTATATATATGTGATGTCATTTTGTTGAGGTAATTGCACCGTGATTTTCCATGTGAAAAATAATTGTGTAGTGAATATCATACCCATTTTCCATTCAAGGTTATTCACCATTATAAATATATACATATTTATCATATACAATGATGTATGTATTCTAAATTCCTTGACCATTTAAGATGTCCTGATGTTTAATGAATCCATGTTTTTTAATCTACGTGGTTAGCAAAAGCATGATAATGAAATGATTATCAATGGTGTGACCTGATAGCACGCCAATGAATTGGGTAGTGATCAATATCATGATATTACATGTGAAATAGTCTTGGAAGATATCCATATCTCATTCCAATCCTTGTGTAATGAAACTTGACTCACGATCTTTTAGGTGCAATGAGCCTTGGCTGAAACTTAAGTCATGTTGTATGTTGTTTGCTCATTTCCAATGTATTAATTGTCATTATACATCATGTGGTATTATTAATATATGATTTATTATCCATTTATATTAATATCGGATAACTTGTGTTCTCATCTTCATGTTATTCTTTGTATATATATCCAATAATGGGAAATATATCTAACTATTTTCGTATGTTTTTTCCAAGGATATCCCATGCAGTTTTAAGATCGTTGGAATATTATGTTCAGGTCAAGAAAGTTTTCAATAATGTTATTATATATCATGTTGGAAATGTTATGTTTTGTAACAAATTCTCAAATATAATATACTTATCAATATATCAATTTCTATAATGTATTCATTTACATAATAAATTAAGTATTAATGTGTACTAAAGTGATAGTTTTCTATAATTTGGATATAAATTTTCATCGCATGGAATTACTTTTAATATTTCACCAGAACTACGTATTATACTACAACCTTTTCGCCTATGTGATATTCATTCTTGCTGCTGTACTAAAAGTCATTATTAAATCCAATTATTCATCTTTTTACTATTTTCCCTTACAATCCTCCTCCACCTTTAAAATATTATAGCCTTTATCATTCACTATCTCAGTTAATCCATTTATAAACCTAATATATTATTCATCTATAATATTGTAATTCATAATCTTATCTGAGGGTTTTGGTTTTTAAAATTTCATATTTATTATCTAAACTATCTTCATATAATTTTTTGATACATTAAACAACATATAGATTTTTTCATCTTGAATTACTCTGTTAGATTTATTCAATCAGGATATCTAAACATCAATCAATTCATGTGAATATTCTAATTTAATATATGTTCAACTCTTCCTTCTACTTATCCTCATTTATTTTCCTCTGTTCATTTTCTAGGGAACTACTCACATCCACTAGCCTAAAATTTATATGTGTTCATTGTATTCATCCAGTTCTTATACCTTGATTTTTTAACTATTCATTTCCTATTATAGTGCGGACTTCTTTATGAATAAGTTTTATTTTAAAAATTTCCTTCTATACATATTTTCTTAAGATTACTTCATAAGAACATTAACATCCTCATCATATTATTTAAATTTATTATGAAACTTGGCTACAAGGTCCCATACCCTTCCACATAAAAAAATATGTGTGGTTGTTTCTATTTGATATTTATTATTACAATTTCAAATATGAGTAAGAAACTACATATCATCATCCACCTACCATTATTATTTTCACTCTTCCATGATGATATTTTACATGACCTTAAATGCCACCTCATTAGGCTTTAACTTTTCTAATGAAATATTACAAATATTTCATATCATTTAAGCGATATTATTATTTTGTAAACTATCCAAATTCATATGATTTGGAAATTTAACCTCATGTACAGTTAATATTGGGTTAAACAAATAGGAAATATTATATCAATGTTCATAATGATCATACCATCACTGATAGTTTCTAGAAGGCCTTTAATATCTTCCATAATCATGTTATCATGAAAAAAGAATACAATAATTGATTCATTATGGTTAATAATGAATATCTTAAACATGTTCAAAAAAAATTAATTTAGCATCTCAAAATTTTGATTCAACATCATAGGTATTCCACATCAACATTTTATAGATTAGGTTTTTATATTTCTACCCCTATAGAATTAACTACTCTGACATCAAATTCAAATTTCTTTTTATCTATACCAAATAATAACCAACAATCCATTTTTATAGATATTATAAGGAATGAAAATTTTATATTCGTCCATTCATAATTATAGAATATTTTATTTGTTCTGATTCATCTATAGATGAAAATTATTTCCTTCAAATATCAAAATCTATTATGATTATATATTGACATTTCATATAATAAGTGAAAATTTTTTACTTTTAACCTATATAGTATGATACTAATTTTCATAACCACTAGGATGAATAATATATGATGGATAGGGGTTGTTAGGGTATATTTGATAAAATCAATTTCCATTAATAATATTTTTTTGGTAAAATAAAAGAGAGTGATTAGTTACAGCGATTACCTATTCTTTGAAACGACTACTATAGATATCTAATAAAAGACTACAGAGTTGGACCTTTGTGGTGAGAAAAACATATATAATGTCTCTGGGAATGTTTATAAGATATGTTTTTTGATTTTTGTAGTGATATAGGTCTCATGGAGGTTAAATGTGATAAGGGGGTGGTGTCAGTTTAAAATGAAGGTCTGGAGCACTTTTGGAATTTCAAAAAATTTAAATTTATTATAAATTAAATATCAAAAAAATACTAACAAGTTGAAAGGGGTTCAAACAATATATTTTATATGGGGGTAATACCATAAAAAATATATTATATATATTTTTTCTATAATTTTGAACATTATTTTTCTTATTAACCCTTAGTTAACTTATTTTAATTTTAACAACATAATGATATATTAATTATTAAAAGGAAAATATTTTTACTTATATGTTTTCAATTGAATAAAATATGGCTAATTTATGAATTTTTATACCGTAATTTATCCACTTTTTCTTTACTTAGTATTTTTAATATTTTTAAATAAATTGATAAAAAGTTTTTTTATATAATATTAGTAGTTTCATTTTTCCACTATTCATTATATTACTTTATGAAAATAAATCCAAAATTATCACATAAATAGAATTAATTTAATACACCAACAACATATCCTATTCACATGAATTTTTTTTTTAAATTATTGATTATGCTAAATTATATTTATTTTAATATTTTTAATAACATTTAATTTATTTTTTCCTTAATTTTTTAATTGTTGCATCAGTATTGTGAAATTAATTATGAAAACTATATCTTCCATAAAACTTAAAAAAAATATCATCATTTATATACACCATTTAGATTTCATAATAATATATATAGTTGATCAAAACTTATATTTAACCCCATATTAAAAATATTATACTTATTAAAATTAGAGTGTGGCATTTTGTCACTCCGTTTTATTTTAATAATATTTATTTCATTTTGTGGAAAACATGCCAATTAAATTTTTAATTTAAAAAATCATGTGGTAAGGGTATAATTATCAATATAAAACAAAATTTGGGCATATTCTATTTTAGATTTACTAATATTTATAATAAAATTTTTACTATTAATTAGTGGATATATCCTTAACCATGGTAAAAAAACATTGTAAAATTACAAATCATGTTTTCCAAAAATAAAAGGGAAATAAATAATAAAATTTTATCTTTTGTGTCGAAATATATAATATAATTTTATAAATTCAATTCAAAAAATATTCAGATATTAACTAATAAATTAACCCTATATATGGAACAAAACAACTAGTTTTTAAAGTTATATCTTTCAAATGATTGATAAGTTTTTATAGCCAATTCAATGAAAAATTGATTAAAATGAACTAAATTTTATTATATTGCAAAATTTGGATCTATTTATACATTAAATTAAAAATATATATAATTTAACTCTATCAAATATTTTGACAACGAAGTTGTGTTCTTCTAAAATTTAGTATTTCTAGTTACTCATCAATACCTGAAACAGATCATAAAAATACCTAAAATAAAACCAATGTAAATTTTGATATCCCTATTTCAAAGAATACGTTGATTATGTAAAATTTAATTTATTAATGTTTTATAAAATATATTGAAAATAAGTGTTCTATTAAAATGATGTTAATGATTTTTTTATAAAAAGAAATATTTTATGTGTACAATTGGATTTATTCTTATATCATCTCTTGAAAACACACAAGATTAATATTAAGAATTATTATAAATTTATAATACATATATTTCTTTAATATAATCGAAAAAGTTTCATTTTTTTGTTTATTGGTATAAAACATGGCGGTCTACATTTGAATAGTTTTCTAGAAATAGAATATTTTTTTACATGTGAAAACAATACTTTCCTAATTCCATAAATCGTATCAATATCCAACATTATATTGTATAGTTTATAACATTATTGTTTATATAATAAAAATATTTTAAATATTCTGCATATAAAATCAATGTTTCAGGTAACGTATGCTATGGTGATGTTTTGTGTAGTAAAATATTAACATGGTGTAGAATGAAATTAAATATGGTAAAGAAAAACATATTTAAAAAAATTCATAAATACATAAAGGTGTACATTATATCCCACTTAAAATGAATTTCATCCTCACAATTCATATCGTTTATCCAATGATTAATACTTTTAATTTCATTTCAAAGAAACCCACATCATTAAAATTAATTATAACCTCCATTTTAAATTGGAGATTTGGAAGCATTATGGTATACCAAAGGTACTCATAATAAGGTTTTCATATTGGATAACATTGGTGGGATGTGAACACATATAAATTTAATATAACACTAACCATTATGTTCATATGGAGAGTGATAGAGAACATTGTCCTATGGAGGTTAAAAATTATAAAGCTATAAATGTATAATGATCTATGGGACCATTTCATTTATCTAAAAAGAAGGTACTAGTATAAATTTTTTTTCAAGATAATTTTACTAATGGGGTATAATTTTCACAATAATATATACTCACATGGTTTTAGGGAAACCTCAACCTTTATTTTAACTTGATCAATTTCCAATTCATCTCTTATTCAATGAAAAATGATGTTGAAATTATAATGACTGATAAAATTGTGGATGATAATATCCTTAAAAGGATGACATGTCACTACTTTTATCTTTAGTTATCATTAAATAACATGTTATCTAATAAACTTAAGTCTTTATATTTCAAAACATTAATGTAATGACCCACGGTGTTTAATGGAAATTCATTTCTTATAATTATGTCATATAATCACATGAAATCACAACATAATGAAGTAATAAGTTTTATGTGACCCTTATGCATAATTTAGTCACTTCTATTATTTGAATTTCCAAAATATGACATACACGGTTGTGGCTAGTATGTTATTTGGAGTCTTATAAGAAAAAATTAATTTTTGAAGAATAGTAACCTACCCTTATGAATAGTAACCAAACCATTAAAAATATATAAATAATATTAAGGTTGAAAGTATGATATACATATATTTTAGAATAAGTAAATGAATATTTTAAAATTGGTATTTAAAAATAAATTAGTATTTTATTTAAATATAAAATTATTCATATTTTGACAAATATGTTTTAAAAATGGTCTTCATTTTTTTGTTTTACACATCAAAAAATGGATGAGGTGATTTTTTGGGATTTTTCTGAAATTCATGAATTTTTGGTGAATAGAACTAAATACATTATAATTTAAATCCCTTATTCATAATATCACAAGAGATGTAAGAAAACCAAATCAAGAATTCACATGAATTTATGAATATTCTTTTTCTTGGAATCATCAGTATTTCTATTCTTGAGGGAAATTATTAAACCAATGATTAAAAAATTAGAAAAGTATCCTCTCCTCAACTATAACCCCCTCCTACCACCTCTTCTCTTCTCTAATACCTTGTTCCTTGATAATATTTTTCCCAAATCCCTCCCTACGATCCTCCCCACTTATAAAGGCCCTTAGATTTTCAAATTATTAAAACCTCTCCCCTTAAGTGGTTCTCAAAGGAGATAAACTCAAGAGTTGAATTCCTCTTTCCAATTCATTTATTTATTTTACATTCTCGTCATTGTTATTTTTTCCTCACCTCCATTCATCCAAATGGTATGAAAACTCCACTAACATAAATGTAATGGTATTTTTTTATTCTAATTGGATATTTCATTATCATCTCTCCCTTCTCAACCTTTTATTTGAATGAAATAAATACACTATTTGAGATGTGCTAATTTAGCACATTCAGGGACAATAGTTTATCAATTTCTATTATCATATCTAATTTTAGTAAGGAAACCTTTTGTGTTATGGTTGAAACATATTTTTTTTTATTTTATATATCATATTTATGGTTCTGTAATCATTTTGTACAAATGGTATTATGCTATAAAGAAAAACATGTTCATTGTAATCAAACCCACTAATTAACCTAAATAGTTATCACAATTGTTTTATATAATAATTGATCTCCACTACCAATGAAGAATGGATTTTTACAACCATGTAATATTATTTTTCTTCAATAATAACCTATGAATTCAATTTTGGACTACCATTCTCATTTTACATTATTATTCATTCATAATTAAACCGGTAATGAATGTTATGAAAATTAACAGACCCGAACAATAAAATTTAACATCTTACACCATCAAAAAAGACAGGAATTTAGTTAAATAGGTAATAATAAATCTATTAAATATAGATGAGGTTTTGAAATTACTAAATAATAAACCTAATTTGTTTATTCGGGTCATTAATAACATGTGGTGAACACCACCAGATTTAAGGTAAGGGATCCTCTACATTTCACTCTTAATCAAGACGTCCTCTATTATAGTCCATTTTATGTGTAATCCATAATTATGGGATATTATTACCACCCTTCCCATACTACACTCATTATTTATATGAGATTAGTAACCCCTTTTCTCTCTCATCATTCCCTCTTAGGAACACTCGACACCATGCTGATAAACGGTAACAAATTCTACCCTAACCTTCTTTGTCCATTTGGTTTTCCTTATATTTCATTATATAAAAATGGATTTATCTTATCTATTCATGTATATATTCTAAATGATTTATAGTTTTATAGAATTCATTCATGAAGACCCTTTCATCAATCTATGTTGAGTATATACATGTTTTTAAAGGATTCCCTACATACAACAATATGATAAGCAAACTTGTTTTAAGGGAACATCCCTAATTTTTACCAAATTTCAAGTGCACTAAATCCTCTATTTTAGTCCAAATTTTTTTTACACAATCAGGATTCTTATTATTAAAACCTGTTTGGTTTTATTCTAGTTTTATATAAACGATTTTCCATATTTATATTTTAAAAGCTATATAGTATTTTCCTTAAAACTACACATAAATGTTTTAATGCTAATGTTTTTCAAACACATTTCATAAATGTTTTTACTTATATTTGACACTACATACCATGTTATATTCCTATTTTACCATATAAACGTCCATGTATGTTCTAATACCTTTTTTTCATGAACACTTTCATGATACGCCCATTGGTTATGCTTTATGTCAGGATTGTGGAATCAAATTCTTTCTATGGGTTCCCTTATGTTTTTGTATGGATGATTATGTATGATTATTTATATGGCAATCATATTCATGAAAATTTTGATATGGGTGTTCCATATAGATCTCCAACACATTCAGTAAAGTCAAGTCTCATGAGATGCAATGTGAAATGGGATTGGCGGGTAGCCTTGACCCATTACACAATGGTTAATAGGATTGACGGTTAGCCTCGACCCGTATTACAATGGGAAATGGGATTGGCAGTTTTCCTTGACATGTAATACTATGGGAAATGAGATTCGAAGTTAACCTTGACACGTACTACTATGTGAAATGGGATTGGTTGTTATCCTTGACCCATACAATTACGGGAAATGAGATTTGTGGTTAGCCTTAACTAGTACATAAAATATCTTTTATGAATATGACTGCATTATACGATTCCGTGTTTATATGATCCCATTTTTATATGATATGATTCCATATGTTCCATGATTTTGATATCATTATGTCATGCCTCCTAGCTCTCAGGCTTAAGCTATATTCTTATGTTCATTCCCTTACTGGGATTTTTAGCTGATCCCTTTGTCAGTATGTTCCTTAGGGTACCCTATTTAGATGTAAGGGCTCAAATGAAGCTAGGATATTTTTATGGATATTAAATAATGAATTGTTTTTAGCCCCATGATTTATGTTTTATGTACCTAGTATTCCAAGACAATAGACATAACAATCCATGGAATGTACTATGATGTATAATTATGATTAAAATATTGTAATGTAATAGGTAAATGGCATGGGTCACTATATTTGTTATCAGAGCATGGTCATGTTAATTTTTGATATTAGTAATAGAGAACCTTAGTGATAATCTTATTGATGATACTAGTATAAGAAAGAATCCCTGAATTTTGGTAAGTATTAAGTAAGTGATTTTTCAAGAAAATACATCCATGTCTAGATATAAATATGCAGAGAAGCTCTGGCACAGTTGTAACTAGAAGTAAAAACCACAACAAGGAGTTTTTTGCATGACCCAGGGTATCCTGGTACATGACAACATGACTTTCTGCACTCTTGATATTAAAACTCCCAAGGGATATACTTTGGTCAATTAATAAGATTAGTATATACCATTATTATAAGAATAAAATAATCTCATAAGAATATATATAAAGAAATAGATCAATGATAATCTATTTTGAAACATAAGGAACCACAAGATATGATATAATTCTCCTCTACATGTTTATCCTTTTATATTCAAATGTTTCCTTTTTTATTATCAATAAATATATATCCAAGACCTCTAATGGTACTTTCATTTTCTTAGTTAGTGGAGGTAAAAATAACAACACATTCCAACAATCGATTTGAGAGAAAATGTGAATATTCCCCTAATGATAGGCCTGATATGATAGGAACGGGTACTGAATACTTCATGACAGTACTTTCCCAGCTGGCTCAAGTTATGATTAATAACTTGAATCATGTGGAACTCCCTCCTCATACAAAGAAAGATAATGTTGTTGTATAATCCTCCATATGGAAAAGGCCTCCCATGTTTAGAGGATCTTATGATCCCTCCTAATAGTACTATGGATTAACTCCATTGAAAAGATATTATCCATCCTATAGTGCTCAGAAGAGAAGAATGTTGTACTTGCGGTCAATAATTTTGATGGGGAAGCTAATTAGTGGTGGACACTGATCAATCATACAATGTCTTAATTGGAAATGGATTCCATCTATTGGGAGGAATTAAAGAGGATGTTATTCAATAAATATATTCCTTAAATCCTCCAAATATATATGGAAGGAGAGTTCCTCATACTCAAGAAGAAAGAAGATGAGTCCATCAGGGAATATAACACAAAATTTTCAAGGCTATAATGTTATGCCTCTAGATTTTTCATGATCACCCAAATCAAGGTGGATCTCTTATTTAGTTGATGAAATATAATCCTATGAAAAGAATTGGTGATTAGAAACATTGATAGGTATGAAGAGATTTTCCATTAGGACCTCGATGATGAAATGGAGATTAGAGACTCTCAGTGTTCTTGGGGACCCTGTGATAAGAACTTCAAAATAGAGAACAACATGATTGGTTTGACAAAAAAATCCCATGATAGAAATAAGCCGGACTTTTCTCCTAGTAAATTTAGTTGGAAGAAGCATCTAGGAACTGTCTGATGGGAATAAATTATTTCTTCAATTGTGGAATGTTTGGTATTATAGAAAAAAATACCAATGAGACATGTATAATCCCACTAATATAGAATAATAAATGAAGGTTCAGATCAACACTCATCCTGTAGTGAAATGTTACAACTTCATGGATCATAGGCATTATGTGAAAAATTTCCCTAAGCTGAGGGTTATTGGAGGAAACCAGCAACAACCTCCAAGACAACATTGAAGGTATTATTCTATTTCTACTGTTGTGGTAGATCAAGATAATGATGTGGTGATAGGTACACTAGTTATTTATTCATGAATTGAAAATGTACTATTTGATTCTGTTTTAGTGCATTCTTCCATATCATTCATGTTTACAAAAACTATTCATACAACACCTTATATTTTGGAGGAAATGTTATCCATGAGAACAAAAAATAGGGAAATTATTGCATCCATGGTTTGTAACTCCACCTCAGTTAATGTTTTAGGACTGGGCCTCCTAAAAAATCTAGTAATAATTCCTTTAGTGGATTTTGACGCAATATTGGGCATGGATTGGATATATTTATACAAGTCCAACATCAACTGTTAGTAATGGGAGATCACTATTCACATCCCAAAGCATCCTCCAATTCTTTACATGTGTAACTAGGAAGCTGAATCTCCTTTGTAATCAGTGTCTCAAGTATGGATATTTCTTCCTTATGAGTTATAATATCTTGCTCAAATGACTGAGGTAAATAAGATAATCATTAATGAATACAAGCCTATCATGAGGTACTACACTCATGTATTTACAAAGGAGTTGCATGGTTTTTCTCATAACTGAGTGGTTGAGTTGTAATTTGAAATTTTCCCTGGATCTATAACTATATCAGAGACACCTTACAGAATGGCCACCGTAGAACTAGAAGAACTAAAGAAGCAGTTATAGGAGAATCAAGAGAGTGGTTTTATACACTCTAGTGCATCACCACGGGGTTCTCCAGTTATCTTCATCAAGAAGAAGGATGGATCAATGTGCCTCAGTATCGATTATCGTGAGATCTATGAAATCATGATAAATAACTAGTAGCCCCTTCCATAGATAGATGACCTGTTCGATCAGCTTTCTGGGGCCAGTTTTTTCCCAAAAGTGAACCTTCAATCGGGATATCACCAACTGAAGTTGTGGATGGGATTTATTCCCAAGACTACTATTCGAACAATGTATGGAAACTATGATTTCATAGTGATTCCCATAAGAATCACTAATTCTCAATAAATTTTAATGGATTTAATTAATAGAGTCTTTAGATATTACCTCAACAAATATTTGGTACAATTTATTGAAGACATTATTATATACTCAAAGAGAATGGAGCAACACGAGGAGCTTTTGAATATTGTTTTAAAGACTTTACAAAGAGAGAATTAGTATGAAAAGTATAGAAAATGTGAGTTCTAGATGGAGAAGTTATCACTCATATGGAATGTTATCACCAACAATGTGATATTTGATTCCCCTTTAAAGACAAATGCAATTGAATAGTGGCCGAAGACAACTTATGTAATAGAGATCCACAGCTTTTTGTGTCTAGCTGGGTATTATCGAAATTTTTGGAAGAGCATGTAAGGATTGTCATGCCCAATGAACAACCTGACATAGAAGGGAGTAAAGATTCCTTGGACTTCGGAATGTTAAGAATGATTTAAGGAGATGAAAAAGAGGCTTATCACTGCACTAGTACACATACTTCCAACAAGTGTAGAAATATTTCTGGTGTACAGTGTTACTTCAAGGAATGGCATATGCAGTTTGAAAATCCAAAATAATAATGTGATAACATATTCTTCAGGGAAGCTAAAAATTCTTGAGAAAAACAATCCCACGCATGATCTAGAGTAGGCAGTCGTGATCTTTGCATTGAAAATATGGAAACATTATCTCGATGTGGGGAAGTGTGAGATATATAGTGACCACAAGATTATAAAATATATATTCATATATAAAGAGCCTAATATGAGCCAGCGAAAATGGATAGAGCTCATTAAGGATTATGACCGATCAATCCACTACCATTCTGGTAAGGAAAACATGGAGGTAGATGGTATTAATAGAAATGATCATGAATCTTTATCAAAGATGAGAATTGAAAAGGATATGATCTTATTATATATTCATAGGATCGACAAGGGAATCATTAAGGGTGGAAAATCATCAATAATCTCTAAAATAATTCCCCAACCATCCCTCATAGATAATATAAAGGATTCTCAAATAAGTGATGTGGATGTTCAGAAAAGGGTGGAAACTATCAGAAATGAGAAATCATTTGATTTTAAAATTATTGAAGAAGGAGTTATAGGATTTAGGTCATGATTATGTGTACCATCAAAACGTGACAAAAATAATGATATTTTGAATGATAAACCTATATAGACCTTATCTATTCACCCATGGAGCATAGAGATGATTCACGATCTCCATGAAAACTTCTGGTGGAACAGTCTGAAAATGGAGATTGTTGAATATACATCAAAGTGCATATTATGTTAGTAAGTGATGGCTGAGAGGAAAATGACTAATGGGATGATAAAACCACTACCCACACCAACTAGTAAATGGGATAACATTTCCATGGACATTTTCAAGGGACTTCTAATGAAATCCAGAGGAAACAATGATATATTGGTCAATATGGATCGTATTACAAATACAGCTCACGTTATAGCAATTTGAGATGTCTTATAATTGGATAAAATTTCATGGATTTACATCAAATAATTTTTAAGGATACATTTAGTACCACTACATATTTTCTCTAATCATTATCATATATTCACCTTGATGTTCTATAAAAGTCTCCAACATGCTCTAAACAGTGAACTGGTCTTTAGTATGACCTATAATCCTCAAAGTGATGACCAATATGAATGAACTGTTTAGACACTGTAAGAAATGTTAGAAGCATGTTCTATGAATTCAAAGGAGAATGGACAAAAATATTTCTTCAGTTGAATTCTCCTACAACAGCGATTTCCACTCAATAATTTGAATGGGCACATATGAATCCCTTTATGGGAAAAGGTGCATAACACTGACATGTTGGGATGATGTCAGTGAGCGTAAGCTGCTAGTATCTGAAATGATCGAAGAAATGGGGGAGAAGGTGAAAACCATTTAGTAGAATATCAAGGAAGACTAATGTTGATAGAAGAGTTATGCAGATAACCATTGATGAGACCTTGAGTTCAAAGTCAATAGCAATGTATTTCTACACATATATCCCTCGAAGAAGGTCATGAGGTTTAGAATGAAAGGGATGTTAAGTCCCTGGTACATAGGCCCCTTTGAGATCTTTGATTGAGTCAGAGTTTTGGCCAATGGACTGACACTTCCACCTACTATGGAAAAGGTATATGATGTATTTAATGTGTCCCTCTTAATGACATACATACCAGACTATTCACATGTACTGTCTTTAGAGTTGGTACAGTTGGAGGATGATCTTTCTTACAAGGACTATCTAGTGAAGATCTTGGATCATAGATACAATGTTATATGCAACCAGAATACCCATATGGTCAAGGTAATATGTAGAAACCATAAGTAAAAAGTGGAAACCTGGGACGTGGGGGAGGAAATTAAGGAAAATTACCCGCTCCTATTTATGGCCAAGAATTTAAAATTAAATTTAATGGGTGGAATTTCTTGTGGGGGGAAAATGTAATGACCCATAATTTTTAATGGAATTTCCATTCTTATAATTATGTCGCATAATCACATGAAATCACAATGAAATGAACTAATAAGTGATATGTGAACCTAAAGAATAATTTTTTCACTTTTGTGATTTAAATTTCAAAAATCATCCATACATGGTGGTGCCCAGTATGTTATTTTTAGTCTGATAAGAAAAACATAATTTTTTGGGGAATAGTAACCTACCCTTATGAATAGTAAAATACCCTTAATAATAGTGATATACCCTAATTAATAGTAACCATAACCTATGATAATATATAAATACTATTCATGTTAAAATTATGATATACCTAAATTTCAGAATAATTAAATGATTTTTTTAAAATAGGTTTTTTCAAAATAAATTATGATTTAAATTTAATATTAAATTAACCATATTTTCAAACTTATTTTTTAAAAATGAATTCAATTTTTCAATATTACACATAGAAAATTGGTTAGGGTTATGTTTTCTTATTTTTTTGAAATACATGATTTATTGGTGAATAGTAAAATACATTAATTTACCGTATAAATACATTATAATTTAAATACACTATTCCTGACATCAAAAGTGATGTATAAACCCAAATCTCGAACTGAATTGAATTTATAAAAATTCATGGTTTATAATCATCAATATTTTTGATCTTGATGGTAATTAATAAACTAATGATAAAAATTTTAGGAAAACCCTCCTCTCCTCCACTATAAAATTCCCCTCACTCCATCTTCTCTTCACTCCTCTAAAGCCATGTGCCTTTCCAATATTCTTCACAAATCTCTCCCCAATATCCTCCCCCATGTCCAAAATACCATAGTCTCTTCAAAATACCAAACCCTCTCCCCTTAAGAGGATCTCAATAAAGATAAACTCAATAGGTAAATTCCACTTTCCAATTATTTTATTTCCTTCAAGTTCTTTTCTTTATTGTTTTTTTCCTCACCTCCATTTACCCAAATGGTATGATAACTCCAGTAAAATATATGTACTGGAATGTATTTATTCTAATGGGATATTTCATTAACAAATCTCCCTTCCCCACCTTTTATTTGAATGAAATGAAAACACTGTTCGAGATGTGGTAATTTAGCACATTCAAGGACAATTGTATATCAATATCTAATATCATCATTAATTTATGTAATTAAACAATTTTTGTTATTGATGATATGGATTATTAAATATTTTATATATCCTAATTATGGTTCTATAATAATTTTGTACAAATGTTATTATTTAATAAAGAAAAACATGTTAATTTTAATCAAACCCACCGATTAACCAAAACAGTTATCACAAAGGTTTTATATAATAATTCATCTCCATACCCAAATATCGAATGGATTTTTAAAACATTGAAATCTTATGATTTTTCAATAATATCCTATGAATTCAATTCTGGACAACCATTCTCATATTACAGGATTATCATTTCATAAGTAAACTAGTAATGAAGGTTAAAGAAACAAACAAGACCTAACAATAAAATTGAAGATAATAACCTATCAAAAAGGATAATAATGAACATAAAAATGTTATACTAAATAGATTACATATATATAATGTTTAAAAATTAATTATTAGTAAATCTAATTTGTTTATTTTGGTCATTAATAACAAGTGGAGAACATCACTAGACTCAATGTAAGGGATCCTCTCCATTTCACTCTAAATCAAGTTTTCCTCTCTGCTATGCCTTTTTAGTTGTAATCCCTAATGATGGGGTATGACTATGCACCACCCCATTACTTACCTTGTGATTTATAAGTTATGAGAAACCTTTTTTCTCTCTAATAATTCCCTCTTAGGTACACCCGACACCATTCTTATAAACCTTAACTAATTCTACTGGAACCTTCATTATTATTTCATGCTTCCTTATCTTTCCTTATATCAAAATTGATTTATTTCATCTATTTATGAAATTATTTTAAATGTTGTTTATTTATAAAAAATTCATTTACTATGATCCTTTCATCAATCTTTTTTGGTGATATACATGTTTTTAAAAGATTCCACCCTTAGAACTTTCCAATAAGCAAACCCATTTTAAGAGAACTTCCCAAATTTTTTAACAAATTTAAAGTGCACTATATCCTTTTTTTAAGGCACCATTTTCGTTATAAAATCAGAATTTTTTTATTAAGAAATATTCATTCGTTTAATTCATGTTTTTTATAAAATATTGACCTCTTTTCTATTTTAAAATCTCTATAGTATTTTCCTTAAAACCGCACAAAAATGTTTTGATTATAATGTTTCTAAAATATATTTCTTATATGTTTTCAATTTTTACATAAAATACTATTTTATATTCATATTTTTCCTTATGAACATCCATTTATGTTCTAATCTATTACTTTCATGGACACTTTCATAACATACCCATCGGGTTTTCATTATGTTAGGATTTTGGTACCCATTTCATTCCATGGGTACACTTATTTTTATGTATGGTTGATTATGTATGATTATTTATGTGGAAAGAATATTGATGAAAATGTTGAGATGGGTTCCCCTAGATTGATCTCTAATGCATGGGGTATAGTTAAGTCTCATGATATGTGATGTCAAATGGGATTGGGAGTTAGCCTTGACTTGTACTATAATGGGAAAAAGGATTGGCAGTTATCCATGACTATTACTACAATGGGAAATAGGATTTTCAGTTAGCCTTGACCTGTACTACTCTGGGAAATGGGATTGGAGGTTAGCCTTGACCCATACTACTATGGGAAATGGGATTGGAAGTTAGCCTTAACCTATTCTACTATGGGAAACAAGATTGGCGGTTAGCCATGACTCATACGAGAGACAGGTTTTATAGTTATTCCACATTTATTTGATTCCATGTTTATATGATCCAATGTTTATATCTTATGTTTTCATATGTTACATGATTTTTATATCTTTATGTCATGCCTCATATCTCATGTTCTTAAGATTTATTCATATGTTCGTTCCCTTACTGAGCTTTTTAGCTCATCCCTTTGTTTGTGTGTTCCCCAGGGATCCATATATAGATGTAAGGGCTCCATGGAAGCTAGGATATTTTTATGGATAATAAATTAAGAAGTGTTTTTTTATCCCCATTATTTTTGATTTATGTACCTAGTATTCCAATACATGAGACATTATGATCCTTGGCTTGGATTAGGATGTATGATTTTTCTAAAATCATATAATGTTATATGTAAAAGGAATCACTTGATATAATTAATCTGTAATACCTCCTTCAAAATTCAATGTAACAATTTTAATAAATTTTTTCCCTTATAAAACAACCAAAATATTGTTATCCAATACATTAAAATAATTTCACTATGTTTATCATTTATCCCTTAAAAACATGATTTAGATTTTAATTTTCTAATACCAAATATTTTAATAACATTATTATGTATTCTCTTGAAACATTGTGATAACATGAATTACTATAATACATTAAGGAAAACATTCGTGATTTAATAAATTATCCGTTTCCTCATAACATAAATGAAAAAAATGTTAAATTCAGTCTATGATATCATAAATCATGTTTCATTTTCCCATTCCCATGATCATCGATATTATCCCATTATTTTTTTTATAAGAAAACATATTATTTAATTATCTAAAAAAAAAATTTATGGTTATCCTCCCCTTAATCACATGTTTTTAAAACATAACACCTAACCACCTCAATCACTTTATAGGTTTACCAGAACAATTTAATAGGTACACATAAATCCAAATGGAAAAACTATTTTAGGAAAATAAATATATGTTTCATTATTCTATTATACCCTAAATGTACATTTATATTAGAATTCCTTATTTCAATTACATAAAAACTCAATCATTCCATGACTTCATTATCATACTCTACATCCCAAATATTTAATGCATGATATTTCCATTAATCATTCTATTTATTAGTTTTATGACATCGATCACCATCGTTAGCCCATAGATTTGGGCACCGGTTCGCATAATGACTATTTTTATTACACTTATATCACTGATGTGTTGGTGGTGAATTAGTCATGATCATATTTTCCTTTATTTAATTCACTACGTAATCATCATAATTAGAAATTAGTGATCATTATGTCATGCCTTTCCTCATTTAAATCACACCTCAGATCTATTCAAACAAAATCATTGATGATTCCTCTCACATTTCTGGCATGTAGATGGTTGGAATTTCTATCAACTAGGTTATTTATATGTTCTTTCATGGGACTATATGTTCCATGTCATCCAAGAACAATGATAATGATGTGTATGTAAAATTACCATTTCCACCTTAAGAGCTTATCTTAAATTTTTTTTCCAGTTATATTAAAGTATCTTATGGCTATAACCCTTTAAAGGCTTGGTAAAATCCCATTGAAAAGTCCAAAAATATTACATTCAGGTTGGATAATAATAACATAATCATACCTCACATGACTTTTGATATTTTACCCATAGTTAATTTAAATTCATCATTAATTTTCATTATCTCGTCGAACTCCTTTGGTATAATCGTACAAATATAAGGAGGAATGTACTTATACAAAAATATGATCACGAATACATCCCTTTCTAGGGATACAATGTCATCTTTTTTCCTCTTATTGTTGATAATATTCTACCATTGATCTTCTTCACTTTTAAAATTATAGAAGGCCCAAATGAATTTCTCTTTTTCTAAACATTAGAGAACAGAAAATATCTTTTCAGTGGTACATATCCATTACTCAGACACTAGTGGAACAAAATTCCTACTCAAAGAAGGTGGATTCTACCTTATAATAGACTCAATAGTGTGGTGTTACTTTCTTTTTCTTATTCTAATGTTCAGCCTAATTCTTATGTTGAATATACTATGTGAGTATAACACCAAGATTTTATATTCATTGTCCCATAACAATTGGTTACTAAGGAGGAAATTTATTAAATTTACTATCTCATCCATTATTAACATGGTTCCTTTTAGATCCATCCTTTTAATAAAATGAAACATTTATTCTAAGTAACACTAATCTTATTGGTATAACAAGATAATCAAGAAAAAATAGTTATAAAACATTAATATATAACACCATTGTTTTAATCCCTATTTATTCAAAATCATTATGAAAACTCCAAGATTGTGAACTATAATTATAATTATTCTTAGGTATCAAACTAAGGTTTCTACATCCTAGTTTCCAATGGATGACTACACCATTTCTCTTATACCAACTATAATGACCCAGAATTTTTATACATGGATATAGCATATTTTTAGATGAATATTCACTACATTAAATAAACACATACCTGAGTATTGTAATATATTATTTCCATTGTAAATATAGAAAACAATGTTATAATTTTGTGAATTATATTCAACATCTTCCATCAATAAAACCCCATTTAGTAAACTTACAAAAAACCTTTCTTTCTACCCATGGAAATGAAATATAAGAAAATGGGTGTGCTCAAATGGTATGTAAGGATAAACATGGAAGAAACCAATTAATTATCTTATAAAATCATAAGATAATAAATATGGGTATGTTATCATGATCATAACATAAAATTTCATACCCAACCTATCATGGATCTTAATCATGTGTTATGGGATAAAACATTACGTGGAAATAATAAAATGAAACATCCTCATAACACATTCTTATACCATATGTTCTAGTCAAAAATATTTGTGGAATCATCATAAGTATGGTAAGATACCATTTCAAGGTAAAATACCAATACTCATTGATATGTCTGTTTCACCTCTTTCCCTAAATGAATCAAGAACCATGACTTTATTCTCATCAATGATCCAACACGTCAACTAATTTACATGAACTATCTCATGAGATATAATTCATTAGCTAATGAATTGGAAGGTTATAAAAGTCTCATCACTTAATTCAAACTAAACACATTTATTCCACATAAATATAAATCACTCATCACATCATGACCCATATAAATAAATGAGTTTTCTAAAAAATTCATCATAACACAACCCATGGAAAAGAAATAGGTTCCCTAAATATCATGCCATCACATATATATAAACAATTAAGAGAAAAGATATGAATGGTATACTAGGGGAATACCATTTTAATGAATAATAACATCAATAAAAGTCATATTATATGGAAAAATAAATTATGAATCATTACAATAAATTTATTTAGAGGAAAATATCCTTTCATTTATGAATTGTTTTCATAAGACACACATTTTTAAGGGAAAAATATTTATTTTAAAATAAAATAATATGTTTATAAGTGAAGCATCAAGGAATTAAGGCACCATAATAGAATATAAATTCATTCATTCTATATAATTTTAGAAAATATTACTTTCTTACTTTTCCCAAAAAATCACAAATTACTTCGTTTAGAAAACAAAAAAATCATTCTTTTATAAATTATAGTAAAAAGTCAGACATGGGTAAAAAAACATTAACTATTCATAGTTGAATATTAAAAAACTGATAAAAACCTTTTTTTAGAAAACATGGATGTGGAAGATAAATATTCCCCAATGGAGTTCTAAAAATAAACAATCTAAAATGTGGATGAGATTGTGAAATAAACCCTTACAACATTATAATCAGTTGAAGCATATTGCCCATGAAAAAAATATATTATTGTCATTTAAATACACTAATCATTATAATAAAATTCAAAAAATAAATTCATGGGCATTATATACACCATAGAAAAAAATAAGTTGTGTATATGGCATGTGTCCACAGAGATAAAAGTGAGAAAATATCCTCTCATTAGACTTGACATCCTTCATACACATTAAAATTTTCTGTATACGAAAAAATATAAAATATAAATATTATATATAACCATATTCATATATATAATACCATATATTTTTTACTGATAACTATATATTACTAACTCATTAATAATTCCAAATTTAATTTATATTTCAGGTAATAAATGTTTTTTAAGTATATGTTATGACATGTTATTCTTAGTCCTCATACATAGATAATTATTTAATAATATTCATAAATATAACCATGGTAATTAACATATATATTCCATATATATGTATTTATTGTATCTTTAAATATTATCGATATAAAATAAAAAACATCGTTAATGGAGATAGTTATCAATATGTACACATGAACTCTATTTTCCTTTTCTATTGGAATTAAAAAAAATAAAATTATATGAAATATTGTTATAAATAATCATTATTATGATATATATATCATGTATATTCAAAAAAATCCTTATTACCACCCGTGTAAAATTTGTGTGAAAACAAATCACATTGAATCATAGAGGTGGAATGTCATATATACGCATGAGCAACATTATCCTTTACCAAACTATTAACTTGTAAATAGGTAGATATGATATTAACATTACATATTTATAATAATTTCATAAATAACATAGATAATCATGAAAAAAATCATAATTTTCATTCATTAAATATGATAATGGAAAATGATTTGAATCTCTATGTGGAGACAGTATGTATTACGTACACACAAGTGATACATTCCCTTCTTGTTTGATAGTAAAGGGCTTGTATAATGATGTGTTCATAATAATAATAAAATGTAATAATACTAGGGAAGATTAGATTAAAATTTTATGATATATATCATATATTTATAGGAGGTAGAATAGTTTATAAAAGATAGTCGTCAGTTATAGTGATTACATATTATTCAAAAAAGCTACTTTATATCTCCTCTAAAGGACACTAGTGTTGATCTGTTGGGAAGACAAACACAAATATTATCTGTCTATGAAATTTTTTGCAATAATTTTTAAGATTTATGTATATAAATACAATGAAATTTGGTGAAATTAGATGAGGAAGAGTTTTCCTTTTATAATTTTGTTGAGGGGAACTTTTGGAATTCCTCAAAATATTAATTTTTAATCAATTTTGCAAATTAAAAATAATTTAAAATGGTATGGTATTAAATTATAATTTGAAATAGTGTGGTAACTCTAGAAAAAAATATATTTTAAACATGTTTTGTTGTAATTTTAATCCTTATCTTTTTTATTAACAATTAGTTAACCTATATTAATTCTTACTACAGTAACTACATTTTCAATATTAAAAGGTGGAGGTGTTGAATTATATTTTTGCAACTGAATCATAAATGATAAATTTATGATATTTTAGACCATAATTTATCCCCGTTTTCCTTACATAAGATTTTTATTGTTTTTAATTTATTTAAATAAATATTATTTTCATAAAATAACATTTATTTCAATTTTGATATTATTCATTACATTGACCATAACAAAATAAATAAAGAAATATACATTCTAACGAATTAAATTAATACACCCCTATCATGTAATATTTATAATAAAAAATTCTTCTAGAACCGTAATTATGTGAAATTATGTTACTTTTAATGTTTATAATGTAATTTAATTTATTTTTTCATTAATTAAATAACTTATACATCCTCATTGTGTCATTATTTATGGAAAATAATTTTTTACAAAAAATTAAATAATAAAATAACCTGGTACATTTATAACATTTATATTTCATTATAATATATTTATTCGTTCTTATCTTTTATATAACCCCATATTAAAAATATTATACTTTTTAAAAGTAAAAGAGTGAAATTTTTTCCTTCCCATTCATTTTAATAATATCTATGTCCTTATCAAGGACATGTTTTGAATAAATTATTCAATTTCGAACCATATATATTTAGGGTCGAATTAACATCTTCCAATAAAATTTATGCATGTTCTTTGGTAGCTTTGTAATATTTATAAATTTATTTTTACTATTAATTACTCTATTTGTCCTTTGCAATGGTAATAAAATTTACTAAAGATAATAATATTATTTTTGTAACGCCTCGATCCCAGAAGCCCCGAGTCAGTGCATTATTACATAACATTGTCATGACATAAGGAAATCATGTGCTGAAAGACCGATCAGTTTAGTAGCCTTGTAAATACTAGATACAATAATAAGTTCAACATTACAACTTTAAAATAAAAACATAACTAAATTATTCTATTAGAAACATCCAAGCATCCTAGATTATGCCTGCATGTCACTCATAAATAACATCTTAATATCCTGGGAAAATGAAACATAAGAAATAGGTGAGTTCAGATGCTCATTAAGGAAAACATTACAGCAGAAACTTTCAAAAATAAGAATAATCATTTAAGGCAGTGTATAAGACTAAAACAAAAGCCTTTTAAACATGAAATTCAGCATAATATGGCAAAGATAAATTCTAATAATTCCATTTACATATTCACATGGATATTATAATAGTTGAATAATCACATGAAGTATCAATATCCAGTTTCCTAATGATGGAATGCATAATGCCTGACTTTCATAACCACATAGTCAAGGCCTTGTGCCAAGACTTCAAATAAGATTTTTTCAAGGCCTTGTGCCAAGACACTAGTTTGTATCATGAGAACTACTAATGCATCAGGGAGCTATAGGGAGATCCATAGGTCGCTTAATAAGTCCAATGAATTCCATATATGAAAATATTGAAGCATAATATGAACATTTGTATTAAAACTATCAAAACAAATTTCAATATTTTGACCACAAACCATGAATGGTATAAAAATAGCACATCCACAATCAAACATAACTCATTCAATATGATTTGGAAGATTGTATTATAATAGATCAACCTCAATAGAGAATAATGAATGATATTGACATAGAAGAAAATAACCATCATAACTATTTAAGAGAAATATCCCCCCTTTCTTGAAAACATTTAAAAGTCTCACTATTTATCAAGAATCCTTTTAAAATATATTTTTGAATAAAAGTTCCCCATACCACTTTGAATCGTTTAAAATGAATTTTAATTTTAAAACATTAATTTCCATATAAATAAATCCTTAAAACAATTTTTAAAAAATGGACATTAATGTGAAATAATTTTTATAATAAATCATTAAAACATTTAAAAATGAAATTTTAGCTAGAGTTCCTAACCAAAAGAGAGACACTTGATTTCAAATAATTGAGCTAATAATAACATTGTAATATCATGTGAATATAGGGATTCATGATATACTATGTCAAATTACATTATATACACCATATAAATGTGATTTGGTATATAACAACAGAGAAGACTCAAAGGAATGTAAATTTAGATGAAATATCTTATAAAGACTGTATCCTTAGGTTAAGGATAAATCAACAACATAATTATGTGTGACAAATATAAATACACTCAATATGATTAGATATTAAGTTTAAATCAATCAGATTACATTCAAACACTCTACTGGAAAAGTGCTCTATACCCACGGTTCAATACCGTGGGTATAGTCTTACAAACCATGGGTATAGGCTATACCCACAGTTTTGGGAACCGTGGGGCTGAGTGGCATTGGGATAAGGATTTTACCTATAAACACGGTTTGGAGAAACCGTGGGAATAGGATGGTCACCAGCGTGGCCTGCAGATAGACATGCTGGCAATGAAATTCCCCATGGTTTGAAAAACGTAGGGATTTCTTTTTTAAAAATCAAGCAGTCCTACGGGTTTGAACCCGCGACACCCAGCAGGGGACCAGGTTACTTAACCAACCCAGTAGATTCCACTTCTGATATATATATATATATATATATTCGGCATTATATTAATTCAATACTGCAAATCTAAAAATCTTGGAAGTGCGAATCGAACTCGAAACCTCCCACGGAGCCTCCCGAACGCATCACACCAATAGACCAACCGAGCTGAAGTTTTTATTTATAATATATAAATATATATGCCTTTATCTATTAATATATGGTATTTAAATTCAAAAAAAGCGCACAACGGGACTCGAACCTGCGCCTGGCACTAAGTATCCTAGACGCTCCCCAGCATCGAACCAACTGAGAAACATTTGATTTTATTATATATACTTACATTTGCATATTTATATTAATTTTATCCATATGGTTTTTCAAATTCAAAATTTGTGGCTAGGGTTTTTTGAACTGGTGACCTACAGAAAACGCGGCGATTATCACATCAACCGAGCTACTAAATTTTTGAAATTAAATATTTATATTTACGTAAATATACGAATGTAAACCATAAATAAATTTCTTCCCGCCAAATTTTTTTTGAGGACTGCCTAATTTTCTTTCCCCTCCATAACGTGGGAAAGCTATACCCAGGGTTCTGGAGAACCGTGGGTATAGTTCTTCAAAAAAAAAAACAAAATACCTACGGTTTTCAAGAACTATTGGTATAGGTATTCCGAAAATACCCTATACCCACGGTTTTCTCCAAAACTGTGGGTATAGGTCTTAAAAGAAAACTATACCCACGGTTTTTGGCACAACCGTGGGTATAGGTGGCCTATACCCATAGTTTTGGAAAACCGTGGGTATAGGTTCACATACTATCCCTATTCCCACGGTTTTTCAAAAAACCATGGCTATAGAGCAGGTTTCCAGTAGTGACATATTCTTGTAAAAACTATGAATTGGATATTTAACTCAACAAATGGTGATTCAGTTAAAATTACTCTTATCATGTTCATATCGATGACTTGAGAATTTATAAATGGAGTGATTATGTGTATAAAAAGTATATCCACAGAAAGGGGAGTGGAAATTATGATATAAGCAAATGATTAGTGATTCCACACATAATCTTGGAGTAAAATAATCAATGATGTGTGCGTAAATCCAAATGAGTAGAAATTGAAATTTCAAATTCCCTTATAGATTTTGTAACATATGTAACATACAACCATTAAATAAGGATCATACAGTGATGATGTAAATATACATAAATTAAAGTATATTATAGAATGAATATAATCATGGAAAGAAAACACTCCACATGCAATAAATAAGTGGTGAACAATGGAAATCTCAGGGAAGTAAAAGTGATATAAGAAACCCTTTACTTTGTACTTTTTCCTTAGTCGATGGTAGGATAACCTCCTTTATAATGGTTAAATAATATTTATTTAATTATAAAATAATCATATTCATTAATATGATATCATATATGATCTTTTGACATTGATTTGTTAATAATATCTTAGTATTATCGTCGTTTCGGGTGTTAACGGATTCATTTTCATTTATATTATTTATTATGTGAGCCTTATTTGTTATTTATGGGATTTATCATATTAATATCCAGAATGATATCATGTCTCTAAAAATTAATTTTAATCATTAAAATAAATTTAGTCTTGAATGGATACGATGGGGAATAAATCTCTTCGTGTTCGTGCAGACGGTAATCTGTTCGTATGCACGAGCGACAATATCATTCTCTTGATAATAAAATAATATATAATTGGATGGTATATCATATATACAGAATCATTATAATGTTATATTTTTTTATTTAAATTAATTACACATCATTATTATACCCATCCAAGTAATAATGTATTGAATAACAATTACACCACGATGTGGAGACAATAATATGTATGTACCCACGTATGGTGACATGTCATTCAAAGGATGGATAAAATAATGTATATGGTTGTACCATATTTATAATAACATCAATGTATATAGAAGATATTATAATTTTTATTTTAGAATGGAAATAACAAAGAATGAAGAAGTGGGAGAAGAAAAGAAGTTGAAAGATGGTGGTGAAATTATTACCTCTTCTTCGGAATATTCCTTTTTATTTGATTAAAAGGGCTCCTTAAGTTGGATTTCTGGCCAAAGGAGGGACTCTAGGATGAAGTGAGGGAAGTTGAGAATATATTTGGGTAGGGTTTTTCTGAGATAAAAGGCTATGAAGTTGTGAATTTGGGAGATGGGGAAGTACCCTTTTATAAGAGGGGTGGGGGCACCTTACAAAAAACATAAAATATTGTTTTATAATAAAATATATTTTGGTTTCAAATGGCTTCAAAGAGGATTATTTAAAGTCTAATTCGGGTATGGGATGCAAACTACTCAAAAAATTGGTTTTAGATCGGGTTGGGTCACTATATTAACCTTAACATTTAGATTTAACTCTTAGTTAAATAGTTTGACATTTACCATATCTCTTTGTATTTTTATATTATATAATTAATAAACATACTATATGAATCCAAGAGAACTAAAAGTGGTTCATTAATTATACAACTATCATTATATATGTCGTTTTTTCGAACCTTATATTTTTTAGAAATAGAATATAAATTAACGATATAATATTTGATTTAAAATCTCTTTTATGTCAATTTTGACACTATTTGTTATTTTATTTGATAAACTCATTACAGTAATTTTACTTAAAAGAAATATTCATCTAACCAACCCTAATATGTCATTTTATCCTATAAAATTATTGTAATTCATAAAAAGTCTCATATTACATTTATTTGGATATTTATAATATCAATTGTTTTAATATGTCATCATTTAGGTAATTACTGCATCATCATTGTGTCATAAATAAATTAAATTATTTAATGTACAAAAAATATTAATAAAATACCATTATTTAGGAAATATTTTTATCTATCTAATTAATAGTTATAGTATAATTTATCTTATGTTTAGTCCTATATTAAAAATGTTTTAGTTATTAAACATTGATTTTAACTCATTTAACTCTTCTATGAATTAAATAATAATAATTGTCCAAATCTAATCAAAGTTGACCAAAAATGTTCATATTTTATTCCTAAGGTTGTTTTTGGACGAATTATACTTATACAATAGAATTAGGATATGTGTTACTATAAAAATAATATCATTTGTACCCTTAATTACCCTATTTACTTTTCATCGTGGTAAATAAAAGTAAAAAGTAACTATTCACCAAAAATTATTTCCATATTATTGAACCACATATTACTCCTTGATATTATCCATGTCTCTCGGATTTTCGAAATTCATCTCACAAAAGCAGTAAAATTAGGTTTTATTGGAATTTTCAAAGTCTTCTAAGAGGTGGGTAAAAGACGGTGAAAAGATCAATAAATTTTTATTTATCTAATATTATTACAAAATGAATCCAATGAATTACATTGAACTTATATGTGTATTATGTATCTATTTTGACCTATTATAAATTTAAATAAAATAAATAATTATTTAAATAAAAATTCGGTTCAAACTATAACTTAGTGTTTTTCATTATTCCTCAAAAATTAAATGTTTTCCGAAACAAACCAAAAATTCACCCCTAATCTAATTTTTACATTCTTAATTAAAAAATTAGTCTATTTTACAAAATTAAAAACATATAAATTTCATTTATTAGTTTAACATTAATTCCCGTTGTCAAAACCAAAAAGCTTATTTTTATTAAATAATAACAACCAAAAGATTGAAATTTGTTTTTGTCCAATTTCAATGTGAAATTACTTTCAAAGAAAAAAATTAGATTAAATGGTAAAAATAAAATGTAATTATACATCCAAAACATTCATATTTATTGTTGAACAATATGAAATATTTTGATTAAAAAAGTTGTTTTCAGTTAAAATGTATTATTTTTCACTATTCAGCCAAATATGAATGTTATCAAAAAAACACCAAAAATTTATTGATACTAAATTCTTATATCCTGATCCCAAAGAATAAGTTTATTTTTGTCAAATTGAATATATAAAAGTTTCAAATATTGGATTTAAAAAGGGTTCTTCATTAAAAGGAATTAAAATTTCATTTTTTGAAAAAAACTTCTTTTATTTGAAAAAAATGAATTTGTACTTACATTATGTCTACGAAGATCTTAATAAGTATTCTCTAATTATAAGGTTAATAAAAAGTTTAAATTTTTTAATACTATTCATAACCACTTTTGAACAGCTAGTTTGGTAAGTCATGGTGTGCTTGAACTTGATGTTGCGTGTAGTGTAAGTTATTGTATTACTTTGAAGAGCTAACGTACTATCAAATATTGGGGTGTTACACTATTCACTATTCCAATAAATTTCATCCTCACAATTTTGAAAATTAGTCTTGGGAATATAATGGAATGTCCCACATTAGAAAATGAGTCAATAAAACTATCACTTTAAAAGAAAGAAATTGAAGTGAAAAGGTCACCCATGATAACCGATACTAGGTATCCATGTAGGAAAACATGGATATGAAAGATAAACTAAGTGTCATGTTCTTATGGAGAGGGATAGAAAACATGATTAGGATAAAGTTAACAACATAAAAATCACAAACTTGTGATGGGAAAAACGGTCATTAGTTTCCCAGTATGAAAATTAAACAGACAAATTTTTTTTGTTTTAAGTTACATTTCATAAAGATGAGGAATTTATTTATGATATTGACTAAGAACATAAAGATATATATTTTCTTTTTAAGTATAGTTTCATTCTTTAATAAATTTCTACCACTAACTCATTTTTTTAAACGATGAGTATTCAAGAAGACTTGGTCACATTAGAAGAGCTAGAATAATCTTTTAGTGAATAACATGATTCATATATGATAAACTATATATTTACCTTGTCTTTAGAGATTAATAAAAACCAAAATAGTTAGTAAGAGGTTTGATGATCCCCCAAAAGGATATTCCTTTAGAGAAAGAAACAATAATCTTAATTTCTAAAATTAAACCAAACAATACCCCAATGTTAAATAAATACCATTAAATAAAAAATTGTCCTTAAAATCCTTCAATATAATCCAAACTAATATTGAAACCCAAAACATAGAAGAATTTGGTTATCTGGTCTTCAACGTTAAATTGTATCTCCAAATGGATGAAAGTACTCTTAATTTCACATACATAAAAGTAATTAACCTAATCACATATTCTCTATTATAGGTTAATCATTTCCATAAATAACCCAAATCACTATAAATCCACAATAAAAACATAGATAAAAATCCACCATTACTCCTCAAATGAAATATCATAGTATTATATTTTCCATGGGAATATAGTGTTTCCAACAAAGCGAACGTATTCCAAAATAACATTTATCACATAATCACCAAATCATTTTACTATACTAAGGGTATTCATTTGATAGGACATAATATCCCAAATCGAATTTTTATTGATAAATAAAATCCTTTAACTAAAAATAATAAGTCACACTAACTGAGGACTTCACGTAGTCTAGTCGTAGGAGATAAATCCCAAGTTCACTCTGGTTGTGGGTTCGATTCCCACAGCTTTGCCCAACATGACCGATTGTCACATGGTCTGCGTGTTGTCCTTTTTATAACATTACCAAAATGATATAAATTCCTCAAAATAACCATAACATAATTTAACCACAAATGTTATCTCATACCTTGAATTTTCATCCCAAAATATAATAACTTGTAATTTCCTCAAACCCCCTGATCATATAAACCAAATGGTTATTTATAACTATATCCACAAGAGAAAAGATAATTTTTCCTTAAATTTCATTTTTAGATGAAAACTGTCGGGTTACAAATACAAGATAAAATTATTCCAAAGTAATCCCATCAACAAGGAGCAGTAATACTTTTAAACATTTATCCAACCATTTATTTCCACATAGTTTCTTTTTTGACCAAGAAAATATCCTATAGAATAGGGAATTCAGTCGGGTAATGGCAAGGTCCCCTACATTTAGAAAAATGACTGTAAATGGTTTCTTGGGACCATTTTTATTTTCTTCCATAGTACTATTCGTTTTTCCTCATCAATTATTCACTTTATGTATTTCTTTCCCACACATAAAGCATTTATATGTTCCATTGAGACACTTTACTGGGTGGCTTCTTCCACATTTCCTGTATGATGGAAATTAAGGATTCTGTTCTCCATGGTCTCCACTACTGGAGCTCTTATCATTCATCACCTTTCTCTTATTTGTTGAGTCCGGGAGATGGTTAATATATATGTTGTTGATCATATTTTTGGAAAACTGACTTGGCATGAACACGATATATTTTAATCCTATCAACATTCCATTTTGTTTCTCATTTCCACCACTGTTCCTACCTTGTAAATCATGCTGAAAGGTACTGTGACTTCCTTGGAATCCATCCGTTGACTAAAACCTGAAATCATTAGGTGAGTAAAAGTAGTCATAATATCATTTAGAGAATATCATGACACTATTTTTTTAATTTTGAAACACCTTCATATTAAAAAAGGTCATTTATTCTCATATTATATTAAAATCCTTCAAATTAGTTTGTAAATATAATGTAAATTATCCTAATAATATCCCTCGGGAGTGTTGTAACCAAGAGTGCAACAAGTCCCTTTGTCGTGCACTAGTTCTTGTTCGAGTCTAGCTCAAAGTGGTGTTTTTGGGTTTTACCCCTAGGTACATCTGTGCTAGATCCGCCTCTACCTACTCGTATCCATACAGGGATGTATTTCTTGGAAAACTCACAAAATCTCTACAATGCCAAAATTATGGTATGTTCTTCTATACTAATCCTCAAAGTGTATCTTAGGGGTATGTGCTCTAATTATAGTTTTTCTAAATCTATCTTCCAATGTTTGTACTAAACTTCCTCTAATACTAACTGTAATCCCCCGATCCCAAAAGCCTAGAGTCAGTACATTATTACATAACATAGGCATGATACAAGAAAATCATGTCCCAAAAGGCCGATCAATTTAGTAGCCTTGGAAATACTAGATACATTCATAAGGTCAACATTATAACTTGAAAAGAATAACAACACTAAATTATTCCATTAGAAACATCCAAGATTCCTAGATCATGCCTGAAAGTCACTCATAACTAACTTTTCGTATCCTGGGAAAATGAAACTTAAGAAAGGGGTGAGCTTAGATGCTATGTAAGGATAACATTATAGAAGAAACTTTTAAAAATAATCATAAACATTTAATGTAGTTTATAAGAATAAAAAAAATCTTTTTAAACTTGAAATTCAACATAAAATGGAAAAGATAAAATCAAATAATTCCATTTACTTATTCACATGGATATTCTACTAGTCAAATAATCAAATGCAATATCAATAGCCAATTTCATAATGATGGAATGCATAATGCCAGACATTCATAACCACATAGTCAAGGCCTTGTCCCAAGACTACAAATAATATTTTTTCAAGGCCTTGTTCCAAGACACTAGTTTGTCTCATGAGAACTACTTATGCATTGAGGATCTATAGCGGGCTCCACCAGTCACTTAAAAATTCCAATGCATTCCTCATATGAAAATATTGAAGCATAATCTGACCATTTTTATTAAAAATAGCATACGAAATTTCATTATTTTTACCAAAAACCATGAATGATATAAAAATAGCACATCCATAGTCAAACATAACTCATTCAATACAATTTTGAAGATTGTATTATAATAGATCAACCACAATAGATAATAATGAATGATATTGACATAGATGAAAATAATCATGAAAACATTTTTAGAGAAATATCCCCCTTTTCTTCAAAACATTTAAGAGTCTCACTATTTATCATGAAGCCGTTTAAAATAGCTTTTTGAATCAAAGTGTCCCATAACACTTTAAAACTTTTAAAAGGAATTTTAATTTTAAAAATAAAATGTCCATATAAATAGATCCATAAATAAATTTTTAAAACAAGGACATTAATGAGAAAGATTTAGAATAATAAATCTTTAAAACATTTTAAAATGACATTTTAGTTGGAGTTCATAACCAAAAAAGAGATACTTGATTACAAATAATTAAGTTAATCAAAATTTTGTAATATCACGTGAATAAAGGTATTCATGATATACTATGTCAACGTACATTATATACCCCATATATAAGTGATTTGGTGTATAACAACAAATAAGTCTCTATGGAATGTAAATTGAGATGAAATCTCTTATAAATACCGTATCCTTAGGATAAGGATAAATCAACTTCATAATTATGTGTGACAAATATAAATACACTCAATATCATTGGATATTTACTGTAAATAAATCAGAGGACATTCAAACATATTCTTGTAAAAACTACACCAATGAATTGGATATTTAACTCAACAAATGGATATTGAGTTAAAATTACTCTTATCAAGTTCATATCAATGAATTGAGAATTTATCAATTGATTTATTATGTGTATCAAAAGTATATCCACATAAAGGGGAGTGGAAATCATGAAATAATCAAATTAATAGTGATTCCACACATAATCTTGGAGTAAAATAATCAATGAAGTATGCGTAAAGCTGAATGAGTGGAAATTAAAATTTTAAATTCCCTTATCAGTTTGGTAACTTATGAAACATACACTTGTGGAAGAATGATCATAAAATTATGATGTAAATATCCATAAATTAAATTATATTAAAAAATTATACAATCATTGGCGGTACACACACCACATTCAATAAATAAGTGGTGAACAATGGAAATATCATGGAATTAAAAGTGAGAAAAGAATCTCATTACTTTGTACTTTTTCCTTGGTCGAGGGTAGGTTAAACTCCTTTATAATGGTTAAATAATTGTTATTTAATTTTAAAATAATCATATGTAATAATATTATATCATATATGATCTTTTAAGATTTATTTGTTAATAATATATTAGAATTATCATCGTTTTGGGTGTTAACATGATTCATTTTCCTTTATATTCCTTGTTATGTGGTTCATATTTGTTATGGATGGGAAATATCTTATTCATATCCATAAATATATCATGTCTCTAAACATTACTTTTAATCGTTAAATAAAATTTAGTCTTGAATGGATATGATGGGGAATGAATCTCATCGCGTTCGTGGAGATGGTAATCCGTACGTACGCATGAGCGACAATATCATTCTTTTGAGATTAAAATAATATATAATTGGATGGTATATAATATATACAGAATCATTATCATGTTATATTTTATTATTTACTTGAATTACACATCACTATTATACCCATCCAAATAATAATGTATTGAATAACAATTACACCATGACGTGGAGATGGTAATCCGTACGTACGCACGTATGGTGACATGTCATTAAAAGAATGGATAGAATAATGAATATGGATGTACCATATTTATAATAACATCAAAGTATATAGAATATACTGGAATTATTATTTTAGAATGGAAAAAACAAATAAGGAAGAAGTGGAAGAAGAAAAGAACTTGAAAGGGGGTGGTGAAATTATTACCTATTCTTCGGGTTCTTCCTTTTGATTTGATCAAAAGGGATCTTTAAGATGGATTTATGACCAAAGGAGGGCATCTAAAATGAATTTAGGAAAGTTTAGAGGATATTTTTTTAGGGTTTGTCCGAGCTAAGATGCTTTGAAGGTGTGAATTTGAGAGATGGAGAAGTGCCCTTTTATAAGAGGGGTGAGGGGAACCTTAGAAAAAACATAAAATATTATTTTATAATAAAATCATTTTCCATTTATAATGGCTCCAAATTGAATTATTTAAATTCTATGGTGGGGATGGGTCTAGAACCACTCAACAAATAGATTTTAGATAGGTTTGGGTCACTATATTAACCTTAACGTTTAGATTTAGCTCTTAGTTAAATAGTTTGACATTTACCATGTCTCTTTGTATTTTTATATTATATGGTTAATAAACATACTATATATATACAAGAGAATCACAAGTTGTTCATTAATGATACAATTATCATTATATAAGTCCTTATTCTGATCATTATTTTTTTAGAAATATAATATCAATTAACAATATAATATTTGATTTAAAAACTATTTTATGTCAATTTTGAAACTATTTCTATTATTTTTTTAGAAATTCATAAAAGAATTATAAATTCGGAAAACATTAATCTAACCAACCCTAATATGTCATATTAACCTATAAAATTTGTTTAATTCATAAAATGTCTCAAATTACATTAATTTAGATATTTATAATATCAAATATTTTAATATTTCATTAATTAGATAATTATTGTATCATCATTGTGTCATAAATAAATAAACTTATTTAATGTCTAAACAATATAAATAAAATACCATTATGTAGGAAATATTTTTAGCTTTATAATGAATATTTATAGTCGAATTTATCTAATGTTTAGCCTTATATTAAAAATGTTTTTGTTATTAAACATTGATTTTAACTCTTTTAACTCTTCTTTGAATTAAATAATAATGAGTGCCCTAAACTAATCCAAGTGGACAAAAGTGGTTCATATTTTATTCCTAAGGTTTTTTGGTCTAATTATAATTATCCAATAGAATTAGGATGTGTTTTAGGGTAATAATATTATCATTTTTACCCTTAATTACCCTATTTACATTTAACCGTGGTAAATAATAGCAAAACGTACTATTCACCAAAACATATTTTTATCTTATTAAACCACATTTTACTCCTTAATATTAACTTTGTCTATCAGATTTTTTTAATTCAACTCACTGAAGCGGTAAAATTATATTTTATGTGAATTTTCAAATTCTCCTAGGAGGTGGGTAAAAGACAGTGAAAAGTTCAATAAAATTTTATATATCTAATATTATTACCAAATGACTCCAATTAATTACATTGAACTTATGTTAGTATTATATATCTATTTGGACATAAAATAATATAAATAATTATTTAAATAAAAATTATATTTTAAACTATAACTCAGTGTTCTTCACTATTCATCAAAAATTAAGAGTTATCTGAAACATAGATAAAATTAAACCTAAGCAAATTTTGATATTCTGATTTCGTGAATGAAGTATATTTTACCAAATTCAAAACATAGAAACATAATTTATTAGTTTAAAATTAATTCCCGTTGTCAAAACCAAAAATTGTATTTTTATGAAGTAATAACTTCCAAAAGATTGACATTTGTTTATATCCAATTTCAACATGAAATTACATCCAAAGAAAAAAATTGAATTAAATGGTAAAAATATAATCTAATTATACATCCAAACCATTCATATTTATTTTTGAACACTATAAATTACTTTGATAAAAAAATTTGTTTTCAGTTAAAATATATTATTTTTCACTATTCTCCCAAATATGAAAGTTATCAGAAAAACACCAATAATTTATTAAAACTAAATTCATATGTCCCGATCCCAAAGAATATGTTTATTTTATCAAATTGACATATAAAATTTTCAATTATTGTATTTAAAAGGTGTTCTCCATTAAAAGGCGGTAGAATTTCATTTTTGGAAAAAAACTTCTTTTAATTGAAAAAAAGTAATTTTTCCTTACATTATGTCTAAGAAACTCATAATATGGATTATAAAATTATAAGGGTTATATAAAGTTCAAAATTTTTTAATATTATTCATAACATCTTTTGAAAGGCTGGTTTGGTAAGTCGTGGTGCACTTGAACTCGAAGTTGTGTGTAATGTATGTTATTGGATTACTTTGAAAGACTAACGTACTATGAAATCATGGGGTGTTACAATTTTCAAATCCTAAAATGATACTAATTCTATAATTTGGGACTTATGAATGAAAATATGGAATCAATATTGACAAATTCAATTCAAGGAATATTGAATAATTAAATATGAAATTTATCCTGCATATGGGACATAATAACGAGTTTTTAAAGTGACAACATTCAAAAAAATGACATTTTCTTAAATCCAAATTCAATGTAAATTAATTAAAATACCTTGTAATGGATTAAATGATAAACAACTATGAATTTATATTTTTAAATAATAAAATATAATTTAACTAAATATATTTCATTGATGAATTTTTTTCAACTAAAATTAGGTATTTTTCACCATTCATCAAAACATGAAACATATTATAAAATTCCAAAAAATCAACCAAATTAAATTTCTATATCTTTATATCAATAAAGGATTATATTAATTCATATATAATTTATAAAATTTTAAAAAATATTTTTTAAATAAGTATGCTATCAAAATGTGGTAACATAGTATTTTTTAAAAAATCCATTTTCTATAACTAAAATTGGATTTATTCTTATATAATGTATTAAGAAATGAATATTATGTGTGTTAAAATTTTTAACGAATTTATTATAAATACATTTCATTAATATAATCAAAAAAAATTTATTCATTCATCAGAATAAAACACACTTGTGCATGTTTTAATAGTTTTTTAGAAAAAAATTTCTTTTTTGGGATTTAAATGGGTAAACCAAACTTTAATAATTCAGTTAATACTATTGATATATTATGTTTTAATGTATATGTTATTATTTTCGTTATTAAATAATTAAAATAATACAATAGTTTTTTTATAAACTCAATATTCAATGTAACACAAGATATAATTGGGTTGGGTGTTGTGAAAGCATAACAAGATATATCGTTCAATGAATGTATCAAAGAAATAAAACTATTGAAGTATATTTTTCAAAAAAAAAATTGGGTGTTACACTATCTATTATATTCTCCTTCTTCCTTACACTCATTTCATGTTGTAAATTTATTGAGGTGAAGATGTTGTTTTACATTGTTCTTGCACATAGGACGAAATTTTATTTTATTTTTTCACAGATTCTCACTATTGGTAACAGTAATAAGGACAGGTGATAAATACATTTAATTTGAGTGGATTGGTTTTCTAGATGAAGCCAATAAATTTTAGTAACTCTTTGTGTTTCAAGGTACCAATAACTAAAAACAAAGGATTGACATTTTTTTAAGAGGTTTCCTTAAAACAATCTATAAAATTAAAGGATTTGGGTTTAATAATATAACAATCAGAGAGAAAGATTTAAACTAAGCCTTCTGAAGATATATTTATTAGAGGATTCCAAATGAAACCTTTTTAATTATTACAAAATAAAATAATATTTGTTCACTATTTTTTTTACTTTTATATTTCAACTTCAATTTAACCCCTTTATATATAGATATAACATAAATTGTTTTAATCCATTTTAGTTCAGTATTAATTTCTAATTTTTTTAAAACAAAATAACCCCCATATTACCATCATCAACCAGACCAACAATTGGTATTAGAGACAGCATGGATTAAAAGAAATAATCATATGAAAAGGAATTGTGATTTCGAGATAACCTCTACATAAAATTACAAAGGTAATTTGGAAGGAAACACCATGGGTATAACACCATAATTTGATGGTTCAATGTATGGTTGTTGAAAAATAAGGAATTCCATATTTTCTTATAATCATATGATATCTATATTAGAATATTTTAATATTATTTATATACCCTTGCTAATTATATAAAATACAAATAGACGCCCATTGATAATGTGGCTTTTGAGCATGATAGAAAATCCATGAATTCCCTATACTATGTTTTTGGATGAAATTAATTTAACAAACTCTATGTGTGAAAAATATCGCAAATTTTTTTTAAAGTATTAGAGGTCACACATTAAGATATAAATAAACTACAAGATACTAGTCTTGAAATATAACTATATGATTTATGATGCTTTGTTATGCATCCAGATTATTCTTTAATTTAAATGCTTACTTGTTTCTATGATATTTGTAATTTATTGAAGTATTTTGATATAGATACTTCAAATATATATATATATGTGTAAATATAATTCAATATGAAATTATAAGATCCTTTACAAGCAATGTAAAGACAATACAATAATGTAATTTCTATATAATCATCCCATTTGTAGAGATCAATGGGTCTGTGATGAACTATGGGATTAAAATAAAAATACATGTTCATAAGGTGTCCAATGTGGTAAAGGATAATGAGGCAATTTAATATATTTCAATCATTGATGAATCGTCCACAATGATAGGGGATGTAATTAAAATTTCAATGAATATAAAGAGAAGTTTTTCATAAATAAAATGAACACCACCATGGTACAAAGAAGAATAGAAAATTAAACATGAGGAAATATTATATTTGTGTAATGAAAATGGCCACATTAATTTTGAGGGTCCCAATAAAAAAAATAGAATAAAAAACCATTCAATGTGTTGACATGGAGTGAAATAAATGACTCCTTCTATTAATCCATCATAAGTAATGGAATCCCTTACTGAATAATTACCAATATTATGGTAAATAAATAGGTAATTTCTTCAACATAATTGTTATCATATTGAAATTTATATTAAATTATAAAATATATGAAAAATATAAATTAGAGGAGAGTTTTCTAAAATATATCTCATAATTCAGAGATAATAAAATTAAATACAATTTTATTGATAATAAGAATGATCATATTTATAATTAAAATGAGAAACTAAATGAATAAATTGAAATTGCAAAAAAAAAATCACAAAAAATGATGAAGATTAAAATAGAATATTTAATTTATTATTATATGAAAAATAATGTCTAAAAAATATTTATATTAAATTAAAATAAAAAGTATTTATTTAAATTTTTATCCCAATATTGAATAAATACAAAACAAATGTCTCAAATATGAGATTGTAATGTTTACCCAATGGAAAAAAAATTTATATTTTTTTTGGTTGAAAAAATAATCAGAAATTTAATTAATATCGTGGTTGTTGTAATCAAGAAAACACCTCTAGAAATTCCCAAAATTACACTTTTGTTAATGTTAGTTGTCCATATAAAATTTTTAATTATTATGAAAAAACATCGAACAAGATCCTTGGGAATAATTTTCGAAAATCAGTATATATAATGTCTCTATACAATATTCTTATTTTAAATTTTTATTCTATAAAAATCCATTTAAAATAATTATTTTATCTAAAATATCTTTTTTTATATATTTTTTGACCAAAATTCATGGTAGAAGAATTATTAGTATCATATATTTTTAATACGAAAAATCCTAAAAATAATATCTCAAGGAGGTAAGTGGAATATGTATAGAGTTTCACAGGGTATATGTATAGTAACTACAATAAATTCGCCTAAAATTAGTAACTTGATTGTAGTAATGTCACTATTGGTGAAAAATCAAATATTAATAACATCAATATAGGTATTATTGGATTTCAAAATTCCATTCATATTAATTTTGTTTTATATGTTAATGGTTTTGTGTATAATTATATTTGAATTAGTCAATTATTTAATAATTTTGTTAATGTTTAATTTCAAAATGAGGTTTCTAGGGTTATTTATTTCCAGATAAATGACTTATTTTATACTTCTAGGTTTTAAAATGATTATGTAATTGATATGAAATCAATTAAAATAAAATATTTTATATACTTGAGTCCACAATATGGTGAGTTATGTCTATGGAATATATTTCGTTGTCATTTTTGAAAACACTAAATTGTGATACATACCTAATATAATCTAGTATGAGATTTTCTGAAATTAACTTTCAAAAATACATTTCATATGAGCCCTGAAATCATGGTAAGAACACAAGTCATCCACTATTTAGAAAATTTACCAATCGACCACTACATAATGTGAACTTATACACTTAGATCTTTTTAAAAGAAACTATTTGGATATTATATGACATAAATCTTATTCATTTGTAATTTTAGATGATTATAATACATTTAATTGGGTATATTTCTCGGAACAATAAAATGGGGATTATAAATTAATTATTAAATATATTATGAAATTTGAAAATAAAAATATATATAAGACCATTTCTCATTAGGGGAATGATTAGGGGGAGTTCATAAATAAATATTTTGATCTTTTTAATAGTTAATAAGGATATCACCATTACTTTAGCCCTCCTAGAACAAAAAAAAAATTTGTTATAGAATGATGGAATAAATAAATGTAGTAAATTCTTCAATCTCTCCATATTATGATTTAGATCCCCAAATATCATTTTTTTGAGATAGATAATATGTAATGTCATGCCTTTAACCATGTACCTATCAGACCAATTTCTAAAAAGACAACACATCGGATTTGGAATGGTAAATTACCTATATTTGGTTACTTATAAGTGAGTGGTTGTATATGATTAGTTATTAACAAATAATCTAGGTAAATTATACCCTAAATATGATGATGTGTCCTTTCATGGGTATTAAAATTTATGTAAAGTTCTCCTAGTTTTCATTATAATAACAATAAATTGATGAAAAATTTCATATCAAATTTCATGAGAATTTTCCAAAACCGCATCCTCAAATTTATGAAGTAGAGGTAGACCATGATAATTTCAACATAAATTAAAATCGGAAACCTACAAAGATTAATATTCAAGGAGAAACATTAATTTTACTCAATTTATAGTGTAAATCTAAATATCATCTTCTCGAAAATTTTATTACTAATTTTAATGTGGGTATTCGCACTACGATGACTATTTTAAATTTATTACATCATAATTATTTTGTGTCACACAATGGGACCCAGAAGCTTGAGGATTAAATTAATGATGAAAATTATGATCTTTCCATTAAAGGGGAGTTAAAACTATTTACTAGGAGTAATTATTGGACTCTTATTTAATTTCGTAATGATTATCCCATTATTGGGGCTAAATTTGTATTTTCTAATAAATTAGGTAAGCAAGGTTACAATAGTTGTAAAAACCCAATTTTATGTTAATTTATATAAAAATGAGGAAGGATTTAATTATGGGGATAACATTCCCATAGTTTCTATGTTTGAAACCACACATATATTAATATATGTAGTATCTTATTTAAATAAAAATATTTTCCAAATTTTTGTTGAAAGTAAAATTTTAAATTGAATGATTTTGGTAATTTTTTTTTTCAGAAACACCTCCATATTTTATGAATTAAAAAATTCTTGATGACTTTTACATGTTAAAAAAATAAATTCCTGGATTATAGAACCCTTTCGGTCTTTGTATGAGAGATTAAGTACATTTATTTTAAAACATTTTTTGAAATGGGATTTTTTGACTCAACATTAACTATAAAACAGATTTTAGACGATCTTTTAATTTTTTAAATTTATATTTATGGTGTCATTTTTTCCACTAAAAAATATATTTGAAATTAATAATATGATTTAACTAGAAAAAATGTGAAATGAGTTTTAAGGGTGAACTCAAAAAATTATTTGGTTTTAATTTTTATCAATCTTCAGATAGCAATTTTCATTGTCAAATAAAAAACTATAATATTATTTTATAGTGGTTTAGAATGTATAATTTTGAGGAGATTAATACTACAATGAGTAATAATTAAAATAATACATTGGTAGATGTGTTAAAATTTGTAAACAATAATCATTATAAAAGTAAAATTGGCAGTCATCTCTATGTTAATTTTCCGCAGGTATACATAATTTTTTAGTGTATTACATTGTTCCTATATTCAAACCAATCAAAAGGTATCCCGTTTATATTCCATTATAATTATTTTAATGTATTTATAAGGAACTAAAAATAATGGTTCATTTTATGCCAAATTAACCTCTTATAAAAATATAAGTTTTCCTCATTCATATTTTGAGTGGTTATAACTGCATATGAGGCCTACATGTGGGTAATTTTGTGGGTTATAGTATAATTAAATGGATAGTTGACTATAAATTACCTTATAAAAAAAATAAAGAAAAAACATATCTATAAAAAAATATCTTTAAAACATATAATAAATTAAATACTTTTGATAATTAAATAATCAAATTTTAATTAAGAATTAAATTATTATAATAAAAACATATAAAGAACGTAAACAATTTTTCCTTCCAAAAATTAAAATTTGTTTAAATATTAATTGATGGATTAAATAGTAGAATAAGTGATAGAAATAAAGTGAAAAAATAAAATTTCAAAAATCAAATAAAGAATTATAATTAGTAAGGATGATTGCTAATAGCTATAAAATATCCACTATATCTACAACCCTATTCTCATGGGGATTTAATGTATTAATCCATTAGAATTAATAGTTTTAAATATACCAAAACGTTTCTTTAAATTATACATTACAAGAAGAAACTCTAATTACAATAGTCATTGAATAATTAATGGGATATAAATAACCCATAAATATAACAGTCAAATTATTTTTAATGGAAATGGATTGAAAATAAATATCCCTCACATTAACATGTGGGAAAAAAATATAAGAGAGGGGGTAGAAAGACATAACATATAAAGAATCACTTTCTAACATGGCCTAAATTCTGTAAAATAATTTGAAGAACGCAATGAGAGAATGTGTATAAAAAATATAGTGATAGGATATTAACGTTTTTACACACTCTAGAATAATAAAATTTATATTTAGAAAAAATAATATCACATTGAGATGGATTTAAAAAAATTATTACATTGGAATTATATGTATGAAAAGAAATTTTTGTTTATAGGACCCAAAAGGTCATTTTTTATAAGATATAAATTATTTTGTAATATTTTTCATGTCATTGGGGTTCATTAAGACATTTTAGATCATATTTGTTATATTTTAACCATTAAAAAATTAAAACATTGGATTTGTAGGCTATAAAATACTATATATCCAGTCATCTACACAAAGTTTTTAGAGGACTAAATACTTCTACATAAATTTTATGTATAATCACTAGCTGACCGGTTCTCCTACATTGGTTGGTCAATGTACAAATTCTTGAAAAACATTTATTTTCCATCAGAATCTGTTATCTGATTAACTTCCCATAGCTATCTAGTGGTTTCTTTCATCTTGAGGATGCTACTATTCATTCAATTCATTGGACTATGGGACTACATATATTTTCTATTTCTAACTACATCCTTATGATTCATATAGTGACTCCTATACTTTGTTTAAAATCCTTTAATTAATATCAAATACTTTATAAAATTCATCAAAATAGCCATTAATAATTATCCAATGATATTTCAGTGTTCTTTAAATAATCTAATAAGATACCATCTAGATTAGCTTCAAAACATTTAATTAAAAAATATTCATCACTTTTAAGAGTTATTTAACATTTATAAACTATAATTGGTGAGAAATAAAATAATCTTCTGAATATGATGATCACATATGCTTGAAATAAAAATTTATTAATAGTAAAATATAACATAACTAAAAATATATATTTATTTAAAATATATTGAGATATCAATATTTCCTATAAAAAAATAAAAACAAATCTTTGAAAATATTTCCTCTCACACTTAATATAACAAATCTCCCCCAAAAACATCTCACATATAAAAAAATTCTCCCTCTCCCATTGATTTTATAAAAAATATTCAAATACATAGTTACAACATATATATATATATATAATATTAAACATCATTTATAATAATTAATTTATCATTCAATAGAGACAAAAATAAATGTTTTAAAATAATTAATGAAAAAATTCAAATTTTTAAATAAGAATTTTTAATGTGATATTTTAAATAATTATTAAAAGAAAAATAAGTCATCATTGTCTTGGTAAATAAATTTTCAATAAATCTCAATAGTAAACATTTTAAATAAAATATTGTAAAAGATGTCTCTTAAACAATAATTCCAATATTATAATGATTATCACCCCATTAAATAATGATTCATAATTTATTAAAGGATCATATAAATTAAGTAAAATAAAATAATTAAATCAATTACATAGAAAATATTTTCAAAAAATCATTCTAATGTTAATGATTGGAAAATATTATGTTCATAGACAAAAAAATATATTCCCCATGAGTTTCTAACAAGGTGATTGTAAATTATCACTAACCATTCCAAGGATTTATAATGCATAAATAACTAAAAAACACTATTTAGGATAAAAAATAAGTTGAATATATACTATAAATACTTACAACAATTTATATCCATATAATAATTTTTTTCACTGTGTCACTCATTGTACATTTACAAAATTATTAAGAGTATAATAATATTTTATTTGAATAAATTTTGGGATGTTATTTTTGTTAAAATAATTGAAGAAATATCATTCTCAAAAATAATAAAGAGAGAGTAAAAATAACATATTCATGTGAAACAAAAATTTAATAAATTTAATCCTTTTATGAATAAGGTTATTAGTATTGATATAGATAATTTGTAGGTTGGTGTAAAATAATTCAAGAACGATATCAGATTTTTTAAATTAGTCCTCTTGAAAAAGTTGTGTCACATAAATTTTAAAATTGAAATCATATTAAAAAGGATTTATAGATATTAATCACCCTATTTTGCCAAAATTTTTAGGGATAAGATAATATGTTATCCCCATTCCAATAATTGTATTTTCCTTTCATACAACATTGGTTCAATAACTCCCAGTAACTATGTATTGTTCAATAGCCATAGAATGAAAAATAGGGTTTATATTCATAATTCTATATGAGAAGAGAAATCTCCTTGGTAGGATAATAGTTACACTAATACCTTTATTTTCAGGTTTGAATCCTCAAAATTCAGCATAAAAAATGTGTATTTTCAAAATAAGTTTATATAGGATAAACTAATCAAAACATTATATTTCTCTTTAAAAGAAGTATAATTATTTTGATATATTTTAAATTTTATTACTACGTACTAAATTTAAAACTAGAAAAAAGGTGTAAAAATAATTTTCTTCAAGGATGAGTCATATTAAGGAAAATTAAAATTCTAATCATACATAAATAAATATTATTGTTTATTAATTTTTTGTCTTCATCTAATGTTATCTTAAAGTTTTTACTCATGGGTTTTATAATTTCTTTATAATAATCTAGTTCAATGTAATATATAAGTCCATTAGAGTATTTACATCAACTTTAAAATTATCTATTAGAATTTTTAGAAATTTGAAAACCAAGAAATTATTTAAAATCACCCCTATAAATAATTTTAAAATTTTTATTAATTAAAATAAAAAATTTATTATAAAAAATTATTTATTTTATATTAAAAAAATATATTATATATCTGTTTTAATTATTATAAATCATTTGAGAATGATTTTGAAAAAATGGCGAATTCAGTATTCCCTATTTTGAAATAATATTTTATAATAAATTTACATGGAATATCTTAAATAACAATTGGGTCTTATTTAAAACATGAGAGATAATTAATTTATTTGAACAAATATTTTGGATGTTTATGATTTTCAAAATAATTTGTTTGTTCTAAAATAAATATTTAGAGATAAAATCATTTTAAACTCCCTTCTGACATACATTTGAATAGGTTTAAAATTAAAAAGATTGGTGAATTCCAATAAGATTTTAATGGATTAGAGTCGAAAATGGGTGTAATTTTTTCACAATAACTAATAAATTCTTTTAAATATTATCCTCTTGTATCATGTGGAGCCTTGTTGTGGATAAAAATTCATTTTTCATTATGTTTGTTTCAAAAAATCCACTTTATGAAAATAGTAAGATGATTATTGGTATGTTCCTCTAGAGTAAAAATGTCATAAATTAGAAATTATATCAACATCCATTTAATTTAATGTATCCTATTATTAAAATTAATATCATAATCAAGGGACTGAGGCACATTGTGAGAGAGAAACGATTTATATTAATCCTTATTTATGAAAATCCATCTAGTAAGAGTTAAATATTGTAATTTACCAGTAACATTCTGAATAAGAGGATCATGTAATTGAACCTATGACTTGGATAATGGAGTAGATATGGGATTTTGAGGAACATAAATTACTTTATATTATTGGATTTTATTAAGGGTCAAAATCTATTGATCTATATTATCATCACATTGAATATGTGATTTCGGAATATTCGCATTTAATTTTACGAGAATTATTTGTACCAAATAATGGTCTTCTTATTGGAGGCTCATTTGGAATTACATCAGTTTGGTTATCCAAGAAATATAAATTTGATACATTTAGTGGAAAAATTTCACAGAATATTCTTTGAATTAAGGCTAGTCCATTACCAATCTGTTACCTGAATGAATCCATCATTTTGAATTTTTCTTTTCCAAATATCATAATCGATTTTTTTCATAAAATATTTCCTATGAGGACACTTTTATGTTTAAAGCATGCAATATTGACTGCATCATCCCATAATAATTATGGAACGGAAATATCATTCAATAAAGTTTATGAAATTTATTAGAGGCTCCTATTTATTATTCTAAAATATTTATTTTGTTGAGGAGCTCTAGGAGAAATAAAATTATAATAATAACCATGGGAAGAAATAAATAATAAATGTATTTTTTATGAAATTCTCGATTATTGTAACATAAAATGGAATTTTTTTTAGAATTATTCATTTTAAAAATTCATTTAAAATTACATAAATTTATTTTAATCCTCATTGAAATAAGCTATTAAGAAAACCAATGTGAATATTTTAAATTCATTGATAATTTTAATGATTTATTTTTTAAGTAAAATATAATAAACTTTTTGGTCTAAAAAACATATGGTTTTCCTTCTTTAAGTCATAATATGTGGAAACATGGTTTTTGGATTAGAATAAATTTTTTTTATCTTCCATGTTTACAAGGATTACAAAGTGAGTTTTCATTAGAAATAAGTTTTCACTAAATCTCAGACTAGTTGAATATATTTGATCTTGATAAGACAATGAATATTAAAATAGTTGGAAAATAATTTCTTTTTCTAAGAAAAATTATCTTTTTCACTTTAAGAGATAAAATTTTGACCATAAATCAATTTTAAATTAACAATATAATAATTTTGAAGATTCTATGTGGTTAATAAAATATCACACTTATAATTTATAACATTAAAAAATATTTTAATAAAATTGAAACCACTCTCACATAATGGACTAATAATTTTCAATTTCAGTTTCATGATATTGAAAAATAAATGATCATTAATGAAATAATAATTAAGGAAACCAATCATTATTATAAAAGTGTTTTTTTATTACAATCATTTATTAATGTGACTTGAACTCCATTAATATTTTTGAGATGGTTGAATTTAAATGGATCACCAAACATGTTTCTCAAACACACACTATCCATATACCATGTAGCTTAATTATTTTTTTCTCTTGATTCATTTTTAAATTAATTATTATGTGAATACTATTTTTTACCCATATTTTGGGTCTAAATAAGGTAACTAATAATGATTTTGGAATCCAAAAATGTTTTGAACATGTTTTCTCAATTGAAATATGAGAAGGGAGATTGATTAAATTTGGTCTATGATATATAGAAATTTTAAAATTTCATTCCTATATATAGTTGCCAATGTTTGTTAAATAATTGAAACTTTTATTTTAAGAAATCACAATAACATATTTTTTTATTTTATCAATATATATTGTTATTCAAATGTATTAATATAACTATTTTTAACTGATTATTTGGATTATATACTATTATTCAAATTGTATTGTCGTTTGGTAAAATGATAAGGATGAGTTTTGGAAATTATTAATTATAAATTCAAAATTATTAACATATAGTTGTTAATTGAATTTAAAAACAAATTCTATTTTATATTTTTTTAATTTTATCATAATAAAAAAAACATTCAAATTCTTTTTAAGATATCTGAATCATAAATTATGTTTACAATAAAAGTCATAGAGTTGACATATCGAGTAAATAATATTTCATAACATAATGAAAAGTTATAATAGGTTGAAGATTTTATAAAATAATAAGAATAATTTAATTACTCACACACCGCAAAATTGGTAATGATGCTATTCAAACATTCATTGAATGATTCACATGTTGAAATTAATTTCTCTTTTTTACTCTATGTTGATTCCTTTGAATATTTTTTCAATTTCTCGATTTTTTTAAACATTTTTTTGAAGGTAATATATAACTTAATTTGACAATACATTTTGAAATTGATTAATGGAACTTACTTTTTCTATTTTTATCTTGTTGAAGTATTGGTTATCACTATTCTTTTCCACCTATAATCTTTCCCTTTATAAAATTTTATTAGTCTCATATTCAGTTTCAGATGATTCATTACTCAATTTTGGAAGTAACAGTTTTTTATGTTTCCATTACCTCATTATCATCCATTTTGTATTTTATTTTAATTGTAATATCATATTCCATGATAGTTCAAATAATTTCCTAAACACCAATGTTTTTCATATCATTATATTATTGGATCTATGTGATTTTGGGATTCAAATTTCAAAGAGAAACCCAAATTGTTTTCTTTTATAATGATTTTAAATATATATATTCACTAATTTCCTTTCTCCTGTTAAAAATATATTAAAATTAAATAAATATTTTGCTATTAGAATCTCTAGGATATATAGAGGAGAATTAAAAATTCTATCTAAACATATATAATTGGATTTATTTGATTTTTGTATTTCATTAATGAGTTTATTATAAAATATTTCAATTTTCATGAGTTTTTTTTCATTTATAATTATGATATATTGGATTTAAATATAAAGCATAATTCAAGTCATTCATAAGATTTCCAACAAATTAAAATGAAGTAATATCGTTAGGAGAACATATATATTTTTGAAATATGAGTATCAACAATCATAAAATTTTTCCAGATGAGATAACTAATAGGTCTAAGAAATGAATAAAATGATTTTGACAATAATAATAATAATTATTATTTAAAAAAGGATAATTTTAAATAATGTTTTCTTCTAGAACACTATTGGGTTTTTAAAAATCCTTTTAATAAGGGAACCATTCTCGATAAATCAATTAATTATTTTGAAAACCAAATGAGATTTGAATGTATTTTAAAACTACAAAAATAAAAAACCCTTTCATAAAAACTTTTGATCGGATTTATGAAAATTGTAAATAGGGAGTGAATTTCTCTTTAAAAACCGAAGGAAAAATAAAAAGAATAAAAATATCATTGAAACAAAGAAAAAATTAATAAAAGTTTAAGATAAAATAATCAAATTTTAAATAAAAATAATATATTATAATAAAAAATGTGGGAGATTAATATAAGAGAAAATCTAAACAAGAATTAGGGATTGAACATTATTTGATGAATTGAACACTTGATCAAATTAAATAATGAAATTGATAGTTAAATTTAATTATAAATAGTAAACACATAATTATACTTGGTTAAGAATTTTATCAATATCTTCAATAGAACCCACACATCAACCACCCCAATAGAGTGATTATTTAATGTATTATACCGTTCGATTTAATGGTATCCAAGAAACGCTTAAAATTCCTTTTTTATATTACATAAAGACACCTTAATTAAAAACAAACACTAGCTCTATAATGGGGTTTCTATAATCCTCAATTATAATAGTCCTATTTATTTTCTATGGAATAAAAAATAAAACAAAAGTTCCACAATTTATTGGTGTAGAGAACCAAATATAATAGATAGTGGTGGAAGCCGGATACTTTCTAAAACAATTACTTCAATATGGTATCAATTTTCACAAAGCATATGAAAAATGATATCAAATAGTGAGAATAAATAGGTGAGTGATAAGTTCTTTCAATTCATACAGACTTAATAATTTATAATATGAAATTTATAATGAATTCACATTGATAATGATATGAAAATATTTTAACATTGTGATTATATATTAGAAGATGTTGTTATGTTTCTATGGAATAAGTTGTCTCTTTTTATATGCTATAACAGCTTTGGAAATATTTCATAATTAATCACTTATCATTACGCTATAAAGAAATATTTAGATTCATTTTTACTATCTTAAAATAAAATCTCATAGTTATTGGATCGACACCACTAGATCACTAGTAGCCTCAATTGGGAAACTATTCAACTAAATACAACTACAATGATTCTTTATTAACAAACCAGCTAGATTCTTCACCTCCAACATTTTCTTGATAGACATCTTCAATTAGCTCTACTGTCATTCCTCAACACCAACTTTCTTATGGGCACATTTTTTTACAGATACTATAGGGAATTCTACTAGTGGTCTTATGGTGGTAGATCATATAGTCAGTGCATAGCCTTGGTATTCACAATGTTGCTCATTCACATTCCAATATGATTAAAAGCCTTATATTAATCCTATAAATTTCATCAGAGGCTTGAAAACATTGATTAATAATTGTTCAATTATCATTGAATTATTCTTCAGGTTTTTGGCATGATTTATTAAATAATTGTATCAAAAAAATAAATAAAATAATAAAACCCCTTTTAATAGTTCTTGTGGACCTTCAAATTATTTAATGGTGATTATAAAAAGTCTTTTCACCTATATATATAGCCCTTCATGTCAGGGAGTATCAATAATAAAAGTTTGGGTTCACTTTCTATATATAATGAATGTTATATTTTCCTGGGGAATCATTTCTCTTAAATTATTTATTTGAAACACACACATCTACAATAAACCAAATTTTTTTTATCATGATCCAATTATGATTGAAAATAAAATTTTGAATTCTATTTCTATAAATCTATTTCACCACAATCACACATGTTACAATGAACATTTGATTGATTTCTTAGAGATAATTTTTAAAAAGATGATATCATGTTTTAATTTGTTTATGTTAATCATTTATTCATTGATATCTTCACTAAACCACATAGGGATTATATTGTTTCTCTTAGGAATTGGTAGTTAGGAATGGTATGATTGTAATTCATTCGATTGACTTTCGAATGAATAAGGGGTTTGTCCTTTATTTTCAGCCTTAGATTTATTGAATTAGATATATTATTACAGTTGTATTTGTATAATTTAATTTAATTAAATCATGATATAATTGATTAGTTTATAGGTTTATTTTTAAAGGGGAATTGATTTATTGATTTAGTTCAAATTCTTCAGTGTGTTATAATTTTTGTTTTTATCATTGTTGATATTCTTGATTTTAATATCCACCATTATACATTTAAAAATATGAATCAATATATGGGGAGAAATTCCATTATAAATAAAAAATATCTGAGAGATAGACATTTTTATATTTTTTTATTAAAGAACAATACTTTATCTTTAACCATAATCAAATATATTGATAATTATTGGTATTTCATAATATATTATAAAATGATAGAAAATATATATCTTTGAAATTTGATTTCTCACTACTCAATTATAGCCATCTCGTTTTATATTTCAAATGAAATTATGATTTTTTATTTCTAAAAAAAACATTAATGGTGGTGATAATAAAATTCAAAAAAATTCTTGAATATGGTTTCTTCTATCCTTAATCATTATCCTTATTTATCTAACCCATATCAATGACCCAATTTATAATCTCAACTTGGGAAAGGAATTTTGTGATTTTTTGAGATTTTTCTTATCCATTTTTGTAATTATGTTTTTATATCTTCAAATGTGGATATATTTTTGATATAAAATTAATATATTGAAATTTTTTGGATATAATGTCGTAATTTTACAAATTCATTTATTCCTGAATTGTGAAAAAATGATTTTGGCTTAATGATAATTCAATATGGGGAGAAGTTTTCAATATAAAATATTGGTGAAATTATTTTTGAAATATTTTTTAAATGTATATTTATTTTGATTATAATGAAAATGGGGTGAAATTTCTCACATTGAGAAATGATTTGAATTTTATTTCACCTTGAAATCAGGAAAAATATCTTATTGGATGGATGTCATTATAAAAGTTAGATAATAATTTTAAATATATTCATGAAAAATTATTGATTCATGTAATTCTATTATTAATTTATTAAATGTTTAGGATTATCCAATATGGAGATATTATTGTACATATCAATCTCTTAGATATTTCTAAATGATCACATTCACAAATGTTTTTCTAATGTATTATTTAGATGGAGATTATTGTTTATAGATTGTACATATATCCATAAAGAACCCACAAAAATAAATGTATCAAGAAGAGTGAGATGAACTTTTTAAGAGCCTTCCACCCGTAATTTATGGCTGATATCCAATGGGACATAGACATAACAAATGTTCTATTCATGTCCCAGTAGATGGATGGTGATATCTACTGACTATACATTGTCACGAAGACAAATTCAAAATAAATCCATCTGTTTTGGATCCCAAATCCCTTAATTAATCTTCCAATAGCTCTATTCAGCATCCAAATAATAAAAAAATGATCTTATAATCATGATAGTAAATATATACACCCCAATGGTTTCTAAAAGTCATTAATACCATATAGATTCAATCTATATCTAAATAGTTTCACTTTTCTATCATTCTTAGGTTTCATTATATTTGTCTAAATTCCTCATGATCTTTTATTATAATAATAAAAAAATTTGGGGGAAAGTGTCATTAATTAGTCCTGAACATATAAATAATATTCTAAATATTTTTTAGGGATCATAACTACCTATTGAGTGCGAGGGGTGTAGGTGATAAATAAATTTAATGTGTGGGGACTTGGGTTTCAAGACACAACCCCTAAATTGTTATTTGTGTTTCTGGTTCCTTTGTACGAACAACTAAATACAATGATGGTTTTTGGTAATGGGCTTAATTTCTAAAACTACTTGAAATCAACAATTTCTATTTCTTTCAATAATAATGAAAATTAAAAGATCAAACAAAACATCTTAGGATATCATGAGGGGAGGATATAGAGGTATACCTTCTGGATTGTTTCCAAACACCTTTATTAACTTCCTTTGTTTTTTATTTTAATTTTTCATTTCGAATGAATTTAAACTCCACTAAATTTATATACCACATTATTTATTTTAATCATATCAAGTGTTTTTTAAATTTATAAAAATGTTTCTAAAACTAAATTGACCACCCAAATGAAATCCTTACTTGGACTAATAGTTAATACATTAGTAAAAATATTTTCATATGTTATGAAGATTTTCAGTTCATAGTTCGAAAAAAGCATCGATATTTTGACAATAGTGAAAGGGGACATTGTTCCATTATAACAACTAGGCCCTACTAAATACACATTCACCCTTCCCTAACATGAATAACAGGTCCTGGATTACTAGGAACAACTAGTTTCTTCATTTAAATGTGATGTTCCCTACTAGGTCCCCCCAATAATAGAAATTGTATAATTAGACTAATGAATATATCCACATTATTGCAACACATAATATTTATTTGTATATTATCCTCACTCACAATTACCAGGAGAATATTCATAGGAGGTTACCTACCCTAACACTACTCATATCCTATCATCACATAACTATGTATTTATGATTAGGTAATATATAAAAATCAATGGTTAAACATATTGACATCGATTTTAATATATAATCTATATGTCTCAAATTTATTGGGGTGTTACACACTCCACCCATTTAAACTACAAAACCCTAATTATGGACCCCTTTAATTATACCTTTGTAGTGCATTAGTACAACCCTTTGGGCATTAGATCTTATATAAATTTTTATTATCTAACCACCCTTGGACATGATACAAATCACGATACCCCATGGATCACCAAAAATAGCGTGGTTTCTATCCATGAACACTAAAGGATATTATACAAAATTTTCACTTATAATTATAATGATTGTCCATATAGGCTGACATGTGTTTCTTTATTTCATTTTTTCCACCCTCAAACACACCTTAAGAAACATCATAGGTGGTCACACATCCTAAAAATAATCTAGGAAATGTTATTTTTTCTATGAAATTATAATGGTGTAGCTTCCCAAAAATAATAGTGCACCTTATTGAAATATCTAGTAACATACAGACTTTTATCACATTAGAATTCAATAGTGTCACATTATACCCATATTAGAGAACAACATCCTTATTATGGACCCTATATTTCAAACTTGAAAGTTACATTATGCTTCCATATGGGTACCATATTTGATAAAATTTAAAAAATGGACCTAATAATAGAAACTAAACCCAAACATAACATTATCATCGAGTCATGGCACACCATGCACCACCAATATCCCCATAGATATTGATTATTCCCCCTATGTCCTACCTACTTTCCCAAATAGATCATTATATTAATTAATGTCCCCAAAGCCCAACACATGTTAATTATTTATTATTTTTTATCACTCACATAATCCTTATGAAAAATTACAGTAGGTCATCCAACCTCACCCTACTACTTTCCAAATCACACTTAACGATGAAGTTATAATTATGTATTCCCCAAAAAATAATGTTTCACTAAGTTTAAATGGGTAGTAATATTCAGTATTTTATTCCTCACATTTTAATTTATATTATAGTATCTACCTCTTTCAATGTAATTAACCTCATAGTGGGCCCACACATCAGACCCAGGTAGTGTATCTATACTCCAATATGGGTATCGGCCCTTGGGATGTTTATAACACCCAACACTATATAATTAGGTCATGGATGATTTCTTAAATGACCCCATACATGACACAATGTCCACAAATGGTTTTCTACTAGTATCAATGGTATGAATGGAATAGTTGGGAAAAATACCCTCACAATCAATATTAATACACCAGAATAATAAAATTACACTAAAAATGAATAATATAACTTAATAATAACTAGTTCTATATCAAGTGGATAAGTTAGGAATAATAAAGTCATATAATGTAAAAATTCAAGGACCCCCAATGTGGTAGGCGAACACATTTTAATAAATTAAAACAATAATTAAATAAAAATGTAAAAACATCTATCTATATTCTATCCATATACCATATCAAAATGTTAAACTCTCTTTTCTTTTCAACATGATACTAGGCCATTTCCCTTTCCTAGATATCTAATCATATATACTTATTAGACATTGAGATTCCCTTTTAGGGCATGTTTATAAACCACCTACTACCAGACTAGTATATCTTAAAACATAATTGATCATGTATAAGAAGTGTATTCTGAGATAATTTATAAATTCCAAAGATTAAGCAAATGAATCATGTATTGAGAAACATTATGATGACCAATATTTCACAAACCCTAACTAAATAATATTTGGAACCATGTCAGACAGAAATACATAATGGATGATGGTGTCATTGGTCGGCCACAAGGCCACCATATATTTTTCTGTAGCCATATAGCCAACAAGCATTAGTTTGGGATACAAGGTCATCATTCCTGGTATCTATCATGATTCTGGATATTAGGACATCATACCCCAGCTCTGGAATGGTTCGGTTCGCAAGTCCATCATTTCCCACATCATCATTGTGCCAAGACTCATGTCCATTATACCCTTAGGTGTTTCTTACTCGGCTATGATCATTTTGGAATGCCTCACATGCTCCCTCTCTAAGGACAAACCAAGACATGACGATACACTTGTAACATTATTATATTATAAAAACCTCTAAGAGATATATATTCATGAAAAACAAGTTATAGCACATATATGAAAAACTATAACATATAAATCACGATCCATGGTAACCCTGCCAATCACAAAAACACTCATGTGATCATTATCAACCAGGGGTCTCATGGGTTACATAGACATATTTGATCTTTATCAAAAAGAGGTCTCAAAGACTATGTATGCATATATATATATATATATTTGTGTTTGTGTGTGTGCGATAAATATCATGGAATTTTATTAAAAGTGTCCTATATTGTAATTAACTTCCATCCTAATGTATATTGATGAAAAACATTATATTACCCCAATATTTATAACCCTAACCAAATCCATTCAACAATAGAGACATGTTTGAACATAAAGGATCCTACGATCCAATCCTAATTAATGAAAATTGGGAATCTACAATGAGATTCAGTAAGAAAATTATAACATATAATTTGAATCAATTTTACTTATCCACATAAAATTTCAATAATTATAAAATCTAGATCATGTCAATAGAATGGCTTCTAACTCCCAATATATAATTTCAATCCACCTATCAGAAATGAAACATACATTATATGAAGATTGGATCCATAAATCTTGTTATCTTCACATATATCTATGTTTAGTTTGTGAGGAAAAAGAATATTCCGGATTTAATAGATGAATCATTCATCATGGATACTAACATATCTATATAGACATCATGTAAAGATAGGAGGGGAATAAGAGGATCAAATTCTCCAAAAGGAATCCTGTGATGTTACTTAAGTGGAATGAGGTTCAAACCACATGAAGAAGATACTGATAATTGGATTTTAGTTTTTAATAATGACATGTTAATCTAGAAATCATTAGTTGATTGGTGGTTTCCAATTTATCAGCCAATGAATATATATAGAAGCCTAGGTCAATGCCTTTTCCTCCCACTTAATGGTGAGAATAGTTTGTATCTTGGGTATAGCCTCCAAAACCATGAGGGCAATGGCCTTGGATAACTTACTAAGATGTATATAATGAAATTGGAAACAATTCAAGACGTACCCCTTTATATTGTATCTGATAAAGATATGAGGCTCAGCATATGGTTCTCGATAAGACCTCAAAAAGTTATAGATATTTAGATGAGTGTCAGTACTTCTTTTCACCCTCAAATGGACGATCAGTCACAGATAACCATTCAAAATCAAGAGGATATGTTTATATCATATTAAATACATTTATGTGGAATTTGGGATAAACATCACCCCATTATGGACTTCTCATATAACAATAGTTTATATTCAAGAGTTCAAATGAATCCTTACGAGGACATATACATGAAGATGTGTTGGGATAGAACATACTTGTACGGATATGGAAAGTGGAGGCTTATAGACCTAATCTTTTCGACCAAAATAATAGAAAAGTTTCAAACCAATCATTTCAACATTAAATTTACAAATATTTGACCGAAAATATATACATATAATCCTCGTTGATAATTGGAATTTGAGTTCAGAGATAAGTCATTGATTTGTATATAAAAATGGATGAAATTCATTGTGTCTTGGAAGATATGAAATCTTAATCCATGATACATCAATTACATTGAGGCCCTTCACCACAATGATTCTTTGGAATATTTACAAGTACTCCCACAAATCTGTTCTCATTTAAATGATGTGTTTGATTTATGCATCCAAAGGAAGTACATTCATAACCATTATAAGTAATAAATATAGAGGTGGTTTCCTTGGTGAATTATCTTTTAGACGAGGAGATCAACTAAATATAATAAATTTTAGAGGAAATATTATATGAAATAATTAAACTCACCTAGATAAATTTCTATGGAAACACCATATTATTGAGGAATAAATAAGGGAAACTTAAGAGGTGATTATAGATATGTACCCCTTTTATTTTTTAGTGTATGAGTTTGAATTTTCAAGAAATTTTAATATTGGGAGAATATTAAAATGAACTAAACATTTATATGTTAAATTCCATTTTATTTAATAAATTATTTAATATATAATGTATTTAAATAAATAAATAAAAGCTTTATGTATTTGGGACCAATTATAAAATATTTCCAACTAGAGTTTAAATATCTTTAGTAGTCTCAACCATTGATAATATAGATGTTTTATAATGACTATTCATATTACTATATAATAACGTTTATGATAAATCACAATTGAATCTGGAGGAATAATTTGTGGACTTAGCTAGTAGAATAATACCCTTTGAATCCCATTTGTTAACTATTCATAGGGATATGGAATCACTATGATGTTCACTTTTCCCAATCCATGACTAAATAATTGTACCCTTAAAGAATCCTTTTATTGTAAAAGTTCAAACATATCTAGATCATGAGCCAAATAGTTATCATCGGACCACCCTAAGATACCACTCCCATCGCACACCTTTACTTATAGGATACATTTGTGTAATAAGATGTTATGTATCAATAACCTAGTAATATGAATTTTTATGGCTTCATTTTTATTAAAGTAATGATAGAATTTACCATTCATCATTATTACTTTATAAATTTAATTATTTATGGGTTTTTGAAAATGAAATTTTGATTTGTAGAAACTAATATTTTATTTTTGGAAGTCATATGGATTTAATTAAAAAACTATTTTTGAAAAAATAACAAATTATGAATTATTTTTTATTTTCAATTAATATTATTATAAAAATATATATATATTTGGAAATGAAAAAATATTTTCATAAAGTGTGATATAATATTTATATGGATAAGAATTCTCTTAGTTTCATATAAACGAATATTTTTTTAGTAAATTATTATTTTAATTTAAAATTGTAAATATACATAATAATTGAATTATTTTATGAAATACATATTATTTTTGGAATCAAAACATTAAAATTATATATTTGTTTATTTTTCATTATCTTCTGAACCATATGAATTTTTGGGTAAAAATTTAATAATGTATAAAAATGTGGTATGTATAAATAAATAATAATATCCCAAATTTAAATATAAAATGAAATAAAATAAAATAAATGTAAAATTATATATTTCACATTAAAAAATAATTTTTAATATTTAAGTAATTCTTTTAATAATCCTTATAAATAATCCTCCAAAACCTATAATATATTATTTGGTTTTAAAATAAATTCTTTTTGAACATGAGTCAATTCCACATCAGCAATGGTATTATTTTGAAGATAAATTAGAGTATACCTATAAAATATTTAATTCCACTGTTATTTGGTATAAATCATGAGAAACAATATTTTACAAATTTTTTTAAATTACATTATAATATAGAATCCAATACATATGTAAAGAAATTAGTAACCAAATTCCCCTTACCATTTCTAAAAAACCAAATCAACATTCATCTCATCTATACTCAAAATCCATTGAACATGATGTTCATATCCATCACCAACTCTATATCTATCCCAATTTAATCCCAATATCTTATTAATATCCTCTAATGAATTTTTATGCTTGCGCTCATGGTATGGTATCCTCATCCCATTTTATTCAATTAGTTTCATTGTATTATTCCATTTCATTACCAATTTTTCATATTATAATGTGATTTTAAACGTTTATTTTACTATCCATATGATTCCTCAAAAAATAGACACCAAATTTTACTTTCATTAAACTAATCTCATAAACTATATTACCGCCTTTTATGCTACAAAAATGACCTTTATATTTTAAAGGTTAATGTTTGTCATAGTGAAAACTTATCCCCATTTCCACCCAATGGTATTCATGAATATGTTCTTATGATTTTTTATTAGTTAATTTCATGTATATGAACCACACTCTATAAAAATATGATTTGAAAAGATAAAATGATTCCTTATGATTTATGATCAATATTGAACACTTATGTGAATCCATGACATGAATATGATTAATGGGATTGAAATTGTGTATCCATCCATTGTAATTGGTAATGATTTTTCTTCATGGGATTGAATATATGGAAAATATTATTTTATCATATAAACACTATGATATTATTTAATAGTGGTTATCCTTGACTTACTCATTTTATTTCATGTTTTATGTTGTTCTCACATTCCAATGGAGTCATGATGTTATCATTTTATATCATGATTTGATGTATGTGTCTGTAATTTTCACCCATTTTATATCACCATGATATTCATATTGACTAACATGTATTAAATCCATCATTATATGAATTGATTATTCTATTACTATGACATAAATCTCACCCATTTTTTTTGTTTACCCAAAGGTTATCCATACATTTTTGGAAGATCGATGAAATTTTAAGAGCATGTTAAGGAGTATTATATAATTTATCATATCATTGTTTTATATTATTATGTTAAATATATAATTTCAAAATTCAAATAGGCAATTAAATTTTAAGTAATGTAAAATGTTTTTATTTATATAATAAATCAGAAATAAATTTGAATTAATGATATTGGTTGTCACAGTAGTGATGTTTGAAATTAACACATATGGATATATTATATGATTTCACGGACCATCTCGATGTGTGGCTATAATCCATAAGTCCAAATGTATTAAATAGTAATTTTTTTTATAATTATTGTGGAAATTTAATTTCGTAAAAATATGTGATAGATTAAGTTATCCATGTCAATGAAATAATAAAGAATAAAGGATAGAGGAAATTAATTTATTAGTTCATTCTATAAGCATTCTCAAAGTAATAAAATCCATGATCAATATAATCACTCGAATAACATAATCCTATTAGGTAGATCTTCTTAACTAGAACAAACATAGTAACATTATTTTTAATTATGTTTATAAGGGTGGAATAAGGTAGACTACTCCCTTTCTAAATTTAGAGTGTGTGCATACTATTTTATCATGTGTTGTTATATTCTTTAGATAATAAGGGAACATTTATAAATAATTATACGTAAAAATTAATCATTAAATTTTTTTACATCAATAGAGGCCTTATATATTTTTTACTAAGGAATGAAGTTTTAAATTATTAGTACTATTATTACTAAAACATTAATGGTTTCCCAACTAAGTAATTTTTTGTACCCACTTGTATCAACATAACAATTGTTCAAATTTGAGTCTTTAAATGTGGGTAACCACTATTTGATGGGGGGTGTTTGGGACATTTTTTGAGATATTTTGTAGTGCTTGAAGATGATGAAGGGATACTAAAAAAATAATATGAAGAATTCATAAAATAATAAATTATTTTCAATATTTCTCAATTTAGGTTCCTTGGGCTCTAATTTATTTGGGTTTTTATCCACCATGCCTATTATCCATTATATGAATTTTAATAGTTTCCATTTTTTTATATAATAAATTTTTATTGGGGGTGAAGATTGACCCACTTGTATACATGGAGTGTGTGCGATTTTATTTTATGATCCCATAAAACTATAAAAGAATTATTTTAATTATTATAATGTTTTAAAATAGATTATTTCTGAAATGTTTTAATATATTCAATATATAAAATTGTATAAGATAATTTCCAATAAGGATTGTGAAAAAATTAAAATTTTATTTGGATATGGAGTATTAAAAAAAGAATATAGAAATGATGGAATTGAAAAATTGTGCAAATAAAAATAATATTATGCATTTTTAAATTTATTACAATGGATTTTTTTGGTAACTAGAATATTAAAACAATATTTTACTGACTCCAACATAATTAAAATATATCAAATAACTCCATAAGTAGAAGGTCTGTTATAAAAAACTAATAATTAAATTTGCAACTCAGATTCATATACATACTGTGTTGAATATCTTATATCACAGAGCATACTCAATTAAAATGAACAATTACATATTGTATTATAATTTATGATGTAAATTATATGAAATATACATAATAAAATTACAAGAAGTGTAAAAACTAGAGTTAATAAAAAAATTATTAATTACATGAAAAAATTGTATAATAACATGAATTATTAGTCCTTATAAATTATTTTTATAAAAATTTTAGTTAATTTTTATAATACCAATGAACTTTTATAATATATTATTAAGAAAAAAAGTGGTAAAATTGGTCATCTCACTATAAAATTATTATTTTTCAAATATTTTATTTTCATATAAATGATAAATTTATGAATTTCAAATTTTAATTTTGATGAATGGATTATCATTTTTCTAATCATGATTAAAATATCCAATGTTTAATTTTTAGTAATTTTATATAATGGTAGATTTCTTAAATATTGAAAAATATTTCATTCCACATACTATTAATTTTATGAAATCATCAAGATATAATAAATTCATATTATTTTTGAAATTGTCTATATAGAAAATATATTTTTAAGGAATGAAATAAATCGCTTAAAAATATTATTGTCAATTTATAAAATAGTGTTTTACATTTTTAATATATGTTTTGTTTTATTTTTAAAAAATAACTTATGTTCATCCTTTCAATTTATTATGTTTATAAAAAGTTTTATTTTAATATGCACTAATTTCAAAGCCACATAAATATCTTTCTTAAATTTTTATCCAGTAAATATAATGATAGTAAATATTCTACCATATTTTTGGGTAAATTCATTTTTATGATTAGAAAATTATTTTAAATAGAACAGTTATTCATTTCATTTTGCGTACTCATATTAAAATTTTTTTTACCTTAAAAATATATAATATTGTAATTTTTTTTCATATTTAGAATTAGAATATTTAATTTTTAATGATATAAATTATATTTTTTATCCCAATGAAATGTTGCCATCTTAAAATTATGTCACTATGGTAAGGGATAAAAGGTCTAATGTTTCTGTTAAACTAATATATATGGACAATGTATCATGAATACTTTTATAAATTATTATAGAGTATTATAATTAAACTATTAAATTTCCTAGCTTATAAAAATTTTCCACTTTTTTTCTACTTCCCATAGGAATGAAATTTATATTATTTTATAGATAATAATATTTAAAAATGTGACACCCCTCTCATTTATAAAATAAATCCTCCAATCCTCAATTTTATACCCACATTGAGCACCTTATATTAAATTTATCTACCAAAACAACACTTTATAAGATTTATCAACTTCTTATGTCTCACCTTGTCCATAAAAATTACTTTATTTTACTCCATTCTTGATCTTGGATCCTTTGATTGATGATCAGGTTGAGTCCCAATCTAATTTTCTAATTTTAATATGCCGTTAATGGAGTTTTTGTTGATAAATGGAAGATAATGTGCTTTGAATAATGTGGTACATAGTTAGAAAATGGTTATAGGAAATTGTACAACATCACCTAGGTTAATTTGTGACCCTTGGTTTGGGTTCTAGAGCATGGCGCATGGATGTCCAAGGTTTGGGAAACTATGTAGAAATCAAACAATATGTTTCTGGAATTGGCCAGTGGCATTAGGAATTTTTAGCATAGGTTTCAGGGAGTCATACTGCCCAACCGTGAAGGGTTTCCCTTTTGGATAGTGAGGGGTGCACAGTTGGAACACGGTTTGGCAAATAATGTAGCCAAACTATGCGAGTTTCCTAGTTCATGAAAAGTGTTAAATTGTAAGTTTTCCCCTAAGAGTTTTAACCCCATTTTACATTTTACTTTACTAGTTCGACCTCAGTGCTCTAAGGGGATCTATGAGTCCCTAATCCTATTCCCACAACCTCTATTGATGCTTCCCAAAGGTTCCCAGGTGATTTTCCTTTGGTTTTTTATTGTCTTCCTCATCTTTCTCACTTACATTATTAGTATATTTCTCTTAATTGGTGGGGTTTTTCTTTTAGACAAACCATATGAATGAGGGATGATATGTGGGAAGATTTATTTGATTTAAGGTTGTGTGGATTGTCTCCCATTGTTGGTTCTTCTACCCCCTGATGTTTGGGTTTATTCACACATCATTGAGTTTGGAACTTCCATCCATTTCCTTCCTGAAACATTCCATTAATGGTTTATCATACATTGAATTCTATCAAAATGATATAATCATTTTTATAATGTCCTATCATGATTTGTTTTGGTATTTCTTTGATGATTAATTGTTGTGAAATGATTTTTAAAGGTATTCTCAATCAATGTTATTATTTATATGAACACAATGACTTCTATAAAATGTCATTTGATCCTTTATTGAAAAATTGGGTGTTTTTATGATATGGGTGTTATATGTGGAATTGGTAGAACTTATGGTGTGTCCATTTTTTGTGACATATTGTATTGATTTTAAAGAAAGTTGTGTTTCATTTAAAATATGTTTCAAAGTAGTTTAAAATGTGTTTGTGTGGAAATTTGGTTTTTAAGAATGAAATTGATTGTGTTTTTTGTCTTCCAATTTTTTACATTATAATAGTTTTCAATGAATCATTTTAATGGTTCAAGTGTTGTGAATTTTTTTCAAAAAAGGATTTGGTGTGAGTATGAGTAGAAATGGGATTTCCCCATAGAATGTTTTGGATTTCATGTGTCCCTTTCTATTATATTTCCAAATGGGTTTTATGAATTGAAAAAGTAGTGTGAAATGTGTCTCAAAATGAACTATGTACTTTTTGTGAAATTAAAAAAAATTTATTTCTATTGATTGAATATGAATACATTGTTTGGGGATAGGTTAGTGCAAAGACCCATTAGGAACACTTCATGTTGTTTCATGTTTTATCTTAGGCTTGGGAATGGTTTTTTATTTCAAATGATGTAATGTTCCAAATTGAACATTGGTTTGTTTTTATGAAAAAATGATTGAAACATTGGTAGTGTGATGGGATGGTTTGTATATATATATTTTTGTCTAAGAAATGGAATTTCCTGTGTATTCTTGATGATTTAATTCTATTTTTGGATAATTAGAACATGGGATGTGATCCACTCTAGTGTATCATACACATGTACTCTATTGTATTGAGTCCATTAGACATTGGGATTGGATCCCCTCTGATGGATCTTGTATGACAACACCATTGGTTGTGGTAATTAGGAAATTTTTTCTATATTTTATTATTATTCATATTATCATGGTATTTTCATAATCATATAGATGTTCATGTGATGGATTATTGTTGACCCCAATTATACTTGTTGGTACACCATCTTCGTGAAAGGGCTATGTGGGATGTGGCACTAGATTTGATAATTTAGAGTGGGTATTTAGATATTTATAGTGACGATACACTATATTATAGTAGGTGAGTCCAAACTGAGTATATATAGGGATATCTATTGGTATGATCCGGAAATTCTCATCAATATCTATTAATATTTTATGTTCACATTATCTATATTATTAGATTTTTGTTTTAATAGTTGTGTATGTTTTTTAGTTTCCTATAATTTATTGATATATTTTTTTATTATCTATCTTTGTTTTATATTTTTGTTTTGGATTTGAAATGGTTTTTAAAAAGTGAATATATTTCTAAAAAATGAATTATACCTGTGTTTTTTGGAAAATTAATTTTTTAGATAATAATGTTTACTTATTGGAAATGATTTAAAATCATATTTTTGAAATGTATTTAAAAAACATTTATAGACTAATTTAAGAAAATAATTGTACAGGCTATGTGGGGATTACCTACTGAGCTGTTTAAGATCAAACCCAACTTGTCACATTCAGTGTTGGTAAACTCCATTTGTTTTTTTTGTTCTAGTTTGAAGTTTTGGTTTCTAGTTTATTTTCACGTCATTAGAGAAGAATTTTTGTAAGGATAGTGGTGACCAATAGGTCACATGGAAATCTTCAATAATGGTTCTGTTTTAGTCCTGGTATTTAGTTTTTTTATTTAGTTGAATTTTTAATTTGGATTGGATTGTATATTTTTTAGGATTATTTTATTTTTTGTTCTTCTATATGTTCAATAATATTATTGCACCAGAGTTTTTCTTGGAAAAATCAATCCAATCATGATTACATTAATGTCTGACACTAGTTTCCAGCCCGTAGGGATTGGGAACACCCTTTCAACCATTTCATTGAACAATTTGTGTGTCAATATGGATGGAATACTAGCATCACTAATGAAAAAATTGTATTAAAGGATGGATTTGATATTTTTAGTGATGTGTAGGATATAGATTAGTACTGTTGTGACATAGGAGGTAGGTAAAATAAGGATTTCAGGAACCCTAGTTCATTATGAAACTCATGTTTTTAGGTATATTCCGGTTTTGAGTATTTTTTTTGGTTTTTTGGTTCTATTACATGAGGAATGAAAATGGAAGTGATCCAGTGTTGTTTTGTGATCTCCCATGGAGTAGTTACCCTTGTAGCATCTTTGTAAACTATTTAAGATCCTCATATATGATGATTATAACATGGGTAATGTTCTACTAAGAATGTCACCATGTTAGGGAAGACCACTATTTCCACACACCGATAGTTTTTTGTGAGTCATGTTTTGTTTTGTTCATGGTTGTTGTGAGTTGGATTTCAATATGAAAAACTTTTTTTCAAAAAGAAAATGATTTCCTTCGAACTATTTCGGAATGGAAATAATGGGTTTTAAAATGGAATGTGATTTGGTTTGAAAATTGGGTGAATTCATTGATTTGATGGTAGTGTTAGTTAAGACAATAGTTATTCCTTATGAAAATTCTTATATGTGTGGGTATGTAATGAAATTTCTTGTCGGAATGTGTGTGTACAAAATAGTCAAAAGTGGGGTGAACATATATGCGGTGGTTCTTAGGATTTCATGGGTTGGTTTTTGAAAACAACGGTTCAGAATGGTTTTTACAAAAAAAATTGAAAGGGAAAATGATTTTTGAAATAGTGTTTTCTTTGAGATGTTGTTTTTTTGTGAATGGTAGTTTTGTAATTGGAAAATGAGATTCAAATAAGGTGATTTTAAAATTGAAATTTATTAGTGGTTTTTTCAAAGACAATTTTTTGTTTTGATTCTATGTGTTTTTCTTATGAGCCTAATTTTCTGGGGTGAGATGTTCTTTAGGATTGTTCTTTGATGTGATTTTTTTTGGATTTATGTTATTATGTCATTCATCATATGGCTCCCTGAATGGTCCCCAAAATTTCTTGTGAATCATTCCCGGTTCCTAAATCTTCACTGTTGTCACCCCTCAATCATGGTGATAGAGGTTCATTAGAGGCAATGTAATGGCTTGAGGTAGTTTATTGTGTCTGTAGAGACCAAAATCTTGACGTACATGGACATTACATTACTTTTTCAGAATACTTAGTACATAACAAAAACACACACACAAGGATCGTAATAGTTTAGTGTCTTTGGAAACTCGGAATATAATCTTCTAATCGTGGTGAAATATCTTCAACATCTCCCATAAAGATCTTCCATTTTTTACCTAAAACCTTTCCTTATATCCTGGGGAAAATAAAACATAAAAGGGTGAGCTCAAATGATCAGTAAGGGTAAAAAAAAGAAATATCAATCACAACATTTTCATAAGAATATAACATTTTGGAAATCCTAACCTACAAAAGAGAGCATAATTTCATAACATGGGACAAATCATAGTAGTGAAATGAAATCCCAATAATCATAACATAAAACATGAAACTTTGTGTCATACAGACATAATCATATAGAATCATATCTTATTAGTCAAGACTCATTTCCAAGACTATCTTAGTGGACAAAGTCCATTTATGAACCGAGTCACCCTCGTTTCAGTCCTGTTTCACTGAACCCGTATAACCTACCATTCTATCCATGTCTATATCATGAGATATAAAATCTTTACCCAATGCATTGTATGGAGATATAGGTCACACCCATCTCATAATGATACCATTCTTATGTGTGCCACAAAATCAGAAAACCATACATCATAGCCTAACCCATGTAATAAAAATAGGAATCTTAAAAATCGTGACATCATAAAACAATTCATATAAGATAATGTAATTCATAAAAATATAATTCCATCACGACATAATCAAATCAATGTATCAATACGGATAAAAACAGAACCCTTTATTATCTTAGATGGAAAATAATTTTGATAAAACACTTGAACTCCATTCTTGAGGAAAATATCCTTTCTGCTTCAAAAACACTTTTCCTTTCTTAACATGTTGTTCAATTATAAACTAAAAGAAGTTTATTAAATATAAATATGAAAACTTGTAAGGGTATATTCTTGGAAATAATGTTTTAAAAATCCATTCATGCGGTATAAGTTAAAAAAACATTCTTCCCGTACTTTTGTCAGAAAAGTCAAAAAAGTACCTCGTACGAAAAACGTCAAAAGATTCCATTCATAATTTTACTAAAAACTCACCGAAGGTTAAAATTGGATTTAAACAATTGTAGGTGTATGGAAAAAATATTACATATTGAGGAAAAATGGATTTGGATGATAAAATACACCCTAGTAAATTTCAAAGTATAAACAATCTCAGATAAAAATGAGATTGTGATATTTCCCATACCTTAGGTCCAATATGCTTCGTAAATGTCCGAAACTATTGTATAATGATTTATATAATGTTATTGACTTATTCCAGAAACATAATTATTGTTATGATATCATATATGGTCAAATTCTTAGCTTCTTATTAGTAATATTTCATTACTACTTGTTATTCGCGTGTTTATTACTTTTTGTTCTTATGCGTATTTGTCGAATAAATTCTCATTCTTCTCTTTAGGTAATAAATACCTCATTTACAAAATGGTATTAGTGTAACATATATCATATTCATTCATTCAATTCATTTATATAATCATTATGAAATGAAGATCATGTAGAACGAGTCGCATCACATCGTGGAGACCTTATTCCGTACGTACGCACGAGTGATGGTATCGTTCCTATGAGTGTGGAATTGTATTGGATTGTATGTATACTATTTCAGAATCATTATCACTTTATAATAGTCATATATAGTCATTATTTACACCATTATACCCATCCAAGTAAGGTGGTGGTGGAAAATAGATTACACCACGGCATGGAGATGGTATCTGTACGTACGCACGCGCGATGATTTCCTTTTTCCGTAGGATGGATAGAAGGTTAATTAGAGTTGTTTCATATTTATAATAACATATCAGTATATAAAAAATACTGATGTTATTACTTTATCATGAAACAACAATATAAGAAGAAGTTTAAGAAGAAAGAAATTGAAAATGATCGGTAATGGATATTACATCTTTTTGACGCGCCTTCACTTAACCTGCACTTAAAGAACTAAGGATGGTCTTTGAAGATGACCAGGACCTCTAGGATGATACTAGGGAAGTGGAGAAGATATTTTGGCAGGGTTTGGACGAGCTTGATTGCTCAAATTGGTGTGAGGAGGAGAGGGAGGAGGTTCTCTTTTATAAGGGAGGAGAGGGGCACCTTAGGAAAATCACAAAATATTATTTTATATTAAGGTCAAATTCGGTTTATAATGGTTCAAAAGGGTCATATTTCGAAGCTAAAGTGGAGATGAGTCGAAATAATCTCTTCCAATAGGAGTTAGACATGTTTAATTTATTAGTTTAACCTTATCAATTAGATTTAACTCTGAGTTAAATAATTTAACTTTTACTGTGTATTTTTTTCCTTACACTATATGGTTAATAAACATACCATAACAAGACAAACGAACCCCAAGTTGTTTATTATTAATATATCTATCCTTATCTAAGTCATTTTTCAGAACCTTAGATTTTTAAGAATTAAATAACAATTAATAATATAATATTTGTTTTAAAAACTAATTTATGTCAACTTTGAAACTATTTGGTACATGATTTTTATGAAATTCATAACAGAATGATAAGTTCGAACCAAGTTACTTATATCAACAATAACATGTCATATTAACCTAAAAAAGTAATTTAAGTCAAAAAAAAGTCTCATATTACATTTATTTGGGCATTTATAACATCAATTATGTCAATATTTCATTAACAAGACAATTACTACATCATCTTTGTGTCATAATAAATGATAATTATTTAATCCATAAAAATTCTAAATAAATTCCTATGATTTAGATAATTGTATTATATTTCTGTAGAATATTCATGTTTGAAGTTTCATTAATTTTATCACTAATGTAAAATTATTATACCTATAAGATTTAAGAAAGTGACATGTTGTCACATTCTTTGGTTTTAATAATAATTAAATTATTTTCAAGGACAAAAGTCCATTAAATGAATCTAATCCGACCCTTAGGTTATATGGGTCTACTTATAGCCATCCAATAGGATTTTTACATGTGTTAGGGTAATTTTATAATATTATATTTACCCTTAATTAACAGATTTACCTTTAACTATGGTAAATAAAATTTACCATAGTTACTATTCATAATTCCCAAAAATAAAACATAGCTTATTAACATAATTTGGATCCACTGATTCCAAATATGGAATCCATTTTTCCAAATTCAATAAACAAAATTTGCAGAAATTAAATTAAAATTAATCCCGTTGTCGAAAGAAAATGGGTTTTTCTTTAAAACATTGCAAAAGATTGAATTGATTTAACCTATGAATTCATGGTAAAATCAATGCTAATGACATACATTATATTAAATTTTCAAAAATATATTATATTTATACTTTAAAACAATTCAATATTATAATTTAACAACATAAGATATTACGATGAAAAAAGTTGTTTTTAATTAAAATATATCGTGTTTTTACTATTCATTAAAATATGAAAGTCATCAGAATAAAATGAAAAATTTATCCAAAGTAAATTTTTATTTCTTGATTCCAAAGAATAATTATATTTTGTCAAATGGAACTTATAAACATGTCAAAAACTAGATTTAAATTGGTTGCACCATCAAAAGGCGGAAAAACTGCATTTTTTTAAAAATACTTATTTTACCCGAAAAAATTATTTTGTTCTTATACCATGTTCTAGAAATGTGTAAGATGAATAATAATGTTATAAAATTAAAAATTTAGATAACACTATTCATAACAGCTAGTTCATAACAATATTATAATAATATATCGTTGTTTAGTAAAAACCCGGTTTTGCGTACAACACACGCTATCGAGGAAGGTCGCGATTGCATGTAACGCAAGCCAAGTCAGGGTTGCGTGTAGTGCACAACTACTTTGTTGTTGCGTATAACAGAATCCAACCATATTTTATTTATACATTGAATATAGATATATATACACTCAATGTTGCGTAGAATAACATCTATCAAACGAACTTCAAATTGTGTGTAACAAGAGCCAAGAAAAGTGTTGCCTATATTGCAAGCTAATACATTGTTGCGTATAGCGCAAGATAATCTTGGTTTGTCGTAAAATAGAAGATATAAATGAAATTAAAAAGAATGTATCTTATAAAATATCGGGTTGTTACATTCTACCCCCCTTAAAATGAATTTCGCCCTCGAAATTCATCAGGGTTATAAATCGTTTACTATTCATAAAACCCACATCGTAAAAAGAAATACCAAAACTGAACTTTAAAAACTAAAGTATGAAATATAACGGTTACCCAAATGAACTCATCATTGGGTTTCCATATAGGAGAAAATATGGACATGGAAGAGAAACCTAACCGTCATGTTTTGATGGAGGGTGGTAGAGAATATGGCTATGAAAAAGCCAACAATCACAAATCTATTGATTTGTGGTGATCTAAGGTACCATCTGATTCATCGAATATAAGGGCAGTAGGACAAAATTTTTGGTTTTTCAAGATCATTTCCCTAAATTTGATGAAATTCTAATTAGAAGAAATACTTTGGTGATTTTGGTATAGTCTCACCGTTTGTCATTCTTTGGACAATTTCCACTTCATCTCTTAAAGAAATGAAGTTGAATTTGTCATTCGTGATGTGTTAGCAGATCATGCGATAGAATGATGGGTCATTCCATCTGTCTCAAACAAAAGGTTATAAAAGTTATCAAAAAAATACATAAGTCCATCTATAGTGAGATTAGTCTTATATAGTTCCTAAAATGGACTTATACTACATATATCATACTACTTAATATAAAAAAACTAGTTTCTACTAAACAGGGACTTCCTGTAGGCCAGGGGTAGGCGATAAAGGCCAGTCGCACTTCGGTTGTGGGTTCGACTCCCACGGCCTTGTCCGACGCGATGGGCTATCGCCCGTCCTGCGGGTTTTCCTTTTTCTAAAGCTATATTACTATAACATCCCATTAATAATATCGAAAAAACTTTTATCCTTAAACAATACTAACTTATGACCAACATAGTCCATTCCAATCTTTAGGCTTATCCATAATACTGCAGTCCACTCTCATAATATAGTGAAAATAGTTACGAGAGATTTAATACCATCGTTGATCCCCATATAACATAAGATATGTCTTGTTGGTCACATTCCAAACATTCAAAGGCCTTAATCATGTGTTCTCTTGAATACCCATTGAACCTTAGTGAAAACATGAATTCAGTAAAAAGTTAACACCTTCCACATACCAAAATCCTCAAAATTCTATATACTCAAACCATGATATCACTTAGTCCTTATATCAATCATGAGCTCATGAATACTATCAAATATGTCATTTTCTCGTTTTCCCTTCATTATGCGCATATCATCTTATTTCCAAAAATATCTCAATCACTTTGAATACCACATTAGACCAATACATAAATATTCCAATACTCCATAATACAACATTATTTTGGAATCCAATTATATAAACACTTAATCATTCCACCACATCATTGTCATATTCAACTTCGCCAATAGTGATCGCATGTGGCTTCCCTTTTTCCTTTGCCTTAAGCGATTGCTCATGTCGATCATCACTAACCCTTGGATTAGGGAATTAATTGGCATAATGTCCCATCTCCTTGCACTTGAAACATTGAAGTGTAGTAGGTTCATTCTGTGTATCCCTTCCTTTTTTGCATCATTAGACATCTTCTTCCCATCATTGCAGCATTCAAATGCCCGATGACCTTCCTTTCCACATTTGAAACATTTACTTTTCTCTTTAAGACAATCTCTACCATGCTTATTTCCACACTTTGAGCATAAGAAAACATTCATCTTCTTTTCACCATTATTCTGAGATTTCTCCTTGAACTCTATCTTTAGTTTCTGGTCAAAACTATGAGATGGATAAGTAACAAAAACTTTTATTTCTACCTTGATAGCACAACACACAATTTTTTCATAGCTACTGAAGTATCTTATAGCTAATTCCCTTAGAAGATTTGGTTTTAAGCCACTGAAGAATCGATCAACTTTACTTTCAGTTTGGATGATAAATCCAGATGCATACCTTGCAACCCTTGTAAAATTTTCTTCGTATATACCAACAGATTCATCATCCTTTTTCTTTAATTCAAGAAACTCCTTCTCCATATTTGTTTGAAGAATACGAGGGAAGTACTTATTGAAAAATAAGTTCATGAACTCGTCCCATTCCATGGACTCAATTTCATCTATTTGCCTCGTATTATTGATAAGATTCCACCATTGATCAGCTTCAACATCCAAACGATATACTGCTAAGATGACTTTATCATGTTCAGAACATTGAAGAACTGAAAATATCTTTTTAGTAGTACTGATCCATTGTTTAGAAACAAGTGGATCAGAAGACCCACTGAAAGAAGGTGGACGTTGCCTCATGAAGGACTCAATAGAATATTGTTCCCTTATCTGCTCATTTGGAAGTCCAGAATGATTCATAGCTTGTGTAAGTATAGCAATAAGATTTTGCACTCCATCTCCCATGACATTTGTTTTTTCAGGAGGACAATCATTTCATTGTCCATTGCATTGATCAATATGGTTCCTTCAGGTTCCAGCCATCTTCTAAAACCAAAAAAGAATAGTGTGAGAGGAAAAAATCATGCTAGGGAAAACAACATAATAAAGGGGGTGTATCCTCAATATCTAACATCTTTGGTTAAATTCTATGATCATTACTGTAGTTTCTAGGACTGTATCCTATACGTATACTTATCCTTAGGGACATCCCTACACATACATTAGAAATATCTCTAGGGATCTCACTAACGTTTTCACATCCTAGTTTCCAAAGGTTGACTAAATCTTTCCTCTGATAACAACTGTAGAGACCCAAATCTTGAAGTACATGGACATTACATTACTTTTGTGGAATACTTAGTACATAACAAAAACACACACACAAGGATCGTAATAGTTTAGTGTCTTTCGAATCTCGGAATATAATCTTCTAATCGTGGTGAATGATCTTCGACATCTCCTATAAAGATCTTCCTTTTTTTACCTAGAACCTTTCTTTATATCGTGGGGAAAAGAAAACATAAAAGGGTGAGCTCAAATGCTCAGTAAGGGTAACCAAAAGAAATATCAATCATAACATTTTCATAAGAACATAACATTTTGGAAATCCTAACCTGCAAAAGAGAGCATAATTTCATAACATGGGATAAATCATAGTAGTGAAATGAAATCCCAATAATCATAACATAAAACATGAAACATTGTTTAATACACACATAATCATATAGAATCATATCTTATTAGTCAATACTCATTTCCAAGACTATCTTAGTGGACAAAGTCCATTTCTGAACCGAGTCACCCTCGTTTCAGTCCCGTTTCACTGAACCGGTATAACCTACCGTTCCCGCCATGTCTATCTCATGAGATATAAAATCTTTACCCAATTCATTGGATGTAGATATAGGTCCCACCCATATCATAATGATACCATTCTTATGTGTGCCACAAAATCATAAAACCATACATCATAGCCTAACCCATGTAATAAAAATGGGAATCTAAAACATCGTGACATCATAAAACAATTCATATAAGATAAAGTAATTCATAAAAATATAATTCCATCACAAAATAATCAAATCAATCTAATAATAGGGATAAAAATAGAACCCTTTATTATCCTAGATGGAAAATAATTTTGATAAAACACTTGAACTCCACTCTTATGGAAAATATCCTTTATACTTCAAAAACAATTTTCCTTTCTTAACATGTCGTACAATTATAAATTAAAAGAAGTTGATTAAAAATAAACATGAAAACTTTTAAGGAAAGATTCTTGGAAATATTGTTTTAAAAATCCATTCATGCCGTATAAGTTAAAAAACAATCTTCTCGTACTTTTGTCGGAAAAGTCAAAAAAGTACCTCGTACGAAAAACGTCAAAAGATTCCATTCATATCTTCTACTAAAAACTCTCCGAAGGATAAAATTGGATTTTAAATATTTTAGGTGGATGTAAACAATATTAAATATCGAGGAAACATGGATTTGGATGATAAAATACACCCCAGTAAATTTCAAAGTATAAACAATCTCGGATAAAAATGAAATTGTGATATTTCCCATACCTTAGGTCTGATATGCTTCGTAAATGTCCGAACATCCTGTATAATGATTTAAATAATGTTATTTACTTATTCTAGAATCATACTTATTGTTATGATATCATATATGGTCATATTCTTAGCTTCTTATTAGTAATATTTCATTACTACTTGTTATTCGAGTGTTTATTACTTTTTGTTCTTATGCGTGTTTGTCGAATAAATTCTTATTATTCTCTTTAGGTTATAGATACCTAATTTTCAGAATGGTATTAGTGTAACATATATCATATTCATTCATTCAATTTATTTATATAATCATTATGAAATGAAGACCATGTAGAACGAGTCGCATCACATCGTGGAGACGGTATTCCTTACGTACGCACGAGTGATGATATCGTTCCTATGATCGTGGAATTGTATTGGAGTGTATGTATACTATTTCAGAATTATTATCACTTTATTATAGTCATATATAGTCATTATTTACACCATTATACCCATCCAAGTAAGGTGGTGGTGGAAGATAGATTACACCACGACGTAGAGATGGTATTCGGTACGTACGCACGCGCGATGATTTCCTTTTTCCGTAGGATGGATAGAAGGTTAATTAGAGTTGTTTCATATTTAAAATAACATATCAGTATATAAGAAATACTGATGTTATTACTTTATCATGAAACTACTAAAGAAGAAGAAGTTGAAGAAGAACGAAATTTAAAAAGATCGGTAATAGATATTACCTCTTTTTGACACGCCTTCACTTAACCTCCACTTAAAGAACCAAGGATGGTCTTTAAAGGTGACCATGACCTCTAGGATGATACTAGGGAAGTGTAAAAGAGATTTTGGCAGGGGTTGGCCGAGCTTGAATGCTCAAATTGGTGTGAGGAGGAGAGGGAGGAGGTTCCCTTTTATAAGGGAGGAGAGGGGCACCTTTGGAAAATCTCAAAATATTATTTTATATTAAGGCCAAATTCGGTTTATAATGGTTCCAAAGGGTCATATTTCGAAGCTAAAGTGGGGATGGGTCTAAATCCTCTCATCCAATAGGATTTCTACAAGTTTAGGTTGTTATTTTAACCTTATCAATTAGATTTAACTCTAAGTTAAATAATTTAACTTTTACCGTGTCTTTTTGTTTTCTTACACTATATGGTTAATAAACTTACCATAACAAGCCAAAATAACCCCAAGTTGTTTATTATTAATATATATATCCTTATCTAAGTCATGTTTCCGGAACTTAGATTTTTAATAATTAAATAACAATTAATAATATAATATTTGTTTTAAAAACTATTTTATGTCAATTTTGACACTCTTTGGTACATGATTTTTATGAAATTCATAACAGAATGATAAGTTAGAACCAAGTTACTTATATCAAGAATAACATGTCATATTAACCTATAAAATTAATTTAAGTCATAAAAAGTCTCAAATTATATTTATTTGGGCACTTATAACATCAATTGTGTCAATATTTCATTAATAAGACAATTACTGCATCATCTTTGTGTCATAATAAATGATAATTATTTAATCCCTAAAATTATAAATAAATTCCTATGATGTCAATAATTGTATTATATTTCTGGATACTATTCATGTTCGAAGTTTCATGAAGTTTATCACTAAATTAAAATTATTATACTTATACGATTTAAGAAAGTGACATGTTGTCACATTCTTTGGTTTTAATAATCATTAAATTATTTTCATGGAAAAAAGTCCATTAAATGAATCTAATCCGACCCTTAGGTTATATGGGTCTACTTTTAGACATCAAATAGGATTTTGACATGTGTTAGGGTAATTTTATAATATTATATTTACTCTTAATTACCCGATTTATCTTTAACTATGGTAAATAAAATTTACCGTAGTTACTATTCATAATTCCCAAACATAAAAAGTATCTTATTAACATAATTTGGATCCACTGATTCCAAATATGGAATCCATTTTTACAAATTCAATACACAAAAGTTGCAGAAATTAAATTAAAATTAATCCTGTTGTCGAAAGAAAACGGGTTTTTCATTAAAACATTGCAAAAGATTGAATTGATTTAACCTACGAATTCAAGGTAAAATAAATGCTAATGACATAAATTATATTAAATGGTAAAAATATTTTCTATTTATATTTTAAAACCATTCAATATTATAATTTAACCACATAAGATATTACAATGAAAAAAGTTGTTTTTAATTAAAATATAGCGTGTTTTTACTATTCATTAAAATATGAAAGTCATCAGAATAAAATGAAAAATTTATCCAAAGTAAATTTTTATTTCTTGATTCCAAAGAATAATTTTATTTTGTCAAATGGAACTTATAAACATGTCAAAAACTAGATTTAATGTGGGTGCGCCATCAAAAGGCGGCAAAACTGCATTTTTTGAAAAATACTTATTTTACCCGAAAAATTTATTTTGTTCTTATAATATGTTCTAGAAATGTGTAAGATGAATAATAATGTTTTAAAATTCAAAATTTAGTTAAAACTATTCATAACGGCTAGTTCATAACAATATTATAATAATATATCGTTGTTTAGAAAAACCCGGTATTGCGTACAACACACGCTATCGAGGAAGGTCGTGATTGCATGTAATGCAAGCCAAGTCAGGGTTGCGTGTAGTGCACAACTCCCTTGTTGTTGCATATAACAGAATCCAACCATATTTTATTTATACATTTAATATATATATATACATACATCAATGTTGTGTAGAATAACTTCTATCAAAACAAACTTGAAATTGTGTGTAACAAGAACCAAGAAAAGTGTTGCGTATAATGCAAGCTAATACAGTGTTGCGTATAGCGCAAGATAATCTTGGTGTGTCATACAATAGAAGATATAAATGTAATTGAAAAGAATGTATCTTCTAAAATCATGGGTTGTTATAGTGTCTTAATTCCTTGGGAACTCCTGAAGCTGTAATATTTCCTGTTCTTCTAGGTCAATTTGAGTGTTCATCCATGGATCAGTGTAAGGTGATTTCCCCACCATAAACTAAATATTGTGATTAGATGGATAGTGTTTTATGTCCATTTCTTATTAATTATTTATAACTACAAAGGTGAATATGAAGAAAGTGGAATAAATCTGGAATACTCAGCCAGACCAGCAGGTAGTGAAGGCCTATGTAGAACATTTCAATGAGAAGGATTCCATTTTTACAGAGGTAACATTATAAGATCTATTGAAGTATTTCCTTTTTATTTGTGGTCTTTGATCAGTTATCAAGCATTGAGCTCTCTTATCCAAGGATCTATGTATCACGAATATTCTAGATGAATCATTCTTCGCTGAGTCAGTTTCTAGAAAATAGGAATTTGGCAATATTGTGTCTCTTGTTGCTTGGGATGGTTCCCCATCAGGATGGAGGTATGTTCTAGAGGTATGTATTTCTAGAAATATTCTTCAATTGGTTATAGCTAAATATTATTCTTAACACCCTATTATATTCTTACAGTACAACCATTTTTTGTATTTGAAGATGTCCTTATTGTTATCCTCCACTAACTTATGTTCACTATGATCACTTAGGTCATTTTGAGATGTTTTTTGAGAATATTTTATCAAATTTAAATATTGATTAGAGGATATATGTGCCTAACAGTGAGTTAGTGGATGCTTCACTCATTAGGGCTCTAGCCACATGCCTTGGATTGAACCTTCAAAACAATTAGAAAATTTCCAGGGTTGTGGGAAAACATGGACTGATTTTTATCCATTTTTAGAGTTGAGACACTTTTAGTTCATGTTGTGGTTTTTTTCTTGTTTTTAAATTTTTGTGACATTATGAAAGTGTTGGTGGTCTTATTATCCTATAAAATTATTTTGTTTTTTTGTTAATCTTAAAAATTTTATCCTATTCATTATATATTTTTGTTTCTTGTTTCTCTTTTTTGGATATTTCTTTTCTTATGGGATTTGATGTTTGAAGTTAGTTTATAAGATCATTGTTTGGTTTATGTTTCATTCATGATCATTTCCCATTATATTAGATTTTTTTTACTCGGTTGTGATTTCTCAGTTGTGGTGGGATTATATTTTAGATTGTGTAGGGAAGTTTAAGTAGTATGTGTTGGTAGTTCCCACACTATTCACCCTAAAGTTGCATTGTTTGGGGTTTTATTATTGTCTTTTTTAGTTACGTTATAATAGTTGAGATAAACTTATTGTGTTCTATAATTTTTAATCATGATGTGCTTTCCTTATATCTTGTAAGTTGCGACTTGTGAAGCATATAGTCACCCGAAGGTTGTGGTTTTGTTTGGATTTATTCATATTTGTTGACCAATTTTTGTTTTTCATTCGACTACGAGAATTTACAGAGGATGAAAGTGTTTTTAATGGGGATAATGTTAACATCATTACATTGTAAATTCCATTATTTTTTTCTTTTCAGGAACTTGTACCATTTGGTTGAGGATCTAGTTGAGTCATGATTTTATTTTTTGAGTTTTGGAAGACTTTGTGTGAGATTTTGTTGAAAAATGTATGTATTTGGGATAGGTATCAAGTGGTTTTATGTTTGAAATATAGTTTGGGGAAATAAGGACCTAGATATAAACATTACATAATATTGAGTTATTTTAGGAATTCACATTGAGGATCTTTTTTAGGGTTAGGGTTTTAGAGAATTAGGATATAACTATTAAATTACATCTCAATATTATATGGTAGACACTTGTACTCTATCCAAATATTCCACAAAAATGAAACTCCGTAATTAAAAAACTGGTTATTTTATTGATATAAATATTCTTGAAAAATTCCTTTCTCTTACCCTTCCTTATACACTGGAAAAAATATATCAAAAACATGGTATGAGCCTAAAAATCTCGGTAAGGGTTATAAAATTATGAATGAAAATAGTAATCCATCAATACATACAAAACAGAAGCTCTTTAAAATACCACATGAAATCATAATATTTATGAATAACACATTGTAATCCTAAATTATAAATGTAACTTGTGAAATCTATATCGTACCTACATTTTACTTTTCACATCTATATAAGGGTTAAATTTGTAATACCAATCACTATGTATTCCCTAAATATCGTAGGTCAAACATTGATTTTTACCTCTATCACATTACCCAATTCATTGGGGGGTTATCTCAAGATCACCCGCACTAGGATTAGCACAGAACCACCTGTATACATAAAAAATTCCCAAGAACCATAACATAATCATAACACATGAACCAACATAAAGGAAAGATAACATTTCACAATACAATCACGATATATCAGTTCAATATGATGACATAATCAATCCATTATAAAAAAATTCAAAAAAAGTACGTAAAAAGGGGAATATTGTAATTTTTTTTAAATGACGGCTTGTTAAGGAATCCAAATATCAAATAATTCTCACGGTAGTGGGAAGGTCCTTGTCACCACGTACGTTAAAAAGAAACATTCCCTTTGGAATTTAGTAAAACTCTTCTTATAGAAAATAATAACTTTCAATGAAATTAAATTTAAAATGAGTTTGTACACCATATAAAGGAAATTCGTTTATAAATCATTGTATGCCTCAATGAATGGAGATTGAGACAAGGTCACTTACCTAGTGTTTAAATTATCTTGTTTATTCTTTATCTCCCTGAATAATAAACTGAAGTTAATTCTAGTTTATTTTTAATGTTTTTCAAGTTTCTTATTCCTTTTATTTCACTTATTACCTTGCTATAACAATTTGGTAATTATTCTTGTTCATATCGGCTATTTTTTCGTTGTTTGGTACTTGAGATAAAAATGAACTTGTTATAATTACCAATTGTCCATGCGGTCAAAATTCCATTATCTCCCCAATTTTATTCCTAATATAAATATCATATATATTAGTATATATGTATTTATATCCAGTATACATTTATTTATAATATTCCAAAACATTTTGATATAAGAAAGTGAAATGCACCGTTCGTGGAGATGGTAAGTCGTACGTACGCAAGAATGCTACATTCATCTCTTTTTTATTTTTAAAGGAATGAAAACTAAATGATAAAAATTTATATTATAATTCCATTAAAATATATATGTTATATATGTTACATAATTTCATTAATTCAATCTTTTATACATTCCATGTATATCATGAACGAGTCTTATCACATTGAGGGGGCGGTAGTCCGCACTTCCTCTAATGAAATTATCATATATAAGCATTATGGAAAGTATAAAGGTATGTTGTAAATGAAAAATACAGAATGATAGAGATAATATAAATATTATATATACCATATATTAACATAGTTCCATAATAATGGCCACCATGGGAGGTGGTAGAATATAATTGAACAATCACCGTTTCGTGAAGTAGTAGTTCACCATCCATATAAACATTATGTTCTAAATCCATTAAATGGAGGTGTGTGTGAGTGTATGTCAAAACCATGGAATAAAAAAATCCTTGTATATTTAAGATACTATTTTTCTTATAAAATAATTTAATAAAGTGGATTATAGGGTTGGAGAATGGAAAATAAATGAAGGAATCTCGAGGGAAGACATTACCTCAAATCGGGTAACTCCTTTTGATTTATTCTATGCATACTTCATAAATTTCCTTTATCAAGTGGAAAATAATATAAGAGGAATATGGGGATGTTGGGAGCTTGATGGAGAAGATTTTGGAAGATACAAGGTTCTTGAGAGGTTTCTATAATGGGATAGATGTGTTTTTCTTTTTGAAGAGGGAGGAGGGGATCTTAATGAATGTTTGAATGTATTATTTTATTATAAAATTATTTGCAGTTAAAAAATGTCCAGAACTAATTAAATTATAATATAAAATTAATATAAGTCAAAATAAAATCATCCAATAATAATTGGATATAATTTTTATATTTTGTAATCTTTATCTTGTTTATTTAGCCCTTTTTTACTCATACTGTTTTATGAAGAATTTAACACTTTGAAAATAAAAATTATTAAATAAATATAACAAATAATCAAATAAAGAGTCATTAATATATTTTAGACTTCGGATAAATATTTGGATGAATCTTAGTTTTTTTGTATTTTTATTCTATTTAATGAAATATTTCATATTTTAAAATATGAATTCTGTCATGTTTGAAGCAATTCATATCATGCCTTTTTTAAAAATCAATAACAACTTGATTGATTCGAAAAAACATCATTAAAAAAATATAACATGTAACTGTAATCCATAAAATTCGTAGAAGACATCAAAATAAACAAATTAAATTTATTTTAAAATTTATAATATCATTCATTTAAATCCTTTATTAATGAAGAAATCATTACATCATCATTGTTCCATAATTAAATTTATCTATTTAATATCTAATAATCATAAATAAAATACCATGGAGTAGGAAACATTTTCCTCTTTAAAATGAATATTTATAGATTAATATATCATTTATATGACCTCATATAAAAATAATTTTACTAAAAGATATATGTTTAGGTTATATTTTCCTTAACATTAAATTAAAAGTAATTAAATGTCATTTTCAAACACCATTGGCTCCATGGGGTCTTCAAATCAAACCAAGGATAGCCAAGGTTGGACATATCTCATCCAATACGGTATTGAAAATTGTAAGGGTAATTTTATATTATTATAATATTATTTTCTACCCTTATTTACCAAATTTAACTTTTAACGATGTAAGATATAATATTTACTAATGTTGTTATTCATAAAGTCTAAAAATAGAAGTTAACTCTTTACAAAATTTAGACCTCCTGATCCCAAATATGGAATCCATTTTTCCAAATTCAAAACACAGAAGTTAACTATCTATGGCACATGTCTATTCATAATGTTTTAAAATAGAGGTTGACTATCTACAGCACGTGTCTCCTCGGATTTGGACAATCCTTGACTTTCATAGTATATTTATCAAGGGGTGAGCTGACTCTAGTGACTCTTTTGACTGTACTTATTAGAGGCTTAACTTTGAGTACATATTTATTAGTCTTCCTTTTGTTTTTTCCTTGGTGGTTTGGGGTCCCTACATTGTATTCTTTTAATCACCACTGAATAGGCTTCGGTCACACATGTTTTTTCTTGTGCATATGATCGACAATATTGATGGAGTATATGGGGGATGGAGATAGGTGTTGCTTCAGGGTGACCTGAAAGAAGTGTTATGATTCAAAGACATTAAAAAATCATACTATATCAACCCTTCATGTATGTTTTCCTATGTATGAGATCCAAGATGGTGAAGTTTTCTATTTTAGATGGGCTTGTATTCTATCCCATTTACCATTCAGTTTTTATTGTTACTCTCATTGGTTTTCTTAGTGGGATACATATCTGTTTACTCATTGTTTTTTGTTTCAGTACTCTTTCTTGGGGATGAGTGTGTGTGTGTGAAGGTTCATAGGAAAATGTCTCCCCTTGGTGGGAAATTCATACATGGTTCTTGTCTCCAACCCCTAGCCTATGGGAGGTGGGCTTGGGGTAGTCCCAGAACTAGCCTCAGGGGATGTGTCGTGATAGAGTGGTTTTGGAGTGCGGTCAGTTTTACTTTTTTTTGGAAATAGTGTTATGTGTTTTTATTATAGATTCCCAGCTAGGGAACCAAATTTTAGTGTCGCCGCTAACATATATATACACTAGGGCCTCAAATTATACTTTCTAACTCATTTCTTGAAAGCACTAGTTGCATGGAAAATTAATGGTTCATTCATCATATAGGAATTGTCTATTTTCTCATGTCCTTTTTGATTTAGATCCATCTCCTCATGTATACTTCATTGACCATGGTAAATAGTGTTCTGTTTTAGGTTGCATCAACATAGGCAAATATCATTGATTTTGGGGTGCCATCATTAGGATGGTCGACCAAGCAATGAGGCGTCGTCATAGGGACCTCTGCTAGAGATAGAACCTCCTGGTGGTGTACCAGTGATACCACCACCCAAAGAGAAGCAGTTCCTACCAATGTTACATTTAGAGGATCCATTCATGCTCTGTGAGTTTTCTGAGTTTTAGAGATATAATCCTCCTAGGATTCGATGTGAGACATATTCTTAGGTTTTTGGGGACAGTTTGGAGGCATTGACTTGAGTTATCTGCCTAGCGAGGATGCCTCTTGAATAGATGGAAGTCCTAAACTCTAGTCTTATATATATTTTTTTGGAGATGGTGGTTCATGATGATCCAGATGCATGATCAGGTGACACTCTATGGGAAATACTTTGATCATATCTTCAAGGAGGTATTCATTCAAGTGACGTTATTCTCTGTATGTATACAGGAGTGCCTACACATGCAGTTGTGAATCAAGAATGTGGTAGAGTACTCAGCTAGTTTCCTGGATCTTTCTCACGACCTTATAGACATGGTGTGTCAACCATTCCTTAGGGAACATAACTTCGAGAAGGGACTACACTGGGAGAGCATGGCACCAATGATATCCCATAGTGACCCTATGCATGATGGTGTTCTGTAGAGATCTAGCCTAGTAGAGATAATTCTTGTGGAGTGGGAACTGGTGGTGGGACCAACCACCGAGCGTCAGGTAGTTGGGTCATCAGCTGCAGATACCCGACATCTGATGCAGGGGTCCAAGAGGACTATATGAACCATGGGACAACCCCAAGGCATGTAATCAGTAGTGACAAACTCCCAAGGTAGATCAAGGTTGCCTAAGGAAGGGTTTTCTACAATGAGATGGTCATGAAATATAGATAGATACTATCTTACCAACCGTACGACTAAAAAATAGATGGTCTAAGGACCACCGAGGTAGTTTATGAGGGTTTAATAGAGTGATTAACTTGGAGAATGATATGACAGAAGAGTGGGATGACTGGTAGGAAGTGGACGGATGTTTGAGGCACTACCCTCATAACCCCCAGGTGGTCCACCTTGAGCATAGGGAGTTGGTGTATAGGGGTGAGGCTAGCTCTAGTTGACTGGGGATTATAATCATGAGACTCCTCTATTGATTATAGGTTCAATATATATCTTCTCCACCCTAGTTTTAGTTTTTATATAAATTGGTTCCCATTACACATTTTTCATCATAAACCTTTTTTGAGACATAGAGATTCTGGCGGAACCGTTGACTCGATCCCTAAGCCTAGAGACTCCTATAGGAGGATATTAAATGAGCACACATTGGTGTTAAATGTAGTCACATACTCTTAGGGGGGATATATTTAGTTTTTACTACATTGTGTTAGCTTCTGGGCCTTATGACATTATTCTAGGTATAGAGTGGTAATCCACAATTCATGTTTAGATCGACTGTTTTTGGCACACATTGTGGTTTGTTTGCAAATATGGGACCAGGTTTTCCTTTATTGTAAAAAATGATTCTGAAGTAGTGTATAATGGACTCAAATATAGGATGGTGCTACAGATCAAACATCATTGGGATAATGTGACCCTCGATGCAGTGGATGAGATGATTCCTCAAATTCCTACTATGGTGGAAGATTATAAGGACATCATCTGAAATATGGTCAAGGAATACCGCCCCGTAGGGAGGTATACTTCAAAATTGACTTGTACCTAGGGATGACACCAATATATACACTGTAATATCAGATGTATCCAATAGATCTTCATGAATTGATTGTATAATTAGAGGAATTTCAGATAAAGGCCTTGGTGAGACCGATTGTTTCACCATGGGAAACCCCAGTTTTATTTGCTAAGAAGGCAGACATGAGCTTGATGTTATGTGTGGACATCTGGCACCAGAATCAGATGATAGTGTATATTATGTATCAGATTCCATGGATTTATGACCACTTTAACTAGATGAATAAATTTATATGGCTCTGAATGATTTTCCTTAGATCAGGCTATCACCAGCATCGGGTGTGGGATAAAGCCATTCTGAAAACGACATTTAGATATTTCTATAGCCATAATGATTACATTGTGATTTCGTTTGTCATGAAGAACACAACATCAGTATTTATGGTACTATAGAAAAATATTATCCATCCAAACCTAGACCATATTGTAGTGGACATTATTGATGACATCCTTGGGTACTCGACATCCAAGGAGGATCACAGGATACACTTGAGGATGGTCCTGGACTTACTTTAAGAGCACTGGATTTATGGGAATATCATGAAGTGTATTGTCAATATACGAGAGGTCATATTTTTGCAACATGCCATTCTAGAGGATAAAGTTTAAGAAGATCTATTGAAGATAGAGGTTATGCTTTCTTTGTAGAAACCTAAGAACATTACCAATGTGTGGAGTTTCTTGGGGATTCCTAGGTAATCTTGGAGGTTTTGGATTGACTTCTCCCAAGTAGAAGCATACATTAAATCATTGAGATGAAAGGGGAAACCTTTCGTTTGTAAGAACAAGTGATAGGAGTGTTTTCAATAGATGAGAAAGAGTTTGACTTGTGCTCCCATCATGAGATTTACAAAGGAGGTTCTCGAGTATGTGGTGTCTTATGATGCATCAGGTACTGGGCATGGTTGTGTATTGATGTGGGGGAAAGTGATGATTGTAAACAATTCATGCCAGTTGAGACCACTTGATTAGAAAGATGTATCCCATGATATGGAGTTAGTGAAAGTAGTCTTTGTATTGAATATGTGATGACACTAACTTATAGGTGAGCAGTTTATCATCTACTCATACCGCAGAAGTCTATGGTAAATATTTTCTTAGAAGGATCTCAACCTGAGAAAGTGGTATTGGCTAGAGTTCCTCCATGAAAATGAATTCATGATAATTTAAAATCATGGAATGGGAACGTGTTGGTAGGTTCTCTTAGCTAGAGATCAGGTTCATGGCTAATGAAAATGTCCTCAGAGTAGTTGTCTTCACTTCAGATATCCTTAATATATGGACGTGATGCAACTTCCCTCAAGTTAATGGTGGTTACCCCTCCACTCTTATAACACGTATGGGAGTAAAAATTAGAGATATTAGATATGAGAAAAAACTTTCTCAAATGTTCACCCGATATGCCCCTAATGGATATAAATAAGAATGGAGCATGTAATCCTTATCATAGGACAACGGTTTGTACCGACAACATTATAGGATGTGGTGTTGAGGGATTTCCGTACATCCCCTTTGGTGGTAAAATAGGTGTAGGAATGTTGTACTAGGTCCTAAGACATCATTTTTTGTGGATGTGGATGAAGAAGTTAGTGGCATAGTTTGCCTCTAGACGCCCCAAATTTCAGCAAGTGAAGGTCGGGCTATTGGTTCTAGTGGGTTCAAATAAACCCCTTGTGGTTCCAAAGTGGATGTGGGATTGAATATATATGGACATTGTGATAGGTTTACCATTTTTTTCAAGGGGTCATGATACCATCTAGTTATCATTGACCAACTCACCATGTCGGCCCACATTCATGAAATTTGAGAATAGGGTTCATTAGAGAGCTTGATATGCCTCTATATATATGATATCTTTTGACTCCATGGTTTCATATCTACGATATTCTAAAATCATGATACATAAATAACATCCTTGTTATGGAAGGTATTGTCAGAGGGCCTTTTGGGAATCAGATATGCTTGGTAATAGCTTTCCACAAACAGATAGATAGTCAGACATAACAGATCATTGAGGTCATATACAACAAGTTACATGCTTGTATCCTTGTTTTTGTATATAGTTTGGATGATCACCTAATACAGGTAGAGTTTTCATAAAAAAATGAATACTAATACACCATAGGTATCACACCATTTGAGTCCTCATACGAGAAACCCTGCAGGTCACCATTTTACTAAAATGACCTCGTAGAGTCAACGCTCATGGTCTCGGAGTTGGTGTAGGCTACAACAGAGAGGGTTCAAGTCATTGGTGAATAGATGAAGACTGCACAATGCTATTAGAAGTACTATATTTATAGGTTATAGAGACCCTTGGATCTCTATGAGGGATACCATGTGTTCCTTAGGGTCTTTCCTTGATATGGGATATAGAGATTTCATCGGGGATGTAAGTTATCACTGAGGTTCATCAATCATTTTCTGATACAATGTAGAGTCAGTGATGTGGCGTTCTGTTTAGATCTACCTCTATATCTAGGTAAGGTACGTGAATTATTTAACATATCCTCGGTAATTAATACCTACATGATATTTTACACGCCATTGACTGGGGTGACCTAGACATTGACAATGAGGTTACTCTTGTGGAGTTCTTAGTGTAGATTGAAGATTTCCATGAGAGGATCCTCCATTGGAGATTGGTTCCACATGTGAACATTCAGTGGAAGCATGGGAATCTCTTGGAGAGAATTTGGGAGAAGGAGTATCATATTAATTTTCAATATCCTCTTTTATTTTATTAGCCATTATTTTGGATTTTTGGGACAAAAATCTCTAAGGTGGGGAGAATTTCATGTCCTGTATTTTCCATGTAAATTTTTTAAAAAATAAATCATATTATTTCAAAACCAGGCACTAATATGGAATGTGATTCTATTTATAGGGGTGCCATGTATAGTTATTTGAACTATTATTTTTTTTAAAAAAATAGTGTGCTTGTACGGTTATAGTAACATCTATGTGGGTGCCTTGATCGGAAATTCAAGGGCACCATTGATCTCAGAATAATGAGTTTTCCTTACGCAGGGCCTAACATCAACCAACACAAGTCAGCTAAAAATATATTTATTGGACGTTTTAGGAGAAAAATAAAATACAGTTTTAATATTATTTTATTTAATTTCGTCAACATTTCATAGTGACACATCGTCACTACTCTACATTGACTTAGAGATGTTTCAGTGTTGTGTTGTGGTAATGTTAAAATGCATTAAATTATATCCTATATTAATTAGATATGAGGACTAGAGTTAGAGTTCATAATGATAGATAATTTTACCTAGAGCCCTGAAGATTATCCAAGGAAGGATGGTCTCTCACTAGCGACGATGAATGACGAATGCCAATGAACAACAGATAAATGACATTGATGGTTGGATCTCCAATAATGGATAATTATCTCCTCCAACTGATCCTCTTTCAATGTAGGGGTTTTTTTAAATTCCTTCTTTCCTTATTCATGGAATTAATAATGACCGTGTAATAACTCAACAACAGGTTAACCTGGGAATTTCTCATTCTTGCCTGATGGGTTCTTTTGTAGGAATTATTTTGGGGATGATAATTCTTATTTGGATTGTTATGTATCTAGAATTTATTATCATTTTTCATGATCTTTCTAAAGGAATGGATCACGTCTGGAATGAAAAATGGATGAGGTCCATTCCTTGTGTTGTTACTTGTGATTCCCCCCTTCCTTTTCTACATGTTCTTCAAATTATTTGTTATAATATGAATGGATAATCTTTGTGCAACTATTTCATGGTGAAATGATGTATAATAAAATATCTATCCTTATTATGACCTAGAATAGGTATGAAAATAACAAAGAAGGATATATTTGATTTCCATGAGAGATACCCGTACTCGTGTGTTTATTGGAGGAATGGGACACAATATAGATTTGAGCCCATGATGATGAAGAACGTGACCCATTGTTCTTATGAATGCTTCTATTTAAGAAAATAGTGCATCAGATTTATGACTAATGACTTCCATAATGAGGGACTCTCATGGTAGTTCCTATAGTGGAACACAGCGGTGCGGCCATCCAGTAGTAGGCAGCCGCTGGCTTGAAGTCCGGTGGTGGAGTGGCCTGTAGCGGCATAGATACAGGCGATTATGGGAGAAACATCGAGTGTGGACTGTGGAGGAGCAGACCTAAGATGTTGTAGGATTCCATGTTGGACTATATGTCTTGTTATCTTATTGACTGTGTGCGGGACAAGAAGATGGCTCAATGGTGAGCTGCGTAGAGCAGGAGAGGACGTGGCTCCCATTATGACCGTGTACATCAAATTGGCCTGCATCTAAGTAGGCCAGGCTAGAGATGGAACTGTTCTGGGTCGACCGGGCTATTTAGGTCAAATCTAGAGGGTTGGGTCGGACCCAGCGGGCGGGTCAGGTTGTGTCATTCCAATAGGGTCGGACCGAACCCAAACCCAACCGTCCCTTTTTCTAAAATTCCCATAACTCTCAAACCATTTTTCTGTTTGATGAGTCATTTATGGAATTGGGACCCTTGCAATGAGATATACCATTTTGGATAATCTATATGGCCATTTGTGGAGGATGAAATATGATATTTTGGGTCAAGTAGTAGGTGGTTCTGAAACGAGAATGCTAATGATGGAATCTGGTGATCACTTTTGACCTATATAGACTGTGTCTCCTATGAAGTGTTACCCTTGCACCTACATGAAGAGTGTCTCCTATGATGTGGGTCTTCTCTGCCCATATAGAGGGTGTTTCCTATGAAATACATCTCTTTCTCCCATATGGATTGTATCTCCTATGCCTACCTGAGTGAGTCTCCAGCACCAATAGAGAGTGTATCTCTAATGGAGTGTGTCTCATGTTCTTAGACGGAGAGTGTCTTATTGGATTTGGATATTCCAGGGCTTACATAGTATATATATTCTATTGTGATCTGACTTTAGTTACTCTTTTGACTATACCTCTTAGTGGCTACACTTTGTGTATCTCTTCAGTAGTCCTCCTTGTGTTCTAACATTTTTGTTTGCAGTCCCTACTAAATATTTCATTACTCACCCATGGACATAATTCACCCACATGTGTCATCTCTTGTGTATATGATTGTCATATTTGATGGATCCCTTGGTGGTCTCGAGATAGGTGGTGCAATAGGGTGACTCGATGGATGTGGTATGATTCAATGACATTCATACAGATTATTATACCTACCCTTCTTGTAGGGTATTATTCTGATGAGATCTAAGAGCATGTATTTTTCTATTTCAGTTGGGCTTGTATTTTGGAACCTTTACCTTTCAATTTCTTTATGGTTATTCTCATTGGATGTCTTAATAGTAATCATATCTAATTACTCTGTGTTTTTGGTTTTACTACTTTTTCTTGGAGATGGGTGTGTGTGAGTGTAGGTTCATTGGAAAATGCCTCCCCTTTGTGGGAAACTACTACCCAGTGCTAGTCACCAACCACTGGCCTATAGAAGGTGGGCATGGGTTAGTAAAGGCATAGGATGAAGGGGATGGGTCGTGATATAATTTCACTCTATTTATGTTGGTGAATGATCTAGTTTTTTTTGTATATATATATCATGAGATATCTTTTAATGATTCTTTTAAGGGGTTAGAGGTTTTCTATATGTTAGTTAAGAACTTTTTGAGTGATTTTGAGTGATATCTATAATTTCATATATTTATGTAATAATTTATAGTATATTTCCTAATCACATAGAACATGGGGTTTCGTTGACTCTAATATAAAAAACATTTATAGTAATATTTTCAGAAAAATTCTTATGATGATGTGGTATAGATTAATATATTTCAATGAAGTGTAGTTTTCTGGATGTGGAAAATGAAAAGGATGCACTGTTTAGGGTAGAGGATGGGTTTTTAGTCATCATCGTATAATGACTCTATTTAATTTAGAAGACCTGATTTCACATAGAGAATATATTTAATTTGAATTAAACTCTTCAATTTAGGTGATTCTATCATTCTTATTCTACATTCTAGTGGAATTTTATATTTATCTATTGGTGCCATAGCAACCTGTTCTATTTTTTATCACATTCATCTTATATTCATATTATATGTATTATATCTTGAACCCATAATTTTGGGTGTAACTCCAGACATGTGTGGTGTGATACCACACAAATAATATAAATTGCAAATATGTTTTTATATTATTTAATGGTATATTTTGTTTGGGAGGGAAACCATCCACGAATTGGGATAAGATTCAAAATTTGATATAAATTTGAAAATATTATATGAATGTAACCATTTTTACTAATTATATGACTATGTGAGGATGATTTTTTTAAGATTATTATATTATAAAAAGTTTCCAAGGAATATTTTTATAGAAAAGTTTTTAAAAATATATCTCCACTAATTACACCCCCCCATATGAAGATCCTGATCCTATTAAGAACCTCATAGATCCCTAAAAATGATCAATCAGTTATTTTATATGGGGTAAATGACACTTTTTGTTAATATTATTATTTTAATGTTATGGATAATAAATGAAAAGATCCATTGACCCATCAATCAGATAGGTGTTATAAACCACATATTCCATCATCATACCATTACCAGTTATCAATGATAACTCTACATATATTCATTGAGGTTGTGATATGCTAACCTTAGAAAATTATTGAAATGAAAGAGTTATAGGAACCTACATGAAATAATCCATTTTTAAATCATTAATATATGACAAGTGTACCTTTCACCATACTCATATTGTCATATAACTATATTTTAAAAGGAAGTATAATGTTCAATAGCATGCATGATACATAAAACCGTGATTAAATGAGAAACAAAATACAATTATTTTAAATGGAACATAATAAGCGCTGTAATAAATTGGTGGGTATAAATATTACTCACTTTTTAACTAATTAAGTAAAAAAACTCCCACTCAGAATAATTTTATTTATAAAATCTAAAAAAAATAGGAACATGATTTTTAGTAAATCAATTTTATTCTTGAAAAAAACATTTTCATTGAAAATGAGTTATCATCCTTTTATGAGGTAAAATTATAAAAAATTATATTAATTTATATAAAATAAACTAGATAAATTAATTTCATTAATCATTCCATCTTGTCAACATTATCTTGACAAGAGTTTTTTATAAATTTTTGAGAGGAATGATTATTTATTTATTAAAGACGAATTTGGATCTTTATTGAATACAATATTTTTATCTTAAAGTATTTATAATGTAAATTTATATTTTTAGTTATTATAAATAAATTATTATTTATTTTTAATTTTAAATAATTCAATTATTACTTCTGAAATGGATTTTATATTTTGATTTAGCCAAAAAAATTAATTTTTTAGAGGGTTTTTTTCTTCTGAATACGTAAGATACCTTGTGTTTTTCCAGTATATTTTTAAAGTAAATTATATCAATAATAAGTTTTTAATTATAAAAATATTATTCCCAATTTTTAATTAGGATGACTAAATTTAGTCAATAGATACCTTAAAAGTTTTAAAATGTGAATTGTAATGGTTTTTTATTATCGCATTATTGAGTAAACAAATTAATCAATGTCAATATATAAAAAGATAAATATTATAAAAAGAACCCAAAACATTATTTAATTTTATTTTATAACTCAATTTCTTATATAGTAATATAATATATGGTTATATGGAATATTTTGGCTATTTAGATGACATTATGACCTCTGTATTATTTTATTTCAAGGAAATAAAAACATGTCACATAGTTATTTTTAATAACAATAATATTATAATATGATGTTATCTAGAGGAAATATTAAAACATAAATACTCTTTATAAAAAATAAATAATATATAATCAAAATTTTAATTTATGGTATATTTTTAGAAATGAAATAATGACCTTATTATATTGTTCAATGTTGAGGTAGAAATTATGTAATTAATGAAAAAATCAAATATATGTCATTACAAATGTTAAATGAATTATAATTCTAGATAAATGATGTTATTAATTTATTTTAGTTATAATAATGACATATTAGGTATATAATAAAATATTTGGTTCAATTTATATTTTTTATCACGATATTATTAAATTACATATAGAGAACATTTTGAGAAAATTAACATAATATATTTTTTATAATTTTGTATATATTAATAAATGATAAAAAATAAAAAAAACATATTTTGAAGATTAACTAAATTTTTGTCTACAAAATAAAACATGGTTAATTTATCGGACTCTTTTCATTTATAGTATCTATATTTACTGCGAATGATTAAAAATCATTGTTATCATAGTATGTTTAAAAAAGGGTTATTGAGTGCTTAAATAAATGATAAGGCTAAAATAGTGATCATACATTGTCTATGATTTTTTAGATGATATTATTTTTAACCATACAAATCCAATATTTGAATTAAATAAGTTTTGATCTATTTTAAATTAAAAATTAATTTATATTTATTTAATAATTTAAGAAATTCTAGGATTACCCCTCCCCTCTCTTAATAAAGAAAACCTTTTATTATAATTACATAACAATCAAAACAAAAATTTTCAAGAATTTCCTAACCGAATTACTTAATATAATCAGTTACATTATTTTAAACTACTTTTTAGGCATAAAATTAACCAATTAGATCTTATGATGATAAATATGGGAGGTTTCCCAAAGTACATTTATATTATTTAATCAAGGATTTTATTTTTATTTATTCTTTCACATCGTTAAAATATTATTAATCCATGATAAAAAATTATCCCAATATTGTCCATATAATTAAATTTTATTATATTAATAAAAATTACAAACAAACCCATCATTTTGGTGTATGACTGATTAGCGCATTGCGAAACGATATAATTTGTTTTCCATAACCATCTCTCTAGACTTGTTATGATGATGAAATTAATTTTTATATGTTATGTTTATGAAAAAAATCACTATAAATATATAATGTATCATTTTTCTTCTTACCATTCCATATATAGTAAAATTAATATTTCATTCATTCATGCTTGTAGACTGCCACCTCCACAAAGTGATGTGATTTTTATAATTACCCCAAAAAACTAAAAAACTATATATGTGAATTTAATGAAATAAAATAATATATATGATGATATTTTGTTTCTAGAAATATGAAATTACATTTACCGTGCTTTAATAAGGATTATTCAGAAATGAAAACATTACTAAGGCATGTGTATGGCCAAAGGTCTTCATTATTGTAATATAGTTCATTGTTCATAACCATATTTAATGATTGGATTAAAAATAATAATTTATCAATAATAATTATAATTATTTTATTATGTTTAATCTTGGGATGATGAAATAATGAAAAATTTGACCACATTCAACCTACTGAGTCATTTTTTACTTATAAACAAAATATAACTAAAAATATAACGTGATCAAAAATGATAATATGATGGTATAACATGTTAATAAGTATGATATTATGAATAATAAATATGAGAATTGTTCATAATACTGTCGATAACTAACCTATGTTTATTATTCAAGATGATGATGAGAGTATGTGATGAGATAGAATACATGTAACATATTTCCATATCACTTTTATTTTTGTTGGACATATTCCTTATACACTACAAGTTTTTTTGGTGTGGTGTAGATTTTTTTTAGACTATATTTTATGATTCATCCCATGAAAATTATGGAAAATATATATATCCATAAGATTTTATTTCATTCATATGGATTATTCATGAAATGTTACTAAGGTAGTGGGAGATTTTTTAATAAATAAATCATTTTTCAGGAATAATTATGATAAAATATTTGTCGATGAATATTTATCATCAATTTCAATGTTACCTTTTTTAAAATATTATTTACAATTATTCTAATAAAATATAAAATCATGTTTACAAATTTTATTAATTTTTAAAAAAATTTCTAAGCGGAATATATTTATTTCCAAATGAAATTGTTGTTGACCTTTCCGATAACAATATAGAATGCATGGTTTATTAAATTATATAAAATGGGATGTTTTTCCCATTTTAAGGTATAAATTTTTCCATTAATATTCATTTACAAGTTTTTATGTTTATTTTCTATAAAAAAAATTTACCTTTATATATGGGTTGTTTTTAAAATAAGTGATTCATGAGAATGAAAAGTGGGGTTTCCTCAAGTAATTTATTAATGATACTTTTATGATGTTTTCATTCATCAATGGTAAAATCATTTAATGTGTCTTATAAATTAATTTTGATGTTATCTAGTTATTCCACACTTATTCAATTTATATATGGTTTATGATTATGAAGGCATGTTGTTTGTTAAACCCATTTCATTTATATGGTTTATGATAAAAGAAAATGTACAAGAAACCCATTTCATTCCATGGGTTGTAATATGATTAATTTTTGATGATCACGCGTGAAACATATATGTAGTTTTCATTAGACGATGGATGGGACCAATACCTACCTCCTATTAAATATAAAAATTATTATATATAATGGGGAAATGATGGAGAAAATGTTTATATGCATGATCTGTTTTGGGATATAAATCTATATTATAGGTCTGTTATGGAAAACAAGTGGATATACTGGATTTGTGATGGAAAAAAATTTCATGTGGTAGATTAGTTGTTGGAAAAAAATTTATATTCGTGATATTCAATGTGAAATGGTTTTGATGCCATCTTTAATGGTCATGATATATATCTTTTACATATGAAATGGTTTATATACTTTTGATGATTCCACATATATTTATGAAATAAATATGTCATTCGTGATTGAGTTATGATAAATTATCATTATTATGATTCATTACTTTTGAAATTGTAATGGGTTATTCCATAACTCGGGTTTGTAACCATTTTCAGATTCGGTATGAAAATTTTATGTTATTTCAATAATATTATTCTATTATTGTTATCTTATAAATACATTTTATTATTTTTTTAATATCACATATTATTACCCTTATGGATAATTTGAGCACAACATCCCTTATATTTTCATTTCTAATGTTATGAATAATGAATCTAAATTAGTTTTTATTCTAATGGATTCATATGTGAGTAATTTTATGTGATATATTAAACATTAAAGATGGAATATTTAAATATGTGTATAGTGGTAGATGATATTGATTGTTATGAACACATTGTTTATGACCACCATATATTAAGAGTATTTATCTAACACTCATAAGCCTTAAACAAAAATATTCTTTGAGTATTTTACTTATCTAATATTTTCTTATGTTGTTTCATTTTGATATAAAAAGTTGAGTTACATTTATCTTTATCATATATAGAAATGTAATGGTTACAAATTTTGAATCAAATCATAAATTTTAGTCTCAGGTTGTTATAGTTGGTATTAGATCGTGGTTTATAAAATATTCGAGACTAGATTGTTTCTTCATGAGATGTTATCTGAATAATTATGGATACCTTCATGGCTATATATTTTTGTGGATCACCATAATTTCATATCCATAGAAGCCACTTTTTATGTTTTAAGTGATGGAATTTTAAAGGCTTCTAATAATATTTTGGGACGTGTATATATAACATTATGCTTTAACAAGGAGTGTTATTTGAGGAGTCAATTTTTGGAAATAATGTTATATATTATAGATAATTGTGGTGTTGGATATTTATTTTGTGTTAAGTGATTAAATTTATTTTTGAAGAGGATTTATATTTTAGGATCCCGATTGGAATAATAAAAAAATATAAGTAATATTAGTTGAGGAATAAATGTTGAATTTTCTTTTGGAGGAATGTAATATATTTTTATAGATCTTTGGTGATTATGGATATTTATGTAAATTGTTTTTTGTATCTTGGGGATTACATGTTTAGGAAATGTACATTTTTACAGATAGATACCAAATTTTTCATGGATTATTATATCGTCAAATCATTCTATTTTTTGGGATTTCAATCATAGTCAAAAATAATTTAAGTAATTTTAAGGATATTTATTTAGTCATTTTTCTATGTTTTAATTTCATCTATTACTATTTAATTATGGTTAATATATTTGTTTAACCTATATAATGGTTATTCTTTTATGGAATAATCTTACCATGTATATTATTTGGGTTTTTAAGTCCACAGGATACGTTGAATAGATTTTTATTCTTTATAGATTATGTTATATGTAAGAGGTTTATTATTTCTCTTTATGAATGAAAACTTCATAGTAAATACTAATGATTTTATGAAAATATTAGGTTTTGGGTGATATTGAATAAAGGATAACACTCTACTATTTAAGGTAATTATATTTCATCATGTTCAAATACTAGGTAGTAATCTAATTCATAATCTGTATGAAAACATCTTGAAAAACATTATTCATTTACTTTTCTTTTTGATAAATTAATGGCCTCTAGACATATAAAAAATTTATGGTCTTGTGATATTTAAATTTATAATGACCATGTTATCTATCTCACTATATCAATACATGTGTGTTTATTTTCTCTTTCACATACAAGTTTTAATTTTGCACTAATATTTTTCCTTATGGAACACTACTATCTGTTGGTCCATTTGACCTTCATACATACATTTACCTATTTTTATGTGGTTGTTTTATTAACCATATTGGATGGGGTATTTCAAAAAAAATGTATTTTAAAAATTCAGACCATTATTACCATCACCATGTTCATATTTTGAGTATTAATTTTCATAAAGGTGTGTAGAATTTAATACCTCACTATTTTAAAAGCAAAGTGAATATTCTATATCATACAAGATACAAAACACTAATATTAAATGAACAAGAAAATATTATTATTTAAATGTGGGTACAATAACCTAGAAATTAAATTGGTGGGTAGGAATAAGATTAACTAATTTATGAAATAAATGAAAATTTCAAAGTAATAAAAATTTTATAGAATAAGTAACTGAAAAAATTCCCACAGTCTCTTGTAATATTATTTTATTTTTTCAAAAAATACATTTTCATTAAAAAATGAGTTTTTTATTTTGATGAGTGCATATTATTATTATGTTCATAATGTATTCTAGTTTTTTAAAATATAATATTATTTTTTTATTCAGAATTTATATTTTATATTAGATTACATTCTTGAGAATTTTCTAAAATGATTGATTTTTCCATGATTAGTAAAGAATAATGATTTTTATTGAAAACTAAAATTATATTTTATTTTATTTACAATGTAAAATTATATTTTGGATTAGTATTAAAATTTCAATATATAAATCATATTTATAATAATTAAATTATATTTTTGAAATGTATTTTATACATGAATTTAGTATATATGTTTTAAATTATGAAAAGGGCGTTTTTTTAAACGGCTTTTTTTTAATTTCAATTTTTTTGTTTGATTTTAAATTAAAATATGCAACTTTTATTCATTTAATTTTATTAAAATGGATACTACTTTTCTATTTCTAGGGTCTATATTTATTAAAAAGGTACCATTTAATTTTGGTCAATAAGAATAATATCCTTAGTAATTTTAGTTACCACGATTAAATGAAAATCGTGTAATTAATGTAAAAATATAAAATGATAATTGTTATAAATGAAAAAACCTCTTCATAATTTAGTTTTTTGATTCAATTTCCTCAATACTTATCCAATTTTCAGTTATATGGATTTCTTAACCATAATAAGGAGATTATTACATTTATATTAATTTATTTGAATAAAAGTAAAAAAATCGCACTCTTGTTTTTATAATAAAAATTTTATAATATGGTATTATCTAGATAATATGTTCAAATATTAATAATTTTTTGATCTTAATATATATAACTTAATTATGGTAAATATTTATTAATATTTTTTACAGAATTTATTACTTTAAATTCGTGAAAAATGAATATCATGTAATTTTACAATTAATGGAAAATCCAAATAAATAATATTATAAATATTAAAAGTGATATAATTTAAAATAAATAGTTTCATCCATGTATTTATAGAAAAAAATGGAATGTTATTGATATAATAAAATATTTTTTTCAAATTCCATTTGTTATCTTGAAATTTTTATAGTCATCATGATGAATTGATATAGAATTTTCCTTTATAGATATTTTATAAAAAATCATTTTTTATTAAATAATATATAATTTAATAAAATCATTAATTAAGAAAAGATACTAGGATATGGATTATAATATCAACAGTGGTCCATTTATGTCCCTTTTCCCTTTTATTATAACTATATTGACCCTCAAAGATTATAAATCTTAATTGTAATGGTAAATGTAAAAAGGGTTAATGTTGTATTAAAACCAAATTTTAAGGTTAAAATTTTTCCTACCCTTGTAATATAATTATTTTAAGAGTGGATTAAAACCCATAATCATCCTAGAATTTATATAAATATGTCTTGAGAAGTTTTTTTTAAAATATTATTTTATTATTTTATTATTTTTTGAAATTACAGGACTGCCCATCCACTCTCTTATAACATCAATCATATTCATTTCACTACATAACTATTAATAACACATTTTTTATAAACTAACTTCCCATATACCATATAATTTTTCTTACCATCAATATAGATTTCAATTCCAATGCATAACATCATCCTTAGTGGTCTTAATGTGACAATAAAAGAAGGTTTCCACAATAAGATGTATCGTTTTAATCAATTGTTTCATTTTTATTTATTATTCCAGAAACATAAAATATATTTCATCCATGAAAAAATAATTACACAAGTATGAAACATATACTAACTTTTTATTATGTTAGTAGAATAATCTATATGTTTCTCCTCATCAATAAAATAGTAAATGAATCCATCATTCATCTATATATAAGAGTGACACCTTGTGAAACAATGAAATTTATTATTCATCACCATCTATTAGGAATGGTTATAATGATGTAATTATTAGTTATAAATGATTTTAATGAAATAATTATCACTATAAAAATATAATATATCATTTACCTTTTTACCATTTTATGCACTTAAAAATAATATTATAATTCATGATAATATATAGACTTCCACCTCCATGATGTGATGTGTTTTGTTTTTCATCCCCACCTCACATGGATGAAATATATAATTGTATATGAATGTGTAATATTATATATAAGATATGATTATTATTAATTGATGATAAAATAATACTAACCTTCTATTCATAATTATTATTGAATATTGGAATAATTCCTCTTGGGTGTGTACAACATATCAACTCCATGATTGCAACATAGTTAATTTTTCTTAACAATGTTAAAATTTTATTTAAAATTATAATTCATATTTAAAAATAGAAAATATTTCATTTTTCTTATTCTAAATATGATTGAATAATGAATTCCATGAATATAGTCAACTAACCAATTCCATTTTGGATTTATATTCCAAATATCAATAAAAAATTTGATATTAACATATATTATAATGTGATTTTTATAACATTGTAATAATTGAGATAAAAGTAATAAGAAAATTGAATTTTTTTATTTCCAATGCATATAATTATCCTTCGGTTTATTATTCCAGAATGTAGATAATGTACATGATAATTCAGACTCAAGGTAAGTGACTCTTGTCTAACTTTTATTTATGTGATACATATTCCTCAAACACTATATGGTTATTTTTTGGTGTGAATATTTCCCATTAATGTATTTTATTACTATTCTAATGAAAATCAAGGTAAATTCTTATCAAAATGATTTTAGTTCATTCATTTATATTATTATTCAAATTTTACCAATGTTTTATGGGTTTATTTTACAATCTCATCATTATTAAAGATTTTTATATTAAAGACCCCACTTGGGAATATTTTTCTACTTTATCCATGTTTTAGAAATATAAAATATATTTTCATTTTTATCATAAATTTTTTTATAAAATCATTTTTAAAAATGTTGTCAATTTTAACAAATGGTTTGAAATGAATCTTTTTACAACATTCCATGTGAGGAACATTGTTAATTTTCAATCCAAATGTTAGAAAGAATTTTGTTAAACATATAAACCATGAGTAGAATGTTTTTCATTCGTGGAAATATTTTTATACAACTTCTACTTTGAAAATTAATATGTTTATATTATAGTAATTTTTTCTTTTAAAGATGAATATTTTTTTTACAATATGTGATATATAAATATGAAAAGGGTATTTTCCTCATCAATGATTTAATTAAATGTTTATGATATTTACATTCATCGAAAACATAAACTTTTATTATTCATTATAATTAAATTGTGATATGAACCAAGTATACCATCCTTATTCTATTTCAATATGATATTAGGTTATGACAGAATGATTTTTGTGAAACAAATTTCACTTACTTTGGTTATATGATGAGGAAATGTTTATGAAACTATTTTCATTTAATGGGTTATGATATGAGAATGTTTTCTGATCCTACAGAACAAAAAAAAATTTGTATGTGACTTATGGTACAAATATCTAAAACTAATGAATTGGTTAAAGAATTAACCATTATGATATAAAAATATGAATTAAATGTATTTTCTTGATGCATTATGGGAAACAAGTCAATGCACATGATCTCTTATAGGAAATTTTTGTTATGTCAATGATCTATAAGGGTAATTAAGTTCATATCATCGTTCAATTTTTTTGAAATAAGATGAAGTTCATCATTTAAAATTGGTAAATAGGTATTGGTTCCTGATCCAATAGTCTTGGTATTAAACCATAACATTTGAAATGATTTATATATCTATGATGTTGATGAGAAACTCATTTATTATATGAGTATTTGTTTTTAGATTGAGTTATATTGAATTATAGTTATTATGACTCATGTATTATATATGGATATGGTTTTATGTAATAAATCATATATCTGATATAATTCATTGTTTTAATGAAAATTTTATATTATAGTCATAATCTTATATCCTAATGAATTTCTTATTCATCCATATGATTATATATTGATATATTTTAAATGTAAACATCATGAGAATCTAAGCTCACCCTTTCATATATTTCATTTCCCATGTTATAAAGAATGATTTTAAATGATTTTTGTTATGAATGTTTCCATAAGTGAGTAATTTTATGAGATATGATGAATTCTTATTATGGAATATGAAAATAATTGTATAGTAGGAGAGGATTTAGATCATTGTGATATAGTTTTTTATGAACCCAAGTTGTTATGATTTTCTTACTAATTCCAAATAACTATAAACCTGAAATGTTTATGGGTTGTTAATGGATCCATATTTCCTTTTGATGTTATACTTTTTGGGTGGAAAAAATTGGTACAAATTTATTGGTATCAAATTCAAAAATGTAATCATTTTTTTTCTCACCTAGTTTCGGGTGTAACAACCATGATTTTATTAAAAACGTAAACATGATTTATTACATAAACATCACTTGATACAAAATAAAATATCGAGAGTTCTAGTGTATTTTGGGCTTATGATCATTACATAACAACTTAAAACATGATATACAATTTCTTTATTTAAAACATCCTTTATATGACCACTACATTCCCTCGTACTTAGCATTGCATGGGATAACCTGAGGACAAGCCTAAGAAGAGGGTGAGCTATAAAGCCCAGTAAGGGAATAAACATGGAATAAAATGAGGAATACAATACATATCAGGAAATTGGAAAATTAATGGAGAATAAGAGAAACATGGGCATAAAACCTTGATAAATAATGATAATCATATCATGGAAATGTGATAACAACACTTAACATGGAATTAGCATGAGCCAAATCTCATTGAACATGGAGCATGAGTAAATAATCATTTAACAATAATCACAAGTAAACCCTCATTTCATAAGAGATATCATGAGTCAATACCCATTGCACATGACGCATCATGATACTATACTTTACCCAATGCATTGGAACGCTATCTAGGCGCACCCTTCTTAAACATTTCATTTCATGCATAAGCGTACCACATGGATCATACAAAATGGAATTAGTCATAATCATTTATTCCATGATAAAGTGATGTGGAATACATAAATGAATCTTTATGATCCATATGTAAATGTTCATAATGGTGAATACCCTTGATATAGAAATGGACATTCTATTCACTACACATTGACATTGTCTTGGAAAATCATAGTGCAATTTCGGCCGCATAATGGTGAGAAATATGAACTCATAAAAATGGTTGAGGAATTATAAAGGGGTGTATCATCATATTTAAATGAAATGGACTGCATGGGGGTCATATAGATATATTTTCCAACAAATGTAATGGAATTTAGTTGCATAATACAAAACAATTACTTGGATGTAAACGAGGAGATGGAAATCCATCCTGGAATTTCGACATGGTAACAAGTGTACATGAGAGGAATTAATGAGAGAGAAATGGGTCTCCCATCATCCAGAAATAAAAAGGGATGTATGGGGGAGGTTATAAATCATACCCCAATATTTTTAATTGAATAAAAGGGCAAACACAACTTAAAAAAATTGGTCAAAATGAGAAAGGAAGAAATATATTACTAGGAAGTGCGATTCCAAAAGCATGGGAGAGGCTTGAGAGATGATTATTGGGAGTTTCGAGCATCTTGTGAGGAATCTAGAGAGAGGAGGTCAGGGGTTGGACGAACACCAAAGGCTTTGAGTGAAGAGGAATTGGGATTTTGGTTGGGTTTATATAGAAAAGGATAGGGAATTCATTATTATTTAGGTTTGTGTCACCACGAATTAAACTAACAAAACCACAAACCATCCCATGGGTTTTGCCCAAGTTTTTTTTAAAGGGTAGTGTATAATAATATTTTATAAGGTCAATGGCCTAACTTCTTAAAATAAAAGGGTTGATTTTGTGGAGATGAGTCACACTCTCAAGGAAAACAATTTAAAATGACAACATGTTTTATAAGCCATGAAGGGTCCACTAAAGCTTTGTAAAATAAATCAAAAAAACATAAATCCCATTATATTTATGTTAAAGCATATATTTTCCTAAAATAATATTTATAGTATTTTATTACATCAGTATTGGGTCATGATGATGTCATAAAACACATTATAAATTTCAATGATATTTAATTTTTACCAAAAAATTCGACTGTCTCAGAATTTTATAGAAAATTTACAGTTGGATAATTTCAACATCCAGTTTCCAAAATAATATCTATTTTATCTAAATAATTTTCTAAATATGTGGATTTTTACTTTTAATATAAAAACTGAAATTTATCGAAAATTCATGGGTTTTAACAAAAACATCTTTCAAACCTTCATAAAAATTTCAATTCCAATCATAAAAGTATATGATAATTTATATTTTATAAAATGTAATATAATAATAATAATATATAATTAAAATATTATTTAATTCATAAATCCATTAATTCATAAGAATATATTTCATAGTTGAATATTAAATAAAAATATTATTTGTGCTTTAAAAACTATTTACAAAGTAACAATAATAAAATGAATGCACATTCATTATAAAAAAATAATGTACATAGTCATAGTGCTAGGGTCTTGTTACTTAACACCTTATAACATCTGCATAACACCAAAGGGTACGGTGTGCGATGGTGAAAGACTCTTGGGGTGGCTCGGATAGCATCGCTCTCATGGTAATCTCTATTAACTTATACTTCTCCCGTAGTGAGTTCGGGTTAAGCATAATGTGTTCAATCTTGGCTAGTGCTTGGTCAAGAGTAAATCCCACTGATGCCACATCCTTTCCGAGCTCTGAAAAATGGGCTTCATAATGGGCTAGTCTACTGGATGAGGCCATCACTACCATTGTCTGAGTAAATTGGATTTGTTAAAGCCCAATATTTATACTAATCATGTGATCACTGTTCAATGACTATATTAGTAATAGTCACAATTCATTACAGTATTTTAAAATCCAGAAACATAAAACCAATGATTTTCACATATTATATAACCATAATAAGACATATAATTCGATCAAGAGGAATTTCCATTAATTAATGTTTGGGTCATTAAAATCTTGCCCCCCATAGGAAATTTCTCCCTTGAAATTTCCTTTCCCCACTCTAGAAAAATGTTGGTAACATTACTTAATCACTTACTCTGATTCCCATGTCACTTCTTTAAACATGTGGTTTTTTATAGCACCTTGATGAGTGGTATTGTCTTATTTCGTAGAACTTTTTTGCTACGATCTAATATCATTACCTGTTTCTCTTCCTAAGAAACATCATTTTCTAGGTGTATTACATTTAAAGAGAGTACATGTGAATGGTCTGGTATGTACTAACTTTAGAGGAATACATGAAAGACATAATTTACTTTTTCCATGGTAGGTGGAAGTTCTAGTCGATAGGCCACAACCCCAACATGATCAAGAATCTGGAAGGGGCTGATGTACCTAGGACTTAACTTCCCTTAATTTCCAAACATCATGAACTTCTTCCACGGAGATATGCATAGAAATACTATATTTCCAAATTTAATCTCAATGTCTCATTGACGATTATCTACACAACTCTTATGTTGACTCGGGGATGCATTGACATGTTGCTGAATGGTTTTCACCCTCTCCACAATTTCATCGACCATTTCTGGTCCTAGAATCTTACGCTCACTGACTTCATCCCAACATGATGTTGTTCTGAAGATATTCTAACACATGTCTTCATAAGGAGACATTTAGATGCTCAAGTGGAAATTGTTATTGTAGGAGAATTCAACCAGGGGAAAATGTTGATCCCAATCACCTTTAAATTGCATTGAACATGATCTTAACATATCTTCCAGTGTCTGAATATTTCGATTATATTGGACATCAGTTTGAGGATGATAGGTCGTACTGAAGTTTAGTTCAGTATAAAGAGCAAGTTGAAGATGCTTCCAAACATAGAGGTGAATCTTGGATCTCGATCAAATACAATAAATTGTGGTACTCCATGCAGCCTTACAATATCCTTGATATATATATGTTCTAGTTGATCCAAGGAGAAATCCTCCCTAATTTAAATGAAGTGTGTCGAATATGTAATACAATCCACAATAACCAAGATTTCATTGTTTCCATTGGATGTATTTGGATGTCCCGTGACAAAGTCCATGGTGTTGTTCTCCCATTTCCATGTCAGTATGGGTAATGGTTGTATCATCCCCTTAGACTTTTTTCTCTCAGACTTAATTTTCTGTTATACTAGGAACATTGATGTAAATTCAGAGATCTCCTTCTTCATTTTATGCCACCAATAGTGCTCTCATAGATCTTGATACATATTTGTGTTTCCTGGGTGAATAGAGAAATTTCAACTATGTGTATCATCAAAATGTTCCTTCTTCAGCTCTGAACTTTATGGACCACATAGTCTTTTTCCAAATCTCACAATTCATTCTTCATTAACATGGAACTCCAATGATTTCCCACTTATGATATCTTCCACTTTCTTCTGAATTATCACATCATCCTTTTGAGTAGCCTATAAACTTTCCAAAATAGATGGTTGAGCAATCAATTGTAAAAGGATTGATGATATTTCATTCATTATGATTCCCCTGCCCATCTTCGTTAAATATAAGAAGATTGGATCTTTATCAATTCTCATCAGTGATAGAATCACTGGGTCTATTCTACTTAGGGCATATGCCACCTTGTTCTCTTTCCCATTATGTTAATGGATTAAGTAGTAAAAGACATTGATCAGATCTAACCATCTTCCTTTGTGCATGTTTAACTCTTTATGAGTGAATATATACATGACGATTTTGTGGTCTGTATATATTTCACACTTCTCCCCAAAGAGATAGTGAAGAAAAAATTTTAATTCAATGATCACTTCATCTAACACCAAATCATGTGTTGGATAATTCTTCTCATGAAATTTTAATTGCCTTGATGCATAGGTAATGAGTTTGTCATTTTGCATCAACACACAACCCATTCCCTTCTTCGATGCATCCCTGAATATGACAAAAAGTTCTCCACTTATGGGTAAAGTGAGAATGAGCACAATGATAAGCCTCTTTTTTAACTCCTTCAAGATTTCTTTTCATTCATCACTACATGAAAACTTTTCTAACTTCGAAGTTATCTTGGTAAGAGGATTGGACAATCATGAGAAATTTCTCACCAATCATTGATAATATCCAACTAACCCAATGAAGCAATGGATTTACTTTACCGATGTTGGCCTCTGCCATAAAATAATTGCATCTTTTTTAGAGGGATCCAACGATATCCCATTGCTTAAGAAGATGTGGCCCAAGAATTAGGTCTCCTTCAACCAAAACTCACACTGGCAATACTTTACATACAGATTCACCTTATGCAATGTCTCTAGTATGGTTCTTAGATTCTCGTCATGATCCTCCTTGGTTTTCAAGAATATCATAATATCATATATAAATAATAAAAAACATTTGTCGAGGTAATCCCTAAAGACTCTATTTATCAAGTCCATGAATATTTCTAGGGTATTAGTGAGTCCTAAAGCCATTACTATGAATTCATATTGCCCCTATCTTGTATGAAAAGTAGTTTCGGGGATATCTTCCTTCTTCACCTTTACTTGATAATATCCTGACTACAAATCCACCTTGGAGAAGTATTGTTCTCCACATAGCTGACCGAACAAGTCATTGATTCATGTGAGAGGATACTTGTTCTTTATCAAGATTTTGTTAAACTCATGATAATCGATGAAAATGTGCAATAACCAATCTTTATTCCTGATAAAGAGGATTAGTGAACCCCATGGTGAAGCACATGGCCCTATAAACCCTTTTTCTAGATTCTCCTATAGTTATTTCTTCTGCTCCTCAAGCTCCACAACAACCATTCTATGCAGAGTCTTGGATATTTTCAATTCCCCATGTATAAGATCAATTGAGAATTATACATCTCTTCTAGGGGGAAGACAAGGAAATTCCATGAGAAAAACTTCATAGAATTCCCTCACAATATGCATGTCATCAAGGATAGTTTCCCCCTTAGACTCAATCATCTAAGACATATACTCATATTCATAGTGTAGTAATATACACTCTTGAGAGGATGGAGATAATAAAGATTCATCTTCCTCCTTTCACTTGTATAGAATCAGGGGTCGATTCTCCACATGGAGAGTGATTTTCCTCTCATGGAAATTTATGTTGGATCTATATAAGGAAGTCCAATACATGCCATGAATTACATCAAATTCCACCTTAAGGACAATGACAAGGTTCTCTAGGAAATTTAATCCACAGATTATGATAGGGGAGGAGTTATATTCATGGGATGCAATGATTGCCCCATTTTTCGTACTCATCGAAATCATCACTTCCATGATTTTTGGTGGTGCTGGGATTGTTCTACTAAACATTATGGATATAAAATAATTCAAATATCCATAATCAAAAAGAACATTCTCTAATCATGAATGAATAACTAGCGTACCTATCACCACTTCATTTTTGGGGTTCACTTCAGCTATAATAATGGGAAAATCTCTCCCTTGGTGCCTTAGAGGTTGTTGGTTGCCTCCTAAAACCCTTGGCATAGGGCACTGATTCTCAATATGCCCTAGTAATTTGTAGTTCTAGAAATGAAAAATGAATTGAGGTCCAAATAGAGTGTTCCTATACACTTTTACAGCCAAATGTTTTTTTTCGGAGGTTAACATCTAGGTTCCCTTATCTTCCACACTTAAAGAATTTCTTCAACCCCTTAAGGTAATTTTTGGGGTGCTTCTTTCCACACAATTGCAAAGTGGGGTGCTAGATCTTCTTAGCACCAATGGATTTATCCATTATACCACCATCATTGAAATCCACCTTATTCTTCTTATCCCCATGATACCCCTGAGATTCATTGATCTTCATTTTGACCTTGACAACACATCGGACAATTTCTTCATAGCCGTCAAAGTCACGGATCTCCAGCGCTTTCTGTAGGCTAGGTTTCAACCCACCAAAGAAGCGTTCAACCTTGCATTTAGGGTTAACGACAAAGCCAGAGGCATATCATGAAAGCCTTCTGAATTTTGCCTCATATTCTCCAATAGATTCATCGCCTTTTTTGTTTGAGGGAAGGGAAGACCCTATCATTCTTATGTTAGAGGGTTCATGGAAAATATTTATCGAAAAACATCTTCTAAAAATACTTCCATTCCAATGCCTCGATCTCTTCCTTAGGCTTCATATTTTGGATCAATGTCCACCATTCATAAGCTTCGCCCTCTATATGATAAGCTTCCAAGAGAACCTTCTCTTGTTCAGAACATTGAATGATGGAGAAGTTCTTATCAACGGAGTTGATCCATTGTTTAATGATTGGGGGATCAGATGATCCATAAAAATTAAGTGGCCTTTGTATCATTAATCACTTGATAGAAACATGTTAATTCTTTGGGGGGGGTGAACCTTCCTCTTAACCCATGTTTCTATTTAATTCTTGAGTTAACAGAGAGAGAATCATGACAAAGTTCGTGATTCCTGCTCCCATCATGTTGGGTGTCTCATTAGCACAGTCATCACATTGATCTTCAAATTAGTTGTTAGCCTGAGTCCTCTTATTACCGGCCATTGTATAGAAAAAAAGGATAATTATGGGTAACAAATAAAGGGTAATCCAAGGAAAAAACTTATAAAAAATAAATAACTTATATTACCTTAAATTATGAATCCATTGAATTCAATATATGATGTTCCTGATCTACTTTCTAACATATATTCGTAGGGGAATTATTTCTAATTCCCTTAATAAGGGTTCATACTAATCTTTGGAATTTTTCAAATCATATCCCCTAAGAGTGTCATAACCAAGAGTGCCGTAAGGCCCATTGTTGTGCACTAGTTCCTATTTGAGTCTAGCTCAAAGTAGTGTTTTTATATTTTACCACTAGGATACATCTGTTCTAGAGCCGCCTCTACCTACTGGTATCCTGACAGAGATTTATTTTCATGATAAACCACTTACTAACTACTCACCAAAACTGGGGGAATTTTTATTACAATTATTCTTGTCTCTATGTATTCACTATGGTTTTTTTAATCCTAATCCAAAAAAAACTAAACCTATTTTTTGATACCCACTATAACAACTCTACATTAATTAAAAACATAAACCTGATTTATTACATAACATTCACTTGATAAAACATAGAATATTTATATCTATAGTGTATTAGGGGATTAGGATCATTAAATAACAACTTAAAACATGAAATACAACATATTTATTGAAAACATCTTTTACATGACCACTACATTCCCTTGTACTTATCATTGCATGGGATAACCTCAGGACCTGCATAAGAAAAGGGTGATCTATAAAGCCCAGTATGGGAATAAACATGGAATAACATAGGGAATAGAATAAACATTAGACAATAGGCATATTAATGGATCACAAGAGAACCATGAACACAAAGTCTGGATAAAGCATGATAATCATAACATGGAAATGTGACAACAACACTTAACATGGAATCAGCATGAGCCAACGCTCATTGCACATAGAGCATGAGTAAACCCTCCTTGCACATGAAGCACAAGTAAAACCTCATTTATCTTGAATTAACATGAGTCAAAACTCATTGAACATGACATATCATCATATTATACTTTACCCAATGCATTGGAATGCTATCTGGTCGCACCTTTCTTAAACATTTCATTTCATGCATAGGTGTACCACATCGATCATACCACATGTAATCAATCATCATCATTTATTTCACAATAAAGGGATGTGGAATACCTAAATGAATCTTTATAATAAATACGTAAATTTGAATAAAGGTGACTAACCTTGATATATAAATGTACATGGTATTCACTACACATTGACATTGGCTTGGATAATCGTAGTGCAATTTCAGCAGCATAACGGCGCAAAATAAGAACTCATAAAAAATAGTTGAGGAGAGATAAATGGGCGTATCATAATATGTACATGGAATAGATAGTAAGGGTTTAATACAGATACATGTTCCAATAAATGTAATGGAATTTAGTTTCATAATAAAAAAGAATTATGTGGATGTAAATGAGGAGAATGAAATCCCTTACGGAATTTCAGCATGGTAACAGGTGTTCCTGAGAGGAATTAATGAGAGATAAAGGGGTATCCATTCACCCAAACCTAAAGTGGGAAGTATGGGGGATGTTCAAAATAATACCCCCAAATTTTTAATTTAAATCCAAAGGGCCTAACAACTTCATGAAAATTGGACAAAATTGAGAAAGGAAAAAATCCCTTACTTGGATGTGTGATCCTAAAAGCTTGGGAGATACTTCAGAGAGGCTTATTGGGAGCTTCGGGAACCTTGGGTGGATCCTATAGAGAGGTGGGTAGGGGTTGGACGAACTCCAAAGGCTTTGAGTAAAGAGTATGTGGGATCTTGAGTGGGTTTATATAGGAAATGAGACGGAATTCTTTATTTTTTAGGTTTGGGTCAGCACACATTAAATTAATCAAAACCAAAAACCAGCCCACAGTTTTTTCCAAAGGGGAGTGTAAAAAAATATTTGATGAGGCCAATGTCCTAACATCTTAAATAATAGGGTCTCTTATGTGGAGGTGTGTCGCACTATCAAGGAAAACATTTTTAAAAGACAAAATGTTTTATAATCCTTGAAGGGTCCACTAAAACTTTGAAAAATAAATCAAACCAATCTAAAATAATATAATTTTAATGTTAAAAAATATATTTTCAGAACATAATGTGTATAGTATTTTATTACTTCACAATAAGGTCATTATGATGTCCTAAAACACATTATATATTTAAAGGGTATTTAATTTTTACCCAAAAATTTGACTGTGTCAGAAAATTAAGAAAAATTCACCATTGGAAAATTTCAATGTCCTGATTCCGAAAATAATATTCATTTTATCTAAATTAGTTTCTAAAAATGTGAATTTTTACTTTTAAAATAAAAACACACATTTATAAAAAAATTCATGGGTTTTCACAAAAATGGCTTCCAAACATTAATAAAAAGTAAAATTGCATTCATAAAATTATATGATCATTTAAATTTAATAAAAAAAATTAAAAATTATAATATATTATTATAATATTGTTTAATTAAAAATTACATAAATTCATCCAAATAGATTTCTTAGTTGAATATTAACTAAAAATACTATTTGTGTTTTAAAAACTATTTACAAAGTAACCATAATAAAATGAATGCATATTATTTATAAAAAAATTAATGCACATAGTCATAGTGATAGGTTATTATTACATAACCCCTTATAACGCCCGCATATGAATGAATGGTAAGGGGTGCGATGGTGAAAGACTCTTGGGTGGCTCAGATGTCATCGCTCGGGTGGTAATCTTTATATACCTGTACTTCTCCTGTAGTCGGTTCTGCTCAAGGTTAATGTGTTCAAGTTCTTCGTGGGATTGCTCAAGTGTAAAGACCAATGAATCCACATCCTTTTGGAGCTCCGATAAATGGGATTTGTATGGGGAAAGCCTACTGGTTAAGGCCATCACTTCCTTTTTCTGAGTAAATTGGATTAGTTAAAGCCCTATATTTATACTAATCATGTGATCATTGTTCAATAGCTATATTAGAAATGGTCACAATTTATAATGGTATTTTAAAATCCATAAACACAAAAATAATTATGTTAGCATTTTATATAACCCTAATAAGACGTATAATTAAATCAAGTGTAATTTCCATTAATTAATGTTTGGGTTGTTACACCGGGACTGCGGGTCTCTGGTAGATATAGTTATCGTAACCCCCTTCAGATGTTGTGAGTGTATAATATTTTCCTTTATCCATGCATTTAATTGGATTTTCTGTGATATAATCCCCATTATCCCATGAATTAGGGAATACATTTCCATAATTCCCATAATATTTTCATTTAAATAACTTATGTGTCTGTTGTATATATAAAACAAATTTTCTTTATTCATTTTATTAACTATCCTCTTTGAATCAAATAAAATTCCCTTATTAATGGTTAGTCCTCTCAATAATGATACATCATCTCATTAAATTCATGTAATTACCTATGTGCTCTTTCCCATATTCTATCTATTGTAAGAGGTTTAAACATACAATTCCCTCTATCTAACATACCACTGGAGCTTACATGAAACTCCATCATTCTTTTTTGTGACCAGATCCATTAGTATTATGATTTCCACCTTCCATTTCAATATTCATTAATCATAAAAAAATAACTTCTTAATTAATAATAACCTTATAGTTAATTCCATTTTATTAATTATTTTCAAACAACTAATTAATTTATCAATCTTTATGTCAAATTTCCTTATAAAAAAATCTTATCCCAAAATTTTAATTAATGTTTCTCCATATGTACTAACAGATTTATCATAATTTTTAAACATACCTAAAATTTACATATTTATTTTAATAAAAATAATTTAGGGAATTTAATTTTTATTAAATCACATATTAAAATACTTCCATTACATAGAGGTTGTTTCAACTACATTCATTATTTTCTTGATAAGATCCAACTATAAATCCGCTTCACCTTCCATCTGATAATCTACTAAGACAACCTTCACATGTTTAGTTAAATTTTTAATGGAAAATATCATTTCCATTACATTAATTAAATATTATGAAATGAATGGATCATAAGAACTGTAGAAATATAGTGAAAGCCTTCTTATAAATTATCTGATGGTATGTTTCTAAATTCACGATGCATTTATAATGTCATTATAGTCCTCTTAATTAATCGTAGATGGATAATGTTGAGGGGTAATATTTTCAATATATATAATCCCTTATCCTATTCCATTTGGTTCCTCATGAATATCTTCATTTCATTGTTAAAAAAATTCATTGTTCATGTCATTTCCACTCCTTAAAATTGAATTAAAACGAAGACACATTATAAGTTTTATGTTATAATAACATGAGTAAAAATCGTATATTTATTAAAATAATTATTTATATTTCATAAATCATAATAACTTTTTTAATTAATAACACATTAGGATTAAGCCATTTCATGAAAGGTAATTACCTATTCAACTTATTTTTAATATTTTATAAGGATACTTCTAATTACATAAATATTATCCCCATAGAGTGTTTAAAATAATGAACAGTCTTTGTCCCACTCATAATGCTGAGGTGATGATCAAGAAAATTCCCAATCCACCACTTTTAGGATTTTTTAAACCTTACTGTATTTGTTACATAACCACATCTAAGTTCCTCTATGTAGACATGGATTCATTTATATTAAAAACACATAATATCTAGCTCAATTAAACATTATAATGTTATTGTATACCTAGAAATTCCACTAGTGGTTTCACTAAATTTTTCTAAAATCAATCTCAAATAATAACACAATCATACACTGATACCAACTAAGAGACCAAAGCATAACATACATAAATATTACATAATTTAATATGAATATTAAATACATAACATAATTATACACACCATAGAATAGTAATGGTTTATTGTATTTTGATACAACGTACATAAAAATATAAATTCCTAAATTATCTTCAACATATCTTGGAATGTTCCTCTACCATATTATGTTCTGTAATAATAAACTATGTAAATCCTTTAATTATAACTCGGTGAAAATGGAATAATAGGATAGTGTGACATAAGATGCTTTATAAGGATAATCTTTGGAAATATCAATAACTTACCACTAGTAAGAATATTTGTATAATAAAATGATCATGGATTAATAAAGTCATACACAATAAATTATATATTATTAATCATGTGTCAAGGAAGAGGGATTTATAATAATAAAAAATAATATTCAAAAGAGTTTGGAATCATAAAACAGAAAACATGACCCATGATAGAATATCATAAACATAGGAAAGCAGAACAAATATAATCATATAACATTGTGATATTATAAGGGACGTTTATTAAAGAAAAAAGAAAAAAATACAGGAAAAAATAAAAAACAAGTAACACCAAACAACCATAATGTGTGATTATGGTGGAAGAGACCAAAAACCAAAGCAACAAGAAACACCCATTTAAATATGGGGAGATCTGGATATCAAACAGAAGATCATCCTTTCAATCAAAATCAGGAGGACCTCTCCAAGCACTACAATCCTAAAACAACAATGATGATGTCCACTCCAGGATGAGAGATCGGATCACCATGAACTGAAAATAGAAGGAGGAGGTATGCTCATTTAAAAGAAAGAAATGGTCCAGCTATAGAAGCAAAACCTCGGTAGTGACCCCCTGTGAATGGAATCAGCCACTTCATGTGCTCATAGGTGCCCCGTTTATATGCCTATATATCCCATGCAATTAGATGAAGGAATTTAGGAAGAATCTTATTGAATTAAAATTACATAAATTCACAATGAATATCAGAGACAGTCTGCTACATACAAGACAACATCAAACAGATATGAACAAGAATGACAAAAAAACAACAGATATTACAAAAATATAGATAGGATGAATACCATTAGAAAAGAGGAAGAATAAAATAAGCAAGAATATCACCACAGGAGTCCCCATCAGATACACAAACAAAAATGAAATCATGTAGATACACAATAACATTTTCATATTGTTTAAATTGTAACAAGTTAAATCATTATGTTAATTATAAGAATGTAGGTTCTCTTATAAACTTATGGATGTGAAACTAGGTCAAAAAATTACCTTATGAACATGAAATAAATAAATGTATAAACTTATGGACATAAAAATATTCCAGTGAATTATGTATTAACCATGAAATCTGGTTCACGGATAATATAATTATCTCATGATTTACACATCCTTACCCAATGCATTGGATGGACATATAATTATGTGCCCTGCCATAAAACAATGAAAACTCAATATATATATATATATCTATGTTACACAAGAACATGATCCATTCATAATATCATCATATCATAACCTTTAGAAAGGAAATGGGGTTCATTTCAATTCATTACTTCAACATATTATAACTAATGGGAATGAAATAGGTTTCATAAATGATTCATTATAATATAATTAACCCCTCGGAGGGAACCTTGTTTCACAGAATCTTCCATAAATCATTATCACTATGATAAATATTGAGAAATAAAGTGGATGGTATTATAAGATCATATCCCCAGTGTATCATAAAAATAATTAAAATTTATTTTACAAGATTAAAAAATATTTTAAAATAAAATTCCATCATTTCTTATATATCATATAAAAATATTATTTTCCATTGATAACATACAAATAAAAATCTACCAAAATATTTAAAAGTAATTTGTAATGAAAATCACTAGGGAAATTTGTAAAGGATGATTAAAAAATAATATTGACAATGACAAGAGAGAAAATATGTTTATATCAAACACGACAAATGAATAAAATACCTTCCCCTCTTTTATAAACAGTTATAAATAACATATTTTCAAAATGTATCTTTATAAATAATCATTCTAAAAAATTATAAATAAAATGAAATATATTGAAAACCATCATATTAAAAAAATAAATTTATAGAATTATAAATCAATAAATTATTTTTATAGAGCACAAACATGGAATGGAAATATCATCAACAAAAAGTAAATACAAATGACTTTTCTTTAAATACATTTTGTACATCATTTTGTGTCCCAACATGAGGAAAATGATAATAATACATGAAATATTTAGGAATAAAAAAGGATAATAAAATCAATTATTTTAAAGGTAAATTATTTATATAATTCTACTCCATATAAATTTACCATAAATAATTATGAAAAGAAAAAGATATTGTAACAGAAACCCCTATCTCAAGTATCATCCTGCATAATATGTTTTCAAACGTAGTGCTTACTAAAATTAGATTGGTTATACAGATTTTACAAATCTATGTTATTATATATCATATAATATATGATTTACATATTACATCTTATCACCCATTTTTTATAATTCTATTAGAAAATAAACGATTCATGTGACAACTATTTCATTTTTCAAGCATATTTTTATTTATTAGTACAAATCATTGCAATTTGATCATGTTTCCATTATATAAGTAATTCAAATCATGTAAATGTATTATATTTAATAATTTTATAAACTTATATAACAATACTAATAATATTTTGATAAAAAATGGATTGCATCACTTTATAGTGATTCCAATCCATACGTATACAAGGTTGATATTTCTAGTTTTTGATGTATGGAGTAAAATAAGGGTAAATAATAACACTAATTTATAGAGTCATTATTATAAAATTAATATATCATTTATTATTTGAATATATTATTATTACCATTAATGTAAATTGGAGATGGAAAATGAATCACATTTCTTTGTGTTGGTGGTAATCCACATGTACGCACGAGCAACATTTTTTATCACAAAGGATGTAAAGAAAAGATGATATATAATATATTATAATTAAAGAAGAATAATTATTTCATAAATATCATAAATAAATGTTAGATAAATCATAATAACTATCTATTAATTTTGGTGATGACAAAAATATATTTCTTTGTTACATAGTAGACTCCACGTTTGAACAATGATGCTTTCATGTCCAATTTGATCGAGAAGAGGATAAATAATGGTTTTATAATTAAAAGAATATCATATTTCGATATTTATTATATGAATTTTTTTTAGGTTATATCAGATATAATAGGTTTAGACATTGGTTTAGAGTAAATAAAATCGAAAATAATCACTTCATAGTTATACTTATTCATTGAATAATCCTTTATTAATATACACCGCAAGCCTTATAAGGAAGAAATTATTTTTATAATTGGATATATAAGACCAGAGGTTATATTATTAATGTATTTAATTATGAGTTGGATGATGTAAGTGGATATTTATGTGTGATTATGATAGGATATGTTGTCTCCTTTTGTATGGGATGGAGAAGATTCACATTAAATATTTCAAAATATTAAAATTGGTTAATGTTATATTCATGAACTATGGCTCAAAATTTGATCTAGTAAGAAAATGAGAGGAAATTAAATTTTTTTTTTACAAAATATAATTTATTCTTGATGTAAATTAAACCCTTATCTATTTAGTTTAACACCTTATTAAACCTTGTTTACCTTTATTCAATTAATGTATTTTTTCTTGCATTACTATTCACAGTGGCAACTAATTAATTTGAAATTATTTTATAATTTTAAATATTATAATTCCAAAAATATAATACATTTTATCCAATAAAATATCTATTAGAGGAATAAATTCATATTAAAACAATCCCACAAAACATGAATAAAATTTTTTTCTAGATAAAATGAATTTTTATGTAAAAAAATGACTTTATGAAAAAATTGAACATAATTTTTATTTTAATTACATTAATTGATTTATTTTTAATTATATTTAACTGAATAAAAAAAATAAAAAATCAGTGTATCTTTTTAATGCTTAAAATAAAATAAAATCATCATAAAAATTGGTATATTCTACTATTCTTCAAAAAATATTCTTCTTCAAAAAAATCCCAGAAATTCAATGCATGTTAATATTGATATGACGATTTAAAAAATTATATTAATTTCCTAAAAAATATATTTTTCAAAATTCTTTATAAATTTCGTGGATAAGATTCAATAAAAACCATTTTTGATGAAAAAATATTTTTGAAGCATAAAATGACGTAGCAAAAAATTTGGAAATTTTTGTCAAGTAATTATTTCATTTTACTATTTATAAAATATATACATATTTTATACAATTTTTTATTTCATATAAATACCACTAGTTTAATGGATAGGGTATAATGACACATTTAATGAATATTAATTCAATTTTGTTTCGTGGTCTGTTTAAACTCAGGGGTGTGTGGAATATGGAATTTTATTAAAGAAAAAAGAAAAACAATATAGGAAAAATAAAAACAAGAAACACCAAACGACCATAATGTATGGTTATGGTGAAAAAAACAAAAACCCAAGCAACAATAAACACCCATTGAAATAGGGTGGGCTTTAGAAGACAAGTAGAAGGTTCTGCAAAAGGAAAACCACAATAGAAGTCTTCAGGATAGCCTCTGTATAAGCATGATCTCTTCCTCAACAAAGAATCCAAAAACAAAACATAGAAGACACCTAAGAGCCACCAACAAAGGTAAAAAACAGCCTATTTGGATCATGCACTACTCCAATGAGATAACCAAGGTCCTAAAAATATTAAAAAAGCAGACCAAAGTAGGCCGACACTTCATGAAATAATCCTCAAAAAAATATGCATCTTAAAAACCAGTGCCGAAAAATAGAGAACAGAAGGCCTATTACTTCATTCCTATAGAAAAAATAGAAGCAAACCACTCCAAAGAATAATAAAGAATAAAACTAAGAAAACAAACCCTAAAGAAATAAATCAGAACACAGTGATGTAAAAAACCATACGAAACTGCCTCAAACAGAGATAAGAGACAGCTTACAGATGTCTAAAAATGGGAGACTTTTCATAATCCTTTTTAAGAAAAGGGAGAAGATCATCACGAACTTGATCATACCAAACAAAATCAACTCATTCAACACCTTTATTTGCTAGGAAATTAGCAACAGAATTGGATTCACTATAAATTTGAGTGATAATATGATTCGAGGAAAAAAGAATCTTCAAACAATTAATCCAACGATTAGTAATCTTCTTGGACAAGTGAGAAAGTCCCATCCTAATGGCAGATATGACAATAGTAAGATCACTTTTGATTCATAAATTATCCCATCCACGCTTCATAGCATGATCCACATTAACAATAATGCCAAGACGTTTAGCCTCAAGTGAATAGGCAAAGCCACAAGAAGCATGGAAACAACCAAGGACATCCCCTTTATGATTTCTGAAAATAGCACCATAACCAGAAATCTCGGATTAGCCCTAAAAGAACCATCTGAATTAAATTTTAACCAACCAAAAAGAGATTCATCCCAAATAACATCTAAAGTGCCACATGGAGGCCTGATTTTTCCCTTAACACCATTCCAGTTCAAAACGGACAAATCATGAACTGAGTTGAAGCAAAAATGCTTCCTAGGAATATCAACATTATGCATAGGAGAAAGAATAGTTGATAAAACCCCACTTAATGAGAAGTAAAAACTATAATGAATCGCCTAATTCCTAGAAAACCAGATAAAATGAATTATTTTAGTAGTTGTGAACCTAAAAAGATCCATCAATTGAGGAGAAAGTGAAATAGAATGCCATCCCTGAAGGAAATTCTAAATTGAAAACATAACAGGAATATAGATTTCAAAAATTTCATAAAAATCCTTCTACATTGAAGATGAATTAACACAACTAAGAAAAAAATGTTCAATATCTTTCCTATGTTGATGGAAAAACACACATGAAGAATAGATAGAGATGCCACATTTTTTAAGGAAATAATGAGAAAGATGCTTCCCATGAGCCAATCTCTAGGAAAATGTTGTACGAGAAGGCCTAATAAAGTTCATATGAAGATCTATCATCCACTTAAAACCTATATTGCATGATAGAGAATGACTATAAAATTTTTTAGAAGTCAACATGCCATTTATATCAATTTTCCAAGCCAAAAAATCCTCTCTATTAGAGAAGCAGTAACTATTGATAATAATAGCAATTTGATTAGGGAGACCCCCTATATTATCAAGATGATATTTATTCATAGCATCCAAATCAACAATAAAATCAAAATTCATCATGTAATCAGCTAAAGGAAAACCAATCCAGTTGTCCTTCCAAAAGGATAAAGATGAGTTCCTTGAAACAAGCCATCTGGCATCAGAGTCAATGGAAAAAATGGATTTAAAAGCAGGCCAAACAGAAGAATCCAGATGATTAAAAACCCCATTCCTATGCCTTTCCCTAAATTTTTTATGGAGAAAGTCTAGAGACTCAGAATTACTATTTAAAATCCTTTAAATAAACGAATCTTGTAAAGAATCATTAAACACCTCATGATTTGTAATTCCAACACCCCCAACCTCATATGGTTTAAAACAATTATTTGAAGAGATCATAGCTATTTTCCTCTCCAAAATATTTCCACTCCAAATAATTTTTTAATAGAAACATTAATGATCTTGATGAGAGAGATCAGTCACTTATAGACCATGAAATAATAAACAAACTTAGAAATGATTACTTCCCTAACCATGAAAACATGACCCGCCAAAGGGAGGGACTTACCCTTCTAGGTAGCAAGATGCTTTTTGATTTTACAAAGAATATCAGAAAAATAACAAGCTTTTGGCCTCCCCCAAAACATAGGAACTCTCAAATATGTGAATAGAAAAACACCTTCATGAATACCCAAATCCCTGATAATGTCCATTTTCAAAGAAATAGGAAAATTCCTACCAATATAAACAAAGGACTTATTCCAAATAATCTCTTGGCCATAGACTTTTTCATAATGCAAAAGGAACTCTAAATATTTTTAATATTTATCTTATCCCTTTTAGTGAATAGAATAATATCATCAGCATACAAAAAGTGACTGGGAGAAATAAAACCTCTAATAGTACTAATAGACATCAGTTTTCTAATGCCAACCATAATAGAAAGTAGTATACTAAGATAATCCTCTACAATGGAAAAAATATTGGCCGAGAGAGGGTCACCTTGTCTGACACCTGTAGAATAAGAAAATTATCCCTCAGGGGAACCATTAACAAGGACAGAGGTACGATTAGACTCAAAAATGATTTTAACCTAATTAATGAAAACATCATCAAAACCAAAAAAAATACGGAACCTTATAAATGAAATTCCAATTTATAGTATCAAAAGCTTCTCTGACGTACAACATGTGAGTGATATTACCATCCCATGTGGGTTTCATAAGAAGGATAACATATTTAGAGATAGTAATAAGACAATATTGAATAGACCTACCCTTAATAAAGCCAAACTGATTTGGAGAAACAATCTTACTGGTAATAGAGGAAAACCTCGTGGCCACAATTTTCCAAATAATTTTAAAAATTGTATTGATCATGGAAACTGGTCTAAATAAATTAATCTCATTAGCATTCTCCATAATTGGAATGAGGGAAAGTAATTGAGCATTCAATCCCTGAGTAAGAGAACCACCTTTAAAAAACAAGTAACCAACCTGCAAACATCATCATGAATGACGCCCCAATATGTCTGAAAGAAAAAATTCCCAAAGCCATCTGGACTAGGAGAGCTATCAGACATTATACTAAAGGTCGCATCCTTCATTTCAATGTACAAAGGTATAGATGTAAGGTTGGAATTATCCTCTAGATTACCATTAGTTGGAATAATACTCTCCACAAGATCAGTAAGAGGGGGCATGACCGGTAAAAGAGATCCTTAAAATAAGTAACAACATGCTCATAAAGATCCTTTCTGTTGTTGAAGACATTATTCCCATTTATAACCAAAGAGAGAGGCCTTGATAATTTCGTAATTGTCTGCAATGAATTGAAAAATTTACAATTTATATCCCCATCTCTCATCCAATTAGCATTTAAATTGTCTCTTTGCAAACCATTGTTGAGATTCAATAGATTATTAATATTTGAAACCAACTGAGTCTCACCCAAAACATCGTTAGAGAAGTAATTAGAATAATTATTCTCCTACATTTGTTGAGGAGGTTCCGCAAGATAGGAAATTTCAGAAGCAAAGGAACAAAAATGAAATTTACTCAAATATTTCAAATTTCTTTTGAGGAGTTTGATCCTGATGATGCAAGAAAAATCATTAACCCTAGCATTCCAAGAACACCATGTTTTTTCAACAATATTTCTAAAATTATGATGATTAACCAAAGAATTATTAAATCTAAAAGGAAAAGAAGGTTTGGGATCCATACTCAGAAGTTCAACCAAAATAGGATGATGATGAGAGTTAATTCTGTAAATAGTCATAAAAGAAATAGAACCCTAGAAATCAAGACAGTCCTCATTAACAAAAGCCCTATCAATTCTAATAACAACAGATCTATCCAAAACTTTTATTTACCAAGTATACTTATCTCCAACATGATTAACTTAATCAACTGGAGAACTTGCACTCACGAGACTACTACTACCAGCCTCCAGAACATAGAGCATACATCGAGCAATCTATGTTAAATAAGAACCTCACAAAACTCATCATTCTTTGAGCAGATAAGAAAGCTGAACTTCGAAGTCAAGGAAGCAGATGGTACTCTGTTTTCCAGGAAAAAACCAGAAGAAGACTCAGAAGGAACTCTAATCAACAAAAGAAGTCAAGAGCTGCACGAAGATCACTAGAGCCATTTCTAATCTCTAAATCTTTATCTCTGTGATTTACTTTTTACATTACGAGCAGTGTGTGTTATTTGTTGTATTTTACCCACACACTATCTCCTGAACCTTAACTAGAGGATTTATAAATCCTCACTCATTATCTTTTCATTCCTTTTCCCACTGTGGATAGTGGTAGAGGTCGTGTGTGACCTGGACAGCTAGTTGTTGTTGTTTTGTTTCCCACGACTAACAGTGGTAGAGGTCTTGGACCTGGACAGTTGTAAACTGTTGAACCCCGATCCAGGGTGTGGATCATCCTTATATAAAAATTTTTAGAGGACTAAGTCTCGGCTTGAGACTGAACCTCTTGGTTAACTCCTCTGTGTTTTTAGTTAAAGTTTATATCCATACAATACTTTTATTTCATATTCCGCTGCTATTACTTTGAAATATAATTTATCTTCAAAGATACTTTGATAGTTAAACTCGCAAGTGCTTATATTTATTGTAAACCAGTAAGTTAGTTTCAAAAGTTAAATTAATCATTAGATTAAGTTAACTGAGAACTAATCAATCTTTGAGAAACTAATTGAACCTTTATAATCTGTATAAATTCACTATAGTTTAATCTGTTTTTGAAATTGGGGGATTTTAATAAAAATTGTTTTTAGCAGAAATTTTAATTGGAACTCAATTCACCCCCCTCTTGAGTGTCCACTCCGACCAACATTTGGTATCAGAGGGTTTATTAATACCTTCTAAATTACTCTGTTTTCAACTATGATTTTAGTTGTATTTTAAAGTTCTTAAAATTTCTGTTATTTCTAAATTTTTATCTCTTTAAATTTTGTTTACAATGGAAAATAGACTTGAGGGTGCTGCTACTAACCGGCCACCTTTCTGTAATGGAAATAACTATGCTCAGTGGAAACTTAAAATGAAATTTCATCTAGAAAGCATGAGTTTTGATATTTGGACTACTATTGAATCTGAATATAATGTTTCGACTACTGATAGATCTACATGGGATGAACCTACAAAGACTGCTTACAATAATAATTGTAAAGCTATGAATGCTCTGTACTGTGCTCTAGGAGATGAAGAATTTAATATAATTTCTGCATGTAAAACTGCTTTTGAAATTTGGGATACCTTGGTTGTTTATCACGAAGGAACAACCAATGTTAAAGAAATGAGATTAAACAATTATACTATTAAATATGATAATTTCAAAATGAAGGCTGATGAACCTATTTCTGACATGTATCTCAGGTTCAATGAGATAGTGAACACAATGAGCTCACTCGGAAAGATTGTTCCTGCAAAAGAACAAATTATGAGAATACTGAGATGTTTACCAGATAGATGGAGAGGTACATCCGTTTCAATTAGAGAATCCTGTGACATTGCAACACTGCCAGTCAAGGAGTTAATTGGTAAGCTGATGATGTATGAAGAAGTGCTTAAAGTAAATAAAGAAGAAGATGAGGAACCCAAAAGAAAATCTGTAGCGTTTAAAACTACTGCCTTTAAGAGTAAAGACAAGGATAAACTACAAATGGAGACTGAGAGTTCAATGAGTGAAAATTCTGAATCTGACAGTGATGCCAAGATGGCTCAAATATCCAGGAGATTCAAAAAGTTTTATAGGAAAAAGAAATTCTTTAGGAAACCAAATTACAAGGGAATGTATGATCAATAAGGAAAATGGAAAAAGGATTGGAAGAAGGCTGACAGGACTGATGAAGTTGTCTGCTATGAATGCAAGCGAAAAGGACATATCAAAGCAGACTGTCTAAAGTTAAAATTCAAAAAGAAATATGATTACAAAGACAAGAAGTACAAGAAAGCCATGAAGGCTACCTGGAGTGCTTCAGAAGACAGCACTAGTGAAGCAGAATTTTCGGACTCTGAAAGGAATCGAGCCAACATGTGTTTCATGACAAATACTTCTGAGGTAACATCTAACACTCATGTTTTAAATTCATATTATTCTGGAGATGATTCTGATTCAGAAAACATGTCAAAATCTGAACTATTTGAGTACTGTGATATGTTGGAAGAAACATGTAATGATCTTAAAGACAAATACAAAGGTTTAAAGAAACAGTATGCTTTAAGTGTTAAGCATAAATCTGATCTTGATATAGAAAAGGAAAAGAATGCTCAACTACTAAAGGAAAATACAGAACTGAAACTGTCAAATGACCAACTTAGAATGGACTTAGAAAAATTCACAAATGGAAAGGATGCGCTAACTCAAATTCTAGGAAAGCAAGTTGCACCTACATATGCTACTGGTTTGGGATACCAACCTGGACAGAGATATTTCACTAGAACCCGATTTATTCCTAAGTCTGGAAAAAATTCTGCTAGTTCCATTTTTGAAAATTCATATGCCTCAACAGGTTGTTCACATGGTTATAGACCAAATAAAGTTTATCTTTCAAAATATATTGTTTCTGTTAATTGTATGGGACCCATAAAACAAATTTGGGTACCTAAGGCCCTGATTGCTAACCTATCTGGACCCAAGAAAATCTGGGTAACAAAGTCATTTCCTGTTTAAATCTGTTTTATAGGAGACCTGCTTGAAGAGATGTCACAAGAAGATATGGTATTTAGACAGTGGGTGCTCAAGAAACATGACTGGAGATTATTCTTGCTTCAAGAGCTTAATAAAGGTTGATGGAGGTCATGTCACCTTTGGTGACAACTCTAAAGGAAAAATCATCAGCCTAGGCCAGATTGGTAACACTGACTCAGTATTGATTTCTAAAGTTTTATTTTTTGATGGACTTAAATATAACTTGCTTAGTATATCTCAATTATGTGATGATGGTTTCAATGTCAAGTTTGAAAATGACTCGTGTGATGTTTTTAACTCTAAAAATTCTTTAGTATTTTCTGCTCTAAGGAATGAAAATGTTTATGCTGTTGATTTAAACTCTTTATCTAAACAAAATATTTCTTGTTTAAATTCTTTTCATAAAGAGTCTTGGCTATGGCACAAAAGATTAGGACACTGCAACATTCACTCACTTAGAAAACTTTATAGGAAGAACTTAGTTAGAGACTTACCAAAGTTAGAATTCCCAAATGACAAAGTGTGTAATCCCTGTCAAAAGGGAAAACAACACAAAGTTTCTTTTAAATCAAAGAAAGAAGTCTCAACTTCTCAACCACTTGAGTTGGTTCACATGGATTTGTTTGGACCATCAAGAGTTTCTAGTTTAAATGGGAAGCATTATGTCTATGTTCTTGTAGATGACTTTTCTAGATATACTTGGGTATACTTTCTAGCTCACAAAAGTGAAGCTTGTTCTTACTTTATTAAATATTCCAAGTCTGTAGAGAACCTTATTGGACTTAAGATTAAGACCCTTAGAAGTGATCATGGTCGTGAGTTTGAAAATCATGAGTTTGAATCTTATTACTCACACAATGTCTATAGTCACAATTTCTCTGCCCCTAGGACACCCCAACAAAATGGTGTAGTAGAAAGGAGAAACAGAACCCTTCAAGAAATAGCTAGAACTATGCTCAATGAATATGAACTGCCTATTTACTTTTGGGCTGAAGCTGTTAATACATCTTTCTATGTTATTAATAGAGTCTTGATCAGACCTGTTCTTAAGAAAACCCAATATGAATTATGGAACAATAGAAAGCCTAAGGTTATGTACTTCAGAGTTTTTGGTTGCAAAGTCTTTGTACTTAATACTAAAGATAATCTGGTTAAGTTTTCTCCCAAAAGCGATGAAGGAATTTTTCTGGGCTATTCTATTTCAAGTAAAGCTTATAGAGTTTTCAATAAGAGAACCAAATGTGTGGAAGAATCTGTTCACATCAAATTCGATGAAACTGATCCACGTGAGCATAAAACCTCTCTTGATAATCTTGAAGAAGATTTGTCTATTATGGACCTTAATGATAAATCTAAAGAACCTGTTATAAAAACATCCAGTTCTGGACTTTCTCCAGAATCTACTTCTGTTGAACCCGAACCTATAGATGAACCTGAAGTTTCTAGTCCAACCTTTACCAAATCGACTAAGATTCTAAAGAATCATACTTTAGATGCTGTTGTTGGTAATTTTGATAGAGGAACACAAACTAGAGCTTCTCTAAGGAACCAGGTTGAACATCAAGCTTTTCTGTCACAGCTAGAACCCAAAAATATCAATGATGCTATCAATGATTAATTCTGGGTAATAGCCATGCAAGAAGAGTTGAATCATTTTGAAAGAAACAAAGTCTGGGAATTAGTTGACAGACCCAAGGACACCTTGACAATAGGCACAAAATGGGTTTTTAGAAATAAAGTTGATGAATCAGGAAACATAGTTAGAAGCAAAGCTAGACAAGTTGCACAGGGATATAGTCAAGAAGAGGGTATAGACTATGGAGAAACTTTTGCACCTGTAGCTCGACTATAATCTATTAGGATCTTACTTGCATATGCATCACATTTGAATTTCAAGTTATATCAAATGGATGTCAAAAGTTCATTTCTAAATGGTTTTATAATTGAAGATGTTTTTGTGGAACAACCACCTGGATTTACAAACCCTCATTTTCAAAATCAAGTTTTTAAACTTTCTAAAGATTTATATGGTTTAAAACAAGCTCCAAGAGCTTGGTATGATAGACTCATCAATTTTCTTATTTCAAAAGGTTTTACTAAAGGGATCTCTGATCCAACTCTTTTTATTAAAATAATTTCTAAAGATTTTTTAGTTGTACAAATCTATGTTGATGATATTATATTTGGATCTTCTAAACACTCTCTATGTACTAATTTTTCAAAAAGTATGCTAAATGAATTTGAAATGAGCTTAATGGGAGAGCTTAAGTATTTTCTTGGTTTTCAAATTTTTCAAACTAGAGATGGAATTATTTTAAATCAAAGTAAATATACCAAAGATCTTTTAAAACGTTTTGGTTTGGACAGTATTAAGGAAAGTGAAACTCCTATGAGTACAATCTGTAAATTGGATACAGATGAAACTGTGAAACCAGTGGATCAAACCCATTACAGAGGTATGGTTGGTAGTTTACTTTATCTTACTGCTAGTCGACCAGACATTATGTTCAGTGTATGTATGTGTGCTAGATTTCAAGCTAATCCTAAAGAATCACACTTACTGGCTGTTAAAAGTATTTTTAAATATCTTAAGCATACTGTAAACTTAGGTTTATTTTATCCAAAAGGACAATCATTTGACCTAACTAGCTATTCAGATACTGACTTTTCTCGATGTAAGTTAGAACGGAAGAGCACATCTGGAACATGTCATTTACTTGGTAAATCCCTAGTGTCATGGTGTAGTATGAAACAGAACTCAGTTGCATTGTCTACTGCCGAAGCAGAGTATATAGCTACTGGTAGTTGCTGTGCTCAAATTATGTGGATGAAACACACTTTATTGGACTATGGATTTGAGTTTAAACATGTTTCAATCAACTATGACAACACTAGTGCAATAAACATATCTAAGAACCCTGTATCTCACTCTAGAACCAAACACATAGATGTAAGACATCATTTTCTGAGAGATCATTATCAGAAAGGTGATATTACTCTTGAATTTATTGGCATTGAACATCAATTGGCCGATATTTTCACTAATCCTTTAAGATCTGATAGGTTATGATACATTAGGCACGAGCTGGGGATGATCAATTCTCACCGATGATCAATTCTCACTGATGTTAAAATTCTCACCGATGATCAATTCTCACCGATGTGAAATTCTCACCGATGTTGAAATTCTCACCGATGTAAAATTCTCATCGATGATCAATTCTCACCGATGTTGAAATTCTCACCGATGTTGAAATTCTCAGCGATGTTGAAATTTTCACCGATGTTTAAATTCTCACCGATGATCAATTCTCACCGATGATGAAATTCTCACCGATGTTGAAATTCTCACCGATGTTGAATTTCTCACCGATGTTGAATTTCTCACAGATGGTTTTTTTTTCAAAAACTTCTGTCTACCGCCAAGAATATGAATCGTTTTTTTTGTTATTTTACTTTATTCATTTATTTATGATTCCTACATGATAAAACTAAGCCTAAACCGCTTCTCACTCCACCGGACCCAAAACCATTCACCTTGGAATCCTAGCACACTAATCGACTGAGAACCCTAAATCTGCGATGGCAAAAACCAAGATTCCTGCCAGCAGAGATGACAGTGTAGAGCCTAAAACAAAGAAGCAGAAAGTGCAGCAAGAAGCTCGTGGAAGTAATGTCAGAACTAGGTCGGGAAAGAGACCAGAAAACCCTTATTTACAGAATAGAGATATTGTGATTGAAAAGGAACTATGCGTAGATTGGTTGGTACCAAGAAAGTCGTTGGTGCTTGCAATTCTAGAATATCAGAGATGGGTATATTGTTTTTCAAATAACAATGGTCCCTACTACCCGATGTTAGTGAAACAGTTCTACGAATTCGTAAGCTTCGAGAAGTCTGAAAATGAGAATCGGGTATGTTCTTTTTTAAATTGAAAAGAAATGTCATTTTCTTCAGTAGAGTGGGCAGAATGTCTCAAAGTCCCACATAAAGGTGTATCCGGGTATGTCTCAAGAGCAATTCCACCTACCAGTAACATCTTTGACTATGAGACCGCTTTAAAAGAGCTAACGGGTAATGGAAGTCAAAGGCAAGTGGTTGCTACTGAATTGGATGGAGAGAACAGATTGCTTTTCAAATTTGTTCAACATGTTTTGATACCGAGGAGAGGAGACTTTTCTAATCTGAGATATCAAGATATTTATCTTCTACATCTGTTAAGACATGGTGTGAAAGTTAATCTGTGCAGACTGCTGTTGAATCAAATGTAAGATATGATTAGGCCAAAATCAAAGACTAATGCTTTATTCTTTTCCAAAATGATCTCTGTGATGATAAAAGTGAAAGGGATAGCTGAGTATCAGGATGAGACAGTTGTAGTTAAGAATAACTTCTGTATCACTACTACAGTTTGTAAGTACATGAAAATCAATTGGAACCCATGGAAAGGAGAATGGGTCAGTGATGACCAGAGGGTGTATGATAAGTTTAATCCTGTGGATTATCCTTCAAGGCCAAAGGATAAAAGAGATCCAGGTTTAGGATCTGATGAAGAGGAACCCGAGTACAGTGATGAGTCAGAAGAAGAAGAAGAAGAAGAGGAAGATACTCCTATGGATATTGGAGGAGATCCAGACTTTCCCCCAAGTCCTGTTACTGAGTTTGTATACTCAAGAAAAGGAAAGTTAGAGGATGCGTTATCTACTCATGAAGAAGACCAGCCAGTTCCTCAGCAAGAAGGAGGAAAAGAGAATGTATCTGAATCATCTGATTCTGCTAGGTTGAGTCTGAGTCCATTAATTGAAAACTCAGTTGTGCCTACTGATGAAGTAGAAAAAGAAAGAGAAGAAGATGTACCTGTTTCAGAAAATCTCCTTACTGCTGCTGAGATAGAAGCTGTTGTAGAAGACTCTGATGAAGAAAGACCAGCAAAAAATGTAGTTGTTGTACATAGGAATGCCCCCATTGAGGGGGAGCATCATTCCAATCTTGGAAATGTTACAGTGGCTGTTGATATTAAAGACTGGGTAGAAGACCCAGGTTTCATAGTCTGTGGTTTGGATTATCCTGATTCGGATAATGAAGTATCCTTGAATAGACCAAAGATCAGCTATGACATCAATTCTGAGTTATTTCCTGATGATGTGGTCCAAGTACATGATTTAGATGTGCTGAAAGAAAATCTCAAAGTTATTTTTGTAGAAGAAGTAAAGACAATGGAATCTTTTTTAGTTTCCTCGCTTCAATCAGTCATGAATGATTCAATAGTCAGCTTAGCTTCTGCACGAGTATCTACTACAGTTGCACCTACTGATTTTGTTACAAAGTCTGATCTTGAATCCCTGAAGCATGAGCTGAAAGAATCCTTCACTGCCTTAGTTACTGAGATGAAGCACTGTTTTCGTGAAGAGATGAAGTTGTTGGAACAATATCTTGAGCTTTCTCTTGGTTTCAATCTGTCAACTTTTATGGGTGAGCTGATGGAAGCAATTAAAGAGTGCCAGATCCAATCTTCTCGAATAGAAGCAGATCTTGAAGCATTACAGAAGTCTGTTATTTCCTTAGATTCTTACATGAGCTCAAAGCCTCAAGCTGATAAGGATTTAGCCTATGTGAAAAGTGTTGTAAGCCAAATGGTCTCAGTATTTGAAGATTTCAAATCTTCTATAAAGGATCATGTAAAAAATCAGGACTCTCAACTGCAAACTCTGATTAGTGGCTTGACCAAAAGTTCCAAAGAAACTGTATCCTTCTCGGTTGGTCCTCTATCTTCAAAACCTGCACTTGATTTGAATCAAATACGAGCTATGATGAAGGAGGAGCTTAGTTCTATTTCAACCAGTAGCTCTGGGGACTCATCAGATCTAAGTCGGGTAGTGCTTTCTACAAGAGATTCAGTAATGGAAATAATGAAAATTGTCCATGACACTATGAAAGAGGACTCTGCCTCTCAGGAGGAAATCAAGAACAAGGTAGATTATTATTTCCAAAGGGTTTTTACCAAGCAACAACTCACCCACCATTTCAAGCTGATGTTGGAAAACATGAAGTTACCCCCTGTAACTCAAGCCTTCCGAGAACAAGTGAGCAAGCTAAGAGAGCTGACTCCTGCCTTAGAAAAATGTATGTAGAACAAAGATGATTTTATATCTGCTATGGAAAGAGGAGGAGGAATCATTATGGATTTCAGAAATCTGTTGCTTCCCTTCTTGCATGTTGATGCCAGACCTGTTATTGTCCCCCCTGCCTTGCCTGCCTCTGCCTCTACTGAGTCTCCACTCCAGATGACTCCTGCTCAGGCCATCCGAAGCCTCACACCTATGATCACTCACCAAACTTCCCCATACAGGCCAGGCACTGTATCAGTGGCTCAGCCTCCTGTGATCATTTCTGGGATTCTAAAGCCCTCACTCACATCCTCACCTCCTGCCTCCTCTTCTGATCCAAAGGGAAAATATCATGTTGAAGATCCGGCTTGATGAAGTGGCCAGGCTATTTGATAGGAATTGTTTTTGTCTTCTTTCTCTTCTATTCTGTTTATGTATGTTTTGTCTGGTCTAATACCAATGCCTTTCTTTACACTATATCTGTTTCTCGGTTTTCTCTATCTGCTTTCCCATTTTTTGATTATCACAAAGGGGGAGAAAATTATAAAGGGGGCGAAAATATAGAGAGAAAGGGGGTAATATCCAAGGGGAGAAATTTTGAGCCTTTGCTGCTATTCTTATATTATATTCTCATTTTTTTTTGTCATATCATAAGTTGTGATTATCAAAAAGGGGGAGATTTTTGACCTCACCTGTTTTGATAATCCCAATTATGTGTTCATATATTATGCTACTCTCAATTACTGATGATCTACATTTTAATTCTTTCAAATCGCTGATCAAGTTAATAATAATGTTTAAATAATCTCTGATTTATGTTAATCTCGATTATCCCTGTTTTGCTTTGAAACAATTCTAAGTCAATTAGATTTGGTTTGCATAAGAGCTACCGATAGCCGGAGCTACCGATAGCCAGAGCTACCGATAGCCAGAGCTACCGATAGCCAGAGCTACCGATAGCCAGAGCTACCGATGCACACAGAGCTACCGCTGCACACAGAGCTACCGATGCACACAGAGCTACCGATTTGAAGAGCTACCGATGGAAGATTCCTACACCGAGTCAACTGTACACGTCTACAAACAATCGGCTACCTATAATGAACTGTGGAGTCAAATCCTATATCCTCGACACTATTTGTTTATTATACTAACGGTTACATTTGTTACTTTTGATGCATTTAATGTTATTAAATGATTTATGTTTCCATTTCAGGAAACCGTACCAAGTACGATCAAAAATCATAATCATTCCTTCTTGTCAGAAAAACAAAAAGGGTATAATGAGGACATTATGTATGTATCAAAGGAAGGGTGAAAAAGTGCGTGAAAAAGAAAACAAAAAAGAGATCAAGCACACAGAACACATTGGCGATCAAACTCAAAACGTGCCAAGATCAACTGGAGAACTTGCACTCACGAGACTACTACTACCAGCATCCAGAACATAGAGCATAAATCGAGCAATCTATGTTAAAGAAGAACCTCACAAAACTCATCATTCTTTGAGCCGATAAGGAAGCTGAACTTCGAAGTCAAGGAAGCAGATGGTACTCTATTTTCCAGACAAAAACCAGAAGAAGACTCAGAAGGAACTCTAATCAACAAAAGAAGTCAAGAGCTGCACGAAGATCACTAGATCCATTTCTAATCTCTAAATCTTTATCTTTGTGATTTACTTTTTACATTACGAGAAGTGTGTGTTATCTGTTGTATTTTACACACACACTGTCTCCTGAACCTTAACTGGAGGATTTGTAAATCCTCACTCATTATCTTTTCATTCCTTTCCCCATTATGGATAGTGGTAGAGGTCGTGTGTGACCTGGACAGCTGGTTGCTGTTGTTTTGTTTCCCACGACTAACAGTGGTAGAGGTCTTGCACCTGGACAGTTGTAAACTGTTGAACCCCGATCCAGGGTGTGGATCATCCTTATATAAAACTTTTGAGAGGACTAAGTCTCAGCTTGAGACTGAACCTCTTGGTTAACTCCTCTGTGTTTTTAGTTAAAGATTATATCCATACAATACATTTATTTCATATTCCCCTGCTATTACTTTGAAATATAATTTATCATCAAAGCTACTTTGATAGTTAAACTCGCAAGTGTTTATATTTATTGTAAACCAGTAATTTAGTTTCAAAAGATAAATTAATCATTAGATTAAGTTAACTGAGAACTAATAAATCTTTGAGAAACTAATTGAACCTTTATAATCTGTATAAATTCACTACAGTTTAATCTGTTTTTGAAATTGGGGGATTTTAATAAAAATTGTTTTTAGCAGAAATTTTAATTGGAACTCAATTCACCCCCCTCTTGAGTGTCCACTCCGACCAACAGAAAGGAAACATGGGTACATATATACATAAGAATGAGATCATAATTTACCCATAAAATATAAGCACTTTAACATACCTCATAAAATCATGAATAAATCATAGAAATCATAAGACATAAAGGTAACTTGAGGCATTCATAACATTCTTACGTAGGGAGTAACCCTCTTGGTTACGTTTGGAATACCCATCACAGTATATTCCCTAAATCTCTTCGGAGAAACCTTAACGTTTCACTCCTTCACGTTACCCAATGCATTGGATAGCTATAGCGGGCTCACTTGCCCTTAGTTTATCACGGAACCACCCGTCTTCATAATAATGCCCAAGAACCTCAACATAATCTTATCACATAAAACATGCATAAAGGAAACATAAAATTTCCAACTTTAAATAACAAGATATCAATACAACACATTGATATAAAAACATTAGGAAAACAATTTTCAATACCAAAATAAAAGAAAAGTAAAACATGGTATTTATTTTTCTTCAAAAAAAATGTATGTCTTGTAGAGGAAGCCGAAACTCAAATATTGGTCACGACGGCGGAGAAGTCGTTGTCGCCGCATACGTACGACAAAAACATTCCATTATTTCAATTAGTAAACGCTTCATATAAAAAAGATTCCTTTTGAATAAACGTAAAATTCAAAGGGATTTATACACCATATAAAAAAAAGGTTGTGTATAAAACTAAATATGCCTCAATGAAAGGAGATTGAGACGAAGTCCCATACCTCGGGTCAGACTTGACTCAGTCATTCTTTAATCTCCTAAATAATAAACTTGAGTTAATTTCTAATTTTTTAAGAACCTTTTTCAAGTTCATTATTCCTTTTATATCACTTATTGCCATGTCATGAACACTATGTAATTATTTAAGTTAATAACGGTCGTTTTAACGATCATTGGTACTTGAGTCAAAATAAGACCTTTATAATTACAAGTTGTTCATGTATCCATTATATCCAGAATGGTATTCATGATGTATATATTATATATGTCATATATATCCAGTACATTCATGCATTTATAATATTACATAATCATTTAGAGGTAAGAAATGAAATGCACTGTTCATGGAGACGGTAAGCCGTACGTACGCATGAACGCTACTTTCTTTTCTATTTCGTATTTTATAGAATGGAATCATAATGATATAAAGGTATATTATAATTCCAGTATAATATCATATATAATATCATAGTTCCATCCTTTATACATCCCACATATGGTATTTAACGAATCAAATCACTTTGAGGGGGTGGTAGTCCGCACTTCTTTAAATGAAGATATCGCATTTACCCACAATGGAAACCATAAAGGTATGACCAAAAAGAAAAATACAGAATCTTAAGGAAAACATAAACATATTATATATCATATATAAATATAGTGACATCTTAATGGCCACCTTTGAAGGTGTTAAAAGAATGTTGAACAATCATCGTTTCGGGAGGCATAAATTCACCATCCACGGAAACAGTATGTTCATTAACCATTAGATGTAGGTGTGTGTAAGTGTAGCTCGAATCCTTTTTATAACAACATCCTATTATATTTATGATACTGGAGTTTTTACAAAATAAAATAATAAAAAGAGTTTAGGGGGTTGGAGAATCAAAATAAAACAAAAGGACTCAAAAGAAGACATTACCTTAAAATCGGGTAACTCCCTTTGGTTTGAGCTCAAAGGCTTCCTTGGGAAGCCTTCTGCCCAAATTTAGGCTTCAAGGAGTAAGAGAGGGGATTGGAGAGACAAAATGGGCAGGGTTTGTCCGAGACAAAGGCTTTGGGAGTGTGGGTAAGGAGGTAGAGGTGGGGGCCTTTTATAAGAGGAGAGGAGGGGCACTCTTGGAATGTAAAGAAATATTACTTTATTTGAAAATGAGTTTCGTATTTAAATTGTCCTACATTGATATAATTCTAGGATAAGGTGATAAGGGGTTCGAAATCCACCCATCCAATAGGTTTTGGACATGTGTAGGTCTTAGATTTTACATTTTCATTCCATTTTATTTAAATCGTTAAATAATGAGGTCATCGCTGCATCATCATGATGTCATAAATAATTTAATTTATATAATGTCTAAAAATTATAAAAAAATACTATGATGTAGGAAATAATTTTAGCTTTCCAATTACTATTTTTAATCAATAATCGGATCTTTGTAACCCCATGTAAAAATTGTTTTTGTAAAACATATTATGTTTGTCTCATTTTTACTTTTACATTAAATTAAAAGTTATTTATGTCATTTCCCAACCAAAGTGGCTCCATGGGGTCCCCAAGTTTACCCATGGTTTTTCTTGGTCAGATATGACACATCCAATAAGGTTAGGAAATGTGTCTAGGTCATTTTATATTATTAAAGCATTATTTTTCCCTTAAACTACACTAATTACCACTAATCGCGATTAAAAACATAATAAGTTACTATTCACCAAAAAATTATTTTAATCTCATTGAACCACATTTTACTTCTTAATGAAAGCCATGTATATCATATTTTTGAAATTCAAAACACAAAGTTGGAAAATTTTCATTTAAACGAAAAATCAGTTTCTTTAACTACCAATTAGTTATTTCACTATTCATCAAAAATTGAACTTTTTCAGAAAAATACCAAAACTTCACCCTAAGCAATATTTGATATTCTGAATTCAAAAATGAAGTCTATTTTACAAAATTAAAAACATATAAGTCACATTAATTAATTTAATAATTAATTCTCACTGTCAGAGCAAATAGCGTGTTTTATGAAACAATAAGTATCAAAAGATTGACACCAGTTTAAGTCCAATTTCAAAGTGAAATTGATTCCAATGACCACCATTGGATTAAATGGTAAAAATATATTGTAATTTAACTTCAAAACCAATTCAAAACATAATCTAATCATATAAATAAATTAGATTAAAAAGCTTGTTTGATGTAAAATGCAGTATTTTTCACTATTCATTAAAAAATGAACATTGTCAGAAAAATACCAAAAATTCACACAAGGTAAATTTTGATTAACCAATCATAAAGAATAAGATTATTTTGACAAACATAGTTTATAAAATTGTCAAAAGATAGATTAAAAAATGGTTTGCCATCAAAAGGCAGTAAAACAATCTTTTAAAAATATTAGTGTATTCCATGCTTAAGATTGGATTTATTTTCATTTTAAGCCTCTAAAACACTATCTAATTCATTAATAGGAATAGATAAAAATATCTATTATCAATTAATTACATGGGATGTTACAATATGGGTGTTATAGGAATGAAGAAACGCTACTTAAAAAAGATATCGTAGTATATATATTTAAATTTTGATTATTATTGATAATTCATTAAAGTATAATATATTCATAAATTTATGGTTTCATGAAATATTATTTATTATAATAAATATTATGTACCATTGGCTTTCACAATTTGGTTGTGTTAGTGAGTATCATTATTATAAAACATTGAGAGTTACCCAAAAAGGGTGTGGGAGAATATTAAATGACGTTTTGGATGAAATTTTCCAAATTAGTATATATTATGTAACATGTGTTGAAAACGTATATTAATATTTCCCAAAATGATTAATGGAAATATCCAAAAGTAGTTTTGGAAATAGATTCAGATGTTTTTTCATATTATTTTACATATAGTGAATGTTGTCCAATTCAATAAGGATTTATTTCAGGTAGGATAATGATATAATATTCTATTATGTCAATACTAGTAATTTTGTGGAATATACCTCATTGTGGTGTATTTTTAAATTATCCATGATATAATAGGGTTCATCACACCATGATTTTTTGCATCAACATTAATGTTATGTGATAAAATGCTAGTTCCTTTAGTTTTCCAATATGATTTTTATCTTGTACAATTCTTCTTCATATTATGATTATTTCTATATATTTTAATATTTAATATAACCTTTAAATAATTAGATGATCATTATGTGGAATTAACCGAAATATCAAAAAAATGAATTCCAATATTTTTTTATAATTAGTCCAGTAAATAGTGATAGGATATGTTTAGATCATTAGGTTCCTATAATATTAAGATTTATCCTTTGAAAACTAGATGATAATATGTTACTCAATTCTCCAAAGAAACCCCATTAAACCTAATATCATTTTAGATCTCATTATCTCCATCCATTAAAATTATTTTTACAGATAATTTTGTATGGTGGGAGTTCATACATGAGATTCAGGTAATTCCAATGGTTTGTGGATACCTGAGGAGGGAGGAAAACATTAGTACATCATTTTTGAACAAGAATAAATGTCTATTTGATGATTTAATTGGAAGGATCATCAATAGGACATGGAAATAATTTTCATCATAATATTATTAATTCCATATGAATAAAGAGATTAACAGATTAATTGTGTTTTAGAGTAATTTGTTTATGGTGTTTTGGATATTATACATCACCATTAAACCCATCACAATAATCCATTGTTAAATCATGATAAATATTTACCCTATAGTCTTCATCAATAACTCTCCAAAAAGAAATAATATAAATATATAAACACTCAGATCACCATTATGTGTGAATAGATACCCTAAAAACCAATTCGCTGATGAAAATTTTATATATATATCTTATAATAATATTTATGAAATCACCCTGATAATAACATATTCTAAGTATAAAAATAAATTTATATAAAAACTTTCCATACGATACCAAAATCAAAATGGGGAATTCTATTGAAAAAATGTCATCCAATATTTTTTTTGTATTATTAAAATCATTGGTGTTTCTTACATAGAAAATGATGAATACCTAAATCATTCACCAGATAAAAAATTTAATAGAAATATTCTCATAAAAGAAAATAATATTTTAAAAATAAAAATTATATCCCAATCCTTCCATTTTTATAATTTTTTATATATTAACCTCTCAAATTTTATAATTTAGACATATCGTATATCTAATATTCCAGTTGGATATCTTATAAAAACAATATTACCAAATCATTCATACCATACTATTAGTATTACTATAATAATGTGTTATAAAAATGTAATTTACTTACGTCAACATAATAAATCATAATACTCTTCACATATATAATAATAAAAAAAGTATCAATGAGAAATAATTAAATATCACCAAAGGTTTCTTTATATCACTGTCCTTAATCCATCACATGATATAATATCAGTAATTTCTTTCACATAACTACCTTTATAATTAAATAATTAATTAACATTATCAATCCTTTTACATCCATGAATATCCAATATTCTATCTATTATTCCATTACAATTATAAATGAAAAAATTAATGGATTCATGATATTTTTTTGATGTTAAAAAAATCATTTCCACTATTATTATTCCTAATATGACATCATTTATATTATGAAGACAGAAAAAGAATAGAAATTTATAATATGAATCTTTTATTTTTTTTCACAACATTCCCTATAATCTAGAATCAAATGAGGAATCAAGACAAATAGTAGAACCACAACAACTAATTTGGGAGCATTCCCCATATTTAGAACAATAACTAGAGTACTAAAAACTATATAGTATAAATGTATTCAAATAGTTCAATAAATTTGGTATTCCACTATTCCACATAGTACATATCCATCCCTTCAATGTAAAACTGAAATATTAAACATAATTAAATGATAACACATCAGATCAACGATTGAAACCCACAAACACCATCATGGAAGACAATTTTTCTAAACCGATTATTGATAACTTTTAAAATAATAAATATCCACCATTATCTCAACATAATCCCACTAAATCATTAAACATGAGCCTTCAATTAAAAAATTATAATGACTAATTAAGAACATTATTTTCATTATATTAAATCATCAATTCCACTCATTTACTTTATAAGAATCATAATTATAATTTATCAAAATTAAATATTATTTGGAAAACAATTATAAAAAATAATATGAAATTGAAAATTTAGAGTCAAAAAATTTTCACTGCTCAATGGATTACTATTATTTTCATTATTTTTTACACACATGAAAAACTAGAAGATAAACTCAAAGGATATATAATAGAATTTAAAGATAAAAGTGACCCAAATAGATCATGAAAATAGTATAATTTTAATCCCCAATCTACCTCTAATATAAGAAAATCTATATGAAATTTACATTAAAACCTAATAACATGTATTTTTCTCAAATATTTAAATAATAATATGATGGACTCCATTAATCATATTCGAACAACATATCTTAATTTTACCATTATAATTAATTTAAAAAACCATAAATGTTCTAAAATAGATTATGTGGTAATAAAATAAATCTAAATAAATAAATAAAATTAATATTAAAAAATTCCTATAATTGATTAATTTTAATATAAATTCAATCCATTTAACTTCCAATAATTTTATTAAATTATGGTATCACACTCTTATATGTTCAATTAAAAACTCAAAATTATATTGTTTTATATAATTTCATAGGTAAAATTTTCCATTTTATAAAATAACCCAAAAATATTAGAAATATTACTAATAAAATTATAGTATCTAATAAGAAAAAGTTTATAGGGTCTCTACATGACTCCTTCAACTAAAACCATTATGAAAACCATTTTCATATCCTAAACATGTTATATAATTACTATTTTTTATTTTCATGCAATATCATTAAATTCATCTCATTCATATAATTTATCTTCTTATTTTTTATGTGCTCCATTTATCTTGTAAAATAATTCTTCTATAGATTCAGTTTTTTATCCACTTTGGTCTTCGATTTTTTTTAATATTATAAAAAAATACAACAAATGTAATAGTATAATAGAATTTTAGTTTTTTGGTATATTTTGAAAATTTTACTTTATATATCCACTGAAGTAATTTATTTAAATAGTATTTAATATATTATTTAATTTTTTCACATATCCCAATAATAAATAAAAAATAAAAATAATTTTTACAATTTTTAAATTTGTGTTCTACATCCCTAATGGAAATTGTATATATAATATACCATCTCATTTTTAGGTTTACACCAGTAAAATACCTACTCATTTTCCCCCTTCTCAAATTATACATTATGAAAATGCGGTTTTTTTGTATCACTGTATAACAAAACACCATCAACGGCCATTAAATATGGGATTTATTTTTCATAAACATTTCATTTCATTTTTCTATTTTTTAGTAGAATAATTCACTTATTATCCATTCAAAAGAAAAAAAATCAATAAAAAATTGATTCCTTTAACTCCTATATTGGTATAACATTAACGTTTTAACATATAATTTTTTGAAAAAATATTTTTGAATATTAATTAGGGGTAAAATTTATTATATAATATTTATAATATTAGTGAAAATATTTATCACATTTTTCATCTAAATTGTACATTAATCTAATTTTAAAAACACATTCCATAATTTCCTATATAATTGTATTTCTTATTAATAAATTACTGTATAATAACCCATGTATAATTACCCAATGCTCACACATATATGGGTACTTAGACTAGTATCTCCAATTGGTCATAATGAAACCTCCCCATTAGATGTATAATGTTGAATATAGTAATGGTACCAAACCATACAATGGGGATACTATATCCTTGAAGAATGAATAATAACTATAAAATGAGAAATCATAGATGAATGGTTCCCAAGATGAATGTCCCTCCAGCAACTCTATAATGTAATGTAATCATATTTATATAAAAATATATCATTGTGAATAAATTTTATGTCACATAAATGAGATAATTAAAAGTATCACCACCAATATTTTAATAGATTCATAAATAAATAATAAAAAATTAGTTAATCTAATATATCATCATTTTCAATGTATTATCATTTCTATTAACCCTATAATAGTACATAGACCCTCCATACCCCTCTAATTATATCTCAAAACCCTTTCTATTATCAATGATAAGATAATAGATGTTTTATGTGTGTTGAGGTTTGCATCATGTGTATGAGTATAATGAGTCTGTAGGGAATATATATATATATACCATTTCACATATATAAATATCATTTTGTTGTTAGACTACATAAAGTAATAAATTGACTGAATCACAGATATAGTATATAACTCATTCTTTGAGTGTCAAAATATTTAATCAGTTTCTCAATGTTTACTTAGGATTCCATTGTTATTATCCAAAGAATCTTCATAAATTAAAATATCACACCTTCTTTTACAAATTTTGGCTCTTCTATTGATACAAAAGATTTTTTGTGATATTGTAATCACAAATAGTTTTTGAAAACATATTTCTATAATGATTAATGCATAACAACGTGTTTAATTGATATTATAGTCACATATAAAAGAAAAATATCATATAACTCACTACCTTACTATGTTCACCATATTTAAATCAGTATATTTGTATATATGTCTTGATTCCTCATCATTCATTTCATACATTATCTAAGGTTAGAAGGATCATATACAATAATTCTTTAATGTATATTTTGTTCATAGACTACAAATAAATATATTATAGTAAACCTCTATATCCCTTGTGAAAAACCATAAATAGGAAATTATATTAAATAATATAATACATTTCTATATGAAATAACTAATATAAAAAATAAATTTTTACACAATATTTTAGAATTTCTAGAAAATAATATTAAAATAACTCAAAGCTCTTTTGTAACCCCAAATTATGGGAGAAAAAATATATGATTTAGGTCTATTGAACATAAAAAATTTCCAAACTCATCATACTAGATCACTACTATAGTGAAAATTTTAACCTCTATCTACAAATCACTTCCATAACTATGTTATAACATTATTTAATTAACCCAAAAAATAAATTACATGGTTATGTTAAGAAGGAATATGTTAAAAACTATAATTCATTTGAATTTTAAATATATTTCTTAAAAATATGAGGTGAATATACTCTAAAAGATTGAAATAATCCTATAGTGTTGGTTTAATGAAATTTGTTTATTTTTTGATAGATTTTTAGGTTTTTCATGGATGATTGGTAGACATCATTCCCAAGTGATATCTATTTCATCATGATTGTGTAACCAATCTAAAAAAATCCCCATGAAATTTCTTTATGTAAATGTCTTCAGAATTAAAAATAAAAACATTGGCAAACACACAACAATTTTATAATATACATCCATATTTATAATATTGGATGGATCAATCTATAAGTGGAATGGAAACATCACAACTAAAACAATATATGATTAAAAGTATGTGATTTATGAACTATGGGTAATGTGCCACAACAAAAAATGGGTGTTCTATCATAAAGATGACATATATTCTATGGTATTAAGTCTGTAAAAATATAGTTTTCAAATATATAACTTATGTTTCACTATGAATGGAATTTTAAAACATGATGATAGTCAGAGATATTTTAAAAAAGAATAAACACACCATTAATTATGGATTTAAATGTGAATATATCAAATCATTCTAGTAGAGGTATGGATTGTTCCATAAATATAATCGTCATGTAGTAAATTTTTTTATTCATATCAATTTACCAAATTTCAATGTTTATATCATTTGGAGAATTTATAAGATCTAATTTTGATCCTGTATAATATTTTTTTATAACATTTATAGATTAAATTCCCATCAATGACGTGGATAATTCAAGGACCTAAAAAATGTAATTAGGTATTTTTTTCTTTTTAAATAGAAAAATACTAATTATATACATATATATATATCTATAAATTATAATTATTTTCAAAATTCATGATGAGATAACAAAACACAAATATCAAAAGATTCAGATACATGAATTCGAAATAATAAATATTCATAATAAAAGTTATCGAGGAGTATAACATTCATGAGGGTTAAGGATATTAATGTCATAGATTATGTAGATGTTTACTGAAGAAAAATCATTAGTGTAAAAAATATTCCTTCTTTGGGAATAACCATTGAATCGATTAACGGTGTTTTAAGATTTATTAATGGGAGAGAGTAGTATAAATTATACTATTTTGAGGTTTCAATCCTAGATAGATGGTTTGTAATATCTAATCATGTGATTTTCACCATATATAACTAATTTTTTACATCTCTATATAACTACAATTTACTCCTTGAACATAGGCCCATGTCACTGAACCATGAAAAAATCAGGTGTGTGTGTCTTTATTTAATTAGCCATTATATATTTTATCATGATGGAGAGGGTATTTTTTTATTAACCATTGAAGAATATCATTATTACAATAATTTGGAAATTAATATATGTTGATTCACCCCTCTATTGGTGTCTTCTCTATATGGGACCAACAATTGGTATCTTTGTGAAAGGTTCTATTAAAGGAATAATCTATCTAAAAACCACTCTAAATGGAAATCAATAAAAATGGTATTCTCGTTTATGATGATAATAATTTTCAATCAATAAATAATCAGATGAAGTATTATTTTTTATCACTATGAATGGATATCCATATGACTACCATACCTAATATATAATTTAATATATTAAAATAGATTTAAATAATTCCAAAATATAGGGATTGATGGCATCACTAAGGGATATAGTGTTTTGTGGGATTATTTATTCAACATAATAAATAATAATATAATTTCATGTAAATACACACATTCTTGGTTCTAAAAATATTCTGAAAAATTATGTAGGTGATATAATGTTATATGAATGTATAATATTTTTCTGAATAATTAAGAGTACTTCATGTTCCACCAAAATAAATATTTTGATTAATATTATTATTGGGAATGTGTTATTATGGAAGAAATATGTTGACCTAGTGAAACTCTATATGATATCAAGATCATTAATAAAATACTTAGATTATTTCAATATTGATTCAGTGTGAAGGTCATGATGATCATGGAAATTATTGAAAGGCATATACAATAGATAGTCTTTGTAGAACAGTTTTTTCATACGAGATGAGTAATAATGATAATGAGTCGATATAAAATGATAATATTCATGTAGAAGCATATTTCCTATTTAATAAGATCCCAATAGAGAATTTCCTTTATGATAATGAAGTTAAAAAATTTATGAATTATTTTACCTAAAATAATATAATGATAAATTCAAAATAGAAAGGTATATATCCACTAACCTGAAAAAGCGTGGAATGGTAATAAATTTGTTTATAAAATGTAACTAAAATAAATGAGATGTTAAATAAGATAATTTACACATGATTTAATCTTTTAAATGTGTAGAGGAAAATTGATTTACATGTAAAATGTTTTTAAAAATATGAAATTTATTTAATATGATAATCTCAGTATAATAGGGAAACAAGTAAAATAAATCAAGGATTGTAAATTATTGAAAGATTAATTCCATGGGTATATCAATTTTTGTCACTAAATGTATGTTAAAAGTGATGCTGATTTTTTGGATAATGATTGAATAATATCTGATTATGTGGAGTCAGAATCATTATTTGATGAAATATATTTTTTTAGGGCCAAGATAAAAAATAAAATTAATCATTTAATGATTATATGATATATATGTTGTACCAAGAGAGGAGAAACATGTGTAATGTTTGGAAATTAAAACAAAATCATATATGAAAACATAGAGGTGTCAAATAATGAATTTGAGATTATAATGAAAATTTAAAATTTAGCCAAAAATATTTATCATTTTAATGAAATAGTAAAATATTTTCTTCAAAACATTCACGAGATAAAAGGATAAATCATTAGGCTATAATGAATGATTCCTGATCTGGATGTTGTTCTCAATATAATTATTTCATTGATAAATTGGATCATATGATAAATAGAAAAAAAATCATTATTATCATATAGAAAAGCTAGAATTTTTCCTAAAAATTGATGATTTAATGATGAAATAAAATATTTTACTATGATTGATCAAAAGAAAAAAATGTATCATCATAGAGGTTACACCACAAGAACCCTCTTCGAAGATGATGATTTATTTGGAAAAAAATCAAAAAATATGATACATGTATCTGGATAAGGATACACATAAAATACCACAAATGAGGATTGAATTTCCATGAATGATAAGGTTTACGGAATATATGATTGCAATAAAATTGGAACATATCATAATAGGAAAAACAAAAAAATGAGTAAAAATTATAATACTCGATTTGATTACAAATGAAATACTCTGTGTCGAGGATAGAATACAAACACATGAATGTTTCAACAAAAATGAAATGTAGGTTCTTAATATAGACCGAAAGAGGTTATTATTGTATATTTTAATAATAATAAAGTGGTCAAAAATAATAAATTAATTTTCATCATTTTAAAATTATATTGATCCTATATAATTATAAAAGAAGAAATTAAACTCAATAACAATGATGGTGATGAAATATGTGGGATCCAGATGGGAAGATATGAGAAGGAAAATATCAAAATAATAATAATTACAAGGTAACATAATAATAGGGTGTATGGATCGTCAATATGAGATGAAAATCCTATAATTTGTTAAATGACAATAATTCCATGATAATAATGCATGAAAAATATAGTGATGGTTAGTTTTTAAAAAACAAAATATAAAAATAAAATTTTATTTGTGAATACCAAAATTAAATGTGAACACATGGGATGCATGGATGTAATAGTATGTGATGTATTTGGTTCCAGTTTACTTATTATTATCCAATTTTATGAGAAAAAAATATAAATAAATTTTACCAAAAAATAGATTTATAATTAATAGAGTTGATTTAATATTTTTGAAACATGTATACTATATATAGGTTATTCCTACCCACACTAGTAAAAACATTAATCTATATATACAAGTAAGATGAGAATAGGTTTTGGAATAATTTCCACAACAACATAATCTAAAATAATTGTAGAATTTTGGAAAAAATTATGTATCTCATGATATACCACAATATCATGTAATAATGAACACACATGTGATACCTTATTAAAAAAATACCACATAAGAGTTAGATTTTGATGGATATATAGACAAAATGGTTTTCATGAGTCATTTTATATAATATTTATGGGACATCATCACCTAAATATATTAATGGGGAAAGATATTATATGTTATTTATTTTTTATATTTGAAGAATTTAATGGATGATGGTAATCTATGGTAATTCCAAATTGTTCAATTTCATTACTCATTATCCAAGTATACCACAAAATATGATTGGATAGAAAATAAAAAATTAACATACATATAATATTATTTTGTTCACAAATATTAAATTTAATTATTATCTCTAGGATCATGTGATATTTCACAATGATTTAGATAGGTGGACTAAAAATTAGAATGGTTTGGTTGAGAGGGAAAACCCATTAATTAGGACACTGGCTCTTATAATTCTCATTTATAATAAACTATCATAACATTCTTAGAGGGATTCAATATTTACATATTTATTAATCAAAAAAAAATTCTTTTCTATTTGATGAAAATACTCCAAATTTTGGGTGGTATGAGATCATTCCAACCTTGAAATCATTTAAAATAATTTGAACTATGTTATTTATTCTAAATTAAAAGAAGATCTATAAAAAATTGAATTTCATAGATATGTAGTTTTTTTATTGGATACTCATCTAAAATATTTAACTAAATACTTTTCCAGAAATATATTTGAAAAATTATTTGATGTAATGGCATCAATTTCAAATAAAATGATCCAAATATTTATTACAAATTGTAATATTTTGGTTGAATTTAATTAGTAAATTGTAAATCATTTGAGTATCAAAAGGGTAATTTATAAAAACCCATTAATTTCATAACCAATAATTCTGTGTTTAATAGATTTAACTGAATTTTATTACCTTCCTATAAATATATTTTTAGATTTTTGTGGAAATTTGAAAATATATTAAATATAAAATTATTAGATATATGGAAACATTCACTAAATACCCATTTTAACCAAACAAATATGTTTCTTTAATTTAAACCCTTATTTTGTTAAAAATAACTTATTTTATAGAATATCCCCATAATGTAATGAATGGACATGATATAGATCACAATAATTGATAGTACCTATGAAAATCATTTGAATGACTTATATTTTTACAAAATAATCTGAATTATATATAAAAATAAAAATAACTCATTTATTTATTTGAGAAATATTTAAATCCATATTCATTATTCACTATTTTTTTCAAGAACCTTCTTTGAAATATGGTAACTCAATAACCGATAAAATCCTAACATATATCAAATGGAATTATTGATACCTAAGACATAGAGACTAGAACCCGGCATCAAAAAAATTTAGGAATTTATTTTCCACAAAAAAATTAAGACCTAAATATAAAAAAGTCATTATGCATATAAGAAACACTAAATAGGGAGAACTGTACTAGAAGTGACATAGGTAAACAACAAAAATTTCTATTGCAATGTATAAGCTAATATGATAAAAACCCAAGTCCCAATGGACACAACTCAATAAGACAAAGGATCTACATATACTACCACCTAAAAGTGGCACATAACCCTTTCTCAAACTATAATACAAAAATACAAAAACACTCGATGGCACAATAAGGGTGTGAACTAAAATCCTAGTACTATCTCAACTAAAAATTCCAAAATAAGATTCCATCATTTAATTAACCTAATAATGTATTCAAATTTAAATAATATGTACAGATTTTCAGAATCATATTTACAAAAAAATAAGGATTAACATTCAATAAGAAGAATGAAAATTTAAAAAAATGATTAAATTTTTTTTATATAAAATAGATTATATAAATTTACATGGTATGTGTAGAATAGTTTACAAAAAAAGGAATATATATAATTACAATAAAAATGAGAAACATTTTCATATTCGAAATGATTTGATAGTTCCAGGATATGGTATATCAGACACATGAAGGTGATCATTGAAATATAATTACACACATGTCCCTCTTACACTGGACTAAGTGGACTCATCACTATACCATGGGGTAAGTTACCAACTATACTAGGTTTTTTAAGTTGTAAGGCATCTAAAAGAAAGATATCTCATTAACTCACTAACTACCTAGGACATCTCTTGCTCTAATAATAATTAGTGGTGTGAAATTTATTTTAAAAATATTTAAAATATAACCAATCCAATTCCCCTATTTCGAATATTCTATGTTTACATTAAAACCCCAAAAGGGTTTTTAATCAAAATATTCATTTTTCATGATAAAAATAATGAGTTTCTATCAATACCATTTTATGTTATTTTCTTAATTTCTAATATGAAATTGATTTCATCAAATCAAACTAACTATTGGAATTCTATAATATTATTCCTCAATTTAATTCAACTTAATTCCATACAATTTCACAACACATCCCTATTAAATCGAATTGGGGTTTTCTTCCAATTTAATGAACAATCCAATTTCAAATAAAAATCCTCTAATTCAATGGAATTGGGTTTTTAATAATCCAATTGAAATAAAAATTTAATAAATTTAATTTAAATCATAAAAATTAATCTAAACAATGAAATCTTGTGTAAATAATAATTTTCAATAATAGTGAAAAAATTGACTTTTCCACATAAACTCAACACCCACAATGAAACCCAAAATGATAATGAAGGAACATATGATCAAATAATTAAACATATTAAAAATATTCAATGAAATACTATTTTGATTTATCCATAAATTGATGATATAACCAATCCTGTGGATGAAATGTGAAATGGACAGAGAGTTAGGGATACCGCTTACATAGAGAGTCACACAGTAATCACAACTATAATCAATCACTGAATGGAACAACTCGTAAGGGTTATAGAGATCCATAATATTCTGGTTATGGGTCTAGGACAAGAAAAGGGAATTTTTAAAAGATAAATATAAATTTCAGTTGATCCTAATAATAAAAAAAATCCTGTGACTTTATATGACGTGTAACAAAATTACAAGATGTGTAACCAAAATTAATATAGTGTAATCGAAATGATCCATCAATTACAAAAACCAGTATCATTTTCTTAAAATAAAAATAATTATTATTTTAGAATTTATAAATGATGTAACAATATTGCACTGTGTGTAGATCCTAAAAAATATGCAAAACCATTTAGTTTTATATTTAAAATCCTTGAAAATATGTTACTTCACCATAAAGAGTATCCTACAAACTAATTCTCAGACCTACCCAGACAATGAAATGGGAAAACCATGATAGCTATTAAAACATACCATATAGAATGGTAATGTGATGTTTCAACCTCCCCACTAGAAAAAAAATATTCTCTAAAACATTTCATTGAAAATAATCCATGTGGAAAAGGTGAGGCCATTGATCAATCATCAGTGCCTCTCAATCAAATGTCTCACTAGAATCTGATCCATGATTCCATAGAATAAGAACAAAAGTTATCCTCCCCCAAAATAGTACCTTGGTTTTAGAATCACCAATCCTAAATGATGGTTCAGTCATAGGAAAATAATGAACAATTTCAAGGTCACTCCATCTCAAATCATGGACATATTAGATATATACATTCATATATAAGATACATGGAACATGTTATTTATCAACCTCAATTGTGGTTGAAGTGCTAAATTGTATGAATCTTTTCCCAACTTATCAAAACCAAAAAAGTTCACACAAAATGAGGAAAAAACATCCCTTACATCTCATGTCATTGATGACCTATCACAGGTTAAATTATCTGGAACACCTTGTCACCAAATGAAAATTCTAACGACTTGTGCTGATAAAAAACTTAAGGCTTGTACGGGCTTTTTGCGGTCAACATTCTTTGAGGAATGAACTGACTATTTACTATCATCTCTTAGTCCAAACATTATTAAACCAAGGAATATTCCTGGATCTCCAAACAATACAATAAATATATGAATGATCAACCATAAAAGGCCTCATATGGAGATATTCTAGTCACTTAATGGTAAATATTATTTAATGAAAACTCAACCAGTTCAACATAGTCGTTCCATATTCCACCAATGTTGAGAACAAAACAATGGTAAATATCCTCAAGAATCTATATATCTCTTTCTGTCTAGGAATCTGACTATGGATGGTATGTCATACTCAAATAGACATGAGATCGTAATGCCTACAAAAGCCCCCTCAAAAATAGAGAAGTAAACCAAGGATACCTATCTGAGACAATAGAGGATGAAAATCCTTACAAACGAATATCCCCTTCCACATATATATTTAACAACTCATCAATATTTTTAATATCACATATGAGTTTAATGTTAGATGATTTAGTCAAACGATTGATACAAACCCATATCACATTCTTATATCTATGGGTATAAGGAACCCATTCACAATACCATAGTAATCTCATCAATCTTCCATGTAATAATTGGATGTGGTTGATGAAAATATAAATGTTTTCAGTGATCGAAAATGACCTATTTGAATGTATAACAATGAGAGACAAATTAAGTAATTCCCCATATCATACATGGACACTAGAATCTAAGCTTCATGTCATAGAACATATTCATGGTTATTGGGTGCAACTTCTATTGGGAGTTACAGAAATACCAAGTCACAAAATTCCTTACCAATAATGTCACAACAATATGATACCAATAACACGGTATTATTTCTATGGATAATGACCAGTCATGTGTAGTCTACCCACAATAAAGAGGGTATCTAATTATATATTACTCACACTCAAAATATTGTTCATGAAGAACCATATCAATAAGTGTGGATGTCAATAGAACACTGGACACAGAAACTATGACCCCCAATTCCTAGACCCCAATATTCAAATTTGAGAAAATAAATAAAATGTACCACTATTCATAAGATTTATTCATGACCTGGGTTTGATTTTTCCAACTCAAATAATCTGTGATGACATTCTCACTCCCCATGGTATATGAGATGTCAAGATAAAATTATTTCTAGTATTCTACACAATTCCTTTAGTAGAGATTGAAATATTTTTAAGAGAAGATATAACCCAATATATTGTTGTCTAAAAGCATGGTAAACTATTATCTATAAGGGAAATGTCACCAACTGTTAAAAAGATGCATCACTGCATCTTGTTCAAGGTCATGGGTTAGATAATTTTCTTATTTAGTCTAAGTTGATGTGATCCATAAACAAATTCATGATCACCTAGCATAGGAACATATCCCATTCCTAAACTCAATTCATCACCCAAGACCACATATCCTTGCCCGAACACATGAAGATTCAACATTAGAGCGGTATTTAAATGATGCTTCAGCTCAAAAAATAAGGATGTAATATTTAAACCTAAGAAATTATTACTTCCTTTTGACTTAAAGCTATAATTGGAGAATCCAAATATGAGAATTCATTTGAAATCTTGTGATAATACCCATCTAAAACCAAGATGCGATAAATATTAAAAAAAAGTAATTGTTGTTTTTATTTTATAATATCCTACAACTTTTATTTTATCAACTAAAATACCATGTTCTAGCATCGCATGTCCCAGGAACATAAATTCATGACTCCAAAAATCACATTTCAAAATATTGGAATTATGTCAATGGTTTTCTAATAATTCTCTAACTTCTCTTAGAAGATGAACATGATCCTACTATGACATTGAGTAATTAAGGATATAATCCACAATGACTAACATGATGTTATCAAGATAAACATGGAAAAAATAGTTCATTAATTCCATAAAGATTAAGGATGGATTGGTTATTCTATTTGACATGGAAAGGTACTCATAATGGTTGTAAATTCAATAAAAATAAGTTTTATAAATGTCATATTCTTTTATTCTCAATTGATGGTAATGAAATCAAAGATCAACATTCAAGATGATGTTTTACCCTTTCAACTAATTAGATAGATCATCAGTCTATAGAAACTGATATTTTTTTGTTTGACATGAATCAATTGAGTATTTGAAAATCTAAAAAAGATTAAGTGAACCATCATCTTTTTGAGCAAATAAATCTAGTGTTTCCCAAGGTGTCAAACTCAGGTGTATAAATCCTTTCTCTAGAAGATTAGTAACCTGATTCTTCAACTCTTTCATTATATGTAGATCCACAAAGTAAGAAATAATAGTAAATGATTGAGTACCATACAATAAATTGATAGAGAACTCTACCACCATTATAAATGGAAATCAAAATATATCTGAAGGAATAAATCCTGAGAAAATCCATGACAACTGTAGGGATATCACGACTCCAAGATTCCAACTCTGTATCAAATGAATGTAATGATATTAATTTCTCCAACTACATATAATAGGGTTAATCTCTACTCGACTTTGGATCTCATTCATCTTGAATGATAAGTAACACCTCATCAGATGTAGTACATGAGACCCGTCAAAAATAAAAATCTATCTGGGGTTTATTGGTAATGATCCAATCTATCCTGAATATGAAATCAAATAGTTTCATGTTGTGACCTATTAGACTCCTATAAAACTCAATATCTAAGAATTGGAAAACACAAGAAGGACTATAGAGACCCTGATCACTCTTCGTTCCATGGGGTGTGCTAATATTCCTCACATAAGAAAAAATATCATATAATGATTTTATAGATTAATAATACGGGATGAAATAAATGAATGAGGGGAACTATTATCAAATAAATAAGTCAAAAATGATGAATACAGGTTGTTAGTACCTCTCATGGTTGTTGGACTTGTATCTGCTTCCTTGGGAGACTCTTCCACTATATAACAAATCATCATTCCAGATTCATATGGCTAGAACCCCTTTGTTCCTGAATTATCTGATTTCATCATAGTTTCATTAGGAGATAATGATTTCATTCTAATAGGTCATGTATAAAAGATAGGATATAACATATAAAAGTGACCATAGTATCAACATGAACCATAGATCTTGAATTCCTCTGTTTGAACCCTCTTATAATTCCATGGAATTCCACACTAGTACCAAATTAAATAGAACCTTTCTAGAAATAGAGGTCATTTAGAAAAATTTTACTCTCCGGAACCACCATGAGAATCATAAAGCATCTAATTTTTTCATAATAGTAATTTACACTTCCACTGGGAGAAAAAGGAACTCCCATCAACCTAGAATTATTAGATTGCTCCATTTGGAGAATCAATAATCTCGCCATCACATTAGCATAAGAAGGAATATTCTTCATGAAAGTGTGAGGAAAAATATCATCTCGAGGTCCCAAGTAGATCCATCGATTATTATCATATCCTTTGATACTATGTTAGGTTAGAACTAAAAATTCAATGAAAAATAGATATAATACTCTATCGTGGTCTCATCATCCATCTCAAGTCTGAAAAACTGAATGAACTTGTCTAACATCATTGATTCTAGATAAAATGGGTCACTAAAAAGTTCCTTGATGTGTTTTCCACTATAAGACCTCATGGTTATTCTATATTACCATAATATCTCATTATCTCTTATCCAGTCACTCCAACATGAAGGTGAAACACATCACCATCATTTCCTCAGGTGTCTTGATGAACTAAAATAAATGTCCCATTCTTCTCATTTATTCCCCATCCTTTTGAGGATCATTGGAACCGTTGAACCCTGGTTTCTCCTGGTTATGGAACTCATTATCACAACTATTGGAAACAACCCTTTGCGGTTACATAGTTGGATAATGTATAGGAGTAGTTTGTATTACCTACCCCAAATCTTGTAATGTATGAACAATCACCTCAACCGGACTCAGGTCCACAAGAGGATATCCTCACATAGTTTCAACAGCAACTTCCTCATAAATCACATTCACACAAATTCTTTGAAGATTTTTTCTTAAAATCATCGGTAGAAAACATTAAAGAAATCATATTGACACTCAAATAAGCAAACAAGGGAAATTATTCTCCACAAATAGATGCACAAGATTTGGATTTCATCCTATCCAAATGAGAAGAAAAAAATATGACTATAACTTCTCCTTATGACATTTTTACAAATGACACAATGGGTTAAGGTTTTTTATTTTGGGATCTGGATAGGAACTCAATAGCAACTACCTACTATGTCCCAACATGTTTACAAATTTTTATTCAAACATGAAGAGAAGAAGCTCAACCTAGTCCTATGATACCACTTTCTAAATAACCAGACTGGGTACCGTTGTAACCTGATAACATTGCATATCTCAACTTTTCCTGAAGGTTGTACCGAATCCCCATGGATTGGAGACTATAACCTACCACCAAAAAATTGAATATGGGAACAAATTTTCCACACAAAATGTGGAATTATGCTAATAAATTCTGTATAAATACTAGAAAAATTTAATTCAATGAATTTTTTAAATATTCAAAAAGGTAAATAAGCTAATTTACTATAACAATGTATCAGAAAACTTGATAAAAAACCCATGTACTAGTAGAAAAAACACTCCATGAAGAATGATCAATAACGAATAGAACCTCCAGGTGGTGCCTTAAAATTTCTCAAACTAAGAAGAAGATAATAAACCAACACACCAAAACACATGTATAGTGTGATATGTAATCCTACCAGGGTCTCACTTAGTATTCCATAATAATATTTCAACATTTAATTAACCAAATAAATCTTTTGATTTTAAATAAATAGTTTTTTAATTTCAAAATCATAATTAAAAAATTCATTCTTCAAATTCCATATGATGTAAAATACTTCTAACAAATTTCTTAAATACTTATTTTATATAAAATAATTTATATAAATTTACACAGTATGTGTATGAATATTTACAAAAAATGGCATATATATCAAAAAAATCACAGGTGAGAAACATGCTCACATGAAAAAAGATATGATATTTCTATGATACGGGATCTCACACACATGAAGGTTATCACAGAAATATGTGTAAACACACATCCCTATAAAACAAGATAAATATGACACATCACCATTCTATCGAGGATGTGGCTTGTAGAAACATGTTTTCTTTTAGTTAAAAAGTGTCAAAAAGTGTGTTATCCAAATAAAGAAGTATCTGAATAGGATTTTATATGCTCTAAAAACTATCCGTGATGGGATGTTTACATTAAAACAGATTAAAATCTAATTCACCACATTATTCCATTTTCACATTAAAAAGAAAACCCAATTTTAAATAAATACATGTCATTTTCAAGATAAAACAAATGGGTATCAATCAAGACCATTTTAATCCATTTTCTCAATTTCCAATTTGAAATCAATTTTATCAAATAAATTTTACTCATAAAATTTTATTATTAATTCCCATAATTTAATTCAACTAAATTTTATCCAATTTTATAGCACAACCCAATGCAATTGAATTGGGGTTTTTTCCAATTTCAAGCCAAATACAATTCAAATCCAAATCCACCAATTCATGTTAATTTATTTTTTGTTAAAAAAAATTAATTCAACATATCCTTAAATTGAATTTAAATCAAAAAACTAAATTTAAACTAAGAAATGTTTGGATAATAAAAATTCAAAATTATAATAAAACCCCCTAAATTTTCCATGAAAATATAATAACTACAACGGAACCTTCCAACCATAATAAATATACATAATATCTATGAACTCATCCAAGAAACAAGTTTCAATGACATGGATTTTAGATACATAAATTCTAAAATGATCTAAGAAACTCAATTGAGGGATAGGTAATGATATAGAGAGATAGGGATACCGCATACTCATAGGGTCAAAAAACAATCCTAACAATGATCAATCACAAAATTAAATGAACTGGATTTGTTGGAGGGATCCCAAATAGCCTAGGGATTTCTCTTGGTCGAGTAAAAGGAATCCTAGAGAAGTGGAAAAGAAATTTCATCATATCCAAATTTTAAAAAACACTCGAAACATAACATGGCCAGTAACCCAATTACACATCATGTAACTAAGAAGACCCATAAATAGTGAAAAAACACAACACCATTTTTTAAAAACAGCTTTATTAATGTTTTTTGAGTTTACACATTCTATAACTATATTAAATGGTGTATAAATCCACATAAGCACTACCAAAAAACAAGGTTTCCATAATGCCACCCTTTATCAGCATTTTTTTTATCACTGATAAAGGCACCCCCTTTATCAGCACTATTTTTAACGTTGTTAAAGGGGACCCCATTATCCATGATTTTTTTAATAACACAGATAAAGGAAACTTTTTAGTGTTTTTTTCTAATGTTTATAATGTTTATATTTCGAAAAATAATATTTTTTAATGTAAATTAATCTATTGATATATAAATATATTTATATTAATATAAATATAATATTTATTTTTAAAAATGTTTTATATAAGTATAAATAAACAATTATATTTAATATATAAAACATTTTGTGAAAATGGATTTAAAATATTTTAAAAAATACTATTAATTAATCATTTTATAATTATCATCATATTATAATCATTTTATTACAATTTTAAGACACAAATAATCCCAAATATTTATAATAGATCTAATATAATTTGAAAATGCAACTCAAATTTCAAATGGACATACCAATTGGTCCACGTGTCAGTTTGTGCTCTACATCATATCAAATTGAAGCCTGCAATAAGATCTAGGAACTAGTGTCCCAAGGGAAACTTATGTAACAATTTTAATGACCAAAAAACGCCGATAAGTCCTCAAAAACTGAGTTCTTATTCATGATACCCTAATTTTTTAACATTCAAACAACTATAACTTCAGATATAAATTTCTTCTAGGCCTGTACCACATAACATATCAAATATTGTTTCATTTTATTTGATATCTCTGGTTTTGGAGTTAAAATAGACTTCTTGAGTAGAAGTTAGGGGTGTTTTAACATTCTATGGATTTTCAGATACATATATATATATATATTTATATTTATTCGTAAATATACATATACATTTGTGTGTGTGTGTTGTATATATGTAAGTAAGTATTTATTTATTTATTTATAAAAACACCTAAAAACATATTTTATAAATATATTTAAAACTAATCTTATAAATATATATTATTATATAAATAAATGTATAGATAAATAATTTTGATTAAAATATGTATATATATATATTTTAATATATGAATAAATATATATGTATTAATATAACTAAATTTGTTTATATTAATATGAATCTATATTAATATAAATATGTATATATATATCATTAAATAGAGAAAAAAATTAAATGCATTTGTGGTAATGGTGCAAGAGCATAAGGGGGATGTCCCGGGATCGAGATCTGGTGGAATCAGGGGTTCACAGGCAAGTGCGAGGGGGTTGCATGGGCAAGTGCAGCATGTAGTTAGAGGTAGGGGGCTCCATCAAACTCTCATAAATGGGGGAGAGGTCAAGCACTGTTAAAATCACCCCATATAAATATATTCTTTTTAAATTTTTTTATAAAAAATTACTTTTATCAGCGCACAAAAATTCCCAGATAATTTTTTTCTTTTAGCAGTATTAAAACAGTGTTGATAAAGGACCTTTTATCAATGGTTTTTAGCGATGATAAAAGAAACTTTTTATCAGTGATTTTTTATTACTGATAAAAGGGGCATTTATCAACACATTTTTAATTGCGGATAAAAGGGACCCCTATTTTCTCCTCGATTAACAACACTTTTCTAGCACTATTAATTCCCTATTCTAGTACTGATAAAGGCCATATTTTCATTAGTGAAGGCTGCAGAACCATTAGTTTTTAAGATAAAATATCCAAAACAACCTCTAAGTTCACCATTAAAACTATCATCTCAACTTGTTCTCTTCCCTACCAATACAATGAATGGTAAAACAATGACGAGTCTTAAAACATACCTAACAAAAATATAATGGGATGTTACAGATTTTCTTTACAAAAATTGACATAACACATTCTTTTACCTACACATGAAATAAAATATTTTTCCAAATTTATTTTATCGAACATTTCATATGAAATAATGAATGAAAAATCATAATCATTAGGTTTTCATAGAAAACATATAAACCCATGAAAATGATTTCTTCAAAAAAACATACATTTTAAACATAAAATGATCATTAACATTCATAAATTAAAATATTGTTCCATTACATAATGAAATAAAATTATTAAAATAAATTATTGTTTCACGAATTGACAATTTATGTAGGTTACTTGGGATAACATAATAATAAATCCCTTATAATATCCTTTATAAGAACCCTTATAAAATGAATGACCAACAATGTTAATCTGAAATTTATTTTTTGGGGAGAAAAATCATTACTTGGTGAATTGGAGAGCTATATCGGGTTCACCAATTATCATAAATAATATATAAGAAATAATAAATTAATAAATAACATATAATCATTCATTTACATAATTTTACCTCAAAAAATATTCTATTCGACACATATATTGAAGAACATTTTGGATTCATATAAAAATAAGGATAAAATTCCCTTTTCTTTCAAATATCTATAAATGAAACATTCATAGAAGAGTGGGAAATAATATTTTAATTCAAAACACATTAAAACATTTATATTAATCTTCATAAATGTATACGGTTATTATGGTAGTAAATTTTTTTCCATGTTTTATATGTTATAAAATGATTCCACTAACACATTTTAAAATTTTAACATATTGATAAATTTAAAATGGTACCATTAAAAATATCATTAAGAAAATAAAAAGGAAGTTTTAAAATTAAATTAAACAACAAATTCATTAAATTAATAACATTATTGTAAAATTTTAAAAAAATGAATAAGGATTAAAAATATTCTGAATAATTTAAAATATTGTTTGATAGATTAATCACATACCTCGATTCCAACTCACAATGTATGTTCATTAAATCAGAAATAGTATGTATATATTAATTATTTAATTAATACATAAATATTTTATGGATGAACCCCATATAATAATCCCTTTTATTTTAGTTATTCTCATGTTTTATATATTTATTAAATCTAATACTTCCATATCAAATGTTTTAAGGATTTTCGGTTCCAAATCATAGAACAACTTTGGTAGGATAACCATGGTCACATTTTTCATGGTTTCATCATAACATGAATATTAATAATAAAATAATTAACATTTGTATACATTAATATAATTTTAAAAACATCCATGAAAGGAATATAAAAAAATATAACTTTACATTATGGAGGTTTCAGTACAATCGTTTGCCTTAGTGACACTATTGTTTTCCAAAGGATGGAAGGTTAAAAAAAAATATATTATCTTTACAAAATAATAAATATGTAATGAAAATAATATATATTAATCAAACTAATCATCATAACCTTTCATGGTTGGTGGTTATTAAAAATATTAAAAAATTAGAACGCTTTATGGAAGTTCCAGTCCCCATATAAGAACAATTATTGTCTTCATTTCTCATAGGTTGGAAAATTAAATGAAAAAGGGTATGGACATTAATATAATATAATTTTAGTATATTTATGATATTTAAGTTATCATTACAAATATTTTATAAGATATTATATGTATTTAGATGTTGAAATCAACGTGAAATCACCTTGTTAAGAGTTATACATACTCTTTGAAAACCATTATTTGGAATAAAAAATATAACTTCATTGATAAACTTTTTGTGAAACTAAGAAATTTTGGATTTTTGTAGAGATTTTGGGAATTTATTTAGGAATAACCAGGGTAATATAAATGAATCGTAGTATGTGAATATGATAATATATTAGGTGCCCTTATATAAATGAGGTGATTAAAAACCTTGTAATTATTTCGTGCTTTAATAAAATATAAAGTTCAATTCAATGTAACGTGGAAAAAAATATATTTCATTTAAAAATTATGGATATATACCTAAAAATTACATCATCCAGTAATATTTATGAATTGATTATTTGACCTTGTCACTTTGTTTTAAACTTATACAACCTATTTTACCCTTTGCAGAAGTGATCACATTTTATCCTAGTTACTATTCACAATTACCAAAAATGAAATGGAAATTTTTACTCATTGTCAACCTCATTATTACTCACTTGAAATATATTTTTCAGGATTCAATTTACATAATTTGATTAAATTACTTATAATATAATTTTCAAAACACGAAGAATAACAAAATTTTCAAGAAATGCATTTTTTATCCTAAAAATAAATTTAAACAAACATCATGCATAATTTTGATTCCTATATAAGTAATTGGAAATATTTTAGTCTAATGAGACTAATTATATTTTAAAATTTAATATAATATAATGTGACTTTTCAAATATATGATAGTTATTGATTTATTTTATAAAAAATCTTAATAATTCATTCTTTGTTAAAGAATATATATTTTCAGAAAAGACAAATAATTAACACTAAAATATAAATTTTATGATAATATTTAAAAATAATTAAAATTTATCAAGTAGAATTTATAAAATTTGAAACATTTATCTTTAAAATAAAACCATAAAATACATGTACAATAATACAGTTTGAATAAAGTTATTTCTTTCTTTGATTAGATAAATAATAAACACTTATTGTAATGAATGTGAATCAATATAATCATATCATGATTATTTATAAGATAAGAAGTTTACATATTTTTAAAATCACATGGGTTTCCACATTATTAACTCCCTATGAGTATTTGACCCACATTATTTTGTTCATCACTTAATTTGGTATGGATATTTTTTCATTTGATCCCTTTTATGTTCCGATGAAACATCAAAAATATAGAGGTTCTTATATAAAAAATTAACTCAGAGAATCGCTTTATATTTTAAACCCTACCCTCTATAATCTTGAATATACAATACAATTTACATTCGAAAAATATTTTCTAAAACTATATTATCTCTGGGATAAAAACATTAGAGGGTTCAAGTATAATGATCCTTACTAGTGAAACATGAACTAAATAATGTACATGAGTTAAAATTAAATGGAAACCTACTTGCTAAGAATATAATATCACATTTTAGATAATATCTTATGGTCTAATAATCAAAATGCAAAACTTTCCCAATCTAATAAATTATATACCATCCTACCATGGTTATATTTTAATAAAGATATGATCATCTACAAGAAATTAATGGTCTTTCCGCTTGTTATCTGAATAACTATCCTTCCTACTCTAAGAATCCAACATTATATTCTCAGTCATAATTAACTTCTAAAACATTTATTCGAATTATTATAGTCCTAAAAATAAACATTCACCATCTTAATCTCAACATGATTATTGTTAACCCCTCCTCCAATGGCCCGAAGGACTTTATTTTTTATTGATTTTTTATAATACACCTTTCAAGGGATGAGGTGGAACCCTATTTCATGCCCCTAGGACATAGAGGAACCATTTCCCATAGGCACAAACATTACATTCAACACAGACTAACAACTTGCAACTGCTCCTCCCTAGCATCTTCATCTTGAAATCAGCTCTTCACCTCCGCATGGCTTTTCGGCTTGGCATTCCCGTGCATACACAGGCTTGTCCCAATGGCAGGTTCCATACCCTCTCATTCTTGCAATCTGTTTAGCTCCTGTAGTGGTGAATGCTCCTTTGCTCATCCTCCTTGTAGAGCTTGTTCCTTGTAGTTTGGCCTGGTTTGTATCTGCAGGTGGCCCGAAAGCCATATGGATAGCCCGAAGGCCCAACTGACTCGAAGGCCTGGGTGCCCGAAGGCCATTGAAGGACTCTGGGACCAAATCTGATGCCCGAAGGCCCAAACAGGGGCATATCTCCGGCTGCTACAGTGCCAAATAGTGCCCGCTACAGTACCTGCTATAGTACTGCTACAATACTGCTACAATACCCAGAAATTATGGCTCCGCCTAGATTTGATCCCTGGTCGCTTGGATGCAACATCAGAGACCTTGCCAACCGGGCAAAGGCTCATGTGCATTATTGTTAACCCCACTTTTCATATGATTCTATGTAAGGTTCCATATTTATACAGGAATATAAAAAGTTATTATAACTAAATTAAACTTCTAAAATATTTTGATCCTAACATCCCTAATAATACAAATAGAATAATCTAATCAAGTCTTTAAAAGTTATAATAATGTTCATTAACTATATTTCAAATAATGGATGAATCGTTGTACTGAATTTTAATTTACTACACATTAAATTTTTTAGATCCTTTCCATGAAATAGTGGAAAATCTAATATTTTGTTCGGTTATAGTATTAATAGGAAATTCCTGTAACCTTTATATATCCTCTCTTTAATTTTGGTAACTAATTTCCAAAAATATAGTATCTTGAAAAGGAATAAAATTTATATATTCAGTCAATCGATAAATAATGAACTAAACCACATTATTACATCATGTTTCACATAGTAATACTAATATATAATTCATGAATATATTATTCGATTTTAATTTAGACATTGGGAAAGGATTATTAATCCCATTCGATCATCTTTGATCAATATTTACTTATTGATAAGTCAAAAGATTCATAAAAGAACATCAATATACCATTTTTTCCTTTAAATTAGTAATTTTTTTAATGGTCTCTATAAATATATTTGTTATTTAGATGAAAAAAAAGTAAACACCACTGAGCATCACACAAAAATTATTTCTTCACATGGAGAACACATGGAACACACATTCTATATAAAAATCTTATAACAACTTCATTATTAATGTTATATTTTGGAAATGTAAATACATAATAATGTTTATGCCTTCATGGAAACCAAGATATTCCTTCAAAGCATGATTACTTATTTTTTATAAAGATATCTGCAATAAAACATAATCCAAAACCAAGTGATTTCATGCCTCAGAAATTTCTCTGACAAGATTCATTAAATAAGTTAGTAATAGATTATGTTCAAAACATATAATATCCAATTCAGAATTATATTATTTAATTAAGGTATCATTTAATATTTTATTTACATGAATGATAGTAAATTGTAAAATCATATTTTATTATCAATTACAACAATATTTTATTCCACATGTTCAACTCTTTCATAGTGAATCAAAAAAAATTATAGTTATTTTTTATTTCACATTCACTCCATATAAAATATTCATCCAAATTCGTTAAATAAAAAACATTTATTGAAAACTTATTATAATTAGAGGGTAAATCATCTCATTTAGTTTCAATTGACATTATGAATGTTCAATTACCCAATCATCGTTCATTAAGAAACAACCAAGTTTCTTCAATTTCACATCCCTGGGAATATCAAATTTATTCATTCTTATTGGGTTAGATAACACAATAAAATTAACCATAATTATTTAAAATTCATAAAAACATTCATCATGTTTTTATTTGTCCCAATAAATTTAAAACATCATTAATTAAACATTCATAGAGGGCAAGATATCATATAAAAGTTTTCAAAAAATCATTGGTTCTAGTCCACTAATATATAAAAACATAATTTCATAATTAAATTTGTAGGTCTTATCCACTATTTCATCACAATAGTTTTATCATTATTAAATACAATACAATCCTTGGAAATATTATGTCCATGAAATAATATATACTATAAAAATGAAAATTTTCCAAACCTTCTATAATTGTTATTTTATTTAAATTATTATAGGAATATCATTTGATGCTTATCATTTAATTCAACTCATTTATAATAAACCATGATTTAATCAATCAGAACCACCATAAATATATATCTTTATTCTCTTTTTAAAATCTATTAAAATGATCCATAAATATAAATGGTTTATTTTTCTACGTAAATGGCATAAAAACATACTACCAAAATCCATAAAAATAGGGAAAAAATCATTGTAATCTACTTCTCCTTCGCTCTCACCATATGATATCTAAGAATAAGATCAATCATTTAAAAATATTATGCTCTAAGAATATAAGAAAAAAATTCTATAAGAGACTGTAATTTCTTATAAATAATATTTATGTTATTGATTCAACAATAATAATTGAATATCCTCATAGAACCATAAATATTTTTAATAAAAAAAATTTGATCTCCCAATGGTGAAGTTATAGGGTGAATGAAACTACCAGGAACCATCCCATGTTTATCCCAAACATGTCACCCTAACAATTCACTCATGTCGGCTGACAATAAGGGTTGATATTCTTTCTTGGTCCTCAAGGTATTTCAACTAGTTTCTTGCATCAAATGTCGTCAATTTTGAAAAATTTATCCTATGATGTATAAAAAAATAATTACTTTAAAACATTATATTAAAATCAACACTGGAATCATAAATGATAAAATGATACTTTATGTACATCCATGTGACTTCAAAAGTCATTTCCAAATAGATAACCACACTTTCTCTATGAGAGAACAACAGATAGGTATAACCTAAAATGAAAACTAATAACAAAATAGGTTTTGATAATCGAGATTCTTATTATGAATGAAAACTTTATGAGTAAATAACTACAAATTACCATTAATGATAAAGCCATTTCATTTTAGTTTGAAAATTAGACACATTTAATGTCGGTTTTTGTACTCTTTTCAAAAAAAAGACATAAAATATTTTTTATGAAAAATCTATCAATTCAATGACTTCCAAAACCATTTGAAAAAATGCAGTTTTTTATATTAATATATTTTAAAAAAGGATGAGCTGTTAAAATAAAAGTTTCTTTGAGAAAACAGGGTAGAAAATCATAGCATTAGGTGATACAAAATAGTGGTATGAAAATAGTTTTTTCTATTAATTTTTACACAAAGAAAAAATGATACTATGAATTGGATCACTTGAAAAACGTATGATATAATATGAAGTAACATTATATAATGGAAGATAGGAAATACCAAAGTATATAGGGTTACTAGGAACCTAAGATCCTCATACTCTCAATGTCTGACCATGGAAGATAATGTATGTTCTCTTGTTCAAGCCAACCAATCTCCATCTTCGCAATTTATTCAATTTTGTATCATAATCCTTCTATATTTGGTGTTTCAATCATAGAATTATTCTAATTATATAACCTCTTATAGGAATAGTATTTTCAATGTTATATTCCTAATTCTAGGACACATAATGGGGCTATAGTAAAAAAACCAAATTCAAAACACATTGAAATGTAATACAAAAATACAACTATATTTCACTATGCTGCACAACCAATGTAAAATTATATTTTAAAACAACACCCACTTAATAATAACATCAATAAATTCCTATAAATTATCTAAAATTGTGTGCTTCTAATGGATTGTGTTATACTTTTTAATAATATTTAGAAATTGTCTACTTTTCTTTATCATTTTAAAAATAATAATTGATGGTTTGGAAACACACCTTGAAATCGTTAGGAATCAAAAACATACCATCAATCCTTTATGAAAGGCCATCAAAAAATTCAAAATTTGTTATTTACAAAAATAAATCCATTTGAAAAACCAAATGAACTCTTAGGATTTTTACTATTTCATAAGAACATGGAAACCGAATTTTGTAAATGGAACCTGGGGCTAAACAATGAGGAAAGTGTTTAAAATTTGAAAGAGTCCCACTATTTTAATTAAAAAATATTATTATAATTTATTTACATATTATTTTAATGAAAAAACATTTTAACAATAAATTAATAATATATTTCAATTTTAAGGTTCAAATATAGTAAAACATATCCTAAAACTAGATAGCTTTGATGATGGCCACATTACACATATACATATATGACCTATTAAATATATATATGAACACCTTGAAAAATGTATATATTCATATATCCATTAATGAATATATAAAATGGTATACTAATATATATATATATATATATTTCACTTTCAACGAGTCGCAATTTGTGGCTTTTTGACGAATTCCCTAGAAACAGACATCAACTCGGGTCTCAAAAACCCTGGGTCAAAAGAGACCACAAAAATAAATAACAATATTAAGTTAAGGTTTATTACAAGGCACACACATAATTACTGAGGAATGAAAAACAAGAAGAAATAATAGAAAATAAGGAGAAGGTAACTATATAAACAAACTATAGATGATCACACCGGAATTTGGAAAAAAATAGAATGCCTGATATTGTAGGAAGGGGAAGGGGAGGAAAGGTCAATCCCCCATCAACCATGGATCATGATGCATAGATAAATGAGACATTTTTTTGAAATAAAAAATAAATGGGAATGTTATAAAACAAAATAATTTAAATAATTAAACATTTTAAAAAATCTTGGATAAGCATCAATATTCCACACCAAATTCTTCCACACCATTTTCCAACCATGTGGTTCCAACTTTTTGGGGATGCATGGGCTACATGGTAGGTTTTAATGGATATGTTCTTAGCCGTGTAGTCTTGAGAACCACAATACATGGGCTGGAGATTCTATATTGGTGTGGCTCGTGGTTTACCCATACCATATGAAAATCATGTTCCACCTCTTAACGCCTAAAAAAATCAAATTTTAAGGGAAACTCCATTAAATACTCTAATAAAAGAGAGTACCAAAAAATGAAAAATAAAATAAATCCTAACTCTGGTTGTCAAGTTTCTCTTTACCCATTACAACTTTTTATCCCAATAACGTTGTATTGCTACAATGAGGAAAGACAACTAGACTCATTGATCCATAGAAAAGTAACCTCTAAAATAAAACACTCAATATGGAAATGAAACATAAAAACCACCATGGTTCATTCTAATGAACTAAAAATGAACTGTAACCTCAAACCCTTAAGGAGAAGTATTGATGAACAACCTATGAATTAAAAAATTCAATTGATACTAGATACATTTATGTTACCTTTAATCACCGAAATACACACCTTAAAAGCTATATAGAAGACAATAAGGGGAGGTCACATGGTTGTTATCCTCACTAATAAGGATACTTATTAGGAAAATTGTTTTATAAGGATGAATTTTCAACAAATCATCCCACCAATATTAAAGGGGTTCATATAAAAAAATAAATCAAGGATTTGAAAAGGATAAAATTCATAAATAATCAAGACAAATACCTCTCTAATTGAGAACCAATAAAAACATAAAAGCATTTCAAAATAATGATAAACATTCAAATGATCACATACACATGGAATAACCATAGAATTATTAAGAAAATGAGGGCACAAAAATATCAACAAAATATTTCCATGAACAAAAATCTATATAAAGGGAATATTTGAATCATCTCCAACTCCGATGTCAGAATCATTGAATTGGATTTGGAACCCCAATGCCCAGTATCTCCACTAAATTATAAAATTATTCTTAAACTTGTGGATAGTGACTTGATGTATTCAAGAATATGATTCCTTATAGGTAGGGTCTTATTATTACTAAAAAAACTAACTCTTCTAGAAATGTAGCTTATGGAATCCATTGTGTTCCCCAAGAGGTTCACCAACAACATACCTTTAGTGGATTCTGGATAGGCGGATTACAATTTCTAAATAGACCACATTTTAAGAAAATGGGATAGTGGTACTTTTGGTTAGAATAAATAAATGATAATAAAAAAATTTATCATATTGTTTACTCAATTTCAAACTCTTCGTTGGATGGGAAACCTTAATGGGCACCAATATAAAACAGACTCTCAACCTCCATGGGCTAACCTATGAGAATTATATATGCCATGAATGCCTCAACACCCATGTCCTAAAATTAGACATTCCTAGATGAAATAATGTGATCCATGGTATCCAAATGGAGTCCTCTCATGAAAATATGAGCTTTAAACTCATCTTACAGAACTATATTATGAGAAAATTTAACCAAATCATTAAAATGGTCAACATGACTCCTCATAATCTGCTGACCCTACCAAACATCAAGGAAGCCTTCTACTTTTTTCCGTTTCACTCACTCAATAATTCACCATTATATGAGTGTGCCCCTGAAGAGCAATAAATACATCCCATGTAGAAATTATGATTACATGACCACCTTCAAATATATCAGTCACGATCCTTCAAAAAAACATAAAAAACACGATCCATAACATCTTATGTAGTTCCCAAATACCTAAAGAACCATCCAACCTTCTAAAGCCACGACACACCATTTAATGGTCCTGTATATGCATATATGAACCCGGCGATAGAATGTTCCTGGATCCTATATACTATTATGATTTTTGACAGGTCCAATGAATGGGTGAGACTTCTTAGAAACCTTTGTGCCCTTTCTAGGTTTCACACTCTAAACAAAATAAAATAAAAACTAAATCCACATAAAATGAAAAATCATCCAATTGATATTTCAAAACAAACACCATGATCATAAAGTAATATATCATAAAAGAAAATAAAATAATTCAAATATCAACCTAACCCCCCCCCCCCCAAACAACACAAAACATGATGGGATCCTTATTTTTAAATCCACCATTTTAAAATTAAACCATTGTGAAATCAAAATCATATTACATTTACAAAACCATCAAAACTGAAAAAAAATCCCATTTTAGATGAAATTTTCCCATTTCAATTCCTGCAAGATCAGAAAAATTCCTTCTTATCCACTTTTGTATGAAAAGAAAAACATTACCCTCTATTTTAATACACTTCCTATTATAAAAATGGTAACTTTTAAAAATAAAAATACTTTCCCGAAATCATATCATTTTCAAGGAAAATTGAAAATAAATTATATTCTCAAATTAAACTCACTCCATCCAAAATCATTCCATCATGTCAACTAAACCAATATACCTGAAATGGGGAACTAGTATTCATGAATAACTCGACCACATGGTTTTAAAGATCTGACACAAAACATGCACTAATCAATGAAAGTATATAAATTCGTTCACTCGGGATCTATATGGTCAATATTCTCTGTATGATCACTATGTATAAATGTATCACTTTTATTGAAATCCCCCAACATTCACAATCTCGTTGAAAAGAACAGTAATATGATAAAACAAAAACCAAAAAATGACTCAAAACCTTACTACCCTTGGATATACAATTCATTTCACTAGTAGTGGTGATTAAGAAACAATAAATCCCATAACTCTTGGGTCCTGATAGTCCTATCCAAAATAATCCTAGAACACTAAATAAAAAGGCTTCCTGTGATACAATTTTATCCTGAACCAACCCAAGTGAACCACAAACTAGTCACCTTAGTTAGCCTGAACCATTTTAGAGAGTATTTGTTGATCTACTTGAGAAGGAAACTAGTAGAATGTATCAAATATACTAAATTAGGATTGAGTTATCCCATAATTTGTAGGAAAATAAATAAGTGAAATTATAACCAGAAAATATACACTGTAATTGGAAATTAAATAATGAACTACTACATGTACCTGTATGTGACATCATGGGAATCCTCCATCCATATAACTATACTCACACCATGATATGACTAGGTATGGGTAGAACCCAAAACTAACAATTGTAAATTAATGTACGTGTGAGAATAAATATTCTAAACATGTATTCCAAAATAAGAACCACACCATATGCCATAACATTAAATTGAAAACCATTTAAAGATTGTTTTAAAATAAGATATATTAAAAACAGTGTTTTATAAACTTTTTACGAAAACAAATAATAATTTTTTTTAAAAATACATTTTTAGTTTTATTTCTAAAAACATTTCCAATGAAATAAAAATGTACGATAAAAAAATTCATATAATGAATGAGATGATAAAAAAAGGACTATAGATAAAATAAGGTAAAAAATCATATCATCATGTTCTAAAAAATAGGGTCATGTAAAACATATATTCCATGTTTTTGTAAATAAAGAAAAAAGGAAACAAATATGAGGGGATTTTATAACAAAGTATATAAAATAGAGTAAAATGAGAGAGAAAATGATGGGCAATCTCTAAGTTGATAGGATTAATGGGGACTAAGGATCCTCATATCCTAAGTGATCAACCATTTATGTGAAATACTTATCTATTTACCAAGCTAAACATTCCCCATATTCATAGATTAGTTAGTGTTCTATAATAATAATGCATGGTAGGGTGGGTCATACCTAGAACACTTTCCCAAGTCTTCCATCATAGATAACCTGGACTCGCATGTGTTCTACCAAAATCTGGGACACATATGAGAGGTTTTATTTAAAAATAAAGTACTAAACACATATCAATGAGATTCCAATAAAAAAAACATTTAACCTCTATGTATAACCAACAGAAAGTACTTATTATAAAACCGGTCCCACATTCCAATCACATCAATCAATGTCTAACATTTATATAAATTTTTAGGCTTCCATTAGAGTACATCATACTTTTTAGAAAGAAATAGAAACTTTAAATTGAGATTTAGATATTTAGAAAAAATAATTGATCATTTAGAGAACCACTATTAATCCGTTAAGAAACCAAATCAGGGCAATACGACTTTATTGAAATCTAGATGAAAAGACAAAACATTTTTTGGTGTCTCAAATTAACATAACTAAATCCATTTGAAAACCCCCAAAAATACATTTCATGTTTAATATTTCAGAAAAAAATTAAAAAAAGATTTTATAAAAGGAACCCATGTTCTAAATACATGGAAACAATATAACTGAATTAATAACCCAATTCAATTAATCAATAAAAAAATCTATAATATATATACATAAAGATACAAAAAAAGTTGTTCTAAAAGATAAAAACTGATGGAATTCAATTTAATGTATCAGAAATTAAGAAACCTACCTTAAAACATGTTTTTTTGAAGATAAACACTTTCCACTTACACACATATACACTGTTATAAATATATTTGAACACATAAAACCAATTTATTTATTCACATTTCCATGAGAGAATACATTTAAAGGGGGTATATATATCGGAATTTATGTAGATATGTATGAATATATATATATATTATTTTATTTGTTTATGTATCTCTAAAATTTACATAATTTAACACATTCTACTAACATTACATGTATGGGTTTCGAATCACCTCCCACAACACCATGAAATAAGAGAAAACCATAAATAACACCGTAAAAGGGTTAGGGTTTTGTCTAGGTGAAAACACTATAAGGGAGAAATGAAACCAGTTAAATATGGAAAAAATAAAAAGGATGATAGGAGGAGAATGTTACATGATATAATCTCACCTAAATTCATGAATAAAATCAGACAACATATTGAATATGAATTAAGAGGGTGAGGTTGGGTAGAGCCCTATTCAGTTGTCGGTCATGATGAAAAGGGAAAGTGGAGGGGTTAAATTACCATAAAATAAAATGGTTATAGATATATGAAAAATAAAAATAATAATAATAGTAACAAAATAAAAATTATAACATCTTTTTTATTGAATGGTAATGAAACATGTTCAGGCTGCAGGATCTTCCAAACCATGCACCAACAATCTGGTGACAACTTTCTGAGGTCCCTTGAGCCTTACGGGTATGGTGAATTGTAGTGTCCCTAACAATGTGTTTTAGATAGACTCATTATTGGGGTAAATTTTCTGAAATGGGATTCCAAAAAATTTCCACTAAACATGCTTGAACCATATTACATAATCTTACCTCCAAAAACTCTTAATCTTGGGAAAACATCTATACAATTATGGAATACATGAAGAACCAATAAAAATGAATAACACTGAAAACCACACATAAGGTGTGAATTTAACCCTTACCATAAATCTATTTAAACTACTTTTTCAATAATAATAACTCTAATAGAGCCATTTGGTATGGGTTTTTTGGAAATTAGATTATCTTCATTAACTAATTAAATAGTGAAATCAACCTCATGATCTAAGATAACTTATAGAATGTCTTCCTGAAATATGTCTATATATTCATTTACTCTTGGAACAACACTAATATATCGAATTTATTTTATTTCAAAATTATAATAAAGATAAAACCACTATTGTCCCTAATCATTTTCTCAGCTTCTAGATATGTTATATATGTTATGAATTCATAATTATATACAATGACAATATCACTTTAAAATTGGAATATAATGTAATTATCTCAAGAAACTAAAGAATACAAAAACACTAAATCAGAAAATAAATTTTCATAATCAAAGTAAACATGTTGAGTAAATTTCCCAACTTAATTTGATGGTCCTACATATCCTAAGGTAGTAAAACATAACATTTTAAAACCCTTCTACTTATATTCATGATTTTTACCTTCCTTCATATTTATCTTTAGAAACATAATATCATAATGGCCCATATTGTTACAATTTTAACACGATTCTACCTAATTATAATTATTTTCTAGACCATTAAGATAACCTTTTTCTTTTTATTCATGAGATATATGTTCCATATTACCACGCAATAATAAAATCCAATATTATATGAGTCACTCTCATGTATTTTTCATAAAAAGAATTTCAAAAAATGTAAATTTAGTCATCTAAACATCATATTTATTTGATTGGAGTTTCCTAATAATTCCCACTTAGAATTATTCCTATCCTAGTTTTATAAAATCTATCAAACACAATATTTAATTACCAATCACACTCAAAAAATTTCCCATATATTTTAAATTAATGAGATACTAATTGTCTCATTAAACATGTTTTCCCTCCTGAGTAAAACCTGTCAATTTTTCTATCATGGTCCATAATTAAATTTTGTACATAAATAGAAAATCTGGTAAGAAATTAATTCATAGGTCAAATAAATATCCACCTTCTATTAAATCAGATAAAAAATACTTTATATCCTATGTTTCACAACCTTAGGAAAATTTTTATAAAGGATAAGTAATTATAATATAAATAACTACATGAAACCAATATCATCTTTCCCATTTTTATTTTTATCCACTAATTACTAAAGATCATATTCTTCATCAAAATGATAACAATGATGAATTATATTTAATTATTTAGAACAAAAAAAATAATCATATAACTTTTCTATATAATTGATCCTACATTTGAATACCATTGGGTATATGATTCCACCAAATGTGAGAGAGTGTCGTTTCATTAAATTATACACCCAATTCATGTTCCTCTTTGTAGATTTTGATCACTCTCTACCATGAGTAAAAATATTAATATCTTATATCAACTGAGTTAACACAACTACAAATTGTATTTTTCCAATTCGAAGGATTCTAGGATACTAATTCAAAAAGATATTATCATTCTGATTCTATTCCAACAACATTTAAAATTATTTCTTATATGGGAAACCGTTAATAAATATACATAAATTAAATAAAGAAATATTTAATCTCTGAATTACTTCTCAGGAATATGAATTGAATATATTAATAACTCATAAATTAAATATCTTAATATCATCCAAATATATTATTTTTGATAAACATTTTTTAGATAACTACTATAAAGACCAATAATTTTTAAAACCCAGAATTTTTACTATAATAGTGGTAAATGAATTTCATTTCATTCCTAGGACCATTATTTTTATAGTTTTATAGAATTAGGGAAAACAATATTACATATAAAACATTTAATATATAATTTTTATAATTCCAATAAATATCCATTTTCCCATTAGAAATTGGTTCCTTATATTTGAACACTTTTTTAAAAAAAAATTAACTTATTTAATGATGAATCCCAATAGAAAAAAGGTTGATATTACTATAGTTAGAACACATATTTATATCCAATGAAAACAATGGAATAAATCTGTATTTAAAAAATCCTTGTATGATATATAAAATGAAAATTAAATATTTTGTATATTTTAATAAAAATAAAATCCATAAGAGATATTTCTATTTGTCATAATAAATTTGGAACTACAATATTTATTTGCTCATTATGAAACCATTATTAAAGACAAATTTTTTTAAAAACATTTCATATATAAGAATTATCGAAAAATTAATATCATAAGAGTTTCTTAGACATTGTGATAACCCAACAAAATAATTTCTTAAAAAAACACAAATCCCTTAAATGGGTCATAAAAGTTCATAAAATAAAATCTTGTTTTCCAACATTTTGAAATAAAAAAAATTTACATAAACATGTATTTTTTTATAATTAATACTGTATATAGGTTCCATAGGACAAAATATTCATATAATCTTTATAGGAACCCTTACATGTTCCCTTATAAAATGAATAACATACTCTGATAATTCAATCAGAATTATCTAGAGAAATAAATTGTTACTCTAAGAATAAGAGAGCTATATGAGATTGTCCATCATCATAAACAAAATAAATGGATGAAAACATGCATAAGACACATTAATCCTTCATGTTCATAAAAAACTATTAAATATTATATTGAAAATATATGATAAAAAACATTTTCCTGTCATATAAAAAAAGGATAAAAATATTTTTCATTAGAAACACATAAAATTAAAATTTTCTAAAATAACTAGGACTATAATTCACTTTTAAAAAATTAGAATTTTATAGGAATATATTAAGATAATTATAGTCATGATGGTGCGTAATTAAATTCATATTTCTTAGGTTAACAAAAATATCCTTTTCAAAGATTTAATGAAAACCCTTATAAAAAATGATAAATTTTTTTTTATAAAGTAATGTTTGAAAAATAATATTTATTTTAAAATGATTTTAAAAATATTTTTGAGTTTATTATTTAAATTATGGAAACATTTTACTAATTGTGGATATAGAGGAAGAATGTTTTAAAACATTTAAAATAATTTTTTAAAGAATGATAACTTAAGTTGCGTCTACATCACCATGTATATTCTTTAACAAATATATATTATAATTATAATATTAATTAACATGAATAAAAAAATCTATAAGTATTATCCCATTATCACAATCCTATTTATTACATTTAATACCTTGTATTAAATAGTTACTAAATAACTTAGGTTTATGTTGGAAATTTTGAAGACATTCAATTCATATTACCAAGTAAATGGTGCATAGATTATGGTATTAAATTTCATGGTTCAATAATATCTACATTATTAATTAGGAAAATATTTTAATTTTTATATGTGAAATAAAATATTAAACTCATCCATGGATGTAGTATATGAAAAATGAATTGCATGGCTTCAAAGTGATCATAGTCCACATGCATGCATGAGAAACGTTTTCATTTTCCAATGGTAGGTAGGGTAAAAGGTTTTTAATATATTAAAATTAATGTGCAATAATTATTTAATTATTATCATTTATATTCATCAAATAAATCAAAACTATAATCCATTTTGGTGGTGATGAAATAATTGAACACATTTTCTCATCATGGTTGTATTCCATACATGCATACGAGTTATGTATTAATTTACTATATGACATAAAAAGAGACAAAAATGTTTAATCCATAAATAAAGTTAAATTTTTAAAAATTTAGTATACTTATAATTACTCCTAATCATGGTTATAGAATATATTATGGCGGTTTAATAGTAATTAAGCATAAAAACACTCAGTTAATATTAATACCTATTCTTTGGAAAACCAACTTTATCTTAAACGTTAAGAATTATTGTTTTTTATTTTGGTGAAAATAGAACCTATAAGATATTTTTAGGTATATTAGGAATTATGTTTATAAGGGATTGGTATATATTATAGGATTATATTATGTGAATAATAGAAGAGAGTGGGTGCCTTTTATAAGTGATGGGAGTGGAACAATACTATTTCTTTTTGAGTTTTTAAATAACATACGACATTATTAGTTATATATTGGTAAATATTATATCTCATTTAGAGTATCATGATATAAATAATATTCTACGATAATATTTAACATTTCATTTTGTCAAATTATCACTTAGTTTTAAACTAATTTTGCATATTTTTCTCTTTACCATGGTGGAATATTTGTACTATGTATACTATTAACTAAGACAAAAAAATATTTTTTTCATTATTTAAGTTTGTAATTTTTAATAAAAATATGAAATACAATAAAAAAATATTTTTTTCCATAATTCATTGAAATTAAATTTAACATATGTTTTCAAAACACAATGGAAAACATATTTTAAATCTATTTTCAAGCCACAAATTAATTTATAAGAAAATAAATCATAATGTTTCTTCTTATGTAATTAATTATAAAAAAATAAATAAAATGTTGCTAATATTACATTAAAAAAACCAGAAAACAATAGGTATTTTTAAATTATTTTAAATACATTTTGTTTTCAATAAAATTATTATTTATCAACAATCACCTAAAATGAAATATTTTTAAAATTCCCAAAAATTCCCCTATTAGTTTTTTGATATAATTTTATAAATAATGAATCTCATTTTATAAATTTAAATTTCCAAAATTTAGAAATATATATAAAAAATTAAATTATATAACACACATAAAACACTTTAATTAGATTAATAGTATTACATTGTTTTATTGGATAAATAAAAAAAATTATTTTAATGAATGTGGATCAATAAAATATAAAAATAAATATTAATAAGATATGAAGCTAATTTATTATGAAAAATACCTAGGATTTCACACCATTAACTAATTCATAACAATATATCAATGATAATAAATATAAAAAAATGCCAATATTTATTTGAAAGTTTATATAAATGAATATAATTAATGTGAAAAATATTATTGTTGGTCAGATAGATATAATGAAAACAATCGAAATGATGTATATTTAATTAAAATAACTCATATCTCATGTTTATACAAATATAATTTAAAATTATGCTAAAGTAATTTAAAAAATAATAACATATTTTGGACAAGTGTTATCCACCAAATTAATTGATTCTGTGTGTTAAAGAAATTTATACCTAGAGAATGGTTGGAAACAATTCAAAAAATTAGGGCCATATAAGTACATAGGGTATTCATGTATATATATATTTTTTTGAAATCAACATTCATTAATATATTACTTTAAATATATATTTACAATAAAAAATAAAAACTATTTCTTATTCATAAATGTAAGAATAATGTTTTATATTTAATGAATGAATTGGATATGATGAAGTAAGAAATTAGGGAATGGTATTTAAAAAATTATCAATGACTTGGAAATCATATATTATAAAGAATGGAATGTGATCATAAACTCTATGACAATATGTATAACGATCAACAGATGATGGGACTCATTTTTTGAATTAAATGTTTTTTGGGGAATCAAACTAATCTCAATTTATGAGTTTGTATAATTAATGAGGTTTTACTTTAAAATAAAATTAATAAATAATGGATATATTCTAGTAATTTTAATGTGATAAATGGAAGGTATTTAAAATTTATTTCCCAATTCAATTGTGATAATGATTCTCAAAAATGATTTAGAATTTATGATTCAATGTTAATGAATGAATTAGTTGTTATGAAAATAACATTTCTAATAAACGATGATGTATAAAAGGTCGATGTAAGAAAGTAGAGGTAGATCATTAGGAAACAAATATATATTACAATGAAAGGACCTAATATTTTGTTCTCAAATTTTCAGTATATTAGGTAAAAAATTCTCAATAGAAAAACATTATTAAATAGTAAATTCAATTCCTTAGTTAGTTAATGGAAAAGTATATTTTGTTTTATTTTATCTTCAAACATCATATAAAATGTTACGAGGATTTTTGGATGTGGATAGAGACAAATCAATTGATTATTTAAAATTAATATGAGGTATTGCATTTTATATGGGAGATTTGTGTGCTTGTTTCCTTGGAATGGGAAAAGATTTTATTTAACATAGTACTGAGGAAGCTGAAATCATCTCAGTTAATCAAGAATGTACATAAATACTATAAATGAATAACTTGGATGGGGATATCATAGTCTAATTAAAATCTCTTATTTAAATAAAATAATATAACTCAAGTCTTATTAATATCAGATAATATCCTAGATATCACTCTTGAAAATATAATATCGACATCAAATTGAAAATTAATAAATGGAAGTTCAATAAAGTGATAGTAAAGTTATATAATGTATCTACACAATGTAATTTTGAAGTAATTAAGTATTAGTAACTACCCAATGAAGCATTTTCGAAACATTAATTGGCTATTATATTCTAACTGTCGTTATCTAACTAGAGTGTTAAAATAACCCACCTTACCACTATGGTGGGTATTGTTGCACTCATTTTTATATGATTTATAATCGTCAACAAGTTGTTCATGGAATTTTATGTTATATGTAATTGTATAATTTATTTAGTTTTTAAAACATTCTTTAGAACATAAATTGAAGATTACAATTTATTTTTTTCATCAAAGGATGATATATTGGTGAATTTCATGAAGATATGTTATTAGTACTTGGCTGATATTATTTGGGGATGTTATTGAAAAATTTGTAGCATTAACATGATAAATTATGGTTATAAATCATTCCCTTAAAATTTATTATTCATTGGGACACATGTTCAAAAAATATAATGATAGTTTTTTGTATCAAGGAGGATTTTTGTTCCTTTATAGTATGTGGAGTCATATATTGGGAAGACTGATATGGTGTTTTCATGGGATGTTTTTTTGTTTAATTAATATTCATTCCTATTGTTACTCATAAAATCTTTGAAATAATTTTTACTTAAACATTGAAAAACATATATAAATAAAATAGGTTCGATGTTCTTTTTTGTTTTTAAGGAATACTATTTTGTTCGGTGAAGTGTTTAACATTGTCAATAATCCCAAATGAGATGATTGTTAGAAATGATAGTTCTTTATATTTTTTTGGTATTTTTATTATAAAATGAATGGTTAATATTAGGTAAAAACTTGATTAATTAAGGAAAATAATTTTCATGGATTTCTAAGAAGTTTGGGGAATAATAACAATTTCTAGGGATGAAGGAAATAAATTATTAATTAATGGAGACTATTATATAGTGATATGCATTTTCACATTGTAAAAATAACCACATTGAAAATTAGTAAGCAACTATATGGATCAAGATGAAGAAAAATGATGTGAATAGGATAATCATTCTAATATAGACTTTCCAAATCATTTAATTGGATGGATCACCATATTAGAGGCTTATATAATTTAAATATATCTAAATATGATTAAAATTTTAGGAATCTTGAATTATAAGACATGGGTCCCAACACAAAACTGAAGGTCATGTGATAAATAATATATAAATGACATAGTGAGATTGTTGTCAAAACCTAGTCTTCATCTTCATAATAGATATCTTTTCGTTAATGGTTTTATAGTGAAAAGATATGTTATTAAAATATAATTTCTTAATGAATCAACCCAAATAAAATTTTAGAGTTTCAAGTATTAATTTTTTTTCATTTTTATGGATGTTTGAATTTCATAATTATGATTGTGTTTATGCTATAACATAGTCGAGTCTGGTAGATTTATTACACTCAATTGTTTCAATAACATTGGGATTTTTTGAAATATGAATTTAATAAAGATAATTAATATTATAAAGAAATTTATGGTTGAATTATCATACCATTATCAATGAAAATTGATGACCATAAAAATGGGAATAATGATGAATTTATCTTGAAAAAAATAATATCCAAGAAAAATATATAAATATATACATATTTATACAAATTTTGATTATTATTAATTTGAAATTAGAGAGGGAAAGAGATATATTCCATAAATTATATTTTTTATGTGATATAAATGGGTCGTCCTTATGATTCATAACATTCATTTGAGGCATTTCTATATTTTATTTTGTTGAATATTTTTTCACTACCTTAAATAGTATGTCTAATATCTCCATTACTTTTTTGTTATTATTTAAGTAACTCTTTCACAATAAATTGTTTGGGGTTGAACATATGGAAGAAATATATAATCATGATGAAGAATTAAATCCTAAATTTTAATGCATTAGTGTATGATTGAAATAGCTAAGGAGAATTCTAAGGACTACATAAATACTCTTACATGTGAGAGTAGTTACAAGAGAGTGTGTATTGTTTACATTAGGCGGATACACCATGGAAACTAATGTTCTAATCAACATCATCATTAACATATTGAGTTTTTTAGCACTCTATCGGTAGAAAATTTATATTTTTTATGAATAAATATTAAATTGATGTAGTGGAAACCATTTAGCTAGAATGTACCTTGACTAACATTCTTGTAATTATTTTCATGCATACTTGAAAATTCCAAAAGGCTTAAGAGGCATCATCATTATAAGGTATCACTAGTGCAGAAAATTTTTGTTATGTCGGTTTTTTTCAAATTTTTAAGTCAGTTTTTGTCCGACGTTGTTATAGGAGACGTTATAATATTTTTTACGTTGGTTATTTTAAAACCGACATAACAAACATAAATCTGAAGTGTTTTTCTCGTCAGTTCCTAAAAAGCAATGGAGAAACACTTCAGAGTCATGATTTTTTACATTGGTTTTTAGAAAACTAATGTGTTATATAGTTTATTACATCAATTATATAATAACTAACATAATAAACTATGCCTCTAAAGCATTTTTTATATTGGTTATTAGAAACCCAATTTGAAAGACAAGTTTCTCACGTCACTTATGAAAATAACTGATGTGATAAACCAGTCTGAGAAGCATTTCTCTCAAATTGGTTATTGTTCAAATGAAATGAAAAAATATATACTACATAAATTATTAAATAACTGATGTGATAAAGCATATCCATGTATTTATTATGCCAGTTATAACATAACCAACATAAAAACCAATTTTTTTTAATAAAATCATTTAGCCATTACCTTAATCTCCCAAAGGAGAACAGAAACAAGTAGAAAAAAGACAAAAACCATACAAGAATACATACTAGGAAAATATCAGAACTTGTCCAAAACAAGAAGAAGCAGAGCAAAATTAAACATTCATATACATAACATTAAAAACATACAATTTCAAAAAGAATAACCTAGAACCCCAAGGACAATAGCCAACCCCATGAAAAGTCCCCACCCTACTAGACAACCCCCACCCCAAAGACACACTCCCACCCCTGGAAGCCCCCCACCCCTATAGACCCCCCTGAATAGCCCCCCCCCCCCTGGGACACCCCCTTCCCCCTTGAATATCCCCCACCCCCTAGACACCCCTATCCCCTAGACACCGTCCAACCCCTGGGACAGCCCCCACCCCACTGGACACCACCACACTCCACTGGACAGCCCCCACCCATTGGACACCCACCGACCCCCTGAACACCCCAACCCCCGGGACTCCCCAACCCCCTTAGACACCCTCACCCCCTAGACACCCCACCCACTGGACACCCTCCACCCCATAGACAGCCCCCACCCCCTTGACAGAACCCCACCCCAATGGGGAGCCGCCACCGACTGGACACCCGCTTGACCCCCTAGACATCCCACCCCTACCCCCTGGGAAATCCTTCCTGGAATACCACTACCCCCTTGGACACCCTCACACACCTAGACAGCCCCCACCCCCTGGACACTATCCCACCCCACAAGACAACCCCTACCCCCTAGACACTCACCCACCCCCTTGGACACCCCCCCTATACAACCCCCACCCCCTGGACCCCCCCCCCCCACACACACCCTGGACAAATCCTAGATATCCCCCACCCCCAAAATATCTTCCATCCCCCTAGATACCCTCCCACCGCCAGGACACCCCCCAACCAACCTAGAAAACTCCCCCTAGAAACAATCCCACCACCCTAGACACCCCCACCCCCTAGACACCCGCACCCCCTGGACAGCCGCCAACCCCTGGATAGCCCCCTCCCATTGGGATAGCCCCCACCACACTTGAAAACCCCCACCCCTAGACACCCCACCCCTGGATAGCCCCCACCTCTAAGGTCTTCACCCACCAGTATACCCCCCCCCCCCCGAACACCCGCCCACCCCTGGACACCCCCACCCCCTAGATAGCCCCACCCATTGGACACTCATAAACCCCCTAGAGAGTCTCTACCCCTGAATATCCCCTCAAACCCCTGCACACCCCCACCCCCTAGACACCCCACACCCCTAGACACACCCCTATCTGTTGGGCAAAAATCCCTCAAGGTAACATTGCAGTATTTTTGAGTTGATTGTGTTTGTTGACAAAGCAGGTTTCCATGGAGAATTGTCGAGTTCCCGAGAAGTTGTTGACATTATATGTTGACAAAGAACTATGAAAAAGAAAAGGACGATCTGGAGGCGGTACAAAAGAGCAGTACAAGGTGGCGCCGTTTCCCAGTGTTTGCCAAATTTATGGGCCTGAAAATCGCCAATGGAAAAGGGAGTGATATGTTGTTGGCAAAGGTTGATGAGAGAGAAATGAAGGAGGTGCGCGGAAACATTAAGCGTGGCGCGCAAAATTAGCGGGTTGCGCGAAATCATGAAGTATGGCGCGCAAAATTAGTGGGTTGCGCGAAATCTTGAAGTGTGGCGCGCAAAACAGCGGGTTGCGCGAAATTGTATTTCGCGCAAAAGATGTTTCAAGGCCGAAATCTTGAAAATCGGTAAAGGCATGAGGCGCGCGAAATTTTGGAGGCGTGCGTGAAAAATTTAAGTGGTGCGCAAAATAGCGGATGAAGTATTTCGCGCAAAAGATGTTTTGAGGTCCGAAGCTCGGAAAATGGCAAAGGCATGAGGTGCGCGAAATTATGGAGCAGTGCGCGGAAAATGGTTGTGCGCAGAAGATTTTTATTTCGCGATCAAAGCGGATTACGCGCTCAAGGAGGGTTTTTCGCGCGGGGTCGATTTTGCCTATAAATATGAAGTGACCCTCCTCCATTCAGGAGAGCTCAAGACATAGAAAATACCCGAGCTCTGGTGCGCGAAATTGAAGTTAGAAAGGGTGTTGCGCATAAACTTAAAGTTTGCGCGTAAAGTCAGCTGTTGCGCGAAAAGCTCAGGCTGCGCAGAAAGTTGGTGTTGGCGCGTAAAAGGAAGGTTGTGCGAAAAGTGGATTTCGCGCAAAAGTAGTGAATTACGCGCAAGGCAGTTTCCAGGCTGCACGTAATATTTGGAGGTTGCGCGAAAAAGGAATTTCGCGCAAACCATAGAAATTGCGCGCAAGACACCGTAAGGGTTGCGCGTAAAAATTGAGGTTGCCTGGTACATCCGGTGCAAAGTGAGATTCATCTACGGGTGAAAGTTGGACTTCAACAGAGCATCTACATACAGAGAAAGATGCATTCCTTAATGGAAATGAAGAGACCTACAGGTCTATAAACTGTGAGTGAATCCCTTCCAAGAGCAGTGAGATTAGGAAGAGGAAGAAGGTGATCCTCTCCACCGGCAGTGAGCCAGAGAGAGAGAAATAGGGAGTGACCCTTGGGAAAGCAGTGAGCTGACCCTAAACCTTGTAAAGGCAGTGAGCCTGGGCATAGAAGTGATCTAGCCCGAACATTGTAATCCACAGCTAGTGAAGTCTAGTGGAATTTGGTACGAACCGGCAACTTGTCGGCGTATGCTCCTTGGACGTAGACCTTAGCGGTGAACCAAGTAAAAATCTCTGTGTCTGCCTGCTTACTTTCATGCATTGCATTCAAAGCATCATCATCAGGTAAAGGAGACAAGTGATCATAGTAACCACACAAGTTCAAACAAAGTGACCCTTGTAAAAAAGAGGTCAAGATCCAGTGGGGCAGGAAGAACTTGAAAAAGAATATCCATACCCTGATTCACCCCCCCCCCCTCTCAGGGTATATAGGCCCCTATTGGCCCTAACAATTGGTATCAGAGGGATAAGTTGCTTTTATCAGATTTTTTTGCTTCGACATAGTGTAGTCGATCTGTGTGGTTGAAGATACATTTTTCTATTATCTCTCAATCTTCCATGGGAAAAGGAAAAGCATCAAAGAAGAATCAGAAGTCAGGTAAATTCCCTCAGTGTGGAAGTGTTTTCAGAAAAAGTGTGATTCAACTAAAAGAATCAAACAGCTTACTGAAGGAAGGTCTGGATGAATCTGATAGGGAAAAGATTGATTCACTCAATCATGATGTTGGAATGAGTGAAGTACATGAGAATCAGAGTGATGCTGAAACAGAAGAAGAAATTGAAGGAAGAATAGACATGCGAGCTGAGTTGGAGGCTGCTCTTGAGGAGATAGATGTTTGGAGAGCAAAAACAAAGAAATCCAACAAAGTTGTTCATGATTCCAAACTCTACATGCAGCAACAGGAAGAAGAGAAGTCAGAGTTGATGGAAGAAATTGAGAAACTCAAGTTATCAACACGAGAGAACTCAGAATCGGTTAGTGAGTATAAGATTAAGATTGAAGAACAGAAAAGGGAGATTGATGACTTGAACAGAAATGTGAAAGATCAATTCAAAAGCATCGAAGAACCTAATATTCCAAGTGACGTTGGAAACACTGAAGAAGCCAAATCTAAATATATCTGGATCAAGGGATTGGAGATTGAGGTCAACAAGTTAAAAGGCTTAAATCAAAGGCTTATTGATATAGTTACTGACCTAACAGAGAAGAATGATTCAAATGCTGAAGAGCTGGAGAAGATGGCTAGAATGAAAGGAAAACAAAAGGCTGGTGATTATGAAGAGAGTCAAAAGTCAGATGAAGTACAGAATCTTAAAGCCAGAAATAATGATCTAGCAGCACAGTTGTCTGCCGAATTTTAGAAGAATCAAAGGCTACAACAAGAGAATACATATTGCTCTGACTCTGTCAGTCAAGAAAAATTGAAGGTAAAGGAGCAAAATGACATGGTTGATAAGCTGAAGCATGAACTGGAAGATGAGGTGAGTAGAGGGAAGCTTCTCAAGGAAGAACTTGATGTCCAACTTGAATCAAGGGATATGAAGATTCAAAAGTTGGTAGAAGAGCTAGAATCAGTCAAGAAGGAAATAGAGAAGTCTAAATCCAAAGGAAAGCCTAAAATGAAGGATGCCTTGCATTTACTATTTGATCATCCGTCGACAAGTGATGATAAAATGAAGAACAGATATGCTATTTCTGAAGAGAAACAACAGAATATTTTCTCAGCTCAAAGACCAGAAAGTTTCGGAAAAGCTGGTATTGGATTTGATGAATCACCTCCCACGCATGATAAGAAGAGAGCCGTGAACAGTTCTAGGAGTGGAGAAAAACCATTAGGTGCTGGAGATAGGCCCAAGAGGCTCGTTACAAAAAGAAGTGACGACATGTGCTATTTCTGTGGGATTCACGACCACACATCAAGCTTCTGTCCAGAGGCTCAGGAATACATTTTGTATTGTGAAAACAGAAAATGTACAAAATCTGAGAATAAAATGAAGCGTCATGAGAAATCAGAAAGAAGAGTCTCTCAAAGGAAAGAATTTGTTAGATGCTATTACTGTGGAAGAATGGGACACACCATGAGTATGTGTCAGGAAGCTCAAGAGCTCAATTTTAGAGGAAGAAATCAAGCTACATCAACATCTCGACATAGAAATGATGAAATGAGGGATGTCTTTGATGGAAGATGTTTCATATGTTCTGATCATGGGCATTTGGCCTGACAGTGTAGCAAGAAGAATGCAGGGAAGGAAAAGAAACGTGAAAGGAGATTCCCGACTCTAGTAGTGTATAATGAGAAATCATACACTGGAAGACAAGGTGTTAAATTGTAAAATAGGCTTAGAGCCTCAGGGGATTCACATGGAGCTGAACGAAAGGTGCCTCAGTTACCTCCTCTGTCACACTCACAACCTCTCTCTAAGAAAGAACATGACCAAATCTGGAAGGAAAAGGGAGGAAACGCTACAGTTGTGAGTAAGGAGAAAGTTCGTTCAGTGGAGGACCCACCACCAATGAAAAATAGGGTGGCGACTCATAAATCTGATAAAATGCAGATAAACAAAGAATGCATTGAAAAATTTGCAAGTCGTGTGCCACAACAAGCAGTGGAGAAAAGAGAAAGACCCTTGCAATGGCGGAAGAATCAAGGGATGATGGAAAGAAAGGAGATTCCTCCTCATAGAAAAAATAAAGAAAAATGGAATTTTAGTAGAACATCAAAGATGGAAATGTGTACTAGTGGGTTTAAACCCCAAATGGTGAGAAAGGACAGGCCTACTGAACCTTCATATCAGAAAAAGACTCAGCATGTAGGTAATGAATGCTTAGTCATATGGCCAGAGCAGTTGAAGTTGGCCAGGCAGCTGGAGGAAGCACGAAAGGAATGTGATGCGCTCCATGAAAAAATCAAAGGGTTGACCCATCAAGATCAACCACTATCCTCATCTTGGGGATTCAAGAAAAACCCCTCTCCCTATATATTTAAATGCTATTAACTGATGATTCATGTGTTTCGGGTTTTAGGGAGATACGATCCATGGGGTAGTGGCATCTAAGGATGCGAAGTGGAGAAGTGATTTGCTCTAGAATTTCAATTGATTCAAATCAGGTACTAGAGTTGATGAAGAAAGGGAGGAACAGAGCACAATAGGAAGTGATTTTGTTATTAACTTTATCTCTTGTTTCCTACACTGAGTTTCAACTTCGTAGGCTTAGAGATTTTGTTAATGGCTCAAATTTGAGTGGAAGATGAGAACAAATGATGCAGGAGGAAAAGACGTGTTATGGGTCTAAACTGTTGGGCCTAACAACTGGAAGAGTTGCATAACACAGGGGGAGCATTCTATATCCAAATCAGATTTAAGATCCATCACTGCAATAATTGGATGACTCGGCTCAGGTGTTTCCTATTGAGGGAAGAAAGAAACACAGGGAGAAGCAGCAATATCAATGCATTTCATGCTTATCTATTTTCTCTAACAATATGGTATCAGCTGACTGTTTTCAGGATACCAAGAAGCTGCAAGAGAAAATCAAAGGCGTCTCAACAAAAATCTGAGAAACTTAGCTGAAAGAAATGAAGCCACTGAAAAATGAGTCAGTGAACAACTTCCTGATGGAAGTATTGAGGAAGAAAGCAACATAGGGAGATCAGAAGTGGCTTATGCTGATTCAGAAGAAGACACCAATGATGAACATGAAAGTGTCTAGTTTGTGAGTACAAGGAATTAAAAATCCTCATCTGCACAACAGTCAAAGAGTTGAGCTGAAATTGACATGCAGAATGTCATTGGTGATTAGTTATCTCTAGCTCAGACAAGGAGAATTAAATCACTACAGAAAACATCTTTTATATCTCAGGTTGAGCCGAAATGCTTTGCGGATGAAACTGAAGATGAAAACTGGGATCATACCATGGATGAAGAGATAGATCAGACTTGAGAAGAATCAGACGTGGGAGATTGTTTCGAGGCTAGATGATAAAAATGTCATCAGAAAAAAAATGGGTCTATCAAGACAAGATGAATGAACATGGCATGATGATTCGGAACAAAGCACGACTGATGTGCAAAGGAGACTCCCAGATAAAGAGTAATCAAAGGATGATGAGGATGGCAAGGCATTTAATATCACAGAATACAGGCAAATCATTGGAAGTCTGTTGTACTTAACCGCAACAAAGCCTGATATTGTTTTCGCCACATGCCAAGCAGCGAGATATCAGAGAAATCCCAAGGAAAGTCACATGCTTGCAGTGAAAAGAATACTTCGGTATATCAAGGGCACGGTGGACTTTGGCTTGACATACAACGACAAATCTCAGACAGGGTCATTGGGATATACTGATGCAGACTGGGCTGGTTCAGCAGATGATAGAAAATCAACATCAGGTGGTGCTTTCTATCTTGGTGGATTGTGTATTTCTTGGCTAAGCAAGAAACAAGATTTCATTTCATTGAGCACCGCAGAAGCTGAGTATATTGCGGCCCCTCAAGCATGCACACAGTTATTGTGGATGAAGCAGCAACTTGAAGATATGGGAGTTGAAGTGAAGTCTCCGATCGGAATCCAGTGCGATAACTCAAGTGCTATAAATCTCAGCAAAAGTCTTGTCCATCACTTTAGGACAAAGCACATTGAGATAAAGTATCATTTTATCAAGGAGAAGGTTGAGCAGGGAATCGTGAAGTTGGAGTATGTGCCTACAGAGCTACAGGTTGCAGACATTCTGACAAAGGCCTTACCCAAGGAAGCTTTTGAGAGGCATCGACTGGCTCTGGGAGTTCAATCGATTCCCCGCACTTGAAATAGTGTGGATGTGGGTTCCCCACACCCCCCCTCTCCCCGAGGTATGATTTGTTTTTCCCTAATGAGTTGATATGTGTTCTCTACTATGTTACAGACTACAAAGGAGTGACCTTTGGGTTCGTTGAAAAAGGGGGAGAAAAGTGTTTGATAATGGGGGTGAAAGTTGTGATTGTTCACGGGGAAGACAGTGCAGAGATTTGATAAATCATAATTGATACGGGGAGAAGCTGACAGGTGGAGCAGCCAGAAAGGGGGAGCAATGAGAAAGGGGGAGAGATTATTAAATCTGACGATGCTAGAAGTGATCGATCAAATCATAGGAATCACGACAGCTGAGGATCGTGATAAAAGAAGAACAGTGGTGTTGGAATGGTGAGAGACGGTGTCCAGCTATCAACAATTGGTATCAACTTAAGAATTCACCAATTGGTATCAGTGTGGTTAAACAACTGGTTTTATTTTAAGAATTGGTATCAGGGTGGAATCGACAATTAGGGTCTAACATGAAGTGATTCATTGATGAACTTTTCATACTACTCTTGTTTCTCACGCCGAGCATTGCTCATGTGGGCTTAGAGTACGTGTTATGTGAATCCTTGAACTCTATCAGAATCGCAAGAGGTGAATGGTGGTAGCGGCTGGAATAAGACTCAGTGAGGTATCAAAGTGCAGAAGAGCATTCTGAGTAAAGTTGTGAAGAGTTGTCAACAAACCCAAAGGGGGAGATTGTTGGGCAAAAATCCCTCAAGGTAACATTGCAGTATTTTTGGGTTGATTGTGTTTGTTGACAAAGCAGGTTTCCATGGAGAATTGTCGAGTTCCCGAGAAGTTGTTGACATTATATGTTGACAAAGAACTATGACAAAGAAAAGGACGATCTGGAGGCGGTACAAAAGAGCAGTACAAGGTGGCACCGTTTCCCAGTGTTTGCCAAATTTATGGGCCTGAAAATCGCCAATGGAAAAGGGAGTGATATGTTGTTGGCAAAGGTTGAGGAGAGAGAAATGAAGGAGGTGCGCGGAAACATTAAGCGTGGCGCGCAAAATTAGCGGGTTGCGCGAAATCATGAAGTATGGCGCGCAAAATTAGCGGGTTGCGCGAAATCTTGAAGTGTGGCGCGCAAAACAGCGGGTTGCGCGAAATTGTATTTCGCGCAAAAGATGTTTGAAGGCCGAAATCTTGAAAATCGGTAAAGGCATGAGGCGCGCGAAATTTTGGAGGCGTGCGCGAAAAATTGAAGTGGCGCGCGAAATAGCGGATGAAGTATTTCGCGCAAAAGATGTTTCGAGGTCCGAAGCTTGGAAAATGGAAAAGGCATGAGGTGCGCGAAATTATGGAGCAGTGCGCGGAAAATGGGTGTGCGCGGAAGATTTTTATTTCGCGATCAAAGCGGATTACGCGCTCAAGGAGGGTTTTTCGCGCGGGGTCGATTTTGCCTATAAATATGAAGTGACCCTCCTCCATTCAGGAGAGATCAAGACATAGAAAATACCCGAGCTCTGGTGCGCGAAATTGAAGTTAGAAAGGGTGTTGCGCGTAAACTTAAAGTTTGCGCGTAAAGTCAGCTGTTGCGCGAAAAGCTCAGGCTGCGCAGAAAGTTGGTGTTGGCGCGTAAAAGGAAGGTTGCGCGAAAAGTGGATTTCGCGCAAAAGTAGTGAATTGCGCGCAAGGCAGTTTCCAGGCTGCACGTAATATTTGGAGGTTGCGCGAAAAAGGAATTTCGCGCAAACCATAGAAATTGCACACAAGACACCGTAAGGGTTGAGCGTAAAAATTGAGGTTGCCCGGTACATCCGGTGCAAAGTGAGATTCATCTACCGGTGAAAGATGGACTTCAACAGAGCATCTACATATAGAGAAAGATGCATTCCTTAATGGAAATAAAGAGACCTACAGGTCTATAAACTGTGAGTGAATCCCTTCCAAGAGCAGTGAGCTTAGGAAGAGGAAGAAGGTGATCCTCTCCACCGGCAGTGAGCCAGAGAGAGAGAAATAGGGAGTGACCCTTGGGAAAGCAGTGAGCTGACCCTAAACCTTGTAAAGGCAGTGAGCCTGGGCATAGAAGTGATCTAGCCCGAACATTGTAATCCACAGCTAGTGAAGTCTAGTGGAATTTGGTACGAACCGGCAACTTGTCGGCGTATGCTCCTTGGACGTAGCCCTTAGCGGTGAACAAAGTAAAAATCTCTGTGTCTGCCTGCTTACTTTCCTGCATTGCATTCAAAGCATCATCATCAGGTAAAGGAGACAAGTGATCATAGTAACCACACAAGTTCAAACAAAGTGACCCTTGTAACAAAGAGGTCAAGATCCAGTGGGGCAGGAAGAACTTGAAAAAGAATATCCATACCCTGATTCACCCCCCCCCCTCTCAGGGTATATAGGCCCCTATTGGCCCTAACACTATCCCTTGGAAATCCCCCTTAGACACCCCCTAGATACCCCCTAGACACCCCTACCCAAAAGACATCCCCCCAACCCCTGGACACTACCCCACCCCATTTGACACCCCCAGGACACCCTCCCACCCCCTTGGAAACTCCCTACCACATTGAACATCCCCACTGGACACCCTACCACCCCACATGGACACCCCCACCCCCTTGGAAATCACCCCCTGCACACCCCCCTGGACAACCCCCCCTAGACACCACCCCATCACACAGGACAACCCACCCCGCCCCCCAGGACACTGTCGCACCCCGACCCCCTTAGGCACACTTCCAACCCCGTTGGCATCACCCCACATCCATGGAAAGCCGCCACCCTCTAGAAACCCCAACTCCCTGAACACCCCCTACCCCTTGGATATCACCCCCACTCCCTGGATAGCCCCCACCCCCAAGACACCACCCCACCACACTAGATAGCCCCCCACCCCTGGACACCCTCCCATACCCCTACACTCTTGGACACCCTCCCATACCCTAGACACCACCCCACCCTCCATTGACATCTCCCGCCCCCTAGACACCCCACCACCCTAGACACCACCTACCCCTTGGACAGTCCCCCGCAAAGACACCCCAACCCTCCACGAAACCATTACTATGCTCTGAAAATGTATGAAACCAGCCGAAACCAAACAAAAAGGATACCAAAAATAGAAAAGAATCTATATCATAAAAAAATCAAAACTAGACCAAATCATGAAGAAAAATAGAAAAATTAAATATTAACATATATGACATTCAAAACTTATAGTGTCAACTAAAAAACCTAAATCCAACCAAAAAATAAACCAATTGAACAATTATAATCACAATATTCAAATTTACATTTTACACTAATAACAAAATAAAATCCAATCAAACATTTAAAATAATTTGACCATTCCACTTGTAAGTGTTTGAACTCTAGAGTACTATTGGTTTGTGGGTCATAAAATAGATACAAATTCAAAGGATAGTAGTTAACATGTATAATGAATAAATAAAATGAAATATTATGGAAATGTTTATAAGCAAATCTTACCAGGTAAAACATCACAAGTGTTTTAGATGTAATTATTTCATACATTAATATTAACATAAAAAATATGCATTCGACGAATCCATGTTTTTCCTGAAAATTCTATTTAAATGATTATCAATTCAAAATAACAATTTTTAGTAATATATCAAAATGTATAAATTATAAATGAATATTTACCTTTACATTTACATATTTTATCTTGGCACTCTTTTTCTTTGTGTTTTTTTGAATGTAGAACTATACCCTATTAGAAAATAATAAGAATGGGATAAATTTAAAATTCATTATAATATAAAAAACTATTAAGAAATTGGAACATACTTTTCCTCCATATTCTTAAAACATCCCCACACATTTTCATGGATAGAGCATATCCAATAAAGTGTTTTCTCCATTGGAAAAATAAATTCCTAACATCCAATGATCACTTATATAAAAGAAAATTTATGTTTGCAATTTTTTTATGTTAAAATATAATGAAAATTTTTCCATATATATGTCTCATACCACTCATAAAATGGTCTCATACTATACTACACGATTCTATTCTGTTCAAATTATTCAACAATATAATGTGTTCTTTGTTCTTCATCCAATGTATGTGCTTCAGAGGAAATCAAATGCGGGTCCATGAATCTATATACATATGTCTGCTCATTATTCTCACACATGTGATTAATATACCTTATAAAAAATAGTCATATGTAAACATTTATAATAAATATAACACAGGGAGCGATGTTAAGATTTATATGGAAAAAATCTGCACCACGTTGATGCCCAACTTATGTCTAGTAACAAGCTCCATGATATCATTTTTCATAATACCCAAATTTATTTCATGTCCAAAAACATGAGCTTCCATTGGAAATTTCTAATGATCCACCAAAAATTTTTAATATCTTGATAATCTGTCAAGACTACTAGTATTTTTATCTAATATCACATCCATTTTTCATTTTTGTTGTCTATACAATATATATTTACCTTTGATTTATTCCTATAAAACTAATGAGAAAAATATATTAGTTTTCAATTTCTAAAAAATATTAATAAGAAATAAAATAAAAGATATAACATACATAACTTAATGGTAATGAGTCACAGATGTCTAGATTTCCAAACTAAAAAGTGGCTAATACTATGTCTAACATTTGTCACATCATCTGTAGGTAATTGTAATCGAGCAGATCTATTTATAATATCATGTATAGTGACCCTATGATGCTCTACCTCTAACTATTGAAGATGAATTGTATCTCCTATACAATATATTATCCCATATGAAACTATATGATGGTGAGGATCATCAACATACAACTAAGAATAAGTAGGAAGCAGTGGCCGAGGATTTGGATAAAAAATGGGGTATATAGGCTGATGTGGGGGAGTGGGTGGTACTGGCGAATGTGGATGATAAATAATGGGGTATTCAGGAGGATGTAGAGGAGTGGGAGCTGTAGTCTGGAATTGCCTTTTCATGTCTGCAAACATAGACTATACCGACGCATTAATATTTTCCTCAGTCGTCTAATTAATATTTTGAATTTTAGCCTCCAATGATTTTATTTTTTTAATAAAAACCCTCAATGGAAGAAGTTAATGAACATGGGAACACTTTTCTTACCTATACCCCTGTTGGATATCCTTGTAAACGACCGGGGTGTTCGGGCATTCCAAATGTTGTAGACAAAATACATTGCCTCCCATCAGCTATAAATATCCTATGTGAGCTCTCCTCCTAAAGAGAATTATGTATTAATTAATTGAACATTTCTATAATGATTCTAATTATATAATGAATATAATTAACTTAATTAAATAATATAAATATCATACAATCCTCTTAGCTACGATTCTCGATTCTCCTAATATGTATTACCCATTTTTTCTAATCTGAGCCCTCTTCTTTTTTTCATGTCTAGAAAGAGTGGTTGGAGGGTAAAACTCTACAAGACTTGAAGATTCATCTTTCAGTTTTTGAAATTTATCCACAATCATTTTTTCTTCTAATAATATATACCCTCCCCATGATAAACTATGAGGGTATACATTTTTAGATTTGATATCCAGGTGAGACTTCCTTTTTTAATGTAACATCAGAATAAGAAATCATTAAAAAAACATTAATAAGATTGTTTATAAATGAAAGATTATAAAATTTTCCATCGTACTTACCCAAAATGAATATTTTTGTTATACATTACACAAATTGTATCTATGTTTCTTCATATATGAAAGGAAATATATTACATGGATTTTCGCGATTTTTATGACACAAAAAATAGATGTGAGATTTGATTTGAAATCCCTTCATCTCCTAGCATCCATCGATAAAAATTTACTCTTGACTCCTCCAGTGTCAGGAATATCAAATGTCATATGATAAAGAAGAGGTAAAATATATTATACTAGAAATATTTAACGATTATTCAAATAATTGAAAAATATCTTATCAAAATCATCTCCCAAACATAAGATATTATCTCTTTATACACACTTATACAATCATTATACGAAATACTTACTTTTTTTACCCAGACTTGATACAAAACTCTTAAAATATTTTGATTTTGGACCTATAGGAATAACATTCTCACCAAAATCAATGAGTATTCTCTGGTCCTATCTATGAGAAAGTGATAATTTTGGTAAAAGTGTGAAGCCATGTTTATCAACTCTTGAACTTTTATTTGTCATTATGGGAGCATGTGAGGAAGATTGGGGGACATATAGAGGAGCATGTGAATGTTCCTCCATAGAGGTATGATCATGATTCTAATCTCCAAAAACATGTGTTCAGTCAAATGATTGATCTGTCATTATCCTTGAAGTAAAAAAAGAAAAAATTACTTCACAAATATACAAAATCAAATATTACAATACTAATGTATATAAAAAATGGAAAACTGAATGGACTTACGTAATATTAAAGATGGTATGAATAGTAATCATGTTAAACAATGGTACAGATGGTAAACATGGTAAACATGGAAGTTTAATTTTCATTCATCAAAATCAATAAATATATCATTTATATAAAGGTAAACTATTATAAACATGGTAAACATGTTTAACATGGTAAATATGGTAAACATGGTAAACATGGTAAACATGGTAAACACGGTAAACATGGTAAGGTAATTTTCATTCAAAAAAATTAATATATATATAAGTTATATAATGGTAAATATTATAAAAAAATTAAACAATATTTAAATTTAAAAAAATTCAAACATTTTATGAAAATAATAAATGTAAACAAGAAATAAACATATGTTACATGTAAAATTAGGAATGTATAAATGGATTGTTTTCCCATGTTCCTTCATCATGATCATTCATTATGGTACAAACCATTTCTTCAACATGATTATCATTATTTTCTGAAAATCTATCCATATAAGTTGATATCTCACATAAATAAACACCTTCATCAAATTTATACTCACCAACATATTTTTTTACCTTGTAAAACAACATTCCACTACATATATGATTGATAAAGTACATAGAAGATCTGTTTTTCATGTGTTTCCATTATAAAATAATCTATTATGTCTTCCAATCTATTCAGAATAACTATTATCAATCCAAATTCATCGCGTCTGACACTATTTTCACTCATAAACAATTTTTAGCTAAAAATAAGAATGTTAATTTTAATGTAACAAACCTCCAATATTTCTTCAATGACTCCATAATATGCACATGATGCAGAAATTGGGTTTTTGCCATTAAAACTTGAAAAATGATTTACTTCTACAAACACCAATACACCACTATTCTGAATTGCACTTCTGTTGTCCTGATCTTTCATATGAAATGTTTAGATATTAATGTCATACACATACCATGTTATCACATTTAAAATGGGACCACACACTAACCATATTAATTTCTTTGATACATCTGATCTACTAAGTGAGGTCTTTTTAAACCAAGGAAAAAAGAAATTTCTCATTCAAAATCCACATTTCATTCTTCATTGGAAAAAATTGTTTCAAATACTTAATATACAATGTGAGGTAAGGTTGATTATCAGATATTTTATTCATGATTTATAATTCTACCTTCTTCATCTGTTCAGCTGACAACTATTTGACATTCAAGCCACGAATCCCCATTCCCTGTTATTAACTTCTTCTTTCCAAGATGGGGGAAAACCTATGTGCTCCGCCACAACCATGTAGCTCATACAAAACTATGCAACCTCCTTAGAAATATAGTTTTCAATAATGGAGGCTTCAGGTAGATATAGATTCTTAACATACCACTTTAATATTTTTATATGCCTTTTATTTGGATATATCCAACGAAAACATTCAAGTCCAAAAGTATTATTTCTCAAACCAGATTAACCATTAAATTCTCCATTCTATCAAAAAAGATGGAGGAAATACATTTCCAATTTAACAAGGTTTCAAAATGGAATCCTTTACCAATATTTTTAATAAATTCCCACCAATCACCTTATTACAAATTGAAATGAAAAAATAACACAGCTTTATTATAGTATTTTTAACACAGATGGGAAACATTCCACGCAATGCAAATGGTAGAAGTTCTTTCATCATGACGTGACAATCATGAGATTTCATACCTATCAACATCAAATCCTTCAAGTACAAATTTTTTTTACATTTGATGAATAAACCTGAGTAACATTGATATCAAGAAGACAATGAAAAAATCTATTTTTCTTTATCTTTGATAATATATGAAATGTTGGGGGATGAAATGTTTGTCTTCCATTAATATTGGGAGAAACTCTAAACATATTCCCATGGATTATAAGAATAATATTTCATTTAACCCATCTTTATTATTTCTTTTAATATCTGACAATGTTCAAATCAAACTGTCTCAAATATTCTTCTCCTCATGCATGACATCAGTATTATGTTTCACTTCATGATATCTCGAAAACTATTACTCAAAATAAATTGACCATTTCATCCAAATATGTCTATCATTACCAGATTTATTTTTCTTTCCCAATATCACATTATGGTTTTCACCCTCTGAAAATACAAATCATGGTATAATAGTTTTGGAGGAATATCAAATTCTTGTGATCCATTGATAGGATTTTTTATTCGTTAATAAGAGTGATATATAGGCAAAAACATTTGATGACCCTTGATTACAATTTTCCTAACATGAGGAAATTGACAATATGAAGTATATTTTTTCTAATTGGACATTATTTATACCCCTTAACACTATATCTAGTCATATTTCCATATACAGGGATGTTATTTATAGTGAACATAACCACTGCATGTAGCTAAAAATATTCCATTTTATATGAATCATACACCCTAATATCATCCTCCCATAAAGTTGAAAATCATCAATCAATGATTACAAGAAAACACTAATATCATTCCCAGGTTTCTTCAGAGCAGAGATCATTATACTCAACATGATATATTTTCGCTTCATAGAAACATTAGGTGTGGTTGTAAATTACCTATATAATAGGCCATAAATTTTGTGTTCTTCTGAGTTTTTATTATGGATTCATTCCATATACTCAGAAACCATGTCTAAGATTTATAATTTCATTTCCAAATGTAGGATATTGCTCAACAATTTTCTTCCATTGTGGAAAATCAGTTCGATGATGTATTTTTCCATCACAAATCTACTCACCATCATTCCAACATAAACTTTTATCATCATGTCAATTATAAAATAAATGTTTCAAATGACGAATTATATGAAGATACAAAAATACCATGTCATTGATCTCTATAATCTCTACACCTTCCTGAGAATTTTCTTTTAAACTTATACCATGATTTCCCACATTTAGGACACACTGGAAAGAAAAATCATATTCCTTTCAATATATCATATAGTCATTTAGAAAAGCATGTATTTTCCTGTATCCCAATCCCATCAGGAATTATATTTTTTAGACTTATAATATGAATATGGAAGATCGTTTTCTTTTGGAAGAATGTCTTTCAACAATTGTAGCAGCTCTGTAAAAATTATGTCACTCCTTTCATGTTTTTTCCATCAGGTTAATCAATATTTACACCACTAAAAACATTAAAATCTATACAATAAGGATATAGTGTTTTTCCAGCATCACCATATGGATTCACGATTGTCTGTTCTATCTCAATTTGTTCTGGTACAGTATCACGAATCATTTCATTAATTCCATCGGAATTACCATCTTGGAAATCACCATCATAAGTAGATCTGACATTCTATCCAGATTCACCATGTCAAATACAAGGGTTTTAACTCGGATTAAAACCATGAAAAATCAGACTATCTTTTATCTCTATACTTTTAACCTTCTTCATATTCAACCATTTTAGGTGTGGACAGAAAAAAATGTCGTTGCTTGGAAAATTTTGTTCAGAAAATTACAAAAAAGAATCAACACCTTCCTCATATTCCTTAGTCAATCAATATTCCATATTCCATCTCTGACTCATTATTACTTATAACAAATATAAAAATTATACATATTGTTAAGAGAAGCCAATTGTATATTTATATGAAAAATTTCATAATTTGAATATAAAACAATTTTGAAATATAAAACAAATATATGTGTATTTGAACAAGATATGAATGAAAATTATTTTATAATGAAAATATAGTTAGATATAATAATTAAATATTTATATAAAAATAATTTTAGGATTACATATCTCTCATATGGATCATGATATAACAATATAAATTCATCTTGGATCCTTTCTTCTAAAGGTGCACAAAGAAAAAATCCTTGGGAAACTAGATACCAAATTCACCCTTCCGTAATCAAAACATATGACCTATAAATATTAAAATATGTATACATTCATTAATAAAAATTACACCTATACAAACGATTTGAAACTATTGGGATATCCCCTGAAACTGTTAGGATAGAAAATCCCAATGGTTTCACACACCAATGGCATTATGGCCATTGCAAGAGCCTTATACCAGCGGTTCTACATGGGGTGAGGGGCTGTCCAAGGGGGTAAGGATGCTAAATGTAGTGGGGGTGTTATCATGGGGGGTAAGGGGGATTTCCAAGGGGGTTCAATGTAGCGACGTGGGTATTGTCCCTATCAGACTTTGGAATATTCTTACGAATAATTCCAGATCTAGGCACGAAGACGACGTGTGATTTCGAGGAACGGTGTGCCCAGAATTAATTTTATAAAAATATTAAGTATTTTTATACTATGCACATGGTGGGGGTGTGATATCTCCTAAACTGTAGCTCAGAACGGGAATCTGAGGGCACTGTTTCATCTGGAACATGTCGTTTACCCTAGGCGAGGTGTAAACATTGCGGGCGCGAGCCTATGGTGGAAAGCACCACCAAGGATGTTTTCTTTAATAAGTAAAAAGTTTAATTACGAGCATTGTCTTGAATAACTTCTTTAGGGAGTCTCGGATCAAAAATCTGATCCCACCATTGCGCTCAGAACGGCGCGTTTACACTAGGGGTGACATAACTTGCTCCATGTAGGGAGGTTTCGTCAGGGCGGAAAATTAAATGATTTCACTAAATAGAAAACAAAGGAAATCAAGGGGAACTATTACTCTCCCACCTACACTGCACGTACCTTCTCCGTTCTTCGCCCGTTCTTCGCCAAATCGAGCTTCGGGAGTCCGTTTCACCATCGTTCTACACCCAAATCGTCGGCGATCCGCCAACAGGTAGGTGTTTTATGTTTTGAAAAACTTGGATCCCAAATCTCTACATTTTTATCTGTTTAGAACCTACAGATGGGTAGATCGGGTCCCATGGGGCATGCAGATACTTCCGGATATGTGTTTGGACCTCCGAGGTGTCTCCGGCGGACCACAGAATGTTCGCCTACGCGGCACCGACGCGACGGTGGGCTGCGTTTCACATAAGTACCGTCGTGACAGCGGTGGTCCAGTGTCAATCACATGTGACCACCTAACGGGGGGTCTTCCATTGGCGAGTGGGTGTGCCACACCGCGTTGCGCTGCGCCGCGGAGGCACGGTCTGCCGGTCGGCGCGTGCCGACCCAGTTTTGCACACGAGTGTTTTTAAACCCCCATTTCCTGCCCTCTGAATGTCCGATTCGCACGACGTCTTCGGCGGCACGACCCTAGGGATGAGTCGAACCCTCCAGTGTGGTTTCAAGGGTTTAATGTTTCGAGATCGTGGCCCCCGAGATAGAAACGTTGTATAAAATAATAATATTTTATTATTTTACGACTTCAGGCCATTGTAACTTCTACCAGGAGCGTTCGAATGACGTGCTATTAGTGGGATTGATACCCTAATGGTATGACAGACAATTTGAGACGGTTTCAAGTTTTTGGGATGGAGAATGGGGTATAGGTCCCACAAGGCTGGGTTTTTGGCATTTTCTGAAAAACACAACTCTTCCACTGGGTGTCCATTTGGGACGTTTGAGCAGTCAATCCTGCATGTTTTTCTAAGGGGATCAAAACCGTTTGATCAGCTCATTGAGTATCGGGATCATGGCATGGGCCCCACCCGGGCAGGAATCAGTGAATATTGACTTTTTTTACTGGGTGTCTGTTTTGGACAAACGAGGAGTCGAGTCCGTGTGTTTTTTGAGGGGATCTTCAATCTATGATCTTCTTGATGAGTTCCCGGATCATTGTGTGGGCCCCACACGAACTATCTATGGTGAATACTTCCTTTTTCACCATTAGTCTGTTTCGAGTGAGTAAGCAGCCTATCCTACGTGTTTTTCTGCGTGGATCACGATGGTGGCCTCGGTATCGGCCTTGGTGCTGCACAGTGTGGCGTTGTTACGGGTCGCTCGGGTTTGCGATGTCTGGACTATTAGTGGTTGAGGTTACTCCATTGGTTCGTTCCTATGAGGGTTCACACGGCATCGCATCCCAAGAATAGGATTGTGATCCTCTCGATGAGATGTTTAATCTATTAGAGTTGTGGAATCCCTCCGGTGGGCCCAGAGCGGGATCCTCTAGCATCGATTCCCTAGATCTGGTTCTTGGTATCGATGTGACTGCTTATCCACGGGCGACGATGCCCTATCTAGCAGGTTAACTTTGTAGGCTTTGAGGAATCATCGGGAATATGATCCCATATGCAGTGGGCCGTGATCAGTATTTTAGTAGCATCATCGGGTATATGATCCCCTACTTAGCATGAGAATTATACTAGGGTTGTGGTATCATCGGTTATACGATCCACTACATAGCGCGTGGTATCGGTATGGTTGTGGAATCGTCAGTTCGATCCCCTACCGCGCGAGATGTACTAGATAGGGTTCTGGTATCATCGTGACCACATTTACGTGGTAGATGATCCACTATCTAAGCGATGTGATTCTATCGAGTTCCATATTGGGTTGTGGTATCCCCAAGTGGATCCTGGGTGTGATCCCCTATCTGCGAATTCTACGAATGCCAAATCGGGTTATGGTATCTCCCAGCGGGCCCTGGGTGTGATCCCCTTTCTGTGAGATCATGGTATTCCAGGGTGGGTTCTGGTATCGCCTAGAGGACCCTTGGAGCTATCCCTATCCGAGGAGTTTGGTGTTTATGTTGTTTTAGCGAGGTTTCCTCAGTGACTCTATCTGACGAGTGTGGTATCTCAGGTGAGCGACTGAGAGGTTTATGAGAAACCCGATGGATTGCACCTCTCAGAAAAGTGTCATTTGGGATGACAGTGATCATGGAGTGAGCTATCTTAGTTTTGGACGATTGCTGTTGATGAGGTCGTTACCTCATGTGGCTTTGTGTGTGAGATGAGTATATCTGGTTTGTTCATTGTGTATGTTTGGGAATACACCTGAGCTGAGCTGACTAGTTATGTTTAGCCGAGTATGGTCACGAGATTGAGTTTCTCTCTCTTCTGGGTTCCATTTGGCTGGGATGAGCAGACTGTTGCCTTTCAGTTTCTCTATTTTATTTTGGGTTTCTGGGGTGCCTACAAAGTTTTTTTATACTTACCCCTGCATTGGATTTTCCCACACATGTTTGTATCTTATACAGACCTCAGTCCTGTCGACAGAGTCCCAGGAGGACCTGAAGCAAGCGGAGCATAGTGAGCAGGTTTGATCGGGGTGTTTACTATAGTTGTACTGAGGATCTTACAGGCAGGTCTTTGTGGAAGGGTTCCCCTTCATCAGAGCAGGTTGGACGTGCTTTGTAGTTTTATTTTGGTGGACCGTATTTTTCCGTTTGTACTTCTGATGTTGCACTCTGGTTTGGGATAGATGTATGCATGCATTTAAATTTTAGTTTTATATCTCTGAACAGCTCCATGGAGGTGTATGTGGGTGCGTGTGTATAGGTACCTTATTCTGATGCCTCCCATGTGTGTGATAGCCTACTCAGCGCTAGACGCTAGCCCCTGGCCTATTGGAGGTGGGCTTGGGGTGTCACGGCTTGACCCCCATTGGGTCGGGTCATGACAGAGTGGTATCAGAGGAGGTTCCTCCTTTGGGATCTCAGATCGTAGCTGGTCTAGCTGTGAGTTTGGTTTGGGTTTCATAGCGGTAGTGTTATGATGTTTCGAGCTCGGTTTTCAGGCCCGAGACTCCAGTGTTGGTGTGGCGGCTGACGTATCCATACACCAGGACTCTGATAAACTACCTTTCGACTCGGGACAATCATACACTGGTCACAGGGAAAAAACGGACATGCATCATATAGGACTCAGTTTAGGGTTTTTCCTTGTTCTTCTTGAGTCAGCTCACCAGATATACTCTTTGACTGTGGTGCATCTTGAATGTATTTCAAGATGCCACCACGAAGACATCCAGAGAGGGTTCCATGATAGGATTGTGCTGATGATCCACCCCATCTAGAGACTGTGTACTAGGGCACATGTTCTTAGGCTGGATGTCTATGTGGTCCGCTAGTTGATCCACCACCTGTCGAGCAGCTGGTTGTGCTAGTACTATAGGATGAGGTTGCGCGCAGGCTGAGTGCACTGCACGAGTTCCAGAGGCAGTGGCCTCTGAGGTTTCAGGTTGATTCAGACTCCTAGGTAGCTGATGACGGGCTTGAAGCAGTCAGATGAGTTTTATGCCTAGTGAGGACACCTCCAGATCAGATGGTGGTCCTAGAAGCGAGCCTTCTACATGGTTTGGTCAGGCGATGGTGGAGCCTAGTGACGCAGTCCCATGACGAGGAGATGCTCACATGGGCATTGTTTGAGTGGATCTTTAGGGAAGAGTACTATCCAGTGACACTGAGGTCAGTGTAGATTTAGGAGCATCTGCATCTTCGGTACAAGGGCTTGACTAGGTCGGAGTACTCAGAATGGTTTACAGACCTGTCGTGCTACTCCCTAGATGTGGTTCAAGACCCGTTCATTAGGGCTCGGACCTTCGATCATGGCCTACGCAGGGAAATCCAAGTAGGTGTGGTTTTCTTGTGCCTTCCCACATATACTGGAGTGATTGAGTGAGCGTTTGTGGTGGAGAGATTTCCGGCTGGCCAGATCACCCCTGTTAGTGTTGGGAATGTGAGAGTGGAGATGTCAACATCTGGTAGCCAATGACAGACTCAGGGTTCTGGATGTGGACGAAGTTTTAGAAGGCTACCCCAGGATGGAGGATCTGAGGCTCATGGCCCACAGGTCTTGCAGTAATGTTTTGGTCAGCCACAGGAGAGGCAATGTTATGCTTGCGACGGTCAGGGACATCTTTGTAGAGATTGCCTGGCCTATCGTGATGCTGAGAGGGAGCCAGTCAATGGACCCCCTTGGAAGAGGAAGTGGCTCAAGCAAGGAGGTTTATTGGGAGGCGGACGTGGAGATGGAGCTGGTGCATCAGGACGAGTGGGTAGGCGGTATCAGTTGCCACCACCCCCACCCCCATGTGGTCCATGCCATGATCAGGGAGCTGGTGGCCATGGGTGATGTCAGATTCATGCCCTAGTTGTTGTTGACCCAGAGGATTTGTGGATGGATAGAGGTACGTCTTTTTTACTTTCTACTTTATTCAGTAGTTTGATATACATTGTTTAGCGATACCCTTCCATTCCATTTCTTGCTTGATTTTTTGGTTCAGGGAATTGGTAAGACCCTATGTGAGGGTTTTGTTCCGCATGATTCGAATGTGTCTGGAAGAGGGATCCCTCCCCCACCGAGATGCGTTTTTGTCATTCGACTAAAACCATGCGGGTGAGTTAGTGCCGCCCAAAGCAGATAGTTTTGAGGTGTGGGGGATGAGTCCCTTTGACTTGTTTGTTCGGGCATGGGTGTTTGTTGATGAACTTTTTGGTTTGGGAGACCTAGTTGAGAGTCGAGTAACCATCCTTGTGCTTATGGGTTTTGGATGACGAAAATTTCTACGGGGGGAGGATGTAGCGACTATGTTTTGGCCCAGTCAGACTATTGAATATTCCTACGAATAATTCCAGAGCTAGGTGTGAAGACAGTATGCGATTCCGAGGCCTAGTGTGCCCGCAATTAATTTTATAAAAAATAAAGTATTTTTATACTATGAACAAGGCGGGGTTGTGATATCTTCTAAATGGTAGCTTAGAACTGGAATATGAGGGCATAGTTGCGTCCGAAACCTGCTGTTTATCCTAGGTGAGGTGTAAATGTTGAGGGTGCGGGCGTGCGGTGGAAAGCGCTACCAGGGGCGTTTTTGTAAATAAGTGGAAAGTTTAATTATGAGCGTCGGCTCGAATAACTTCTTAATGGAGTCTCGGATAAAAAATCTGAGCCCTCCGTTGCGCTCAGAACGGTGCGTTTACCCTAGGGGTGACTTAACTTGCTCCGCGTTGGGAGGTTCAGTTAGGGCAGAAAATTAAATGACTTCATTCAATTGAAAACAAAGAAAATCAAGGGGAATTATTCGCCTCCCACATATGCCGCACATACCTCCTCAGTTCATCACCCTTTTTTCCAAATCGAGCTCCAGGAGTGTTTTTTCAGCGTCGTTCATCTGCAGATCCAGCATTAGGGTGTCGCAGGCGCCGTTCTGCACCAAAAGCATCATCAATCTGCCAACCGATAGGAGTTTTAAGTTTTGAAAATACTGGATCTCAAATCTCTGTTTTTTTCTCTGTTTCGAACCTACAGATTTGTAGATCGGGTCCCGGGGGCGCACAGATGCTTCCAGATCTGCATTTCAACCTCCAAGGTGTTTCCAGCAGACCTCGGAAGGTTCGGTGGCGCGACACCGGTGCGACTGCGGCGGTGCCAGCTGCGGCGGCCCGCGGCTGGGGGTCGCCTTTCACATTTGGACCGCCCCGATAGCGGGGGTCCGGTTTCAATCACCGAAGACCCCCCGGTAGTGGGTTGGCCACTTCCGCGTGCGCGCACCGTGTCGTGGTGGCGCGGTCTGCCAGCCGGTGCTGTAGGGTCGGCCGGCGCGGGCCGACCCGGTTTGGTACCCGGGGGTTTTTAATCCCCCGTTTCCTACCCTCTGGATATTCGATTCACGCGCCGTCTATGGCGGCGCGACCCTGGGGACAAGGAGAACCCTCCAATGTGGGTTCAAGGGTTTAAATGTTTGGGATCGTGCCCTGGGAGTTAGAAATGTCGTATAAAATAATAATAATTTATTATTTTATGACTTCGGGACGTTATAACTTCTACACTGAGCGTTTGAATGACGTGCTGTCAGTGGATTTGAGGCCCTGATGGTACGATGGTTCTTTTGATATGGTTTTTGAGGTTTTGGATGGAGAATGGGGTGTGGGCTCTATGAGGCCGTGTTTTTGGGGGTTTTCAGAGAAACACAACTCTTCCACCGGGAGTCTATTTGGGATGTTTGAGCAGTCAATCCTACGTGTTTTTCCAAAGGTATTTCAACAGTGTGATCCACTCGAAGAGTATCGGGATCGTGGCATGGGCCCCACCTAGGCTGGCTTTGGTGAATAGTTCCTTTTTTCACCAGGTGTTCTCTTCGAACAAACGATTAGTCGATTCAGTGTGTTTTTACGAGGAGATCGTCATTATACAATGCACTTGATGAGTTCCCGGATCCTTGTGTGGGCCCCACATGGACTAGCTACGGTGAATAGTGCTTTTCTCACGGGTAGTCCATTTCATGTGAGTAAGCAGCCTATCCTGTATGTTGTTTTGTGTTGATCATGATGGTGCCCTCGGTATTAGCCTTGGTGCTACGCAGTGTGGCGTTGTTGCGAGTCGCTCGGGTAAGCGACTTCTGGACCAGCAACGGTTTAGATTACTCACTTGTTTAATTCCTATGAGGGTTCGTATGGAACCACAACCCTAGAATAGGATTTTGATCCTCTCGATGTGATGTTTAATCTGTTAGAGTTGTGGAATCCTCCGGTGGGCCCGAAGCGGGATCCTCTAGCATCGTTTACCTAGTTCGGGTTCTTGGTATCAATGTGACCGCTTATCCATGGGTGGCATTAATCTATCTAGCAGGTTAACTCTGTAGGGTTTGTGGCATCATCGGGAATATGATCCCCTATGCAGTGGGCCGTGTTCAGTAGGGTTGTGGAATCATTGTGTATACGATCCCCTACTCAACATGAGAATTATTGTACGGTTTCGGTATCGTTCGTTATACGATCCCCTACATAGAATGTGGTTTCGGTAGGGTTGCGGCATCATTTGTTCAATCCCCTACAGAGTGATATGTACCAGATAGTGTTTCGGTATTTTTGTGACTACATTTACGCGGGAGACGATCCACTATCTGAGTGACGTTATTCTGTCAAGCACCATATCGGTTTGTGGTATCCCCTAGTGGATCCTGGGTGTGATCCCCTATCTTTGAGATCTATAAATTCTAGATTACGTTATGGTATCTCCCAGTAGACCCTGGGTTTGATCCCTTTTCTCTGAGATCTTTGTATACCGGTGTGGGTTCTGGTATCCCCTAGCGAACCCTAGGAGTGATCCCCTATTCGAGGAGTTTGGTGTTTATGTTGTTTCTGCGAAGTTTCCTCAGGGATTATATTTGACGAGCGTAGAATCTCAGGTGAGTGACTAAGAGGTTTATGAGAATCCCGATGGAGTATACCTCTCAGACGAGTTTCATCTGGGATGATAGTGATCATGGAGTGTGCTCTCCTGGTTTTAGACGGTTGTTGGTGATGAGGTTTTTACCTCATGTGGCTCTGTGCATGAGCTGAGTATATCAGGGTTGTTCAAGGTGTATATATGGGCATACAACTGAGGTGAGCAGACTAGTTGTGTTTATCCAAGGATGGTAGCAATAGGGATTTTCTCTCTCTTATGGGTTCCCTCTGCTGGGATGAGAGGACTGTTTCCTTTCATTTGCTCTCTTTTGTTTTGGTGTTTTGGGGTGCCTACTGAGTATTGTTATACTCACCCCTGCATGGGCTTTTCTCGCACATGTTTGTGACTTGTGCAGACCTCAGGCCTATCAAAGGAGTCCCAGGAGGATCCGGAGTAGGCAGAGCTTAGTGAGCGGGTTTGACCAGAGTTTTTACCAGAGTTGTACCGAGGAGCATACTATAAAGTGTTTGTGGCAACATTCCCCTTTTTTAGATTAGGATGGATGTGCTTTGTAGTTTTCTTTTGGTGGGCCCTGTTTTACCCTTTGTACTTTTGCAGTTGCACTATGGTTTGGGCTAGATGTATGCATGCATTTACTTTTCAGTTTTATATCTCTGTACAGTTTCATGGAGGTGTATGTGGGTGCATGTGTATAGGTACATTAGGCTAATGCATCCCATGTATTTGATAGCCTACTCGGCGCTAGACTCCAGCCCCTGGCCTATTAGAGGCGGGCTTGGGGTGTCACGAATTGGGCCCCCTTGGTTAGGGTCGTGACATCCGGGGTGTCCAGGAGGACAGCTGGTGCTGTCCAGGGGGTGAGTGGGTTGACCAATCCCTACCAACATGGACATCCCCCTGTGGACACCCCCACCCCTATGTAAAGCCCTACTAACCCCCTGGGCTGCCTCCACCAACCGGACACCCCTACACCCTTCGACTGCCCCCTCACCCCCTAGACACCCCCACCCCTGGACACCCCTACATCTTTGGAAATCCACCTCACCAACTGGAAACCACCCCTTTGACATCCCTGGACACCATCACCCCTATGGACTACCCTTAGACACCACTACCTCCACCCCCTGGACACCCCCACCCCCTGGATGCCCCTACCACCTTAGATAGCACCCCCCCGACCCCCCGGGACACCCCTACCCCTTGGGCATCCCCTTCACCATCATGGACACCACCCCCCTTGACACCACATGGACACCAACCCCCTAATGGTCTGCCCCCCCCCCACCTGGACACCCCCACTCACTGGACACACCCTACCCCATTGGACAACCCCCTCACCCAACAGGACACCAATCCCACCCCATAGACACCCCTACCCACTTAGACAACCCCCTCATCCCCTGGACACCCCCCGGACACCCCTTGGACACCACCACCCCTTGGACAACCCCCCTACCACCTGTATAACCCCCCTAGACACCCCACCCCCAGGACACCCTCGACCCCCTTGGACAACCCCTCACACCCATGGACACCCCCTAGACACCCCATATACACCACCACCCCCATGGACAGTCCCCAACCTCCTGGACATCCCCCACCCCCTGGACACCCCCACCCCTAGACAACCCTACCCCCTAGACACCCCTACCCCTTTGGACAGCCCCCTCACCCCCTAGACACCACCCCTACACCCCTAGACACTCATACCCCCTTAGACAGCCCCTCACCCCTTGTACACCCCCCTGGATAGCCCCTGGACACCACCACCCCCTTGGACAACCCCCACCATCTGGACATCCCCCCCACCCACCCCCTGGACACCCCCAACCCTTGGACACCCTACCCCCTTGTACAATCCCCTCAACCCCTGGACACCAACCCCCACCCCTTGAACTTCCCCCCTGACACCACCACCCCCTTGGACACCCCCACCCCCAGGACACTGGGCCAACCCCGGGACAACCCCCCTGGACACCCCCCCCCCCTCACACACATGAAAGTACACGCACACACAAATGATAGAACACACACAAAAAATTGTAGAACATCCATGATATCACTCCCATGGATTATTTTACCAGAAAAAAATTTAGCATGGTATAAAAGAACACTATGAAACTTACAATAATAGTGAGAAGAAATATTGAAAAATTATATCTCAAAACATAATTTTAGGTCATCACGAAAAATGAAATTGAGGCATGTGAGGATTACATGAGTGTTTTGAGTTAACCTGGTAGATCTGGGGATAATAAAGGAGATGAATGATATTGGTAAAACGAGGTTGGAGGGAATGCATTCGAGTAATCCTTTCTCAATTTTCTGCATAAGAGAGATGAGTTGTAGGTCGCTCGATCGAAGAAAAAATAATGTCGGTATACGAGGTGCGATAAATCATTTAAAAGAGTTATCACATCGTTTATCTTAAAAATTACATGATAAACTCTTTTTGTAATTTAAAAAGTTTGTTATAAAAAATCCGATGTACAAAATCTGTTATCACATTGTTTATTTCATAACTGACATCATAGATCGCATTTTATCAAGTTAGTTATTTTATAACTGACATGATATATCACTGTGATTTGATTTATCACGTCGATTATTTTATAACCGACCTGATAAAGTGCCCAGATTTGATCTGTCAAGTCAGTTATAAAATAAATGACATGATAAATTAAATATGGGTATTTTTTACGTCTCTTATTTTTTAACTGGCATCAAAAATCAATTCTCATAGATTTAGCACTTTTGTTATTTTATAACCGATGTTGTAAACCGATTTTTCTATTTATGCTCGTCAGTTATATAGAACCGACGTGAAAAAATATGACATGTTAATCATTTTTTTCACTACTTTATGTCGACATACAATATTCATTGTTTCTAAATTTTACATTATTTTCTTATTTCTTGAACTGTAATTATTTGATAAAGTATTAATTCACGTATTTTGTATCAACTAATATTTATTAGAACCTATTTAATCCCTTTATTGGTATTAAAAATCCACTGTGTTTATATTTTTATACAAATATTTCAAAATTAATAATAATGAAAAATTGAGTACAATATTTGTTATATCACAAGACCAAATCCTATGAAGTACTACACCACTATAGAAATCTCACCGATTCATAACTCCCACTATACCTTCAAAATACTGTGATTGTAATAGTATTGGGAACATTAAGAATTTATAGATAACACATCTGAAATAGTCATCCATGGAAAATTAGTATTTCAGAAATATCTATTTTTTTAATAGAACTCTTGTCTCCCAATTTGAACATGATCTACATCAACCTTCACTCTATATTATGTCGTATTTTCTATTAAAAATACACAAAAGGCTCATTATATCATGGAGGATTAGTCATTCTATTACATATATAGGATACATATAATGGTACCTTTATATATATAATACCTATATAAAGGTCACTCAGATTTACCATTAATTAAAAAGGTTCTTTTTATAGTCACTAAAGCCTACCATTATGCATGTACATTGGATTGGGTAAATGTTAATGATTTTTCCTTTAAATAGGATCCATGATTCTTAATGGTAAATGATTAAAAAAATATGTTCCTAATTGAATTTAATAATTTGGAAGTTGTTTCTAAATAATGATAATATGTATTTTAATGAAATTAATTAGTAAATAAATTTTTTATTAATTAAATAATATAAAAGTGTTTAAAATTAATTAATAACTATGTCCAAAATTTTATTTTTAAATAATCAACAATATTAAATATGACAATTTAAAAATATTTTTAATAAATTTATATGAAATAATATATGAATTACAATTAAAAGTATTTATTTTATAATCATAATAAGATATTTCTAATGTGTTTATAAATTATATAAATAAGGATGATATATAAAATTGGTTGTAATTAAAAATTTTAGTTTTAAATAATTCATTATATTGAAATATTCATATTTATTGGTTCTTATTTTGAATACTCCATATATGATACCAATATAATATAAAATGAATACATAATAAGAATTGGATTTCAAATCATTTGTAATTTATTAAAATATAATATGTATATTCATATATATTTATATATATAAACATTGATGTAATGAATATGAGATAGTTCATATTAAAATTAATATAAATTTGTTATATTCAAAATTATTGAATATCAATCATGTGTTAGGTATATTATAAACGGTTTACAATTAACATTTCTTTTTGACTTATTAATAAAACTATGAATTTTTCATCAATTGTTATATATGGTTTAAATAATTTAATTTATCATATATTTAAAAGATTGATTCCCATAATATCTATGGTTATAAACTGTTTATTTTATTAATGTGTATTATTTACATTTATATATAAATATTTTTAATGATATAGGGGCATGAATTAGATGTTATTTGGGAATCAAAAAAAAAATTCCTTGATCAGGGTATCCAAAATGATTAATTTTATTGAATTTATTTATTTGGAAGTATTTATGCATATTTGGTGTCACAGATATCAGAAATAGAATTCTAACATGCTCAATGTCTCCTAGAGGAGAGGGACATGGGGTTAGACTACAGATAATCATAGACAGATATTTGTTGTCTAGAAAGTTGAATGGAATTGGCTATCATCTACTCTAGCCTTACTAAATTAGACATTACCAATAAAATATAACTCTATGTTTTTGAATTATTTTTTCATATAAAATATTTGTATGATGCCTTTAGATATGTATGGATATGGTAATATCTAATAGGTGGGATTTACACATCAACATCCACTAAACATGATGATTTTTTGGAGGGTATTAGATTCCAAAAATAAACCATTAGATTCATTCATTTACAAGGGATTAAACATCTGATAATATAGTAAGAATAAATCTCTTTAAAATACCATGTGATGGATTCCATCCACATAGGTACCTGCCAAGACAATGATGCCACAAACTGGCCTAGATACCATGGTACATTGATACACAAGCAGAAACTAACATAGTCATATGGGTGATCATGATCCCCTTGGGTTGGTGACCAGCATCTTACATCATACACTATGAAAGTTGGAATGAATTTACAAAAAAACAATAGAATAAATAGACAGATATTATTATGCTCAAATGAAATATTCAAAGGAATAATTGTACTATAAACAAAATAGATATACCAAAACATAATTAGTACATCCTCAAATTACTCAAAATAGGTGAGAACAAACTCTAAAATCCCAAATACTTCAACACATTAATCATTAATGCTAATAACATCCACCTATTCCAATAGGAATATTCCCATTACTGAATCAAGAAATAATAATATCAATAAACACCTGAAAGAAAAGGTTGGATGTGATCCAAAAGACTAGTGGGACCCCACAATGTATTCTATAAAAACATTACATAATAAATATTCCAACTAATGCTTTCAATTTTAAATAAAACATTCATGTTAGTACAATTTAAAGTATAAATAAAATGATGATGTTTATCTCAAAAGATTTAAACTTTTGAAATAATGGATTAATAAAAATTTAATATAAAAAATAATATTAAATCAACAGAAATGAATAAAGTAGTTCAAAATAAATATAATCTTTGTGTGTTTGCATGTGTATCTATATATATATATTATAACACTCATAGAACCCCCACATAAGTTATAATTGCATCCTCTCCCACTTAAGGGACAATTACATCCACTCCCATTAAAGAGAAAATTTAATCCACTACCACTTAAGGGAAAACTACATCCACTCCCACTTAATGGAATATATCTTCAAAATTATTGTCAATCAATCATTTTAAAGCATAATTATATTCGATTTCCCAATGTCAATTTCAATATGAATTTAAAATTACATATACAAAAATATACGTTTTTCATCAATTTATTATTTTTTAAATAAAAACAGTCATATATTTTAAAAAAATAAACTTAATCCATTTATAAAATAAAATCTCAAATCAATTTAATATTTAAATCATTTCCCAAATACATCCCAAATTAAAATTCCATTGTAATTGGGGGTGTTCTCAAAATCCATTATAACTCAATTTTTAAATTCAAATTTGAAATAAATTGGATTTTCATAAACCAATTGAAATAATATAAATTCATATCAATATATTCAAGGGTATATTAATAGTACAATCTCATCGTAACCTCATACCTTTACAATATAAATTTAAAGTACACCACCGATAATGGGATTTTTCAATAAGGAATAATGAAAATAGAGATTAAGGAATAAATCATACATTATATATCCTAAAAAAGGAGTTTATATCCATGATCTAGATGATGATCTAACAAACCCTGTGGATAAATGAATAATATAAGCGGAGAAAAGGAACATGAGAATAACCATTTACTATAGAGGTATTGAATGAGATCCAGCATGATTATATCAACCAATGAAGGGTATTTGAGGAGAAAAAGGATTATAATGTGCCCTAAATAAATATTATTTAAAAATAAAATAAGTTATGATAGGGTGGATGTTTTAATTAGGGTTAATTATTTTTTATATTAATTTTTAAAAATATAAAATCTAGTGTGAATGGTAATCTTGGATAGAAGTCATGGTATGTCCAACAGCGTACCCTAACGGTGCACCCCTTTGAGGGTATGCATGGTTTCTACTGGGTAAAAACAATGTTTTTTAAACCATTCCCCAACTATGAAAACCCAAAAATTATGTTTTTTATGGTATACACTAGGCGGGTGTATAGTTTAGGCATATTGTGCACCAACCATGCACAACATATAAATTTATATAATTTTAAACATTTCATTAGACCAAATACAAAAATAATCCTTATCAAAAGAATGATAAAAAATGAGGATTCATGAGTATCTAATAACCTTACTAGGATGTTACAACTATTTCACCATATATGTTTTATGTCCCACAAAGCATGTTAAGAAGTCACCATGTCAAAAAGATGAGGCCAATAATATCTCATTACTCCCTCCCTCTCCCCCATTTCTAATGAGTATCAAATCCATGTATCCACAGAAATGGGACCAAATGTAATTTACTCCCAAAACATACATTGATTTAAAAATTAACTATCCTAACCGGAAGATCTTTAATAAATAATTTTGTCCCAAAATCAAGACCAGAACAGCTAAAAACATGAGTTGGATCAGAAAGATACTTATAATGATTTGATATATAAAACACATTGTGTATCGATGTCAACTACGGTGGAAGTGATAATAGATAATACACTATCCCCACATTCTAAAAACCCTCACAAGGTCCCGTAAAATGGGTAGAAATACTCCCTTTCCTCACAAGACATCGATTTACCAAACAAGGTGAATCATTCAAGAACATGTTTTCACCATCTATGAATTACAACTATTTATGTGTATGATAATTATAAGATTAATACCATCTTTGTTCTATATAAAATCATTGATGAAATAATATAATCTTCATTATCATATCCTGAACCAATATCAGTCTATCTATAAAACATTAACCAATCTCCAACCAATAAAATAAATATTTTCATGGAAGAACCTACAATGCCACAAAAGGATCATTATGATCATGGACATCTTAATATTAATATATGAATACTCAACCTTTCCAAAATGGAAATCCCATGCTCCACCAAAATCATGGATGCAGGCACGATGAATATTCTTTTGAATATGTACAACCCTCTCACTCTGTCTATATATCTACACAGAAGGAATTATGGAAAATACCCCATAAAATCATTCCTTGTAAGAAAATGTTAAATTTATTGGTTCAGTATACCTCTGTTACCCTCTGTGGAGAAAACCCCCTTAGTAATATTCTTCCCACCATGAACTGAGTTCCTAAAGTCACATATTTCATTATAATGCAATTTCTCTTGAAGAACCATCTAGAGAATAGTGGAGGTCAACAGAACTCTGGCCAAGAAAACCTTTACCCCAATTTCTCATACTCTAAAATGCAACAGTGTAAAAATATACATCATATTCCACACCTTCGATGATTCTTTCACATCCACGTTTGAAATGTTCCCGATCTACTCAACCAAAACAATATTACCTTTCTTTGGGGCATCAGATATATCAAAATAAAAGGAATTTCGGTGCTCCTCATATTCATATAGAAGAGATTCAAATAATTTTTATTTGTAGATATAACTCAATATCACATGGTAAGAATATATGATAACCATTCTATGAAAAGGTAATTTTATCAAGTCTTATGTTCCTGAGTGAAAAAATCCAGTTAAAGTTCAAGGGTCAGATAATTCATCTCATGTAGCCTATTTTTAAAAGATCCATAGGAAAAAATGTTACCAAACTTCAAAACAACACATCCCAAACCTAATCCCGACACATCAAAGAAAATTTCATAGCCCTAACATACTTCTAGAAGAGTCCACACGTGTAATGAAATCAGATATTTTTGCAGATCTACAAAATAACTTTTATCTTTATCATCCCATACATAGTTTACCCCTTCTTAGTTTGATCATTCATCATAGAATAAAACATTGATAATTCCTTTAAAAATTAGTGATAATATCTAAACCCAATAGGCTCTGAATCGTGAGAAAATTCAATGGTTGATCCCATTCTATAAAAAATTTCACCTCCTCAGGATCAATTTTCATTCAACGTTTAGACACCATATGTACCTAGAACATCACTTCTTGAATCTAGAAATCATATTTCAATAGATTGTTCTATATTTGGCGATTTATCAAAAATTCATGAACTGCTCTATGAATATTCACATAATCATCCTCAAAATTCGAGTAAACAAGGATTTAATCCACAAAGACCACCAAAAAATATTTTAGATAATAATGAATGATCATTATTATTAAATCCAAAAATACTAAAGGAACATTTGTTAGAATAAATGACATTAAAATAAACTCAAAATGGCCATACCTAGACTTAATGGTGGTTTTCTGATTTTCAAATTATTTTATTCTCAACTAGTGATAACCATATCGATGATCAATATTCATGAACCAGTACACCCCTTTCAACAGGTCAATAAGATCATAAGTCCATGGAAATGGGTATTTTTTCTTTACAAAAACATAATTTATTTTTAGATAATAATAAAGAATGGGAAGTTACCCAAAATACTTATTAACAATGAGAATAGGAACCGATGATGGTGAAATAATTGGCCATATAAATCCTCTCTATAGTAGTTCATCAAACTATGTCTTCAAAACCATCATTTCAGATGGTTCCATATAGGAATATGGAATAGATAATAGCTGAGAAACCATCACAATATCAATAGAAAACTCTAACTCCCATATGTGTGTAAAAGTAGAAATCAGAAGGAAACCCCTCAGCAAACATGATCATAACTAGATAGAGATTATCACTTAGTGGTTCTCACTCTAGATCATATATAAATATAGATAAAATAGTCCCTATGTTTAGATAAAAAGGTCTAGCTAGCCTCAACTTCAGGACCCACTCTCTTAAAAATATATGTCACACCACATCATGGGTATACTATGATAGTAGTCGAAGATAATAGATAGTTTTGGACTTATTAAAAATGATCCAATCCACCTTGAATATGATATCATCATGTTCCTTATCTATAATGATAAAATAAAACAATATATCAATCTCTGATAAAGAGAACATGCAATTATGACATCAGATACCATGGCTTCTTTGAGTTTCATGCGGTGTAGTAATATCTATCACATAAGATAAATTCTCCATAGAAAGATTTATATGATTCACAATATGATTCCAAAAAAATTAATGATTTTCACCAGTATAAAATAAATAAGTCACTAAAGATGAGGCTATAGTTATAGTACCTAGGGACATCTTCATGGTATTTTAGGATGTCTAAAATAACCCTACTATCAAGAACAACCATGTGACTCATTTCACATTATATTTCCAATGAAGGAAGTCATAGAACTTCCACAAGGGGAAAATAAAACTCCCATCATCCATGACATTCAGACTATGTCTATATAAACCATAAATTATCTATCTAGAAAATTTGAACATGAATATAAATTTATCAAGAAAAAATGACAACGAATATCGGATTGAAGCCCCATATAGAACCCTTGATTAATCATCTTCTCATTTGATAAAATCTCATATTCCAACTACAAAAGCTCAAAAATGAAATCCACATAACGAGACATGATCCGATCATCCTTCTAAAGTTAAAAAAAAACTCCATGGCCTTATCGAAAAACATTGACTCTGGATAAAACTGGTGGGAGAAAATAACATTGCATTCCCTCCAATCTAATTACTCGTGATTCTTATTCATCACCATTGTGCCCCCTACCATTTTTTGTTAAGACTTTCTAGGTTTAATGGGGGAACATTTCACCCGGATTTCATCATATGTATTCAAGAACATAGAGATATTATCAATCCTACTCTACCAATATAAATAATCTTGATGATTATTAGAATGATGTAAAAATCATGGATTTTTTACTAGGAAATACTATTTATGATTTTCTAAAACATAAATTTGAGGATCCTCAAATGGAGCATGAATTGGTACATGTGATGTTTCGTTTCTAGGGTATTTTAAATCATGATCAATTACCTCAAAAATATTATTTTTCGTGTGAGGATTTTCTCACAATTGTTTATCATCTGATTCTTCCTGTATCTGACTCATATATATTCTTCGAGTTATGACACTTCACAAAATCAATAAAAATTATTGATGGCATCATAGGATTTCTCATATCAACCCTTAGATAGAGATGGAAATTAATCCCACCATATAAAATATTGTTGGGATTTCAATCTTTCCTAATCAAAAGTAGGGAAAACTATAATAATCCTCATATCATATTTACCAAACCACCCATGGTGACTTAAGAATAATTATAATTTGATCTATGTAAAAAATCATTTGTAAATACATGATATGCCCTATCAAGATCTCTACTATATACAGTCATCAATGCTAGAATCATATCTTGAAACTCTAATATAATAATGTCACAAACTAGTCTAGGTACCCCTTATTAAACTTATACCAGAGCATTAATGAACATAACTCGAAGGTAGTTCTCGATACCCTATAGTTATCTATTATCACATGATATCATACTATATGATAGCGGAAATGATTTTTCCCTCAACAAAATAGAAAAAAAGACATATTATTATGCTCAAAAAGAAAACTCCAATGTAAAATTAATACCAAAATAATAATTTGTATACCAAAATAAAAATAATATATAATAAAATTGCTCAAAAAAAAGACATAAACCTCAATCATTCTAACTGAATTTACATTCCAAGGATAAAGGCCAAGAACATCCACCTCCTCTAATAGGCCCTTTCTATTTACACAATCATGGTATAAGAAAATGTACAAATTCTTGAATTCAATGGAATTGTGTGAGTTATAATCTTATTTGGGTATAAACAAGTGTTCCATAATATGATTCCAAAATTAATAGATAATATCATGATTTTACTTTCCAACCAAATATTAGTGCTTATACAATTTAATATTAAAATCAGAATACACATTTCATGTCCAATTATGCCAATGTTACAAGGAACAACATTTATAAGTTTTTTATAAAACTTTTTTTAAAATCAATAGGAATAAATAATGAAGTTCACAATAAATAGAATATATATACCTGAAAACTCATTACACCGCCACATTCGGTGAAATTATATTATCTCCCACTGAAGGGAAAATTACACCCACTCCAACATAATGGAATATTAAATATTCTCCCATATATGGTAAAATTATGTCCACTCCCAAATAAGGGAAAATTACACCATACATATTTGTAATAAATCATTTTTAAATAATTGGAAATTTTATTTACCAATGTAAATAAAAATATTCCAATTAAATTCCAAAAATCCAAATAATGGTAGTCATCAATTCAGGCATTTCTAAATAAAAAAATCATGGTATTTAGACAAATCAATTTCAACACTTTTCTAAAATCAATTTTTAATTCAATTTAAATTTTCCAATAATTCAAAAACATGCCCCTAATTCTAAATCCAGGGGATTTGGGTTTAAAAAGAATAAACACCAACTCAAATTCAAAATTCTAATTCACAAAAAAAATATGTTATCAAAGTATGATTCATTGAGAATTAAACAAATCAACAAAGTCATGGGTTTATTAAATGGGAAATCTCAACAGAACAACCTACCATTATCATAGAAACACAAAACACATAACTCACAAATGTATTTACCGATAAAGAATTAAGATGATAGAGAAACGAATCAGTCCTTGGTTCAATATCCAAAAACCATTGTTTAGATATATTGACAAAAAAAAATTCTGACAAACCCTATGGATGAAATAATAAGAGATTATGAGATAGGTAATATGATAAGAATCACTTGTTGAAGATGAATCTAACAAGATATTCCATACATTATTCCACTTTTAAAGGGGTTTGAAGGAGATCAAATAAATATCATAATATCCCCCCCATTCTATTTTTTATCTCCTTGGGTTTCGGTCGAGTTGGATTTTAAATGAGGGTTCAGGAATTTTTAAATTAAAATTTCGGATTAAAAAATTCCCACATGCATGGTTAGATTGGTTGTGCAGCATGGGTATTCAAACAATTATCCCAATCTGTATTCCCCAAGGATGTAGTGAATAGTTTCTACTAGGGGGAGAATGATTTTTCAAACCATGTGAAAATATTGAAAACCCCCACTGTCGGGGTTCTCATGGTCTACATTGTGTGGTTTCATGTTTTTGAAAAACTATGCACCAATTGTTCACTTCCATAAAATTTCAAAAAATTATATATTATTACCCAGAGAAATCCAAGATGAACCCTAACCATAACATGATTAATAATGAGGGGATGAGGAGAAAATTAAAAAATTAAAATTATTTTACACTCTATCATCCAACAAAATAAATCAAACGCATTATGAGTACATCTGGATTATCATTTGTAAGGAAATAAATATATACGTGACTCAAAATTATTTTTTTAGTTACATTGAGATCAACACAAATAAACCTATTTTTTGTATTTTATCTTATTACAAGAATTTTATTTTAGATACAACAAATGCGCAACCTAAATGGTTAGGTAACAACAGGAATGCCGTTATTTTTATATATTTGATGGATTGGTAAAATAGTTATGTTCTCAAATGTCCATGATTCATAATTTTTAGTATTTGGATGATTCCCTATGTAGAAAATAAATACTTATATACATAAATAAACCACTGTAAGTCTCAAAAATATAGATTTCATTTTATTAAATTTATATGGTATAATGGGTTATCATTTTAATGGGATCCCATTAAATATGAGTCCTTAATAAATGACCGATAAAATATGCTAGTGATAAGAAAAAATAATTTTATAGAGATAAATGAATTTATCATCATCTGTCTTAAATTTCAGGTAAATCGTTAAAAAATAGATTCATGGTGGTTCAAACAACCCTGAATAGTACTATAATTTGAGAATAATTCTAAAATCAGATGGAATTTTGTAGTATTATAATAAACACTTCATATAAAACCAACCTGTGGTTATATTTAAAAAAAATGTTTTCAAATCCCTTCTATAAGTATATATAATTTGTTTATATTGTTTTAACGCTAATGTTTGATATTGAGGAATCTATGTTGGAAAGTCACCACGAGATCCTAGATTCCTATCAAATTATTGGTAAAAGAGAAAATATATGTCAATATCTAGCTCCGAATGAGCTATATGTTGTTTTGGAATCTCTTTTTCAATGAAAAAATAATGGATGGAACCCTAGTCTCCATTCATGTTCCATATGTGATTGGGTATATAAATTACATAGTGAATCATTCAAAACTATTAATCTGTAATAGGAAAAAAAATTAATTCATTAAGTATAATCCAATTGGTTATAAATGGTTGATGTTAATAATAATATGACTGTATAATATAAACATTTACCTAATCACCTAAGTATGTTGAGGAAAGCTGAACAAGTAATGTTATGTCTAGGATTGAGAACTATGTTAATGGTATAAAAATATAAAGGAAATGCTTTTGGCTTGATAGGGAAGAATAAAGATTTTGAAGTGTCAATAACACTGACTTAGATGAAGAATGGAAATGGAAATTTTTTATGTAAAATGATGAGTTTTAAAAAAACTATGTTTTATAGTTCAGACAGCACACAACATTTAGCCAAAATAGTCTACGATGATTGAAATATGAATTTGATAACCTAATAGTTAAATTAGAATGTATTAAATTGATTTTATATTTTATGAAATATATATACTATTATGACTAAATATAAATGTATCGATAAATTCACAGGGATTAAGAACATATTTATTATTAAAAATATATTATTCTTTAAGAAATATATTTTCTTTGAAAATATGTTTTGATAATATTTTTGGGTAAATATTAAAAATAATTTTGCGATATATTACAAAATTTATTTGAAAAAATGATCATAATTTTTTAAGTCATTATATTAAAAATAATTATTTGTATAGTATTTCTGTTTTTTTAAAAGATTTATTTTTCAATAAATATTGATAATTACATATATTTCAAGTACTTTAATTTAATTTTTTAATAAATAGTGTAATTTAATATCCCCATAAACTTCTTGATATGATATTAAATTTATATATGAAAAATTATATTTAGAATAATTTAATGAATTTAATTTGAATCATTTTTTTCATTTTTTTTATAATTTTACTTTTATTATTAAAACAGATTTTTTTAATGAAAATTAAATGCATAAGGTTTAAAAATATTAATTAATGAAAATAATCTCAAATTTAAAAATATATAAATGAAATTTCTAGATTATATATATATTTATATTAATTTATATTCATATAATTATAATTTCGAGTCATATAGTTAATATAACACTATCTCATCTTGAAAAATGTATTTTTTGGATAAAAAAAATTATCATCATGTTTTGCAGGATTAATTTTATATTAAATTCTACGGATTGTATGAATTGGATTAGAGGAAATAGATTAAATATTATTTATTATAATAATTATTTATAGGTAATATAGTCAACATAGTTTTTTCCATAATGGATAGTAATAATAGTAAAATATTTATTACCACGATAATGGTTAAATCGGATTATAAGGGGTTAAAATAATTATTTAAGAGATAAAATAACCATAAAATAGTATAAAATATATTAGATGAAAATAATTATACCCTTTGTAATATAATCTTATGTAATATTACATTTTGGATCCATTTGGAGGGTATAATAAATTTATATATTTAATTATTTTCAAAAATTATGGGCATGTACTCTCCTCCACTCACACAAGGACAACTCATATCATATCCTCTCCACACATAAAAAAGGTATGTAAATCATGTAATTACCAAAGAAAATACATAAATCCATCCCCAATTATTAGAATACACTGTTTCATTAAAAACCCTCTTAATAATCCTATTGGTGCAATCCTAAAGTGGGTTTCCGAAGGATAGGTATCATTCATAACTGAGCGTTATTGTTTTAATTCTTCCTCCCCTCCTTCAAATATTATTCAAACATGATCATATTAAAGCCAATTTATATCCCATATATTATTATTTTATTATGTTAATGGAATAACCAACATCTATCTCATATTCCATCTCATGGGAATGAAAACAATTTTTCATGTATGCAGTGGACTACCGCCTCACGAACCGATGTAGTTTGTTTTTTATCATCACCTATCACATCTGTTAATGATGGAGTATTTAATTAATATTTATTATATTTTTGTAATATTTAAAATATTATAATATTTATATTTTATATATTTCATTTCATTTCCATTCATTAAAATATGATAATGTTGTTTGTGGGAACATATGTATTACCCCCTTCAAAAAGAGATGTAATTTTCTTTTCATTGATGAATCACATGGATTGAATATATAGGTATATTGAAAAAAAAATTAATTATTATATAATTATAATGTTTTAAAGATAAACTAATAGTTACCTTCTTTTTTTCATGATCATTAAAAAAGAAAAAGTTACTCATGTGTACATACGACCTACCATCTATACGATTATAATGTAGTTTATTTTTCCAAACCTTATTTTTTTGATTAATAGTACAATTATTGTATATAAATGAAAATTATTTAATTATTATTATTATATATATTATGGAATAATTATAAGTCTGACATTATTCACGTTTCCAATGTGATTTTATAAATATGAGAAAAATATTTTCAAAACATCCAACATGAACTTAACAAATTATGTAATTGAATATAACATGATAATAAATAATATATATTAAACATGAATAATATTATCAATCATGTATATAAGTAATTAAATTTTACTATTTATAAATACAATTAATATAGGAGTTGATTTAGACTTAAGGTAAGAGATACCTCTAAACAGTTAATATCATATTTCAACTGAGTTAACACCACTACAAATTGCTTAGTTATAATTCCAAGAATTATACATTCTAATTCAAAAGGAATATTTTCCTCTTGATTATTTTCTAACATCCTTCAATCTATTTAATCTATAAAAAAAATTCGAAGATATACATATATTATATAATGTAATGTTGAAACCCTCAATATTTTCCCACCAATATATAATTCATAGATTAATAACCCTAAAATAAATTTTCATAATAGAAACATAATCAATGAATTTATCTATACAAATTTTTATACAAACTATAAATGCCACAATATTTTATAAACCATATTTTTTACTATAATAGACGTGATTGAATTTTATTTCATTCACATGTTCTTTGGGTTTGGAGTTTTTTTATTTATGAAATACTTTTATATATAAACATTATACAAAAAAGTTTCAAATTCCACTAAATATTAGTTTTCCCATAAAAAATCAGTTTCATTTATTGAGGATCATTTTTTAATTAAGACATAATAATTTCATTAATAATGAATTACAATTGAAAAAATATAGATATTCTTATAGTGAATTTCCACACTTATGTCGATTGAAACACTATTTAAGACATGGGAGACCGATAAATATCAATATGGAAGATATAAATTAATGAAAATTGTTAGAATATATGAAAAAAATAAAATATATATTAAATTTTCCTCTTTTATATAATAAACATTTACATAAAGTATTCATTTACCCACAAAGAAATATGATTTAGTTATTAAATTGTTTTTTAAAAAAATTCATAAGATATAATGAATGAAAAAATAAAAATAATAAGGATTTCATGGACAAAATGAGAACCAATTAAAATACTTTCTTTATAAACAAACATTTCTACTTTGAAGGGTCAAAAATATTCAAAAAACATAAAATTGTTTTATAAGCATTTGAAATCACAAAACATCCATAAAATCTATTATTCAATAATTGTAAATGTTTTTTGATAATATAGGACATAATATATGTAGAAAATTTACAAGAAACATATAGTTTCCCTTATAAAAATTCCAACATACTCACTTAATTCCAATATAATTTTATATAGGAAACAATTATTATCAAATTCATTGGAGAGACATATAGGCTCACCCATCATAATAAATACTATCTATTGATATAAATTTATGTAAAATAAAAAAAAATCAATTCCATCAATAAAATTCATAAAATATCTGAATGAAAATATATGAAAAATACATTTGGTCGTCACATATAAATAATGATGATATTTAATTTTCATTGGAAATTATTTAAATGGAAATTTCCCAGAAGTACTAGAAATAAAATTCAACTTCAAAAATATTTAAAACGATTTAGAGAAATATTCCTAAATAATGATAGTCATGATGGAGGGAAATTTTTTTAACCAATAATATATTAACAAAATGATTCATTTTAAAGATTTCAAAATCAAACCCAATAAAAAATACGTAAAAAACAAATTTTCTAAACGATTATATGAAAAATGAAAAGTATTTTTAAAATACATTAAAAATATATTTTATTGTAACAATTAAATAATGTCATTTTTTTAATAAACATATACATTGATGAAAATGATATTACATTATTTAAAACAATGTTTTATAAAATAATAATTTACATCATGTCTGAATCAAAATGTATGATCATTAACTCTTATATAAAAAGTATATAAATAATTAAATTTTAAAATAAATTTTGAATGATTATCCCATTATCATAGTCCATTTTATTTAATTTTATAACATGTACTATATAGTTACTAAATCGATTCATTTTATGTTTGGATTTCTTAGGTCATTTGGTTAAAAATATGAAAACAACATTAGTGCATTGACTGTGGAATCAAATTTCATTATTCTATAATATAAACAATTTAAATTGTGAAATAATTATATTTAGTATATATTAAATAAAATTTCATAATCATCCATGTATTTGGGACATAACTAATTATTCATATCGCTTAATGGTTTTGGTAGTCTACACATACTCAAGTGAAACATTTTCATTTTACAGTGGGTGGAATAGTGAAATTGTAATGAAAATATTAACATCCATAAAATCATAATTAAGAAATTAATATCATTTATATTCATAAAGTATATCATAAAAAATCAATTTATGTTGGTGATGTAAAAAACACTTTTATCATTGGAGGTTGTAATCCACACATGCACATGAGTGGTCTCTTCATTTCTTGTATGATAGAAAACGAGTATAAAAATGGTTTCTACATCAATATAATTACATTTATGTACATAAAATTTAATTTTGATGAAATTTAATTTTTTAATAAATATTTTATGGTGGTGGAATAATAAATAATCAGGAAAACACTTAGTAAAGAGTTATACCTTGTCTTTGGAAGACATTCAGGATCCACACCTAAAGAATTTTTGGTTGAATTTTTGGTTAAACTGAAACATCTATGAGATAGTGAGGTTTTATATACATTAATTTGATAAGGTGTTGGTTTAGATAAATGGATTTAATTAAGTAAATAATATAAGACATTTGGTGATTTTTATAAGTTATTTGAGTGGCACTATTGTAATTATTTTAGACTTTTAAAACAATATAATGTATTATTCATTGTATAGTGGTTCCTAATAAATCTCATTTCAATGATAAGGGTAATAATAATATTCTACATTTATAATTTTATGATATTTTAGTAATATTTTCACATATATTTAACCATAATTATCATATTTTTTCATTTTCCAAGGTGGAAAAATTTTATCATGGATAATAATCATTGTGACTAAAAATGAAAATACATTCGTTACTAAATTTTAAAACACTGATTATAAATATTTAAAAAAATCATCAAGATTTACTTTACAAAATAAAATAAAATTAATTTTTAATAATGGATTTTAAAAATAATGAATATTAGTTTTTTAATGTGTGTTTAATCAAATAATTAATTGAAAAAAAATATTATTTTTTAATAAAATATGGAATGAAATAAGATATTATTTTTTAGTAAAATTTGTATTTTTCATCAATCACAATAAAACATTTATTTAAAAAATCCAAAAAATGAAGTTATTCAATATTTTAATTGATTATATAATAAATTTATTCTATATTATAAATTGTAATTTATAAAATTTTGAAATTTATAAATAAAATAATATCATATAATACAATGAAAACACATTAAATTGAATAATAATGTCTTTTTCATTGATTCATAAAATCAAAGAAAAATTATTTTAGTTAATGTGAATCAATAAAATCAAATAATGAAAATTTATAATATATTAAGATAATTAATTATTAACAATAATTGGGCTTTCACACTAATAACTAATTCTAAGCAATAGATCAAAGATACTGAAATTGAAGAAACACCAATAGGTGTGTGATGGTTGATATTTATGAATGAAAATAATGTAAATATTTATAATTATAGTCAGATATGTAAAAATAAAATAATGAAAATGACATATAATCAAATAAACATTACTCATATATCATTTATATGTAAGGATAATTTATGTGGCTAAAAAGTGATTTCAAACAAATCCAATATATTTTGAAAGTTTCATCCCATAATTGATGGATTTTTTGTCGAAAATACCTTTATACCCATGGAATGGTTGGAAAAATTCTAATCATCATGTCCATATAAGCAATTATAGGATTCAAGGTTCTCTATATTGATATCAAATCAATATTCATTAATGTGTTAATTGTTAAGGATATTTATAATGATCAATAATAATTATTTCATATTGATGAATATGATAATAATTATTTCTAGTTAAACAAAGGGTTTTTATTGGATATTGTAAGCGCCAAGGGTGTGATATTTAACAAATTATTTGAAAAATAGGATTTCATAGACTCCAACGAAGAAAATTTGATCATAAATTCTATTTGACAATGATGAATGATCAAATAAAGAGGTTACTTGTTTTTTTAATGAAATTATTTTTGGGTAATCAAACTAATGACAATATAATATTTTCATATAGTTCATGAGGTATGATTTTGAACTATCAATCATATAGAATTGATATATTTTCATGGTTTTTATTTGATAATTGTAAGGTATTAGAAATTTATTCCTTAATAAAAACATGACAATGAGGTTATAAAATGATAAAAAAATCTCTGATTCAAAGGGGACAAAAGCACAATTAGTTACTTGGATGATTTTTTATGAGATGATGATGTAATTATGTAGCAGTAAATTATTTAGAACCTACTATATATGACAAATGACACGACCTAATATTTTGTTCTCCAATTTTTAATATACAAGGTAACAATGTTATATAAAATAAAAATTCTTTTAGTAAGTAAATTCAATGATTTAGTATGTCAATCGCATCGAATTGTTTTGTTTTATCTTAAAAAATATTTAAAGATATATTATGATTTATGAATTTGGATTTGTATAGATTATTTTATTATAATAAATAAATATGAGGTGGTGCATTTTTTATGGGAGATTTTTGTGATTATTTCCTAAGAAAGAAGAATGATTTTATCTCATTATTTACTGTGTAAGATTAAAACATCTCAGCTACTAAAGAGTGACCTCAATTACTATAGATGAAGATATAGGTTAATGGGATCACATTTTCATTGCAATCTATTATTATAACTAAATATGGTAACTCAAGTCTTATTAATATTATATAAAATCATACCAATCACTCTAGAATAATGAATATTGATATCAAATAGAACATTATTTTCATGGTGGTCAATAAATCTATAGTGATATTGGAGTATATATATATAATAATTAATGGTGAATATGTTATGATGTGGGAACTTGTCCATGAGTGAATTAAGAAACATCAGTTGGGTATTATAGTCCAAATACCTTCGTGTGACAATATTGTTACAAGAAATCACCTCCATAGTAAGGTTTATATTCATCCAGCCATTTATTTATGATTTTGTATCATTAAAAGTGTTTCATGGAATGGTATGATATATCAGATTCAAATTTTTATTTAGTTTTTAATATTATCATGACAACATAAAGATTATTTTTCCTTAGTTTTGTTTCCAATGGGGGATATATTATTGAATTTCAAGAGGATAAGTTTTATGTATTTAACAGAATATTTATAGGATTATTATAATAAGAGATAGATCATTATCATGATAAATTTGGGGGAATAATTATTAAAAAAATCATTGTAATGTATTTTCAACACAATTTAATGATTGTGTGTTGTATCGTGTAGGGTTTTTATTTACATAATATTCAGGGAATCAATGAGTATGATGATTGACAAATTGTTTTCATATTGTGATTCTAATTTATGAATTAATTTCCCTTCCTATTTATCCTCATAATATCTATGATTAAATGGTATGTGAAGCATTGAATAACCTATAAGAAGGGAAGTGTTTCCATGTAGTTATTGTTTTTAGGGTAGAATATTCCATTTGAAGAAGTGTACAATGTTGTCACCAAACCCAAAAAGGATGATTTGAAGAAATAATACTATTTAAAAAAAATTTATTGTGTTTGATGAATATTCCTAGTTAATATTTTCTAAAAGGATCTATTCATTATGTATAATTATTTTCAGAGGTTTCAATGATGTTTTAAGAAGAATAGGTATTCCCTAGGATAACGGAAATAAATTACCCGTTAATGATATCCCCTACGTAGTGTTGTACTTTCACACATTGTAAAAATAACCCTATGAAAACATTGTAAAGAACTTTTTTGACCTAGGAGAAGAATTACGATGTGAATAGGATAACCATACCAAAATATACTTTAAAAAGATATCTTTGTAATGATTGCAGTATAGGAGGTGTGGATATAGCGAAACATTATCTAAATATGGTTTAAATTTAATAAATGTTGAATTATAAAAAAATGGTCATATATAAACACTGGAGTTCATGCGATGAATATTGTATATGTGGTATGGTCTGATTTTAGGTAAAATATATTGTTTATTTAAATAATTTTTTTCCATTATAGTTTTATTGTGACATAATGTCTTACTGAAAGATATATTTATATTTATTAAAATAAACTAATTTTAGGGAAAGAAGAGGAAAATGTTTTTTATTTTTATAGTGGTATGTATTGCATCAATTTTGGGATGTTATTACTAACAACGAGTTGAGTAAAATTGATTTTTATACAAAGCCTGGATTAACATAAATTTATAATACATCATTTTGAAGAATATTTATCACAATACAAAATTAAATTCATGAGGACTATAGTAGTTTTGTGTCATTGGAAATGTATAAAAAAAAGCTTCTAACTTGGTGAATGATCAGAAATGTTTCCCACAATAATCACCCCCTTTATTACTTTTACATTAAACCTTTATTCATTACATAGGGAAATAAAAAAATAAAGGGTTATCTCGGATTATTTCTAAGGGTTACCAAGGGAGATACGTTATCATAATCATTACAAAAGGGTATGAGAACATAAAAATGACTTCAAAATATTATACCATAAAAACCCAAGTTAATATATAGGATTCGTGTTATATATATTAATAGTTAATAATACATGAATCATAATGGAATCAATAAAATAATTCATGAGACCATAACATGGGAAAAACATTGAGATTGTGGCATACTCATAAACATGTAATATTATTCCCTCTAAGTCAAGTCACAGTTCCAAAACCTTTCATAGATCTTCATGGGGACTACACATACTGGGAGGGACACACCACGATCCATAGTCGCATTACTTTACTTACAAGTGATCATGTTCCCCCTTTATCACATAGTGGATCAGGTTTCCCCTTAATATTATATTGGATTGTGTTTCCCCAAATTCCCATAGTGGATCAAGCATGTCGACGTGTTTCCAATCATTATATCAAGAGATATAAATCTTCACTTTATGCATTGGATGGATATATAGGACCAAACTATCACATAATGAAATGATTAATTAGTGTACCAGAAGATCATAAACAATCATCATATCATGAACTTTAAAAATAGATGGGTTTCCTAAACATCATATTATAACCCATTAAATAAAATTAGTATCATAAAAATTTCATTATATAATAACATTTGTTGAATAGATAGTTTTCATAATAATTTAATCGTATAATTTACCATAAAACGAAATGTGTTTCATAAGAATATTTTTATGGTATAACACATGGAATCAAAACTGATTTCATATAAAACTTGAAAAACTAAATAGTAAAACATTCATAGAAAATAATGAAAATAGTTTCTGTAGATCTTTACAGTAGTAGAAAATAAATTATATCAAAGGATATAATATTATAAGGAGTAATATTTTGAAATATCACATATAACATTTCTTAAGGAAAAATTACTTTCTTTTAAAATCCATATCATAAATACTTTTCAAAAATCATTTTTAATAATGGTAGGTCTTAAGTTTCCTTTAAAACATTTCTTGAGGAAAACATCTTTTATACTTTGAAAAAAATCTTTAAAACCGGATGAATTATGGAAGACTTTTTTATTTAAAATAGATTTTTAAATTTATAAATGACGATTGAAAATATTGTTAAACCATTTTTCATTGAAAATTCAATGAAATCTTATAAATAAGGCATGCAAAACATTTTCACTAAAAATACATTGAAAATTCATAATTAAGGCTTAAAAAAATTTAAACTTTGTTAAATCATAAACCAATATTTAAATATACTTCATTAAAAATGATCATAGAATATCATGTAAAACCCATTTATATAACATTTTTAAAAAAATGGTTTGGTGAGAAAACAGATTCCCAACCGAAGAGAGAAATTATTTCATATTTATATAATTTTTTGACATAATTATCATAAGTAAAAAAGTTGGTAGAATAAGTCCATTAAATAAATTGTACATGAATAGTCAAATTTGAAGAAAACTCATTGGAGTTCTTGAGAGATGGATCATAATATTTCATCAATGGAATCGTAATAATAAACAATCCCAATAAATATTGAGATTGTAACAGTAGACTATTACCACTTTTGTAATATTGAATCATAATAACCATGAGAGAATAACATTACATGAATATTAAAAATTCATGAAATATGGATATTCATGATTAAACATGTAAAATGGTGGTATATATAGCTGATAAAAAAATATATGTTGATAACATAACTTTTGTCCTGAAGAAGGAAAACTGAGACACAATTGCCTTATTGGTTTTGGTGAATTTCAAACCATAAACCCCATGAAAGATAGATAATGAAAGCGATGTCTAAATTACCATAAATTTAAAGATAATAATCAGAGAATACATTCATAGAAATTATATTCACCACCCAAAGAAATGATTTGTGATCATGGAATAAGTCTGGAAGAAATAAAAGTTAGACTTGATATCCCCTTACTACATGATATTAATTTGAATTATGAGAAACAAGAAAGAATAAAATCGATTGAAACATTTAATATAATGAAATAAATTTTATTCCCAAAAAAAATTCCTATGGAATTACAATACACCAAACAATAAGAATATGCGGTGAATATACAATATATCTCATAAAAGTAAAAGTGACACTACAATATCATTACCTTAAGTCTTGACATTATTCATAGGTGTTAAAACATCCTTTATAATATATATAATTTTATTATAAATCAACCTATAGACTATATTATTATATATAATATCATATATGATTTAATTATGACTTTACATTACCAATTTAATTTCAATTTTATGCCAATGTTACGCTTTTTGGTAATATACACTTTTTTAATATGTTTTCAATTTTAATTATTCATACTCTTACATAGATAATTATTATGTTTAATTTTTTATATTTCGTAAAAAAATAATTTTTTATGAATATTGAATAACACCAATTTTATAAAAATATATCAATTATAAGATATTAAAATTTTATTAGAATAACATGAATGACTATGTAAATTGTTTTCTAGAAGAAATATATATTTACTAGGCAATTAAATTCATAAAAAAATTTTATTCTATGCTGATAAATGTAATCTTCAAATTTTGGAAATGTTAATATGTTTTTTAAAAAAAATTATTTTTGTTCTTCTCTTTTAATCATGTATTTTTAATGATCTTTTTGGGTTTTGGAATTATTTTAAATTAAAATAAGTCCCATTTGAGTTAAATTTTTGATATTAATTTAATATAAATATAAAATTTACTTTATTTATCTAGAAATAATTTGTGAACATAAAAAAGTTTTTTTGGGAAAACAATAGTTCATTACATTTTGTGGGTTTTAAAAACAATTATACACTAGAGAGATTATAAATTTCATAAAAAGGTTTCTCGATTTAGAATCAATATGTCAAATTTTTTTAGTGTGCCCGATTCCATTTTTGTTTGATTTTAATAGTAACATAGGTAAAAATTTAGTCCTCATAATAATAGTTAAAATAAACCATAAGAGTTAAAAATAAAATGATAAAATTTGAAGTAACATAAAAACCTTAATGAAATGTATTTCTGGGTCATATTTTGACTATATAAAAAAAATATTATTATTAATTTTAGAGACACTTTCCTTCAATAAGATATTAATATATATTAATCTATTGAAAAAAAAATCCTTTTCTGGCATATCCCTCACTTGTGACAGGACACAACCTCTCCCCTCTTATCCATTATTGTATATCCTCTTCTCATTAAATCCCTACCCAAATCATTTCATATAATCACCCTTTGTATCATAGTATTCTTTTTTATCATTATATCATCCAATAAAACCATTAGCTATTAACAAAAAGAAAAATTTCTCGAGTGTTTGTATGACTTACTAAGACCACAGCATAGCATAATACATTTTTCATTGAAAATTAACATATATGGTTATAAATTTTTAATTAATATATATATATATGTTATTTATTAAAAATTATGATACTATAAAAATATTATATCATTTACCATGTTAGCCTTCAACCTGTTAAAATAATGATAATTTCACTGGTTCATACGTGTGGCCTACCACAACAATAATGTGAGCTGTTTCATTTTCAAGCACTATATTTCCATAATTATTATAAATTATTATATTATAAATATATATACTATTTATGTTGTTATTATCATTCCTTAGATGATTTAACCATTAAAAAAATTTAATGACCAAATCTACCTAAATAAAACTTACTTGAAAAAATGAAATAGTTAAGATTATGAAACAATGATTTCAATAAATATTTATTAACAAGTGTGTATTGAAATATTATTGGTGGATCATATATAAAGTTATAAACATTTATTTTTTTCTATTATTATAATATTTTTAATTTTTTCTACATGATCCTAAAATCACTTTAGATTAAAGCTGATCATAAGGCACGAAAATGTTATTATAAAATCATTTTTTATCCTGATTATTTATCATCATATTTCTATTAGTAAAATTATATAATCTTAATATTTTTATCTAAAATATTTTATTTTAATATGGATAATTTCTTAGTCAATGTTATTTTATACTATTTCCTATATTTTTGGTTCAAGAATCAATATTTTTTTAAATGTAAGAGATATTATTTTAAAAATACTTTTTTGAATATTCCATTAAAATAGTTCTTAATTATTTGTAATACTGTATTAAATACTTTTTAATAATATTTTAACTATTATGTAAATATATATTAAATTTACATTTTCAAAACATATTTTTTTCTATAAAATAATTAAAATGGAAGCATCTTTTCTTTTTTTTGGAATGAGTCACATTTTACAAAATTTGTGAACATATTAATTATTTTAACATTAACAATAAGAATAGATTCATTATCATCCATTCCTACCATATTCATAGAAGATTACATATCATGTTTCCATAAAAATTTTAAAATAAAATATTTTTGAAAATATTTGTGGAATATTTATTTAAAATGAAATTATATTAAAAGGGTATTATTTTCATAATGGACTAAAACTAATTTTGATGGTTGATTAATAAAAATATTATTAAAAATTATTAAGATGTTATTTTTAACTTGTTTCGCCTAATTTATTTTCTAAAATATTGGTTTTACTATGACAAAATAATTTATGATGAATCAATGATGTTCAATCATTCATTAAAGACAATTTATTATAACATATTTTTTTCAAATTTTCTTTTTTGTGGTCATGTTTCCTATCTGTCTAAAATTTTAATTGTACATTATTTTTATTATTCATTTCAACATTTTTAATAACATATCTTAATTAAATTAAATTTCAATTTTATTTATTATGTAACGAATGTATAAAATTTCACTACACGACATCAATTGAATGAATATATTTAAATATTTATTTACATTTAATGGGGAAATATTTATGTTATTTATTTTGGATTCATTATATATAATTCCTATATTATAAGGAATTTATATAATGAATTACATATATATCATTAAAAATATTTCAAATTCAAAGCTCATTAATGTGATGTATGGTGTATGATTATAGTTATCCCCTTGATAGATCAAATGGTATCGAGATAAATTATAACATGAATGTCATATTATAAAGGTATTTAGTTTACAACAAACATTAAAATATGAACAATGACTTGGTTGATCGGTTGTGATGGGGACATTCAAGATATCTTGGTATAGAGTACTTAATCAGCTGTGTTTATATTTATTCATTTCCATTATTAACAAGTTTTTATCACTATACAAGTCATTTTAACATTCATATAGTCCTTGGATTTGCATTTAACAAATGTTATTGATTGAATCATATATGTTTAAATTATCCACTTTGTCCTATATATTATTCCTTACTTGTGATATATTATACTATACTTAACCCTTAATGAGTATTTAATATCACCCTTAATTTTTTTGTATCCCCATGATATGATGAAGGATCTTAATAAAGATTTTAATGATTGAAGAATGTTTTATATGCTATTTTTTATATCTCCACTTTAACCTAGGAACCATGTATACATCCTCTTTTATATAATTTAAAACTGATCAATCCTGTGTGGTGAGATACTATGTATCATTTACTTATTTAATAATGTAATATATTACTATAGGTTACTAGTGTTGTTATTTATTAGCTAGTACTAGGTGAATGTTCCAGGAACCAAGGGAAGTACATTTTAAATGAACATAGCTATCATGAGAATTATGATAACTCATTTGGGTATTTTATAACCTTTACCATTATTCAGTTTTTGGGTATATAGATATATATTCATTATGATTATGAGTTGAATCAGTGTATTTAATTGTTTATAGACTGTTCCTATGTAAAATAATAATTTTTATAAAAAAACTATGTTCATTTTCAAAAATGATACGCTATATTGAGCATAAACAAACAACTAAATATTATTATTTAAATATTACCATTATAAAATCATAGTTGGAATGGATGTAATGAATAGTATCAACTAAATTATAAAAATATGGATTAAACAGGTTTAAATATGATTCTTTTGGTTACTAAATTTATTAGAAATAGAAATTAAAACTAATTAAATATCAACAATGTGTTTTTATGAAAACCTATTTAAAATAAAATAATTGTGTTTATAAAATTATATCAAACATTATGGATTTTTAAATATAAAAAATATATTTTATATATTCAGTGTAATTTTTAAAATTCATCATATATTTTTTGGGATATTATATAAGAACAAATCCATTTTTTCATATAAAAGATTTATTTTTACAAAAAAATTATATTTTTACCGCATTTTGATGGAGAACCCTTTCTAAATCACGTTTTTATCAATTTTCTATGTTCTATTTGACAAGTAATACCTCTTTTTTATAAGTGGGAAATAAAAATATATTTTTCTTGAATTTGGTTAATTTTTTGATAAAATTTAGTTTGTATTGTATCGTGAAAAATTTTGGATTTTATTTGAAAACTTCCTTTTGAACTAATTTATTTATATTGTTATATTGTAATTTTATTTGGTTTCCAATTGTAATTGGATTATGTTCTTATCGTTTAATCCAATTTTTTTCATTATAATTAATTTTACATTTAAATTGGACATAACCTATAAGGCCCCAGCCTTAAACCTTATTTAATCTTGAGTTATTACAAGATTAGACATTGATATAAAAACATTATAAAAACCATTTTCAATACCAAAATAAAGGAAACGTAAAACATGGTATTTATTTTTCTTTTAAAAAAAGTTATGGCATGTAGAGGAAGCCGAAACTCAAATAATGGTCACAGCGGCGGAGAAGTCATTGTCGCTGCATATGTACGACAAAAACATTCCCTTTTGTTGTTTAGTAAATGGTTCATATAAAAAATATTCCTTTTGAATAAATGTAAAAGTCAAAGGGGTTTATACACCGTATAAAAGATGGTTGTGTATAAAACAAAATATGCCTCAATGAATGGTGATTGAGACAAAGTCCCATACAAAGACGGTATCCTTGGATTAAGGATAAATCAATTACATAATTATGTGTGCCAAACAAATACACCAAATATAAGTGGATATTATGTGTAAAATAGTCAGAGGATATTCACACATATTCATAGAACGACATATTCATGGAGTACAAGCTTATCCCAAAGAATCAAAATTTGGTTAAGAAGTTCCCTTGAAAAAATTTGACAGTCTAACGGCGTCACTAAAAAATTCAAAAAATGAGTTTATGAGAGATAAAAAGGGAATCTAATCACTTGTACATAAAATTTAAATCACTAAGGATATATAAGAACATATCCCAACAAAATGTTATTTGAATTAAAAGACATAACAAAAGAAGTCTTTTAAAAAGATGATGGTGAAAGGTTCCCTTACCGACATGGGTATCTTTCGAAACATACACCCCGTGAAAGAAGGACAATACAACATTGATGCAAATACTCATAAATGAAAGTATATTACACAATGAGTAAAATAATGGGCAGTACATACATCACTCAAAGGAAACTATGGAAAATGTAGCATAAATCTCATGGGAATAAAATTGAGATGAAAAATCCCTTACAAAAACTCGGCAGCCTAACGGCGCCACTTAAACCTTCCAAAAATGGATTGATGAGATAAAATACGGTCTCTGATCATATTAAAATAAAATTTACATCAAGAGGAATATAAAAGAATATCCCCCATCATAACAAAAATGAGCTTAAAAGAAGTGACATAAAGGAGAGTACCTCAAAAGAAAGAGAGAGGTTAGATCTCTTATGAAAAATCGGAAGCCTAACGGCGCCACTCAAAACATCCAAAATGGATTGATGAGAGATAATAGGGTCCCTCATCATATGAACATAAAAATTAAAGTAATATTAATATAAAATAACATCCCAATCACAAGAAATATGAGCTTAAAAGGAATGACATAAAACAGTGTACTTAAAAAGAAAGAGAGGAGTAGGATCCCTTACCTTGGGTCCGACTTGACTCGATCATTATTTAACATCCTGAGTAATAAACTTGACATAATTTAAACTTTATTAAGAACATTTTTCAACTTCATTATTACTTTTATATCACTTATTTCCATTCTATAAACATTATGTAATCATTTAAGTTAATAAAGTTTGTTTTGTCGATATTTGGTTCTTAAGTCGAATGTGGGCTTCTTACAATTACATGTTGTTCGTGTGGTCAGAGGTTCATTACATAAAGAATGATATTCATGATTTGGATATCATATATATCATATATATCCTGATTATACATCTATTTATAATATTACATAATCATTTAGAGGTAAGAAATGAAATGCACCGTTCATGGAGACGGTAAGCCGTACGTACGCATGAACGCTACTTTCATTTCTATGTCAAATTAATGGAATTAAAACCAAATGAGAGGTATTTATATTTTAATTCCAGAATTATATTCATCATTTATATGTAACATAAATCATATATAATAACTTTAAATCCATCCTTTATACATCCCACATATGGCATTAACGAATCAAATCACTTTGAGGGGGCGGTAGTCCGCACTTCCAAAAATGAAATTATCATGTTTACCCACAATGGAAACCATATTGGTGTGCCAAAAAAGAAAAATACAGAAGATTAAGTAAAACATAAACATATTATATATCATATATAAATATTTTTACATCTTAATGGCCACCTTTTAAGGTGTTATATGAGTGTTGAACAATCATCGTTTCGTGAGGTAGAAAATCGCCATCCACAGAAACAGTATGTTCATTAACCATTTGATGTAGGGGTGTGTAAGTGTAGAATTAATGATTCTTATAACAACATACTAGTATATTTGATATACTGTATTTGTTACAAAAGAAATGAATAAAAAGAGTTTACGGGGTTGGAGAAGCAAAATAAAACAGAAGAACACAAGTGATAACATTACCTTAAAATCTAGTAACTCTTTTTGATTTGAGCTCAAAGGCTTCCTTGGGAAGACTTCTGCCCAAAGTGAGGATTCTAGGAGTAAGAGATGGATGTGGAGAGGCTAAATGTGCAGGTTTTGGTCGAGCCAAAGTCTTTGGAAGTGTGGTTAAGGAGGTAGAGGTGGGGGGGCTTTTATAAGAGGAGAGGAGGGGCACTATTGGAAAGTAAAGAAATGTTACTTTATTTGAAAATGAGTTTAGGATTTAAAAGGTACCACATTGATATAATTCTAGTATATGGTTATAAGGTTTCTAAATCAACCAATCCAATAGGTTTTGGACATGTGTCGATCATATATTTTACATTATCTTTTCATTTTATTTAAATCCTTTATTAATGAGGCAATCGCTGCATCATTATGATGTCATAAATAATTATATTTATTTAATGTCTAAAAATTATAAAAAAGCTATCATGATGTAGGAAATATTTTTATCTTTCCAATGACTATTTATAGTAAAAAATCGGACTTGTATAACCCAATGTAAATTTTTTTTAGTAAAACAACTCGTGTTTGTGTCATTTTTACTTTTACATTAAATAAAAAGTTATTTATGTCATTTCCCAACCAAAGTGGCTCCATGGGGTCCCCAAGTTGACCCATGGATTGTCTTGGTCGGCCATGACACATCCAATAAGGGTAGGACATGTGTAATGATCATGTCATATTATTAAAACATTATTTTTACCTTAAACTACACTAATTACCCCTAATCGCGATTAAGAACATAAAAGGTACTATTCACCAAAAAAATTATTTTAATTCCATTGAACCACATTTTAATTATTAATGACAAAAATTTATGTTGGATTTTTGAAATTCAAAACACAGCGGTGGTAAATTTTCATTTAAAGGGAAAATCAGTTTCTTTAACTACCACTTAGTGGTTTCACTATTCATCAAAAATTGAAGTTTTTCAGAAAAATACCAAAAATTCACCCTAAGCTATATTTGATCATACGAATTCAAAAATGAATTCTATTTTACAAAATTCAAAACATATAAGTTTCATTAATTAATTTAATAATTAATTCCCGCTGTCAAAACAAATAGAGTGTTTTTAAAAAACAATAAGTATCAAAAGATTGACTCTAGTTTCAGTCCAATTTCAAGATGAAATTAATTCCAACGACCACTATTGGATTAAATGGTGAAAATATATTCTAATTGAACTTTAAAAAAATTGAAAAGATAATCTAATCAGATAAAAAAATTAGATTAAAAAGAGGTTTTGAATTAAAATACAACATTTTTCACTGTTCATTAAAAAATGAACTTTATCGGAAAAATACCAAATATTTACACAAACTAAATTTTGATGTCCCTATTCTAAAGAAGAATATTAATTTTTCAAATATAACACATAAAATTGTTAAAAAGTGTATTTAAAAGAGGTTCGCCATCAAAAGGCGGTTAATCGACCTTCTAAAAAACATTAGAATGTTTACGCTTAAAAAAAATTGAATTCATTCACATTTTTAATCCTATAACATTTATTGTAAAAAGTAAAAATATTTGACAAACATATATAATCATTTTTTAGTTAGTTCTGTTCATTCCCACCATTAAAACGGCTAGGAATTAACTACCATTCAAAATGATATTATTTTATTATTAGAGTGCAACGTAAGATTCCCATGAAACTCATTGTTGCGTATTGGGTACGCCATCGAGCATAGTGTTCCCATTAAAGTAATATTAATATTTTATTCACAAATATGGATAAATATAAAAATGTCATATTCTTTATTTACCTGGAGTGTTACATCCTTCCCCCATTTTGGGAATTGCATCCTCGCAATTTTAAAATTGGGCTCGGAAACATCCTTGAATGTCCCACATTGAAACAAGAGTCGGTAAAACAATCACTTTAAAATAATGGGAGAGAAGTACAAATGTCACCCGAGATAACCCACACTAGGATTACAAGTATGAAAATATGGATATTGAGGAGAAAACAAAGGGTCATGTTCTGATGGATAGTGATAGTAAACATGTCTAGGAGAAAGTTAACCATAAAAAAATCGCAAACTTGTGATGGGTTAAATGGTATTGGATTCCCCAGTAGGAAATGTTAATGGGAAACATTTTTTTCAGTTACTTTTCATTGAAGAATTTTTTTTTGAGCTTAACGAAAACATAAGGAAACATACTTACTTTTCATGTTGACTTTAAATTTTACTAGATTTCTTACACTAACTCATATTTCCTCCAAAAGATGAGTATTTAGAATGACTTGTTTACATTAGGAGAGCTATAATCAACTTCTAGAGAATCACCTAACCCAAAAAATAGAACTCTATACTTCCCATGTCTTTAGAATTTATCCAGAACCAAAACCAATAAGGTTAGTACAAGATCAGATAATCTAGAAAAGGATAACCCTTTATAAAAAGAAAATCTATTCTTAATCTCCAAAATTTGTCCAACAAACCCAATGTTCATCGAGGACCATTTGATAAACAATTTTTCCCTAAAATTATTCAAAATAAACCAAACTATGATTGAAACCCAAATATTTGAAGGATTTTGTCACATAGTCTTCCAAGGTACAAGTTAACTTTTATCACCAAATAAAGTCAGTTTCTCTTAAATTCTCATATTGAAAAGTAATTAACCTAAGCACATATCCTCGATGATAGGTTAATAATTTCCATATATAACCCAATATAAACTTACTCTTTATTCCTAAATCATCTAACTAAAAAGAATTAGTCAAAATAACCATGGACTTCACGTAGTCTAGTGGTAGGCGATAAATACCAGTCGCACTTTGGTTGTGGGTTCGATTCCCGCAGCTTTGTCCGACGTGACGAGTTGTCACATGGTCTGCGTGTTGTCCTTTATCCAAGACTATATAATTCTTAAAACATTCCCCAAAATGAGATAAAATATTCAAAAATGATCATAACATATTTTAACCTCAAGTTTATCTCATGCCTTTCATTTTCCATCATAACATTTAATAACGCATAATTACCTCAAAAGTAAGGATCATATAAACTCTAATGGTTACCTTTATAATTATTACATGAACTTCCACATCTATTGGTCATCTCGTACATGATGCATTACAGATCATACCAAGGTTCAAGTGGTTGATCATGACTTCTTTATAGTTGGTTTAGAACAACCGCGAGTTTCCTCATTGAATCCCCCATTTTATCTTGTATATTAATCAGAGAACCACCACAGTTTCCTTCAAACCTGTTGTCTCTTTGGTGCCTGCTAGATCCATCCATTCACTAAAAACAGAAATGTTAGTGTGAGTTTATCAACAAAACCATCATGTACTAATGAGTAAGGTAAAAACTAATATATACTTACTCATTCACTTTATCTAAAACTAGGACTCTTTCTGAAATCCTAACCATTATGGTAATGTCACTTGTTCTTAGAGAATACCCTAACCTCTAAAGATATCTAAACCTCCCTTTGATACCAACTATAAGGCCCCAGCCTTAAACCTTACTTAATCTTGAGTTATTACAAGATTACATAATGATATAAAAACATTATGAAAACCATTTTCAATACCAAAATATAAGAAAAGTAAAACATCGTATTTATTTTTCTTTTAAAAAGAGGTATGGCTTGTAGAGGAAGCCGAAACTCAAATAATGTTCACGGCGGCGGAGAAGTCATTGTCGCCGCATAAGTACGTCAAAAACATTCCCTTTTGTCGTTTAGTAAATGCTTCGTATAAATAAGATTCCTTTTGAATATACGTAAATGTCAAAGGGGTTTATACACCATATAAAATAAGTTTGTATATAAAACAAAATATGCCTCAATGAAAGGAGATTGAGACGATGTCCCATACAAAGAGGGTATCCTTGGATTAAGGACAAAACAATTTCATAATTATGTGTGAAAAAAAAAATACACAAAATATAAGTGGATATTAAGTGTAAAACAATCAGAGGTTATTCACACATATTCATAGAACAACATATTCAAGGAGTACAAGCTTATCCCAAAGAATCAAAATTGGGTTAAGAAGTTCCCTTGCAAAAATTTGACAGCCTAACAGCGTCACTAAAAAATTCAGAAAATAAGTTTATGAGAGATACAAAGGGTATCTCATCACATGGAAATAAAATTTAAATCCCTAAGGATATAGAATAACATATCCCAACAAAATGTTATGTGAATTAAAAGTCATAACAAAATAAGTCTTTTAAAAAGAGGAGGGTGAAAGGTTCCCTTACCGACATGGGTATCTTTCGAAACATACACCCCATGAAAGAAGGACAATACAACATTGATGTAAATACTCATAAATGAAATTATATTACACAATGAGTAAAATAATGGGCAGTACATACACCACTCAAAGGAAATTGTGGCAAATGAAGCATAAATCTCACAAGAATAAAAGTGAGATGAAAAATCACTTACGAAAACAAGGCAGCCTAACGGCGCCACTTAAAACTTCCAAAAATGGATTGATGAGATCAAATAGGGTCTATCATCATATTAAAATAAAATTTACAGCAAGAGGAATATAAAATAACATCCCCCATCATAACAAAGAGGATCCTAAAAGAAGTGACATAAAAGAGAGTACTTAAAAAGAAAGAGAGAGGTTAGATATCTTATGAAAATTCGGTAGCCTAGCGGCGCCACTCAAAACTTCCAAAACGGAGTGATGAGTGAGAATAGGGTCTCTCATTATATGAACATAAAAATTATAGTAAGAGTAATATAAAAGAACATCCCAATCACAAGAAAGATGAGCTTAAAAGGAATGACATAAAAGAGTGTACTTAAAAAGAAAGAGAGGAATAGGATCCCTTACCTCGGGTCTGACTTGACTCGATCGTTCTTTAACGTCCTGAATAATAAAAATGAGTTAATTTACACTTCATTAAGAAAATTTTTCAAGTTCATTATTCCTTTTATATCACTTATTTCCATTTTATACACATTATGTAATCATTTATGTTAATAATGTTTGTTTTGTCGATATTTGGTTCTTAAGTCGAAAGTGGGATTCTTATAATTACATGTTGTTCGTGTGGTCAGAGGTTCATTATATCCAAAATTATATTCATGATTTGGATATCATATATATCATATATATCTAGAATATACATTTATTTATAATATTACATAATCATTTAGAGGTAAGAAATGAAATGCACCATTCATGGAGACGGTAAGCTGTACGTACGCATGAACGCTACTTTCATTTCTATGTCTTATTAATGGAATTAAAACCAAATGAGAGGTATGTATATTTTAATTCAAGAATTATATTCATAATTTATATGTAACATAAATCATATATAATAACTTTAAATCCATCATTTATACATCCCACATATGGCATTAATGAATCAAATCACATTGAGGGGGCGGTAGTCCGCACATCCTAAAATGAAATAATCGTGTTTACCCTCAATTTAAACCATAAAGGTATGACACAAAAGAAAAATACATAAGCTTAAGTAAAACATAAACATATTATATATCATATATAAATATAGTGACATATTAATGGCCACCTTTTAAGGTGTTATATGAGTGTTGAACAATCATCATTTTGTGAGGTAGAAATTCTCCATCCACAGAAACAGTATGTTCATTACCCTTTTGATGTAGGTGTGTATAAGTGTAGCTCGAATTATTCTTATAAAAACATTCTCGTATATTGAAGATACTGTAGTTGTTAAAAAATAAATGAATAAAAAGAGTTTAGTGGGTTGTAGAAGAAAAATAAAACAAAAGAACACAAGTGAAGACATTACCTTAAAATCTGGTAACTCTTTTTGATTTCAGCTCAAAGGCCTCCTTGGGAAGACATCTGCCCAAATTGAGTCTTCTAGGAGTAATAGATGGATGTGAAGAGGCTAAATGAGTAGCGGTTGGCCGATCCAAAGGCTTTGGAAGTGTGGGTAAGGAGGTAGAGGTGGGGTCCATTTATAAGAGGAAAGTAGGGGCACTCTTGGAATGTAAAGAAATGTTACTTTATTTGAAAATGAGTTTCGGATTTAAAAGGTCCCAAATTGATATAATTCTAGGGTAAGGCGATAAGGTTTTGAAATACACCAATCCAATAGGTTTTTGACATGTTTAGGTCATAGATGTTACATTATCTTTTCATTTTATTTAAATCCTTTATTAATGAGGTTATCGCTGCATCATTATGATGTCATAAATAATTTTATTTATTTAATGTCTAAAAATTATAAAAAAGATATCATGATGTTTGAAATCTTTTTAGCTTTCCAATTACTATTTATAGTAAAAAATATGACTTCTATAACCCCATGTAAAAATAGTTTTAGTAAAACAACTCATGTTTGTGTCATTTTTACTTTTACATTAAATAAAAAGTTATTTATGTCATTTCCCAACCAAAGTGGCTCCATGGAGTCCCCAAGTTGACCCATGGATTTTCTTGGTCGGAAATGACATGTCCAATAAGGGTAGGACATGTTTCAATCTCATCTCATATTATTAGAACATTATTTTTACCTTAAACTACACTAATTACCTCTAATCGCGATTAAGAACATAAAAGTTACTATTCACCAAAAAAATTATTTTAATTCCATTGAACCACATCTTACATCTTAATGAAAACCATGTGTGTAAGATTTTTGAAATTCAAAACACAGAGGTGGTAAAATTTCCTTTAAACGGAAAATCAGTTTCTTTAACTACCACTTAGTGGTTTCACTATTCATCAAAAATTGATGTTTTTCAGAAAAATACCAAAAATTCTCCCTAAGCTATATTTGATAATACGAATTCAAAAATGAAGTCTATTTTAAAAAATTCAAAACATATATGTTGCATTAATTAATTTAATAATTAATTCCCGCTGTCAAAACAAATAGCGTGTTTTTAAGAAACAATAATTATCAAAAGATTGACTCTAGTTTAAGTCCAATTTCAAGATTAAATTAATTCCAACGACCACCATTGGATTAAATGGTAAAAATATATTATAATTTAACTTTAAAACAAATTAACAATATAATCTAATCATATAAATAAATTAGATTAAAAAGAGGTTTTGAATTAAAATACAACATTTTCATTGTTCACTAAAAAATGAACTTTATCGGAAAAATACCAAAAATTTACACAAAGTAAATTTTGATGTCCCGATTGTAAAGAAGAATTTTATTTTGTCAAATATAACACAAAAAATTGATAAAAAGTGGATTTAAAAGAGGTTCGCCCTCAAAAGGCGGTTAATCGACCTTTTAAAGAACATTAGAATGTTTACGCTTAAAAAAATTGATTTCATTCACATTTTTAATCCTCTAACATTTATTGTAAAAAGAAAAAATATTTGACAAACATATATAATCATTTTGTAGTTAGTTCTGTTCATTCCCTCCATTACAACGGCTAGGCGTTAACTATAATTTAAAATAATATTATTTTATTATTAGAGTGCAATGTAAGATTCCCAAGAAACTCATTGTTGCGTATTGGGTACGCCATCGAGCATAGCGTCCCCTTTAAAGTAATATTAATATTTTATTCACAAATATGGATAAATATAAAAATTTCATATTCTTTATTTATCTGGGGTGTTACATAACCACATTTCAATGTTTTGATAGATTTTACATCTTAAAAACACACTTTTTGGTATTGAAAAAATGAATGAATTATTAATTAATTATAAAATTTATATGTTATGAATTTGGAAAAATTAATTCCATATTTGGAATTATAATATCCAACTTGGGTAAATATGTACCTTTTATTTTTGGACATTATGAATAGAGACTTCAGAACTTTTTATTTACCATGGTAAAAGGATTAATTATTTAAATAAGGTTGAAAAATAATATGATAATAATTATAAAACTAACCTAACATGTGTCAAAATCCAATTTTTTGGGATATTTCCGACCATGACCACCCTTGGGTCGAATTTAGGGCCCCATGGAGCCACTTGGGGTGTGATAATGACCTTTTATAATATTTAATTTAATAAAAATGGAAATATAACAAAAATATGTATCTCTTCACTAAAACAACATTAATTCGGTTTATATAATAGATAGATTCAACTATAAATAGTCATTATAAATCTAAAAATAATTCTTATGTCACGGTATATTATTTATAATTTTTTGGCATTAAATAAATAATGTTATTCACGACACAATGATGATACAATGATTAACTTTCTAATTAAATATTCAAGTAAATGATATTATAAATATTAAAAAAAATTAAGATGAAAATTTGGATTCAATACAGGACTTTTATGGATCAATATGACATAATTTATTTTATTTTATTCTTTTTTTCAAATTAATCAATTTTTTAGGACATTAAGAAAACACAATTACTAAATAGCGTCAAAACAAATGTGTCTGTAAAACAAATACTTTTTCATTAAATTATATAATAGACATAAAAATATTATATTTATCCAACTAACATATTTAATGTTAGAAATTTAATTAGTGGTCTACATGAGGTTCTATTTGAATTTTATTGTAACTATATTAACCATATAGTGTAAAAATACAAGAAGACATGGTATAAATTAATTTATTTATCTATGGTTTAAATCCAAAAGGCCATATTAAATTTGTGACGTAAACTTAAATAAACTGATTAGATTAAATGATTTATACCCATACACATTTTATACTAGAAATATATAACTTTTTATCTATTATAATTCTAAAATCCATTTACAATAAAATAATATTTGAAGACATTTCAAAAGTACCCATCCTCCCTCTCTTAGAAGGAACCTACCTATAACCACTTGCGGAAAACACTCAAGCCCCTTGTCACATAATAATTCTTCTAAAATAAGCAACCTAAATCCCTAAAATATTAATATATTCCTTAAAATTGGAATAATTAAATTCATGAAATTCCTTTTGGCTCAATCAAAATGAGTTACTGGATTTAGAGGTAGCGTCTCCTCTAAAGTTCCTTTGATTTATTTTATTTTTTCACTCCATATGTTCTTATTATTCCATTATTACATAGAAAAAAAGTATCCAAAATATAATATGATATTTTTGGACAATTATTCTAACCACACTTAGACACACCTCTATCTAAGGGATACAAACATACTGTTTCAGTGTATAGAAAACTACTGCCTCATGAAAAACAATGATTATTCAATTTTCTCCTACCACCTCTCATGTTTTCCATTACATTAGAAATAGTTTAGTATATTATATATATTATAATTATATTTCCCCAATTATTCTATAATTTTTATTAACAGCATACCTTTTATGTTTTCTATATTGTGTAAATAATACAATTTCATTTCAGAAGTGTGGACTATCACCCCTTCAATGCGATATGACTCATTCACGCCACTCATGGAACTTATAAGAGATAGTGTTAGTGAAATTATTAAACATATATTACATAGATATTATAATTTAATTATAATATTCCTATGTTTCATTTAGTTTTCATTCCTTTAATATGACAAAGAAATGAAAGTAGCGTTCATGCCTACGTGCGACCTGCCATCTCCATGAACAGTGAAATTCAATTCCTATCTCTAAATTTTATGAAATATTATATATATTTATATATTGTATTTATATGATATTTATATGATTTATAATATTTAGTATATGATGAAATTTTTACCACATTGTCAACTGACATGAAAACAAGTTCATTTTTTACTCAAGTACCCAATATCGACAAAACATCCGATATAAAATTAAATAGTTATACAATTTTTATAACATGGTAATAATTGATGTAAAAGAAATAATAAACTAGAAAAGGGTTTTTATGCATGTATAAATTAATCTATGTTTTTTATATAGGAATATAAAGAATGAACAAGACAAATAGGACTTGATGTAAGGGACATCTTAACTCAATACACATTCATTGAGTAAAATATCTATGTCTTTGTTTTTGATTTTTAGATAATATGTGTGAATGACTTGTGATTGTATTAAAATTAATATCCACATATATTGAGAGTATTTATATTTTTCACACATAATTATTTCATTTATTTATCCTTAATCTAAGGATATGATCATTGTAATGGAAATTTTATCTCCATATCGATTCATTGAGTTAAATATCCATGCCATTGGTTATGTTTTCCAAAGAATATGTGTGAATGTACTCTAATTGATCTACACTAAATATCCACCTATATTGGGTTAATTTTTATTTTCACACATAATAATTTCATCGATATAACCTTAATCTAATGACTCAATATTTGTAAGGGATTTCATTACAATTTACATTCCATTGAGTCTTACTTGTTGTTATGAACCAACTCACATTTATTTGTTGTATATAATTCACTTTGACATATTATATCATGAATCTCCTTATTCTCAGGATATTATATGTTTTTTTTAATTTTATTCTTAAATTATTTTTATTCTATCATTTTCTCAAGTGGTAAGGGACTCTTTAACAAAAAAATCATTATAAATGTATTAAATATTTATTCTTCTAAATATTTCTCATTAATGTCTATGTTTTCAGAATTATTTCAAATTTTTTATATATATACCTAAGTGTTTCAAAGTGAAAATTCCATTAAAAATTTTCAAACTAGTATGGGATACTTATTAATGAAAACACGTATTTTTAAATATGTTAAATTAATTTATTATGTCAATATCTGTAAATGATATCTTGTGATTTCAATGTAGAAATATTATTTTTCCTTTATTCCAGTTTTATGTTCTATGATTATGTTATGGTTATTGGGCATTGTTTATTTGTAAAAATGGTTCTGGGATAAACTGAGGGCAGGTGATCCCATGATTACACTCTAATGAATTGGGTAACGTGATGGAGGTAAACAATAAGGTTTCTCCTAAGAGATTTAAGGAATATACTTTGATGGGTATTCCGAACATAACTATGAATGTTACTTTCTATATAGCTATGAAAGCCTCAATGTAAGTAGGATATAGATTAAACATGTTACCACTATGGTTTATGTTTTATGAATTATGATTAATAAGATGTTTTTCAGGAATTATAAGATTTCATGTGGTTTTTTAATATTTTATGTTCTAAGGGTGAAAAGTATTATTTTTTTGAAATGTTTTAAATTAGTTTTATATATTTGTGGGATAATGTTTTCTTTCATTATTTTCTATTCTGTACTAAGATTTTTGTGCTCATCCCAATTATTATCAATGTTTTCCATTGGGTATAAATATGGTTAAGAGGAATGAAGAAATCATGTTGAATGTTATGAATATTTTTATCCAGAAAATAAAACATTGTTTATTTTAAATAGTTTCATTTTGTAAATCAATGGTCAGTGAGTAGAAGTGGATAATTTTAAATTTTTTATGTTATCGTATAATAGTTATGGACTAATTCTATAACATTACAAACCTAAAAAGATCCTAAATGTAAATTCATTACCTAAATCAAGATTATATAATGATTGAGTTTGGGGCCTTAAATCCTAGTTAATTAATGGGGATCAAAAATCCAAGTTAATATAGGTCTTTCACTACTGAGTATGCCAATAAAAATAGCATTGTAATTGAGAGGTTCATTGACGTATTAGAGAAGCTACCTCATATTATGATTAAAAACATTTATATAATGGAGAATAATGTTATTAAAATGAAAAATTCCCAAGTTTTTGTCACTTTGTGTGATTAAAACCTCAATCATTTAATCAAACTAAAGAGCCACTGATATCTAGAAAATAAATTCTCACCCATGATATTATATTCATATCATGAGGATGTATTGGAAGTTAAGATGTTATTCTAGTAGTGTATTATTTTAATGAAGATTCCAATAAATGTTGGATAATGATCTCAAAAACTAATTACATTGGTGGAATATAAATTATAGATTGAAGAAATCATACTATGATATTCTTTATGAAATAAATTCCCTATGAATATCATGCTAAAATAGAGTGGAAGTTCCATACATTAAGTAGAATAATGAAGAACATGCTTCATAATATGAGAATATCATTAAATGATTGTCTAGGAATTATGTGGACTATATAAATAATATATAAGGATTGATTCACTATTTATTTGATTCTCTTGGGATGAGTTTCCAAATATAACATCCTTTTTAGAAATTTTAATTATATAATGTTATAGTTTCAAGTTATATTATTTTTGTGAAATAATTCTCTATGTATTTTCTATTAAATGGAAATAAATAAAAGAAGTTGTTGAATGGGATTCAATAAAATACTTTTCAAAAATAAATATAGGGGTGATGGTATTTCTAACATATGATAATAAGGGAATGAATCAACCAGGTATATGCCTAATGGGAATATTTTTTTCTTAAATTGAAAAGAAATATTCCATAATCCACTTAATTATATGTAACATAATGAAACCAATATTATACAATTCTTAAGTTATCATGAGATAGTGAATTAATAAAAAACATCCAATATTTCAGTGGAACATTCCTATAACATCTGGACTTGAACCACTGGGTCCAATCCAAAATTCCATATGACCACAGGTGCATCTCCATATTTACCAGAAGTTCCTAAAAATTAGTGAGGGTCTTGAGAGGAACCATGGCAAGACTACACCCTCTATATCAGTTCATGAAATCAATAAATAAAAACCAAATTATTTAAATAAAATATTTTCTAGAATAATATAGAAAGTAACTAAAAGAATACATACATGATACAATATCCAAAAAAAATAAAAGATCTTATGTAGAGGTAAATAGAAAAAAGGCAGTAGAAGACAACATATCTAAACTACATCAAGAAAATACCGCATAATAATATTTGACCTTCTCTATTTTCCATCATATGTCCATTTCCCTTCATTGGGTCTATGGTTATGAATTACAGAAGTGTAGTGAAATTCCCAAGAAGGGTGTGAGAACAAGACTCACTAAGACAACACCAATGAATTTTAACAATAGTTCATAAAATATAAAAGTGTATGTCAAAAATATAAATAGGGTATACATATATATAATCAATATATAAAATACGTATAAATCATATTTTGATTCATAATGTAATGACTCTACATGCTTCAGCACTATACTAGGAGAAATATAATAACTTCAGCAAAATGTCTGATTGAGTATCGATAACCAGCAAGCAATATCCCCTCTGCAGAATTTCACAAAAGAAAGTATGAAACATTCCCATGGGTAGGGATATAAGAAGTACCTACCAAAAAATTTCAATAATATTCTTATTGTAGTATATTCTTGAAGAATGCTTCAAATCTCACACGCCAACCAATATAAAATACATCTCTCTTGGAGGATAACACAATATTATGTGACACATCCTTCTAGCTAGATTATACCAAATAGACATCCTAACCAAATTTAATTCATATTCTATTCGTAGTATATTTCAATTATTATTCTATGTCTCACATATCATCCATGAAACAAACAATGTTTTATATCTCACATGGAAGCCAATATCCAAACGTTCAAGCTCGACTAAAATATATAGAAATATAATATATATGACCCATAGTTAAAATTAATGATATAAAATAATTAAAATTCAAATGTTATAATAATAAAAACCATTAACATTAATATGAAAACTACACAAGAACATTTAAAAGGCTACACAAACAAAATTCATGTGATAAATCATCGAACATAGGGCTCACGGGCTACACACACACCAACAATTATGTGAATAAACCATATATAAAATATTCTAATGTCAATAGATTCCTACTATTACACACACACAAACAAATAATCATGTTAGTAACCTATACAAAAAAAATTATAATGTTATTGAATTCCAAAATTATGTGAAACAGTTATTGATGGTGATGTTTAATGTTCACTTTTAACTACACTACCGAAACCTCAATGGTTTCATAAACCAAATTATGTTTAAAAAATTTCTTATCAATATGATCCTAATTACATAGATGATCTGTCGATCTCATCAATATTTTAAAATATATTGATAAATCATGATTTCACAAAACATATAAGGAAAATAAAAAGAATAATAGAATTGAGGGAGAGTAATGGGGGATATGTGACATGAGGATAATTTTCGGTGCCACCTCTAAACAATTATAGTGCCTCAAAATCCAAATTTATAACATCTTATTCTTATTTTAATAAGTAACTATTTTTAATATTTGAAAAAACTATAAAAAATATTTGTTAAAATATATTTAACGCCAAATCCCTATCTTCTTTATTAGGTGTTTCAACAACATTAAAAAAATCACATTTTGATTTTCAATTTAAGTCCCATTTTTTAATATATTCAAACATCAATTAATATATATTATAAATTCATATGTATATATATATTTTAAATTCATATTATATATCTAACTTTACCCATATATACATATTCATATATATATATATCCCATAATATATATACACATATTATATATGTAACATCCCAGGTAAATAAAGAAAAATACATTTTCATATTTGTGAATTAAATATTAATTTTACTTTAAAGGGGATTCAATGTTCGATGGTGTAATCGACACGCAACAATGGGTTTCTCCAAAGTTTAATGTTGCAGAGAATGTTGAGTCATAATGAAAAATAAAAATATAATATTATTTTAAATGGCAGTTAAAGCCTATCCGTTGTATTGGATTTAATGAATATAAATAACTAAAGTATGATTATGAATGTTTGTTAAATGTTTTTACAATTATAAAATAAATTTTAAAGGCCTAAAATGTGAATGTATTTAATTTTAAGCAAAAGTACTCTAATATTCCATTAAAGGTCAATTTACCTCCTTTTGATGGAAACCCCTCTTTAATAGTTTTGGTCACTTTTATATGTTCAATTTAACAAAATAATATTTTTCTTTATAATTGGGATTTCAAGATTTACTTTGAGTAAATTTTTGGTATTTTTCAAATAAATTTCATTTTTAATGAATATTAAAAAAATTGTATTTCAATTCAAAACTACATTTTAATCTATTTTATTTATATGGTTATATTATCTTTTTAATTATTTTTAATGTTTAATTAAATTTTATTTTTACCATTTAATTAAATATTGGTCATTGGAAGTAATTTCACTTTGATATTATACATAAACATGTGTCAATATTTCGATAGTTATTATTTTTTTAACGTATTTTGTTTTGGACATTGAAATTAATTTTAAAATAACTAATGCAACTTCTATGATTTGAATTTGGTAAAATAGACCTCATTTTTAAATTCAAAATATCAAATATAGCTTACGCTGCATTTTTTGAATTTTTATAAAAAAATCAAATTTTTTATGATTAGTGATAACACTGAGTAGTACTTAAAAAATAGACATCATTATTTAAATTAAATTTTAACGCTTCTATGAATTGAATTTATAAAATCCAACATACATTGTTTTTATTAGTATGTAAAATGTGGTTCAATAAGATGAAAATATTTTTTGGTTAATTGTAATGTTTGACTTTTATTTATCACGGTTAAAGGTAAATAAGGTAATTCAAGGTAAAAATAATATTATAATAATATAAAATTATCCCAACATGTATCATAATCCTAATAGTTGATACATTTACAACCATGGGAATCCTTGGGTCGATTAGGGGAGCCCATGGAGTCATTTAAGTGTGATAATGACACTTTATATTAAATAATTTTAAGTAAACACAAAAAACGACATAAACTTATATATTTTAATAAATCAATTTTTACATAAAGTTATATAAATTATTTCTTCGACTATCAATTTTTATTTTAAATATAAATATATTTTCTACATCATGGTAACTTTTATATTTTTTATACATCAAATAAATAAAATTATTAAAGACACAATAATGATGAAGTGTTTACCTCATTAATAAATGATTTAAATAAATAAGATTATAATGATTAAAACAATATCCAAAACCTATCCAATTATAATTGGATGATTTCATTTCATACAATATTCCTCTTATCTTTGAATTTAATAAGTTTTGGATCTTTGGAAATAAAAAATAATTATATAATAAAATAATATTTTTATACTTTCCTAAAGAGCCTTTTCCCTCCTTATAAAAAGCTCTCACCTCTAATCCATTATTCACACCTCTCAAGCCCCTTGGCTCATCCATCCGCAGACCAAATAAGATATCATGATACCTATATTCTACCTAGAATCCTAACCTTAGGTAGAAGTCATTACAATAAATCATATTGGTTCACACCAAAGGGAGTTACCCGATTTAAAGGTAACGTCTTATCTTAAGTTCTTTTCATTTTATTTTACTTATCCAACCACCTATCCTTTTTTTATTACATTATATTATAAAAAAACAAGTATCCACAATATAATATGTTGTTTTTATGAGGATTATTCTAACTAAACTCAGACACACCTGTATATAATGGGTAAAGAACGTACTATTTATGTGTATGGCGAACTACTACCTCACGAAACAATTATTGTTCAATATTCTCCTAATACCTCTTCTAGTGGCCATTAAGAAGGGGATATATTTATATGTGATATATAATATATTTATATTTTTTATATTCTTCTATAATTTCCATTTATAGATACCTTTTTTGTTTCCATAGTGGGTAAATACGATAGTTTCATTTGAAGAATTGCGGACTACTGCCCCATCAAAGTGATATGATTCATTAATGCCATGTGTGGGATGTAAAAAGGATGGAGTTACTAAAATTATATATTATATTATACTGAAATTTTAATATTCCTATTTATCATTATGTTTTCATTCTATTAAATATGAAATATAAGTGAAAGTGTCATTTATGTGTAAATATAACTTACCGTCTCCATGAATACTGCATTTCATTTCTTATATTCAAATTTAATGTACTATTATCAATAAATATATATACTAGATATATTTGATTTATATGATATCTAAATAATTAATATCATTCTAGAGATAATAGACTTTTGGCCACATGAACAACTTGTAATTATATGATGTTCATTTTTGACTCAAGTACCAAATATCGACAAAACAACCATTACTAACATAAATGATTACATAATGTTTATAACAGGGTAATAAGTAATATTTAAGGAATAATAAACTTGAAATAGGTTATTATGTAAGTTGAAATTAACATTAGTCTATTATTCCAAAGAATAATGAAGGAACACGTCAAGTTGGACATGAGGTAAGGGACTTTGTCTCAATCTCCTTTCATTAGGGAATATTTTGATTTATACACTACATTCTTTTATACGGTGTGTAAAAAATTTTAATTTTCATTTCATTAAAAGGGAATATTATTCTATGAAGCATTTTACTAAATTACAAAAGAGAATGTTTCTTTTTAACGTACGCGGTGACAATAACCATTCCGCCACCGCGAGTATAATTTGATATTTGGCTTCCTTAACATGTCGTAATGTTTTTAAAAGAAAATTAAATACCATATAATAATTTTACATATTTTTGTATAGACAATTGTTTTCTTAATGGATTGATTATTTCAATATATTGAAATGATATATTGTTATTGGAATGTGGAAATGTTATCTTTCCTTTATGCTTGTTTTATGTGTTATTACCATTTTATGGTTCTTGTGAGTAGTTACAAATTTAGGTTGTTCCATGTTAAATCTAGGGTGGGTCAGCCCGAAATGGCTCTATAATGCATTGGGTAATGTGATGGAGGTAAACATGAATTTTTATCCTAAGTGATTTTGGGAATATAATATGATGGGTATTTCAAATGTAACTCCATAAGTAGTTGTGAAAGCTACATCATAAGTATGTTATAGATTCCAAAAGTTACCTTTATGATTTTTGATTACTATGTGTTATTCATAAATCATATTATTTCATGAAGAATGTTAAAGAGAATATGTTACTTATGTGTTGATGAACTAATGTTTTCATTCATTGTTTTATAACCCATAGTAATATTTTTATGCTCATCCCATGTTTTGAAAAGTTTTACATCGGACTAAAAGATGAAAAGAGTCAAGGATAACATCAAAGAAAAATCATGATGTCCAAAACATGGAGCTAGACATGGCTCTTTTTTCCATGAGTATTTATTTGATGAAAAAATATTAACTGAGTAGAAGTGTCTACTTTGTAATTGTTGAGATGTACTGTGATTGTTATGGCTAATTCTCTAAAACACTAAACCTAAAAATATCCTCAATGTGAATAATTCATTTAATTCAATATTATGTAATGTATTAAGGTTGGGTCATTATAGTTGGTATCATAGGTCAGTTTCGACCACATTAAGAGTTAGAATATTGTTAAAATAATTTCCATAAATTAATTTATGGTAAGATTGAAATGATATTGCATTTACATATTACCTTGTTGCTTCGCCTAAGATATTTCTATGTTCATAATGGTTTTATGCAAAGGAAACAGTGAATCTATGATGGGATGACATTAGTAGGATGACAACCTTCCAAATCATCAACCTAAGATGGTCGGAATCGTAATTAAATAGTTTTTTTCATTGAAGGAACATTTTAATTTGGTTATAAATGGTGGTGGTATCCATTCATGTGATCATCCATATCAACCACCATAGAATATGTTAGTAGTGGATCATTTCATGAGGCAATATCCCCCACCATTAAGAGGATCATCAGACCATGTGCTAGCTGAAGGGTGGATTAAAGCACTGGAAAAGATTTTTAATGTCATGGGGTGTTCAGAACATCCCAAGGTTAGTCTTGTTGTTTAACATTTTCAAGGTGAAATCGATCGGTGGTGGTCGGTGGTAAAAAATATTAGGGATAGTGAGGAGATTGAGGCACTTGATTGGTATTCATTCAAAGGTATGTTTCCTGAGAAATATTTTCCTAAGGTGGTTCATCTTAAGAGGGAAAAACAATTCTGGGAATTGAGGTAGGGGGACGACTCAATGGATACTTATGATTCAAAATTCAATCAACTTGAATGGTTTTCTCCAAATTTCATATGAGATCTAAATAGTAAAATCAACTATTTTAACTCAGGATTAAAGCCAAATTATTTAAGGGATTTATCATCCAATGAGTTCAAAATTTATGACAAACTTCTTCGATGTGCATAGAAGGTGGAAAGGGAGATTTTCGATGATCGGGTGTTCTTGGACAAACAAAAAAATAAGAGGTCAACGTGGCAGATGAAAGGGAAGAACTCTTAAAAAAAATTGATGGTAGGAAACATAAGTTTACTGTTTATGAAAATAGTGGGAAAAATCATGAAGTGGAATGTCTTTTGAATTCTATTAAGTGCTATCAAATGTGGTGAAATGGGTCATAAGGCTCAAAATTGCACTGAAAAGAATCAGGTTAATGGTAAGACAAAATCTGATTTATAGTAAGTAAAATGTTATATGTTTAATGAAATGGGTCATTATGCAAATGAGTGCCTAAAAAAGAACTGAACTGAGGGAAAGAAGTTGGGATATAAGTAGAAAGGGTGGTGAAATCCTTTGAAACTAATTTAGTAGATGTTGAGCCATCAAATGAAGTAGTATTAGGTACCCTGTTAGTTTGTTCAGATTATGTCAATGTGTTTCTAGATTCAGGGACTACACATTCATCCATTTTTTAGAATTGTTCTAATAAATTGATAATTCCAACTCATGTTATGAATCATTAACTTATGGTAAAAACATCGGGGGAAATATTGAGAAAAAAATTATAATAACCTTCCTATCCTTGTGTATGAAAAGAGTCTACCAACAAACCTTATTGTTTTTCCTCTACTAGAGTTTGATGTCATTATGGGTATGGATTTGCATTCTGATTAACCAGCTATATTTGACTACATATCTAAAGATGATTATTTTCAGAAATATTTACAATTTGTGGACAAGAATGAACCCTTACATTTTATAACATATCAGGAAACTGAGAAACAAGAAAAAGATGGAAATGAATGTTACCCTGCACATATTATTGAAAATAAAGGAACTGTTCATATTAATGATGTTTCAGTGGTAAAAGAGTACATTGATGTTTTTTCTAGATGAGATTCCTAATATTATACAATAGTTAAGTTGAATTTACTTCTGACTTAGTTCATGATGATAAGCTAATTTCCAACCCCCCTTATCGAATGGATCAAATTGAACGTTTTGTGTTAAAGAAGCAATTGCAGGAGTTATTAGACAATGGATTAATTCATCCTAGTACATCTCCATGGGGTTAATTTTTCTTGATTTTTAAAAATAAATATGTTTCAATGAGACTTTTTATTGATTATAGAGTGTTGAATAACATCACTATTAAGAAAAATATATGTTTCCTCATATCGATTATTTTTTCGGTCAGCTGCAAAGAGCTCATTATTTTTTGAAGATTTATTTGAGGTCGGGGTACCATCAGTTGAAAGTAAAAGAAGCAGACATTTTGAATACTGAGTTTTATACTAGAGATATCCATTATGAATTTTTAGTTATGGCTTTTGGGTTAACCAATTCACCTGCTATATTAATGGATCTTATAAAAATAATTTTCTGTGAGTTCTTGTATAAGTTTTAGTTATGGTTCATTGATGATAATTCAATTTATTCCAAAAGTAAATAGGAACATGAAAGTCATTTATGGGTTTTCTTGAAAACCTGAAAGAATATAACTTGTATGGGAAATTCAGAAAGTGTGAGTTTTGGATAAAAAAAATTTCATAATTTGGTCACATTGTTTCAAAAATTGGAATAACTATTGATACTGAAAAAAAAAGTTGTTGAAGAATGGCCAAGACCCACAAATATAACCGAGATCCATAGTTTTCTTGGTTTGGATGGTTATTAATGGAGGTTTGTTGAAAATTTCAAATGGTTATCTATCCCACTGAATACGTTAAATCGAAAAGGTGTTAAGTTCATCTAGAAAAATGAATGTGATTATTGTTTTCTAGAATTGAAAAGAGAATAGGTGAATGCTCTAGTTTTCGCATTGCCTTTCATAAATAGTGAGTATGTTATCTGTAGTGATGCTTCGTTGAAAGGACTTCACTATGTCATTATGCAGAATTATTAGTTAATTGTTTATGATTCACGTCTGTTGAAACCACATGAGTTAAATGACCCTACACACGATTTGGAATTAGCTACTGTTGTTTTTTGATTTATCAATTTTGAGACATAATATTTATGGAGTAAAGTGTCAAATATATACTGATCACAAAATATTGAGGAATATATTCACTCAGAAATAATTGAACATGACACATTAGAGATTGATAGAATTAATCAAGGATTATTATTTCACAATCCATTACCATCTGTAAAAGGAGATTGAATTGGATGATTCTTTGAATCTAAAAAGTAATGCTACATTAACATTGTTACATTGGGAACAAGATCCTTTGGTTGAATATTTTATTAACATTGGCATAGAAGTTGATGGTGCATAAAATTCATCTTTTTTCTTTTCGGTGTAAGTGAAATCATATCTATTAGAGAGAAATATGAAAGCACAGAAAGAGGGCAGTGAGTTACAAAAAAAAGTACAGTTGGTTCCAAAGGGTATTTTTCCTAAATTTAACATTGATAATGATTATATTTTTAGATTTATAAAGAGATTATGTGTACCTTGTGATTTATAGTTGATGAATGTGTTGTCATGTGAAGCTCATAGTTCTCCGTTTTCAGTTTATACTGGCAGTACTAAGATGTATAGAGATATTTGTTAGTATTACTGGTGAGATGGAATGAAAAGATATATTTCTGATTTTACTTTTAATTATTTCACATGTAAACAAGTTAATGTAGAGTGGATGTTACCGAAAGGGATGATTTAGTCATTTCTGCTGCTCGAGTGGAAATGGGAAAATATATCCATGGAATTTGTTGTGGGATTACCAAATGCATCTCCAGGTAATAATGCAATCAGAGTTATTGTTGATCGATTGACTAAATATGCTCATTTATATCCTATTTGAGATACTTTGTCTCAAGATCAAATTTCTCGGTTGTATATTAAAGAGATAGTCATTTTTCATGGAGTTCCCCTCTCTATTGTATCTCATTGTGTCCCCAGGTTTACTTATAACTTTTTGAAATTCCATTAGAAGTTGTTGGGTACTAAATTAAATTTTAGTATAGCTTTTCATCCTAAATTAGATGGGAAGTAAGAACAAACAATTCAGACATTGGAAGATATGATACATGCTTGTTCACTAGATTACCAAGGATATTGGGAGTAACATATTTCTTTTTTTTAATTTTCTTTCAATAACTGTTTTTAGTCCAGTATACAGATGCTTCCATTTGTGTCATTATATGGGTAGTTCTGTTAAACTCTAGATTTTTGGATGAATTAGTTTAAAGGATGTATATGGGACAATAATTGGTATAAGAGATGGCAGAAAAAGTTCAGTTGATTCAAAAGAACCTGAGAACATCTCAGAGCTGAGCAAAATGTTATAAGGATAACCAGAGGAAGGATCTTTCATTTGAGGTAGGTGATCATGTCTTTCTCAATGTTTCTCCTTAGAAAAGAGTGATGTGTTTTGTTAAGAAGGGAAATATGAGCACGAGGTTCATTGGACCTTATTAAATTCTAGAGAATATTAGATCAGTTTCATAGAGAGTTTCTTTACCTTTGAGATTATCCTAAGTACACAATCTTTTTCATGATTCAATGTTGAGAATGTATATGTTGGATCCATCTCTTGTTTTGATCTTACAGGTGGTTTAGTTGGAAGAGAATCTCTCTTTTGAGGAACAACCAATCAAGATTCTTGACTGAAGATAGAATTATTTATGGAATAAGGTAATTAATCAGGGAATAGTTTTTTGGAAAACCATATGGTTTAAGAGGAAATGTGGGAATCTGAAAATTTTATGAGAGATAAATACCCCCACTTTGTTCATAAGAGAATAAAATTTAGAGGATACAATCTCCAAAAGGGGGGAAGGATGTAACATCTCAGGTAAATAAAGTATAATACATTTTCATATTTGTGAATTAAATATTAATTTTACATTAAAGGGGATTATAAGTTTGATGGCGTAACTGACAAACAACAATGGGTTTCTCCCATGTCTAATGTTGCTCCCAACGTTGAGTCATAATGAAAAATAATAATATAATATTACTTTAAATGGTAGTTAATGTCTATATTTTGTATTATAATAAATGAACATAAATGACTAAAATATGGGTGACCCTATTTGTTAAATGTTTTTTACATTTATCCGATAAAATTTATAGGCTTAAAATGTGAATAAATCAAAATTTAAGCATAAATACTCTAATATTCAATAAAATGTGAATTTACCACCTTTTGATGGAAAACCTTCATTAAATCTAGTTTGTTCACTTTTATATGTTTTATTTGAAAAAATATTATTCTTCTTTAGAATCGAGAGATCAAAATTAACTTTGACTAAATTTTTGGTATTTTTCTTACAAAATACATTTTTTTAATGAATAGTGAAAATACTGTATTTTAATTCAAATCTTCCTTTTAATCAAATTTATTTATATGGATAGAATATATTTTTAATTTGTTTTAAATTTTAATTATATTATATTTTTACCATTTAATTTAATGTTGGTAATTGGATGTAAATTCACATTGAAATTGGACATAAACAAGTGTCAATCTTTTGGAAGTGATTATTTCATAAAAACAAGTTTTTTTGTTTTGTCAACAGAAATTAATATTATATTATTTAATTCAACATATATGTTTTTAATTTGGTAAAAAATACTAAATTTTTTAATTTGTAATACCAAATATATCATAGGATTAAGTTTTTGTATTTTTCCGAAAAACATCAATTTTTGATGAATAGTGAAAACATAGAGTAGTAGTTAAAAAACTGACTTCTTCATTTAAATTAAATTCTACCACTTTTTTGAATTGAATTTTGAGAATCCGACATAAGTGGTTGTTATTAGTATGTTAAATGTGGTTCAATAAGATGAAAATATTTTTTGGTGAAAAGTAACTTTTAACTTTTATTTACCATGGTTAAAGGTAAATAGGGAAATTCAAGTTAAATTTTTTTCATAATAATATAAAATTACAATAAAATATGTTTTAATCATATTTGTTGATACATTTCCAACCATGGGCATCATTGGGTCAATTTTTTTATTCCACGGAGCCACTTAAGAGTGACAATGACACTTAATATTAATTAATTTAAACTAAAGACAAAAATGACAAAAACATATATCTTTTAGTAAATAAATTTTTACATTGGGTTATATAAGTTATCTTTTCAACTATATATATTAATTTTAAATCTAAAATTATTTACTACATCATTTTATTTTTTTATAATTTTTGGAAATCATATAAATAAAATTATTTATGACATAATAATGAGGCAGTGTTTACCTCATTAAGGAATGATTTAAATAAATAAGATTATAAAGATTTAAACAATATCCCAAAACTGTCCTATTATAATTGGATTATTTTATTTCGAACAAGTTTCCTCTTATATTTTACTTTACTATGTTTTGGACCTTTATAAACAGAAAATCATTATATAATAAAATAATATTTTCATATTTTTTTAAAGAGCACCTCCTCCCCCTTATAAAAAGCCTTCACCTCTAACCCATTACCCACACCTCTAAGGCCCCTTGGATCATACATAATATGACCAAATAAGCTCTCAATATCCCTATCTTCCACCTAGATGATGTGCCTTAGGTATAAGGCACTTCTAGAATTATTTTTGGTTCAAACCAAATGGAGTTACCCAATTTAACGGTAACGTATTCTCTTAAGTTATTTTATTTTAATTTTACTTATCCAACCCCATAAAATCTTTTTATTAATTTATTTTATAACAAAAAAATATCCTAAATATCATAGGTTGTTTTTATTTGAAGGATTCAAACTTCACTAACAGACATCTCCATCTAATGTGTAATGAAGATATTGTTTCTGTGGACGACAAACTACTTCCTCACGAAACGATGATTGTTCAATCTTCTCCTACCACCTATTATAGTTGACATTAAGATATAACTATATTTATATGTGATATTTATTATATTTATATTGTTTCTATGCTTCTGTATTTTTCATTTATAAAATACCATTATGGTTTTTATAGAGGGTAAATACGATAGTTTCATTTGAGGAAGTGCGGACTACCGCCCCCTCAAAGTGATATGACTTGTTCATGCCATACGTGGGACATATAAAGGATGGAGTTACTGAAATTATATATGATATTATAATGGATTTATTATATATAATTATGTATCGTTACATTTTTATTTCATTAAATATGAAATAGAAATGAAAGTAGTGTCCATGTGTACATACATCTTACTGTCTCCATAAACGGTGCATTTCATTTTTTTCTCCAAATGCTATGTACTATTATAAATACATATAGATAATAGATATATGTGATATATGTGATATCTAAATCATGTATATCATTATGGAGATAATGGAATTTTTACCACATGAACAACTTGTAATTATAAGAAGTTCATTTTTGACTCAAGTACAAAATATCCGCAAAATGACCATTATTAACTTAAATGATTAAATATTGTATATGACATGGTAATAAGTAATATAAAAGGAAAAATAATTATAAAAAAGGTTCTTAAAAAAGTATAAATTAACTGTAATTTATTATTCAAGAGATTAAAGAAGTAATAAGTCAAGCCGGACACGAGGTAAGAGACATCTTCTCAATCTTCTTTCATTGAGGCATATTTTAATTTAAACACGACTTTGTTTTATACAGTCTATAAACACATTTGGATTTTTATTTCATTCAAAGATAATCATTTTCTATGAATTTTTTTACAAAATTATAAATTAATGTTTCTTTTTAATGTACATGGTGACAATGACTTTTCTTCCACTGTGAGTAATATTTGATCTTTGGCTTCCTTAACAAGCCGTAATATTTTTAAAAGAAAAATAAATACCATATACTATTTTTACGTATTTTGGTTTCAAAATTAATTTTTATAATTAATTTATTATGTCAATATATAGAAATGATATATTGTGATTACAATGTGGAAATTTTATCTTGCCTTTAAACTCGTGCTATGTTTTATGACTATATAATGGTTCTTAGGAATTTTTTATGTATACGGGTGGTTCCATGATAAACCTAAGTCGGGTGAGCCCGAGATAGCTCTCTAATGAATTGGGTAATGTGACAGAGGTAAACATGCATGTTTCTCCTAAACGATTTATGGAATATACTATTATGCGTATTCCAAATGTAACTCCCTACGTAGCTGTGAAAGCTAAAACATAAATATGTTACAGATGTCACAAGTAACCTTTATGATTTGTGACTACTTTGTGTTATTCATAAATCTTATGATTTAATGAAGTATGGTAAAGATCATATTCAATGTATTTATTGATGAACTTATTTTTTCATTGTTTTTTTATAAGCCTTACTATTGATTTTTTCTCATCCCATGTTTTGAAATATTTTTCTTAGCACTTAAAGATGAATAGGGTCACGGATGGGATCAAGGAAAAGTCATGTTGTCTAAAACATGGAACTAATCCTAGCCCTATTTTTCAAGAGTTATTATTTAATGAAAAGAATGAAAACTGAGTAAAAGTGTATACTTTGTAATTTTTGAGATGCAATGTATTAGTTATGCCCTAATTCTATAAAATTGTAAACCCAAAAAGATCCTCAAAGTGAACTATTAATTTAATTCAATATTATGTAATGTTTTAAGGATGGATCTTAATAATATATGTATATATATAACTGTAGAGACCCGTATCTTGACGTACATGGACATTACATTACATTTGCGGAATACTTAGTACATAACAAAAACACACACTAAAGGATCGTAATAGTTTAGTGTCTTTGGAAACTCGGAACGTAATCTTCTAATCGTGGTGAAAGTTCTTCAATATCTCCCATAAAGGTCATCCCTTTTTTCTACCTAAAACCTTTCTTTATATCCTGGGGAAAAGAAAACATAAAAGGGTGAGCTCAAATGCTCAGTAAGGGTAAACAAAGGAAATATCAATCACATAATTTTCATAAGAACATAACATTTTTGGAAATCTTAACCTGCAAAAGAGAGCATAATTTCATAACATGGGATAAATCATAGTAGTGAAATGAAATCATAACTTAAAACATTACTCATTTTGGCATACACACATAATCATAGAGAATCATTTCTTGTTAGTCAAGACTCATTGCCAAGACTATCTTAGTGGACAAAGTCCCTTTCTGAATCGAGTAATCCTCGTTTCAGTCCTGTTTCACTGAACCGGTATAACCTACCATTCCAGCCATGTCTATCTCATGAGATATAAAATCTTTACCCAATGCATTGGAGGGAGATATAGGTCCCACCCATCTCTTAATGAATCCTTTCTTATGTGTGCCACAAAATCATAAATCATACATCATTTCATAACCCATGTAATAAAAATGGGATTCTTAAACAACATGACATCATAAAACCATTCATATAAGATAAAGGAATTCATAAACATAATTACATCACAACATAGTCAAATCAATGTAAAAATATGGATAGAAACATAACTCTTTATTATCTTAGATGGAAAATAATTTTGATAAAACACTTGAATTGAATTCTTGAGGAAAATATCCTTTCTTCTTCAAAATCAATTTCTTTTCACAAAACATCATGCAACTTTAAAAGAAAGAGATTTTATTGAAAATAGTCATGAAATCTTTTAGAGGAAGCTTCATGAAAATAAGGCTTTATAAAACAGTAGAAATCCGTTCGTGCCGTATAAGTTAAAAAAACATTCTTCGTACTTTTGTCGGAAAAGTCAAAAAGTACCTCGTACGACAAAAGATTCCTTTCATACATATTACTAAAAACTCACCGAAGGGTAAAATTGGATTTAAACAATTGTAGGTGGATGGAAATAATATTACATTTTGATGAAACATGGATGTGGATGATAAAATACACCCCAGTAAATACTTACGAATAAACAATCTCGGATAAAAATGAGATTGTGATATTTCCCTTACCTTAGGTCCAATTTACTTCGTATGTGTCCGAACCTCCTGTATAATGATTTAAATAATGTCATTGACTTATTACAGAATCATATTCATTGTTATGATATCATATATGGTTCACTTATGACATTATATTACCCGTTCTTTTGTAAATTCCATGTTAAAGAAGCGTTTTGGGTAAAATCGTTTCATTTATCGTAGGTGTTTTGACTTGTTGTTCTTGACATCATTATTACTTATATCATGATTTACTTACTTCCAGAATATAAAATATGATTTATATATCATATATATTCAGTATATATATATATATAATAGATAGATAAATAAAATGAAAAACACCGTTCATGGAGACGGTAGTCCGTACGTACGCATGAACGCTGTTTTTCTTTCCTTATTGTCTTGAAATGGAAGTAAGTAGATGACATACATATGTATATATATATATACATAAATCCAGTAGCTTTATAATGTCATGTATTTCATTATTATTTCTTATATATACATTATAATCATTCTTAAATGGTTAACATGGAGAATGAATCTCATCGCGTCGTGGAGACGGTATTCCGTACGTACGCACGAGCGATGATATCATTTCTATAAATATTGAATTGAATTGGAGTGGATTATAAAATATATCAGAATCATTATGATGTTTTAATAACTATGTATAGTTATTCTTTACACCATTATACCCATCCATGTAAGGTGGTGGTGGAAAATAGATTACACCACGGCGTGGAGACGGTATTCCGTACGTACGCACGCGCGGTGATTTCTTTTTCCGTAGGATGGATAGATGGTGAAATAGGGTTGTTTCATACTTATAATAACATATCAGTATATGAGTGATACTGATGTTATTACTTCATAATGAAACAACCTAAGAAGAAGAAGTGGAAGAAGAAATAAAGATGAAAGAATTGGTAACGGTAATTACCTCTTCTTTGAAGTGCCTCTTTGAGACCTCCTCTTAGGGCACTAGAATTGGTCTTTGAGGAAGACCAGAACCTCTAGGATGTTTCTAGGGAAGTGGCGAAGGGATTTTGGCAGGGTTTGGTCGAGCTTGAGTGCTCAAATTGGTGTGAGGAGGAGGGGGAGGAGGTGTCCTTTTATAAGGGAGGAGAGGGGCACCTTAGGAATTCTTAAAAATATTAATTTATAATAAATATAACCCCACTTAAAAACCTCAAAAAATGACTCATATTCGAAGCTTAGATGAGATAGGGTTGTAATCTCATCAACCAATCAAATTTATACATGTTTGGATCTTATTTTAAACCTTATCAATTAGATTTAACTCTAAGTTAAATAATTTAACTTTTACCGTGTCTTTTTGTTTTCTTTCACTATATGGTTAATACACTTACTATAACATGCCAAACGAACCCAAAATTGTATATTATTAATAAATATATCCTTATCTAAGTCATTTGGCCGAACCTTAGATTTTTAGGAATAAAATAACAATTAATAATATAATATTTGATTTAAAAACCATTTTGTGTCAATTTTGACACTATTTGATATATGATTTTTTTGAAAGTCATAAAAGAATTATATATTCGAACCAAGTTGATTAAATCAACACTAATATATCCGAGTAACCTAGAAAATTAGTGGAATTCATAAAAATTCTTAAATTACATTTATTTTGGTATTTATATTATCAATTATGTCAATATTTCATTAATAAGATAATTACTGCATCATCTTTGTGTCATAAATAAATTATATTATATGCTTTCTAAAAATTACAAATAAAATACCATCATGTAGGAAATCTTTTTAGCTTTCTAATGAATATTTATAGTCGAATTTAGCTTATGTATAACCCCATATTAAAAATGATTTACTTATTAAACTTTGATTTTAACTATTTTAACCCTTCTTTAAATAAATTAATAATAAATGTCCTAATCTAATCCAAGTGGGCCTAAATGGTCATATGTTATTCCTAAGTTTGTTTTTGGTCGAATTACACTTGTCCAATAGAATTAGGACATGTGTTAGGGTAATATTAATATCATATTTACCCTTAGTTACCCTATTTACTATTAACCGTGGTAAAAAAAAAGTAAAAAGTTACTATTCACCAAAAAATTATTTTCATCTCATTGAATCACATTTTAGTCCTTGATATTAACCGTGTCTCTCGGATTTTCGAAATTCCATTCACAGAAGCGGTAAAATTAAGTTTTATGCAAAATTCCGTTTTTAACCTACCACTTAGTGGTTTCACTATTCATCAAAAATTGAAAGTTTTCAGAAAAATGCCAAAATTTCATCCTAAGCTATATTTCATATTCCGAATTCAAAAATGAAGTCTATTTTACCAAATTCATAACATAGAAGTTGCATTAATTAATTTTATAATTAAATCCCGCTGTTAAAACAAATAGCGTGTTTTTTAAGAAACAAAATCTATCAAAAGATTGACACTTGATTATGTCTGGTTTAAATGTGAAATTACAAACAATGACCAACATTGTATTAAATTGTAAAAATATATTCTAAATATACTTTAAAACCACTCAAATTAATAATTTATCACTATTAATTATTTCGATTAAAAAAGTTGTTTTTAATTATAATTTAGTAATTTTCACTATTCATTAGAATATGAAAGTTATCCGAAAAGTACCAAAATTTCACCTTAGGCTAAATTCGATACTCCGAATCCAAAAATGAATTCCATTTTGAAAAATAAAATTTACAAAATTTCCAAAAATTGGTTATTACTATTCATAACGGCTAGTTTTAATAATATTTTAATAGCATATCGTTGTTTCGTGAAACTCAGTATTGCGTACTACACACGCTATCGAGGAAGGTCGCGATTGCGTGTAACGGAAGGAAAGTCAAGGATGCGTATTGTGAAAGCTTCTTTTGTTGTAGCGTACAACACAAGACATTAATGAAATTAAAAAGAATATTTTTCATAAAATCTTGGGGCGTTACATTCTACCCCCCTTAAAATGAATTTCGCCCTCGAAATTCGTCGGGGTTATAAATGGTTTACTATTCAAAATTTTCTTTGATAGAAACCCACATCGTAAAAAGGAACACCAAAACATGGCTTTAAAAACTAAAGTATGAAATGTAACGATTACCCAAATATACTAATCACTGGGTTTCCACATAAGTGAAAATATGGATATGGAAGAAAAATCTAACCATCATGTTCTGATGGAGAGTGGTAGAGAACATGGCTATGGAAAAGCCAGTAATCACAAATCCATAGATTTGTGATGATATAAGGTACCATCTGATTCATCAGGTATAAGATCACTAGGACAACATTTTTGGTTTTCAAGATCATTTCCCTAAAGTTGAAAATTTGCTTAGAATAAATACTTACTTTATTTTGGTAAAATATCACTTTTGTTCGTGCCTTGAACAATTTCTACTTCATCTCTTAAATAAATGAAGTTGAATTTGTTATTCGTGATGTGTTAGCAGATCATGTGATAGAATGACAGGTCATTCCATCTGTCTCAAACAAAAGGTTAGCAAAACTTATTTACATAAGTCGATCTATAGTGAGATTAATCATATATGGTTCCTAAAATGGACTTATACTTCATATATCATACTGCTTAATATAATAAAACTAGTTTCTACTAAACAGGGACTTCCTGTAGGTCAGTGGTAGGCGATAAAGGCCAGTCGCACTTCGGTTGTGGGTTCGATTCCCACAGCCTTGTCCGAAGCGATGGGCTGTCGCCCGTCCTGCAGGTTGTCCTTTTTCCAAAACTACTATAACATCCCATCAATAATATCGTCCAACACAATCCATTCCAATCTTTAGGCTTATCCATAATACTGCAGTCCACTCTCATAACATAGTGAAAACAATTACCAGAGATTTAATATCATCGTTGATCCCCATATATCATAAGATATGTTTTTTTTTGGTCACATTCCAAACATTCAAAGTCCTTAATCATGTATACTCTTGAATACCCATTGAACCTTAGTGAAAACTTGAATGCAGTTAAAAATTAACACTTTACACATACCAAAATCCTCAAAATTATTTATACTCAAACCATGATATCACTTAGTCCTTATATCAATCATGAGCTCATGAATACTATTAAACATTTCATTTTCTCGTCTTCATTATGCGCATATCATCTTATTTCCAAAAAAAATATCTCAATCACTTTGAATACCACATCAATAAATATTGCAATACTCAATGATACAACATTATTTTGGAATCCCATTACATAAACACTTAATCATTCCACCACATCGTTGTCATATTCAACATTGCCAATAGTGATCGCATGTGATTTCCCTTTGTCCTTTGCCTTCAGTGGTTGCTCATGTTGATCATCACTAACCCTTGGATTAGGGCAATTATTAGCATAATGCCCCATTTCCTTGCACTTGAAGCATTGAAGTGTTGGCGGTGCGTTCTCTGCAGTGTTTGCTTTATCATTAGAAACCCTTTTTCCATTACTTCGACACTCAGCTGCTCGATGACCTTCTTTTCCACACTTAAAACATTTTCTAGTCCCTTTTAGACAATCTCCACCATGCTTCTTTCCACACTTTGTGCATAAGGAAACATTCATCTTCTTTTCACCATTATTCTGAGATTTCTCCTTGAACTCCATCTTTCGTTTCTTGTCAAAACCATGAGATGGATATGTAACACCAACTTCCATTTCTACCTTGATAGCACAACGCACAATTTCTTCATAGCTACTGAAGTCTCTTATAGCTAATGCCCTTCGAAGACTTGGTTTTAAGCCACTGAAAAATCGATCAACTTTACTTTCAGGTTGGATGATAATTCCAGAAGCATACCTTGCAAGTCTTGTAAAATTTGCTTCATAGGTACCAACAGATTCATCGTCCCTTTGCTTCAGTTCAAGAAACTCTTTCTCCATCTTTGTTCGAAGAATACGAGGGAAGTACTTATTGAAAAATAAGTTCTTGAACTCGTCCCATTCCATAGACTCAATTTCATCCCTTTGCCTTGTATTCTTAATAAGATTCCACCATTGATCAGCATCTCCTTCCAAACGATACACTGCTAGGATGACTTTATCATGTTCAGAACATTGAAGAACTGAAAATATCTTTTCAGTAGTACTAATCCATTGTTCAGCAACTAATGGATCAGTAGACCCACTGAAAGAAGGTGGACGCTGCCTCATGAAGGATTCAACAGAATGTTGCTCCTTCCTTTTCTCGTTTGGAAGTCCTGCATGATTCATAGCTTGAGAAAGTTGTGTGAGCATGGCTACAAGATTTTGCATTCCAGCTCCTATATCGTTTGGTTGCTCAGGGGTACAATCATTGCATTGCCCATCACATTCCGCATTAACACGGTTCCTTCGGGTTCCAGCCATCGTCTAAAACCCCAAAAGAATTGTGTGAGAGGCAAAAATCATGCTAGGGAAAACAACATAATAAAGGGGTTAGTACCCTCAATATCTAACATCTTAGGTTAAATTCGAAGATCGTTAGCATAATTCTAGGACTATAACCTATACGTATACTTAACCTTAGAGACATCCCTAGACATACCTTAGAAATATCTCTAGGGATCTCACTAAAGTTCTCGCATCCTAGTTTCCAAAGGTTGACTAAACCTTTCCTCTGATACCAACTGTAGAGACCCGTATCTTGACGTACATGGACATTACATTACATTTGCGGAATACTTAGTACATAACAAAAACACACACTAAAGGATCGTAATAGTTTAGTGTCTTTGGAAACTCGGAACGTAATCTTCTAATCGTGGTGAAAGTTCTTCAATATCTCCCATAAAGGTCATCCCTTTTTTCTACCTAAAACCATTCTTTATATCCTGGGGAAAAGAAAACATAAAAGGGTGAGCTCAAATGCTCAGTAAGGGTAAACAAAGGAAATATCAATCACATAATTTTCATAAGAACATAACATTTTTGGAAATCTTAACCTGCAAAAGAGAGCATAATTTCATAACATGGGATAAATCATAGTAGTGAAATGAAATCATAACTTAAAACATTACTCATTGTGGCATACACACATAATCATAGAGAATCATTTCTTGTTAGTCAAGACTCATTGCCAAGACTATCTTAGTGGACAAAGTCCCTTTCTGAATCGAGTAATCCTCGTTTCAGTCCTGTTTCACTGAACCGGTATAACCTACCATTCCAGCCATGTCTATCTCATGAGATATAAAATCTTTACCCAATGCATTGGAGGGAGATATAGGTCCCACCCATCTCTTAATGAATCCTTTCTTATGTGTGCCACAAAATCATAAATCATACATCATTTCATAACCCATGTAATAAAAATGGGATTCTTAAACAACATGACATCATAAAACCATTCATATAAGATAAAGGAATTCATAAACATAATTCCATCACAACATAGTCAAATCAATGTAAAAATATGGATAGAAACAGAACTCTTTATTATCTTAGATGGAAAATAATTTTGATAAAACACTTGAATTGAATTCTTGAGGAAAATATCCTTTCTTCTTCAAAATAAATTTCTTTTCACAAAACATCATGCAACTTTAAAAGAAAGAGATTTTATTGAAAATAGTCATGAAATCTTTTAGAGGAAGCTTCATGAAAATAAGGCTTTATAAAACAGTAGAAATCCGTTCATGCCGTATAAGTTAAAAAAAACATTCTTCGTACTTTTGTCGGAAAAGTCAAAAAGTACCTCGTACGACAAAAGATTCCTTTCATACATATTACTAAAAACTCACCGAAGGGTAAAAATGGATTTAAACAATTGTAGGTGGATGGAAATAATATTACATTTTGATGAAACATGGATGTGGATGATAAAATACACCCCAGTAAATACTTACGAATAAACAATCTCGGATAAAAATGAGATTGTGATATTTCCCTTACCTTAGGTCCAATTTGCTTCGTATGTGTCCGAACCTCCTGTATAATGATTTAAATAATGTCATTGACTTATTACAGAATCATATTCATTGTTATGATATCATATATGGTTCACTTATGACATTATATTACCCGTTCTTTTGTAAATTCCATGTTAAAGAAGCGTTTTGGGTAAAATCGTTTCATTTATCGTAGGTGTTTTGACTTGTTGTTCTTGACATCATTATTACTTATATCATGATTTACTTACTTCCAGAATATAAAATATGATTTATATATCATATATATTCAGTATATATATATATATATAATAGATAGATAAATAAAATGAAAAACACCGTTCATGGAGACGGTAGTCCGTACGTACGCATGAACGCTGTTTTTCTTTCCTTATTGTCTTGAAATGGAAGTAAGTAGATGACATACATATGTATATATATATACATAAATCCAGTAGCTTTATAATGTCATGTATTTCATTATTATTTCTTATATATACATTATAATCATTCTTAAATGGTTAACATGGAGAATGAATCTCATCGCGTCGTGGAGACGGTATTCCGTACGTACGCACGAGCGATGATATCATTTCTATAAATATTGAATTGAATTGGAGTGGATTATAAAATATATCAGAATCATTATGATGTTGTAATAACTATGTATAGTTATTCTTTACACCATTATACCCATCCATGTAAGGTGGTGGTGGAAAATAGATTACACCACGGCGTGGAGACGGTATTCCGTACGTACGCATGCGCGGTGATTTCTTTTTCCGTAGGATGGATAGATGGTGAAATAGGGTTGTTTCATACTTATAATAACATATCAGTATATGAGTGATACTGATGTTATTACTTCATAATGAAACAACCTAAGAAGAAGAAGTGGAAGAAGAAATAAAGATGAATGAATTGGTAACGGTAATTACCTCTTCTTTGAAGTGCCTCTTTGAGACCTCCTCTTAGGGCACTAGAATTGGTCTTTGAGGAAGACCAGAACCTCTAGGATGTTGCTAGGGAAGTGGAGAAGGGATTTTGGCAGGGGTTGGCCGAGCTTGAGTGCTCAAATTGGTGTGAGGAGGAGGGGGAGGAGGTGTCCTTTTATAAGGGAGGAGAGGGGCACCTTAGGAATGCTTAAAAATATTAATTTATAATAAATATAACCCCACTTAAAAACCTCAAAAAATGACTCATATTCGAAGCTTAGATGAGATAGGGTTGTAATCTCATCAACCAATCAAATTTATACATGTTTGGATCTTATTTTAAACCTTATCAATTAGATTTAACTCGAAGTTAAATAATTTAACTTTTACCGTGTCTTTTTGTTTTCTTTCACTATATGGTTAATACACTTACTATAACATGCCAAACGAACCCAAAATTGTATATTATTAATACATATATCCTTATCTAAGTCATTTGGCCGAACCTTAGATTTTTAGGAATAAAATAACAATTAATAATATAATATTTGATTTAAAAACCATTTTGTGTCAATTTTGACACTATTTGATATATGATTTTTTTGAAAGTCATAAAAGAATTATATATTCGAACCAAGTTGATTAAATCAACACTAATATATCAGAGTAACCTAGAAAATTAGTGGAATTCATAAAAAGTCTTAAATTACATTTATTTTGGTATTTATATTATCAATTATGTCAATATTTCATTAATAAGATAATTACTGCATCATCTTTGTGTCATAAATAAATTATATTATATGCTGTCTAAAAATTACAAATAAAATACCATCATGTAGGAAATCTTTTTAGCTTTCTAATGAATATTTATAGTCGAATTTAGCTTATGTATAACCCCATATTAAAAATGATTTACTTATTAAACTTTGATTTTAACTATTTTAACCCTTCTTTAAATAAATTAATAATAAATGTCCTAATCTAATCCAAGTGGGCCTAAATGGTCATATTTTATTCCTAAGTTTGTTTTTGGTCGAATTACACTTGTCCAATAGAATTAGGACATGTGTTAGGGTAATATTAATATCATATTTACCCTTAGTTACCCTATTTACTATTAACCGTGGTAAAAAAAAAGTAAAAAGTTACTATTCACCAAAAAATTATTTTCATCTCATTGAACCACATTTTAGTCCTTGATATTAACCGTGTCTCTCGGATTTTCGAAATTCCATTCACAGAAGCGGTAAAATTAAGTTTTATGCAAAATTCCGTTTTTAACCTACCACTTAGTGGTTTCACTATTCATCAAAAATTGAAAGTTTTCAGAAAAATGCCAAAATTTCATCCTAAGCTATATTTCATATTCCGAATTCAAAAATGAAGTCTATTTTACCAAATTCATAACATAGAAGTTGCATTAATTAATTTTATAATTAAATCCCGCTGTTAAAACAAATAGCGTGTTTTTTAAGAAACAAAATCTATCAAAAGATTGACACTTGATTATGTCTGGTTTAAATGTGAAATTACAAACAATGACCAACATTGTATTAAATTGTAAAAATATATTCTAAATATACTTTAAAACCACTCAAATTAATAATTTATCACTATTAATTATTTCGATTAAAAAAGTTGTTTTTAATTATAATTTAGTAATTTTCACTATTCATTAGAATATGAAAGTTATCCGAAAAGTACCAAAATTTCACCTTAGGCTAAATTCGATACTCCGAATCCAAAAATGAATTCCATTTTGAAAAATAAAATTTACAAAATTTCCAAAAAGTGGTTATTACTATTCATAACGGCTAGTTTTAATAATATTTTAATAGCATATCGTTGTTTCGTGAAACTCAGTATTGCGTACTACACACGCTATCGAGGAAGGTCGCGATTGCGTGTAACGGAAGGAAAGTCAAGGATGCGTATTGTGAAAGCTTCTTTTGTTGTAGCGTACAACACAAGACATTAATGAAATTAAAAAGAATATTTTTCATAAAATCTTGGGGCGTTACAATAACACATGTATATATACAAATCATATATACACACCTGCTCATGTATATATATACATATATATTAATCATTTGTTATTTTTCTAAAATTATTAAAAATAATAATAAAAAATGATATTATAATTATAATTAATTATCTCACATCAAATATCTGCCATCATTTCAACCTTAAACATTTTATAAAAATAGACATTAAATATTTAATAAACTAATATCAACCATACAAATTTATTTAATTAGAATAATTAATAATATCATATTAATTACTTTGGCCACTAATTTTTTCTATTGGAACACCATTATTAATCATGAATGTATATTCTCAATTTTTTATTTACCCAAATAATGATAATAATAAAATTCAAATTACTATTGTAATTTCTATGTTTCAAATAATGTATTTATATACCACAATATTTATCCTTTCATGTGATCTGACCAATTATCTACCACCCACAAATGTTATACCGCACCTATGGTTGACCCCACATCACAGACCTAATACTGGTCTCATATTTCTCATATGATGCACTGCCTAAGATATATTAATTATTAATCATAAAAAACTGAATAATAAATTAAATAATTATGAAAGGGTATTATCATGTGCAATGTTTCCAAACACCTAGCGCACATAAAAATTATACCCTTCCTAGGTTAAACCCCACATTCCAGACTTAACTTTGGGTAAAGATTTTTGATACGATATACCTTTTGGGAGTTATTTTATTTTTGTGGGAAAAATCACATATGTGAATGAATAATATATATTTAATATTTTTATTCTATCAATATTGAGGGACTACAGGCCTATGAATAAAAATTTGGCTCATTTTCTAGATTTGATAATATTCAATAGAATATTCAAAGGTATATAACAATGATTTTACCATTTCGTAAAACTCTAACTTACACAAGAACTGAAAAATTAAATTTTCACACCAATGTACATGTAATTTTTTTATTAAAGGTGGGGTTTTTTATCATTTCAAAATGGGGTTGTTACACTCCCCTATAATAGGAAAAGGGTAAAAGTCCATGTTTACGTGATTAGTGAATCTGAGGATGAAGTTCCCAAATATTTTATGGAAGGTAAAAATATCATTACCTAATTTTTAGATAATGGTTTAAATGATTATGGATCTTCAATCACTTTTATATCATTCATGTTTTCAATGAATATTATATATTTTCTTATAACCATTACGAGGGATTTTTAAATTAAATCCCTAGGTATAAATATTATTATAATAAGGAGGATTCAATATGTTACCTTTATAAAAAATATACCTTACCAATTTGAAAACATGATTAACAGTACTATTATTGATTCGTTATAATTGATAATATAGATTATATTTAATATTATAATGAATATTTATATTTTAAAGAGATATTTTTATAATTAGATGTTAATATAAGTAGTCCGTTAAAAATATAGGGGATACTGCTTGATATGAATCAAATATAGCTCCACCACTAGAATTTATTTTTATATAAATTCATAAAAAATAATTGAATACACATCTAATGTATTATAATGGTATTCATTGAATAGAGGATATAGATAATATTTAAGAATAAATTGAAAAGTTTCATAATGAACAACTTGGATGTCCACAAGAGCGGGAATTTGATTTATTTATTGATCTCATCCATGTTTCAAAAAATATATGTAATAATCCTAGTAGGTTGACTACAACATAAATAGTTTAACAGAAGAAACAACTGAATGATTTTTTTGATAAGGTATTTATACACACTAGTGTTTTAACATGGGCATATTTTGATATTTTTCCTATGATCAATTATGGGTCCATGAGCTTGTTCAATAATTATATAAAATATAATACCATAACCAAAATGAAAATGTATTGTTTACCCCACATTTAAAATGTTTCTGATAAACTTTAAGGTTATAACTATTTTTAAAGGAATTATGGTAGATTGTTTATCAGAAACTGTAATTAATAAATTAAGATATTTAATAGGTGTTATCATGAATTTTCATTGTAATTTATGAATTTCAATTAATTCTATTTAGATTGATTTTTTTAACCTTTTCCTTTTTTTGGGATTTATAAAAATAGTATTGAATGATTATCTCAATAATTTTATTTTGGTATTTATTAAAGTTAGATTTTTATTCCAAAAAAGTTATGATGAGCATAATTGTCATTTTCAAATCATTATTAAGTCATTTTGATAAATGGAGTTACATATAAAATTTTAAAATGAAAATTTTTACATCATGAGGATTCTTTCCCTGGATTTTTTATCTTTAAGGATTAGAAATCAGATGTTCCTTCAGTGGAAAAGTTAGTTATGGAATATCCAATACCAATGAATGTAATCTATATAAGTCCTTTCCTTGGATTTTTTGGGTATTATCTATTATTTACCCTAAAATTTACTCTACTAATTAAACTCTTAAGCATGTTGACATATAAATGGGTTTAGTGAATATGATCCAATGAATTTAATGAATAATTCGGAAAATTACACTGGAGATTGGACAATATAAAATTATAAAAAATACTATCAATAATAAAATGATATTTATTATACAGCGATGCATCAAAGATGGGACATGGATATGTCTATACCAAAAACTATAAATTTATCTCATATAAATCAGTATATTTTTTGATTTATCAATAGAATTGTCCAACCCATGATCTAGAGTTGGTGTCCAGAATATGTTTGTTGATGATTTGGTGGAATTACCACTGTGGTGAATATTTTGAGAAATATACAAGAAAAATGTATTAAATATTCCATATCACCTAAAAAATTCAATATGAAGAAAAGGATTTTGAGAAAATATCTCACGGATTATTATTTCATAGTACACTGATACCATGAGATGGAAAATTAGGTGTCTAATATGTTGATTAGGAAGGATCATGGAGTTTTTAATAAAATATGTATTAAAAAGTTCCTATATCTATTGATATTGTGAATTTTGATATTGGAATCATTAAGGGAGGTGAAATAATACAACTACTCCAAATGATGGCCAAACCATCCATATTATTGAAATGTATAACTACTAAGTAGGATTATAACAATTCTCAAATGAAAATAATTATGATGAATGATAAGAAATTGGTAGAAATCAACTATGATGATTTCATATTGATATATAAAAAGAGTATATGGGCACTATCCATTCTTGTGATAAAAACAGATGTAGTAGTTGTAGGTTAATGAAAAAAAATCATTATATACCTTTGTACAAGAAAAATTTATTAAGATACAAAGGATAATTATTTTTGGGATAATATGAAATGGGAAGTTGCAGGATATTTATCAAAATGATTAGTTTTTCACCTTGTTAATATAGATAGATAACATTCTAAAGGTGTTATACAACCCCTACCTATTCCTATATCTGTGTGTGATTTTTTAAAAATGGAATATATAACTATATTTTGAGTTGTTTTGTGAAATAATGGGGACAAATAAGTTATTATTTATCTCTATAAAATGTTCATTGTAAGAACCCAGTTCTTACTTTAGAGGTGCAGGCTTCTTATTTCCCTTTTCCTTAAGTGTTTCTGAGAAAATATGGAAAATGGGGAAAAATCCTGAATTTTGGAACTACACGTCGTGTACTTTTGGCCGTGTTGGGATGTGTACACAGGGCGTGTAGCCATGCCGACGACGAGGGGTGTAGGAACTGACTACATGCCGTGTAGTGAAACCTTACATGCCATGTAGTCAGTCAGAAGGATTAAATAGTAAGGTGGTAGAGTCGCGGCCAGCTGGGCGACATTACACGCCATGTACCCAAGAGTACATGTCGTGTACTCATGTCGACGGATGAATAGTGTGGCGGTGCCGCCAAATGAACTGTTAAATGAAGGGAGTACACATCGTGTACTTAGAAGTACACGCTGTGTACTTTTTTTTCCAGCTTAAAATAGGCAGTAGCCTCCTCATTTGGCAGAGGAGGCATTTGAACCATTTTGGATCCAAAGGAGGAGGCCAGATAATTGAAGATCCACCGGGCGTACGTCTGGAATCTGATTTGGCTTTAGACGATCTCGTTGGAACCGCACGGGTAAGCCCTCTCTTCTCCTGGTACCGTTATTTCCAATTCTTCTCCTAACATAAGTTATTTACGTTTTAATGGGTTTTGTTGTTCGTCAAATCAACGCCGTTCTTGGACGTTTCTGGAGTCGGCGTTCATGTATAACGCTCGTTGGAGTATAAGGTAGATGGCTTTGTGTTTATTTTCCAATTGTTGTGTGTTTTGGGTGTTTTTGTGCCACAAACCCATGTTGGGGTGTCATGTGGTTGAGGCCGTTGCTATATTTAATGTCTAGAATTTCATAGGTGATTAAATTGTGATAATAAAATGCTTGTTGGGATCGTTGCTTGGATCTGAAACCACCCCGGGGGTGTGTTCCAAGGTTTATCCATTTGGCCAGGATAATCGAGGGTATGCCTTAAATGTAGTAATTTTAGGATTTCCTTGATAAGAATTGCTTGTTTACTGTATTTTGATATGTTGGGCATGGCCCGGTTACCTGCTTAGCCTGAGGGCGTTGTTGTGAATAGTCGGTGGGCATTGCACTGTTCAGCCCAAGGGCTGTAGTTTTTTCAGCCTGAGGGAAACTTCTTTCGTGCCTATGGGTAGCTGATTCTATGGCTGCGGGCGACGCTACCTACGCCTGAGGGAAAATTCTGTTATGCCTGAGGGTAGATTCTTGTTTGGATACTCATTACCCGAGGGTAAGAGTTTACGTGTCTTAGGACACTAGTTGTTTACTAGAAATGCACTGTGGTGATTTATTATATTAAATGGATAATAAAATGGCAATATCACTCGTAATGGGTTACTTTTGAGTACTGCTTACTTATTTTCATTTTACTACTGCACACTATTATTGAATGCTTACACGTAGTTGGGCACGGGCCTTTGGTGGGTACCTACTGAGATATATTTCTCACACCCTGTTTGGGTCACGCTTTTTTGCCCAAACAGATTACGTTGTTACAGGTGTAGATAGGGGCAAGGGTCCCTATACAGGTACATGACTGTTGATGTGGAGTAGGAGGGCATGGGACCGAGTCTAGGCTCGCGATGCCGCTGCTAGCTGTTTGCTTTGTTTTGGTGTACTCTGCAGTTTACTATACTATATTGATGTATAACATGTTCTGGTTGTTTTATTATAACTTGAGACATGTAGCATCATTATTTATACATTGTTGGTTATATTCACTTCCTTGTGTATGGTTTACTTCTTCTGCTGTTTGTTGTATGTTTTATTTAGTATTCCACTACGCTACACTTTGACAAATGAGGACATAGTTTCCCCACTATCAGACCTGGGACCTCGCTGCTAGTCGGCAGCCTCGGGCGTTTGGGGAAATGCTCTTGAGGTCACAGGGAGAACCGGGATCAAGACACCCGTTGCGTGGCCCCCGGGTCCGGGATGTTACAAATTGGTATCAAAGGCGGTTCTTTTCTTTGACTTACTATTTGGGGCTGTAGTCAGGGATATGATGCAACGGTAGTTGGTAATAAGTTATGTCCGGGCGTAGCTAACCCGTGTACAGGGAAAAGCCCGTCTACCTCATATTTTTCATTATTTTGACTTTTCAATTTTACGGTTGATATGTGTTCACCGTTGGGTGACGCACTTGAATTGTGTTGTTTATATTTTATCTGCGGGTTCTATTTAGTTACAAACCGATGAGATGAGGGTTTTCCATCACATGCATCATAAAGGCACATTCTAGAAATCACATGCCATGAATAGTTTCCATGCAATGTAGGTGCATTAGAATTTCCATATTGTTGTGATAGTTGATGTGCTAAAAAATCATGCTATTGTGATAGATGCTTGATAAATACTTGCCTTGTGATATGGTGTTTTTCTTTGATCCTGTTTATAGAATGGAAGCCAAACATTGGTTTTTGGGGTGTATCGGCCCCTAATGACAGCAATTTGGTGGATCATTGACTGTTTATTGGTTATAACACATATAACATGTCAAACATTGATTCGTGGGGATTATGGGCCCTCACGAGTCAGAATTTGACACTTAGGTGTTGTTTTTCAGTATTTTTTGTGTTCCGGAGAAGTTTCTGGGGCATACGTTCTGGAAACCCAGTATACACGCCGTGTAGGACCTCATACACGTTGTGTGTGTTCTTCTGTTCGGGTAGAAAAATGAACTTTTTGAGTACAAACAGTGTAGTCTCTCTCCGTGTCACAAACTGTGTGGGCAACGACACGGGGGAGGGAAGATCTTGGGTAAAACACGCCGTGTAGTTTTTGTGCATGCTGTGTAGTGTGACCCGGAGTCCGGCCGTGTAACTAACAACACGGGTCAGTGAACTACTGTACAACACACTATGTCAATGATGAACACGCCGTCTAGTATGACCTGGGGACTCGGCCGTGTAACTAACAACACGGGCTGGTGTCACCTCTCCCTGAACATGTCATGTACCTGTGGGACACGCCATGTAGTCTTGTCCGCGGACAGACCGTGTGGAGTTAGCCGTGTGGCTAGAAAACAGGGTGTTGTACACGCCGTGTACAGGTGTAACACACCGTGTAGTGTCAAGCCGAGTAGTCGGCCGTGTCACAGACGACACGGGCAGTTTGAAAATAACACCGTACATGCCGGGTAGATAATATACACGCCGTGTAGTTTTGTTGAATAGAACCTGTGTGGCTTAGCCATCTAAAAGGACCCGGGCAGGGGAAGGAAAGTCATGTACACACCGTGTAGTCATTGTACACGCCGTGTAGTCTTGTTTTGAAATCTTTGAAATGCCTTCTTCCTCTTGTTCCTTGTGGTTCCTTCTCTTTGAGTCTTAATAATCTTGAACCTGAGGCATGCTTTTGACCTTCTAGTGTCATGTCACCTAGACGACCACGAGTTGTTCTCCAGGAGAGCGGCAACGATTAAACTCTGGAGATGGTGGGCTATGGGATACCAGTTGATCCACCAGCAGAGCCAGATGCGACACCAGCTGTTATACCAGACACAGGCGCAGAGGCGCAGTTCTGTGAAGGCTTATTGCGGTTCATGGAGACCTTTCAGGGAGCATCGCAGGCTTCCACATCTATGGTCGAGCTGACGCGTATTTTTCAGCAGCAACATCCGCCTACGTTTTCAGGGGATGGCGGACCACAGGCTGAAGTGTTTTGGTTGGGGACGATGCAGACTTTTTTTTTGAGAATCTTGAGACGACTCCAGGGCGGAGGGTCAATCTCGTGAATTACATGCTGCGTGATTCCGCCAAGAGGTGGTGGGATGTTAGCACCCAGTCAAAGCATCACAGGGACATGGTGTGGGAAGATTTTCCTGTTGTCTTCTATGACTTCTTTTTTCCAGAGACGCTGAGGGCAGATAGAGCTTGAGAGTTCATGGATCTGCAGTAGGGCGCTATGTCAGTGATGGACTACTCTGCTCGTTTTACAGAGCTTCAGCATTTTGCACCCGTGCTGGTGGGTGATGAGATGTTGAGAGTCAGGCGTTTTGAGGATGTTCTTCGGTATGACATCCAAGCATTGGTAAATGTTTTCAGGTTACCTATTGTACACGCGATTGTGAACCAGGTTCTGATTACAGAGAGGAACCAACAGGAATCTAGTGGTGTGAGCCAGGGCGGTTCAGCACCAGTGACTGGTATTATTTCTACTGGCAAGAGGAAGAGATTGATGGACTTCTCTCAGGGTGGCAGTACTAGTCATAAGAATGCTTCAGGTGGCCATTTTATGTGCTACCAGTGTGGTAGAGAGGGGAATAAGAGGCCACAGTGTCCATGTGACCTAGTGGAGTGCCGAGCTTGCGGCAAGATGGGTCATCTGCAGCATTTTTGCAGGGCGTTTCCACCAGCTAATGAAAGGGGTTTGTGCAGACTCCACGTGCGGGAGCAGGACCAGTGGCATCTTACCAATCGGGAATCTAGAATACGTTAGGGAGTTCAGGAAGAGATGGTGGTCGGGGTCGTGGTAGCCAGACACCAGGATCTCATAGGTAGCAGGGCGGGACAGATCAGGGTAGACAGGCTGTGTCGTAGGGCCACAGCACTGGGCAGGCATATGTAGTGCAACAGACCCAGCAGGAGCAGGATCCCGGACCTTCTACAGTCAGATGTACTATTATAGTAGCATCTGTCCAGTCTTCAGAACTTTTTGATACGGGTGCTACGCATAGTTTCATATATGTACCCGGTGTGGAGAGCCTTGGGCTCGGTGTTTCTTCTCTTTCTGATATCATGATGCTAGACACTCCATTGGGGACTAGGACAGCTGGTGTGTGTCAGTGTAAGGAGTGCCCCCGTGAGGTTGGAGGGTGTCACTTCCTTTGTGACCTCTATGTTTTAGAGATGAAGAGCTATGACGTCATTCTCTGAATGGACTAGTTGGTTCCCTTCTGAGCCTTTGAAGACTGCTATCGTCGTAGGGTGCGTTTCACGTCACCAGAGGGCAGAGAGTTTCTATACAAGGGAGAATGGGATGTTCAGGCGAGTCGAGCTGGACCAAAGCATCATGGGCGAGGTGGAGTCACAGCCCAGATTTTGAGCTTATATCTGGATGATCGAGGGACTTGTCAGATGGATTTCCCTCCAATTGTCGATCGTTTCAGGGATGTATTCTCAGATGACTTTTCAGATCTACCACTGGCGCGTGAGGTGGATTTCTCTATCGAGCTTGTGCCAAGAGCAGCACCGGTGTCCATTCCTCCTAATAGGATGGCTACACATGAGTTGTAGGAGTTCAAGAGGTAGTTAGAGGAGATACAAGTGAATGGTTTTATCCAACACAATACTTCTCCTTGGGGTTCTCTGGTCTTTTTTGCAAAAAAAGGCGGATGGTACCCTTAGACTTGGTATGGATTATTGGAAGCTGAACCAGTTGACAGTTAGGAATCTATATCCCTTGGCGAGGATAGATGATATGATTGATCAGCTTCATGGAGCACGAGTGATCTTGAAGATTGACATGAGATCCGGATATCATCAGTTGCACGTTAGACCATCTGATATACCTCTCACAGCTTTTAGGAGTAGGTATGGTCAATATGAGTATACGGTTATATCATTCAGACTCACGAACGTGCCATCAGTTTTCATGGCTCTGATGAATCGTGTGTTCCATCCATATCTTAATTCATTTGTGGTAGTATTAGTGGATGACATCTTGGTGTACTCTCACACTCGACACGACCATGCCACCCATCTTGGGATTGTATTGAGTACACTGAGAGAGCATCGGCTATATGCTAAGCTCTCAAAGTGCCACTTTTGGATGGACCAGATTCACTTCATGGGTCATATTATATCTAAGGCAGGAGTAGTAGTAGACCCAGAGAAGGTGGGAGCGGTAGTTTCCTGGGAGCATCCTAATAACGTGTTTGAGATACAGAGTTTCTTAGGGCTGGCTGGTTACTACAGATGCTTTATGCAGGACTTCTCCCGCTTAACAGCACCGTTGATAGGTCTTACTAAGAAGAGTGTGAAGTTCGTTTGGTCAGAAGCTTGCGAGACTGATTTTCAGGACCTGAAGGGAAGGTTGACATCAGCACCGATCCTGATACTACCAGAGTGGGGGAAGAGCTATACAGTTCACTGTGATGCATCAGGGATTGGGCTGGGAGCCGTTTTGATGCAGGGCGACCGAGTTGTTGTGTATGGGTCTCGGCAGTTGAGTCCCCATGATAGGAATTACCCGATGCATGATCTCTAGTTGGCTGTAGTTGTTCATGCGTTGCACTGTTGGAGACACTATCTGTTGGGAGAGGATTTTGTGGTTTTCACTGACCACAAAAGCCTCAAGTATAACTTTACTCAGCGTGACCTGAATCTGAGGAAGAGAAGGTGTGTCGAGTACCTACAGTCCTTTGATTTTTAGCTTGTATATACACCTGGTAAAGGTAATGTAGTAGTCGATGCACTGAGCAGGAAGACTCTGATACAGGCAGTGCAGTAGGCCAGTGGTGAGTGGCAGCTTATAGCCTTATTCTCTGAGATGCATCTGAAGGTGCACGACAGTCAGGGGTTGACTTATCTTTCCTCGTTAGTTGTGAATTCTACCCTCCTGGACAGAGTGAGGATGAGGCAGCTATATGTTTCAGAAGGCCTAGTTCTACGGGAGTCAGTGGCATGTGAGAACCCTCCTCTCGGTTGGACGATAGGTGATGATGAGGTTTTGTGTTTCCGTGGAAGTGTATGGGTTCTATGGCATATACACGAGGAGCTGGTGCAGGAGTTTCATTCTTCAGCTTGGGAAGTTCATCCGAGGGTTACCAAGATGTACAGTGACTTGAGGCATCAGTACTGGTGGCCGGGTATGAAGGGAGAGATAGCTGGTTTTGTTACAAGATGTTCTACTTGTTAGTATGTGAAGGCAGAGAATCAGAGACCAACTGGATAGTTACAGTAGTTACCCATTCCATAGTGGAAATGGGATGATGTTGTGATGGATTTTGTGATGGGTTTTCCGATGTCACCTCGGGGAAATGATGCCGTGAGGGTTGTCGTGGACAGACTCACGAAGGTGGCTCACTTCATGTCGATCAAGGAGACCTTCGGTGTTGACGAGCTCGGAAGGGTGTATATCCGAGAGATCGTATGTCTTCATGTGGTCCCTCGTTCTATCGTTTCAGATAGGGACTCCCGCTTTATGTCTCGTTTTTGGCAGAGTTTTTAGAGGGCACTGGGCACACAGGTGCTTCTGAGCACAGCATACCACCCTCAGACAGATGGCCAGTCAGAGCGAATGATACAGGTGCTAGAAGACATGTTGTGTGCATGCGTCCTAGACTTTGGGGGCTCGTGGGAGAAGAATACACCCTTAGTCGAATTTCCCTATAACAATAGTTTTCAAGGAACTACTGAGATGGCACCATACGAGGCTTCATATGGTAGGCCATGCCGATCACCTTTGTGCTGGTTAGAGGTATGTGAGGTAGCTTTACTGGGGCCACAGCTCATACAGGAGACATCTGAGCAGGTCTAGTTGATTCGGAAGTGGATGGCTACCACGCAGTCTTGTCAGAAGTCTTATGTTGATCACCACAGACGTCCTTTGTAGTTCGTGGTTGGAGATCAGGTTTTCTTGCGTGTTTTGCTGAGGCTGGGACACAAACGGATCAGGAGACAGGGTAAGCTTTCACCGAGGTGTGTGGGACCATTTGAGATTCTAGAGAGAGTCAGGCTGGTAGAATATTGGTTGCAGTTACCGCAGCAATACCGAGCCATGCATGACGTCTTCCACGTGTCTCAGTTGCGTCGCTACCATTCATACTCGTCTCACACCTTTCAGCCAGTGGATGTTGAGCTTCAGCATGATGCATCCTTTATGGAGCATCCGATCCATATCGTTGATAGGAGCACAGAGGTTCTCTACGGTCGGTCAGTTCCTCTCTCATGGGTGCTATGGCAGCATGGCCGAGTGCAGGACAAGACCTGGGAGCGGGAGGCCGACGTACGTGCTCAGTGGCCAGAGCTGTTCTGAGCTTTCTCTTCGCCACCCTTGGAAGGGAAATTCGGGGACAAATTGCTATAAGGGGGGATGTTTGTAAGAACCTGGTTCTTATTTTAGAGGTATGAGCTTCTTCTTTCCCTTTTCCTTAAGTGTTTTTTAAAAAATATGGAAAATGGGGGAAAATCCTGAATTTTGGAACTACACGGCATGTACTTTATCCACACGTTGTGTACTTTTGGCCATGTTGGGATGAGTACATGGGGCGTGTAGCCATACCGACGACGAGGGGTGTATGAACCAACTACATGCCATGTAGTGGTACCTTACACGCCGTGTAGTCAGTCGGCAGGATTAAACAGTAAGGCGATGGAGTCGCGGCCAACTGGGCGACAGTACAGGTCCTGTACCCGAGAGTACATGACGTGTACTCATGTTGACGAATGAACAGTGTGACGGTGCCGCCAAATGAACAGTTAAATGAAGGGATTACATGTCGTGTACTTGGGAGTACACGCTGTGTACTTTGTCTTTCCAGCTTAAAACAGGCAGCAGTCTCTTCATTTGGCAGATGAGGCGTTTGAGCCATTTTGAAGCCAAAGGAGAGGGCCAGATCTTTGTAGATCCACTGGGCATTCTTCTGGAATCTGATTCGTCTTCGGACGATCTCGTTGGAACCGCACGGGTAAGCCCTCTCCTCTCTTGGTACCGTTCTTGACAATTATTCTCCTAATGTATGTTATTTACGTTTGAATGGGTTTTGTTCTTCGTTGGATCTACGCCGTTCTTGGGCGTTTCTAGAGTCGGCATTCTTGTATAACGCTCGTTGGCATATAAGGTTGGTGGATTTGTGTTTATTTTCCAACTGTTGTGTGTTTTGTGTGTTTTTGTGCCACAAACCCATGTTGGGGTGTCATGTGGTTGAGGCCATTGCTATGTTTAATGCCTATAATTGCACAGGTGACTAAATTGTGATAATAAAATGCTATTTGGGATCGTTGCTTGGATATGGAACTACCCCGGGGGTGTGTTCCTCTATTTAGCCGTTTGGCTAGGATACCCGAGGGTATGCCTTAAATGTTGTAATTGTAAAATGGCCTTGAGAAGAATTGCTTGTTTGCTGCATTTTTATATGTTGGGCATGGCCCAGTTACATGTTTAGCCTGAGGGCGTTGTTGTGAATAGATGGTGGGCATTGCACTATTTTGCCCGAGGGCTGTAGTTATTTTGGCTTGAGGGAAACTTCTTCCGTGCCTTTGGGCAGCTAATTCTGTGCCGGAGGGCAACATTACCTACGCCTGAGGGAAAATTCTATTATTCCTGAGGGAAGATTCTTGTTTGGATACTCATTACCCAAGGGCAGCAGTTTACATTTCTGAGGACACTAGTTGTTTACTAGAAATGCATTGTGGTGATTTCTTATATTAAATTGATTAAATGTATAATAAAATGGCAATATAACTAGTAATGGGCTACTTTTGAGTATTGCTTACTTATTTTCATTTTACTACTACACACTATTGTTTCATGCTTGCACGCAGATAGGAACAGGCCTTTGGTGGGTGCCTACTGAGATATATTTCTCACACCCTGTTTGGGTCACGCTTTTCGGCCCAAATAGATTATGTTGATACAGGTGTAGATAGGGGAAAGGGTCCCTATACAGGTACTTGACTATTGGTGTTGAGTGGGAGGGCATGGGATCGAGCCAAGGCTCGCGATCCCACTGCCAGCTGTTTCCTTTGTTTTGATGTACTCTGCTATTTACTGTACTGTATTGATGTATAACATGTTCTGGCTGTTTTCTTAGAACATGAGACATGTAGCATCATTATTTATACACTTTTGGTTATATTCACTGCCTTGTGTATGGTTTACTACTTCCGATGTTTGTTGTATGTTTTATTTAGTATTCCGCTGTGCTACACTATGACAAATGAGGGCATAGTTTCCCCACTATCAGACTTGGGCCCTCGCTTCTAGTCGGCAGCCTCTGGCGTTTGGGGAAATGCGCTTGAGGTCACGTGGCGAACCGTGCTCGGGGAACCCGTTGCGTGGCACCCGGGTCTGGGATTTTACATTCACACAATTCATCATTATAAGGGATGATTGACATCATGACCACATTGGAAAACCAAGTATTAATAAAGTATTGGAGCTTTGTGTTCACCAATTATGATTGTAGAATACTGTGGTACACAATTTACACGAAAATTATTTAAGTGTCCATAGATATCTATTGACACTAAGCTGTAATTGAACACTTATTATGATCCATATATACAGTCTTTCTGGAAGGAAAATTCAGGGTACATAAGTCATTTTTTGGTGTTTCTCACATAACATTCAAGGATTTTGGGATTACAATTTAACTTTGGTGGAATTCACGTATAACAAAAACCCCCATTGGTTCATTAAAATGGAGCGGAATAAGGAATTGTACATGAAAATATGTCAGGAACCAAAATCATTTGGTGAATTTAATGAAATACATATTTCAATTATTAAAGTAGTTGAGGAGAAAATACTAATATTAAATACTATTAAGAATCATATTATGGAAGTTGAATGTAGAAAAAACAGATATACTAATAACTGATGGTATGATTAAGAATATAAATTAGGAGATCAAAAGTTCATTAAGGAATCTCCATGCAACAGTGTTGTAAGGATCAGTGACAAAGGGAAACTATGTCATGGGTACATTGATTATTTTTGAATTTTTAAAAGAGATATGGTTATTGCTTATTATTTAGATATACCATTGATCCTATCTAATTTTTTGATGTCTGAAATGTTTTTTATTATAAAATTACATTTTAGACTCAACTCATGTTCTCTCCTCAAAGGAAAATATAATTGAAATGTATCTCATATTACTATCATGTGCTTATTCAAATTCCTAACACTAGAGAATAGGTATTATGGAAATGGATGAATCAATTAGAGAATGTACATAGGAGAAATCATAATATAAAATATAAAACAAAGGAAAATAAAGAATTTTTGAAGAATAAATTATAATTTTTATTTACGTGGTATCATTTTTGAAATTTCAAAGATGGAATATTTGAAAATAGAAAGAATATAACACCCAATATTCAGTTATTATCTGTAATAATTTCTTACTAAATATAATATATCATTAAACATTTAGAATTATTCAAGAATTTGGATAAAATTAAAATTCATAATTTTATTAAAATTAATTTTTCTAAAAATATTTTTATTTTTAATTATTCCTGTGAAAAATTTCTTAGGGAGAGTTTTTTAGTTTTCTTTCATAACATGACATTTTTTGGGTGAATAAAAAAATACTAATTTTCCAAATAAACATCACCTTCATGAAATTACAATAATATAAAAATAATTTCAACTCTTAAAAAAACCAATTTCTATGTAATGTATTGATTTAATATATAATATAATTAATTTAATAATATAATTATGGACTAATAAATATATTCTTAATATATTTGAAAATTAATTTATGATTTTTTTCATAATAAAAATTATTTTAGTTATTATTTTATAGTCATGTATTTAAGAGGTTCATTTCAATTTTTTTTATTTATTGAAAAATATATCACCTTTGTTAGAATGTAATATAAATAATTATATTATAATAAATATTATAATTTAATTTTTTTATAATTTAAATTTTTTACTCAAAATGGATTTTCATTTGATGATATTTTTCCTCATGTTTAGTGAGTTTACATTTAGAATATTTTCTTCCACTTATAAAAATTATTTTTGATAAAATAGCCTCCATATTATTAATCACCATGACCAAATTTTTTAATGAGTCCAGTTTTTTTGTTCATCAAAATTAGTTTATTTTGTAATACATATTGGTACAAAGGTAAGATTTAAAAAATGTTTTAAGGGTCAAAACTATGTTGATAAGGGTTAAATTTACCCAAAAAATATCTAAATAAAATTTATTATAATTTTTATAATATTATCATATCTTATTAAAATACTACTCATTTGAGAGCCATTAAACTTTAGTATGGAATTAATATATTTCTATCATCTAAAAAATCCCAAGTACATCCTCAACCTCACATATAATGGTAAAATATCACTCCCTAATTTTACACACATCAATAGATATTGATCATGGAAAACATGTGTATAAATATATTTCTAACATCCCTCGACACATATAAAGGTCCTGTTTTGAGTAGAATACCATCATAATAAGGATTTGTGTATGAACCTAACATTGTTTTCCAAATAATAGGTATGGTTCTAAACTAAATTATTTCTTTTTAATTTTATTATTTTCCTCCAAAAAATTTATCTTAAACAATATTATAAAATCAAATATGTATCTATCATATTGTTAAATATTATTAATTTTATGATATAATTGTTATTCATAAATATATAGATGACAAATAAAAACATTACACATGTGCACATAATATATAATGTCTCCACATTTTAGGGGAATTACATTTTCTTATCCACATCACATGGATTGTTAAAAATATGGAACTAATGATTATAATTTTTATTAATTAATTAATTAATTAATTTTTATTAAATTTAATATATCATAATGATTCTTACCCTACTACTCATTAATAAAATATTAATTCTACTTGTCCAAATGTGTGGATAACCACCTCCCCAAATAGATAGCATTTTTCATATAAATCATTAAATAATAGTTGAAAAAATTTATTTAATGAAAATATAAGATATTTATTTCATGATTGAAATTAAATATATTATGTAATTATAATCAAGATACAAGTAATGAAACTTTTTAATAGAAATATATAAGAAACCCAAATCAATTATTATATTAAAATGATTATATTCATAATTAATTATTAATATACAAGCATTGAAAATATTTAGAAGTATTAATATGATATTATAAATATAAATATGTTTCTATTATAGGGGAATATAATTTTTTAAATTATTCTAAATGTGTAAAAAATCAATTACATTGAAAAATATAACTTCTTATAGGATTTCCTGCTACAATGTAATTTTTATTCAGGATTTTAATAATCATATTTCACTTCAGAAAATTAAAAGTTCATTTTCTTTTAAATCCCAGATGTTGTTTCATATTATTATTTAGGATTTTTTTATTTCTAAATCCCATTGAATCTCATTTTTTATCATGAATTATCATTTTATTTTAATATAAGGTACTTCCCATTAAAATTATTATTTTAATGATTTCCAATGAATTATTTTTCTTCCAATTTCATATTTTTAGTAAAAAATTTTCTATAAAATATTTAATTTTCTTAATTTTTTTGTTAATGTTGTTAAACCAATTTATTATTTCTAATATAAATATTAAATTAAATCTTCTTTTACATCTTCTAAATAAATACATTTTTCTAGATATTAGAAAGAAAAAATATTTTTTTACATACACCGCAAAAAATGAGACCCCCTTCATTAGTACAATGATTTTCATTGAATATTATTTCTAAATTTATCATAGTTATATTCATTGATAAAAATATTCTCAAAATTTTTAGAATTTTTATTTAAATTTTCATTAGAAGAAAAGGGTATTATGATCTTAATTGAATGGAATCAATTTTGATAAGTGGAATTTTACTCTATTCTCACATGAAGCTACATGGAAGTTGTTTTTAATTTATTTCTCCAATAGTATTTTATAAAGGACTAGTTTTCATTAAAAAATCATTTTTTATGATTTTATGGACTTACATCATCATTTTTTGGTAAATAATTATACCTTATTTTCAAATCATTCACATTCCTGGTACTGGGTTTTTTTATCAATATCAATGATTCATTGTAGATAAGTGTTCTCCTTTACATACATATTTTTTATATTATAGTTTAATTCATAATCATTTCTATTATTTTGATGATGTTTCAACTATATACCCTATATATATATTTTATTAGATGAATAAATATTGTTAAGTAAGAGATTTTTTTTATCGTGAAATAATGATGTGTTATATTCTTGATTCCATATAGATATTTGATCACTTATAATAATTTTTTTAATTAATTGTATTGATCATTTAAAAAATTAGGAATTAATAATATATTCTCCTTATAGGTAGGGATAGATTAAAATATCCCCTTGATTTATTGATATGCCTCACATGAAAAAATATAAGGCATGCCATATTTGATCAGAATTTTCATTACACGACTTTATTTATTAAGAAATACATCTTGGTGGAGGGGCCTTGATAATAAAATTCATGAAATCATGTTTGAAATTCCTTGATCATGAATATATATAGGTATGTATTTCCATTATTAAGATTTAAATTTTAGTTATCATTTATATCTTTATGTGGATATTTTCCATGGATATTAAATGAAATTGATGTGTGGATTGAATTGAATGTGTTTTGATGATCCACACATCCTTATTTATCATTATTTAGTTACCCATGATAGATTCCACTATACATAAACCTTTTCGATAATTTGAGATCATCTTTTATTTTTATTTATTTACCATGGATATAATTAAGGATATCATTAATAATTTTAATCACTCAATAATATTTATTATTATATTATTTTGTTAATGGGTATCATGTATATATATATAGTTTTCTAAGACAACTAAAATGATCAATCATGCATTGTGAGATATCTTTTATCTTTTACAAATATAATAAATTAAACTCCATATCAGGGTTTCCATAATTGAGGTGTTACATTTCCATAATCATTAAAACATATCACAGTATAAATGTTACTATATTAATTACGTTAGGATGGATGAAATAAATTTTGAGGTTGTAGATATCGAAATAAACATTAAATTAGTGTATTAATAAGATTTTTATTTTTTGAATGCATCCTTTGGATTTAACTAAAATCCTTTTTTGGATTCTTTTAGGGAAATAAAAATATCATAATATGTAAGGGAATTATTATATGATGGTTTTTATAGGAAATGGCTAAGATATAGGGATCAATGTTTGTGAATAAGGGAGGAGATAATATTCCACTTTTTGTTTAAGGGTGGGACAGACATGGAATTAATTAAAATAATTAAATAATATAAATATTTTTCATTTCAAATAATCAACAAATTATCATATATTTGATGTTTATAAGGTTACGGTATAAGTACACTGATCCAATGAGTTTTAGATTTTTTTCTCTTAATGCCTTATCTGATTATTTGCAAACTATTCAACTCATTTCATCTTCATCGATGGGATATGCATTTATTATGGTCACAATTCATTATGAAAAAATAAGAGGAATATAATACATAATAAAAAAGAATAATAATAATAACATTTAATCTATTTTACATAATTTAACTTCTATAATTATTATAAATTACTTTTAGTATATGTTTGAAAGATGATAAAAACTGTTTTTAGAAAAATGATAGTTTTATGAATAAAAATTATTTTATATAAAAATAATGTGAAATGTTGAATATAATGGAATTAATTGGATATATATAAATTAATTTATAATTAAATTTCTTTAAAAACAAACTATTACCAAAATTAAGAATGTAATTACTTGATTAAGTGAAAAGAATAAGGACAAATTTTTTTTGAACATAAGCATTCCATGGATTTATAAAATGATAGGAAAATATTTTAATATTGAATAATATTATTTTATTATTATATTATATATTAATAATCAATTTTATCAAGAAATTATTTTCCTTAATTTTTCATATTCTTATGAAATTATAATTCCATAAAATTGTTTATTTTTTATAAAATCAGTATTTCTCACTCTTCACCAAAAAATCAAATATTTCATTAAAATTTAAAAAAATTACAATATGATAATTTGTACATCATGATATCAAAAATTATTTCCATTTTATAGAATTTATATTATGCAGTAATATAATTTGGTTTTAAATCACATTTTTGTATAACTTTATGTTTACTATGCTATTATTTCTAAAAACATATAATAATACATTATTTAATTAAAGATCGAGTGTTATATTTTTAGATTTTTCGTTTCTGGTGACTAATTTTAATAGCATACTAATCATAATAAATGAAAATTCATGAAATTAAAAAATTTAGGCTCCATCTCTAATTTAATGGTATTAATATTTTTCCTCATCAATGTTCTACAACAATTTTGGATTTTAGTAGCACATTCCATGCAATTATTGGAGGTTTTTGGTGGCATCAATTAACCTAAATTATTTAAATTCATAGATTTTTGAATGAAATATATTATGATTCTTAGTTTATTTCAGTGAAATAATTATTTGATACATTTATATTATACAATTTTACATTAATATTCAATACATTCTAATAGAATCATTCCCCAGAACCAGAATGGGTCAGTGCCTTTGGAGATATGATACATAAATAATCTTACATAATGAATGATAATAGTAAGGGAAAACATAAGAGATATCAATAAATTATCATAAGTGATTATTATATAAGAATAAGTGTTCGAAAAATATGTCATTACCTAGAATAACCACATAACAACAGTCCAATATCATCCATCATAAAGAATGGAATAATATTTTTTAAAAAAAATACAAAAGTCTTAGTATATGGAATCAGAAGTAATAAGAATTGATCCATGATAAAATATCATAATATTAATAAATAATTATATAAAATACACATAGGGTCAAGTAATCAGTTCCATAGTAAAGGATCATGGTTAAGACTACCATAGAGGATTTGGATTGTTGGGACCATGTTGGATATATTTGGAAGTAATAAGAGTTTGCTATTACAGAGTGTTGTATTTTGTTGTAAAAGAAGATAAATCAATTCACATTGTAAGGGATATGAAAATCAAATGATGCCTTGCTGATATGTATTTCACAAATATCATAAGTTTGGAGAACTTCTAATGCATCCCTCATGATGGAAATGGGTAGAAACGATGATTCCTATCATATATAGTTATGATTGGATGTAATGATTCTACTAGAAGATAGGAAAGTTTCAGTACTTCCCATTTAAACTCTAACGATGCTAAAGCTGTTCTTTCAAAAAAAATATCACGATAGATAAATTCATGAAGAAATATGGGGAATAGTTTTAGAATTTAGTTAATAGAATCATGAAAAAGGATAGGATTATCTAGAGGCATCACAAAAGAGATTTTTAAGGTGGCGTCATATCCTAGTGTTTTGGGAAAAGGATGTTGCGCGCATGTTTGAAGATGTCTTGGTACGTAGTGCACATGTGGAGTTCCATAATCTAAAAATCAAAATCTAGAAATGGAGATGCGTGTGCAAAATATTTGGTTTTTTACGCAAGATTGGTTTTTGCGAACAATATTTAAGGGATTTTGGAATCTTGTGTGCAAGGCATGATTTGAGGTCCAAAATTCAAGAAATGGCATAGGCATGAACTGCGTGAATGATTCAAAGAAGTGTTTGAAAAATGAAGTTTGCAATAAAAATTGAGGTTGGCATGGAAAAGACTTATGTGCCCAATGTGACGTTAAATGTGGTTTTGCATGACGTGTGACTTACACACCCAATGCAACATCAAATAGTGTTTTGGGCGACGTGTTAGGATATTACGCGCCACATTGGGGATTTTTCTTATAGGGGTCGACGAAGTCTATAAATAAGAGGTGGACCCCTCACATTTGTGTAACTCGACACATAGAGAAATACCAAGCTCTGCGGGGTGGAAAAATATCAAGAAAATGATAGTGTATGAATGAATTAGAGTTGTGCACAAGATTGAAGTTGAGCACAAGAGGTGTTTCATGACAAATGTCTAATCTAGAGCGTGTGGAATAAAAGTTCTGCGCCAGACACCTAAAAGGGTGCAAAAAAGATTTGGGGTCTTCAATGGTATTTGGTTCTGCGTAATATAGTTCTCATCGGCTTACGGGTAGTAAAGTGAAGATTTTTACTTCAAAGAATACACATCATCAATTGTAAAGATGCACTAAAATACTGTAATTACCATTTTGTGCTAAGAGGGTGTAGTCACACTTGCATATTGTTTTCCAAGTGATACATGATTGTATGGGTATATCATACAAATTTTATTCCATATAAAAGGGTGCTTTTCTCGTGGATTGAGTGGTACTGGATTGTTTTCGTACCATACTAAGGACGTAGGTACTCTTTTTGAGTGGTGAACCTTGTAAATATTTTGTTCATGTGGTTGTGTGTGTTCAGTAGGAAAGAATCTCTTTAACAGGAGTTGAAGTTTGTTTATAAAAGTAGGAAACATAAAAAAGAAAATGATATCATTGATTCACCCCCTCCCCCTCTTAGTGATAGATGGATCCTGACTGGGAACTTCATGGATCACTTCCAATAAAAAAAATTCCTTTGTCAAGAATCACTAAAAATTATTTCACAGTGTTCAGATCCTCTTAATGAATTATTTTCAATCCCTAAACCAAATATCATTATCTCATTAGAGATCCATCACTAAAAAATTAATTAAAGGTATATATAATACTAGGCCCACATATTTCATAATGAAAATCATACATATGTGTTCCATAAGATCATAAAAAATTAATCATAACATCATAAAAATTTCCATGAAGAAGAACCATGGTTCATAAAGATTTATACATTATATTATAGCATATTACATGAAAAAAAATATTAGTTCCTTAGAAGTTTAATCATAACTAAATTATCCCATGGGAATGATCATGTTATATAGATTCATCCTCAAATAATAGTCATCCTAATTCATGTAGAAAAATAAATATTATAGGATCATAAGCTAATATAAAATGAAAAATATATGAATCCTTTAAGTATGTTTATATATATGGAAAATAATTTTAAGAGATCATTCAAACCATTCATTGTATTGGTTTTCATTTAATTTAAACTTAAAAACTCAAAGAATAATTTGAATATCATTTACTTTAAAAATAACCAAGTAAACATGAAATGTATTCTCCAATGACAATAAAAATAATCCTGGAATTAATATATGATCTTTTAATATAAGTTAGATTAAATTTTCTATCACGATTTTTTAAAAATTAAAAAATGACTTGTTTATAGTTTTTTTTTTGAAATTATCATTTTTAACATTTTAAATATATTAAATGTTATAGAAAATATATTTTGTAAAAAAATCATGTAAAAGTATGGTAATTTATAAAATTAATTTATACATTATTGATGAAGTTGAAAAACTTCATCGACCAATAAGAGAATAATATCATCATTTCATCAAAATAATTTTATTGATCATCATATGAACCGAAGATACGAACATAGAACTGATACATAAAAAGGCATTAAAAACCAGAAATGAGTAAAATAAATGTATTTGAAAGTAAAACATATAAATAATCTCCCACATTAGAAATTTATGAATAAAAATACTGATTATAATGATATTGAAACATAAATTACGTAACCTAAATTTCATCATTCATCAAATCTATTGAAATATATTTTTTATTGAATATATATTTATTATACATATATTTATTCACAATATTAACACCTAAATTACTATTTATATTCTCTTATTGTTTTCATTTGAAATTTTATTAGAAATTTCATCATTAAAGTGAATACTTGGTAAAAAATGGAATTTTTAAAATGCATATTTCCTTTAAATTGTTTCACTACATACAACATGGTAATAGAATCATATTATCTAGAATATGAATGATTAAATAATTATATATCTTATTTATAATATTATTTTTATTATTCATATAATCTTTTGATGAACAATTAGTCCAATCATCGTATAGAGGTGGTCGTCCACCCATACACAAGGACGACATTATCATTTTCTTAAAAATTGAAGTGTTAAAAGGTTGATAAGATATTATAGTTATAGAATAATAAATATTTAATAAATACTAAATATAGCAATTATATTAATAAGATAACTAAACATTAATGATGGGTATGGAAATTGAATTTTATCCCTATGTTAAGGTGCTTGTCCTCATGTACGCATGAAAGATACATTGATATTCCATTTTATAGAAAGAAGAAATAAATTAAATTGAAAATTTTAATTATATAAATTATTTGTTTTTGAGATACTAAATTATTTACTATAGAATGTATAATATAGATTTATATGAGTTATATGAACAAATAAAAATGAAAATAATCAGTTCGGTGTTCCACCACTTCTATCATAAGCCTACATTTGTGTATACATTATTCAATAAAATTATGTGATTCTGATAAAACTAGGACCTCAATGGTATGAGGTGGGATTAAGGAAGGGATTAGTTTTATAAATGGATACGATAGAATACTCATGAAGTGTGAGGAATATGGATTAGGTTGTATACTTTTATAGGGGGATAAGGAACATATTGGATTTTTCAAAATATAAAAACATAACAATGTCTTAAAAAAATATTATGGCCCCGAAATTCCAAATATTCATGTATGTGAAGGATAGGTTAAAAATGTCAGTATCAATTCATATTAAATCATTTTTGTAACATTTTAAACCATATCACATAGGTTAACCCCTAGGAATACTAGTATAAAGCATAACAATGAAAACATATTTTATATATTTAACTATTCATTATGGAAAAATTTTGTACACTGTATTAAACTAAATTAATTATGATGTTTAGACTTATGGAATCCACATTAAAATAATAAATATTGATAAGTGGTATAAATTTAAAGTCCTGACCTGAACATTCACATCCATATTTGGTAATAAAAATAAATCTTTTATTTATTTATAAAAGTTAACTGAAAAGTAAATAGTTCTTTATACATTTTACGGTCATTTTTTGTCATTATTTTTTAAGAATATACATGAAATTTAATTATAAAAATTATTTAAAAATTTTTCAAAAAAACTAATTGGATTTACTTGTGTTAACTACCTAAGAAAAAAAATTTTAAAATCTACATTGATTGTGAATAATATTTTAAAATGTGTGATGGGCATAAAATTTCATAGTATGGTGTTTATACACTAGATCTAAAAAAACTTTTAAAATTACCTGTTTTTTAGATATATATTTTAATTAATATAAAAATGGTTGATATACTATATAATTTTATCGAAATTATATATATAGGGTGTTATGAAAAGAATTCATATGGAAAATATTTTTTAATCCAAAAATATATATTTATTTTTTAAAATAATTTTAAAAATAATCTTAAAACATTCTACTATTTCTACTTAAAATTCATTTTAAAATAATATTTATTTTTTGGATTAAAATTATACATTGATAACCTTAAGAAAACCATGTGTCTACAACAAAATCTCTTATAGGACAACACCCCATCGAGGCCTTGGGTTCACTCCACGTTCATTATCACCTCATTTGATACCCTTGTGCGGAATTCTATAAAAAATATTTATAATAATTCACTTTGTTAATAATAACCCATTAAAACCCATTAAACATCTAAATGAGTTATTTTGAAATGAGGGGATAATTTCATTCATCTAAAATTATATTAATATTTATATTCAGAAAATACATATGAGAAAGAAATAATTCAAAACAATTACTTACTATTCAAATATATTATCATAAAATGATTTGAAATTAAAATCCACTATTTTTTCAGAAATCATGACCTGTTAATAAGAATAATAGATTATTTCCATATTTATTATTATTAATAAAATTTAAAAAAATTAAACAACATGTTTTATAAAATGATATATTTTAGATAGATTTATATAGAATCATATTCTTTTAAAAATATTTTTCAAATAAAAAAATAAAAAATAATACTTTCATTCTTATTTTATCTTTTTGGAAGAATTGAATTTTGAAAAAAAATGTAGTTGCATTTTTAAAAATAAATTCCCTTAGAAAAATATTTTTTAAATTAAATCATCATTTAAATATATTTCAGGTTATTTAAAATAGTAAAATCCATTAGAAAACTGGAACTATGAAATTATGACCATTTAAATTTAAAAACTTCCATAACAAATATATGATGAAAAAGATTTTTCGAGGCAACCTTCTAGTGTTTGAACTAAACGAACGAATCAATACATATAAAATAAGTTTTGTTTCTCTTTAAATAATTAAATGAAGTTATGACTATATATATAAGTTATACGTATTATTATTTACATGATATGCACGTAAAATTTAATGATGTCGTTACTTCATATCGATATTAAATACATTATTTGAAAAAACAGTGCTTAAGGACATCGATTTCCTTTCCAAGGTTTAAAGTATTCATATATAGATGAAAATATTATATATATATATATATAAATATTTCATTATAATTTCTTCACTAAAAACATGAATATTGAATAAGGAATATTCTAAAAAATGGATTCTCAAGCATTTATACCCCCCTATACTCAATATTGATAGTAAAACAAATACCAAAATGATGTAGGGATGATGATTCGGAAAGGTTTGTCAATGTATATAAAACACACATAATATGATAATCGGAGAGGTTATTTTCTCAAAATGATAGAATATATATATACATATATATATATATATGGATTCTAAATCTAGTTAACTTGAAAAACTAGATAGGTCCATAATTTATTTAAATATCGTACTTATTTAAAATCGATATTGAAATATATATATTTTAAAATTAATCATTGCATGTTTTTTATCACAAAATAAATCAAAACACTATTTAATAATACAACTAATGATTATATATATATATATATATATATATATATATTATAAATCTTCTAAAGGTTATGATTGATCATTTATTAGGGGTAAAAATTGATCTGCATCGTGGTTTGATGATGGTGTCGACATATGTGGTAAAAAAGATGAAAATATCAACATTTTTGTTCATCTACACCATTAATGGTTTGAGATTCATTGGTTCTATCATAGAAGATGTCTATAGTGGTTTGATAGTATGTAGAACCATGAATTCATGGTTTCTGTAGGCACCATCTTAAGATGAATACAAACAGAACTATCAAAGGTTTTAAAATCCAAGTGTGAAGAAATAGATTATATGTATGATGATCGAACCATACATGTTAATTTGATCAGATGGTTACATTTTAAATGGTAATCCATTAAACTGGTGAACAATAACATATTCCTACATCCCACATTGGAAAAATGAACCATATATTTCTTCTATTAATATTATTCTCTCTGATATAATAGTTTGATGTGAGTAATGGGGTCTTCTCTTGATCCTTTATAGAACCCCTAAATGATTGCTAATCCACATTAATGTCACCACACATGGTGTAATTACAATTTTAATGAACCTTTCTATCATATCAAATATGAACTCTTCTACAGACATTCCACTAAAGCGCATCGCTAGTGGATCTTCATTCCCATATCAGCAGTGTTGCACAACTCAAAGAAAGCTCATGAGTTGGTCTAAATATTTGATAGAAAACAATTAACATATTAAAAAATATTTATTTATTATAATATAATTAAAAATAAAATTTTCATTATTTTCATTACATATTTCATTTCAACAATTAATATCTAAACTATGTTGCATAAATATTACTATTTTAATGTTAAAAATTAAAAATTATTAATATAAATTTCAAAATATAAAATATTATTATAAATACATATTAAATTTTATAAATATTAAATCTAAATTACCATTAACCTAAAACACATAATTTTTTTAAAATAGATTTATTTGGTAAATTTATACAGAGGATATGTTCATCTGATTCACTATCTTCAATAAAATAAATTTTTACTACTATTTGATAAATATCACAATAGAAATTATATAAATACCCATAGTAGGAGATGTTTTCACAAACCATATTCCTCAAAGTCCATTTCTCTCATATGAAAAAATGGTTTCTCTCTCTATACTTTATATCTACATTCTTTTTTTCTTGTTTATGGTAATTTTTATACTTATGGATAACCCTAAAAAGGTAGGTTATAGTGTTTCTATTTTTTTTGTTTTTGTTTCTTATCCTCTTGTATTACTAAATATTTTAATATGTTTAGTTAATTAGATACAGACTCTCATATTTTAAAGATATAATGATATTATTTCATAATTTAGTTATTTATTTTCACCAAGATATAAATTTGGTGTTTTATTAATTTAAAACACTTATTTAAAATAATCAAAAGTCTTGGATGTTATTTCCCCACCCACTTAAATGAATTTAAACCTAAAAATGTTTACATACATAATCCTTGATTTTTATTATTATAAGATTCACTCTTGAAAAATTACATTCACACAAAAATAAATAAAATTCCTTAATATTAATCATTGAATTTTTACATAATAAAATATTATATATATTTTCAAAATCACTATATTTTTTATAATTCTGGAAAATTAGATATCCAACCATAAAAATAATCTATAGAGTAATTTTTATTTATTCAATTTCTATTTCCCTTTGTAAACTTATGAAATTTAGGATAAATTATTGTAAACACAAATAAGATGTTTATATAGAGGGTCGATGAGTATATAATTCAGAAATGGATCATTGAATTTCATTAATATAAAATAATATTACTCACCAATATTTTAATATTTCAAAATCATCTTTTGTTTTTATATAAGTGATAAAATATAAACTTTGATACATATAAGATACGTAGAGTTCACCCTCTTTATAAGCATCAAGAAAATCTAAAAAATATTCATATTTTTTAAAAATTGTAAAAAATTATAAAAGTACCTCATTGAACATTCCTCAAAATAGATACTATTGATGTTGGGTTTGAATAATTTTCATATAGTCATATCCTAACACTCAAAATAATTGAAGTGTGGATGATGTGGTTGATATATCGTAAATATATTTGTGAGCGACATGAATTTTGGAATTGGGTTTAAATTCAAATATGCATTATTTTAAAAAATATATAAAAGAAACACATCTGTATGAGATAAAATATTTTTTATGTTCTTCACCCATTCAATTATGTATGAGATGAAAAATGTATAGAATAAGGTTTTACTAAAATTATGAAACACGTACCATATCTAGAAGTCCTAATTTATAAAGTCTTCTACACCATTTCACAAATACCATTATTTTGTTCCAAACCAACACTTTCATATTCAGAAATGAAAAAATGTTTTGTTTTAAAATAAATGGTAACTAAAGAATAAATGGAACATTATATACCTAAATAACATTTATGGTATAGGATTTGTAAGAATAGACATATCCATACAATTTATTATTGTGTCACAAAATTTAGAAATCAACTAAATGAATTCCCAAGTTCCAACTTCATTAGGAAAAGAAAAAAACCATTATAATTTATATTATTCCTAGGAAAATAATTTTAGAACAAGTGATGTGCATTAAATTTCACAGTATTGGATTTAATAACCATTTTTAAAAGTATATTTAAAATACATTGAAAATTATTTAAGAAAAAACATTATAATAAAAACAAAACTATTGATATATTGTATAATTTTCCAAAATTTATACACCTTGATTTCTCAAATAATAATTCATAGGGAAATAATTTTAAATCCCATTAAAATACATATAAATGTAGAAACCCATTATAAAATATCCTTTCATAAATAAATGGATTTATCTTTATGTTTTATTTGAAAATAATAAATATTTTATTTATTAAAATGATAAGTGAAATATCATAGGAAACCCATGTTTCCACTAGTAGTATCACATGTAGGACAACATCCCATTGGGGTCATGGGTTTACTCCCCATTCCTTATCATCTAATTCTATACCAATCTTCTTGATTTTAAGAAATAATTTATTTGATAATATTCCCCTCTCATTCATAACCCATTAAAAACCTACCAAATGCTACTTGATTTAATTTCAATTAAGAAAATACTATGAAACCAATAATCATGGAAAATCATATTTTTTTATAAAATCCATAGGATAAACAAATATTTCCAAATTAATTAAATGAATTTAAAAGAAATAATCAAAATATCATTGAAATTAAACTAATATATTATATAAAAATACATGAAATGGTAATAAAAATGATTTATTATGGCCATATCTATTATTTTGAAAGAAAGTTATTGAAATTAAAGAACAAGTTACATAAAATGATATATATTATTGAGATTTAAATTAATATAAAATTCTATTAAAATCAAGTGTAATTAAATAAAATAATAATAATAATTTTTTATGGTTTCAATTTTATAGTATAATTTATTTTTATAGAAAATACATTTTTTTAAAATAAATTAACTTACCAAAAATTAATTTTCAATTTAAATATAATTTATATATTATTTATCATTTTAAACCAATAAAATCCCATAACATACATTTACTATAAAAATATGAATGTTTAACATAAACACTTCCCTTTCCTTATTTGTATAAAAGGATAACCTAAGGCAGCTTACATGTGTTTGAACATGGTAATCAGATGAGTATAGAGAGAAGTATTTGTTTTTATATTGAATGAAATGAATTATGTGAAGTATTTAAAATTTATTTCATCGTATAATTTTTAAAATAATATACACATTCATCTAAATTTATTTATTACTATATATCTATCTAAAATCTATTGTCTGAGAAAACGGTTCTTGAGGACCTGGATTATCTTACTATGGTTTGGAGTATCCATCTATCGATGAAAAATATATTGTATATATATATATATATTATATTAGTTTCACTATTAAAGACCTAAGTATTGGAGAAGGAAGCTTTTGGGAAATGGAAAATGAAATTTTATACCCCTCTTAATTGGATACTGAACGTAAAATAATAGTAATAGTAAATAAGGATGTTGTTTTTTCACTATGTATCCATGTATTCTAAAAACACCGAATATGATAAATGAGTTGGATCTATTTGTTCAAAATAATAGAATATATATATATACATGTATAGTGGAAAAAACATGGTGACCAAACGAACATAATCGATCCCTGCTATTTTTTTAAAATATTACTTATTTTTTATTTTTGGTGAAATATATATAGATATATATATCAACTTTTCAAAACCTATTTTTTTCATTAAATCTAGCTGCTACCCATTTAATATGAAATATAGTAATTTTACATTTATATATATTTTATAACTCAATTTAATGTCTATATTCAATAGCAGTTGGGCATAAAAATCAAGTGGGTCATGGATTGATGTGTTTTATGATAATGGTGGTGAAAAAGAATAAGTTATCAGCATAAAGGTTTATTCTCACTGTTTAATGGTTCAGGTGTCTTTCGGTCTATCATCGAAATATTGCTTTCATGTTTTGATGACATATCGAACCATGAATTCATGGTTGAGATAGGTACCAACAACAAACATTCATGAATATAAGATTCAAATATAATAATATCATAGTGAATTGAAGTAGATTATGTGTGGGATGATAGAATGGTCCATGTTAATTTAATTGGGTGTTCGGGTTTTAAATGAAAATCATTTAAACGAGTGAAAAGTAAACTCTTATTGTGTACCACATGATAGAAATGAACCATCTAGCCATTCTATTTATATTTTCCACTCTCTAATACTTTGAAGAGGAATATAATGTGGTCCACTATTAGTTCATATTGGAACCTCTCTATGCCAGTCCCTCTGCTTCTATGATGCCTCAGACAACATTGTATCCATTCTCTCGAGCCTGTAAATCATTCCACGTATGACCATAGCTATGATCATGCCTCTTACTGGCGTGACTAGTTGATCTACATGACAACCATTGCAGGGGTTCACATATCCAACCCACTTAAAGAGTTGTTCTGAATAGTTTATTGAAAAAATATACACATATTAAAAAATTGATATATATAAAAAATATTTATTAGAGTCTAATTATGATGTAAAATATTATTAGTTATATTACATATTTTTTTAAACCATTATTATTCATGTTATTTTACAAAAATCAATGTAATTAAAAATTAATCATTGGGATGTATTAAAATATGTTTCATACTATAAAATATATTTAAAAAACTTATTATATTTTATATATTTAAAATAGATATTACCTTATATCTAAAACATATAATTCCATTAAAATTAATATATATTTTCAAGGTTATTAATAAGTATTATTATCATTGTTATTATCATGATTAATATAAATTCTAATGGAGATTTTTTAATAGTCTATCAAAATTTATATAAATAACCATACCAAGAGATATTTGAGTAAACCATATTCCCTAATGTTCATTTCTCTTGTATGAAATAATGGTTATTCTATTCCCACTTTCTCATTAAATTCTTCATATTTTCCTTATGAGAATTTTTCTATTCATAAGTAACCGTAATGAGTTGGGTTATAAATATGGTATTATTTTTTTGTTTATTGGATCATTTCCACTTATATTAATGATTCTAATGGTATATTTATTGAATTAGTTGTATACTCTCACATTGTAATGATGTAATGAAGTTGGTGTATTATTAATAAATTTTTATTCATATTGCTGTATATTTTATGCTTCCTTTATTTACAGAATTTATTTAGAATAAAATAAAATTTTTGGATATTACATTTTTTTACCAAAAAGAATGCAAAAAATAATGAAAACCATTTTCAAAAAATTCATTTGAAGTATAAAATATATTTTTCATTCTTTCCAATCAATGTAAAATCAATTAGATGCATATAAAAAATGTTTGTGGAATATACTAACAAATAATTTTATTAGAATTAATTATAAGTAGCTATTAATTTACTTTTTTAAGATAAATACTATGTTTTCTCATAATATAGTTTTTTTAGAAAAAACACTTTTTTGCATTCAAATGCTTTTATATTTGTACTATTCAACTAATATGTATTTAATTTCATTAATAAACATATAAATAATACCTTTTCATACTTTAATTAGTATTAGTTATAACTTCTTATACAAAGGATACACAATAACTGTCACATTAATTAATAATATTTTAACATTCTACCATAGTTTATTTAAAATCAATTTTACTTATAATGCATATTATTGAAGAATAAAAATACATATTAAGTAGAAATATATCATAAAATATAACGGTGTCACATTATACTCCCATATAGTTATTATTCCATTTAAATTCCATTACACTAAAATAAATAATTTAGGAATCATCTGGATCATCACATCTTTGGGTTCTTATGTAGCATCCTTAAAGTAATATTTTCACCAAAAAACATTAACCAGAAAAGTGCTCATGATATGGATAACCTTCTATCTTCAATCCATATTCTTCATTAATGTTTCCCAAAACAGGAGATCATGATGTATTTAATAACTTCTATTTTTTTATATTTTAATTATTATGTGTATACTTCCTCACAATAAATACATAGAAACTATCATGAACGTGAGAGTGATTTGATGAAAGTTCCATGTGATAAAAAACTACCTCATTGGATTAAAAAAAATAACGGAAATGATATATCTAGGGAACATTTTTCCCTTCCTCCCAAATATAATAACATTTCATTTTGGATAATTTAATTGGAATAACTTCTCACCAACATAAAACTCAAGATTACACAATGATTATTAGAATAACATGGCTATCAACTTTTAGGTATCAATATTTGTTAGTAAATGTCTATAAAAGTATCATCAATTTACTTATGTAGATAAAATATTAGTACCTTTAATTTACCAAATTCATCCCAACACACAAAGTTATGCACTTACAACAATAGAGGGATTCAGAAGGTGACCATTGAATTCTCAAGTGATATTTATTATTTTATGAAAATTGTTATATAGAAAAGTGATTATACTAAACCGATTAAATTAATAGATGAAAATTTGAACATATCCTATAGGTATTGAATATTCCTCTTTGACTGTCTATTTTGCTGAGGATGATATGTCATATAGAACCAAGGCGCTAAATCCAAAGACTACTGAATATATCTATAGAACATCAATGTAAAACTCAGGTTCCCATTAGATTAATTGATTACAATAGTCCATTCATTCAATCTATTTACATAATGTATATCCTATAATATTTTTCAAAAATGAAATATTATATAATGGAAGTGAAGAATGATGAATTTTTTAAAGTGATCAACTATAACAAAATTTCATTCATCAATTTATATTTTTGAGGTAGGGTGATGATGAAATTGATGGAATGTTTTACCCAAATTCATTCTTGGTATGGGTTATTGATGTAACATTACCTTATTTTCTTATATCTCACCATTAATATACTCACATAAATGAAATTGAGTTAGAGAGTATGAAAATATACCCTCTCATGTTATCCCGTAAAAAATACTCTTTCAGATATATATACATATTTAAATATCATTGATGAATAAAAAATTATGAACTGTGGGCTCCATACAACTAAACATTCTTAAAATTTAGTATTAATTGGAAACATACAAGATTAATGAAACTTAATCTTCCTTCATAATCATAGTTGACCTCAAAACAATTCTCATATTCTACTATAGTTCCACTTTCACCTTATTGGAATCATTAGTTCTCACAATGATTGAAGATTGAATATTAATTTCAGAATTGTATGATTTATCCCCTATCATATTGATCTCAATATGATTCTTCTATAAATATATATATATTGTATCTTTTAAATTCCCTGAAATTGAAAAAAAATCGTTCTTTCATTAACTTATAGATTTAGCCACCTTGTTCTCCATCCCATAGTGGTGATTCATTGAGCATACATAATCTTTAATCTACTCCAACTATCTCCATATTATCCTATTCCATACATCCTATTCTAATATAAATTTTATAATTTTATGATCGGTTTATATATCACCCATATGACTATATAGATAATTCCTCCATTTTTTATTGAATAAATTACTAATCTTAACTCTAAATCATTAGTTGGGTAATTTTCCAAATGAATTTTCAATTTTATTCATGGAATAAGAAATGATTTTATCATTATATATGAGTTTTACTCATAATACATTAATAAATGAATAAATAATGATTTCGAACACTTCTCCACTCTAGGGTAGTGTATGTACTGGTTCACTAAACAACATTCTTTTTAGCTCCATGAAATTTCCACATATTCATTTATCTAATGGAACCTATATCACATATGATTTAGAATGGTGATTGGATTAGAAAACCATGTAGAGTTTTTCACAAATCAATGGTAGTACCCATTCAACCCAAGAAAAAAAATATCTCGGTTACCTTTCATTGGAATTTTCCATTTATAATAACATACTTTTTTGGAGGATCAAATGATATACTATAAATATTGGCTATATTAATCAGGAATGTGACTTTATGTTTAAAAGATTCAAACATGGTCAATTTTTGATAAATATATTCCTTCCTCAATGTATTTAGTAGAATCTAAAAAATATATTTTTAATACCTTCCATTCTCTTTGAATATATAAAAATATAATTAATAATGAGAACCAAAAAAGTGAACAAGGTAATAAATAAATAAATGATTCAGTAGATGCCAACGAGAATGTACCCAAGTGGTACAGGCACCTTCTTGGCATCCAAAATCCCCACGATCAAATCCAGGGAGGGACTATTTTTTGAGTACTATAGTAAGGAACTGTAGGGGTGGTCACACTGTAGCAGCAGAGGAACTGTATCAGGGACATTAGCGGTAGCAGTACTGTAGCAACCTTGGTACTGTAGTAGTACTATTCACTGAGGGGCCCTTTTAGCAAAAAATGGGATTTCTAGCCAAGTATTCGGGCCACTTACCCTTGGGCCTTCGGGCTATGTAATGGTTCTCCCTTTACCCAGTCTAAATAGGTCTTTTATTTAAATAATAAAATCAGGATTCAGCCAAAACCATTAAAAATGATTCAATAGATCTTTGATGATAGTAGGGTCATTGGTAATTTAAAATGGAATCTATAAATATTCATAATTACCATACCTCATATATAAATATGTCTTGTATATATACTCTTTATTTATATTCAATTGATAATACCCATAATTAGGAAAAATCTTGGAAAATTATTGTGCTCCATATAGTTTCTATAACAAGTCAGTAATATGGGGTATAAGATAAATTTTCATGATTGTAATAATTTTATGTTATAGATAATCATTGTCAATACATAATATCCCATCATTATTTTTAACAAAATGAATTTGTGTACCCCATGGTGATGCACTAGGATGTATGAATCCTTTATCCATATCCATCAGATGTTCACTCTTCAATTCTAGTGATTCAATTGGGAGCATTATATATATATATATATTCAAAAAATGTATATTAATAGTTTTTTATACTACTTTTAACTCAATACCATGATTCATGAGATGACTAGAAAATTAATCCAGAAATAGAAAAAAATAAACATAAAAAATAATCATATCCTTGAGGTTTAGTTTCTTTCTAACTATTTGAGATAAATATCACCTATAAATAGAGATTAATACTCGTACAATAGATATTAATTTTATTCATTGTTTTTATTCTTCCACCCACTATAGGAATATGATCTCTTGACTTTGAATATAAAATGTATGTTATATTATTCAAAAATCGATATGGTATCTATATAAAAATATTAAATACATCACGAAAATATCATAAAATAGAACTAAAGGGTGAATCATTATTTTTTTTGAAAGTAAATTTATATAATAATTAATTGAATATAAGAAATAGACTTGAGATGGGATCATTTTATAATTTAGACATTTTACAGCTAACTCAACTTATGTTCATTAAAATGGTGGCGTGATAATGTTATAAAATTCATTAGTTATAAAAAGGAGGTAATATAAAGAATTAAAAAATAATTTCATTTCGCGTATGGATGGTAAAATTATTGTTCACTTATTTTTTCTTCTAATATGATGCAGCAGTTATGATGTCAGGAGGTTTTCATTTTTCTCTCAGTCGATGTGGTTGTAAAAGCTAATTTTCAACATTAATCGTTGGATTCCTTCATTGATTGAAGTAATTTCCATACACTTTTCAATTATATCATGAAATGTGGTTGGAATATTTTATTGATATTTTATACCCATCGATTCATTAACGTGCCTCTTGAAATCAATTCGACATTGTTTTTTATTATTTCTTTATTCTCCCATAATAAAATATCTACTTGAAAATTTAAGGTAACATTATCAAATATTTCTTTCCCACTTTTTTCTTGATGTAAAATTAATTTTTTTATTCAATCAGTTTTATAATAACAATTTCCTAGAAATTCCATCGCTATTTTTCCCCACAAAAAAAATAACATCACAAGTCTCAATTTTCCAATTCTATATCTAGAGAACATCAAAAAAATCCATTATGACTATCAATGTCTCATATAATCAATCCCTTTTTATTTTTTTATTTCATAATATAACAAGTAATTTTTAAAATTTTCATTTAGGATAGATGATAATATCAAAATCATACATTTCATGTCTAGGGAAATTATCCCCGTAATTATTAATTTCTTTTTCATCAATTTAAGTTATTTCTAGAAATTATCATTCCATTTTTATGTTAATTGATTCATGAACATATTTATTGAAATATTCTTTTGGTAATTGTGCCATGTATAGAGTCATTTTCATCATCGTGCGTCATATTCTCAATAATAGTTCACCATTTTCTACCTCCCCTTGTAAATTATATAATACTATGAAATATATTTTATCTTTGAAACACTATAGAAAAAAAATATTCAGTGTTATTAATCCATTTCTATGAAACTAGTTGATCTGTGCAACCACTAAACTATGAAAGATATTTCCTCATAGAGGACTCAATTTTGAGTTTTTCATTCCATTTTCTATTTAGAATATCATTATGATTCATTTTACTATTCATTCAATTTCATAACCTATTCCATCCCATCATATTAGTTTATAAATAAAATGTGACTTTACCCAAGCATATCTCTTGGAAATGTCTAAAGTGTTGGGTAGTATTGTGACCCCTTATCATGGTGCGATGATGATTAATTTTATACATAATCCTCCCATTACATATTTTTTTAACCCAAATAGGATCTTTTGCACCCTTATATTTTATGACTTCTTTCTCCTAAAATATATTCAAAATCTTCTATACTTTGTCAAACACAAAAACACGAGTGTAAATGATACATAATATATTATAACTTTACTATAAAGAAATTAAATCGATGAAATTCATATGAACATTAAAATATCTATGATTATGTATAGAGTATTTATATAAATAAAATATAATTATAAATAAGTAATTTTTTTTATTAAAGTCTTTATATGCTTCAAAAATATATTTTTGTCAAAAATGAATTTCGTTGCTTCTATAAATCTAATAATAAAATAAATTTCTTATGTGTTTAGAAAATATATTTATTATAATAAACATTATTTTTTAAAATATATTGTTAATATTAAAATAATGAGAAATTTTGAGAATATTATGAAAATATTGACATTAAAAAAAACAGTGAGAAATATTAATTTTTATTCAAAATTGGTTATTTATTAAAGAATGTATAAAAATTCACTAATTTAAAATTTAAATTTAAATATTAATTGGTTAACATATATTACTAGTAATACAATTTATTTCATTATAAAAAAACTATGTTTAAATTTTATGTAATAAATTTTTTTATTTAATAAATCAATTTTTAAACATATTTTTGTCACATTTAGCAGATTTAATATTAAAATAAATTCTTTCATTTGATTGAAGTTAATTTAATAAATTGTATTAAATTTTTTGAATTATTATAATTAATATTATTTAAAAAGTTCAACATAATTTTTTGTCATAATGAATAGTAAAAATATTTAAAAAAATTATGAGTGGTAAATGCCAAAACGAATATATTAGTAGTGGTAAACCAAGATGTATGGGTATGTTATATAATTAAACATATCTTAATCCTATTTTATGTCCATATTTTAACATCATACTATCATACTATTAAATCCCTAGAAATTTGGATTCATTTCTCTTTACTATGAAATTTTTATATTTTAATCTTTTATAAAATTACAAGTGTTTCCACAACACTACATATAAATGGACACCAATCTATTATCTTCTTTACACCACATTGATACATGAATCATGAAATTTCCCCAAGTAATTATTTTATCAACTTCCCTACCAATGAATTATATGTTCATGTCTTCATAAAATACCATTCCTAGTGTCCTTGATAAAAGTTATAAAGGAGCCCTACTGATAAAGAGGTAATCATTTTACCGAATCGCATCCAATTTATTTATTCTTCTTACTCTATAAATATTTGTTTTTAATGAAAAAAATATGACTTCATAAAAAAAAATATACTAATTTTTTATGATTATTAAACCACAAATATCCTCTCTCTCTCTTTATTCAATAAATTGTGAAATGAACATATCACTCTTGCGTACGTGTGGACTTTCTCAAACATACAGTGATGCAATTCATTTTCAAACACAATATATCATGCATTTTTATTGTAATGGGATTAATATTTATAAATGATAAATATAAAATTATTATTATTCTTGTTTTATAATATCACATTTTTCATATTACCATCTCGTTCATTGGAAGATGATAATGTCGCTTGTGCAGATATGTGGACTACCACCTTCACGAAGTAATGTGATTTGTTTTTAATTTAATAAATACATATATTGTTATAATGTTATATTAAATTAATATCTTTCATTTATATGATATAATTATTAATTTATATAGGATAATTATAATTTACCATTATTTATATTAAATTTGAAAAAAAAAATCAATTGTATATACGACACACCACCTCTATGAACTGTGTAAATAATTTTTATATTTGACCCTTTTATGGTAGAATATATATATATATATATATGTAATAAAAATATATTATATTTATATTGTGAATAAAATTATGGAGATTATGTAAACATGATCAATGTTATAGGATAAGTACTATGATACCGATATTATCACAGAAAAAAAATATCTAACCCCAAAAAACAATGATATTAAGAATATATTATTAATAAATGGGTGTTGAAATGTTATAAGTGTACAATATATGATATTATAATTTTTCATATGATTCAGGTATATAATTTAAATTAATTTAAATTTATTAGACCTAATTTTTTTGTTCTATTAATGGAAATAAAACATGAGATATTAGATTTCTCTTACAATCTAATTGTTTAATAGAATAATTTATGAACATGTTTCTGATGATTAAATATTTTGATCCATCTCTACAAAAATACATTAAAATAAATATTATCTGTCTATTTATTTATATTATAATTTTCCCTTTAGTTATACTATTTTTATGAACTTTAGTGAATGAAATAATGATTTAAGGGAAATTAACTTTATTTCACATTTTGGTCAAAAACCATTTTTCAACAGTGTCCATGTTAACTAAAAAAATTTAATATGGTTTTTCTTCTTACACTATAATACGTTAAATTCATTTTTATCTTGGTTCTATTTTTAAAAAAATTCATTAAGATTAAAATTTCATAATTTTTTTCAGATGATGTAATTTTGAATCTTTACTAAGAATATGAATGGAATCGTTGTTATAACATACACAACATGAACAAATTTTCCCAACATTATAAATGTTCTAAACATTTCAAATTCCTTTATAATATACCTTTATTACTTTCGAATAAAAATTTCATTAATTTTTTCTAAATTTATCTACATTAAATAAGTCATTTTACATTGAAAATTTTATTTTCCTAAAGAAACATTAAATATATCTATTAATATTTCTCCATTTATATTAAATTCCTTTACAATTAAACATTATTTATTAAAGATGATATCCATTTGTACCATCCTTGTTATTTTATTAGATGTTTTATAATTATGATAAAGTTTTTTGCATGAGACGTGGTAATTTTTCATGCATTATTCTATGATGAAATGAAAAAAATGTTTACGAAACATATTTCCTTTCGATAGGTTGCGATATAAGATGAAAGGATTATTTCATTTTACCATGTAATTGAATAGTTTATTATTATTTGATTTTTGGGAACAAAAGTATATATTTCTAAAATTTATTGGGTAAATATGGATATCACATGAAATATGAATGACTGAAATGGGGATTAAACCCAATTCAGTAAGGGTATCTATCATCTATGATATTCTTGGGAGTGAACCTTGACTAAGGATCTAATATAATGTGGAATTAAATCAATATACTATGATATTCATGAAATTAATCATTTTCTAAATAAATTATTTTCTCACATTATGGATATTATAAAAACTTATATCTTATGAAAGTATTATTCTCTCAGGGTACATTTTTATGGATTCATTTACGATTCATGACTAATGAACTACCAATAATTATGGAATGGAAAAAATTATGATCTATAAAAATATTTTTTTTGTTCAAAAATGTTATCATCATGTTCTAATAACATTATTCTCTTATTGTGCTTAACGGATCACTAATATGATCAATTATTACACTTAATAAACATATGGGATCACCCTTTCTTATATTTCCTTTAACCATGTCTTGAAAATAGTTTTTATGTGAGATATATGACATCATGGTTCTATTTATGAAGAACATAGTGGGGGATGACATAGATATTTTATGAATAACAAGATATATATCCATGTTTACAAATTCATATAACCCATAAAATTATTATTCAAATCATAATGCTATGAATTTAATATTAATAAAATATAGGTAATATTTAAACACAAAAATTTTGGGTTTCTATAGAATATTTCTTACAGCTACATCCAATTTATAGTATCCTTGCAAGAAAACAAATTCTAGGGAAACCACATAATATCAGCTTTACTAAACTTTCAGGAAGTTATCTTTTACCTGTATTTATACCGAATTATTTCAAGAAGGATATTTAATTATAATCAATAACGATTTACTAAAACCTACTCTGAAACAACCTATGGAACCCCATTAATTTCATATATATATATATATATATATTAAATAATTTAATATTAATATTCATTATAAATAATAATAAAAAATTCCCCCTGAAAATAATGGTTTAAGGTATTGGGACACAAGATACCCAAATCAACTTATTTTTTGAAATATCATAATCATTTTAGATGAAGTTCTTCTAACATAGTAATTTTCATTGACATGCGCAACATAAATCCTTTTATCGTTTATAGGGATGAGAAACATTAGGAAGGCTATTATCTGATGCAAAATAAGGGTAAATTTATGATATTTTAATAAATGATCATATATAAGAATAAGATAAAAAATGGATATGAGAACATGGTCATATCATAAATTAGTCACACCCAAACATTAAATGACCAATAATGATCAATCATTACATAAGACATGGTCATAAAATACGAAATAGTTTATAAGTGTGTGAAATGAATTATTATCAATATTGATCCATTAGTACATACCACTATCATAATAAATTAGTTTTCAGTATACAAATAAGAATGAAAGATGATTTACTTTGTCTATTATAACTTCAAAGGATATCCTAGTGGATTAGATTCACTTCAAATTACATTTTTATTTTGTCAACGTTCACTCTGAAATCATTTATAGTTGATAGAGTACTACAAGGGACTTAGTTCTCACCCCATTCTATTCTTTTTCAACTGATGAGATGTTTATCATTACGCAATGCATTCTCTGGATATGTATTTCTAACCCCACCTATAAAATAAATAAAATCATTCACATATGTCTGAAAATATCAAAGAAAATTCATTATAAAATCAAATCATAACCCTTGAAAAGGAAATTAGTTTCTTATACATTTCGTTATTTAATCATAGAAAAAAAGGTAAAAGAAATGGGATTCAAAAAATATTCATTGTAACTTATTTAACCCATGGGATTGAAACATATTTAATTGAATCTCTATAATATCCTCATCAGAATAATGAATCTAGAAAAAAATATTGATAGTTTCAAAAGATCATATCCCTAGTGAAGTATAAAAATACTTAAACAGTGATGGAATAGATGAAAATACAATAAAAATATAATTTAATCATTTCATAGAAAACATGATAATAAACCCTTTTCTTTTAATAAAATTATAACTATGAAAATCCTAGAATATTTAAAAAATCATTTCCATTGAAAATTAAAAAAACATTTTAAAGAAATATTTATATAAAAGAATGTTTATAATGGTAGGAAAATTCATCCATTTCATAAGTGTTAATAGAAAACATTCCAATCACTAATCAGTAAAAAGTAAAAAAACAACATTTCCATAAACAATTTTAAATATTTCCTCTTAATCCTTCATAAAGTCAATACATGTAAAGATAACCTTTTTAAAAATATCAATTATCATTAAGAATAGTCTGAATTTTTTATATTTATATACATAGACAAAAAACATCATTGAAAATAGAGGAAATAATGTTATATTAAAAAAACATTTTCTAGATCATTTTAAATACTAAATAACGTAAAATGGTAATAATACATGTAATCTTGATAAATAACCAAATAATGTATTATATGGGTTCTAAGGGAAAAGATACATATATTAATAATCAATGTGTCTTGGTTATTAAAAACTCTAATTAAAAATTGGTTGAAACATAAAACCCTTACCTCATTTTTTTAACACACATTATTTGTTCAAATGTCATATATATTAAAACACCCAAAAAATTATAGAAGAGTATCTATTATTCGACACCATTTATAACATAAAATGCTAAATATTGAAGAGAAAATATCCTATCAAGAATTTATTTTATATTTTTTATTTTAAAAAAATTTAATTTATTCTATATCATTAAATTCAAACAATATTGTGTCAGATTTCATCACACACAACAATGAGCTTCTTCAATGGCGTGCATGATACGCAAGACTGAGTTTTATAAAACAAATATGTATTAATAAAATATTAATAACCAATATAATAATATATTAAATATCCATTATATTAGAGGTTATGAATAATATCAACTAACATATGAAATATATAAAATCATAGGTTTCCAATTAATTATAAATGAATTTAAAACCCGATTGAATATAAAGGATTGATTTTATGATCACAAAGGTTCTTTATCAGAATAAATTTAATTAATTACAATTAGTTACTTATATAAATGAAATAAATATATTATATTAAATAAAATAGTTTTGATATTTATAAAATATATTTTTAATGTATATGATTACAATAAATTCAGTTTTATGCATAAAATTTACCTTTTCTTCATGCAATTTTACCACCTTTTAATAGATAACCTTTTTTAAATCTAATTTTTTAAAATTATATAAATTTTATATTTCAAAAATAACTTCATTTTTTAAATATTAACATTAAAATTTGGATAGGTTTAATTTTTTCATATTTTTATGAGAAGATTCATTTTTTTGGAGGAATATTTACAACTAATGAATTTTAATTCAAAAAAACGTTTCCATCTAATTAATTTACAAAGATAAATTATAATTTTGATTATTTATAAAGTTTTTTTAGATATTTTATAAATAAATTTATAAAATTTTGATCATTGGAATATATCTTACATTAAAATTTAATATAAAAACATATAAGCCATTGTAACATTTTAAATTAAAACCTACTTTGTCATCCAATCTCTGTTGTTAAATTTAAATTAAATTATACCAATTATTTTATTTTACTTGGGAAAAAAATAAATTTTATTAATCATAATAATATATATTTTCTAATATGTTAAAATTATTTTTTACTGAAATTTTATGTTAAGGAAATTAAAACTAATTACAGTGATTTATAGGAACATTTGCTTAACAAATGTTTAAACCATATTCTTAAGGGAAATAATTACATATAAACTCATTAATAATCACTTATAAGGCCATAGTGTGACCATATTATCCATTTTTTGAATATGTTACATTATCGGAGAAATATTACTTAACATATATCTCTCAATAGAGTTTACCTTTTTAATTTACAAGAATTCCACTCTTCATCTGTTGTAAAAATTCACCCACCCGACCCACTTATTCACACATATAAATCACATAGGCTCGCCCAAAATCGTCCCAAATAATCTCCCAATATCTCTACCCTAATCCTAGAATCCTAATTTTCAGAATAAGTAACTAAAATGATGTATTTTGGTTTAACCTAAAAGGAGTTACTCGAATAAGAGGTAATATTATTCTACAATCACATTTCTTCCATTTACTTCTCCACCTGGATAATTATTTTTAAATTTTTATTAGATAATAAAATTAGTATAAAGTATAATAGGTTTTTTATGTTTTGTTTTATACCTACACCAACACAAACATCCATCATATGGGAAATAAAAATATCATTTGTGTACGATGAACTACCTTGTCACAAAATAGTGATGTTAATTTATCCATTACCACCTATTATGGTTGGGAATTATAATGGAAATGATTTATTAATAGGATATATATAATATTTTTTATGTATTAATTCTTATGAATTTTCCATACAACACATAATTTAATTCATTCAATTTTCTATAAATACGATAATATTTTTTGTAGAAGTGTGGAATAACGCCTCCTCAAATAAATGTGATTCACTCACACAATAAATGGAACGTATAAAAATTTGTTTTAATAGAACTATGTGAAATATATAAAATAATAATAATATTTTAAATGTAATATACATATATATAATTGACAATTCATTCTTTTAAAAAATATATATAAATGGAAGTAGTGTTCATGAGTACGTTCGGCCTACCATCTCCAAGAATGAGGCATTTCATTTCATATCTATATCTATAATGGATTAATATAAATAAATATATAATTAATATATGTAACGTTTACAACATTTTTTACATTTTTTATATGATTAAATGATTATCTATCTAATAGGAACAATGATGACCTTTCAAATCATTCATGAAAAACTTGGTAGTTAACAACTGAAATAGTGAAAATAATATAGGGTTATTAACAAATGTTTAGTAAGAAAAAATAAGATCGTATATGATATTATTATTATTTTTATGTTATGATTTATTTTCATTCTCAATACTTTTATACAGGTGTTTAAATTATTTTCACCCAAAAGGAAATGCAATGTAAGGTTCTTTCATCTCGCTTTTTACATTTATCATATAAATGTCATATCCAAAACTTCTTTTATGTGGTATATGTACTACCCATTTTGATATATTATATCATGAATTATTTTTTCTTCCTGGAATTCTATGTTTCAATCGGAATTGTTTATTCTATGGGGATTTGAATTAAAAATTGCCAAGGGGTAAAAAATTTTATAATCTGATCCCTTTACAATGGGTTATATTACTTCATTGTTCACATTGATATTTTAAAATTATGTGTGTAATAAATTATTACTATCTATTTTAGTATTTATAGTCTTTCATGTGTATTTATGGTTGAAACAAATAATATATTCATTTATTTTTTATCAATTCAATGTTATTCTCTTTTCATCGATTTTTGTCACAATCTCATTTTTTTGGTATTGTTCAAACAAGAATGTACATTAAAGAAAATAATTTTATCATTGTTTAATAAACCCTTAAATTTTGTTCTCATATTAATATTCTTGAAATTTTCATGTAATAGTAAAATTTTCCCACTCCTATATAGTTAAAATATTTTAGTAATTTTTTTAGAGATAACCTGACACAATTCTCACTTTTGTTAGTGAACCTGTTTTCTTCTAAAAAACGTTTTTTTAAATGTTTTTATAAAATTTGTAATGATTGAAAATGATTTATTAACGATATTTTCACACTTTTTTACTTTTATAACTATTTTCAAAGAAATATTTTTGTCACTTTCTAAACAAGGTACTTTTCTATCCTTTTTTAAATTGTAATAGGAATGTTCTTTTTATATTGTATGACATGTAAGGATTTACCTGCTACCATTTATTTGAAGCTTCATTTAGAAAATTAAAAAGAATCTTTTTAAAGAAATATTTTACTAAAATTTATTTTTAACGAAAAGCACATAAATTTTTTATCCAAAATGAAATAGATATTTTCCTCAAGATTTTTTTTAAAAAAAAATTTGTAGTGTTTTTTCAGTAATTAAGGACAACAACCACTAATCCTTACTCGAAATGGGATATTTTTTATTTATTTCATCCTTAATATTAATCTTGATGGGTTTTGATTGATTTTTCCAAGGATAGAATTGAAATTCTATTACATGATTCATTTTTTACTCCCCAAAAAATATTAATTTTCTAGTTATAATTCAACATTATATTTTCCCACAAATATCTATCGAATTTATCATAGATGTTTTCTTTTCCTAAATATATTACAATTTTTACATATTATAATTACATTTATTATTATTTTTTACCTATGAATATATTAAGCAATTTTTATAATTTACTCAATAAGTATATTTGATAAAGAATATTATTAATGAATTAAATAGATTATTATAAATATGATAATTAATTTGGATAAGTATTAAATGGGAGAGGAAAATTATTGTTATCCCCTTGATGCATTGGTAGTCTTAAGAGATGAATTATTTTTTTTTGGCCTATGCTAATGGGGTTTTCAACCAGTATGTTTTAAATTTTCTTATAAAAGGTATTGATAGTAAAGTTACCATGTACATAAGAATCATGACATCCAATAGTTAAGAGTTTATTTCATTTATATTTAATTATTATTATCTATAGAAAATTTTCTTTGACATTCCCTATGGATGCATTTCATTCTCACTTCATTGATTAAATGTATTAGGTTTCAGTTATTTTATTTTCTATGTTGATTATTCTTTATCTTGTTATTTTTATGGCATGTGTTGCTAGATATTACCTTTCCATATTCATTATGCCCATTGATTCGTAATTTTGTTATTTTAAATTACCTATAATAAGCATTTGAACTCACCCTTATTTTTTTCCTTTCTTAAGGGTTCTATGAAGTGAACTACGAATAATATCAAAGCATATCATAGATAGAAAAAAATTATCCTCCGAGGAAGGGAAAATATGTTATAATTAGTGTATTATTTTGAAATAAAAGACACATGTATGCATATCGGTTTACCTTATTACTAAAATCTTATTTCCTTTAGGATTTGATTCCATTTAATCAAGGAAATATAATGGTAGTAGACACCATCTTTAGGGTTTTTTGTCTAGTTGAAATAGTTTTTATCAAAGGAATATTATTAGAAACCTTTGTATATAGATTCAGGAAAACATTGTTTAGGGAACTTAACCCCAAGGATAAGTTTTATTATATATATATATGAACATCATAATGTTTCAGTTATATAGATATTTTGTAGTTTCACTAGCAAGAAATCCTTATATAGATACTACAAGTGGATGTAGTTCTGGAATAGAGGTACCTTTGGGTAAAAACATTCAAAATGTGCATCATGTCTGACTCTATTTTAACATCGTACATGAAAACAAGTCATACTGTGAACCATGATTGACACTCTAAGGGTTTTTTCATAGGATAATTCACATATTATTTAAAACCCATTACGAATTATTTGAATATATAAGTAAAATAAATAAAATATGTTAAGCCTAATGTGTTTTATATTTAAAATCATATTTCATTATTTACATATCATATAAATGATTATAAATTTTTAACACTATGAATATTATTCCAAAAAAGGCATTATAGTTTTAGTCAATGGATAAAACCCAAATGATTCTTGTTAATATTAGACATGAAGGAAAAGTTGGTGACAATGATTGACTAAATGGGATGTTGATAGGAGTAAATGATATCATGTTCATGCCTAAAACGTTTTCCCAAAATATGATTGAAAAAATAAAACTTAACCAACTCCCAGACTCACCAAATGAAGAGAATTATTGAGTTTTCTAAGTGCTCTAGTTGTGGAGTCCATCTAGGAAAAAAGGGGTGAATTTCTCTCATGAAAAAAATGTAGAAGGAGACACCCAGTTATGTGTCTCAATAGATCATAAAAATGATCAATGCGTGGGAAAATGAAATAACACCAATAATATCCAAGGAAAATAAATAGTGTGATAGATATATATAAATCTCAGCATGAGGGACTATATATTATTCATTAACATAACTATAGGGAGAATGGGAATTACCTGAGTCAATGAACTCTTCTACAGGATAAAATGTACACTAAGAAAGGGCTGATGTGGAATTAATGTTGCAAAGTATTTATTCATTGAGTTCATATTGAAATACTTAGTTATAAGGATATATATTGATTTACCTTATTTCATTAATAATCATAATGTTTTGGAAATTATGTTAATATGGTTTTCGAAAATGGACAACTAGTATTCCCAAGTAAAACCCATCAAATCTAGGAAGGTGATGGGGATGGATCCCATGATCGAAGCATGATAAGTGTTTCCAACCTACCACTAGACCACAATAAATCCTTGTTAATGTGAAATTTTATAAGTTTTACAAATTTATGAATAAATATTAATAATGAACCGGTAGTGTTACATTTTTATGTTTAAAGATTAATGTATTAACCACATTGGATTTTGAGAATATTTGGACACAATTGGAAATACTTATTATTCTTTAATGGATCTTATGATCAAAAAATGTAAATTGTAGTGATATTTAAAAGAGTTTTCATTCTTTGATATCCATTTAATGGAGTATGGATGAATTAGAATTTGATAGAAGCACAAATAAAATATGAAAATCTTCATATAAAATTTAAATATAACTAGAAAATAAATTTCATTATATTTTTTGTCAATAAAATAATTCCAAATAACTAGGAAATGGATCTTAAAATTTTTTATCCTAATACCTTCATTTTTGAACCAATGATATTTGAATTCATAATATATTTATGGATTTGAGCCCCCACAACATTCCAATGATTATTCACTTGTTTGTGATCAATGAACTCAATCACTCCTTATAAATATTTACACTTTTCCTCCAAATCAATATATTCACTTTCTACTAATGTTCTCCTATGTAGAAACCCAATTATGTGTTATTATATGTGAGCTTTTTATATTCATTATCTCTTATTAATATGATATTTAATTAACCCTTATCAATATGTGGGATTTAAAAAATGAATTATCAAATATCAAACCCTATATTTCTAAGATCAAGTGTAAATTTTGACGAAACAAGTTATCTAAGGTGGATAAAATGTAACACATTGAAAATTATAAAAGAGTAACTTTTATTCGATAGTGTGTATGAAATGCAACACCAAACATGGAATAGAATATATAATCTTTATAATTTATGGTATATTTAATATATTATATAAATTTAATATATTCTACATCTCTAAAATCATGCAATATGGTTTCATCTTGCATCTTACACAATAATGAGTTTCTTAAATGGCTTGAGTTACACACAAGAAAATGTTTTACCAAACAACAATATATTAATTAAATATTATTATTTTACATAATAAGATATAACATAGACATTAAATTATAGGTTATGAATGTTATTATCTAAATTATGAAAATCAGTCTATAATTAATTGATTTGTTAATAATTAATTAGAAATGAATATAAAAACCAATTGAATATAAAGTAAATGATTTTATGCTAACAAAGGTGTTTTTACTAAAAATATAAATTAATTACTATTATTTAATTATGTAAATTAAATATATATATGTATATATATTATATATTTCGTATAATATTTTTATATTCTTCCAATATGTTTTATAAGCATAATATATGTTTAAATCTAGTTATACGCTAAAAATTTTTATTTTTATAAAGGAAATTTCACTACCATTTAATTGAAAACCAATTTAAATTTTTTTTGTATATTATAAATTTTATATGCAAAATAAACATTTTCTTATAAATATTTACATATAATTTTTTTGGGTGAATTGTTTTTATTTTGATGTGATGTTTCATTTTTTTAATGAATTTGGAGAAATTAAAATTTTTAATTGAAAACTTATTTTTCATCTAATTTATTTATATAGTTATATTATATTTTTATTGGTTTTAAAGTTTATTTTGTTATTTAATACATAAATAAATCTAATTTATTTCATTCAATTCAATTTTACTTTATTATTTGATATAAAAACAAAGAAATATTTTGAACATTTTACTTTTAAAAAATGCATTATAATCCCATCTGTGAGATTAAATTGAAATTAATTTGTGCCAATTATGTGACTATAATTAGGAAAAATGGATACCTTTTTAGGAATAATAATATTTTATAACGTATAATAATATCATAATTGTTTTTGTGAAAAAAATATTAATAAATATAATGAAAATTAATTACATCAATTAAGAGAAAAATTTAAATAACAAGGGACTAAATCTTAAAATTAAGTTCCAAAATGACCTATAAAATTATAAAAAAATCCATTAGATGCAAATATTGAAAAAATATACTCTCTATTGTATAATATTGATTATTATAGGAGTCACATGATGTTAGGGAGACCACCTAATAGTGTTTACCATTTTATTTTTACATGAATGCCACTAATCTTCCACTACAAAAATGAACACACCTATATGACTTATTGACACATATCCATCCATTTGGAAATCAAAAAATAATAAAAAATAATAAAAAATAATTAATCCCCTCATACTATAATCCACACATTTGTAATAAGTAAATACAAGGATTTCATTTGGTTTAAACAAAAATAATATACCCAAATGAGAGGTAACACTCTTGAACGATCACTTTTACTTAATTTTCTTATCCATCCATTTAATTATTTTTAACCATTATTATGTAAAAAATAATATTACTCAATATAAATATATTTTATTATTTTAAATTGTTTTCCTAAATCTACAGAAAATTCATTCAAATGGATAATGAACTTATCGTTTGTCTTTGACTTACTACTAGGTTGAAAAACGATGACATTAGTTTTTTCCTTTACCACAAATCATGGTAGGAAATTAGGATGAAAACATGTTTCTAATATTATATATATATATATAATTTATGTTTTATTTATACTTATTTAATTTTTATATGACACATACCTTCATTGTTTCTATTTTTTTAAATACGATAAGATTATTTGTGGAAGTGTAGACTATCAACTCCTCAATGTAATAGGACATGAACACACTGTACATGGAACTTGTAATGGATGATTTTAATAAATATATGTGAAATATATGACATAAAAATTATAATTTAATTTTTATATACATATCTATATTATTTAATTTTCAATCTTTTAAATAAGATTAAAAAATATATGTTTCATTCATGTATACGTACAACCTACAATATCTATAAATGGTTTCTTTTTTTCCTATCTCAAAATATTATAGATTAATATAAATAAATATATACAATATATATATAGATAATTTATATCATGATTTAAATTTTTTTAATTATTAAATCATGATCCAAGTAATAGGAAGAAATATAAAACGTTACAAAAATACTTGAAAACCATGGTAATTAACACCTGAAAGAGATAAAATAGTGAAAAATTATTAAAAACTAGTAATAAGATATTATAAAAGGATCATATATGACATTATCATTATGGTTCTCTTATATGTTGGTGAAATGATTAAAATTATTATACATGCGGTTAATGGAGGTTCACCTAATAGGAAACACATGTTATGGGATTTCCATGTCACTTTTTACATTTGTGAGATAAATATCATATCCACCACTTACATATTTTGAGGGTTGTATATATTAACCATTTTTAAATATTATATCTATAATTATATTATCAAAATTTTATTTTTATTTTTTATTTGAATTATTTCTTCCAAGTCTAATTGAAATAAATGTAACAAAGTGGTAAAGAATTTCCTAACATGATTCCATTTCATTATGTAATATTACTTTCTCGTCATCATTACTACTATAAGATAACGTGTGTAATTAATATTTACTATATTTTATTTTATTTCAAATTTTTTTATTTAGATTTATAGATGACACACATAATCTATTCATTAATTTATTCTCCCTTCAATGTTATGTTTTTTTCAAGGGTTAACATCAAAATATCATTTTCTTTGCGATTTTTCACAACTGACATTTAATTATAGTAAATTATTTAACCACAATTTAATACACCATTTAATTTTCTTATCAGATGGTTTTAATGGCTTTTTTATGTAATTATATTGTTTTACTCTTTTTTCGTACTTCAAATGTTTGAGAATTTATTTTAAAGAAAACCCAGCATCATTTATCTTTTAGTCAGAAACATAATTTTTTATATGACCCCGATATTCTAAAAAGAATTTCAAAAATGTTTTAGCATTTATAATTTATTTATTAATGACATTTGTTCCAATTAATTAATTTAAAAATGTTTTCTACTTAATAATATTGTCATTGTCTAAACAAGGAACTTTTATAACCTTTTTACCTTTCAAAATGAATGTTTTTTCTTTTATGGAATGTATGAATTAAACTTAAATAATTTATTTAGTGCATATCTTTAATGTTTAAAATGTTATTTTTTAAATAAAATATTTTTTAAAAGTTATTTTCAATGAAAATTATTTCATAATGTTTTTCAAATTGAATAGGATATGTTCCTCAAGATTTTCTTAAAATTATCTGTCACAGTATTTTATTTCATAAATTACAAAAACCCCTAATTCTTTATCAAATTTGGATATTTTATATTTATATCATCCTTATTCTTCCTCTAGATGGTTTTTCGTTGATTTTTCTAAGGATAGTATTTACATTAACTTCCCTGAATCGTTTTTGCAGTGCCCTTTAAATATTCAACTTCTAGTTAGAATTGAGCATTAAATATCACCTAAATTTCCATATAATTTATCACTGATATATTGATTTCCTAAATGATATATCATTTTTATTTATGTTAATTAAATTTTTTTTATTATTTGAGGAAATTTTTATATTTCTTTATGATTTACTCAAAAAGTATATTTTATAAGATACATTGTTAATGAATAAAATCTATATTCAATGTATGATAAATTATTTGGATAGGGACAACAAGGGTGTGTCCTTTTTAAAAATATACCCTCAATGTTTTGGTAGCATCATGGGATGAATTAGTTGGATAGCTTAACATAATGGGTATTTTCCCAGTTTTTTTTATCCATCTTGTTAATGGTCTTAACGGTAAAGGTTCCATATACCTATGAAACATATCATCCAATAATTATGAATTACCTTCATTAATATTATACAATTATTTTTTGTGATAATTGTTTATTGAAATTATCTATAGATACATTTCGTTCTCAATTAATTTATGAAGTGACATGTACTGCAATTATTTTCCTGTCTATATAGATTATGAATTCTCTTGTTATTCTAATCGCATCTGTTTCAAGTTATTTAATTATTATATGAATTATTATCATTGATATATTATTTATTCCATTATATATTACCCTTACTAAGAATTTTATCTCACCCTTATTATGTTTCTTTTCCTCAAGATTCCATAATGTTAACTAAAAATGATATGAAAAGATATCATAGACAGAATGATGATAACCTTGAATGAAAAAAATAATGCAATTATTTTATCTATTTGTAAAACAAGACTCATATATTTTTTTGGTTTACCAATACAAGTAAACTCTTCCATCCTTCATGATTTGATTCCTTCTAATCATTCCAATTTATTGGTAGTGAACACTGACTCTGGTATTTTTGGTGTCAGATCTCTATATATAATAAATATTTTTTTATTATACATATATTTATGATCCATAATCACGCATCTATTTATATGGATATTATGTAAAACTCTATCAACACATGACCCATATGGACACTATTTTGTTTGGATCTAAGTTGAGAGTATAAATTTATACCCACCAGAAATAATCCATGAGTAGGTGACTGCCACCATGTAAGAATATTAAACACGATGGTGGACATTATCTTAATTCACCGGTGAAGAACATATCTCTCCATGAAGGGGAAAATAATATATGAAATAACATAATAAAAATGGAGATCTATAATGAAAATGGAATCCAATATGATACATAAATAACTAACCTTTAACAAGTTATAAAGTATAGGGAAAAATACAAGCCCAATAAATTGAAAGGGTAATCCAATATAAAGTATTTATGTAATTTATCCCTATAGTGAACCAAACATAGACATCAAACTTTTTCCTCTACTACCACTGATCTTCCCATCATCTCTATAAGTTATGACATGTGTGAGTTATACAACCATTAAATATTGATTATATAAATACCCAATAGGTTTCCATGAAAACCATTAATTATTAAAATATAGAAAATACAACTTATAGAAAAAAATAATAATCATAATTCAATCAGTGAAGTAGAGAGTGATGGAAGTATAAATAATCCCATATATGTTTTTATATGGAGAAATATATATTTCAAGACCCCATAATCAATAACCAATCAAATCAATTAAATCCATAATCTCATAAAACATATGAATCCATTTTACCCTATAATTCCAAACCAATGTTACTATATTACTACAGTGGGGGACCCATATCCCACAATAATAATTTTCAATCAATGGCTTTTTATACCTTTGTTTAATGAAACACTCCATATTGGACTATATATTCAATCAAAAGAGTACCAAAATCTATAATAATAGGACCCACACCCTGTTGATCAATACATCGTATATCGGTTGAGCAATAAACACATTTTACCATGTAGAGGACCTATACCATGTCAATTTAAATGAATTAATAATTTATTACTTGAACTAGAAAGGTCTGACACCCCATAAATGAGGTAACAAACTAAGCTCTAAGACCATATGGGGGACCCAAACCTTATCATCAGCATAAAAATAGTGGAGTATTGAAACTAAATGATTTATCTATTTATCAATCATGGAAAAAGTCATCAAGCCTACATATTTCAAGACTAAAGTTACCTAAAATATTTTATTAATATACTTAGGTGGTCTAAATAAATAAACCAAAATGAGATATATATATATATATATATATATCAAAATATAAGTATTTTCTATTTACTCACCCTCATCCTAAATAATATAGGAAAGATATATACACAATCGTAAAGGGATAATGATGGGTTATTCATTATTTAACTCACAATAGTTCTATCATGATACACACTTCCATAACAAAAGTTCCAAAAAATTATAGTATGTTAATATGATCAAACCCCCATACACCACAACAAGAGGTTGTAATCATCTTGATGATTCCACACCGGATATGTTCATGCAAAACTATCACCTATGAAAAATTTAATGAATATCCAAATTGAATCATATCGTAGATATGAATAACTCAAAATATATAGCATCTAAAAAAAATAATCACCCTTTTTTTCATACATACCACATGTAATGTGATGGTCTCATTTCAATAAGTTGAGCATTAGATTGACAAGTCCTTAAATTTTTGGGAAAATTGATAATTCCTAGAATTGAGGAAAAATACAAATTGTCACAATGAATAAAACCTTACAAGTCATAGACTTACATATATCATGATTTCAATCCAAAACCATTATCTCTATGTCATTCCACCACAAATTAATATTGATTCCCCACTCCACCATCAAAATGGGTGAGTGGCCAATACTATATTGAACAATGGGAAGAATAGGGGATTCATGATAAACACTTAATAATGATGTATTATATGCTACGATCATAACCAAAACGGTTAAATAAAAAAGGTAATATTCCATGGGGATTAATGTGGAATGAAAATAATTATTTTATATGTAAATTATAATTAAATTTTAAAAAAATTAAATAAATAATAATTAAAAAATGGTGTATAAAATTGTAATACTACCCCACCATATAAATAATTTCTTTGTGTATAATGAATCCATAATATTAGAGATCTATGTGATAGAACACATTTTTACTGGTTGAATGACCTTGTGGGACATTTAGTGTGCATTAGATGAACAATAATAAGGTGATATGTTGACATCGAAAAAGAAAAATATGAGTGAGAGAAGGTTTAAAAAAATTCTATTAAATTGATGATTATTCATTAAAAAATAATTTATAAATTAGTGATTAAAAATTCCATAATATTAAACTAAAACATACACATAATGGGAGTTATCAGAAGTTAAAGGACCTCGGTCAATTCTAGGTCCAAAATAAAATATTTCATAAAATCACTTTAAAATCCTTATAATAATTGGACAAAAATTATAACTCCAAAGAATTTGACCCATGGAATGGAAAAACATAGGTAATATAGACACAACATTGAAACATCATAGGATCATGGTTTGACACTCATGCTTCCTTGAATATCCCTCAATAACGATGACAGTCTAATACCGTCATCATAATGAAACAAAACCCATGTATGTTGAAAAAAAGGGTGTGGACAATATCATGAATCTCATATAATCTTAAATCAAGAATGTAAGATCCCCTTTAATATATCCTAAAATACCATGGATCATGAGATAAATCACATCTCTATTTATAACCCCACAAAACAAAGATGTTATTTAACTAAAAATTTATATTTGGTTCAATTGAAAAAAAATATAGGACAATACATCCCCTGTTCCATTACAAATATTAATTTTTAATAGCTTAATGAACAAAAAAAATATGAGGGTATCGATCCAATATATGACTTTCCCACTTCTATGAGATCTTATTATGATTCAATGCTTACAAAACACACATTTTAGTGGTATCACCCAACCTCGATGTGTCATATCTTATATCCCCCAATTACTACTAATTATGATATAAATGTTGAATTTTCATTAATTTATATCAGCCTATATTTGATAATATATTTTAGGTTTTGCACATATTTTCCTGGCTATGAAACAAGGAATATAGTGTAATCCAATTTATGATTTTTGGAATTATTGGAAAAAAGAAACCCCACCCGCTATACATAGAATATAGAATGGCCTAGTGAACCTAATAATTTTTTTAAATCCTCACACTAGTATCTATTGATTTTTTTTCACGACCTCTATGGAAACATGATCCTCTTATTCATACTCCAAAGGCATCCATCATATTTAAGTATATGTCATCTGATGTCTTTGGGTAGTCATTATAATCTCTCAGTTCACCTACGCTATCTATTTTGTCAACTATAACATCTATGGATCTATAAATAATGAAATTCTAATATCCTTCTAAAATATGGTTGGCTGAACTTTTGTCCAATAAAATGAGATGAAATCCATCATGTAAATAATCTAGTGGTTACCAAATATTTATATGAACTATACCGAAGGTTATTCATCATCGAATTCTATGATTAATTAAAACAAGAAATCCATCAACATATCATCATTATCATGAATGGTTCACTTGGTCTGTAAAACCCAGAAATTTTTATAAGGTAATTTTTTAAATAATATTATTTTATTGATCTCTTGTCTTACATGCAACACCATATTGTCTTGCGTTACATTTGACACTGAGTATTTGTGCATAAATTTTTTATTATTATAATTATTTTAAAACGAAGTATAAAAATCAAGCCATTAGAATGGAAGGTAAGACCAAAATTAACTAAATTATTAAAATATTTTTGAACCACGTATATATAATTAATTATTTTTTGACCAATTGATTATAAATGAGAATTAAAATCGTTTTTAATATAAAAGCAATTTTTTTATAAAAATATATTTCCTTGTTCACTATTATCTTTATAACAATAAAAAAAAATAACATTTTTTGGATTATATTGATGAAATTTATATTTAAAATATTCAATCAAATTATTAACATTTAACCTATGTCTTTTATAGATATTATATAAAATAAATATATTTTTAGTCTTATATACTATAATATTCTAAAAATAATTTATCACCTTTTATTGGATAACTTTTTGAAATTTAAAATTTTGACATGTAATAAATAATAATATTAGTTTTTATATATTGAAAATGATGTTACATTAGTTCCTTTAAAAAAATGATGTTACATTAGTTAAAATTATTATATGTTAAGATAGGGATAATAAAAAAATTAAAAATTAAAAATTACCAAAAAAAACATTTTAAAAATCTATTTACTGATTAGATTAACACCCTATCCAATATTATCCAACAATTACATTCTGTTTATAGGTATTTGGATTGCTTTTTAATTTTAATCATTTAATCTCTTCATAAATTCCATAAGAGAAAATCACCATTATTATAAAATGAAACCTCCTACCATATCGCATTATACCAAAACAAGTCTTATAGACTTAAACAAATATGAAAAAATTTATGCTCCAATTTCCCATACAAATTATAGAGGCTCTAGTCATCCCAAAGGACCATCAATATATTAATTTTTGGGATATATAAGGGGTCATTTTCTATGAAGATGTAATTTCACTAACCAATCACTCTCCTTCTTTATTCTTCTATACCTACTCAAAATCTATTAAATATATATATATAATAAACAAATATCTCTAGATTCCTCAATATGATAAAATTTTATTATCATTATTTCCATATCATTATACACTAGCTTTCCAATCTAACAAGAAGTGAATGTTTCATTCATGTGTAAACACAACTCACCATATCTACATAGCAATACAATTATTTTTCTATCACCATCATTTATGAGTGGGAATAATGATGGGTTTAATTTCAATATATGATACTTATGACATAATTATACTATTATAATTTTACTATCACATCTACATTTTATACCATCTTATCTTTTTGAAAACGATATTCTCACTCATGTGTACGAATGGATTATAGTCTCCAAGATGTGATGTGATTCATTTTTCATCAATATTTCACATGGGGGGTAATAAGATTAATTTTATGAATAAATATGATATATATAACATAATAATTATAATTGAATGATAATATACATTACATGTTTCATTATTTTAATACGAAAAAAAATGAAAACAACGTTCATGCATACATACGTTTTATCGTTTCCACGAACGATGTATTTAATTTTATACATATAAATTTTATAAATCACCATGAGAAAATATATATGTAATATATATATATATATCATTTTTGTAATTATAGAGATGATGAAATCATGTTCTATGTTGGAGGCCCAAGGATAACAAGTCAAATCATGTGTGAAAAACAAAACAGTTTTACCAAAATCAAAATATTAACTTGCTAATAAGAGGGTAATATAATGTATTAATTAAATCATATAGTGTATTATATATATGAATATAGTTCTATGATATATTAATAAAAAATATATTTATTATAAATAAGGTTTGAACATATCCGATGGATGTCACGACATGAGGTAATAATTTTTTTTCTCACTTTTATTTCTAATTTACACATGCTATGTACACTAGTTGTTTATCTTTCTAGTGTATATACAGATCATTATTGTATTTTATGAGTATTATCCTGAATATTATGGTATTTACATATCCATATAATATTACTTAATTTAGAGCGAATATGATTCAACTGATTATAATTTTGTAAGGGTTAATTTGACAATCTCATCAATTTTTGGGATTGTTTATCTTTAAATCTCTATTGGGGAATATTTATCATCCACAAAAAAGTTTTCTAACAATGATTTCAAAAAAAAATTTAATCTATTACTTTGAATATTTAATGTTATTTTTACCTATTTTATCATATTTATGAAATGGTTTGAAAGAAGTATACTATTCCTTTTCTAAAACAGGTTTATTATGAATTTTTCAAAAAAAATTAAAGGATTGATTTTTGACTCAGAATTTATGAGAGAAATTTCCCAATATCATGATCCCATAATTATTTGAAGATTATATTAATTTAATACAATTTTCTTTTAAAATAATATTTCTTCATTTATAACTATTTGACTCTACAAAATTATTTCACACGGGAGATAATATTTTCTATAATAATTATTTCAAGTGTTCTTTCAAAACTGGTTTTCCATATAAGATGACTTCAATTGATGTTACTTATGATTTAATGGAGATACGACCCAATGATACCATTCTTATAATATTTATTAATGGTTTATGATTATGATGGAATGATATTTATAAAACATTTTTTTCTCTTGTGTTAGGTTATAATGAGGTGTTTATTAAACTCATTTCATTATATGAGTTCTTATGTGATGAATGATTTATGGTCTTATGGAAAAAATAAGTATAGTTATCATTAAGTGAAATTTTGTAACTATATCTCCCCAAATGAATCATATAATGAATTATATCTCCTGATATTTCAAAGTGAAAAAATATGATGTGCTTGATTTGTGATGGGAAACAAGTTGATGAGCTTGATCTATGACGAGAAACAACTCGATTTTCTTGATCCATTAAAGAAACATTTCATATGTCCAAATTTGATAGTCATGGTTGTTACACATGAAATATAAAATGGTCTTTAGTACATATTATAATTTCACAAAAATTTATGACATGAATTTATTTTTCCTGATTGACTTATGATGAATTTTTTTTCTTACGATTCAAGTATTTTGAAATGTAAATGAATTATTCCATGACTCTTGTTTATGATCCATGATAGTTTGGGTATGAATTTTTTCAGAATCAAGTACCAATATTTCTTATCATATTCTTTCATAAGATAATATATTGATATCTTCCATGATTACCCTTAATGAGAATCTGAGCTCACCCTTTTCTTATGTTTCATTTCCACAGGTTATAAAGAAAGGTATTATGTAGTTGTACTAAAGGGAATGATATTTGAGGGAACATTGATTATCATTCATCATACTATAAGGTGATGTGCCATGTTTCGAAAAACACTAAACTATTATGCTATCTTATACAAAATAATCCATTACCAGTGATGGCATTTAAAAAGGTAGAAAAAAGTGTTTACAAAGGCTCCACTTATCAGCATTAAAGTAAGGGTTGATAATGGGTACCTTTTTTCAGCACTTATTTTCTAGCACTCATAAAAGGAAACCTATATCAGTGAAATTTTTTTAGCATTGAAAAAGGAGGTCATTTATTAGTGCATTATTTTTATCATCCGTAAAATAATCTTTTATGAATTCTTTTTTAATATTGATAAATGTAAAAATAAAATGAAATAATTAAATAAATAAATAATAATAACGAAATATTAAAATAATATTAAAATTTTTATTAATTAAATAATTATTTACAAAAATGAATAAATTGATTATAATATATATATAATCAATAAGAATAAATAGTACATATTAAAAATATAGATATAATTAAAATGAAAATTAAGAAAATAAATATAAATATAAGTAAATTGTGTAAAGTATTAAACATTTTTTTAAAAAAATATTTATTGATAATGTTAATAAATATTATATATTAGATATATAGATATATATGAAGGTGTATAAATATGATTTATATAATAAAAAATATTTATATTTTACATTAAATAGTTATATATTTTGTGAATAATGGTTTATAATTGAAAATTAATATAAATAGATAATATTGACTAATTGCATTGAGTAATGAACATAATTGAATGTTGATTGATTTTTCAATTTAACATAGATCAAACATGTGTTATATTGGTTTCAAATATATGTAATTATAATAAATTTTTTATACAAATCATAGACAAATATTTTTATTAGAATATAATCATTTATAATTATTTTATTATTATTTTTACTTTAATTTTTTTTAATATTTTCAATAATTATTCATCTTTATTTCAGTATATATTAATTTTTTAATGATTTATATTTAATTAATCAAACTCATACAATTTTTCAATATTGTTAATTAATGTTTACCTGTTTTTAATTATTCAGTTTTACTCATTTATAACAACAATTCATAGTAGATTAAATATTCATTATTAATGTTACAAATCTATTTGTAAAAAAATATTTATAAATAAATATTTTTTAAAGTGTATTTACTATTTTTATAAATTTATAATTATTAATAAATAAATAATGTTTGTTTAAAAATTATTTATAAAATATAGATAATTAATTATATATATATTTAAATAGTTTATATATTTACTATATTCATACTTATATATATTTATCAAAGAAGAAAGTGATATATATATATGCATATAACTATATAAATATACAGTGATATAAATTTTATATTTTAAAAGTATTTATATTATTATAAATAAATAATTACATATTGAAATAATTATAAAATGATTGTTTTATAAAAATTATTTTTATATGATTTATAATTATATATAATAATTATATACTTTTTAAAAAAAAATAATAATTTTATGTATTTATCTGCATTTTTAATGCCGATAAATCACTATCTTTATCAATTTTTTTAGAAGTGCTGATAAAAAAATATCTCAATCTATTTTATTAACCCTAACCACTGTGTACTATATCACTATATTCAATTATCTCTGTGGAATCCTCCTACTCTTTGTCCTCCTTATTGCAGAATCCAAGATCAAATCTTGGTTAGAATCATGTCTCTAACTATTCCAAGTCTCGAGTTTAAGGCTCTAGCGATTCATGTGCCGAACGAAACCAAGGCATGAATGAAATCCAGGTTTTTGGATATCATTATTTTCCCCAGTTATCCACTGAAACTTAACATCACACATCTTTGTATCCCAACAAATATAGTTTCACTATCCTATAATAAACTAACCCAATATTTATTGTTTATAGATATATTGACGTATCGTCTTCCTTGATTGCATGTAGATCTTATTAGGACAACATTGGTATTGTACGACATTAAATATATCAAACTCAATATTGGGTCATGTTGTTGTGAAGTATAATAGTCTCCCAGTACCTATATTCCAAGACATATTCCTCTATCCAATTGTCAAAATTTCAAAAAATCATCCATATATCGGTTAGTGTTGACTTTGGTATGGAATATTCTATAGAAAATCACTTGGGAACATCTTTTTTATATTTTGATTGGGAAATTAATATGCCATAATGTTCTCATCATTCTATCTACTATTAATTGTTTAATTTCCTAATAATTTTTATCTTATACTTATTATGTTAATTTTCAATGATATAACATTTGAAGATGAAAAATAAATGGTGTTACATGAAATATTGAACCACAACTCAATCTGATAAAAACTCTTCTTGGTATGGATCATAGTTCAATTTAAAATTGACAATTTTTGTAAATTTATTTCATTATATTATTAATAATATAAGAATTATTTTCTTATACAAGTTTTTTTTAGTTGGGGTTAAGATCAAAAGATAAAGGAAGATTGATTCTTTTCAATATATGTAATAATTTATTTTATTTTAATGTATAATCCAATGTTTTAAATGTCTATAATATAGTTGTTCCCTTATATTTCTATTATAAATTGTATTTTATTTATATTTGGTATTGGTAATTTATTTTTATAATTTCATGGTGTTTTTGGTGTTATGGTTAGTTGTTACAACACACAGGCCTAGTTTTGTAGTGTGTTGTTATAGTATACTATAGTATTCAATTTTACCAGCACTAAAAATGAACTGATAAAAGACTAGGTATTTTAATCTCCCTTCAATAGTCAGTGAATTTCTAGCATTGTTAAAGGACATTTTTAGCATTTTTAATGGCCTATTTTTTAGTAGTGGGTCCTTGGGCATGTGTTTATGTTATGTAATAAATTTTCATCTAAAAAATATATATGATCCATGTATGAAATGCATGGGCCAATATAGTTGGTATTAGAGGAAATGTTTATTCATCCTTTTGGAACTTAGATGAGAACAATTTGTCGAGATCTTGTGGGATATTTCGATGGATATTTCTAGAAATGTCTATAATGATATGCCTAAAGTTTCATATATTAAATAATTTGTTGTAATTTATAAATAATATTTGTTATTTTTCATAGTCATGAGTATTTCATCTATGATAAGTGTTGATCATGATAAGATTTCTAGTTTTAGTCAATTGTGGGAACCAGAAGGGATTGGGTTAACATTTAATGTGATATACAATTTCATGATGATATGTTAAATGGTATTATCATTTGTGTGGATGATTTTGTGGTCATTCCTAATTAGTTTTCATGAAATCTAATTAAACATGTGCACCTTAACCAAGTCTTAGCATCACAAGGGATGTGAGGGAAAATGTTTTCTTAGAATTCTAGTAATGGATACCATATAGGATAGAAGATCCAGTTTCTTTTGTGTCAAGAATGTTCAGAGAAATACCCGTATGTATATTTTAGGGTTATGAATAGTTTTTATCAATTGAAATTAAGGGCACCAAGTAAGTATTTAAAATGGTAAAACTAAATGTTTCATTACCACAATGTATGGGATCTTGTCCTACCTATGTTGCTTTCAATTTATGAATTCATTAAATGTGTAAAAAATGGGGATTATAAAAATTGATGTCCTAAGATGAATTCCAATGATGATAAACAAAAATGTGGTATTATTAATTTCTATATTTCTAATGACAAAGATACTACATGACAGATGTGAAAGGAATCTGGTATTATGTAATAGGATGCAGTAACCTTGTAAATTAATTAAGGATGATGTAAAATAGTCTAAATGTTTTTATATTTTGATTCATGAGTTATTTTATATAAATTTTAAAATATATAATGATAGATCATTTTTTTATATTAATACACCAGAATATTTTGAATAGTTCTGATGGAATAGAAAAGTTATTTAAAGGAAAAGTTATATTCATTGGAAACTCATGATTAAGGTATAGATGACCCTTAATATGTTCCTAATTTGATGATAATGATATTTGAATAAATTGAATTGAATGGTAATGATTACATTGGAAATAATTATGGATTTTTTGACCAAATGGTTTATGCTATAAAATATAGAGTTTAAGACATTTTTGAACTAAAGGGAATATATACAATAATCATTAGAATAAGAAATAATTCATGTTTTTAATACATATTAATGGTAATTTATGTTATTATTAGGCTTTATGAGAGTACATGATGAATGTATTGACATGTTTTTTTTTGAAAAAAAAGATATACTTTAGGATATTTGTGGTATCAATGAAAATATAATTTTTGGAAATTTAGTGACATTATTTCTAATGTTTTGTAATTCAATATTTCATAAGGTATATAAGGTTAACCATTTATGAAATTATTATTGTTAAACATAAATGAGGTTTTAAAGATTACAATATTATCTCACCAAATAAGTATTTATGAATATTTTATAACATATTCTAAAATTTTATTTATGATAAATACATATAGAAGGACCTATAATTAAATTTATGGATCACATAATCTACTAATTCTTCAAGATTGAAAAATTCACCATCATTTATTAGAATATGAGATAAAGTGAAAACTGAATATGGCAACACAAAGGGTTTGGTTTTCCTAAAATCAAGTAATTTTATCTTCTATTGAAAATTCATCATCATTAGCATAAAGGGTCATTAAATAAATTATTTTCCTATTATCATCACTTTTTTATGACATCAATGACCTTTTTTGAACCTCTTTGTGTTATGGATTGATGATCATTATCTTTCTCCAAATAATGTTCTCTATCACAATCCATTAGAACTTTATAGTTATTTTTCTCCTCTATATCCATGTTTCCAATTTCCACATATGCTCCCCTATGTGGGAACCATGTTATGTGTTACATTGGGTAAATGTTAAGTTCCAAAAATTATTTTTTTAAAGGATGTTTTTGTATTTATTTTTATGATGAGGGATTCCATGAATGTGACTTTCGTGTATTAAATCATTGATGTTCCACAAAATAATTAGAGTTAAATCATTTTAAGGATGGTATAATTTAACACGATGAATTTTTGATGAGATATATTTTTTTAACATAATTTAATTTTTTTTTCAGTTCATTCATTATGCACAACACCAAATTATCTTCCATTACATGCAATATTTATATTATTTGAAAAACATTATTATTTTACTTATTTAAACAATAAAATGATAACCTAGATGTTTGCAATTATGGAATGTACATGATTGACATAAATATGAAAATATGATTTACAGACACACTCACACACACTCACAGATATATATATATATATATATATATATATATATATAATTACTTTGTTGGTGGCTAATTGATTTTAAATGAAAATAAAAACCTGTTGAAAATTAAAAGGAAATCCATTTTATGAAAAAAAATTAATTATTATGAAGTTTTTTAAACTAATAAATAAATGTATCCCTTTTTTGTGATATTTTAATTATATATATATATATATGTTTATAATAATCAATCTAATGGTTAACTTAATCATATCAATTTTCTAGAAATGATATAAAAAATCGATTTTTATGCCAAAATTTTTTATTATGTTAAAAGTTTTTGAATAAAAATTTAATAAAACCATATTTTTTAAACTAAATTTTGACACATTATATGTAAAACTATCCTCTAATTAATATTTGAAATTCCATTAAATTGATTAAAATAAAAATATGTTAAATAAAGGTTAATAAAAAAGATGATTTAAAATTTCAAAAAACTTGTCTAAAACATATTTATTGATGGGATTTCCAAACTATTCCACAATAGCTTCAAATTAATTTCCCTTTTTAAGTATTTGTATTTAGATTTATTTTATTATAATTTAATCTTTTCAAAAATTCTAAAAGTTAACGTCACCTTCATTATAAAAGGAATCATCTTCCCTAATATCATTACACCACATTGAATCTTATAACTTAACCAAAATCTACCAAATTATATTCTCCACTTACATATCCACATTCTTGAGGTGTTTTTCTAACCCATGGACCAACTTTGTAGTCATTTAGATGGGATCTAAAGGAGTCATTTTGAAGAATAGGTAATCACTCTAACTGATCACTCTCTTTTTCAAATTATCTATACATCCTATAAATATATGATATATATAACATAAAATAATAACTTAATTATCCTAAATAATCATAAATGTAATTAATTTTATTAAGACACCATTATACATCCCCTCTCCCATCAAATAAGAAGATAAACTATCGCTCATGTGTACGTATGGCATATTATCTCCTTGTAGTGATACAACTAATCTTCCATAACTATCTGCTATGAGTGAGAATTATTATGGTTTTAATTTTTATATTTGAAATTGATGACATAATTTTACTTCTATAATGATAATATCATATCTACTATTTTATCATATAAAATATTTAGAAATTATAATGTCGCTCGTGTGTATGTATGGCTTACCATCTCTATGATAAAATGTGGTTTTTCCATCTATATTTCACATCGACGGTAATAAGGATGAAATTTTACTATATATATTATATTTATATAACATAAAAATTGTAATCATAAAACTATATAAAATATAATTTTCTTTCCATTTATATAAAAAGAAAATGAAGACATCATTCATGCATACATACGACCTACCATCCCTATGAACACTTTATTTTATTTGATGCGTCTAATATTTATGAATCATCATGAATAAATATATACTAAATATATATATGATATATATAACATGGTTATCATTCTATATATTATTAAATCATGGTATATGTAATAGGTCTAAGGAGAAAAAGTCAAAACAAGTTCAAAAAGCAAAGCCGTTATTACCCCAAACATACCATTAACATGGAATTGTTAACAAGTGAGTAAAATAAAGTGATTATTAAATCATATATTGTATTATGTATTTGAATATTATTATTTTTTATATTTATAATAAATATATATTTATTATTCTGGATGTTTGAACTTATATGAAGGAAGTCAAGACATAAAGTAATGTATTTTTGTCTCACTTTTATTTATGTAGGACAAATGCCTTATAAATTACATATTTATTATGTGTGGTTTATATACTACAAATGGATTTATTTTATGACTCTTATCCTGAATATAATGGGTATTTACATATCCATATAATTTTATTCCTTTCATCATATAAATGATTATATAATTTATAAATTTTAAGGGTTTATTTCACAATCTAATTAATATTTGATATTACTTCATTCTAAATATCTATTGGGTAATATTTATTTTCAACATCTATATTTTCTGAAAATGGATTCAAAAAGGCCTTTAATATTATATATTTAATTTTTATTTTTATTTTTAACTATGTGTGACTTTTTATGAAATGGATTGAAATGAATATCTTTTTTGGTTTTCTAAATAAGGTTCGTTATGACTTCTCCGACAAAAATATAGAAGTAATGTTTTTTTAACTTAAATAGTGTGAGAATGTTTCCCCTATTCTATGATGTATTCTTTCCTTGACATATAATTTACTTTATTACTAGGTTCTCTTTAATGAAAATGTCTTCCTCTATAACTATGTGACACAAAAAAATGATTTTATAAGGGAAATGATATTTTCTTCAAGAATTATTTCAAGTGATCTTTCAAAATCATATTTCAATATAAAATGATTTCTATTGATATAACATATGATTATATGGGGATATGACACAAGTATAACATTATTTTTCTTTCAATGAATTATTTATATTTATTAAGGAATGATATTTGTGAAACTTATTGCTTTTCCAGGAGTTAGTTTATGATGAAGTGTTTGTGAAAATCATTTATTTATATGAGTCCTGGTGTGATTAATGATTTATGGTTAAATAGTAAACGTATTTATAGTTTTAAGTATGTTATGGGTGGTACTTATATATATCCCTAATTAATCGGTTAACGAGTTATATCTCATGGGATATCTAGGGGAAAACGTTGATGTGGTTGATCCATGATGGGAAACAAGTCGATGTGTTTTATTTGTGATGGGAAACACATCAATGTTCTTGATCCATTTGGGGAAACATAAGATAAGTCTTTATATAAGAGTCATGGTAGTTATCCATGATATATAAAATGTTTTTCTAAATATATTATGTTTCCACACACATTTACGATATGAGTTTATGTTTCCAGATTGAGTTATGATGGATTTTCATTCTTAGAATTCATGTCTTTTAAAATGATAATGTTCGTGTCCATTAATCATGTTTATGATCCAAGATTGATTCATTTAGATCGATTTAGGCAATCAAATAATCATATTTTATATCTTATTCTTTCGTAAGATGATTAATTGATATCTTTAATGTTTACCCTTAATGAGCATCTATGATAAAAATTTTCTTAGGTTTCTTTTCAACTAGTTATGAATAAATTTTTTTGTATGGGTACTAAAGGGGGGATATTTATGGTAAACATAGGAATGTTTCACTAGACTACATGTTTATGTTCGATGTTTACAAAGTCAAACTATTACAATCCTCATGAATGTGTTTGTGTTATATATGAAATATTCACTTAAAAATATGTAATTTCCATGTATGAAAAGCATGGGTTATAATCGATGGTATCAGATCAGTCGTTTAGTTAACCTTTGGAAGCATAAATGAGAAAAAAAATTGTGATATCCCTATCGATATTTCTAAGGATATGTCTAGTTATGTATCCAAGGATAAGTCGAAGGTGTTATAAATTATATAATGTTTCATATTTTCGACATCCTATGGGGGATTTTTCATATTCATGAGGATTTCCATTACAATAATAGTTTTTCATAATATGATTAGTAGTTTTAGTCATTTTAGGGAACCAAACTAGAATGGTTTAATGTTTAATGTGAAAAAAATACTATGGTGATGTTAAATGGTACTATCAATAGAGTGAATTATGTTCTGGTCATTCCTAATCAGTTTTCACCAAACATGATTAAAAGATTGTACCTTAACAAACTCTCCGACAAACCCATGAATATAAGAAAATATTTTATTTGTAATGATGTTAATGGATACCATGGAGTAATGATGATTCAATTTCTTATGAGTCGAGAATGTGGTAAGAAACACCCTAATTGATTTATTAGAGGAACAAGAAGATATTCTGACAATGGAAAATAAGGACACAAATCATGTCACTAAAATAGAAAATGGAAATTTCCATTAACACAATGGGAAATAATATATTCTTCCATATTGTACTAAAATATGATTAATCCTTTAAAGTTAAAAATAATTGGAATTATTCCAATCTAGATCCTATGTGGAAATCTCATGAAGATAATTTACAAGGTTGTACCAATAATTTTAATATTTCTGATGATGAATACACTTCATGTGAAATGAGAAAGGTATGTGGGATTACGTAATATAATGATTTATCCTTATTAATATATTAAGAATAAAGTGAAATAATTATAGTTTTTATTTTTTTGGATTCAAGAATAATGTTATATAAATTTTGATATATTTAATAATTATTCAATAAATTTTGTTATAGGGATTCACAATAATATGATGAATGGATCTAATAGACTGGAATTGTGATTTAATGGAAAGGTGATATTCATGGGATACTCCTGATTATGGGAAATATAATGGTTAATATGTTCATGAAGATAAGATAATTATGTTTGAATAATGTAAAGTGAACAGTACTTATTGCCTTGGAAATGATTAAGTATATTTTTTAAAAAGTAGTTTATGCTATAACTGATGGAGTTTAATACATTTTTGGATATAAGTAATATATCCAATAATATTCTGAATAAGAAATAATTAATGGTTTCAATAGGTATTTATGGTAATTCAGATAATTGTCATATTTTAAATGAGTGCATGATGAAGTTATTGACATGTTTTCTATTTAAAAAACAAGATCTATATTATGATATGTGGGGATCAATGTTAATCAGATTTTGAGAAATTTAGTGACCTTATTTATAATTATTTGTAATTTTATCTTTCATAAGGTTTACACAGATAAACATTTATGAAATGAATTATGTCAAATATTATATAAGGTTTTAGATATTAATGTATTTTCATACCATATTTTGCTTTATTTATATTGAATTACTTATGCTAAACATTTTTTTGTGAATAATATCGATGGATTGACCTACCATTATATTTTTTGGATCTTATGATATTCTAAATCATCAGGAATGAAAAATTCACCGTCATTTCATGGAATAAGAGAAAAGGTGGAGATTGATCAAAGCACAGTGAAGGTTGAAGTTATCCAGAAATCGTGGAAGTATATATTCTCATAAAATTTGTTTTATTTAATATAAAGGGACTTGAAATAAAATTTTGTTCTATTATATTAATTTTTTTTTGATTTTAATGGCCTTTTTGAAGACTTTTTTGGTTATATATATTTTAGCATTGACCTTGTCCTAACCATGTTCTCTATCACTCTCCATTAGAACATGATAGATAGTTTTATCATATAATTCCATGTTTCTCTTTCAACTTATGTTCTCTAATATTAAAATCTAGTTTTGAGTTACTTTGGGTAATCATTCGGATCAAAACATTCTTTTTTTCAAAAGTTTTAGTATTTATTTTTACAATGTGGTTTTCTCAGAAAGTAACATAAAAATATTAAAACATGGTTGACCTAATGAATTTTGAGGGTGAAATTGATTTTAAGGGTGGTATAATGTAACACCCTACAATTTGTATGAGATATATTTAACAAAAATTCATTGATGTCTTGTTTTACATGCAACACCAACATAGATTGTGTAATATGCAACATTGAGTTTCTACATAACATATTTTTATTATTGAAATTATTTAGACAATAAAATTATAAATTAGAGATTAGAATAAAATCTATGAACATGATTCACTAAATTATAAAAACATATTTTGCGCATGTATATATAACTAATTCTTTGTTGACTAATTGATTGTATGGGAAAATGAAAACCCTTATGAATATAATATGAAAAAAATATGGAGAAATATTTAATTTTGAACACTATTTTTTCAATCAATAAATACAAAATGCACTATTTTTTTATTATAATATTGATTTATATATATATATAACTCAATATAATATTTATCATTCATCCAATTCATTTTGTAGATAGGATATAAAAAGAAATATAACTTTATAATTAAAAAAATTATTCAAAAATTAATTTTATCACATTTTAATGGTTCAATTTTGTAAAAACTAAATTTTGACACATTATAAGTAAAAATATCCACCTTTTAATTTTGAAAATATAGTAACCAAATTTAAAATCAAAATATGTTTACTATGGGTTAATTAATAATATAAGGCCTAAAATAACAACAAAACTTGTCTCAAATGTATTGGATGATGGTATAACCTACCTATCACACATTATATTCAAATAAATTTTCATTTTAATGTATATTAATTTAATTTTAATTATTTTTATTTAATCTTTTGAGAAATTACAGAAGATCCCCTCACCATTATTATAAAAGGACACCACCACCCTCATATCATTACACAACTTTATATCTTCTAGACCAACCAAACTCAGAAAAATTATCTTCTACACATTCCTATACACATTATAGAGCATATTGTATTCCCAAATGACCATATATAGAGTCCATTATAGGATATATAAATTAACCATTTTGAAGAAGAGGTAATCAGTCTAACCAAAATTTCTCTTTTTCTATAGTTTTATACCTCCTCCAAATATTTGATATATATATCATAAAAAACAACATAAATATCCACCATATTATAAAATTTTGTTATGATTAAAAAAATAGTACTATAAATCCCCCTCCCCATCTAAATAGAAGTGAAATTATCACTCGTGTGTATGTACTGCAAACCATTTCAATGTAGTGATACATTTAATTTTACTTCACCACACATAATGTGTGGGAATTTTGATGGGTTTCATGTTTATATATGATATTTATGAAATAATTATTATTCTATTTCTGTAAAATCATATCTAACATTTACAATCTATTCTTTTCGTTAAATGATAATGTCGCTCGTGCTTACGCCTGGATTATCATCTCCACGATTCGATGTTATTTGTGTTTCAAAAATATTTCACATTGATGGTAATATGGATGAATTTTACTAATATATATCATATATATATAATAAAAATGATTATTTAATTATAATATACCATATAATATTCGTTATTTTAATATAAAGGAAAATGAAAACAACATTCATGCGTATGCATTACCTTCTGTCTCCAAGAATGGTGTATTTTATTTTCTACCACTGAATTTTATGAATATCCTTGATTAAATGTATAATATATATATATATAAGATATTCATATAATTTTTATCATTATGTTTATGATGAAATCATGATCTTTTTAAGAGGACCATGAAAAACAATCAAAAATATGTACAAAAAACAAAGTAGTGTTTACCTGAAACATAACATTAACATGGAATTGTTAATAAGAGAGTAACATACAATAATAAGTAAAAAATATATTTTATTATATATATATATATATATATTAATTTGGTTATATGGTATATTAATAATAAAATTATATTTATTATACACCTTTTTTGAACGTATATAAAGTAAGTTACGATATTAGGTTAGGGATTTTTCTATTGATTTTATTTCAATGGGACACATGCCTTATACACTAAAGTTTTCATATTTTTGTTGTATATACTACCCATGAATGTATTTTATGAGTATTATCTAGAAACTTATGGTATTTTAATATTTATTTAATTTTATTTCATTCAGGGGGCATATGATTCTGCTAATTATATAGTGGTAATGTCTTATTTCATGATATAATAAACATTCACGATTATTTCATTATAAATATCCATTGGTTAATATTTATCTTACACATCCATGTGTTTTAAAAAAATGAATTTTTTTACAATTTTAATTTGAATATTTAATTTTATTTTTACATATGTTTGACTTTATACAATACCGATTCAAAAGGGTGTTTTTTCCATATTCTAAACAAATCACTATATGACTTTTTTGAAAACAAAGAAATGGAACATATTTTAGCTTATAACGAAGGATCATATTTTCTCACTATCATGATGCCTTAATGATTTAAATAATTCTATTCAATATTACATGTTTTTATTCAGAGAATACTTATTTCATTATAATTGATCAGATCTAAAAAATATTTCATAATGGCGATAATATTTTCATCATGAATTATTTCATGTGATCATCCAAGGTTCATTTTCCATCTAAGATGACTTCTACTGACGTTATATATGCTTAAATTATTATATTACCCAAATATACCATTGTTATTATTTATATCAATGATTCATTTATATGATGGAATGATATTTATGAAACTTGTTTATTTTACAGAATTAATTTTATAAGTTTTTATGAAACTCATTTCATTTTATGAGTTCTGATGTGTTGAATGATTTATGTTCATGTGTCACACATATATATATAGTTTTAAATAAGTGAAGGGTGGGGCCTATATATCTCTATAACTCATTGGGTAATGAATTATAACTCATGAGATAGCTATGGAAAAAAGTCAATGTGCTAGATCTGTTATGGGTAACAAGTCATTCAATGTGCTTGATTTGTCTGGGAAACAAGTGATAAGTACTAATTTGGGAGTCATGGTAGTTTTCCTCGATATATGAAATGGTTTTATTTAATTAGTATAATTAAACACACATTTATGATATGAATTTATGATTTATGATTGAGATATGATGAGTTTTCATTCCTATAAATCATGTCTTTTGAAATCCTATTGATTTAAGAAATGAGTTTTTTTTATGAACCATGATTGTTCAGCTATGAACTTTTCTCCTAATTACAATCCCATATTTCAAATATTAATCTTCAATAAGATAATAAATTTATATCATCCATGTTTACCCATACTAATAATCTGATTTCACACTTTTCTTATGTTTCCTTTCCACTGGTAATGAATATATGTGTTAAGTACGTCAACTAAAGGGGAATATCATTTTGGGAACCCATAAAGATTATTCACCATATTATATTTTTGTATTCCATATTTCCAAATTCTCTAAACTATTACAATCATCATGAATTATTTAGTTTAATTTAATGAATAATTACCATAAAAAGATTTAATATCCTTGTATGTAAAGCCAAGTTCATTATTTGGCCTACCCATCCATAAGAGGATGAAATTTTATACTCAAATATAACTACATTTTCAATTCCACTTATAATCTCCTCCATAACCAATATATAAAAAATATAATTGTTAAGAATGATCCTATATTGTATTCTATGATCATAATGATCTTATCTGTGTACTAGAATCCCAGTCATGCCACCAAAATATGATCAAAAATATGATTTAATTAGGTTGACATGATTAATTTTTCAATAACATCCCAAATAAAATTTTATTCCATCACTAATGTGGACATACTATAACCATTTTTATAGATATATTATACCCCAACAAATCTATAACCTCAAGGTCATAATCGAAAACAACTATAATATAGTTATTATACATTTACTAATAATATGTGAATCACCATGAGATGAAGACATCGATTGTACTCTTCATACCAATACAAAAAAACCAATTCTTGTGGTATTGTTATATCTCAACCACACATACATATAACATTAATGGAGAACTGTGGAACTCTCTCAATACCTCTTCTTATAAAACCATTAGATCCATCATCATCCCATTTAAATTTATAATGTTCTCTTCAGATTTGTAAAATCAATCTTTTGAATAAACTAAGGAAATCTAGTGGTATGAGACATCAAAACTGATTCCCACAAATATATCCTCTCTCAGGCACTATGAATGTAGTGGTTCCACCACCATAAAAAAAATAATGCCTCTTGTCTCTTTTCATCCCTAGAAAACAATTTCACTTAAAATTTATCAGATGCATCCTCCATGAACAAATCATGTAAATTTATTCTATGGGAATCAGGAACAATATTATATTTTACTAGATTATATATAAATATCATAACCATAGTCCTATAGAAACTATAAATAATGAATCATCATGTGGTTTATTTCTCTCTATATGAAAATAAATAAATTATTTTTATTTTTCATGTTATTTATAACCCTCTTATAAGTAATTTAATTTCAGAAAGACATTAAGGAAATAACTACTACTACCAACTCTAAATCATTGTTCACAATGAACTTCTTCTGTGATCATAAATATATATACAAAAAGTAACCCCCCTTTGTTTAAGAATTAACACACAACAAGTCCTAGTGTTTGGAATGTTTGCAGAAAACAATATACTCAACTCATTCTTTCGAAAACCTCATAATAGGGAACACATTAACCTATATGTTGAATCCCAAAAATCTCATTAAAACCACAATAATAAATAAAAAAATTCTTCTTTTAGATAAGGGTAGAAAACAGATCCATAATCCATCATAAGTATTAAGTAACTCTTTGATAGCACATAGCCAACTAAGGGATGTTCCACACCTCAAACATGATCATGGGTGGCTTCCAAGAAATTGTTATCTACAATTTTTTATTGTCTAATAATAGACCTATATCTGGGATGATATGTCCTTAAAATAAGAAATCTATTTTAAAAGAATAACACTTTATGATCTTACCATGGATATGGTCCCCCACTAATGTTGTGTATCCCATGATTTCATTAATGGTGGAAACCATTATCTTGTCTAATAAAGGATGAAGGAAGAATTTTATGGGAGAAAACACTATTGAATAATTAATCATGCTAAATTAGATCATTACGAATTCATTATTTCTCTAGTGACATGAATATTCCATGTTTATGATATCCACCACATGAACATGGATCTGGTGATAACTAGACATAAGATCAAATAGTGGGAATAACATTTATCCTTTAAACTGGATAAAGGGGTCATCATTCCTGAGTATAGGGTATTTTTATTAACCTTAACCTTGGTTAGGAAGCAATTGTCAATATAAAACACCAGGATCCCATCCACATTATTATTATACAATAATAGAACCAGAAAAGTGGTCACATTGGTTTTTATGAAACCATTCCCCAAAAAGTATTATAATATCATCTTCGTCTCAATATGATTAAATAGGTTCATTGGGTATGCCATATAAGATATTATAGTTATCTTAGGGTGTATAGAAATAAATATTTCATATCCCAATGAGGGGAAAACATTATATATCCTAGTAGTAGACTTATATATAAATATCTATTACAACAGAACGTTAATCATTTGAATAATCCAACACACATATTTCCAAAATCAATAATTACTGTGAATGAATCTATATCATTCCACACATATTCCCTTCTCTCCTCGACTAATGATTATACTAACCCATGAAGAAAAACTTCAATCTATCCACATGAAACCCCACCATTATCGGGTTGTATCTATCAGTCTTGGAATTAAATACGGATATAAAATCATTATCGAGAATGATGTATTATTAGTTCATCACAAAAACATTGTGGTACCACAATATATTCTCTATAATATGTTCAATATCAATTACTCAATAGATGAGGTTGAGTGCATATTCATCTCATGATGGAGACTCTGTACTATTCATTATATAAAAAGTATTAAAAAAAATATTTATCTCTAAAAAAGGATATATTTTCAAATGAGTTGTCAATTATGTAATCAATGATCATAGGTTCTACTATAGATTAGGAACTTATAATACAATAGATCAGAGCGGGAAATACTTGGTCCCAACACTTCTTCGACTAAATATCATTATTTGTTTTCCCACCAGGTCCTCAAGCTTGGTAAGGACCACATAAGGGTTGTTGAGATGTGTTTATATGAGATAAGGCCATAGATTTAGATCCTCCTTTTAGTTCATTTACAACCACTGCAGTATAAAATCCAATATAGGGACTATCCTATTCCCCTTAGGGAATACACTTATCAGGTTTCTGTCTATAAGGTATAGGCATGTCTAATTTGTGATATCCTTCAATTGAACATTATATATGGAAGTTATAATCAATGTTTTCTTTACTATATATTCCCAGAACATATCCCATGTTCATGATATCTAGATCCTCTACCTATCTTATTCTCTAATGATCCTTTAATTTTGACCACCTTAGTATACCACAAACGATTAAGCTCAAACACATGTAGATGACTAGCCACACTTGATTTATATACTCATAGATAATCTCATATTTCTCAATCTACCTACTTAATCATTACTAAAAATCATTCAATCACAAAATAAATCTTTGGAACTCTGATATAATATGGTATGTTGTGGGGAAAAATAATGACTCACATATCTCTATGATGGAAATGATTAAACATGTACTCAAAGAATAATTTTACTTGAGTTATGTTATGGTTTAACCTAGTGAGGTAAATGAACCTCAATTTATAATTAAAAAAACATGATACCCTCCATCACCTATGTATACTTTTGGATACAAACAAATCATAGTGTAGTTGGGAGATACTCATCATGAATGAAGTTCTCAAAATAATATCCATGGGAGATTATCATCTTTGTGGTTCTAAATGATAAATCCCCACTAATGAAAACGTATGTCATAAATAATTCTGGATACTATCACTTCAATTTTATCTAATAGTTTTGGAAAATTTTGTAACGCATTAATAACATCTTCATACCATTCCTCTCTCTAGTGAGGTTCAAGATTACCTCAACATAGGTGTGGTTGGTACAACTTAAACTCATGAAGTGCACTCAACCAAAAATGAAAAATCATCTTTTCCAACATATATATTCCACTACTCAATAAGTAGAGTGGTCTCATCTTAGGATGCATTATTGGGACTTCTTATTTCAATATGGGAGATTATCTTATACCTATTAATCCAGTGGGGATATCTCATGATTAATAATCAATATATCATCCAAATCATTTAATTTTTCATCAACAATTCACTTGATCATTTCAATTAAAATTCCACATCCTTACCTATGGATTGTGACTAGGTAGATACAAGTAAACATCTTTAATATTACATGATATACCATGGTCATAAATTTATATATATGGTGATGACTCAATAAGTACATAATAATGAGAAACTAATACCTATATCAATAATGCAGAATTTTAATTTATCCAAATGATATATTTCATGGGATATTAGTTAACAAAAATGAAATAATTGTCATAGTGAAGGGGTTAATATATCTAGATTTTTATAATTGGTCCCTAGAATTGAAAAAATGGAAAAAAAATTGTAACCAATAAGAATTATTAAAAATATAATCCCAAGGAAACCTAATACCAAACCCTATTATTAGAAATGAAAACTATGATAACACGATAACATGACATGGGCCACTAAGACCCACATATTCTTGAATTGATCTATGTGTTCCACCATAAACATTCCATTAATATTAAAGGGTTGGTGATAATCACCAAGTGTTCATATGATATATGATTGGGGGCCTTATTCTAATGTACATGTACACAATTTATATGTCTAGAAAGGATAAAATTATTGTTTTATATATAACAAAAACAAATTGAAGTATATGATGTGTGTGACAACCTATAATATATATAAATGAATAATAGTGCATAAAACATAATGTTAAGTGGATAACTGTGTGCCCATAAAATAAAAATGGTTATATAACCTATTGAAATTAAGGAAATGGATCAATATAATGATATAAACACATATATGAATTTAATTTGTTACTATCACCTATGGGTAAAAATAATCTACCTCTCTACCATTGTTATGTCCACTGAGGTAACTGCTGATCTATCAAACATATTTATAAGTCATTAAATGTGTATGGGATAAAACCATATATGGGTGATTATACACATACCTAGTAGGATTCCTATCAAAAAGAAATTCAAAAAGGGTTAAATAGCTTAGAACCAAATATGTAAGGATAACTCACTCATTATAGGAGAGCATAAAGGATATTGAAAGAAACCCTGATATTTATATTGATAGTGAAATCTAGAGGCAAATCCACACTATTCAATGTCACATGTATTAAATGACATTGATCATTTGTTAAAACCTAAGAATCCAAGATATCTATATTATCTGAACCCATTCCATCTAAATTAATATAGTGGTAGAACCATTACACTCTAAAATAACATTTGCTTAGGGGAGTAATAAACCCTTAATAGAGGATATGAAAATATTCAAAGACGTTTATCTATTGAGGGAGTTCATAAATCTATAAATAGTGGACCCACATGTAACATCACTCCCGTAAACCATTGGATTCGGATGAGGTGGGTGGTGTGATGTTATTAGGCCTTAGGTGACATCACCAAGACACTAGATGATGGAAATAAATGCCCAAAAAATTATAAAAATTATGGGAAGATTTTCCATTTCAAAATAAAACAATCAAACCAATACAATTATAACCAAATAACTTATATATGATGTATCGGTACAAAATAAAACAAATTGGAAGTTAAAAAATCCAAACTATATCAGAGTACAATGTGGAAACCAATACCAACAAAACCTAATAATATGAAATTCATCAAATCAACAAATCCCAAACTTCTCCATGCACTATATAGGGATTAATAGTCCAAGGTATTAATAAGAATCACTAAATAATTTAGATACCTTTCCATAACCTATGTTTGGATAGATAGTAGCTAAAAATGCAACAATATTCCCAAGCATGGGGGGGTATAAAAATCAATAGGATTTCCCAAAATGACTTCCATAATCAAGAAACATGGATAAAACATGTTAGATCATTTATATAAAATAGTTTAAAATTTATTACCCCAGTTTATAAAAATTATTTAAAAATATTTAAAAACAAAACCGTTTTAATGGAAACATCCAAAAAAGTATCAAAAACCATTTTCATAAATATATTTTACATACCCACTCTATAATGTCACACACACCCAAGAATTCATGCATGGGTGACTATTCCATACTCATGAGTGTTTTCTCATATATTTGAAAAGTCGTCATAGGGTAACGAAATCTCAACTACCCTAATGGTACACACCTCTTAGATAGGGTCATTTCGTTGTACCCCAATGCTAGATACCCCTTATCAAAGTTCAAGTAAATGAAATGAATTCATGGAAACATTGTATTCAAACAACCCGTTACATACAATTTCAATAAAACATTCCATTTATTGAAAAAATTTACATATAAATTTTTCTGGATATAAATCAGACCCATAATTTAAAATTAATAATATAAAACAATTCAAGAGAGATCCTGACTGAATCATCTAATTTAGTTTATTTCACAAAAAACTATAGTGAAGATGTTTCCCACAAAACCACACATCGAGTTTCACAAACTATTAAATCAATTTTAAATCAAGCCTTATTGGTTAAGAGGAGTTAGGATTGACTCCACATAAATCATTTCCATTAGTGAAAACAAAGAATAAAAATATCCAAAACTCGGCCATGAAACATTTAAAAACATTATTAGATCATTCTCATATCCATTAAAAACTAATAATAAATAATCATGATTGTATTTACCTAATGTTGATCTATCCCAAATAGATTCTATCTGTTATTCTAAGAGAGGTAAGAAGAATAAATCTATGGAAAACCCAATAAGGATCACTTATCCATGAAACTAGATATCCAAGAGGCTTTAAATCACCTCTTGATCACTACCAGATCTGAATGATTGGTCTCTATTTCATAGGGATGATGAAGAAGACAATATATGTCCTATTTATGTGAAAAAATATAATCTTAGGGGGTAAATTCAATAAAATCCACAAAATCCTTACCTAATTTTTAATGGTTCAAGTTTTGGAATCATGGTAAGGAAATACATACATTATCCAAGTGCATGCCACTACCTCCAGAATCCCCTCACATGTGCAGCTTCCTTGCCTTGGTTACACACAACACTTCCCTGAGCTAGTCAGTCACATGACCTCAGGCACTCCTTCCCATATGCCAGAGTATTCTAAATAGTAGTGAGGCTCTGATATATCAATCATGGGGTTATTTTTTCCTCTATTATCAGAGTAAATACACCAATATAAAATAATAAAATTATAATTAAATAGAATGTACTCATATTATGAAATAATCAATATCACATGATGTCCAAAATTGTAATTATATTATCAAAACTATATATGATAATATTCTATGAAAAATTATTTATGAAATACCTAAAATGAATCCCAAAATATAGACACTGATGAATCCCCCATGCAGGTCCCAATTCACGTATATTTCCTTCATACATGCTCCATCCAATATAATCCATTTACCATAGGTCTATTTCCCTTAACCATTCTAGAAAACACAATGTTTATTCGTGTACCGAAAATAATGCTCGTGTATTGTGTGAGTACAAATATCTAGTCCACCAAAGAAAACATCTAAAATATTATCTCGTCGAAGATTAGTGTATTTATTTGTATAAATAAAATAATTACAATTCATAAGTAAATAGTTTTCACATTTTTAATTAATCTTTATTTATCCAAAAAAACCCCTAGGTTCTTATAGACAATTTTACATTGATACCTACTTCATGTCACACTACAGTGTGAAGTATTAATGAGGGATACCATATCTCAAATTTCAATTTTTACCCTTATTTAATTAATATATTAATGTTTGTATTACCATTCATAAATAATACAATATAATTAATGTGATCCCATTTTATAACTCACAACTAAATGACCAAGTTATCATTTATACATTACAGATTACAATGAACATGTTTTCTTTATTTTTTTCACAACTAAATAACCTTGATACCATGAATAACTTATATAATATAATATCCATATTCCAATTATTTCTTTCACGACTAAATGAACTTTTCACCATTCATATCTTTCACATTATAATCACCTTGTCACATTTATTATTTCACAACTAAATGACCATGTTATCATTCATAATAATCAATTAACTCAATAATTATTTATCATCATCAATTCCATTACTAATTCAAAAATTACGTGCACACTAAAATTCAATTAGTTAACAGAACAATTATCTACTCACATAAACCCCGTAATTAATTCAAAAATTAATTAGTTACGTCAAACCCATTAATTAATTCATTAATTAATTTATCAATATCCAAAACACTATATCCCATAATTAATTACACAATTAATTATTTTAATTCTCAATCTCAATACATCATACTTAATTCAACATTTAATTTTCTCAAATCCACGATCTCTATATCTCATCATTAATTCTAAAATTAATTATCTTGAATCTAGTGTTCAAACAAATCCCAGTGTTTCATATCATAAATTAATTAATTAACCAAATTAATTAATACAATCAATAACACAATTTATAAATATATAATAGTTATCATATAATTAAATTAAAAATAATTTTAATACAAACTTTGGCATTTGAACTATGGACCACCTATGTCAATTCATTGTAGAGAGACCACCCAATAAAAATCCCCAAAACATGGGTGGCCCAACAATGTAGAATGAGATTTGGATCGAAAACCCTAAATCATAATTAATATACAATGATTTACTAAATCTAGGCATATATATACAATCCTAGATCAAGATCCAAGAAAATATATTTATAAGTAATCAAAACTGGATGAAAACCCACTTTTCTAGACTATAGGAGAATGAAATTGGAATGGGAAAACCAAGAGGGATTAGATCCTCTTACTAAGAGGGTTATATATACTTATATCCAGGATTTGAATCACTATGCATGGGGGTTATGAGGGCTTGTAATTTGTTTGAGAGGATTGGAAACTGTGAAAGAGGCATTATGGGTCAAATTGGTGATTATATTGAGTTAATATGGGGGTTAAAAAATTATAACACATTTTTTGGGTTACGTTAGTCCCCAATAATGGTTTGATGGGAAGGGGAACACAATTTACCCTTTAAAGTTCCTAATTGTGCACTACATGGGGGGGGGGGTTCACAGTTACTCATAAGAGTGTGCATGGTATGAAAAATCATGAACCGACTGTGAAAATTCCCACTATCCTGGGATACAGGATTTTTTGGTATGGCATGTAAGATTTGTACAAAACATGAACCAATCTTGATCTATCCCATTTTTTCCAAAATTTCCAAATGTCTCCCATTGAACCCCATGGTTTAACCCAACCAAAAAGTACTCAACACAAGAAATAAAGGTTCTAAAATACGAGCATGAATTATATCTGAGAAATACAGGGGTTTCATAGTATCCCAACCATAAAATAGCACATCCTCAAGCTAAACTCCCAAAAATATATACGATTCATAATAAAAAATATAGGTACAATGAGCCCCCATATCAACCTCCCTTACCCATTTTCTTCTTGAGCATATCCATGTTCCCATAATACATGAACAATTAGTAAAATATTTCCTTGCAACACATTCTCACTATGATCTAAGACACGTATCTGATGCCACTCAATGGATTCATATATCTGAAGTTCAACATCATCTCTATCTATCAAATGATAAGGGTTAGGGTGATATCGATATAGTTTTGAAACATGGGAAACAACATGAATAACATTTTATTTCAAAGGAAGGGCTAATTGGCATGCCACCGGCCCGATTCTCTCTGCAGCCTCAAATGATCCACCGAACCTAATCACCAACATGCCTTGTTTTCATATGCTATGGTGACCTAACCTAGGATACACACAAAGGAATACATGATAACCATTTTTAACCATGAGGGGTCATCAAAATAAATTTACATATGATTTATGACTACTCTAAGATATATCCATATGTTTCCACATCAGTTGTACCTATTCCAAAATCTCCTACAAACGAATCGATCTCAACAACTCAAACTCACTTGCCTCCATCTAGAATAGGGGTGATCTACATGCCCTAACATAAATATCCTCATATTATGTGATATAAATAGTTTCATGATAACATTTATTATAGGGTAAATCCGTTTGTGTTAGTTGATTCTGCCAATACCCACAAAATCCTAGAAAATAGGCTCGCATCATATCCTTAAGAACCATTATTGTACGCTCATAATGCCCAACATTTTGTGGGTAGAAATCTATACTCAAAAAAACATGTGTACCAATAACCATCTATAATACCTGATTGAAATATAAATTAAAACCTGAGTCATTGTCTAAAACAATAGTTTTGGGAACCCCATGAAAACAAACTATCACCGAAACATACAGTTCTCACAACATCCCCACTGAGAAATTCTCTTGTATAGGGAAAAAATGTGATACCTTTGTCAGTCTATCCATGAAAACATAGAGTGCTTAATTCATCCAAGGTGTCCTCTAAAGACCTATCATATTGTCCTTGATAACATTATCCCACATCCATTCCTAAATGGTCAATGGTTGTAATAAACCTCCAGGGAATTCATGCTTAACCATCACCTATTGATAGGTGTAGTATTGTGTTACGAACCCTTATAAATCTTTTTCTTGTATGGACAGTCAAGTTGTTGTCATAGGTCATAGTACATTTTAATTACACGTAGATGTACCTCCCATATAGATTTATGAAACACATAAATCAGCTCCTCCTTCATGCTCATAGGCTCAAAAACCAAATTTCTTATGTGGACGATCTTGTCCTCATCTATCATCAAATTTGAAGGTATATCCCCACCTTCAGGGATTTTCCTCAAGTTCATACACTCCAAATACTCGTATTGTTTGTCCCAAATCCATTTAAAATGATTATATTCCACTAAAACTGATACTCTTATCATCTTCTCCTAACTCTCCGGAATGAAAACATGCATCTTAGTCTGTAATGACTTCATATTCAACTCAACACAAGAATCTTGAACCGCCTAAGGATTACTATTCCTTGTCAAAGAATCAACAACATAGTTCCCATTTTTGGGCATGTATAATAGCTCAAAATCCATTGATTTCATATACTCAACCCATATCTAATACTGGTGAATTAAGTCTCATAGAAAAAATATGTACTTTAGTCTATTTTGATGAGTATACATAGTAATATTTTATCCAGACCTAAAATGGTACCAACACATTAAAGGAAAATACCAATGTAGCCAACTCAAAATCGTGAGTAAGGTAAATCTTTTCATGTGCACAAACCTTACAAGACCCATAGTATAGAAAATGATATCCTTTCTTCAAAAAAACACTATTTCCAATCTTAAAATCATCACAAAAAACATGTACTCCCCACGAGACTATGGTGGGATCAATTTACGGGCCAATGTAAAGTAATTCTTCAGCTCCTTGAGGACATTATCACATGATTATGACCATTAAAACTTTATCACCATCTTGTTCATGCACACAAGGGGCACTGAAATGGGAAATTTTCAAGATGAAGCTCTTTTGATATCCATCTAATCCTGGAGAGCTATGAATATCATACCTATTCTTGGGCTGCTCCAAATAAACAGTTTTTTGATATTTATCTTGATCTACTAACACTTATTCCTCATAGATGATGTGACCTAATAATTCTACCTAATCGATTCAAAGATGAAACATAGAATGATTTCGGTTTAGATGATAATCAATCGGTGTACTCATGATGCTTTCAAGGTATTGGGAATGATCTTCATGAGTCTTGTAGAACACCATAATGTCATCCACAAAAACCACCACAAACTGTTCTAGTAATAAATGGATTATACTATTCATCAAGTCCATAAAAACAGGTGTGTTTTTTTAACCCAAATGTAATTATGAAAATCTTATATTAGCTATAACTACATCATAAAGTTGTCTACAGTATACAAAAAGTCTGAACTCTCAGTTTATGATACCCCAATATCATGTCAGTCATTGAGAATTCAAAATCTCTTCTCAATTATTCAAAGTGATCTTCGATACATGGGAGAAGATACAAATTATTCACAGTCATCCGATTAAAATTATGGTAATCAACACACAAGAATAGAGTCTCATTAGACGTCTTGGTAAACAACATTGATGAACCCCAAGGTGACATACTCATATAGATAAATCCCTTATCCCCCAACTCCTCTAGTTATGTCTATAGCTCTTCATGATCAGTATGTTCCATTCTATATGGTGGAGTAAAAGATGACACATCCACCCAAATGGGATCCATGGTGAATTTCACACCTATCTTCATTGGAATCCTTGAGAAATATTCAGGAAATGAATCCTAATACTTTTCCACTAAGGGTGGAAAGAAATATTACATTACACATACATCATCCAATAATAGACTAGAAACATAGGAAGTGAGATCCTCTTGTTGATGGGTAATTGTACCTTCATGGCCTTCCTGGATATCCCACAATCTATCTTTAATATACTTGTCACCATTAGGGGACATAATGGTCACTCTAATCTGAAAAAAAAAATCTTTTTTGGATCAATTTTATACTAACTAGTCCATACCGATAATTTGGTCGAATCCTAACATATCAAGGATATAAAGATCCCATAGAAATCAATAGTCCTCGACCTCATGAGAAAATCCCTTGCACAAGAAAATGAATCACGACCACACTCCCATAGGTGTTAGTATTGTCAAATCCCACTAACTATCTCCACCATGAGGCTTGTAACGTCCCGAGTCCGGAGCCCTTCCACTGGTGCCCCGTACCCGGTTCTCCACATGACCTCAAGTGCATTTTCCCAAATGCCAGAGGCTGCCGACTAGTAGCGAGGGCCTTGGTGAGTCTATGGGGAAACTATGCCCTCATTCGGTAAGGTATACAAGGTATGAAAACAACAATAAATAGCGGAAGCAGCAAATGACATGCATAATAATAGAAACCAAACAACGGAAGTAATGTAGATATATAACTCTGATGAAAATGATGCAGCAAGTACAAGTTTCTAAGGAAAACAGAAAACACAACAACATGCTGAAATACAACGGAAACCAAGTGCAAACGAAAAAAAAATAATCTCCACATCATCGTGAGCCACGGCTCGGTCCCATGATCCCCAGCTCCTGATGCAGTAATGACCCTCAAGTAGAAGGTTGCTTACCCTTATCTATACATGCAGCAACATAGTCTGCTTAGGCCCAAAAGCATGGCCCAAACAGGGTGTGAGATACAATCCCAGTAGGAAATCACCCAAATATTTGTGCCTAACATTCAATGAATACATGGCAGTAATAAAACAAGAAGCAGTAAACGGAAAAGCACAAGAAGCTACAAACCACAGTTCTAACAAGTAAAGCACACAAGTAAGCAGTAAACAACAAGAAGAAACCAGGTAACCCTCTGGGTATCTCTCACAGTCTAACCCCTATGGTTCAACCTCTAAGTACTACCAACCCTCTGGGAGGCACACATGGTCTCACCGCTCTGGTTCAGCTACGTAAGTAAGCAGACTCACTTGGGAAGCACTCACTGTCAATTCCCCCTATAGTCTCGTATCGTTCTAAAGGCTCTCTGGGGAATCACTCAATGTCAATTCCCCCTATGGCCCACTTCATGGTTCTACAGTCTCTCTGGGGAAGCACTCAACATCAATTCCCCCTGTGGTCTCGCACCGTAATTAAAAGACACTCTGGAGAATCCCTTCTGTCAATTCTTCCTTTGGTCTACTACTCTAGGTCCTCACAGTCCTGAGTATAACTAAACATGCTCAACACGCATATATCGTCCAAGTAATCCAAAAAACTACTTGGCTAACAACTAAGTCTCAACATCAATAGTAAAACAACAGATACACTATACTACAACTAGGCATGGCAACTGGAAAAATGCCAAACAGGCAGAACAAACATGGAAAAGCAATCTGAGCAGAAACAAATTACTCTAATCATAAGAAATAACCTCTACTAAAGCAAACAAGAAAAGCAGGAAAGCAACAATGGAAAAACAGGAAACAGACAATACCCCATTCAAGGGTATTGGTGGAAATTGCACAAAATATTCATCAACTTTATACGGAAAGGCACAAACCACCTACCTCGATCCGAGGAGATCGATATCCATGAACCTCGAAGATAGATTCCTCTTAGAATAATGTAGATCTAAAAAAACGCACAAATGGTTCATCCCACGATAACATGGAAATGGGCAGGAATCATGAAACAAGGCTAAAGCAAAATGAAGAACTCACCACTGCGATTCCAACACAACTGACTGTGCTCGAATCGGAGAACGGACGGCGAGGCAGGACTCCGTCGAAAATCCAGCCGTATGGTCACTCTCGGATAGACAAAAACTGGAGAAGAAGATGGAAATTGGGGTTAGGCACGACCCCAGTCCATTTAATGAAAAAAAAGAAAGTACACAGCGTGTACTTCTAGAGTACACAGCGTGTACTTCAATTTTTCCGTACTCCAAAATAATCAGCCTCCACCTCAGCCTTACACACCGTGTGTGTGGCCTGGACACGGCCATCACATAGCTTCGAGCTGGAACAGAGTACACGACGTGTACTCAAAAAGTACACGGCGTGTAGTTTTGAAATTTCCAGAAAATTTATTTTCCTTAAAAACTCCAAAAAAAGGAAAACATACCTGAATGAAGATCCGAGTTCTTACAAACATCCCCCCTTAAATAAATTCGTCCCCGAATTTCCCTAACAAGATGGAGAAGAAGAATCCACGAACAGCTCCAGCCACTGCGATCGTACATCAGCCTCCCTCTCCCAGGTCTCGTTCTGTACTCGGTCGTGCTGCCATTGCAAATGTACCAGAGGAATAGACCGCCCGCGGAGAACCTTTGTACTGCTATCGAAAATCCGGATAGGATGCTCCTCGAACGACACATCTGCTTCATGCATGACATCCTTGGGATGAAAGACGTGAGATGGGTCTGAAAAGTAACGTCAGAGTTGAGAGATGTGGAAGACTTCGTGCATGGCCTGATACCTCTGTGGTAGCTGCAACCGATAGGCGACCGGCCCCACTCTCTCCAAGACCTCAAAGGGCCCGAGGTATCGCGGTGAAAGCTTACCCTGTCTCTGAATCCTTTTGTGTCCCAACCTCAGTGCGACACGTAGGAAAACATGATCACCGTCCTCGAACTCCAGAGGTCGTCTCCGCTGAGCAGCATAAGACTTCTGTCGAGATTGCGCTATAGCCATCCTCTTCCGAATCAGCTCTATCTGCTCTGAAGTCTTCTAAACAAGATGATGTCCCAGCTAAGCTGCCTCTCCTGCCTTCAGCCAGCATAAGGGTGATCAGCATGGCCTACCATACAAAGACTCGTATGGTGCCATCTGAATGGTATCTTGGAAACTATTGTTGTAGGAGAACTCCACCAGAGGAGTATTCTTTTTCCAAGAACTTCCAAAGTCAAGGATGCAAGCTTAGAGCATATCCTCAAGCACCTGGATCATGCGCTCGGAATGGAAATCAGTCTGGGGATGGTATGCTATACTCAAAAGTACCTTTGTACCCAAGGCCTTATGAAATCCCTGCCAGAACCTAGAGGTAAAGCACGCATCTCTATCTGAAACAATAGAGCATGGAACTCCATGCAGACGAATGATCTCTCTGATGTAAAGTCATCCCAGATCATCGACGCTGATGGTCTCCTTGATCGGTATGAAATGGGAAACCTTTGTAATCCTATCGACGACAACCCAAATAGCATCGTTCCCTCGCGGTGACCTCGGTAACCCAGTCACGAAGTCCATCGCAACAACGTTCCACTTCCACTCTGGAATGGGTAACTACTGTAAAAGGCATGCTAGTCGTTGATGCTCTACTTTCACCTGCTGACAAGTAGAACATCTCATGACAAAACCAGCAACATCCTTCTTCATACCTGGACACCAGTATTGGAAATGAAGATCCTGATACATCTAGGTGATGCCAGGATGAACTGCCCAAACTGAGGAATGGAAATCCCACATCAGCTCCTCGTGTATGTCTGGTGGCACCCATACGCATCCTTGGAAATGCAAGATCTCATCCTCGCCCACTGTCCATCCAAGAAGAGGGTCCCTTCCAGACACACTCTCCCATAGGACTAATCCTTCCGAGTCTGATAGTTGCCTCATCCATACTCGATCAAGTAGCGTGGAGGTAATAGCTACAGAAGATAGAAAGGTCTGTCCATGTCTTTCATGCTCCTCCAGATGCATCTCAGAGAACATAGCCATTTGCTTCCACTCACTGCTAGCCTCCTGAAGTGCCTAAATCTGATTCTTCCTGCTCAACGCATCAGCCACAGCATTTCCCTTTCCCAGCGTATAGGCAAGATCTAAGTCAAAAGACTGTAGATACTCAACCCACCTGTGCTGCCTCAGATTCAGATCACACTGATTGAAGATATACTTGAGACTCTTGTGGTCAGTGAAGACCACAAAGTGCTCTCCCATAATATAGTGTCTCCAACAGCACAAGGCATGAACAACAACTGCCAACTCCAGATCGTGTGTAGGGTAGTTCCTCTCATGTGGCCTCAACTGCTGAGACCCATAAGCAACGACTCTATCTCCCTGCATAAGCACAACTCTCAGCCTAATACCCGAAGCATCACAGTAAACAGTGTAGTTCTTGCCTGGCTCTTGCAAGACTAGTATCGGTGCTGGCGTCAACCTCTCTTTTAGCTCCTGAAAGGCCGACTCACAAGAATCTGACCATAAGAACTTCACCCCCTTCTTGGTCAGACCTATCAATGGTTCTTATAGACGAGAAAAGTCCCGAATGAATCATTTGTAGTATCCAGCCAGCCCTAGGAAGCTCTGTACCTCAAAACGTTCTTCGGCTGCTCCCAGGAAACTACAACTCTCACTTTCTTTGGGTCCACAGATACTCCTGCCTCTGAGATGACGTAACCCAAGAAGTGAATCTGATCCATCCAGAAATGGAACTTTAAGAGTTTAGAATAAAGCCGATGCTCTCACAGTGTACTCAGAACGATATCAAGATGGGTGCCATGGTCGTGTCGACTGTGAGAGTAAACCAAGATATTGTCCACGAAGACCACGACAAAAGAATCCAAGTAAGGATGGAACACTCGGTTCATCAGCGCCATGAAAACTGAAGGTGCGTTCATGAGTCTGAAAGTCATGAATGTATACTCGTAAAGACTGTACCTACTCTTGAAGGCTATCAGAGGTATATCTGATGTTCTAACGCATAACTGATGATAACCGGACCTCAAGCCAATCTTCGAGAACACCCGGGCTCCTCGAAGCTAATCGAAAAGGTCATCAATCCTCGGCAAAGGATATCGGTTCTTGACTATCAACTGGTTCAGCTTCCGATAATCCACACAAAGCCGAAGGGTACCATCTGCCTTCTTTGCAAACAAAACAGGCGAACCCCAAGGAGAAGTACTGGGTCAGATGAAACGATTAGTCTGTAACTCTTCCAACTGCTTCTTGAGCTCTTGTAACTTAGGTGTGGCCATCCTATAGTGAGAAATGGACACTGGTTCCGCTCCTGGCACAATATCAACAGAGAAGTCTAACTCACGCTCCGGAGGCAAACCCGAAAATTCCTCTGTAAAGACATCCCTGAAGTGATACACCACTAGAGGGAAGTCCAACTATGGAGTCCCCTGATCATCTAGGTAAAGGATAGCAATCTCGAATGTCACCCCTCCTAGCCCAAGATGCTCAAGTCCTGCCCGACTCACCCGAACGTCCCATTCGCCTCTATGTAGAAAAGATTCACCCTCTGGGGAGACGAAACTCACTCTACAGCGATAGCAGTCGATGACTGCCTAGAAGGTAATCAACTAGTCCATGCCAAGGATGAAATCATAGCCTGTCATATCTAAGACATAGAGATCCCATAAAAAGCGATACCCTGCAATCTCGAGAGGGCACTCTCTACACTGACGTACACTAGATGACCTCATTCCCAAAGGTGTGTCTAGTTTCAACGAGTCGGAAAATGAAAAGATGCATAGTCAAAATATCTCCACAACAGAAACAGATATAAATCTATGTGTAGCACCAGTATCGAAAGGGCTGAAGATAAAACAGAGGCTACTAAAATTGTACCTCGAACAGTAGAAGGGTCGGGATCCTACTCATGATAAGTCTGCTCCAAGGTGAAAAAACTGGCCCATGCCGCGGACCTTCGTCCTTGGCTAACCACTCTGAGCTGAACCTCCCTGCTGGTGCTGAGGAACTGGTGGATGACTGTCACAGCCTCGACCCCCACCTCAGCCCAAACAGCTGGAAGAACTCATGTTCCCTGACTGGTGAGAGACTGGTGGGGCTGCTCCTGAACAAGATTCATGGAAGAACCCTGATCACCTGCTGCTGGTGAGAAAACCTAGATGAAACGCTAAAGGTGACCAATCTTTCCACATGATTGGCACTCCATGGGGTCTCTCTGGCACTGCGGCCTCGTGTTCCATGTCCGGCCACACTGGTAGCATGTCACCTGGCTACCTGATGATGCATCTCGCTTCCTCGCATCACCGCGTGTAGGCTCCCTACGGCGCTTCTTGATGTCATCTGAAGGGAAGCTAGATCTGGAAGCAGAACCACCCTGACTCGCATCTCTAGAATCTCTCAGATTGTGTTCCGCAGTCAGTGCCTGGTTGATGATGGAAGTAATGGATGTCAGCTGGAAGATGTTCACCTACGAGCGAATCTCCTGCCTGATTCCATTCTAAAACGTCCTCGGCATGAACACCCCACTCCCATCCCAATGGGGTGTAAAATTATGTAGCTCAGTCAAACGAGAGGAATACTCCATGATAGATAGAGTACTCTTCTCTAAGCTCATGAACTCCTGGGCTCGATCGGCCCTCAGGGTCTCCGGGTAGAAGTAGTCACAGAACACACGCTAGAACTCCTCCCAGGCAATAGCCTGCTACTGACCCGCCAGTGAGATCACGTCCCACCACCTTTTGGTGGAGTCTCGGAGCATGTAGGTGGCGAGTATGACCCGCCTCTCTAGAGGCATCTCCATATGCTCGAATATAGTCATCATGGCTTCCAGCCAGGACACTACAGCATGAGGTCCTCCCTCCCCTAAGAATGTGGGATGATGTTGCTGCTGAAATACACGCATCAAGTTTTCCATAAACGAGGTAGGAGGCAGTGCTCCCTAGAAGGCCTACATTGTCCCCATGAAACCCTCCCTGAACTTTGCATCAGCGCCTGCAACTGGTACAACAACTGGTGCCAAGGCTGGCTCGGCTGGGGGATCGATAGGAAGTCCCAGATCAGCCCTGTCTGGCGTCTGATTACTACCTGACGACAGACGTACGATCGGAGGACGTCTCGAAGGCATTGCTCTAAAAGATCAAAAGCACACCTAGGATCAGGAAAACAAGGACAAGGAACACAAGAGTACAAAATGGGAATAGGGGAAGAGAAACACACGATATTGAAAAACACGACTACACGGCGTGTATAAAACTACACGGCATGTCTTCCTCAACAACTGACATGGGCGTGTACTCCTTCCGTAAAAAATGTGTACACTTCAAACTACACAGTGTGTTTACCCCCACACACTATGTGTACTTGAAAACTATTCCCCTTCCCGAGTCGCCTTACATGGCTAACCCACACGGTCCGACTCAACTAGATACTACACGGCGTGTTCGAAACAAACACAACATGCAGTAGGAAAGGCTTCGGCGGTCCGTGTGGTTGAGTACTCGGACGTCTACATGGATGGACCTTACACGGCGTGATTCAAACAAGCACGGTGTGCATAGGCAAAGGTGACACCGTTCCATTTTGTTCGTGACACGGCCAAGTACCTGGGCAAGACTACACAGCGTGTTCCGAACAAACACGGCGTGTGGAAAATAAGGTCACGCCAGCCCGTGTTGTTCGTGACATGACAGGGTACTCGGCTCCAAACTCACACGTCATGTACCAATGGTACACAGTGTGTTCCTGAAGTTACTCCCATGACACTGTTTTTTGCTCACGCTGTCAGTGACACGGCCTAAAAACTACACGGCGTGTATCTAAAAAGTACACGCCATGTATTCTGGGTTTTTCTGGGCAGTAGCTCAGAAACTGCGCAGAATTCCAGAAACACAAAAAAAAACAAGGGAAAAGATGCCAAATTCCGATCCGTGAGGGCCCATAACACCTCCAAAACCAAAACATGGAGTTCATTTTAAGCATGGAACAAAACAACAGTTTTCTAACACAAAATCAGAGAACCTATCAAGCATTTATCACAACAGCATACATAATCTACAGAGAGCCTATTACAACAGCATGCAATCGCTAATTCACCCTAGATGGCATGGAAAAAATGCATGAAATGTGATTTCTACAAGTGTCTATATGATGCATGAGATGGAATACCCTCATCTCATTGGGTTGTGACAGAAATAGAATTAAAATATCAAAACAATAACTGCACAAGTCATATGAATCACTCTAGGTGAAAACATACCAAGCTTAGAATCTCAAAACAAGAAAACTGTAATTAACGAGGTAGTATGACTTTTCCCTATACACGGGTTAGCTACTCCCGAACACAGCTTAATGCCAAGTACCGAATCCATCCTATCCCTGGATAAGGTCTCCAAACAGTTTGACAAGAGAAAATAACTCCTCTGAAACCACTTTGTAACATCCCGAGTCCGGATCCCTTCCACTGGTGCCCCGTACCCAGTTCTCCACATGACCTCAAGCATGTTTCCCCAAACTGCAGAGGCTCCTGACTAGCAGCGAGGGCCTTGGTGAGTCGGTGGGGAAACTATTCCCTCATTCGGTATGGTATACAAGGTATGAAAACAACAATAAACAGTGGAAGCAGCAAATGACATGCATAACAACAGAAACCAAACAATGGAAGCAATGTAGATATATAACTATGATGAAAATGATTCAGCAGGAACAAGTATCTACAGAAAACAGCAAACACAACAACGTGCTGAAATATAACTGAAACCAAGTGCAAAAGAAAAACAAAATAATCTCCTCAGCATCGTGAGACACAGCTCGGTCCCATGCTCCCCAGCTCCTGATGCAGTCAAGATCCTGAAGTAGAAGGGCGCTTTCCCTTATCTATACCTGCAGCAACATAGTCTGCTTGGGCCCAAAATAATGGCCCAAATAGGATGTGAGATACAATCCCAATAGCCAATCACCCAAATATTTGTGCCTAACAGTCAATGAATACATGGCAGTAATAGAACAAGAAGATGTAAATGGAAAAGCACATGCAGCTACAAACCACAGTTCTAACAAGTAAAGCACACAAGTAAGCAGTCAGCAACAAGAAGAAAACATGTAACCCTCTGGGTAGCTCTCATAGTCTAACCCCTATGGTTCAACCTCTAAGGACTAGAAACCCTTTGTGAGGCACACACAGTCTCACCCCTCTGGTTCAGCTAAGTAAGTAAGCAGACTCTCTGGGGAAGCACTCACCGTCAATTCCCCCTATAGTTTCGTATCGTGCGAAAGGCTCTCTGGGGAAGCACTCAACTTCAATTCCCCATGTGGTCTCGCATCGTAATTAAAAGACACTCTGGAGAAGCCCTTCTGTCAATTCTCCCTTTGGTCTACGACTCTAGGTTCTCATAGTCCTGAGTATAACTAAACATGCTCAGCGCACGTATATCATCCAAGTAAACCTCAAAACTACTTGGCTAATAACTAAGGCTCAACAGAAATAGTAAAACAATAGACCCACTATCCTACAACTAGGCATGGCAACTGGAAAAATGCCAAACAGGCAGAAAAAGCATGGCAAAGCAATCTGAGCACAAAAAAATTACTCTAATCACAAGCAATAACCTCTACTAAAGCAAACAAGAAAAGCCGGAAAGCAACAAGGGATAAACAGGAAACACGCAATACCCCGTGTAATGGTATTGGTGGAAATTGCACAAATTATTCATCAAATTTCTACAGAAAGGCACAAACCACCTACCTCAATCCGAGGAGATCGATATACATGAACCTCGATAACAGATTCATCTTAGAACAATGTACATCTGATAAAATGCACAAAACGTTCATCCCACAATAACTTTGAAACGGGGACTAATCAAGAAACAAGGCTAAAGCAGAAGGAAGAACACACCTCTGCGATTCCAACGCAACTGTCCATGCTCGAATCAGAGAACAGATGGAGAGGCAGGACTCAGTCGAAGATACGGCCGTACGGTTGCTCTCAGACGGTCTAAAACTGGATAAGAAGATGGAAATATGGGTTAGGCACGAACCCAGTCCGTTTAATGAAAAAAATAAAGTACACAGTGTGTACTTCTTGAGTACATGGTAGGTACTTAAATTTTTCTATACTCCGAATTTACCGGCTTCCACCCCAGCCGTACACACCGTGTCTGTGGCCCGGACACGGCCAGCACACGGATTCGAGCCGGAACAGAGTACACGGCGTGTACTCAGAAAGTACACGGCGTGTACATCTGAAATTTCCTGAAAATTTATATTCCTTAAAAACTCCAAAAAAAGGAAAACATACCTGAATGAAGATCCTGGTTCTTACAAGGCTCAAACCATTAACATTTATTTTCAAAATAAAATAATGAGAAGATCCAATATCAAATAAGGAACTACATAGAGAAGAAGCTACATGAATAGTACCTTTCATTTTCTATGGACCATCCTTTCTTTCCCCGTGTCTAGGTTGAATAGCGTCAAATAATCATGCCTTTCTTCCCTGGGATATATTCTGAGTCCCCAAGGCTACACTACTCTAATGATACGAGTGGCCTTTCGCAAAATCACTAATTCCACTTCCACAACCGCCTTGGTCAATAGAACTCCATCTAGAATACTAATATGGTGCAGATGATCCCTTTATTACACTCTGGTTCTTCCCAGCTACACACTAACTACACATCTATCACTAGTTCTTATAGAACATCTGTAGATGTCCCATCTTGCTGCAAGACTGCAAATCTACAGGTTTTTGTGGTCACTATCTCCAAAATTGTCCTAACCTACCACACTGGTGACAGACCAATTGAATATGGAATTGTGAAACAGATCAATCTATTTGGGTACTATGTTTCCCACTTCCCTAACCAATTCTATCACAGCGACACTTATTTACCTATGGAGATTCACCTCTTTATCATATAACTTCAACTAACATTCCATCACTAGAAGCCTCATCTATGTTCCCCTCATATATTTGTGCCTGAAACACCACCCCATCTGTCTTATTTATCTAAAAATGGTTAAACTAGGATTTAATCCTACATTTATGCCATTCATGAAATTTTTTGGTCATAGCTGTCTTTTCAACTGCCAATAATGGAGAAATTCATTGCAATTTTTTAGGCATCGTGTATATTCCATCACATACACACTCCATTAACTCAACCATATAAACTCATATTCTCACTCCTTCCTTAGAATAACTAGATCTATGTGCTCAATGAATATCCACAGGAAGCTTTTCCATAACATAACATCATCTTTCCCAATATGGTCCTATAAATCCCAGCAGCGATTCACTTATTCTTGTAGTACATAAGCATCAAACTTGAACCTCCTCTATACTGGAGCCTCTATGTGTTCAAGTATAGTCTTGATGGACGCAACTCAAAAATTAAATCATTTATTTCACCCTCTCTAGTAAATGTTAGAGGGTGATACAACTGATGCTTCCTCATGAGGTCGAAGATACTATGTATAACACTCCCTGGATCTCATCCAATGAATTTCATAAAGATGGAAAACTTCTCTCAAAACTACTCCCCAACATCCTCGCCTAGAACAATCTATGCCTCAGGTCCAACTATTAGTAAATCATTTATAGCCATGAACTCCAACCATCCTCTCAAAAAACTTCATCAAAAAGGAATATCTCTACAATGACAAACACACACCATAGGAAACATTTCACAACATTAGCTCATTTTTGGGAAATACAATAAGCCACAACATTTTATTTCCCCAATCATAGCCACATGGTCAAAACCATGTTTCTATCACAACCATTATCCATCATGTATTTAATTCATTATTAAAACTTGGAAACACATTCTAATTATCAAATTTCTCATTTAAACACCCAATCATTCTCATTATGAACCATTTTAAAAAAATTCTAAATTTCATGTTAGAAACTATTGGTACCAAATTCTTCTAGAGGCCACAAACAATAAAAATTGAAAAAAATGAAGCCAACCTATGACTCAGTGAAATATTCTGAAAAAATCAATGGATTCATGAACAATATCACAAGGATGCATGCAATATGAAAATGTACATGTAAGAGACTTTTGCGCCCACTATGAAATCAACGGTCAGTAGTTCTCCCCAACCTCTATGAAACAGTCAAGGTAGATGAATTAAAGTGGAGAGGGATAATCCTAAAATGTGAGCCCACAAATAAAAAACCTACAAACCGAATGTGACATAAAATTCCAACCTCCATGTCATAATTCATCCATGCTGCTACCCATAAGTTTTCTCACGGATATGAGGTAATTTCTCATTCTTTGTGGAAAAGATCTGAATGTCAAACCAGTGACCCCCCCACACTCAAGACCACTACAGCCATAATAACATAAAATATGTGGATCAATTAAGGTACATGATCATTCGAGAAATTTAGCATATGGGTTCCAATTTGGGTGGTCCTAGAAGGGGATAACCCTCACCCATTTCATTTTTCCTAAGGAAAGTGCATGAAAATGACCCTTCTTGCACACAACACTTTTTCTTGTGCATGCCCATATTTCACTCATGAAACTATATTTTGTGAGCAAGACCCAATATTGCTCACACACCATCCCTTAATCTCCATGGATTTCCATTACTTTTAAGAACCCTGTTTGATCCCCTCCTATGTACAACACCCACGTATTTCACGCACCTCATCAATGAAGCCCTCTAGGATTGCATGTAGAGATTTCATGGTCCCTCGTGCAGTTTTCATTATTATGTTTCCTAACCTATTTCATTTTTACATAGTTATGCTAATGGCTATTTATTTTTCACATAACTACACTAAAATGGACAACACAATCAAATTTTACTCCACCCCACTCTAGTTAGTCATTTTTGAAGCCTTCCCTTCCCCATGTGTGGGTCGGTATCAGACATGTAAGTCTAATAGGTGAGGGGTTATCCCTCCTCATCCATGTTTTAGGACATTAAACTGCCAAGAACCACCATCCTCCACACATGACCATGAACGGTAGCTTCATCCCACGTAATAAACATGGGGTTCCCTACATAAGTAGTTTTCCATGCACACTCATATCCATTGGCATGATAAATTACACACATTTAATGATATCCTCCCCACAATGAACAAAATATTCCATGTGGGGAAGGGAAGACATCCTTGATTAAGCTTATAGCATTTATTTTGGGAGTTAGTGATCTTGATCCTCCATACCTCCTCTAGACACAAAGACTGGAGTGGAAATCAGAACAGGGGAATATAAGCACCCCATCCCTATCCCTTAGAGAATTTCCACAATGGTATGATTTTATGCATAAGCACCACTCCATACCTCACTGACATATTATTCACAACAATAGCATCGGGTATATTGATTCTTCTTGTTTCTATCAACGACCATGACTCGAATGGGATTATAGTTTATTAGTGACCATGATACCCATATTCTTCCAGGAATCCCTACTTGAGTATCCATTAGTTTTTATAAGGGGTTTCTAAGTGTGTATTCCCAACTCCATAAAACAAACTATGTGTGTTTTGAGCTTTGTATTCTAAAAAATGGCACATAAGAAGCCTCCATGAGGTTCAATCCTAACTAAAGGTAAACCGAGATTCCCCCACCTATTATTATACCTCCATAATATGCCCTCGGTGGTGTCTATATCAGCCTTCACATGGGCCTCCTCATTACGTGTATGCCCCAATACCCCTCTCACAACTAGGTGGACATTGGTCCACAACAAAACTAGATATGTAAGAAACCTCTCTAAAGTTAAATCAATAAACCCTTAATAACCCATCCATTCCATCCATTTTTTCAACTTCATCAATATTCATACTGATTATTAAATCAATTTCCACATCCCTATGGGATCACAACATTCATTGAAAAAACCCCTATGAGTGTGCCCTAGTCATACATTTAATCACCTCACCCTTAACCTGCTGGGATCATGTCATCCATGTGGGGCATCAGAGTTCATAATCCTCATTCATCGGCAATATCATTTCTCCTAGCAGCGTCTGGTGAGAGTCAATGCTTAATCCCTACACAATCTAACCAAGGGTGATCATATTACGACATGCAATCTCAAGGAGTAATCCCCACCTTATACAGTGAAATATGTTAGTTTTGATACCAATATAATATATAGGGTATGTAACCAGCCTCCACATGGTTTAATACCAACAAATATTAAAAAATGGTGTCCACCTCATTTGGGTTAACCTCCTTGGTCCACCCTTAGTGGTATCCAGATCATCCATCATGGTGTGAAACATTCCCTTGATGGGAAACATAACCATTGGGTCTATCCTAATATGGTTTTATAATCGATACACCTAGTAAACCTTCTAGGTGATACCTCCTAGGAAATTACCTACTTGATCTACTTTACAGGTGTTTTGTTCAATCCTCTGTCTCCACAAGATGTTAAACTCGTGACCCTCTATCTTCACTGGATATTAAACATCCAGATAACCATGTTTTAACCTTTGTATTACTAAGGAAAACCTATGAATACATTCCTCTAGAATAAAACACATTGTGATCTCCACAATATTACTTAGGTTATGTTCCCTTTAGAAGCCCTATTGTGAGGAAGAATACATATGTACCAATGTTCTGGCATCCAGACATGCTCAGCGATTCCTAATGTGATTACTCTCTTAAATGAATGATCCCACCCTAAAATAACCCCTTGTATTTTCAAGATATAAGTAAAATTATTAACTATCATCCAAGAATATATGTCACCAGGAACTATTTTCACAAACAAAAACATAATCATTATGGGAGACATAGACTAGGCGATGAATTCTGAAGAGGTATCCATGGAAGTAGGGACCGACATCTCATTATAGGATTCCAATAAGGGAGAATAAAGTAATAAATAAGTGATGACTATTTCCCACCTTTCGAAAGTGGGAATTTGGGGCATCAAAAGCTACACCAACGCAAGACCACACACGATGTGTAGAGGCAAACACACCCCAATAAAAAGTGTCAGAAACAAAAATGGTGAACCTGATGTCAGACTCATTTACTAAATATTGGAATTGGTGGAATTAAATACATAATATGATAATCATAACACCAGATCTAGATATTGGATTCAACTTCCCACTAATAAAATAGTTTTCCTAGTATGGAAGTCCCCAAATATTGGGGCAGTTGGTCTTTGAGAATTATGGTTTGTTGTATTGTTAGTGTCAACATTTCTCACCAACAATATATTATTGAATGATATTTGAGAATGTGGAATTGATTTCATAAAATTTATACTAATGGCTTAATCTTTTTGGTTGGTAGGACACAAGACACATGAAATCAATCGACCACTTCTTGTAGATACAAGGGTAAGATGAACAATAATATGGGAATCCTGAATTATTCCACCTCCGATATAAAATCATTTGTGACCACAACTACTGGGTAATCATACCCCATATCACCCTTGGGGAGCATGTGGTGGATGGTTATTGAAGCACATGTATGGAAGTATGAGAATGAGAGGGTGATTCTCATAAGGGAAATCACCTTTCATGTACTAGATGCTTTTGCAACTCAATGTCACTACCATCCCCAAGGGTTGCATAGGGAGACACTAATACCCACTCCTATATCAATTCAATTCTTGATTTACTCCCCAGAATGATCCTATGACTCACTCCCCTAAAACGATGAGGTAAGCGATATCTGGTTCATCCCACCAATGACAACCACTCATGATATTCCATGGAACACACCCACCAGGCCACATAAATGACACCAACTACCTATACATCAGCTCAATTAATAGGTGGTATATACCCCTACTATGTTGGCCATCATCTAAATTACCTGAATCCAATGTCAGGCATAAGTGCATGAAGACACATGTCAATTTGAATCATCTTCCTGAATTAATTGTCCCATGCCACTCCTCGGTACATTCCTCTAGGTCCCTGTAATTATTGAGAAGTGACTCATCAATTCCCAACTTTAATCAAGGCCTCATCCACCCCATGGGTGGGCTGGGTTGAATCTTTCTATCACCAACACATCCAGCAGTCGTTATGGGTTGACCAATGATGAGGAGATCCAATACATAGGCCTTCCTCATACAATCTACAGCTCGAGTAAAGGTACTCCCCTCTCCAACAATCATGATCACGGAGGTCATACCTATGAAACTAGAGATCATCAATGAATAGGTCTTCCCCAAATAATCAAAAACAAACACAAAGGTCCTCCCCATGTCTAGTTATATAATCACGAAGGTCCTCCTAGTGTGTATGGCCCCTGATATAGAGCTACTCCATATTTCATAGATCATCAATGTTAAGGTCCTCTTCATTCCATTCCTATCTCATGAATTGGTCCTACCCGCTCTAGTAACCATCAAATCAGTGGTCCTCCCCTGTTCATAAAAAACCAACATGGAGTTCCTCCACATGTCTAGTTTGATAAGTATGAAGTTCCTCATCATGATACCACAACCCACTATCATGGTGGTCTTCTTTGTGCCACATGAAACCATCTTTGAGGTCCTCCACATGATCCCACCAAATCCTATGGATGTCCTCCACAAATGTCTAGTAACTAGTATGGAGGTCCTCAACATACTAAATCATACAAACACGGAGTCCCTCACTATGTCCCATTTGACATACACCCATGTACTCCTCGCACCTCATCTCAAGAAATAAATGGTCCTCGCCACTCTCATAACAATCCTAATGAAGGTCATCCCCGCTTTGGTGACAACCAACATAGAGGTCCTCCCCATGTTCTCAACTTCTCCAATGGGGTCCCTCCTTACTCCAGCACAAACCTAAACATTGGTCCCCATCATTATGAAAATTTAACCTGCCTTGAATATCTGAATGAGGGTCAAAGGGAAAACCATCTCCCCCAAAGAAAGACTTCTGACACATCCCAAATCATTATGAAACTAGTCTGGTTTTTTAGTCTTTGTGGTATAATTTGACTTGAAGATGGATCCTACACTATGATCATCTGCATCCATGTATGTGGTAGGAACTTGGAATGTGATGTTTGTCATCATAGAAGGAGAGATACCCCAGATCCATGAATTACTTCACAAATACATGTAACTGGATGAATATTTGACTCCCTTATAGTTTATCTCAATTCAGTGCTTTCTATCATCATCGGTTTCATTCTCCACATTTACAAGAGATCATAGAGTGTTGTTCTGTGGTTTGTTATACCATGAGAACCACTAGATTTTCCATCAAAAGGTTCTTACCTTGCACATGAGGCAGGGGTAAATACACTTTCATGCATGTACATGATGATGTGGTTGTTAGTGCCTTTGGGAGTTGACCCAGTATGTGGCATCCAGTTAGCACTTGTGGGATTTTCCCTACTCAAGATTCTGTAATAATCCGTATCAGGGACTCTTCCATTTCCTCATACACTGTCAATCATATAGTTTTGAAACAAATAATCTGATCCATCTTTGTATTAGATATGATTGTGTGACAATCTAGCCACTTATCAGTGTTTTGAAATGTTTTGGTTGACCTCTACTCCCAACAATGACATTCTAGAGTTAGTCTCCCAATATGCGGTCATGTGTTTCTGCTGATCTATTTGGGAGATGCATTTCTACCTCCATGGAAATCATATGGACTATGAAAAGAGTCAGGAGCATTGTGACGACATCTTCCAGTAGTGATGCATGGTTGTGTTAGTAGTGCTTCCTGTTGCTCAGCACCCTACTTCAACCGGTTATCACCAGACCCATTGTAAATGATGCATTTAGAGCTTCACCATGCTTTGCAGAATTATCAGGGAGGTGACCCCACATGTTCAAATATGTGGATGGGGGTAGTATGATATTATTCACTTTAGTCTCATCTTGTGACAACCCCTACACTTCTGATGATTTCAAGGACATTCCACTAGGTGTAGTCACAATTTCAATGGATGACCTTAATCTGCTAAAGGAGAAGGACACAAGGCCAAGGCTTGATGAAGAGGACACACATCCCGATTTAGCACAATACCATATCAAATCTCATACAGCCATAATTACTTGAAATCAACGGAAGATACTTTTTCATGTAGAGTCGTCTAAACGATTACCCTTCATTCGAGACCCCATCAAGGGTAAAGGATAGACCTAGACCTCTAAGTACTCTAACCCATCTGGTTTAGTGAAGAAGACAGAGGTTCATCCTGCTAAGTCCACATTTCTATAGCATCTTGAAAATTATAAAATAATTGACAAGCTCATCATTGAGAACCTTGTAGAGAAAAAATCAGACTATAGTGATCCCTGATATAATCTTGTCCCTCTTCCATTAGGGCAGCCACATGTCCTCCTTGACCAGTTGCCTCTCGTCAGTCTCGAAAATCCAGTAAATCCTGGTAGGGTAGATATCATAGCCTTTGGAATTTGACATTTATATTTATCATCAAATGATACTGAGTAGTGTGAGAACCCTACTTGAGACCCTGCTCAAGTCCTATAGCACCATAGGTCAGCCCTACAACAGCTCTATCGGATACTCTAGCTACTCCAAAAATCATAGGTCCCACATATCATGTTGATGATCCTACCAACATGATAGTGGTTAGTTATCCCCTCACATACAAGAATCTTGGTCAGGATATTCCGATGGATACTCTCATCACCCATCGTCATTCCCTTGAGATAGGGTTGGGGCAGTCCCACCTTATGGAAGGCCTTATTTAACATGGGTGGAAGACATTAAAGAAGCACTGAATTTTAGGTATTATACCTTATTCCCATTAAATAGAATGGGGAACCCATTTCAGTATCTAAACCACTTTTTCTCAAGGTTTGGACCCATGCTGGGATCCCCACCAGAGAAGGAATCCATGAAGCTCTGGGGTTTCATAAAAAAATTGAAGGTTTTGAAATCATATAGTAGAACTAGTAACCTTTAATTTCTAGCACCGGTTGAAAAAATAATTGTAGGTAGTTCCTCTATCATTTCATCTCCACCATACATAAGACATGTATCTCAAACCTCTTCAAGTAAAAGTCATGACTATATGAGTGAGTTGAAGAATTTATCTCTAGATTGAAGGGACTCTTATATTCACTTGACATGAATATAACTCAATAATAACTATTGACGATGTTCATGGGGAATGTTAAGAATGAATTAGTTCCCTCCCTCATATGTCAAAATTTCCTTGGTGGATTCTGGGATTTCAATAAAATGGTTTAATGCCTAAAAGTCTCGTTACAACAATCTGGACACGCATGACAATTTCCTCCTCCAGATCCTGTAGGATGAGATTCTAAGGTATACCTTTCTACAGTTGCACAAATAGAGGCTCCCAAGCTACTATAATTGTTACAGGAAGAGCCTCATCTACAGCCTCATTGAAGTAATTATCCTCATTCCTAGCCTCAGGCTAAAAATTTCCCTCCATAGTATTAGAAAGTCCCACCCCATCAAGCACCTCCACCTAGGTAAGACAAAAATGATTTATCCCCACATCAGGATTTGGCCCCTCATCATGATTATGCACCCATATTTACCTTCGAAAGTATGAGAAATCAGATATGTATATTCAATGAGGCCCAATTCCTCATCTACTTCTATAGTGCCTTGGATTAGGGATTTATGTTGCATCTAGAATGCTGGAAACCCCATGAGGTTGAGCTCACTGATAACCAATACTACTGTACTTGTTACAAAAGGTCAGGACATAACATCAATAAATGCAATATTTTCAAGGACTGTATTCAAGACTAGGTTGATAACATTATAGTATTATTGGGCCATGCCCAAGTATAGGTGGTGTGTATCTCTATATTACATGACATTGATTGAAAAGGTGAGTCGTAGCGGGTCTCCAGATGAGGGACTGAGATGTATGATGATTGGATAGCCCATAGAGAAGTTTCTCATTCCCATAATATCGTTTTTCTCCATTTGAGTCATCTCAAGCCTCTTGATTCCATCTTTCCCTCTTTAGCTACCACTTCTTCATCCACATCACAGTCCACTTTTTCGGAGAAAATAAGATGCCTATGTTGAAAGGGAAAGCATAGTCCCCCACTAGTGATGAAACCCAATATCACCCATGTATATTTCATGCCTCCAGATATGGTAAATACTCCCTAGAGTCTGTCCATCATTGGAAGACTCCTCTAATGATGAAAATAAGATTTTATCCATGAATACTTTCGAGTTGGTGGATCCCAATATGGTCCATGATAGTGAGTAGTGTCTGGAAGACCCTCCTAATGTCCTAAGATGACACTATCATTGAAGGGCCTACAGTTTTTTAAATCATCTAAATAATTATGATAGTACTTCATTCCATTCCATGCATGCTTCTAAGAACATAAAGTAGGTTCCACATTAGGCCCACCAGACGTAGTTCTCTCTACCCATATCATATAACTCGATTCCACCATGAACCATACCACTCGACTAGGAAGAACCATCACGACCACATCATGATCAGCTTCATCCAACGGTAGCGAGGACTAAGTCATCTAAAAATAAGCTGGTATTAATTTTTATGGTTGAACTTGTGAGAAATATGATATTCCTAGAACTATCTTGAATCCATCTATCTGACCATCAACCCCTTCACAGCGCCTACCAATGATTAACATCCTACTAGAAGAAATGTACAAATAGTAGAGAAGTATGAAGTTCTTAATAACCCTGAACACATTACTACATGAATTGAAATTCATAGGCACTCATCCTATTGTAATAAATGTCTGAATCCCTATTAGAGTTTTTGAAACCCCCCTCCAGTTTGAGATAGAGATAGTGTCCATAGATACTTTCCATACAAAGGATGATGAGAGAGCAGAATTCCAAGACATCATCTCATTATCAGGAGAAGATGATGGATCACCTGTACAGGGAAAAATCATCCCTTGTATATCACTGGACTATTAAATGGTTTGGGGGATTCACCACTGTCTAGTCAACATAGGTTCTGTGAACAATATTATCCTCACCTGCATGATCCACAAGCTAGAAAAGACATAAGTAGATCAGATTCCCTCTAGCCTAAATATTCATGGTTATGATAGGACTGAGCAGTGACTGTGTGGAAGTATCCATTTGAAGACCTATTCTGGTGTCCTAATTTCAAACAATGATTTCATGGTCTTCTCACTAGATACCTCCTACAATATACTAATGGGTAGACCATGGATCCATCTACACATAGTGGTTCCCTCCAAATATGAAAAACAACTCAAATAATCTCGCCATGGTCGAGTGGGCATGATCCAATGAGATGAATCACCCTTTGACTCTTGTGAATTTCACTATCTATGTACTGACTATTACAAGATCAAGGATTATTATGTTCAAAACAGTGTGGTTTAGAACACTACCATTATGGACAACACCTGGATGGATGAAGAATGTGACTTCATTATCCCAATTCTTCGGTTAGAGGCCACATCCCATAACATGGTACAGTTCTTTTTCATTTTTTCCCTCTGAAGGGTAGACAGGTTTTTAAGTACAAGGAACCCCAAAAGGTAGCCTTGTACTCATAAATGAGTTCAGCTCGGGGGATACTAAAACCCCCTACCCTTGTTAGGTATTGATATATTGACCCTATGGAATAATCTATACTCCATAACTAATTATTCCACTGATATGGGATGAATAGAGACAATATGACCAACCACCACTACTTAGAAAACATCAAGCATAGACACCTCAGTAAATGTATTAATTGAATCGGGTCAGAAGCCTTTTTTTACATGGTTTCTGTAGTGCAGGAGTCTCCCAGTGAAGATTCTGCATCATTCCAAAAGGGAACTAGTGTTCCTCCAGTATTGGCTAGCTTGGATGAACTGTCTCCCCCCATTAATTATTTTACCGCATACAAAGAACAATACATGGAGTATTCCCATTATAAATTCTATAAAGGCATCACCACCAACATTGATGTGTTAGTTTAGGTAAATCATGGAATTGAGACAAATTTGAGGCCAACACTGATCAGTACAGCTATGCCTTCAGAAGAACAGTAGTAGTATATGGATTTCCGGAAGCATCCTAGTGATGTATTTTCATAGTGCTGTAAAGATATTCTAGGACTTGTTCCCTAGGTCACCACCCATTTCTTAGACTCATGTTGAATCATAATTTTTTCAAACAACCTCCATGGATGACAGACCCTCTTATAGTTCCATGGTCAATACTTAACTTGATATGATCATCACTGAAAATTCTACCTTGGAATTCCAATACTATATATGGTTATCCAAAATCATTCCCATTAGGAAGAAGTTTGTAAATTTCATATTATGCATCAACATTTAGGATCTCAACTTCCACATCCCGATGGATGATTTTCTCCTTCCAATGTGAGAGCTATTAATCAATGCCACCACTAGATTCTAGGCTCTCTACTTCATGGATTGGTATTCTAGGTAAAATCAATTCCTAATGGCCCCCAAAAATGAATATTACACTAGAACTAGGGTTCCATAGGGGACCTTCTACTATTATGTCATTATGTTCTATTTGAAAAATGCAGGACCCACTTATAAGTGTGCCATGCACCACATATTCAAAACAATCCTAAAGATGATGGTGGAATTCTATTTAGACGACATGGTGGACAAATACCACCTTTTTCAAGACTATCTCAGAGATCTTGAGAATCTGTTCATATTCCTTCTCTCTCACCATCTGACGATAAACCCCTGGGTGTGTGATTTTGGTGTTACCTCTAGGAAGATTCTCGGAATCATTGTTAGATACAATGGCATCGATATTGGCTCAAATAAATAAGGTTATCAGTCAGATTCCCCATCTGAGAAACATCTGAATCTCAGATCATTTCAATACCACTTATCCTACATACACAAATTCATTATGAATATATATTTCATGTGTAAGTTATTTTTTAGGCTCATGATGAAGTGTGTCATCTGTCAGTAAGATGTAGAGTGACAAACTGAATTTGTAGAGATAAAGAAGTATTTTTTACAGCCTCCAGTTCCAATTCCACCCATCTGTGAGAAGCCATTGGTCCATTATGTGACCACCCTAGAAGTATATATCATTTCCCAACTAACCCATGAGTACAATGATGGTATATTAGATAGTTTATACTGTTTCATTCATATCCTCATCAATGTGGAGTTTAGATACTCTCATATCAAGAAGAGCTACCTCACACTAGTTTCTTAAGTACAGAAGTTGCAACACTATTTGTTGAATCATGAGATACAGATGTTGTCTAGTGTGTATCCACAATAGTATATCCCTAATCACCCCATGTTGATAGGATACCTAGCTCATTGGGAAGTAATTCGTTAGCATTTCAATATAAGGTTTTTCTCATAGGTGGCCATCAAGGGTCAGGAATTGACATACTTTCTTACCACCCACTGGTCCCCATAGATTATTCCATGTATCTTTACTTCCCAGATGATTCCATCATCACATTGGATAAGTCTATTCAATTTTTGAATATTCACTTCAATTTTGCCTCAAGAATCCAAAGAGGTAAAAGGCTCAACAATCCCAGACACAATGAGTATGCTCAGGAATTGTCTTCATCACCCCTACATAGGCTGTCATGTAGTATTCAATATTTATGTAATAAAAAATTTCCAGTAATGAGTCAAAGTATCATTCTATCATCAATTGTCTCAAGAAGTTCCTCAAGATAGATTCTCCCAGAATACATTTTAAGGGTGACTCTGAGTTAGTCACCAAGAAGATCACTGGTGACTATGTCGTCCGGATGTAAGAACTCATTCCCTACTAGAACACACTAATTAAATAATGTCCCAATTACCTATTCATATATAGTTCAATCATGTTCCCTAGTTGATGAATGGTCATGTTGATGACTTTTCGTATCTAACCACATCTCTTGTATAGCCTGATGATGATGATCTGATCATCCATGTGGCTCATCAAAGAGTCGTCACTCCCGCTACACTGGATGATGATGACACCCATTGGGGAGGAAATAATATCATAGGTTCCTCCACATCTGGAACTCCAAATCCTTCCATAGTGGATGATACCCACATATTTGATGACTTCCTTTATTGAGTATCTACAATATATAAATATATAGCTTGATATATCTGAGTAGGAGAGAATCTTCTAGCATGTAGTGCCATTCACCCCCTGATGTCATCCAACATTGAGCAGACACTATATAAATTTGGGTTCTATGGGATTATCCTCCACTACATTTTAGGATATGATATTTCCTATGTTAGGTAGGAGTTTTATGATGTTTTCTATGGATCTCATTAAGCATGTTTGAATCTCTACCACCATATCCTAAGGATCAGTTACTTTTAGGCCACCATATTACAAGATTATGTCATGTTTTCCATGATGTGTCACACATGATAGATCCATTCCAATATTTTGGATCAACCTCAAGAGTCATTCCATTTTATAAATTACTCTTGTAACTTTTCAATCTGGGGACATTATTTCATGGGATCATACACACCAACGATAGCTTCCTAGTGTAGGTTCATTCTAACCGTGAAAATATCTTTTCCAAGTTAGAAGATGTGATTGCGCTTAAGAAATTAAATGGTTGTTATAATGTAGAGTTCACGAGATCCCACATAATCAATCAGTTCATATTCCCTCGTGTTTTTATCACCTTTAATAGCACCAATTTCAAAACAACTGAGCTGATGAAATTGTATACTATGTACAATATATGATCCAACCATACATCCCACTACCATGCACAAGAAAATGGTAAGATCTAGGTATTTATCAATACCCACTCTGACATTGTTCCAATTATTTTTTGTTAGAATAAGAGAATTTGGAGGACAAATCTCCCCAATACTCATTGGGATTATCATAAGAGTACACATAACTCCACCGGGTGACTCCATATTCCATGGTATATTAAACAGAGGTTGTCCTACCCATTTAAATTTTGATATCATTAGATGGAATAGTTTTCTACTATTATAATACATCATAAAAGTTAGAATAAATCTGTATGGTTGAACTGAAGTCCCTCTAGGAGAACAAGATCGGGGGCTTACACAATCTAGAGAGGCATTGGAACTAGATATCTTAAGCTTTCAACAAGAATTTTTGTTAATATTCCTTACATCAAGGAAACAATGGAATGGATTTAAGGATGCTAATGATTCGTGGAATGAATACACCTATGTTGGAACCCCAATGGGATGGAACTTACATCATTCATAAGTTTTATCCCAATGGTGAAATTTAATTGTTCATTAGGGTTGGAGAGAGAATCACTCCTATAACCAATACCAAGTTCCTCAAGTATTACTTTGCATAAGGTCCTCTAATCCATGTTGTAGGATTTTAAACTACCTATAAACTTCTTTGAACTTAAATGAAATTAAACTGTGGGATGTGTTTCTCCAAAATCAATGATATTATACTAAGATCCTATGGTCTGGGAATCATAATCATCAACTATCTGCATACATCCCTGAAACACAATGTTAAAATGTGTCGTGTATTCCTTGTCCAATGATGATAAACTATCATACATCCCTCATCCTTACATCATAAAATTAAACAACATGGACCAATCCTGTTACATGACCTTAAATTGAGGTAACATAATCATGGCTTCGTAATGAAAAATGAAATAACATCTTGGTGTTATCACCTAAGTGGAAATCATCTTTGGCATTAGTCTCTCACCATGGAATCTTTAAATAAATACATATGGATTTATTCCCATCCTTATGGGATTTATAGTGAAACCTTCAGTTTCCACCTTCATTCATCCATTAAAAAAATAAAAAAATGAAAAAACCAAAAGTATATATACCCTTTCTTTGTGCATGGTTCAGACCTGTCTAGGGAGAATTCATTCCAGAACAACATTTGGATTGATTCCCTCCTTATGGGATACGTAGGAACTCCCATGAATTATTTATTTAGGCCTATACACTACCCTTCCTTGGGAATGTATGGAAGAACATGGTCCTTTAAGGTCCTCAATCACACATGGTTATAGTGACCACATTGTACGCATCCCTTAAAGGGTATTCCACACTTATGTACATGTCGCATGACAATATACAATGCTAAAACCATTATCCTTACCAAAAGATGTTAACGTACATGGAATCCAATAACTAGGTGTGTCTTGATTCCTGTCCTCAAGGAATACATAGTGACACCCAGACATTTTGTCTCCGGGCCCATCTATAGGTTTATTAACCACTTTTTACCATCCTCCTCATCCTCAACATTTGGAACTAGTCCACAACCATGTCACATCAAAGAGATACCTCAGGACCTCCATCTTAGAGAAGAGTTTTTTATTCCATATACATGATATTCTCAATTGAAATGCTCAGGTGTGGTGGGGTGTGAGACCTAGAGTGTTGGGTTCTACAAGGGAATTTGCTCATTCTATCTCAAAGCTTTGCATATCTCATTATTTGGTTCCCCATCACCTTTCAACTCTGGGGGAACACCTAATGGTATGGTTCTTGGCCATATGTATCACCTACAAACCTAGGAAAATGACCCAGAAGATTACAAATGACATTTTTAGATAGGCCATGTGTTTCAAACAAGCTCATCTTTCGACCCTCATTTATCTTTTCACATCCCAGGTAATAGGATATTGATACAGTGATTTGAACATGGACAGTTTTTATCCTCCATCGTCCTTCCACCCAAATTTCATATTATATATCAAGCACTGTGAATCAAATTTTCCACCTCCTTCTATACTTGTGTAACTCCCAAACCCTCAATGTTACCCCTCCACATTCCCTTGAACCATGAGTAACTGGGTCAACATATTTTCGACATTCCCAACCTAACATTTTCTATCCCCTAATGTGTGCTTCCATGTTTCTGGAAAATCCCACTACTACTCCTTGTTTTCCACAGCAAGCCTTTATCAAGGGGCTTATGTTTCTTGGTAGGGTTTGTACCCACATTATGGATATGAAAAAGCCCATAGGTCCAATCTCTAGGACCTAAAAATAGGATTTCAAGTCCAAATATCATGAAATCAAACTATGTTTGGGTCTTCCCCAAGAGTTTATTATATGGAATAGGCCTTATGTGTCCTTATTCATGTTGGGTTGTTCCTATAGTTAAATAAATATCCCTTATATAATAAAACCCCCCTTTGGTTATGAATTATATGACCTTAAACTAATAAATGTATTGTACGAGCTATGTGAATTTAAACTACATAGAATGAGTGTCCAAGCTGCATGATGCTAAACTAAACAGCATTAATGGTCCTTTCTACATGACATAAAATGGAAAGTGCCCCACATCTCTATAAAATGATGTTAAACTATGATTCATCATCTTAGTTGTGTGAAAGTATAATACATAGCATTTTATGTCCTAGGAACATGAAATTAAACTGAGAAACTAACTCTAAATATCATCACATTAAATTGTGTTGGGCTTCCCCCAAGAATAATGTTGTGTGGAGAAGACCCCTTGGTTCCTCATTCCTATTGGGATATATTTTCTACAAAACTCACATTACCCTCAGAACACCTTTCATCCATGAAACATGACATTAACCTATTCTTTATAATCCTTACCACATGCCAATAAATTTCACGGGCATATCCTAGTCACACAATATTAAACTAAGAACGTATTGTCAAAACTCTATATCCTTAAACTAAGACCCTTCGATCCAATAAATATAACCATAAACTATTTTTAGTAGCAGGGTCTTTAACCCTTAGTCTAGCCATGTCCTCCCACTGAGATTATATGGCGTTTGAAGCAATGACACCTATACTGTTGGATCTTTCATGAACATTCTCTCCTTCCATCTCAATGCTTCAATTGTCCCTTTATTTGAGTCCCCATCATCTTCCACATCTGATGGGAACCCCTAATGGTATGGTGACTAGACATATAGCTCACCAACCAACCTAAGAAAATTCCCTGGAATATTGATAATAAAATATTCAAATAGGCCTTACATATTGATCATGGATAGTGTCAAACCCTCATTTTCTAGTTCCCAACACAGGTAAAATTATGTGTATATTATGTTTCAAGCATGGTCATCAGTTATCCTACATCATCTTTCAACCCTCATTGTGTTCCATATATTTGTTGTTGTGATTCAAACATTCCACATTATTATATTCTGGTGGATCTCCAACTCCCATGGTGTTTCCCCTCTATGAATTTGTGTATGTTGAGTGGAATTATTAGTGTTAGTTGGGAAATTTGTGGGCTGGAATTTACTCATAATTAGTGTATGCTTCTACATGTGATAGGGAACTCTTAACATCAGTCTATATTTCTAACACCAAGCTAGGCTCACGTTGGATTGGGTGTTTTTAGGGATTGTACCCACATGGAGGAACTCCACCACTTCCCTGGTGATTCATGAACTATTTTTGGATTAATTTCTTTCCATATGAGGTAAAATGAATTTCCCAGACATTTATTCTATAGGTCCAGCAACAATTTCAACCATTCAACCCATTTCACTAGGTTTCTCTCAATGGTATGTGGTGTGGTAAGGTGAATTCTTATCCCTCATTCATGTCAAGATGTAATGGCTTATCTATATTCCTCCCTTGAGAATAATCCTTTCCCCATTGTACTGGTTGAATGACGGTAATCTACATAATGTTGTACGTCCCCGGTACATGATAATAAACTGGGATCTAGGGCCTAAACAATATGACTCTAAACTATGTATAGGATTCTATTCAGATTTTGTCGTATGGTTCTAGGGCCTCCTATTCCCTCATTCCTCTAGGATTTGGGATTACCACACCCAACATGCCACATGTTTTTACTGAATGTTTACCCATGGTCCAAACTCTATGACCTTAAACTACGAGCCTACAGTCCATGCATTATAACCAAAAACTATTTGTATCTCCCATAGTCCATGCTTATCTGACATTAAAATGTGTGGCCTTACTATGGTAATTTTTCCAGAATGAAAATCACCTTTGGAACTATTCATCCCCAATTCCATCTATTAAGAACTATTTTTTGTTTGATTCATATCTTTATGGGATATGTTGTGACGCCCAGACATTTTTCCTCCATGCCCAGATGAAAATTAACTTCCCTTAATTACTTCACTCTAAGACCATATCTATGGTATATGATCCACCATGTCCCACTAACACTGTATTTTTCTTCTATACATTACATAATGATTCATTTAGGGGTAATCTAAAAAGTTTCTTCTGGGAAATTTAGTGTTATGTTGGGCCTTTTCATCCTCATTCACGTTATTCATGTTGGGTTGTTCCTATAGTTACAAAAATATTCCTTCAAAATTATATGACATTAATATAAGTTCAAATGTCCTCAATACATGATGATAACCAATATTTTTTCCTAAATTAATGAACTACATGTGGATTGATTCACATCTCAATGGGATACATACTGATGCCCAGACCATCCATCTTTGTGCCCAGCCACAAATACAGTCCAAACTCCGTGACCATAAAGAGTGTGTAGTTCATCTTAAGGATTATATGAAATACATGGGCTCTTTCCCCCCCATTCTTGTAGGTTTTTATCTATTTAATGTCACATGTTTATAATTGAAATGATCATTCACTTTTATGGATCCTATGGAATTAGCATAGTCTAAGAAAACTGTCATTAATCTATATACGAAATTCCATATGGATGCACATGTGTTGGAATAGACCCCTTGGTTATTCATTCTGGTAAATTCATTTATGCCACCACATTATTGGTATTCCTCCTGGTGGTCCTTCCTTATAGTCTAGAAATTATGACCTTGAACTAAGAGTTAGAATCCAAAAATCCCTAAATTAAACTTCAACCCTACACTGAATTATCTCTAGATGCCCCAAGATAATTTGGGATGCTTCAGCTTCATCACTAGTGAGGATCACCCTCTAATATTCGTATCTCACCATGTTTTAATTTTAGAAGTATGTAAAACATGATTCACATCCTTATGGGGAACGTAGTGACACCTGGATATTTTTTCTATAGGACTATCCATAAGTTCATTAACCTTTTCACGCCTCAGGCCCCAACTGTGGTCCATGATCCATGAACCTAAAATATATGCATTTCTTCTCAAGGTGTGTATGAATCATGTGACCCTCCATGGGGGCCACCTTCACATTGGTTATTACCTCTTATGTGTTTTTTTTCATTCCATAAGACTAATCTTCTCTTACATGGTCCATGTAGTACGACATTCAACTACTTATACATCTAGGTTCTAATCCCGCTCTCTTATTTTTTCATTACACACTTTGAGTCCTACTCAGTTTGTATTTTCCATCACCATTTAAAATACATTGAGACCCCCTAGCGGTCATGACCTCATATCACTTTGGATCACCTATCATCCTTGGATAACACCGTAATAGATCTTTGGAAGCAAGTAGTGAATCTTATGTTTCGAACATGGTCAATAGTTGATTCGAAATTTGCTCACCCAATTCTTGAATGGTGTAGTTTTGATCCAAGTGTTTCGAATATGATACATTTATTTCATCCAAACGTTGAAATACTCCAATTTCCTCATTTTCATTCATGTATTTAACATGGTCACCATCCAACCCTCTTTTTTATCCCCATTTTAGGGTATGCAAAAGGGATATTGCATTGTCAATTATCATTAGCCTTTATCTTATATCATGATGTCGCTCTCATCATTTTTTAAATATTAGGTTATCATGGTTAAATTTTCACTTTCCCCTTTGTTAAATGGTTTCCAACACCACTAGTGTTATCCCGTTCGTGCACTAAATTACATCGGGAAAGGAAGGTTGGCTTCTCTGAGAACCCTATTATCCAACAACATCATCTCTCAGTTTGTGCACTCTCGTTGTTCAATCAATAATAGGAGACCCCGAGTATTTAGCTATTATCTAAAATTATCATATGATATATGATTGAGGTATAGTAATTAAGTAATGAAATAATGCTTCTATGCACACCGTTCAAAGAAAACATACAATCATATATGTTTTATAAGTTTGGAAAAACATAGTCCTTATAGATCAGCCACATTGATGCAATTCTTCATCTCTAACACCTTTTGATGGATGACCTCTAGAGACTGATATTTCCACCTATGTTTCCCCTCTTCATCAATTTCCATAGAAAAAATCACATCAACCTGGATCTACTGTCAACCATGTTCAATATAGAGGTCATCCATACGATGTCTCACCTACTTCACCTGCTCCATAGCCTCCTCTAGCTAGACCTTCTGTCATTCGATGTGTTCTGAATGGTTGGTGATGAAAGATGTGTTTTTGTTTGGTTCTTCATCAAGGTTCAAGATCTCGTGTTCAATCTCTTGGTGATTTTGAATGTTTTAACACTTATTCTAGCACAAAGTCGCATCCAAGTGTAGGAAACATTCTTGCATCTTCTCAATAAGATCATTACATATCAGTGTATGATGATTACGAGTGTCCACCCCTCCAACATTGAAAAAATGCATTCGGAAGTAGATTTTCCCCATTCAGCTCATCCACTATGCCTCGACTACCTTAATGAAACATGTTATGCACTTCCAAACCCTATTCCAATTCTTGTGGAATTCCTCATCCTCTTCTCGATCAGAATCATATAGATCCTATGTGTTTATATGTTCATATTCCGGAAGGATGGCTAGGCATCATGTGGAATGATCTTCCTCTAGTATCCACTTTGACGGGCTGGGATTTCTAAAATGAGGATGACCATAATAACATATTTTATACTTATCAAACTCACCTTTACCAACATTTACTATCCTATTAATGACATCATCTGTGGTTTCAACCTCATTACAACCTATCACAAAGGCCTAATCTACTTGAATGAATGGTTCTTCACGGATATCTAAAGTCATCATGAGAACATCAATAGATTTACCACTCTCTTTATCTTTCCATTCCATTAGTATTATTATTACTTCATGGAATAGGAATCTTAGTTAGCATGATCCTTAGAAAATATTTTTGGGTTTATGAAGGTTGAAACATACGAGAGTTAAGAATTTTTAGATAAAGATCTCATGTCAGTATAGTAACATCCACCATATGAGACCCATCAATGCTAATTAATATGATTATTATAAATATTTTCTACTAGTAAATTGGAATATACTATGATTATAAGGTCATCTTACACCCCCATCCCCCCACTGGCCCACCACTGGTTGCCTTAGACAAAACCAACACATTTCCTAACTCAGCTCCAGATGTAAGCCCTTAGGCATTTCTCTCCCTATCCATTGGAAGGTATTCAACTTCTTCGTTGGAAGCCCCATGGAAATTTCTAATTTTCTCCTATACAGTACATGTTCCAGTTAGTGTATTTGAGTTTTGAAAAGGGAAGCGAACAAGGGAGATTTCTGTTGTGGCTTACTTTAGGATGTTTGTGGAGCCTCTAATCAGAGCCTATAATCTTTCAACTCTTTTGAGGACTCCATGGATGATCCATTTTCTGCTAGGCATCCCCCCACCTAGTTGTTCATCCTCAACATATTCTTCTTCTTCTTCTTCATCTTTCACTTATTCTTCATCCACTTATTATACATATTCTTTATCCACTACTACTACTTCTTCTTATTCATATTTATAATCACTATCATCATTAAAAAACATCCCTTTCAGATCATTCTCTTAAACGAGCATCACCTACACAATGATATGTGGTTCCTCATATTTACCTTGTTGGATCACATAGGCATCCATGGTTGTCAAATTTGTGTACTGCTAAGGAAATTACACTATGAATGCTACTTGAATGTGCCCGAATTTTGAAATTACAATCCCAATACACATTAGTTTCTTCTAAATTTCATCAATTGGGAAATATTATAAAAAAATCCTCCATGTAGACCACAAGGTTGTAAAAATGGAATAAGTAGTTGGAGTATGGAGGTACCTTATTTGTTTCCTAGGGAATTCTCTAGTTGGTCCTAGAGGATGCCTTTGGGACCACCCCTCCCCAGAAGGTGAAGGTGCGGCTGTACCCTATGTCATCCCCATAGAGGTTCCATCCAATGTTGTCCCTGCTTGTTGGTTTAACTACTGGATCTCTGCTTGAATAGAAGCCCACATAATATCCCACTATGCTAGATCCACTTCCTTTATCATCTAAATGTGTGTTTACAGGATCACTTACGGAAATGTCAACACCTAGTGCTTAGAATATACCATTCATATGCTGGAATCGACATCTGTGGGGTCAGCATAATCTTTTCACCAAATCTAGTTGTCGTAAACATACACCATATATAACATAGGGTGTAGGGGTACCTCTCTTCATGAAATTATTTATACACCTTCTATTTATGTTGTTGAATGCATCTCATCTATTTGGAAAATCAGAACAAGACATATGGTTCACAATGTAATTTTCCTTCCATCTGAACTACATGGACACCACCCCTGATGCTCTGCAAATATTCTCTCCACTATATTGAACATTGTTGGTCATCCACCATATGGATGATCAGATTATGGAATGGGATGAAGTTACAATTTTCATGGTAACTGATCTTAATCATGACTAATTTAATCATTGAGCATATATGGTCATACCCCATCAATATTAAAAAGAGACGTTCATAGGCCATTTTCTATATGAATAATGGAATTTGGGAAATCATATGAATCCATGTCATATGAGATCCATCTAGGAAGGATTTGTAATAGCCCCAAGATCCCCCTTGGTGTGCCTCCCCTCATGATGTGGCTCATGATACTATAGTTCCTTAATATAACAAGCACCTCAATATTGAACATATTTTTGGGATTCCATGATTCCCAAAAAAAACTAATGTACTCATGTAGACACCCATCCTTATATCCATAATCAGAAATAGCCACCCACTCTAAAAGACAACAAGAAAGGAAGCCTAGTGTATTAGTAGCTCCCAACTGTAATCTATGATGAACCACCTTGTTTGGTATTCCCTACCTCTAGGACCACATTTTATGATATTTCCTTCCCTATTTTTAATGCGTTTGGGAACTACTTCTCTTGGTTGTACATCCTCACCTTCTAATCTCTTTTGAAGAACAAGATGAACCATGTTGGAAATGGGATGTCCTTTAGGATATAATAAAACCATAGCTTCTCCTACCCCACATCTTGGAGATGCCATGTCATGATAGGGGGTTCATGATTTATCCACTCTGATATTATATTTGGAAGGAAATCATCATATAGTAGACCCTCCATAGGAATTCCTCTAACACAATGAATATCCCATAGACTGATGTTGAACTCTCCATGGTGGTGGTGGAACATATTTATTTCAAGGTACTACTAGGTAAACCTCTCTAATACCTGCTCTTGTTGATGGTAGATGTTGAATTGCGATTTCCATAAATCTTCATCCAAAATGATATGGCACCACTCTTCCCCAAAATCCTCACATGTGGGGCACACTCAGTATGCCCATGCCCATTAACTTGTAAAATTACCATTGAACCTTAGGTCTCAATAATTCCTCTATCCCAAACTTTCATCTATTATAAAAATTTTAAATGTTCTTGCATAGTGGGAAAATCATCCTTTAATCACAGGTTTATCTCCCATGATCATCTTGGTTCTCAGATTTTGGATGTAGACAACCTCGCCTCGATGCTACATTGTGGCATGGCCATTTACGATGGGGTTATATTGGTGGTGATTTTCTTCATGTGTGAACTGCGATTGTGGTGAGTCAGTCTCAAATCCATTGATTGATACTTAATTAGTAATCCTGAAGTCCATCATTGGAGACTATCACACAAGAGATAATATTTTTCAGTTGTCCCAGCATTATGAAGAGCATATGGTTGTCTGAAAAATCCCTCTTGTCTTGGATTATTTCAGGGTTCCTGGTCATCTATGCCCTTTGTGAAACAATGGTATATTCTCTCTCATTAGTAGTTTGTTGACCATAAATGTAAATTGAGATCTGAAAACACAACTTTTGGGAAATAAATATTTTTTTTTGAAAGAAAATTTGTGTCTTCCACATTAGATTTGTCATTTTCATGAAAAATAAATCCATATTTTAAGTAGAAGTGATTTAGTGGTTGCATGTAAAGCAATGACCGAATTTTGGTTTTTTACATAAGAATGTGAAACATAAATGCATGATAGATAAATATATTATTTCATATAAATTAAATGTTATATTCCCAAGGACCCCTTGTGTGTATATTTTCATGGACCTGGTCTTCCACATGTAAAAAATTGGATTATTTGTAGGACTTCAGGTTTTTTGTGAACCCCATTGGATGAAGCATTATTTTTGGTGCTTCCCCTGGAACCCAGCCATCTAGTCCCATTTCATATCAAATTCCTAGGGGTGGATTTTTTGTCACCAAAATCTACTTGTGGCCACAATGGAACATTTTTTAGGAATCTAAATCCACCTTTTGAGTGAGCAGAACATTATAAAAACCCCAAGGGAACCACATGTAAGACCCAAATGCTATGCACAAGATAGAAATCTATGCGTAAGAGTCTTATGCACAAAATGTGATGTTAATGGTAAATCATTCGCCCCAACCTCCGAATAATAGACATTATATTTGTATGAATGTGGAGAGGGATGATCATAAAAGGTGGGCCCATGCATAAGAATCTTACATGCCCAATGCGACCTTAGCTGCCAACCTCCATGGCTCAATTCTTTTACATCACCACACAGAATTTTTAATATATATATATAAGGGAACCCCCTTTTCTTTCTATAATGATCTGAAAGACAAACTATCAATCCCTCATCTAAAAGACAACATCATCTATTATATTTTGTAATACATGTATCCCACAAGGTAAATGATCTTGAATGATAGGTCCCCTAGGGGTTTCGATTTTGGTGTGCCTACATGGTTTTTAACCCTCACCCATTTCCTTTTTCTCCTAAGTCATGTGTGTGAAAAAGTCCATTATTGGTTGAAACACTTTTGGTTGTGCACTTCCATATTATGCTGAAGGCCCATACATTTGTGTACAATCCTCCAATATGGTGATTGCCTCTTCCCTTGGGATCTATTGGTTGCCTTTACTCTAAATCACCATGTTTAAATCCCTCTTGTGTGAAACTCACACATATTGGGTGAAACTCATCTGTGCATCCCTCCAAGCATGCATGTAGTGATTTCCTAATCCCTCATGAAGTTTTTTTGAGGAATTGCCTCACCTGTTTATTTTTCCTCATAGTTATGTTAATGGATATTTATTTTTTGCATAGTTATGCTAACATAGACCCCATAATTGACTAATCCCCCACCCTACTCCCATAGAGAATTATAGATTATATCCCTTCCCCATGTTTGGGTGGGTATCAGTCATGTAAGTCCATAGGGTGAGGGTGAGCCTTCCTTGCCATAGTATAGGAAGATAACCTGCCAAAAAGCATCTTTCTCATCAAATGATGTTAAACTGTTGCCTCACCCTATGTAAAGCACATATGGTTCCCCACCTCGGGAATTTTCCACACCCACTCATCTCCACGAGAGAGAGATATTCCTCATATGGAATGAGATCCTCCTCACATGGAATGAAATTTCCCCAACAGGGAAGGGAAGCCATCTAGGTGGATGCCCCTAGCCTTCCTTGTGGGAAGAACCGCTCTTGCTCCTCCTTTCCTCTTTCGGACACCAGGAACATAGGTGATATGGGTACATGAGACTCTCAAAATCACATCCCACTCCATTTGAGTTTTATCTCCATGGGTTTCATTAATATGTAATCCCCCTCCATCCCATTTTGAAACATATTTCACAATGTGACTATCTAGTCTGTTACTTCCTCTTGTTTCTCACAATGAGAATAATGCACATGGACTTAGAGGTTAGTATTGACTACGAAACCATAATTTTCTAAGGAATTCCTTCAAATATAAGTTGTAGTTCCCATAAGGGTAGTCTAAGTTCGTAAGCCCCACTCCATCAAAAAACATTTGTGGGTTTTGATCCATGAATTCTAAATGTTGTACGTAGGAATCCTCTCTATGGTTCAATTCCATCCAAAGTTAATCTTCAGTCCCCCCCTCCATGGGGTGTTCCTCCCTCATCCACCCTCAATGGAGTCCAGATCATCCATCACATGGGCCTCCTCCTTAGGTTTATTCCCCAATGGAATGATTATAACTACATGGAATTTTATTTCAAACCAATTGGGATATGTAGGAATCCTCACCAAGGTACAATCCCAACACCCTACATAACCCATTGTGTCCTTCAATTTCTCCCACTTCAACCATCTCTATCCTGATTCTTACCTAGGCTGCCAAATCTTGGTGGGGTAATTCCATTCATCCAGAAAGATCATATTCATAAGCCCAAGTCATCTATTTCATCACCTCACCCTTAACATGGTGGGATCACATCATCTATATGAGACATCTATGTGCATAATACCGATTCATACACATCATCACATCTCCTAGAATCATCATGAAAATCTCTATTCATTAGCCCCACACAATCCATCCAAGAGTCATCCTCTTCTAATGGGATATCTAAGTGTGTAATTCCCTCCCCATCCATATAACTATGTGGGTTTTGATCGATGTAATCTAAAAAGAGTTTGTAGGAAGCCTCAATGAGGTTCAATCACAACCAATGGAAAACCTCTGTGTCCTCATCATTGTGATTACCCTTCTTGATCCACCCTTAGTGGTTTCTAGATCATCTCTCATAGTTTTAATCCTTCCCTTTATGGGGAACACCACTTTTGGATTCATCAACATAGTGGATTCTAATCCCCCAACCGGGTAAACCTTCTAGGTTCACCCTCTTTGAGATGTACATAAATGATCTACCATAACATGTGTTTTTATTAGTCTTCAATATCCGTAATAAATTAAGATCGTGACCATCCATCTCCACTCGCTATTAAAATTGATTCCAACACTATGATAAACTTGGGATACGTAACGAAAACCTTGGATGTCATGCCTCTGGAATAAGATACATTGTGATCACCATAGGATTTATCTGGTTCTGCACACTTGAAAATAACTCTTATGGAAACGAATAAAGGTGTACACATGTTCCATTGTCCAGACATGCTCAGCGATGGCCAACGTGGCTACTCAACTAACTGAAGGTTACTACCCTAACATAAATCCATGTAATGTCAAGAGAAAAGTAGTGTAATTAACTGAAGTCCAAAAAATATGGAACCAAGAATGAGTTTCATGAGAAACATCTAAATCATTAATGGATACTCATACTAGGTGATGAAATTATTGGTATGGATCCATGGACAGAGGGACCTACATCCCATAATCCAATTTCTATCAAGGGGAATACAACTCTAATTATGTGATTAATATTGTGTGCCGTTGGAAAGTGGGAGTGCGTCGAGAAAAAAGCTATGCTAGCGCATGTCTATATGTGATGCATGAAGGCAGATTCACCCCGATTGAAAGGGTAAGATACATGCTCCATTTGCAGTTCAATTTTTACAAGGATGGAAAAAAATTCCAGTTCAAGAAAATACCCATTACCCATTTTTTCATGAATTTCTAAAATAATGAATCTCAAAAAATAATCTTCAACACCTATAATAATGAATAAAAACTCTAATTTAATTCCTTAACGGGCCATGTGCAAATTCACAAAAAAAATTAGTAACAATAATAACATCACTCAACAAGTATGCCCCCAATGTGAATTAATATTCAACTATAAAAGAAAGAAATAATTAAAATTCACACCCCATTTATTTGGGTTCTCCCCTATACATGGGTTAGCCACTCCCATGCATGATTTCATAACCATGTACTGAATCTTCCTAGTCTCCAGTCTGCCTTTCCAAAAATAGAAATAGAAATGGAATGAAAAGGAAACCACTCTTATAACACTTTAAAACATCCCAAATTATGTTCCAACTACTTTACCCTAATTCAATTGGTCATATAACCTCATGCACACCTCCCTGTATTCCATAGGATGTCGAGTAGAATCAAGGTCTGATATATCAATCATGGGGAGACTATACCATATTTAATGATAGTAAATACACAAGTGACAAAAAAACAAGAACTGAATAACAAGTAATCATAATCTGAAATAACCATTATAAAAATATTCCCAAAAAATGTAAATACAGTATCCAAAATAAAGAAAAAAATATTATATTCCAATGTGCGTGTCAAGTGTCTAAAATGAAACCCAAAATAATGACACATTTGAATCCCCCAGTCAGCCCTAAATAATTTTTGGTCCCCTTATCCACACTCCATCCCATATCATCCATCTAACATAGGGCCCTTTCCCTTAACCTATCTATAAAACACAATGCCTATTAGGGTACTGATCAGGTTGACTGAGCTGGGTGTGAGTAAAACTAAGTACTCCATCACCGAAGATGTCTAAAATAATATACAATCAACAAATAGTAGATTCATTTGTATAAATAAAGTAATTTAAATGCATAAGTAAATAGTAATCACATTATAAATTAATATTTTTTAACCACATAAACCACTAGGTTATCATCCACACCCGTACCTCAATCCCTATTTTAGTTCATGGTATATCCTAAGGTATGTTTGAGGGATATCATATTTTAGAATTCCATTTGTAATTTTTATTTAATTCATACATGAATTCCCTTGTTACTATTCATACATTAAAAAATAGAATTATCATATTTTCATTCATTAATTCGAAACTAAATGACTATGATACCATTCGTACATTAATTTTTAGAATGACCATGATCCCATTGATTATTTTAGAATTAAATGACCATGTTACTATTCAATCCTTGCACATTAGAAAGACCATGTTCCCATTATTTATTTCAAAAATAAATTACCATGTTACCATTCATACCTTACACATTATAATGACCATTTTACCATTATTTAACTAGAAACTAAATGACCATGTTAAAAATCATAACTTATAAATAATTCAAAAATTAATTATCCTGAACAATTCAATTACGAATTAAATAGTTAGATAAACAAAAAAATCCTATAGTTTCCTCAAAAAATAAATTATCAAATAATCCCCCTTAATTAATTCTCTAATTAATTAGATATGTCAATCTAGTTAATTAAGTCATAACTTAATGAATTGATATACACAACTCAAAATCCCATAATTAATTCTATAATTAATTATATAAATTCTATATATATATACCTCATAACTAATTAATCAATTAATTATATAAAATCAACAATCTATAGGTCTCATAATTAATTCTACAATTAATTTTCTACAATCCATAGTTCCCAAAAATCCTAATTTCAGATCTATTAAATAAATTAATTCACCTTATTAATTTTTTGAATAAAAAATCAAATTTCTAAATGTCGAATATAAATCCAACAGTTACAGACATATAATTTATATAAAGACATTGGTATTTGAGTCATGGACCACCTAGCTCGATACATTGGTGAGTGATATTCCAACAGAAATCCCCATAATTTTAAAGGCATAATGACATAGATAGAGATTCAGATCTAAAACCCTATTTCATAGTTATACAAATACAAATCTGTTAAATCAGTTTCTATATCTATAATCCTACATCTAGAGCCACAAAACAAGATCTATGAGTAATTAAAAAAGGACAAATGATCAATTTCATTAATGGAGAAGAAAGGTGGAGGATTATGATAAGCAATAAAGATTAGATCCTCTTATGGGGAGGCTTTGATGTCATGAAAGATGAGTTAGTGTCGAATGGGGGTCAATTTTGGGGTAATTATGGGTGGTGGAGAAATATTAAAACAATTTTTGGGTGGTTATAATTCTTATGCATGGTTGGTAGGGTAGGGGAACATGGTTTACCCCAACTATGTGCACCTTCTTGGGGTGGAATGTTTCTCCTAAGAGGGTGCATGGTTTGAAAACCCATGCACAAACCATTGAATTCCATACTATCCAGGGATTCATGGTTTCATGGGTTGGGTTGCATGGTTTGGAAAAATCGTGTGCCAACGATTCACTTCCCCGTTTTCTTGAAAAAATTCAAAATTTCACCCAAAACTCACCCAATGTAAAACCCAAATAAATAGTATAGAACAACAGTCAAAATAATTCCTATAAACAATTCAATAAAATCTCCAAAATGGACATGGTTTTATAGAATGGTTAGCTCACACGGTTAGACCAACCGTGCCCCAACCCTGCTCCTCCCCTATATCTAGCCTTACGCAGTTTCTCCTGTGTTTCCAAATGGTTTGGCATAACCAAATGCCTAACTATATGACTACGCAGTTCAAAAATTTTCATTTCAGGTTGTCCTAGGATGTGTTTCATTGATTCTACTAACTGTACTCAAACTTTACATATCTATGTTAACATTAAAAGAAATGAAAAACTCATCCAAACCACCGTATACATAACCTGATCAATTTATGTAATTAAAATTCATAAATAAATGGTAATGTAATTGAAAATGGGGGTGATAAATTCTCCCAACTATTGGTCATTTCATCCATATAATGTTGGAAGACTCTATTGGACAGCAAATGTTCGGGTCATTTCACAACTATTTCTTTCTCATACACCATTGTTTCATCAGGAATTTTATGATATTCCAATAAAAAGAAAATTATACTACTTATTTTACACCATATTAATTTCTCTTTCCTATCCACAATCTGTACTACACAAGAACTAAAATATCATCTAGTTTTTGTTCAAAATGATCCAATCAAATCACATTGTCATGAGCAAGTTGATACTTCATCAATTGAGAAACATGAAACAAATTATGTATTGAACTGAACCATTGTGTAAAAGCCGACTTATATGAAACCTCAATGACCTAGTAAAGTATCTAAAAAGGTTATATTAATCTTGGATAAACCATTCCATTGTTACTAAAACAATGATTCCCTAGACATGGTGAGATCCTCAAGAAGACATGATCACTCTCCTAGATTGAAAATTAAATTTCAATATGTTCTACTTATGATTTTTGAGGACAAAGAGCCATCTCCATTCACTTTTTGATCAACAGAATCTTCTCCATTGTCTCTTGCACATGGCTTGGTCGAACTTGTGAAGTCTCAACTATTTCCTCCCAATAAAGCGGGTAATGATTGGTAAACCCATAAAATTATTCAAAATCATACATATGTATTGATTCCTAATAAAGTTTTTAATATGAGAACATCATTAATGGTATGTTATCCACCCATGATCCACCAAAATATATTACGAAATCTCTATCAATTTCTTCCAATTTTTGTGTTTTTATTGGGATTGACTACCTATTTTAGGTTCATAAGATGTACTCGTGATTATTAGTATTCCAACTGATTTCATAAAGGTTTTCTATAAACTAGAAATAGACCGTATATCTCAGTATGATAAAATAAAAATATGTATTCCATTTATCTTTACCATTTCATAGTTTTATATTTTTAAAAATTGTTCCACTATAATTGATTCACTAATAGAGAAGAAATGGGCCAACCCTATGATATGATCCATTATCACCCCTATTGAATCATGTTTCTAAACTATCCATGGTAGACTTATTACTAAATACATAGTTATCATCTCTTATTTCCACAAGGGAATCAAAAAATACTATTTCAAACCCACTAGCTACTGCTTCTTTACCATAACCTTCTTACAAATGAGGAATCTCAAAAAAAACTCATCCACATTTTTTTTATGCAATACCAAAAAATTATTATTTTAGTTCATTATAAATAATTTTAATTTTAGGATGAATAGACCATCATTAATATTGGTATGAATGGTGACTTTTTTCTTAACATGAAAAATTTATTACCATACGATATCTAAACGACAAAAATGAATTCACATATATATTAAATCCCCTAATGGTCTCCCCACCATTGAGTCTTGACCGCATAGAAACACATTAAGAATCTTATTTTTGTTCCTCTTTAACCTTCTCAACAATATAAGGAAGAAATGTAAGTAGAAATAAAATATTGAAACTTCCACACTCTTTACAATCAAAGTGCATGTTAGCTATAACCATCTTCGGTTTCCAGTGATATGAAGTATCTTTTTCCAATTGACATTAAAAAATCCTACTTAATGCATCTTCCACAGGGTTTCAATTACCCAGTTTAAAAATTACATAAAAATAAACCATTTTTATATACCCCATCCATATTTTTTTATCAGATTCAAATATCTTTGTGGGAAATTTTTATTCACGCTCTAATGATCCATAAACACTACAAAAACTCACCAAAGAGGTAATAATTACGTGATTGCAAAGAATCTAAAAAAAACGTTAATTCCAAATCTTTTTTTGGGTAGTTAATATAATGAAAATTTAACTTCCATGATCCATAATAAAAAACATGGTCTCCCTATATAAGAACAGACCCCAACCCAAATCTTAAAGCCTCACAATACACAACATATCCTTATCCTGATTCAAGAAATACCAAGATCACTGTTGATAAAATAAAAACATTAGTCTCAAAAAAAGTCTTAAAAAATTAACCGTTCACATGGAATTTAATACTTTTCCATGTCAATTATTTCATGGGTGAATCTAGTCATGAAAAATAATGAACCAGACATTATAAATAACTAGCCAAACTAAGGAAAATATGTATCTCAAACAATTTATTTGGTGGCTTCCAAGATATCGTAACTTCTATATTTTATATATCCAATGAAACTAATTTTTTAGAGATAACATGGAAAAGGTGACATAAGTATTATATCCAAAATTGATACATTAAATTTTTGTTATATAGACAATGTTCCCAAAAGACACCCAACTCTATAGCCAAGTGTTTCTCCAAATCCTCCTTTGGCTATGCATACACCAGCATATCATCCAAAAACTCCACATGAAAGGAATATTTATACTATACAATCATTCAATTCATCAATTACATAAAATTGGATAGTGAATTGGTAAGACCAAAAGGCATATCAATTAATTCATAATGGACATTTTTTCTTCTAAAATTTTTCATCATAATATCATTTTTTAAAACCCCCATTTGGTGATATACCGAACCTAATCCAATATTATAAAACCACTTGGATCCCCTAAATTTATAAAATAGACAATAAATGTGTGGTATAGAATACAGATTATTTATCATATTTTGGTTAATCTTACGATAATCTACAAAAATAGTTAGAGTTCCATCTACCTTTTTGAAAAAAGAATAGGTGTTTCCCACAGAGATGTACTAGGACAAATGAACACTTTTGTTTACATATCTCTAAATATTAATTTTAATTATGATAACACTTTTCATTCTATCAGATAATATTGATTTGAGATATGAATGGACCCTACTAAGAGATATATAATAAACTCCACTTATATTTTGTCTATAACCATGGTTAAATTTTTCATAAAAACATCTAAATATCATTATAACGTGGTTGTAAAATAAATACCCTTGATCCCATACATATATTAGAATGTCAAAGATTCCATCTTGTATGTGATATCTTGAACTGCATGTTTCAATAATCCTTCTCCGCTTGATTTCACAATTTTATCTCATATAAAGAGATGATTGATTCCATCTATATCTTTAAAAATAACCTTTTGGGTATAATAATCTATGTGAGAATTGTTAATTTCAAACCAATACATACCTATGATTACATCAAATACACCAATCCTGGGCACAAACAAATACACAATCAATTAAAACTCAACAATAATTATAAAACATGCTTTTCCCTTAAAGGATCAACATTCTATTTTCACAAAAACTATTTCATGTTTCATAAGAGAATGCATCATCTCAAAATGAATACTTAGAAGACCCATAACACCAGGATAAATAAATGAATGGGGTGCACCAATATCAAAAAAATATTATATAGTGTTAAAATTCAATGTAATCATACATCACACCATCAATGTTTTAGATTGATCATCCATGAACATTTTCTCATCATCATATATCTCTTTACTCGCCACATTAGTATCTTTATTATCGTTTTGAGATTTCACTAGATGAGGAGTCATGGTATTCCTATAATAACTATGTATTCCTCAGTAATGATGACAAGAATTATTCTTCTCCCCTCATCCCAAAAAAATATATGACATTAGTGAAACATGAGGTGTGTCCCGGCCACTTGAATTTGGAGCACTATGACAATAACACTAAATATGTACCATATGATTTAAATTTTTTCATACTCTAGGTGGGGTTGTATAATATGACTTTGTATGCTCAAAATAACCACAATGTAAGCATCTAGTCTAGCTCTTTGGTTTAGGAGGACGATTCAATTATCCCATAGTCTGATTTTGATTCATACCACCACATTGGAAATAGGATTCTCAATTCCTCTTATTCCCATAATTACTATTCCCACAAGTTCCCAAGTGTATAAACAAGTGTCCTCAATGCATATTATATGATATATCAATTTCCTCTACCATCACTATATTGATAATTTTTTAATAATCCATTATACAAATCATGAAAATTATTGAGAAAATAATTAACCTCAACCCCTATTCAAAATTTCATGCATTCAAGGATGTACTTGCTACATTTTCTATTTAGAAGAAGATGGAATTTATAAATTTACCTTCATACTCTATAATTATGAGGATCTATTTCTTAAAAATGAATTAATATATTATTCTAGAAATTATAAATATATGTGAATAAAATTAGTTGTTGAAAAATTCCTCAAAATCCCCAATAGAAATTTTTGTTTCAATTTACGATAAACTAATAAATAACACCCACAACATGATAGATATATCAGTATATACATATCCATATTGAATTTCAGCTAAGATGGTATGCCTAGGAATGTGTATATTTGATTCATTATATTTATCCACATTTCTTCTTTTTTGGTTTCTAAATAACCCCTATAGATGGTATGATTCCGATTCTAGAACTAAACTAAATGATCCATTTACCTTTATCATTTTTACTATTTCATCCTTTCAAGGATTGAAAATATTGGAAAATATTATAAAATAACTATTAGTTCACCTCTGTTTTAGGTCCAACCACTTTCTTGGTAGCCTATTCCAGTTGGTTTCTATGACGCCTACCAATTTCCATTTTTTTAAGAAAATATAATCCCATTTAGTCTCAATCTATCAACATGAGGCTTAAAAATTTCCAATTTACCACATTACATATATATAAAAAAGAAAATAAATAATTCAACAATTTCTATTTTCAAAATCATTTTTGAAAATTAAACAATGATTTTGAAAATCAACCCATTTTCACCTATTTTAAGAAATAAACTCATTTGAAAAACCAAAGTCATTACTCAAAATGAAATAAGAGATCCAATTTGGAATCCATTTATATAGATGGTAGTATTGATTATATCTTAATATAAACCAAGGACAATAACATTAGAACTCCAAAATGTTTCTCCAAAACTTATTTACCAAATGTCCCTAGTTACTTTAATTTAAACATACATAGATCAACTATGACAATTAATTATCTATATTTCATTTTCTTAAATTCATAATCCTTGTTACCATCACAAATGAAATATTAAACAATTTATCTGTCAACTCTATTAGTGAAACACCTAGTACCATTTGTGACATCCCAGCCCTCGCCCATTGGTTTGGGAAGAGGTGGTTGGTATGATATTACTAGGACTTAAGCAACATCTTCAATAGACCATAGTCCAGAAATAAATGGCAACAAAACCATAAAAACTACGGAGATGATTTTCCCATTGAAATTTTAACATCCAAAAAAATACAACCATAACCAAACAACTTCAATTTAATTCCTGAATTCATAATTGATATCCAACTAAACTAAACTGAACACAACTATATCCTAGTACAATGCAGAATCGAAAACCAACACTACTCAAAAACAAAAAGACATCAACATGGAAATCCCCGCTGGTTCAAACCTCTAACTCTATATGTGCAATTCAAGGTTTCACTAAGCATAAAAAAATAGGTAACATCCTGATATTTTATATGAAATATTTCCATTCAAACAATTCAATTACATTGGTATCTTATGTTTCATGTAACAATGATTTTAAACGAACCATGATATATTATTATAATATTACTATTTTCACACAACCATTACAACCTAGCCATTGAGTTGGTGTATTTTAATATAAATAACCATATTATGAAATATATTAATCTCTAATAAATAAACACTTAATTTTTTATAATTTCATTTTATTATTTAAAAATATGTTTTCATCAAAAACGGTTTTTATTACTGTCAATGAGAAAATAAATATAAATATTTTTTAAATATTTATAAATTATATTTTAAAAAATGTATATAATTTATTAGTTGATAATTTTATTATTATCATAGGATAAAAGTTCAAGAATTTTTTGAAATTTGGAAATTTTAATGAATAGTAAAAAATAATGATTTACATTGAAAATTATATATTTTTTCTAAAAAATTAAATAATAAAAATTATATTTTGGAATATTTTTAAAATTTTATTACTTCCTTTTAATATAAATAATTTAATTTTTTCTTTGGAAGGGATTTTATACATAAATTTATTAAATGTACATTTTATACAGAAAAATAGGATTCTATCAGAAAAATATTTTTTCATTGTGTTTTTATGATTTAATTTTAAAATAAATTATGTAAAATATATGATTTAAATTTTGGTAAATGGATCCCATTTTTGGAATTATGATGTCCAAATTTAGTAATTTTACACCTTTTATTTAATATTTAATATAAATATAAATAATGGTAAAATTTATCAGGCCTATCAAAGGTAGATCATGTTAATATATATTATAAATAAGTGGTAAGGAAATATGTCTCTATTAAAATTGGTTTGGGATTAATTTAATTCAACACCTAACACTTATTTTTCTAAATGTAGTTATTTAATGGACATGTGTCCATTAAAAAGGCATATACATCATTAAAATTAAAGAATTTGAAAAAATGTCAATCATATTTTTTAAAAATTTATAATATTAGTAATATGAGGTTACAGAGAATATATACCCAAAGATAAATATTATATATAGAGAAAAAATATTATTCCTCAGAGTTGTAATTTTTTACTTTTTTTTAATTAAAATATTACCCAAAATTATCACACAATGTTGATTAAGTAATTATTCAATTTAAAGAAAAATAAAATAAATGATCATAAAAATATTAAATGTAATAAATGTTTATATTAGTAATTTTATCCACTAAATTCTATAAGAAAAATATGTGTTTAGGAAATAATAAAATAGTTGGTTTGGATTTTACGTGTTATCTTGTTTTTTTAAATGTCAATGTATTGAATAGTATCAAAACTGAAAATATGTCTATTTTATGGGATTCATATTTTATTAAATTATTTTAGAATAAAAAAATATATTAAAAATAATATTTTATTAATATTTGATCCAAAATGTAAAACAATTATTTATGTTCAAATTAAAATGACATTTTTAAAAATTTCAACCTTCTAATAATGAAAATATTGTTACCATAGTTTACATTAAAATGGGTATAATTAGGGTTAATAAAAATGATAATGTTTAAAATAAAACCAAAACATGAATAAATTTAATTGTTTGATGATATTTAAGACATATTTTATCCTATATTATAATAACTTACAATTTTTTGCTATTTATGGAGAAAATGATAATATTATAATTTAATCTTTTTATAAAATTCACAAACACCCATATCCTCCCTTATAAATAACACACCACAAAACCAATTTTTCTTATACTGTCCAAGCCATAATGAATTCCAAATCCTTACCAAAAAAATATCTTCCCCATACTCCCCATATGCATAATCTATTTGTCTCACCAAACGACCAACAAAATGTTCCAATAAGTCTCCTCTAATGTGCTGCTATTTAAGAGGAAACATTCGTTAACCACCTCCCATAATTTCAATTCTTCTTCTTCCTTCTTGTCACATCATCCATCCATAAAATCCAAATAACTATAGATTAATTTATATAATCTAATTTTATATGTTTAATGGAATATTTTCTATCTATCCCCTTTTGTCATAACCACTTATTAAATTAATGGAAATCATTTCTCAAATTATTGAGATTACCCATTTATGTGGATAATGTGTTTTCATTTTTCATTACCACATCCGTGGATATTCATACATGTTTTATTATGGTTAAAAAATATTGTAATAAGTTTATTATAACTTACTCGACTCTCTATAACTAATATTTAGACGTAATATTAAATGAAAAACTAGTTCTTGATGGATTGAAAAATCAAAAAAATAAACTAAACATTTATCAGTATTGATATATGAAAGGAATCGTCCAAATCTAAGAAAAAAAATCATATATGGGACTATTTAAAATTCTGGAAGTTTATGAATACCATTTTATTTTACTTAAAAAAGAGTATTGTCATTTGATAAGAAATTCCCTAATTATACACAACTTAACCGACCATGATTCCATGAAACAAACATTTCATGAATGATGAAATTGAACCATATAAATCATTAAAATATGTTTATTTGAAGTCAATAAAATTATGATAATTCAAGTTCATGTGTAACTGGTTTTTTATTTTTAAATTAATGAATCAAATTTGATTATAAATGATAATATGTGATATTCCAAAACTCATTTAGACATAGTGTAATTGATCTCTGCGAACCTCTATATTTCCTTTGGATTTTTCTTTATATCACATTCCCTAAATTTATCCATTAATTGTTATCTTTTTTTCTATTTATATGTACATAACATATGTATGTACCTCAATTAAAATTTATTTTATGTGTATTTACATGTATTATATGGTTCCCTTCTAAATTTCTAATGATAAGAAAACCCAATTAAAAGGAACGTCTCCTTTTACTCATTTTTTCAAGTATAATGGATAATCTATTTCACCCATCCAATATTTTTCTAAAATAAATAAATTTATTATAAGAAACTATTTTAGTTCATTTTTTTAGGATAACAATTATTCATTTATCTTCTTTTATGGGTGTTTACTCTTTTCCTTAAAATCACACTTAAGTGGCACATTTCTAATTTTACTCAACTAAAGTTTTTATAGATTTTAATTTAAATAGTCTATATTATTGATTATATTTTATAATATTTCAGTTATTATTGTACAATATTTATTTAAATAACATATTTCATGGAAACCATTATTATACGCACATTGTTTATGCCTTATGACATGATTAAAAAACCGATTTGGTAATAACCTAATGTTTTCCAATGAAAATTAGCTTACCATAATTATGTCATAAAATCCAATTAAATCACAACATAATGAACTTCTAAGTTCTAAGTGACATTTAAACATTGTTTTTTCACTTTTGTGTTTGGAATTTTGAAAATATGACATACACGGTTGTGACCAGTAAGTTATTTGAAGTCCGAAAAGAAAAAAATAATTTCTACTGAATAGTAACCTACCCTTATGAATATTAACATTCCCTTATGAATAGTGATATAACATAATTAATATTAACCTTACCTATGATAGTATTAAAAAACATTGATGTTAAATTATGATGTACCTGTATTTTTGAATAAGTAAACGAATGTTTTAAAACTAGGTTTATATAATAAATAATGATTTTAATTAAATATTAAATTAGTAATATTTTGAAAATTATATATGAAAAATAGACTTCATTTTTGTATTCGACATGTTAAAAAATGGTTAGGGTAAATTTTTGGGATTTTTCAGAAATACTGGAATTTTTTATTATTAGTAAAATCAGATATCTCACAATCACTGCTAAATAATGGATTAACTGAGTCATTGATAATGATCTGATGTTGTAATCCCAATTGGTTTGCATTCACATGAATTTATTACTATTCTTGGTCATGTAATACTTACTATTCCTTATCCTGTGAAGAAATAATAAACTAATGATTAAAAATTATGAAAACCCTCCTCCTCACCACTATAAATACCATCCATTCTTAACTCTCCTCTTCACTCCTCTCAAGCATTGTTCCTTGCCATTATTCTGCCCAAATCTCTCCCCAAGCTCCTCCCCCACGTCCAAAATCCCATAGCCAATTCAAAATACCAAAAATGCTCCTATTAAGAGGTTCTCAATGGAGGAAGTTTCAAGAGGTAAATTCCTCTTTCCAATTCCTTTGTTTCTTTTATATTCTTTTCTTTTTGTTTCTTTCCTCAACTACCATCACCAAAACTGTATGATAACTCCAGTAACATACATGTAATTAAAATTTTTATTCTAATGGTATATTTCATTATCATCTTTCTTTTCCATGTGTTTTAGTTGAAAGGAATTAAAGCACTGTTTGAGATGTGCTAATTTTGCCCATTCATGGACAACTGTTTATTAATTTCTATTACCATCTTTAAATCATGACATTAAACCATTTTTAATTTTGGTTTTACAAGATTATATATATGTAATATATCTTATTTTGATTCTCTAATCTTTTTGTACAAATGGTATTAAGTTATAAATCAAAACATGTTCTTTGTAATCAAACCCACCAATGAAAAAAAACGGTTGTCACTTTGGTTTTATATAATTGTTTGAATTCACTCTAAGTAACCAAATTAAATTTAAAACCGTGTAATATCTTGTATTTTCAATAATATAATATAACTTTAATTCGGGACAACAGATTTCATCTTACATGTTTATCCAAACATAAATATAAGTGAACCGGTCATTAAAATCAAGTAAACAAACAAGTCCTAACAATGAAACTGAACCTCATAGCCAATCAAAATGGTTATTAATGAACTTAAAATGATTATAATAAACCAGTTAAATATAAAATGGGTTCTGTAATTATTAATTAATAAACCTATTTTGTTTATTATGGTCTTTAATAACAAGTGGGGAAAACCAATAGATTTGTGGTAAGGGATCCTCCCCTTTGACTTTTATTTCAAGATTGTCCTCTAGGTTATTCCATTTTATGTGTGATGCCTAATTATGGGGTTTTATTTTTCACCTTCCCCATAATTCCCTCATGATTTTTAACTTATTAGAATCCCCATTCTCTCCCAACAAATCCCTTTTATGTACACCATGTACTATGCCAATAATCTGTAATGAATTCTACCAGAACCTCCTTTACTCTTTCGGGTTTCTCAATAATTATTTTTACCCAAATGAAGTTTATTTTATTTTTATATAAAACATATAAATACTGTTTATATGCTCCAAAATCATTTCCCATGATCCATCCCTCGTTCTTTTATGGGATATAAATGTTTTTTTGTGATTCCCACGTCGATACCCCCGATAAACAATCATATTTTAAGGATACTTCCCGAATTCTTACTCAATTTCAAGGTCACTCTATCTTATATTTTTAGACACTATTGTCTTTATAAAATAAGTAATTTTATTTTTAAAACATTATTTGTTCACTTCTGGTTTTATATAAAATATTTTTCCCATTTCTATTTTAAAATCTCTATTGTGTTTACCTAAAAACCGCACAATAGGTTTTAATTCTAAAATTTCCCAACTACATTTCTTACACGTTTTCACTCTTTTTTGACATAGAGTACCATGATATATTCCTATTGAATGTACATGTATAATTCCTTTTTTTCATGGAATCATTCATGATACTCCCACTGTTTATCATTTAGTCATGGTTGTTGTACCTAATTCATTCCATGGGTACCATTATGATTATGTATGGTTGATTATGTATGATTATTTGTGTGGAAATATTATTTATGTGGAAAGAATATTCATGAAAATGTTGACATGGATTCACCTAGTTATCCCTCCAATGTATTTGGTAAGGTTAATTCTCATGAGATGTGATGTGAAACGGGATTGGTAGTTAGCCTTAACCCGTACTAAAATCAGGGATTAGCGGTTAAACTTGACCCATAATAAAGAAATATCTTATTTTTCTGCCACAATTATATGATTACATATTTATATAATCCCATTCTTATATGATATGATTTCATATGTTCCATGCTTTCTTATCATTATGCCATCCCCCTAACTCATGAGATTAAGATGTATCCTTATGTTTATTCCCTTACTAGTCTTTTTAGCTCTTCCAGTTGTTCATGTGTTCCCTAGGGTACACTATACAGATGTAAGGGCTAAAAGGATGTTAGGGTATCTTTATAGATATTAAATAATGAAATATTTTTAACCCATGTGTTTTTTATTTTTTGTACCTAGTCTTCCAAGACACGAGACTTAACGATCCTTGGCTTGTACTTAGATGTATAGTTATTCTTAAAATCATGTAATTTATATATAAAAGTCTAGGGTCACTATAGTTGTTATCATATGATGGTCTAGTGTTTTTTTGGATATTAGGAATAGATAACCATCGTGATATCCTTAAGGATGAGACGAAGTATAATAAAACATCCCTAAATATTGGTAAGTATAGAGTAAGTGGTTTATCAAGAAATTACATTGTAACACCCCGACCCTAGTTACCTAGAGTTAGTGCATTATTACGTATCATTGGCATGATCACAAAAGATCAAATGTCATAAGGCCGATTAGTTTAGTAGCCATGGAAGTACTAGATATATTCATAAGGTTTACATTACATCATAAATTAGAAACCTACAAAAAATTGTTTCGATAGACAACACTGAGATCCTGTAGATTGTCCTTGTAGGTCAGTCATAATATACTTCTTCGCATCCTAGGAAAAATAAAACATATAAAGGGGTGAGCATAGATGCTTAGTAAGGATAACAATATAGTGGAAACTTTGAAAAATAAGCTTAAATATTTAAGGCAATGAATAAGACTAAAACAAAATCCTTTTAAACTTGAACATCAGCATAATATGGAAAAGATAAATATCAAATAATTTCATTTACATATTCACATGAATATTCTACTAGTCGATTAATCACATGGAATATCAATAGCCACTTTCATAATGAGGGAACACATAATTCCAGACTTTCATAACCACATATTCAAGGCCTTATGCCAAGACTACAAATAATATTTTGTCAAGGCCTTGTGAAAAGTCACTATTTTGTCTCATTAGACCTACTGGTGCATCGAGGAGCTATATAGAGCTCCACCTGTCACTTACTAAGTCCAATGCATTCCTCATATGAAAAGGTTTAAACATAACATAAACGTTCATATAAAAAATTGAATATGAAATTTAAATAATTTATCCATAAACCATGAATGGTATAAAAATAACACATCAACTGTCAAAAATATCACAAAACCTTCAATACAATAAGGAATATTTTTATCATAATATATCCACTTCAAATAAGCTTACGATCTATCAAAGGATGTTGACATAGATGAAATCAAAACCTTATTTAGAGAAATATCTATTACTATTTTGAAATAATTTAAAACTCATGTAATTATAAAAGAAAACATTTATTTTGAAAATAATTCTATAATATTGCAAGGGAAGCATCATCGATGTTATAACGGAAGAAAATAGCCGCACCCATCGTATAAGTCAAAAAAACATTCTTACCTTAAATTTTTCGAAAAGGTCTAAAAGTACCATGTTTGGTAAACAACGGAAAGATTCCTTTCAAAACATATAATGTAAAATAAGGGTATAAATGACTTTAACCCATTTTCTAGTTAATATAAAATGTTTTTTGAAATATATTTTTAAGAATCATGGATCTGGATGATAAAGAGGTCCTTGTAGATAATTACATATAAACAACCTCGGATAATGAAGAGATTGTAGAATTAACCCTTACCTTGTACTTTTCCTTTGTCGAGGGTAGTTCAAACTCTATTATAATGGTGCAATAATTGTTATTAAATTATAAAATAATCATATACATTAATATGATATCATATATGATCTTTTAACATTGCATTGTTAATAATATATTAGTATTATTGTCATTTCGGGTGTTAGCGGATTCGTTTCCCTTTATGTGATTTGTTATGTAAGTAATGTTTTTTATAGATAGGATGTATCATATTCATATTAAGAATGGTATTAATACCTTAAACATTATTTTTAATCATCTAATGAAAATAATTCTTGAATGGATTACGATGGGGAATGAATCTAATCGAGTTCGTGGAGACGATAATCTTTACGTACGCACGAGCAACAATATCATTATTTTGATATTAAAATAATATATAGTTGGATGGTATATCATATATAAAGTATAATTATCATGTTATATTTAATATTTTTATCAATTACACATCATTATTATTCCCATCCTAATAATAATGTACTGAATAACAATTACACCACAACATGGAGACGGTAAGTCGTACATACGAATGTATGGTGAAATTTCATTCAAATGATGGATAAATTAATGAATATAGTTGTACCATATTTATAATAAAATCATTGTATATAGAAGACACTGGAGTTATTATTTTATAATGCAAAAAAAAACAATGAAAGAGGAAGTGGAAGAAGAAAGGAACTTGAAAGAGGTGATGAAATATTTACCTCCTCTTCGTGTTCTTGCTTTTGATTTGATCAAAAGGGCTCATTAGATTGGATTTATGTCCAAAGGATAGCCTCTTAGATGAAGGGAGGATATTTGGGAGGGTATTTGGCCAGGGGTGGGATGAGCCAAATGGCATTGAAGGTGTGAATTAGAGAGAAGGGGGAGTGCCCTTTTATTAACGGGGTGAGGGGAACCTTATGAAAAGCAAGAAATATTATTTTATAATAAAATAATTTTCGGTTTATAATCTCTCAAAAATGATTTATTTATAGGAAAAGGTGGGGATGGGTCTAACACCACTCAACCAATAGTTTTTAGATAGGTTTGGGTCACTATATTAACATTATATTTTAGATTTAACTCTTAGTTAAACAGTTTGACATTTACCATGTCTCTTTGTATTTTTATCTTATATGGTTAATAAAATTACAATATACTTCTAAAAGAACCCCATGTAGTTCAATAATGATACACCTATCATTATATAAGTTTTTTTTTATACCTTAGATTTTTAAGAATATAATATCAATTAATAATATAATATTTGTTTTAAAAACTCTTTTATGTCAATTTTGACACTATTTGGTATTTTGTTTTTGTTAAATTCATAACAACATTATTACTTCGAAAAAAATTCATCTCACCAACCCTATAATGTCATATTAACTCAAAAAAAAAATTTAATTCATTAAAAGTCTCAAATTACATTTATTTAGATATTTATAATGTCAATTATTTTAATCATTCATTTATTAGGTAATTACTGCATTATCATTGTGTCATAAATGAATAAAATTATTTAATGTCCAAAAAATATAAATAAAATATCATTATTTTTGAAATATTTTTAGGTTTATAATTAATATTTAGAGTAGAATTTATCTTAGGTGTATCCCTATAGGAAAAATGTTTTAGTTATTAAACATTGATTTTAACTCTTTTAACTCTTCTTTGAATTAAATAACAATAAATGTCTTAATCTAAACCATGTGGACCAAAGAGGATCATATTTTATTCCTAAGGTTATTTTTGGTCTAATTAAACTTATCCAATAGAATTAGAACATTTGTTAGTGTAATAATAATATCATTTTTACCCTTAATTATGCTATTTACTTTTAACCATGGTAAATAAAAGTAAAAAGTTACTATTCACCAAAAATTATTTTCATCTAATTGAACCACATTTTATTTACTTATATCAACCGTATCTCTCAGATTTTTGAAATTCAACTCACAGAAGTGGTAAAATTTGGTTTTATGAAAATTTTCAAATGCTCCTAGTAGGTGGGTAAAAGACACTAAAAAGTTCAATAAAATTTTTATATATCTAAAATTATTATAAACTGAATCCAATAAATTACATCGAAATTATATAGGTATTATGTATATATTTTGATATAAAATAAATTTCCATAAAATAAATAATTCTTTAAATAAAAATTTGGTTTTAAACGATAAATCAGTGTTTTTCACTATTCATCAAAAATTGAATGTTCTCTGAAAAAAAAATCACCCTAAGATAATTTTGATATTCCTAATCCAATAATGAAGTCCATTTTGAATGATCAATTTTATAAAATTTTAAAATTTCGGTATTACTATTCATAACGGTAAGTTTGATTGGTTGTGGTGTGTTAGAACTCGATGTTGCGTACAACACATGCTATTGTATTATTCAAAGAGAAGCGTACTGTGGAAGCTTGGGGAGTTACACTATCCCCTCCTTCAAATAATTGTATCCTTGAAATTTCTAGAATATTATTGTATAAAAAGACTTGGGTGGTTCATCATCATATGTTCTTTGAGTTCCCACATTGCCTCTTCCATATTAAGGATTCTCTATATAACATTTACCAGACGAGTCGTCCAGTTTCTCAACACTTGTTCTCTTGTATCAAGAACCTTGACAGACTCTTCGTAATAAGATAGATCGGGTTCTAGTTCTAATTCCTCATAGGTGAGTACATGTGTTGGTTCAGGCATGTATTTTCTCAATAGTGATACGTGGAATACATTGTGAACTTTGGAGAGACTTGGAGGCATTTCCAAATGGTAAGCTACATCCCCAATTCGTTCTAAAATTTCAAAAGGTCTGATGTACTTGGGTCTCAATTTACCCTTCTTACCAAAACGTATAACACCCTTCCATGGAGATACCTTCATGAAAACATGATCTCCTACCTCAAATTCCAAATCCTTCATTCGGTTATCGCCATAGATCTTCTTCCTAATTTTTTCTAATTTGATTTGGTTTTGGATTACCTTCACCTTTTCCATCGTTTCCTCCACTAGTTCGAGGCCAACGAGTTTTATTTCACCAACATCATCCCAACAGGTTGGTGTGCGACATCTATTTCTATATAACACTTCATGTGGTGCCATCTGAATACTTGAATGGAATCTATTGTTATAGGAAAATTCTACCAGAGGTAAATATTGATCCCACATACCTTGAAAGTCAAGTGAGCATGATCTCAACAAGCCTTCTAAGGATTGAATAGTCAGTTCTGATTTTCCATCCGTTTGGGGGTGGTAGGCAGTGCTCAAATGAAGTTCAGTATCGAGGGCTTTCGGAAGACTTTTCCAAAATCTTGATGTGAAATGAGGATCATGATCAGAAACAATCGATAGTGGTACTCCGTGAAGTCTTAAAACTTCATTAATATTCAGTCATACTAATCGTTCAAGTGGTAAATCTTCTCTTATAGCAAGAAAATGTATTGACTTTGAAAGATGATCAATAATGACCCATATTGGATCATTCCTTCTAGGTTATTTCCTTGTAGCCTTCACTTGTTGAAAAACCATACATCTTGACACAAAATCAGAAATCTCCCTCTTCATGTTGCCCACCAAAATTTTTCCTTCAAATTTCTATACATTTTGGTGCTCCCAGGGTGAATAGAGAAATTGGAGCTATGAGCATCATCCAAAAATTCTTCTTTTAGATCAAGTATATCGAGAACACAAAGTCTCTTCCCAAATTTCAAAATTCCATCTTTATACACACAGTCACTCAAAATCCCATCATTCAATGCTTTAATCATCATTTGAAACTCTTCATCATTGTTCTGAGAGCTATTAATCCTTTCTAATAAAGATGTTTTGGAAATCATTTGATAAATTATTGATGTTTCAACTTCCATGGTGATTCCCATATCCATCTTTACTAGATCCATGTATATAGTATCCTTTTCAACTCTCATCTTGTTCAAAAATCCATGATCTTTTCTACTCAAAGCATCTGTCACCTTATTTTCCTTCCCCATGTGGTAGTGTATAGTGAAATCACAATCCTTGAGTAGTTCAATCCATCTCCTTTTCATCATGTTGAGTTCTTTCTGTGAGAAAATATACGTCAAACTCTTGTGATCGGTATATATCTCACATTTTTCACCATAGTGATAGTGTCTCCAAATTATTAAATAAAATATTACAGCAGATAACTCAAGATAATGAGTAGGAGAGTTTTGCTCATGAATATTTAGCTGTCATGATGCATAGACAATAACTCTATCATTCTACATAAGGACACAACCAAGTCTTTTCTTTGAAGCATCAAAATAAATAACAAACCCAACATCCCTAATTGTAGATTCATGATAATAGCACTGACTAATCTTCTATTCAATTATTCAAAAACATTATTCAAACTCTTTTGTCCAAACAATTTTAACAATTTTACGTGTGAGCTTGGTTAATGGGTTATCCAATCAGGAAAAATTCTAGACGAAATTCCATTAATAACCTGTTAAACCAATAAAACCGCGTAACACAGTTATACTTTTCAGTACTGGCCATTCATGGATCGCCTTGGTCTTAGATGGATAAATGGAGATTCCATCCTTAGAGACGATATGACCATGAAAATAAATCTCCTGAAGCCAGAATTCACACTTGCTAAACATCCAATATAATTCATGTCTTCTAAGAGTCTTAAAAATAATATTCAAGTGATTTTCAGTATCTTCATAGCTTTTGGAGTATACCAAGATATCATCAATAAATACCACTACAAAGACATCAAGATATTCGTTGAAAACTCTATCCATTATATCCATGAATACAGAGGGTGCATCTGCCAGCCCAAAAAGCATTACTGTCAACCCATAATGCTTGTCACTGATTCAAAATGTTGTCTTCGGAATGTCTTTCTTCTTCATACACAACTGATGATATCCAGATCGAAGGTCAATCATTGAAAAGTTTTGAGCTCCATGAAGTTGGTCGAATAAATCAACAATGCGAGGTAGGGGATACTTATTCTTTACTATTATACCATTGATCTCCTTGTAGTCAATTCAAAACCTCATAGATCCATCTTTCTTCTTAACAAAAAGGACAGGGGATCCCCCTGGAGAAACACTAGGTTGAATAAATCCCTTATTACCCAATTCTTCTTGTTGTTTCTTTAGTTCCACTAATTCCAAAATGACCATTCTATAAGGGGAATTCAATATAGGCCTTGGACTAGGAATTAAATCAAGGGAAAACCCAATTTCTCATTCTGGAGGATGTCCAGGTAAATCTTCTGGAAACACATCAACATATTATTTCACAATAGATACATTCTCTATTTGAACATTCCATTCATCACCCATAGTTATTTCATTCTCTTCCTCCCCAATAGTTGAATTTATTTGAGCTACTATGGGTGGATCTAGATAAGAATTAGGTCATGACGATTCTGATATAAAGATAAGGTGTTCTTTATCATCGTCATCAAAAATCGTAACCTCCTTATTCATACAATAAATTTTCACATCATTGTCTGAAATAAAATCCATACCGAGGATTATATCAAATTCAATCATGGGTATGATGATGAGATCAGCAGATAATGAATATTTATATGCTCTAATGGAGACTGATTCAAATAACTTTGTTGCAATGATATTCCCTTATGAGTTTTTACTAACAACTCCCTTGTTAAATCAAATTGGAAATATCTAATTTTATTAGAAAAGTTGGAAGAGATGAAATAATGTGATGATCCAGAATCAAATAAATCATTTTTTAAACTTGAGTAAACCATTAAATTACCTGCCACCACATCTTTCGGAGCATCAACCTCAGTAGTAGTGATGGAATATGCTTGGACATGATCCCTTGGACATTTTTGAGTTATTTTCCCCTAACGCTTTGTACATTCATTCGCATAATTCCCCCATTCTCTACAATTTTATAATTTAACATTAACAGCCTCTTTATTCCCCTAGAAAGCTCGAGCATGGGGGCCTTTTTCACCACACTTGTAACAGACTCAAATTCCCTTCAGGAAAGTACCAAGGTATTTCTTCCAACATTTACTGTAGGATGAATATTCAAATTTTCCCTTCTTCCCCTTATTTCCATTTCCAGAGTGTTGGGAAGATCTCTTCTTATCCTGAATTTCTTTAAGGTCACAGGACATAGAGAATTATTTTCCTATCTTGATAGCACATGAGATAATATCTTCATACTATGAGAAGGATTGTGAGCCTAATACTCGAGGGAGAAATATTTTTAACCCATCAAATAAATGATCAATATTACTTATTGGGTTATGTATATAATTTTTAGCATGCCTTGCTAACCTTGTAATGTTAGCCTCATACTTTGCGACATTCTCATCCTCCTTTTTCCTCATACTCAGAAATTGACTACCCATATCTACTCGATGGTCACGAATAAAGTATTTTTTCTAAGAAAATCTCTTTAAACTCCCTCCATTACATATGTAGACGCCGGAAAAGTCCGTTGTTCCCAAACAAGGCTCCGGATGCAGAAAGCGAGGTCGTATTTGGAGTCAGAAGCACGTTCCGGAGGGCCCGGAGGCCTTGCGCGGAATATTGGAGCCCCGCGCGCAAAGTTGATGAGCCGCGCGCAAACCGCCCGGGATGCGCGCAATGCGCTGAACCGGCGCGCAATTTTGCGCGCCGGGCCCGATTCCGCGCCCGCGAAGAGAATTCCGCGCCCGAGAACCGGATTCCGCACCCGGGGTTGCCTATAAATATAAGGCGACCCCCGACGTTTTGAAGGTTTCCAGAATTCGAACGGTCTCTCGTGCGTGCAATCCAACCCCTTCCGCGCGCAATGCCGATCTTCAGGTAACCTCTTTTCTTTCGCGCAAGAAAGCCTTGGGGTTCGCCTTCGCGCGCAATCCCTTTGGCTCCTTTCCTTTGAATAACGCTTCACTCAAAGGCATTTGCGCGCAAAAGAAGCCTCTTGCGCGCAATTGCCTCCGGGTGCGCGCAATCCAGCCCGATTGCGCGCACCCCCCATTTTCAAAGTGGCCATTCATTAAAGAATGAGCCGTTGGCCCCGTGCGCTATCCGAAGCCCGGTGCGCGCAATCTCAATCATTCGCGCGCAAAGTTCTGGCCCAATTGCGTGCCAGCCGTCCCATTTGCGCGCCGACCCGCGGTATTGCGCGCAAAGCTCCTCTTTTGCGCGCAAACCGCCAGGGTCGACCCCTTTGACCCCCTGAGGGTACCCGCCTGCGTGGCGCCCGATGATCTTCATCCTGGGTGCCCGCACCGTGCGTTGTCTTCCCATGCGGCCCTCCAGGCTCGCACGAAGTGACACGGACCCAATGGCGGCAGTAACTTCGTCCGAGCTACAAGACGTTAAACTGTTCAGCATTCGTCCAACATGACGTTAAACTGTATTTCGTCTGAGCTACACGACATTAAACTGTTCAGCATTCGTCCTGCAGGACGTTAAACTGTACCACGTCCGTGCTGCAAGACGTTAAACTGCCAAGTGTTTCGTCCTGCATGACGCTAAACTGCACCACGTCCGCGCTGCAAGACGTTAAACTGCCAAGCGTCTTCGTCCTCAACACAGGACGTTAAACTGTACTTTGTCCGGCAAGACGTTAAACCGTCCGCTTCGTCCTCAACACACGACGTTAAACTGTACTTCGTCCGGCAAGATGTTAAACCGTCCGCGTCACCTGATCTCGTGCCCCGCACGCAGGGTCCCCCCCGGTTTGGATGTGGCCCCCACCCGCTCGTCTCTGCAGGGATGTCGGGATTGGAGTGGCCTTCACCCACGGGGGTAGAGTGTTGCAAACAGAACGAACTACGTGGACTTTGATCCCTGTCTTCTAAACAGGGTACGTAGGAAGCCTCTCCGAGGTTCAAGCCCGCCACCTGGTCGTCCCGGTCGTATTTACGTCGGTTCGTCCATCAGTGGACCCCTCCGGGGTTCACACTTGTGTCGATTCACCTATGAATCCGCTCTTGTGGGGGACTGCACATGTGTATCTCCATTGCACTTCCCCACTGCCTTTTTCTATTTCTCTCTCCAGAACGAACTACGTGGACTTTGATCCCTATCTTCTAAACAGGGTACGTAGGAAGCCTCTCCGAGGTTCAATCCCACCACCTGGTCGTCTCGGTCGTATTTACGTCGGTTCATCCATCAGTGAACCCCTCCCGGGTTCACACTTGCGTTGATTCACCTATGAATCCGCCTCTGTGGGGGACTGCACGTGTGTATCTCCATTGTGCTTCCCCACCGCCTCGATCTCTTCGTGAGTCGGCTTGCCAACGTCCAGCATGACGTGAAACTGTGATCCACCAGACCGTTCCATCCCCCTCTGTGTGAGGTGGTTCGGTTCAATCCTCCGCCCGGCGGCCTCGATCTCTTCGTGAGTCGGCTTGCCAACGTCCAGCATGACGTGAAACTGTGATCCACCCGACCGTTCCATCCCCCTCTGTGCGAGGTGGTTCAGTTCAATCCTCCGCCCGGCGGCCTCGACCTCTTCGTGAGTCGGCTTGCCGACGTCCAGCATGACGTTAAACTGTATATCCGAACTACGCTGACTTTGATCCGCGCTACCGCGCGGTACGTAGGAAGCCCCTACGGGGTCCAAGCTCTTCACTCCATCATCCACCCTGATCCTCACCCGGGCAGCCACATCCCGGTGGGGTCATGCCACTTCACTCCACTCCACATCACTTGGGAAGCCGCCCATGCGCTGGCCCCAGCGTCGGAGGTTCCCCTCAAGGGGTTCTATCATCTGATCCACTTTTCGTGTTGATCAGTCTGATGCCGTCCCCGCTGGACGTTAAACTCGCGGCATACCCCGTGTTAAACATGGGAAGCTGAGGAAAACCTCAGGTAACACAGTTCCCCGCACCCAGTGTGGGATGCCTTAGGCCATCACGCCTTCGAGAAGCCCTACTAGGGAAGGAAGGCAGACATGCAGAGGCGCAGTGTCAAGACACGCCCCCAGTACCCAGAGCCACCCGGTCTCCTCACCGCAGGTTGCTGCCCCGACCAGACTCCTTGGAGCGTCCGGGCGGAAGCAGCGTAATTAACCGGTGTCCATGAAGATATGGCGCCGGGAACGAGATTCACGAGCATGTCTTAAATCTATGAGGGAGACCCGGATTGGGCGACGAGTTCCGAGGAGACGTCCATGGAAGGAGGATCCGACATCCCATCATCCCGGTTTCGATCAAGGAGCAGACGCCCCTGAATAAGGGACGAATGCCGCCCGCCCTTGGAAAGTGGGACTGCAGGACCACAAGCCGCGCGCGCCCATCCCCTTGGGTCGACGGGTGCACGCGCAAACGCGTCCTGGCGGAACAGCATCGGAACAGAAACCCGACGCACATCCGCACCGAAACAGAAAAAAGGTGAACCCGACGTGAATCTCTTCTCCTCAATACGAAGAACGATGGCTTTCAGAGGTGTTGGAAGACCAGCATGCTGCTCGACTGAGCATTCAGTTTTATCCGCCAGGGGCTGGGGAAGGGAAATCGGGCACTCCGTCTTGCGACGTCGAGGGCCTGGGTTCCCCCCCACGGAAGGCGTCGTGGCACTAATGGTTGGTTGTCGATTCCTTTTCTTGTCAGTATTAATGGGTTTTTCTCCCTGATTTCATAAATAAGGTCGCCCAATCCAGTGCCCAATCGCCACCCGCCCACTGGCGCAGGGGTAGGGGAAACACCGACGCGGCTACTCCGCGCGGTCCCGCCCGCTCCACAGCCGTGCCAGCAGCCGTAGCTGCGGGGCAACCACGCCCTCTCTCCCCCTCGGAGGTCATCCAAAGGAGGGTGATCAACAACTTGGTGTGGAGATATGAGGAAGAGGGAGTCATCCCCACCAGCGACATGGCTCGCCTAGACCTCGAGGAAGCTGCACCTCGCCACCAACGCCGCCCCCGAGGGCCGCGCAGGGAGGCACCGCTGCCTACCTCGACGTCCAACCGCTTCGGGAGTTTATCCCCGGAGCGCTCCGACAACTCCTTCCCCTATGCGGATGAGGTGGAAGATTTCCGGGATCACCCTATCCGGGATTCGCTCCAGGGATCTACGGTAAGGGCTCCCGCCAGGCCACGGCGACACCGCCGCCAGGCCTCTCAAGTCGAAGAGCGGGCTCTCCACCTGCCCGCGCCGCTCATCCCGACTCGTCTGTCCCGACGCCAACGTCGGGCACGAGCGGAAGAGGATTCCCACCTTGGGGCCCTAGCAACAGCGGCCGCATTGGCCCAAGCCACTGTTGGATCCAGTCGCCAGACCCCTGCGCATCCTGAGCAGGGGATCTTCTATGCCCGACCTGGATCGAGGCCCCGACCGCCCCAAAGGCAGGTTGGGTTGACTCTCCCGGTTGCTGGTACAGACAATAGCCACCGCGGACCACCTCGCGGTAGTGCTATTCACCAACAGGGTCTACTCCGTGTGGCCGATCCAAGAAGCATGGGTCACCACGCCTTCCGATCCCGGCCCGGAGGCCTGCCCGGAATCATCTCTCCCCACGTCCCCTTTGATATCAGTCCTGGTGCCCCTCGCACCTTGGTTTCTAGTCCTCTTGGCCCCAGCACCAGTGAGGCCGGAGGACGCCAGGATAGAGATCAGCCCTGCCCCGAAGAACCACCCAGGGGCAGGAAGGCAAGGCGTCGACGCCGAGGGAAGAATGTTACGGAATTCCGGACAGAGATCCGACTGGTTCGTTTCTCTGATACAGAGGCGGAGTATGATTCGGCGACAAAGCCCTCCCCCCAATCCCACCAGTCAGGGGCAGGGGTAGGAATGCGGCACGTCAGCCTCGTACTCCCCGAGAGCGAGATCGATATGATCCCCGCTTCTCTCCGAAGGTATATCCGGAGTAGCGAGGGCCTGGTAGACCCCCAAGGATCAAGCTTGCGGTTGGTACCGGCCCCTCTGGAAGCGCCTTCTGCCTCGATCGGAGAAGCCGGAGACCTTTTCTGGGGACCGACGGTCGAACCATGATCTAGTGCACCCTCGGCGAGCACCGACGCTATGGCAGGATGTTCGCTCGCCAGCCCGTCCTATCGTGATGTGGTAGCCAGGGCACCGCCACCCTCAGAGGGCGGCCCGGGATATGGAGGCCAATCGGCCTGTTCGCCGTATTCACCGCCGGCCAGCCCGTCAGCCCGGCGGCCCGCCTCGGCACCACTGTCGGTTCCCCGTACGTTCCCAGTCATTGAAGAGGACCAAGGATACCTGAGTCCCGAGTTTGAGTCGTGGAGCTTCTGGACCGTCCTTGCAGAGGGCCACTTCCCTGAGAAGTTTTGGCCAGTCGCAGGACCGGACTTTGATGCACCCGAATCGCTCACCCCGGATGAGTTCGAATGCTTCCGCCGAACTCTCCGGGAGACTCGCTCCTGTCTTCACCGCCTACAAATGCCATACCCCGGGAGTCAAGTGCACCTGGAGGATATTGGTGAGCAGTGCCGTCAGATTGACCTGGCCACGCTCCCCGCGGTTCGGCACCCCGGGTCATTTGGGCACCACGAGGCCCTCCAACAACGATGCGTTGAGTGTTTTCAAGTACTCCGCAAGGTTATCGAGGAAGCCACTCCCCACGAGTATATCCGTGGATGGGGGCAGTATGCTTCCCTACGCTTCAGTGCGATTCGCCGACAGCCCGATTCACTGGGCGGCCCTGAGGGTACATCCCCAAGGACGGAAACAGTCAATATGGCTGACCTGTCGGGAGAGGGGAACGACTTGGAACTTCTCGACGAGGGCTTCCCCCCCGAAGAGAAGTCGTCGTTAGAGACATCGGTGAGAGTTACTCGTCACCAGAGGAACCTCCTGGGTCTCCCCACGCCCACTGAAGCACTGACATTGGGCCGAAACGTCAGCAAAGGTAAAGAGCACAGCGAGGCTATAAAGCCCGCCGACCCATCTGCCTCCATGCAGAGGGCGGAAGAGGATCCCGAGAAGGCTACGCTACGTCAACAGCTCGCCGAGCAGAAGAAGCTGGTTGACCAGCTCCTCGCCGAGCGCGCTGCAGAACGGCGGCCTGACTACGGTGATCCTAGGCCAGGACAGCAGGGACAGGAACAACCACTCCTCGATGAGACTCTCCCGGGCAACCGTGATTATGCCGTGTTCGCCGACAGGAGAGAGGCCATCGCCTATGGAAAGAGGGCGCGGTATGTTTTACCACACCCTCCCGAGCGGCGTGACTACCTGAGAGACCCCGCTCGGATTCCTCCCGCTGCCCCAAGGGCCGCTCCGCCCGCCATCCCACGAGCTGCCGAGTTCGACGACCCGGTCGACGACCCGATTGATGGGCCATGCAATGCGCTCGTGGTTAGAGATCCTCGCCAGGACAGGAACCCATGTCCGGACGATCCGATGGCGGCACTCATCGCCCGCTTGGAAGCCTTGGAGACACTGGAAAGTGGTGATCCCACCGGACGGCAAGCCATACCCAGCATGGGTGGATGACATGCTGGCGCCTCCGGGATTCGGGAATCCCACTTTTGCCCCCTCCAACGGAACCGGAGATCCGCCACAGCATTTGGCCCATTTCAACTCGAGGTGCGGGCCTATGTTGGGGACTCCGGTGCAGCAAGAGGCCGCTAAGCTTCGCTGCTTTGTCCACACACTGGAAGGGCCAGCATTTGTCTGGTACAGCCAGCTCCCCGTCGGGTCGATAACTAGCTGGGAGGACCTTGGTAGATAGTTCCTCTACCAGTTCAGTTCCACGACCCGGAAGACGAGTATCACAGACCTCTTCATGTGCAAGCAGAGGCCTGACGAGCGAGTCGCGGACTTCGTCGCCCGATGGAAGGGTCTCACGTATTCCCTTGACATGCCATTGACTCAGGAGCAGTTGCTGACAATGTGCGTCGGGAACATCAAGACCGAGCTGGTCCCTTCCCTGATCACTCAGAATTACCCCGGAGGGTTCAGGGACTTCTTAGACAAAGCTCAACGTCTTGAGGAAGCCCTGCAACAGGCCAGTCAGGCACACCCGCTGCCTCCTATGATTCCTGCAAGGAGAGCCAGCAGGGCTGAGCCCGCTGCTGTTGCCCAGATAGAGGCTCCCAGGCCGTTGGAGCTGCTGCCGGTGAGGCCAGCTCCACAGCCTCACAGAAATCCGCCTCCACGGGCTCAGTTCCCGGCCCAGCAGCGGCAGCCTCAGAACCGGCCGGCCCCTCCGCGTAATGTACCGCCACAACCCAGGCAAGATAATCAGGGTCCACCTCCTCGGCAGACCCCTCCAGCCCCTCGTCAAGACCACGCTCCCAGGGGCCCGTGATACCTGACTTACTCATTCAACGAGGATCAGGTCCCCGGTTATTTCCGGAGCACCCTAGAGCAGAGGATTGTGCGACTGCCTGAGTGTTGGAGGCCAGAGGAGGCACATCTCATGGATAACCCCCACTACTGCCCCTACCATCGGGCCCTGGGACACACTATCCAGCGGTGCTATGTGTTTAAGGATTGGCTCCAAGACCAGATTAACAACAATGTAATCAGGTTGGTCCCAGCTCTAGCACAAGTGGCGGGCGTGTTCGTGGGATCAGATGACGATAGCGGCAATGAGGACGAATGGCAGCTGGTCTCCGACCGCGGGTCCCAGAAGTACAAAAACTGGATGGCCCGCAAGACGATCATTCGCGCCCATGGAATCATCCGTGCGCGCTTGAATCATCCTGAGCCCCCAGAATCTGCGGGTGCTGCTTCCGCATCGTCGTCCCAGCCTGCCTCTTCCAAGAAGAGCAAACGGCGGTGGCGCAAGAAGGAAGAGCGCGTCCCGCCAGTTCCGCCACTATCCCGCACTCTCGGCGATTTCATGTCCCCGGAGATGGGGGTCCCTCCCCGGATCCGCCCGGTGGTGAATGATTCGTCCGATGACAGTATTGGGTACGCTTCGGTTAATACCGTTGAGCTGGTAAATCCCTTTTCGGTTCCCGACGTTGAAGAACACCAGGTGGACCTCCCTAGTGTCCCCGGTCGTCGCCACCGTCGGAGGAGCCGAAAAAACAGGAGTCGCCGGGGCACAGCAGTTGGTACCTCTAGCCAGGCCGTGCACACCACTGAGACCAGGCAGCAGGGTCAATGCCGAGCTCAGCGTGCGCAGCCCCCCCATCCGGGGATGACGGATTCGCCTCCGCCACTATTTGTGGTGTGGGATCAGGCAGAACCGCCTCAGCCGCGTCGCGATCAGCTCCGCCCTTCCACGAGTCCATCCCGGCCTCCTGACCCCAGTACGGTGACCATTTCCCGGGCTTCAACCAATGAACAGCGAGATGCGCCAAGCACCAGTCGGCCGCCGGCCCAACCGGCAAGGCCCTTCATGCTTCCAACCGCAGAGCAACCTCCTGCAACCAGGGGCTCGCGCTTGGCCAAAAAGTATGATGTCCTGAAGCACTTGGCCGACATCCCGGCGAGACTCTCCATCCTTGAGGCTCTGCGCATGTCATCTGAGATGCGCGAGGCACTCGCTGAAGCCCTGAAGAGCCCCCTCCAGTTTGAGACAGAGGTTGCGGCTGTAGAGGCCTTTCACGCCGAAACGATTGAGGACGCCGAATTCCAGGTAGTTATCTCGTTCTCTGGTAAGGATGAAGACCCTCCTATACAGGGGCACATTCGTCCGCTGTATGTTACCGGCCAGTTCAATGGCCTTTAAGTCCGGCGCTGTCTTGTCGACACGGGGTCCGAGATTAACCTGATTCCCACTCGGACGCTCCGGAGATTGGGGTTGTCTGAGGATGACTTGATTCCCTCCGACCTCAGGATCCAGGGGTACGACCGCACCGAGAAAACCCCGGTCGGCAAGATACGTTTGAAGACCCAGTTCGGTGACTTGGTTGCCAACACCGAATTCATGGTAGTCTCTCAAGACACTGCGTACAACGCATTGATGGGCAGGCCATGGCTCCACCTTCATGCGGTGGTTCCCTCGTCATACCACCAATGCCTCAAATACTCCCTTAACGGTCGAGTAGGTGTGCTTCAAGGAGATGCCTCTCCTTTTGCCTCATGTGAAGCCCGCTATCTGGACACGGATTATTACAAGAGCAAGGATAAGCAGATCCTGGCAGGTGAGGTCGAGCCTGTCGCTGTTGCAAGTGATCCCTGGGCAAGTTTGGATGACGCTTACGTCCTCCCGATTCAACGGTTGGACGTAGCCATGGTCTCGACGGCTTGTGAGTCTCCTGATGAGATGACCGCGACTGCCCGTGCCAGTACCAGCGGCCCAGCAGGATCTGGTAGCCCCAATGCAGTTTCCAGCGCAGTCTCTCCCGTGGATGATCCCTCCCCGAGTGGAGAGGACGTGGAAGATGCACCCCCAGCCTTTGAGGAGGGCTCTCCGCCACGGTCGATGAGTTAGTACAAGTGAACCTTGGAACCGAAGCAGATCCAAGACCCACTTTGGTCAGTGCCGCCATGCCCTCTGAGGAGCGGCATCAGTACGTGGACTTTCTCAGGCAGCACCGTGATGTGTTCGCTTGGGGCTATGACGAGATGCCGGGGCTAGATCCTCAGGTAGCCGTCCACCGCCTTGGTCTCCCGGCGAACCATCGCGGGTTCAAGAAGCCTCCCAGGAAGATGCACCCATTCCACGGTGCCATGGTTGAGGCCGAAGTTGACAAGATTATCAAAGCCAACTTCGTGAGGGAAGTTCAATACCCCAAATGGCTGGCCAACATTGTGCCGGTCAGGAAGAAGAACAGGCAGATCAGAGTCTGCATCGACTTCCGCGATCTCAACCGCCACTGTCCGAAGGATGATTTTCCCCTTCCAGTGACAGAGCTGTTGATTGACGCCACGGCAGGGTTCCAAGCCCTCTCCTTCATGGATGGATACTCCGGATACAACCAAATTCGGATGGCCCCTGAGGATGAGGAGTTCACTGCCTTCAGGGCCCCCCAAGGTACCTTTTGTTACCGGGTCATGCCCTTCGGCCTAAAGAATGCAGGTGCCACCTATCAACGGGAAATGCACCGCATATTAAATCCCATCCTCGGTACACTGGTGGAATGCTACATCGACGACTTGGTGGTCAAATCGCGCCGGCGTCAGGACCATCTCAAAGATATTGAGAAAGTGTTCGGCTTCCTCCGGTCTCGCTGCCTGAAGATGAACCCGTTGAAGTGTGCCTTCGGGGTCACCTCCGGAAAGTTCCTTGGATTTGTGGTAAGATACCGGGGTATTGAGATCGACCCAAAGAAGATCAGGGCGATTAGCCAGATGCCTCCCCCATGTAACATCCGGGAACTGCAAGGGTTCCAAGGCCACTTAGCCTATATACGCCGATTCATCGCGAATCTGGCCGGAAAGTGTAAGCCCTTTTCTCGGCTCATGAAGAAGGGTGCCACCTATGTATGGGATAAAGAGTGTCAGACCGCTTTCGAGGAAATCAAGCAGTACCTGCTGCAACCTCCGGTTCTGATGCCGCCTGTATCCGGGAAGCCGCTGGTCCTTTATGTGACCGCCCTGGAACGGTCCCTGGGTGCCCTTCTCGCCCAGAAGAACAACGAGGGAACAGAGAATAGCCTCTATTACCTCAGTCGCATGCTCCTCGATGCGGAAGTTAGGTATTCCCCCATCGAGAAGAGCTTCATGGCGCTCGTATTTTCCGTACAGAAATTACGACACTACTTGCAGCACCATGAGGTACAGTTGGTTTCTCGGGTAGACCCGTTGAAATATATCCTGAGCCGGCCTATGTTGACTGGTCGTCTAGCGCGGTGGGCTGTGATTCTCCAGCAGTTCGACATTAGGTATGTGTCTCAGAAGGCCATCAAAGGGCAAGAATTGGCAGACTTTCTGGCCTCTCACCCAACCTCCGCGGATCAGCCGCTGGATCTAGGCTTTCCTGATGAGGCCATCCTCTCGGTCGATTGAGCCGGTCCATGCTGGCAGATGCACTTTGACGGTGCCTCCCGGAGCCCCACCTGTAGAAGACTCGATAATCCTAAGCTCAACAGAGTAGGCTTGGGTATCATCTTCATTACCCCGGAGCAGGCCGTACTGCCATACTCTTTCCTGTTGTCAGAGGGCTGTACCAACAATGAGGCGGAATACCATGCCCTCATCACCGGCCTCGAGTTAGCTCTCGAGATCGACGTGCCCCATCTATGCGTGAAAGGGGACTCCGAGTTACTTGTTAAGCAGATCAATGGCGACAATGTTGTCAGGAAGCCGGAACTTGTGCCATTGCTGGAGTGCACCCTCCTTCTGATGGCCCGGTTCCCTTCTCGGCCAGAGATTGTCCATATTCCCCGGTCGCAGAACGGTCGAGCAGATGCTTTGGCCAGCCTTGCTGCGTCACTTGCGGAGCCTGAACAGGATAACCTGATCGTCCGCGTGATGCGCCGCAGGCTCATCGCTCCCGTTATCCCGGAGGGAGATCGCGGCCCGTCGGTAAGTAATCTCACCACGGTTGCCCCTACGCCCGGAGCCCCGAGTAACCCAGACATGGCAGTCGAACCAGCCCCTGATTGGAGGGCGCCTTTGGTTGAGTACCTCCAACATGGCATTCTCCCGCCGGATCGGGCCGAGCGCGAGCGAGTTCGACGCCGCGCATCGCAGTTTGTCCTCCAGAGCAGTCCCGGCCTGGAGCAGATCCTCTATAGACGCGGATTTTATGGTGTTCTCCTCCGTTGCCTTCAGGGAGTTGAGATCTCACGAGTCATGCAAGAGGTTCATGCTGGTTCATGCGGCGCCCATCAAACTGGGCCGAAGCTGTCCCACCAGATTCGGAGGTTGGGATACTTCTGGCCCTCCATGATCCATGACTGCATCGAGTATGCTAGGAGGTGCCATGCGTGCCAGGTTCATGCGAACTTTGTGCATCGGCCGCCGGAGCCTCTCCATACCACCAGGTATTCTTGGCCCTTTGCAGTCTGGGGAATGGATGTTGTGGGACCTTACCCGCCGGCGAAGGCTCGCCAGTGTCGGTTCATTCTGACCGCCACAGACTTCTTCTCCAAATGGGCAGAGGCGATTCCGCTCAGAGAGGTCAAATCCTGTTCGATCGCTGACTTCGTGACCTCCAACATCATTCATCGATTGGAGTGCCTCACGCTATCCTCACGGATAACGGAGCCAATTTCCGAGCAGCCGAGTTGAAGAAGTTGTACGCCAAGTACAACATTCACTCGAACCATACATCTCGCTATCATGCGCAGGCGAATGGACAGATCGAGGCGTTTAACAAAACCCTCTCTAACATTCGGCAAAAGATGGTTGGTCAGAACAAGAAGAGTTGGCCGGACAAGCTTCCCAACGCCCTCTGGGCTTATCGGACGACGACTCGCAATTCCACCCAGATGACCCCTTATTCCCTGGTGTATGGAGCTGAGGCCGTCCTGCCCATCGAGATCCAGTTACCGTCCTTGCGCACTGCGGTCTACGACCAGCAAGCGCCGGACAGAGCTGCTGAGGCCCGTCTAGTCGAGTTGGAAGCACTGGATGAGAATAGACTTCGCGCCTTGCACAACTTGGAGAGGCATCAAAGCAGAATGGCTCGAGCTTTCAATAAGAAGGTTTACCTCCACTCCTTCCTGCAGGGTGACCTAGTGATAGCCCTAAGAGCGCCAATGATCCCCGGCAGGAAGCCACCCATGTTGGAGCCCAAGTGGGAGGGACCTCTTGTCGTCCACAAAGTTTATCCCAATGGCGCGTACTCCCTAGCGACTATGGATGGTGAGCGTGTCACTCCTCCCACCAATGCTAGGTTCCTCAAGCAGTACTTTGTCTGAGTGTACCACGTCCTGCACGACGTTAAACTGCATACGTCCAAGCTGCACGACGTTAAACTGCCCAGCACATCGTCCGCGCGGCAAGACGTTAAACTGCCAAGCATCTTCGTCCAAGCTAAAAGACGTTAAACTGTTTAGCATTCGTCCAACATGACGTTAAACTGTACCACGTCCGAGCTACACGACGTTAAACTGTTCAGCGTTCGTCCTGCATGACGTTAAACTGCCTCTCAAAAACTACGTGCGGCTTGATTCCCATCCTTATGGGATACGTAGGACCGCCTGATCATTCATGTTCCAGGCCCAGCCCCATCCTTCGGGAATTTCCATCCCACCTCGGGCCCTTGGCCCAGTTGCCTCTGGGTATGTGGCGTATGGTGTGAACGTGGGGCTATGCCCTCATTCATGTCGGTTTGCTCGCCACGCTGTACGCCCCCCACGTTTGGGGATGCCTTCTCCCCCCCCCCCCTTTTTCTCTCTTTTCGTCCTGCATGACGTTAAACTGCACTTCAAGAACTACGTGCGGCTTGATTCCCATCCTTATGGGATACGTAGGACCTCCTGGACATTCATGTTTCAGGCCCAGCCCCATTTCCCGGGAATCTCTATCCCGCGTTGGGCCTCTGGCCCAAGTTCCCCTCCTTTTTGTGCGAGGCGTATCGCGTGAGCGGGGGATTATGTCCTCATTCACGTCGGTCTACTAGCCGTGCCGTACGCCTCCCCCCGTGTGTGGGACTACCTCACACCCCTCATCGTCCTGCATGACGTTAAACTGCACTTCAAGAACTACGTGCATCTTGATTCCCATCCTTATGGGATACGTAGGACCGCCTGGACGCTTGTGTCTCAGGTCCAGCCCCGTCTCTTGGTTGATCACGGGGATCTACCGTCTTTTGGTTGCTCTCAGGGTGAGTCCTCCGACCCTTCCCGGTGATCTGTTAACATTTTTTGGGTACTTTGGTCTATGACCCGTAGTGTCGGATTCAATCCCGGCAAGTCCTGTGTTGCTTGTCGGGCCGCGCGCTTCCTCTTGTTCGAGCCTTCACTTGAAGGGATCCTCGTTAGCGGTTGGAGTACGATGCCTCAGTGCTCTACTACCGCTCCGGGTCGATTTACCGGCGGGTCATGGGCCGAAAATCGATATGAATCCTGCGATTAAGCGGTTGATGCTCGTTTCCTTGCCCAGTTCTAGGCTGACGCGATCGGATGTTGTGTTGCGAATATGGTCAGCGACATCCTTGATCGCCATGTCGGCTCTTTTAGGCTCCGAACATTGGTTGCGCGGTCCTCATCACACTCCGCCTTTGTGCGTTGTAGTGGAATCTCGACACTCTCTTCATACTGACCTTCAGTACACCTTTACACGTTAGGCAGTCCAACCAGGGTAATGGTGTCTGTCGAGGCTCCCGCGATCTGAGCACCAAGGATATATGCGGATGTCCTCCCTAAGGGCCGTGTATAGTTGGACCCTCCTCCCCATAAGGAGGAAGGAGTCGCCCGAACAATTGCGTTTTGGGCCCAGTATATCTGGAGGCTAGCATCTCTGCCCCTCGGGTGATGGACATACGCAGGCCCCTATCCCAGGATCCTTCTCCTGGAATCGTGCGTGACCGCAGGGCTGGGTATGTTCCCACCTCCGCCGTGTCCGCCGTACCGCAATAAGCGGATTCCTCCATGGTCCGAACCACATGACCTTAAACTGTGTTGTCTGGTCCTACCACACGACCGTAAACTGTGATCGTCTTGGCCGCCCGACGAGAAACGGCACTGCATTGTGATGTTCCCCTCAGGGGAAACTCACGTTGGGCGCTGGTAAATAACCACGCCATTCATCAATGCCTTTCATGGCTTGATTATTGTGGCGACGCTAGGGATTCCTTAATCACAGGCATGTCGCTGCACAAAGAAAAACCATCCATCTTTAAGGACAAACAAGAAATATCAAATACTGCTTCTTCTGTGTTCGAGGGTCAGACCCGCACCCTTCCCCGCGCTGGTGCCCGATTGTGTTGCGCCGCGCCTCAAGAACTACGTGTGGCTTGATTCCCATCCTCATGGGATACGTAGGAACGCCCGGATGTTTGAAACATCGGGTCCAGCCCCCCACCTCTTAAAGATTCCCCCCTTCTCTGGGGAATCCGCCGCCTTCATGCCACCCTCAAGGCGTGTCCCTCAACCCCTTGCAGTGGTCCACTGGTGTCAAGAGTACTCTGGTTTATTGCCAGGAGGGTCAGGTTTAGCTTGGTCAGGTTCCTTCCATTTTCAGGCTTCGTGCTCCCTTTCATTCGGACCCATCGCCTACGCCCTGGGTGGAGCCCCCGTGAACGGTTTGGACACAATGCCTCAGTGCTCTCCCACCGACTCGGGCTGGTGCCCCCAATGGCCTCAGGCAGCAAATCGATATGAATCCTGCGATTGAGCGGTCGATGCTCGTTTGCTGCCTCATCCCATCAACGGTTAGTGCGATATTGATGCTGCTTTTCCGCCACGGTCGGCAGTACTCCCATATCGTTACGCCGGTGCCCCCAGTCCTTGAGTGAATGGCCGCATGATTCACATCACTTTTTCCACCCCCCATTCTGACCAGGAAAAATCTCGACACTCTTGACACTATTCCCCAGTGCATCTTTGCATATCCAGGGGATAGGACCACGATGCGGCGTACTTTGAGGTTCTTATGGTCCGAGCTCTAAGACCTTAAACTAAGATCTACCCTTATGGTCCGAGCTCTAAGACCTTAAACTAAGATCTACCCTTATGGTCCGAGCTCTAAGACCTTAAACTAAGATCTACCCTTATGGTCCGAGCTCTAAGACCTTAAACTAAGATCTACCCTTATGGTCCGAGCTCTAAGACCTTAAACTAAGATCTACCCTTATGGTCCGAGCTCTAATACCTTAAACTAAGATCTACCCTTATGGTCCGAGCTCTACGACCTTAAACTAAGATCTACCCTTATGGTCCGAGCTCTAAGACCTTAAACTAAGATCTACCCTTATGGTCCGAGCTCTAAGACCTTAAACTAAGATCTACCCCTATGGTCCGAGCTCTACGACCCTAAACTACGATCTTCCCAAATGGGATTCTGCGTCCTGCATGACGTTAAACTGCACTCATAGAACTACGTATGGCTTGATCTCCAGCCTGATGGAGTACGTAGGAACGCCCGGGCATTTCGACTCGGGTCCAGCCTCAGGGATCGCTATGTTCCGCCCCTCCTCGTCACCGGCCGTCTGGCCTGACTTCGGGTAGAGTGGTGCAGTTGTGATATTCTCCCCGATTCAGCTCGGGATGCCCCATCGCAATGATGGGAAGCGACGGTTTCCTCGTCAAAGAGGTTCTGTCTGAGAATTGGGGTGATTCACGGCCAGATTAGTGCATCCGCCTAATACGCTTTCCCCACGGTGGCGCAATTTTGAGAGCGTTGGATTCTATCCGAACAAATCGTCACTTCGCCCCACGCTTCGCATGCCCTGTTGATCTGGATTTCCACCCTTGTGCCTGAAGGAACCCCCAAAGCGGCATTGATGATGACATGTGATCCGCCTCCTGCAATATGGATGATGACCTTCGGTCCGTCTATCGCAGTAGTATGGTCGATTGATCCATTGTCCGCTTGCCGTCTTGGGCATTTCTTGGAAGGCCAACCGTTGTGGATTTCTGGATTCGGGACGCGCGATTCACCCTTTCTCATTTCCCTATGTTCGGATAAAATCTCAACGCCCCTAGCATTGTCCCGCTCGTGTGTCGGAACAAGTTGGGGGGATGATACATTGATTAGGCTTGAGGTCTGCTTTCCTAGGAATGACCTCCCTCTTTTCTCTAGAAATCCAGGCCCAATTGCAGATGCCTGAAGCTTGGTTAACGCTCCCGCAAGACAATGAATTGTGGTCGAGCATGTTAAACCAAAAGATGCAGATAAATATGGTGATTCATACAAATGGATCAAATTATTGAGTAGCGGAAGCAAATGTTTTGGGAATGGAAAAACAGAGCCCCTAGGGATTAGCATGCTGGATAAGTCTTTCTACCGCCGCTACCCTTTGGCTGGCGGCCTCCAGAGCTGCTTCTCGCTCTCTGCGTGCCCTTTCCTCGTCGTCGGTCGCAGCACGCAGTTCGTCAATTCTTGCTTGTGCACGCTCCCGCTCGACTTGGATTGTGACCATCTGTTGGCCCGCCTCCGTCAGCTGTACCTGGGCGTCAATCAGCTGGGCTGTTAGTTGCTCCACAAGCTCAGTGCACGCTGCGACGAAGGCCTCCTTCTCTGCCGCCTGCCCTTCGAGACGCCGGACTTCCTGCTCCGCCACGAGGAGCGCCCGCGTGCTCTCCGACATGTCCCGACATTGTGCGACGTCGGCACTCCGGCGGCTCTCGCGCATCTTTTCGGCCATGAAATCACGGACCGTCAGATGGAGGCGTTGAGCATCAGCTCCCCCGGCACACAGGAAGCGCAGCCAGGTTTGGAGTGACCCCATGCGCCCCAGCCACTCCGATGGGTCTCGCTTGAGGAAGCGCTGGATGAACTTCCACCCCCTTCGGCGCGCTATCCGGCTCTCCTCGACCGCCTCCGCGTCCGAGTCGTCCATCTCCTCAGGGTCGGTAGGCCGGTAGGCAGGGAAGGCAGCCAGCAGGTCTGCTGCAGGGTCCGCCCCTGGGATGTCCTCATGGGGGATAGGTTCCCCAACATCTGGGCGACCTTCTTCTCTCTCCCCAGCGGCGTTGACACCCTCGTCAGCCCCCTACCTCTCTCCGATGTCAGCATCGCCGACGTCCGAAGCCCCTTTTGCGCGCAACAGTCCCGCGCCACCCAGGACTTCGGCGTTCCGGCGTCTCCCTCGGAACCCGATCGTTGCGACCTCTCACCGATCAGATTCCGAGGGGGGGCTTTTGTAGACGCCGGAAAAGTCCGTTGTTCCCAAACAAGGCTCCGGATGCAGAAAGCGAGGTCGTATTTGGAGTCAGAAGCACGTTCTGGAGGGCCCAGAGGCCTTGCGCGGAATATTGGAGCCCCGCGCGCAAAGTTGATGAGCCGCGCGCAAACCGCCCGGGATGCGCGCAATGCGCTGAACCGGCGCGCAATTTTGCGCGCCGGTGGCCTGCGCGGCTCCCTTGCGCGCCGGGCCCGATTCCGCGCCCGCGAAGAGAATTCCGCGCCCGAGAACCGGATTCCGCGCCCGGGGTTGCCTATAAATATAAGGCGACCCCCGACGTTTTGAAGGTTGCCAGAATTCGAACGGTCTCTCGTGCACGCAATCCAACCCCTTCCGCGCCCAATGCCGATCTTCAGGTAACCTCTATTCTTTCGCGCAAGAAAGCCTCGGGGTTCGCCTTCGCGCGCAATCCCTTTGGCTCCTTTACTTTGAATAACGCTTCACTCAAAGGCATTTGCGCGCAAAAGAAGCCTCTTGCGCGCAATTGCCTCCGGGTGCGCGCAATCCAGCCCGATTGCGCGCACCCCCCATTTTCAAAGTGGCCATTCATTAAAGAATGAGCCGTTGCCCCCGTGCGCTATCCGAAGCCCGGTGCGCGCAATCTCAATCATTCGCACGCAAAGTGTTGGCCCAATTGCGCGCCAGCCATCCCATTTGCGCGCCGGCCCGCGGTATTGCGCGCAAAGCTCCCCTTTTGCGCGCAAACCGCCAGAGTCGACCCCTTTGACCCCCTGAGGGTACCCGCCTACGTGGCACCTGATGATCTTCATCCTGGGTGCCCGCACCGTGCGTTGTCTTCCCGTGCGGCCCTCCAGGCTCGCGCGAAGTGACACGGACCCATTGGCGGCAGTAACTTCGTCCGAGCTACAAGACGTTAAACTGTTCAGCATTCGTCCAACATGACGTTAAACTGTACTTCGTCCGAGCTACAAGACATTAAACTGTTCAGCATTCGTCCTGCAGGACGTTAAACTGTACCACGTCCGCGCTGCAAGACGTTAAACTGCCAAGTGTTTCGTCCTGCATGACGCTAAACTTCACCACGTCCGCACTGCAAGACGTTAAACTGCCAAGCGTCTTCGTCCTCAACACACGACGTTAAACTGTACTTCGTCCGGCAAGACGTTAAACCGTCCGCTTCGTCCTTAACACACGACGTTAAACTGTACTTCGTCCGGCAAGACGTTAAACCGTCCGCGTCACCTGATCTCGTTCCCCGCACGCAGGGTCCCCCCCGGTTTGGATGTGGCCCCCACCCGCTCGTCTCTGCAGGGATGTCGGGATTGGAGTGGCCTTCACCCACGGGGGTAGAGTGTTGCAAATAGAACGAACTACGTGGACTTTGATCCCTGTCTTCTAAACAGGGTACGTAGGAAACCTCTCCGAGGTTCAAGCCCGCCACCTGGTCGTCCCGGTCGTATTTACGTCGGTTCGTCCATCAGTGGACCCCTCCGGGGTTCACACTTGCGTCGATTCACCTATGAACCCGCTCTTGTGGGGGACTGCACATGTGTATCTCCATTTCACTTCCCCACTTCCTTTTTCTATTTCTCTCTCCAGAACGAACTACGTGGACTTTGATCCCTGTCTTCTAAACAGGGTACGTAGGAAGCCTCTCCGAGGTTCAAGCCCACCACCTGGTCGTCCCGGTCATATTTACGTCGGTTCGTCCATCAGTGAACCCCTCCCGGGTTCACACTTGCGTTGATTCACCTATGAATCCGCCTCTGTGGGGGACTGCACGTGTGTATCTCCATTGTGCTTCCCCACCGCCTCGATCTCTTCGTGAGTCGGCTTGCAAACGTCCAACATGACGTGAAACTGTGATCCACCCGACCGTTCCATCCCCCTCTGTGCGAGGTGGTTCGGTTCAATCCTCCGCCCGGCGGCCTCGATCTCTTCGTGAGTCGGCTTGCCAACGTCCAGCATGACGTGAAACTGCGATCCACCCGACCGTTCCATCCCCCTCTGTGCGAGGTGGTTCGGTTCAATCCTCCGCCCGGCGGCCTCGAACTCTTCGTGAGTCGGCTTGCCGACGTCCAACATGAAGTTAAACTGTATATCCGAACTACGCTGACTTTGATCCGCGCTACCGCGCGGTACGTAGGAAGCCCCTACGGGGTCAAAGCTCTTCACTCCATCATCCACCCTGATCCTCACCCGGGCCGCCACATCCCGGTGGGGTCATGCCACTTCACTCCACTCCACATCACATGGGAAGCCGCCCATGCGCTGGCCCCAGCGTCGGAGGTTCCCCGCAAGGGGTTCTGTCATCTGATCCACTTTTCGTGTTGATCAGTCCGATGCCGTCCCCGCTGGACGTTAAACTCGCGGCATACCCCGTGTTAAACATGGGAAGCTGAGGAAAACCTCAGGTAACACAGTTCCCCGCACCCAGTGTGGGATGCCTCAGGCCATCACGCCTTCGAGAAGCCCTACTAGGGACGGAAGGCAGACATGCAGAGGCGCAGTGTCAAGACACGCCCCCAGCACCCAGAGCCACCCGGTCTCCTCACCACAGGTTACTGCCCCGACCAGACTCCTTGGAGCGTCTGGGCGGAAGCAGCGTAATTAACCGGTGTCCATGAAGATATGGCACCGGGAACAAGATTCACTAGCATGTCTTAAATCTATGAGGGAGACTCGGATTAGGCGACGAGTTCCGAGGAGACATCCACGGAAGGAGGAGCCGACATCCCATCATCCCGGTTTCGATCAAGGAGCAGACGCCCCTGAATAAGGGACGAATGCCGCCCGCCCTTGGAAAGCGGGACTGCGGGACCACAAGCCGCGCGCGCCCATCCCCTCGGGTCGACGGGTGCACGCGCGAACGCGTCCTGGCGGAACAGTGTCGGAACAGAAACCCGACGCACATCCGCACCGAAACAACATATATGATACTTCATCATCTTCATTTGTGTTTTGAATCAATGGCCACCATTTACCAGCGTCTCTAGTGAGGCGGTAAACTGCCAGGACAACTTTTTCCGTTTCACTACTCCCCAAGACATGGAATATTTTCTACAAGGAATTTATCCATTACTTAGATACTATTAGATTTGTACTCCCATTGAATTTTGGTGTTTTTATCTCATGAAATGATCTAACATTGATCCTCCATGTTGTGGATCAGAGTGCTACATACGACTAAGGTTTTTATTCATAACTTGAGTGAGTTGTCCTAGTATGGTGATAAGCTGTTCACCACCAGTTGTATCACCAACTCCACTATAATTATCTTGAGAAGGAGGGAAATACCTACATGTAGTGCGTACATAGATATGGTTTCTATTCCTTCCACTAGGCAACATTTCTAAACAATGAAATAAACTAGATTAGTTTATAAAACAAAATACATAATTCCAAACCTGTAAAACACTTAACATAAACTGAACAGTTTATGTATATAATCCATAATCATAGAAATGCTTTATTTGAGAAATTATATACTCATAAACCCTTCATAATTGTTTTTAAAGAAAATGGTAATTATTCTAAGCATATCCCACATGAGTGTCATAACCAAGAGTGCAGTAAGGCTTGTTGTTGTGCACCAGTTCCCATTTGAGTCTAGCTCCAAGCAGTGTTTTCGGGTTTTAGCACTAGGGACATCTGTGACAAAGCCTCCTCTACCTGCTCATATCTAGAAAGGGATTTATTTCTTGGAAAACATACCAAATATCTACATTACCAAAATTTAGTGATGTTATTCTATACTTATCCTCAAAGTCTACCTTATCAAAATGTTCTCTAATCAGAGTTTATCTAAATCTTATTTCCAAGGATATTTCTAAACTTCACCTGATACCAACTGTAATGCCCCTAACCTAGTTACCTAGAGTCAGTGCATTATTATGTATCATTGGCATGATCACAAAAGAACAATTCTCGAAAGACTGATTAGTTTAGCATCCTTGAAGTACTAGATACATTCATAAGGTTTACATTACATCATAAATTGGAAAAAAACATTATTTCCATAGAAACATTGAGATCCCATAGACTATCCTTGATTGTCAGTCATAATATACTTCTTCGCATCATGGGAAAAACAAAACATAAAAATGGGTGAGCTGAAATGCTCAGTAAGGATAAATATAGCGGAAACCTTCATAAATAAGCATAAACATTTAAGGAAATGTATAACACTAAAACAAAAACCTTTTAAACTTTAACTACAGCATAATATGGCAATGATAAATATAAAATTATTCCATTTACTTATTCACATATATATTCTTCTTGTCGAATAATCATATGTAATATCAATAGCCACTTTCATAATGATGGAATGCATAATGGCAGACTTTTATAACCACATAGTCAAGGCCTTGTTCCAAGACTACAAATAAGATTTTTTCAAGGCCTTGTTCCAAGACACTAGTTTGTCTAATGATACCTACTGATGTATCGGGGAACTATAGTGGGCTCCACCCATCACTTACTAAGTCCAATGCATTCCTTATATGAAAACATTTAAAATAACATAAACATTCATATTAAAATTAGAATACAAAATGTCAATAATTTATCCATAAACCATGAATGGTATAAAAATAACACATCCACATTCAAACATATCATAAAACCTTCAATAAAATATGGAAGTTAAGTATCATAATAAATCTACTTCAAATAATATTAAGATCCATCGATGGGTGTTGACATAGATGAAATCAAAACCTTTTTTAAGAGAAATATCTCATACTATTTTGAAATCATTTAAAAGTCATATAATTATAAAATAAAACATTTATTTTTAAAATATTAATATATTATTTTAAGGTAATATTCTATGTTGTTAAAATGGTGGAAAATATCCGCACCCTCCATATAATTTAAAAAACATGCTTACCTTAAATTTGTCGAAAAGGTCAAAAATTACCTTGTTTAGAAAACAATGGAAAGATTCCTTTCAAAACATATAAGGTCAATTAAGGGTATAAATGAATTTAACCCATTATCAATCAAATAGTAAAAGTTTTTTGAAATACATTTTTAAGAAGCATGGTTGTGGATGATAAAATGGTCCCGATAAATAATTACGTATAAACAACCTTGGATAATGAAGAGATTGTAGAATTAACCCTTACCTTGTACTTTTCCTTGGTAGAATGTAGGATAACCGCCTTTATAATGGTGAAATAATTTTTATTAAATTAATCAATAATAATATACATTAATATGATATCATATATGATCTTTTAACATTGCTTTGTTAATAATGTCTTAGTATTATCGTCATTTCGGGTGTTAATGGATTCGTTTTCCTTTATATGATTTGTTATGTAAGTAATTTTTATTATGAATTGGATTTACCTTTTTCATATTCAAAATGATATTATGTCCTCAAACATTATATGTAATCATCTAATGAAAATAATCCTTGAATGGATTATAATGGGGAATGAATCTCATCGCGTTCGTGGAGACGGTAATCCATACTTACGCACGAGCGACAATATCATTCTTTTCATACTAAAATAATATATAATTGGATGGGATATCATATATACAGAATCATTATAATGTTATATTTATTATTTATATCAATTAAACATCATTATTATACCCATCCAAATAATAATGTATTGAATAATAATTACACCACGACATGGAGATGGTAAGCCGTAAGCACGCATGTTTGGTGACATGTCATTCAAAGGATGGATAGAATAATGGATATGGTTGTACCATATTTATAATAACATCACAGTATATAGAAGTTACTGGAGTTATTACTTTATAATAGAAACAACAATGAAAGAGGAAGTGTAAGAATAATGGAACTTGACAGAGGTGATGAAATATTTACCTCTTCTTCAGGTTCTTCATTTTTATTTGATCAAAAGGGCTCCATAGGATGGCTTTATTACTAAAATAATGCATTTATAATTAATGGAGGAACGTTTAGAGGGTATTTGGGTATGGTTTTGCCGATCCAAATGGCTTTGAAGGTGTGAATTAGAGAGAAGGAGGAGTGCCCTATTATCAGAGGGGTGAGGGGAACCTTAGGAAAAGCTAGGAATATTATTATATAATAAAATCATTTTCGGTTTCTAATGGCTCCAGAATGAATTATTTAAAGTCTAAGGTGGGTATGGGTGTAAAACCACTCAACCAATAGGTTTTAGACAGGTTTGGGTCACTATATTGACTTTATATTTTTTATTTAACTCTTTGATAAATAGTTTTTCATTTACCATGTCTCTTTGTATTTTAATATTATATGGTTAATAAACATACTATATACATACAAGAGAACTCCAAGTGGTTCATTAATGATACACCTATCATTATATATGTCTTTTTTCTTATCCTTAGATTTTTTAAAATATAATATCAATTAATAATATGATATTTGTTTTTAATACTTTTTTATGTCAATTTTGACACTATTTGGTATTTTTTTCCTAAATTCATAACAGCATTATTAATTCGAAAAAAATTAATTTAACAATCCCTAACTTTTCATATTAACCTATAAAATTTTCTTAATTCATAAAAACTATCAAATTACATTTATCTGGATATTTATAATGTCTATTATTTTAATATTTCATTAGTTGGGTAATTACTGCATCATCATTGTGTCATAAATAAATAAAATTATTTAATATCTAAAAACAAAACAAAATACCATTATGTAGGAAATATTTTTATCATTTTAATGAATATTTATAGTATAATTTGTCTTATGTGTAACCATATATTAAAAATGTTTTAGTTATTAAACATTATTTTTATCTCTTTTAACTCTTCTTTGAATTAAAAAATAATAAATATCCTAATATAATCCATGTGGACAAAATAGGTTCATATTTTATTCCTAAGGTTGTTTTTGGTCTAATTACACTTATCCAATAGAATTACAACATGTGTTAGGGTAATAATAATATCATGTTTACCCTTAATTACCCTATTTAATTTTAACCGTGGAAAATAAAAGTAAACAGTTACTATTAACCAAAAAAATCATCTTATTGGACCACATTTTACTTATTGATATCAATTGTGCCTCTCAGAGTATTTAAATTCAACTCACAGAAATGGTAAAATTAAGTTTTTGTAAATTTACAAATGCTCCTAGGAGGTGTGTAAAAGACGACAAAAAGTTCAATAAAATTTTTATATATCTAAAATTATTATAAAATAACTCAAATTAATTACATTGAAATTATATAGGCAATATGTATCTATTTTGAACAAAAATAAATTTAAATAAAATAAATAGTTATTTAAATAAAAAATCTATTTTAAACTATAACTTGGTGTTTTTCACTATTCATCAAAAATTGAATGATTTCAGAAAACTATCAAAATTTCACCCTAAGAAAATTTCGATATTCTGAATCCAATAATGAAGTCCATTTTAAACGATAAAATTTAGAAAATTTCAAAATGTGGGTATTAATATTCATAACGGCTAGTTTGATTGGTTGTGGTGTGTTAGAACTCGAAGTTGCATACAACACACACTATTGTATTATTAAAAAAGAAGTGTATCGTAGAAGCTTGGGGTGTTACATACATCCCTGTCTAGATACAAGTAGGTAGAGGAGGCTCTGACACAGATGTACTTTAGAGTGAAAAATCTGACAATTAGTTTTGGGTTGACCCGAGTTATCATGGTACATGACAATGGTCCTAGATGCACTCTTGGTTACGACACTCTCGAGATATATGATTTGGTAGATTAATGAGCTTAGTACATACTATTATTAAGGGAAAAAAAATTCAATAAGAATATAAGTTATGAAATAGATCGAGGGTAACCTGAATTTAAACCTATGGAATCACAAGTTAGGATGTACTTCTTATTTATAAGTTCATCCTTTTATGTTCAAAGTTTCCATTTTATGCTCAATAGAGAAGTATTCAAGACCTATAAATATAGGTTCTTTTTCTTAGTTAAGGGAGGGAAATAGAAGAACACGCTCTAACAACCAATGTGATATGCAATGTGAATATTTATCTAATTATATGTCTGAAATGATGGGAGTGGGTGCTCAACACTTCCTGACATTACTTGATCAGATGGCTCGAGTTATGATTAATAACTTGAATCATGCTGAATACCATCCTTCTCCAAGGAAAGAGAAAGTTTCCGTCGAATCCTTCATGATGAAAAGGCCTCCCATGTTTAGCTGATCATTTGTTCCCTTCCTCATGGAACAATAGATTAACTCAATTGAAAAGATATTCTCCATCCTCCATTTCTCGGAAGAGGATATGGTTTTACTAACAGTCTATCATTTTTATGGGGAATCTGATCTTTGGTGGACACTGATCAATATTACAAAGTCCCAAGAGGAAATTGATCCTATGGATTGGGAGGAATTCAAGAGGATGTTTTTCAACAAATATTTTCTTTGAACCCTTCATCTCAATATGGGAAGAGGGTTCCTCAGACTCAAGCATAAGGAAGATGAGTCCATTGGGGCATATAAAGCAAACATTACAAGGCTTGCATGGTATGCCTCAAGCTTTTTCATGAACACTGAAAGCAAGGTGGATCGCTTCTTTAGTGTACTAAAGCTGAGTCTATGAAAATCATTGGTGATTCGAGACATCAATAGTTATAAGGATATTTTATGTTGTGCCTTCAAGGTGGAAATGGAGATTGTAGAATCTTAGTAGTATCGTGGGCCAAGTAACCATATGAGAAAAATAGAGAACAACATGGGTGGTTCATCCATCAAATCCCATGATGGAAAAAAACCTGATTTTTCCCCTTGAATTTTTTTTTGGATGAAAAATTGTGGTAACTGTCTGAAGGGAACCAAGAATTGCATAAAATAAGGAAATTTTGGTCTTTTAACCAGGAACTGCAAAAGAGATATGAAAAATCTCTCTAATGTTCAAGAAGAAAGGAAGGTTCAGATCCACACTCATCCAGCAGTGCAGTGTTAAAACTATAAGGAACATTGGAATTACATGAACAATTGCCCTAAGTAGAGGGTTTTCTGAGCCAATCAACATCAACCTCCTAGGCAACAAGGAAGGGATTAAGTTATCACTACAGCTGAGGTAGATCCAGAAAAGGGTGTGGTGCCAGGTACACTATTTATTCATTCATGAATAACAAATGTACTATTTGATTTTTGGTTCTACACATTCTTTCATTTCATTCAAGTTTAATAGAACAATACATAAACCAACTCAAAATTAGTAGTAAAAGTTATATATGAGAACATTGAATGGAGAAATCATTGTGTCCATGATTTATAACTCCTCCCCGGTTAATGCTTGTGGACTAAACCTCCCAGAAAATGTCACCATACATCCTTTGGTGGAGTTCGATGCTATCTTGGGCATGTATTGGATATTTTTGTATAATTCCAACATCAATTGTCATGAAAGGGATATTACTCTTTACATCTCGAATCATCCTCTGATTCTTTACAAGTGTAAAGAGTAAAACTAATCTCTGTTATAATATTCATCTCATGTGTGGATATTGTTACCTTATGAGCAATCATTTCTAGGTCAAATGACTAAGACAAATGAGAGAATAATTCTTGAAGACATGATCATTTTGAGGGATTACACTGATGTATTCCTTGAAGAGTTGTCTGGTCTTCCTCTTGACTGATAGGTTGATTTCTCAATTGAACTTATTCCTGGATCTTTTCCTATATCAATGTCTCCTTATATAATGTCCACTGTAGAGGTAGAAGAATTAAAAAAGTAGTTACAGGAGAATATGGATAGGGGTTTTATACGCCCGAGTGCCTCACCTTGGGGTGCAACTCTCCTCTTCATTAAAAAGAAGGATGGATCAATGCGCCTCGACATTGATTATCATGAGCTCAATAAAATCATGATAAAGAACAAGTATCCCCTTCCACGGATAGATGACTTATTCAATCTGCTTCATAGGGCCATTTATTTCTCATTGTTGGACCTTCGGTTAGGATATCATCAATTAAAGGTGAGGAAGGAAGATTTTCCATATACTACCTTTCAAACAAGGTATGGACCCTATGAGTTTATAGTGATTCCCTTAATACTCACCAATGCTCCATAAATTTTCATAGATTTAATTTATAGAGTCTTTAGAGATTACCTTGACAAATTTTTGGTAGTCTTTTTTGATGATATTCTAATATACACCAAGTGCAAGGAGGAACATGAGGATCATTTGAATACTATGTTAAATACTTTGTGAAGGGATAAGTTGTATGAAAAGTATTTTAAATGTGAGTTCCTAATTGGGGAAGTATCATTATTAGAGCATGTTATCACCAACAAAGGGATATTTGTGGAGCCCTCAATGATAAAGGCAATTGATGAGTGGCCCAGGCCAACTTTTGTAATGGAGATTCATAGATTTTTTTGTCTAAATGGGAATTATCCACGATTTTTGAAGATTTTTTCTCACTTGTCAAACCCAATGGACAAGATAACATGGAAGGGCATAAATATTGTTTGGACAGATGAATGTGAGGTAAGTTTCAAGGATCCAGATAGAAGGCTGATCACTGCAGCTATACTGACATTACTAAAAATAAGAGAATGCTTCATGATATACAGCGATGATTAAAAGAATGTATTGGGTTGTGTACTCATGATGAATGATAATGTGATAGCCTATTCCTCACAACAGTTGATGATCCATGAGTAAAACTACCTGACGCATGATCTATAGCTGACAGCTATGATTTTATCCTTGAAGATCTTACAGCACTACCTTTATGGTGAGAAGTGTGACATATACACTGACTGTAAGAACCTAAAGTATATATTCACCCAAAATGAGCTCAACAAGCATCAAATGATATGGTTAGAGATACTTAATGATTACGATTTCTCTATTCACTATCATCCTGGAATGGTAAACAGTGTATCTGATGCTCAAAGCATAAAGGAACTTGCTACTCTATCCATGTTGCAGACTGAGAAAGACACTATCTTAATGGATTTGTAAAGGATGGATTTAGAAATCATAATGGTAGGAGATACATCCTACCTTACCCAAATTATTGTGCAACCATCCATCTAAGAGAATATTAAGGAAGCACAAAGGGATGATTTGGAGTTTCAAAAGAGGGTGACTGTAGTAACCAAAGGGAAACTGCAAGAGTTCCATATCAATGATGATGTTGTGAATTGGTTTGGAACATGGCTTTGTGTGCCTTCATCTCCCTGGATAAAGAATGAGCTGTTAGACAATGCACATAGCTGAACATTCTCTGTCTAACCTAGGAGTACCAAGATGTGACTTGAACTTTGCGAACACTTCTAGTGGGATATCATGAAGAAAGATATTATAGAATATATATCAAGGTGCTTGGTATTTCAACAAGTTAAGGCATAGAGAAAAAAGACCAAAGGGATGATGTAACCATTGCCTATACCCATGTAGAAATGGGATAATGCCACTATGGACTTTGTCATGTGTCTCTCGAAGGCGTCAAGGGGAAATAATGTGATATGGATTGTGGTTTACCAACTCACCAATACATACCATTTTATCACTATTTGGGAAGACCTCTCTCTTGAAAAATATGAAAAAATATATTTGAAGGATGTGGTGAGACTGCATGGTGTTCCACTCTCAATTGTCTCTGATCGTGATCCAATATTCACATCTAAATTATGGAGGAGTATTCAACATGCTATGATTACTGAATTAAATTTCAACATGGCCTATCCTCCCCAAACAGATGGACTGTCTGAAAGGACTATTCAAATGCTTCAAGATACACTAAGATCATCCTCTCTAGAATTCAATGGTGGATGGGATCAATATCTCCCATTGGTTGATTGACCATACAATAATAGCTTTCACTCGAGTATTCAGATGGCTCCGTATGAAGCTCTGTTTGGAAAGCAATGTAGAACTCCAACCTGTTGGAATGAAGTTGTAGAAAAAAAATAACTTAGACCTGATCTTTGCAAGAGATGTCAGAAAAGGTTCAAGTCATTCATAAAAACATCAAAGCTTCTTAGAGTCGGAAAAAGAGCTACGCTGACAACCGTTGAAGGGACTTGGAGTTCAAAATTGGAGATAAAGTCTTCCTTCGAATATCACCATGGAAGGGAGTCATGAATTTTGGAAAGAATGGGAATCTAAGCCCAATATACATTGGCCCCTTTGAGATCCTGGACTATATAAGAGTCATGGAATATCGGCATGAACTTCCAATGAATATTGCTCTATTTCATGATGTGTTTCGCATATCACTCCTGAATAAGTACATACCTAATCCATCACATGTACAGAACTTAGAGGTAGTGTTGCTGGAAGATGATCTCTATTATGGGGAGCAACAAGTAATGATTCTGGACCAAAGAGATAGGGTTTACGAAACAAGACAACCCACCTTATCAAAGTTCAGTGTAGGAACCAATCGTTTGAAGAATCTACTTGGGAACTAGTGGAGGAAATGACGGAGAAGTACCCTCACATGTTTATGGCTTAGAATGTAAAACGAAATTTCGAGGGAAAATTTTCATAAGGGGGGAAGAATATAATGACCCAATGTTTTTCAATGGAAATTACTTTGTCATAAGTATGTAATAAATTCCAATGAAAACACAACATAATGAACTACTAAGTGCTAAATGACCATTAATCATTGGTTTGTCACTTCTGGGTTAGAAATTTCACAAATCTGACATATATGGTTGTAACTAGTAAGTTATTTGGAGTCCGATAAGGAAAACATAATTTTTGGTGAATAGTAACGTACCCTTATGAATAGTGATATACCCTAATGAGTAGTAACCTTACATATGATAGTATTAAAATAATATTCAAGTGAAATTATAATGTACCTTTATTTTAGAATAAGAAAACGAATGTTTTAAAACTGGGTTTTAATAATAAATTTTGATTTTAATTAGATATTAAATTAATCATATTTAGAAAATAATATTTGAAAAATGAAATTCATTTTTTTTATTCTACACGTCGAAAAATATTTAGGGAGAATATTTGGGATTTTTTCTGAAATACTGGAATTTTGTATGAATAGTAAAATCTGATAATTCATAACAAATGATAAATAATGGATTAATTGAGGCATTGATGATGATTTGTGGATGTAATCCCAATTTTTTAGAATTCATATACATTTATTATTATTCTTGGTCATAGAATACTTACTATTCCTTGTCTTGGGAAGAAATAATAAACTAATGATTAAAAAAGTATGAAAACACTCCTCCCCTCTACTATAAATACCACCCATTTTTACCTCTTATCTTCACACCTCTCAAGACTTGTGCCTTGCCTGTATTCTGTCCAAATCTCTCCCCAATATCCTCCCCCACATCCAAAATCCCATATCCTATTCAAAATACCAAAACCATTCCCCTTAAGAGGTTCTCAGAGGAGGAAGTTTTGAGAGGTAAATTCCTCTTTCCGATTCCTTCATTTCTTTTATGTTCTTGTCTTTTTGTTTCTTTCCACACCTCCATTCACCCAAATTGTATGATAACTCTAGTAACATACATGTACTGGAATGTTTTTATGTTGATTTGGTATTTAATTATCTTCTCTCTTTTCCACAACTTTTATTTGAAAGGAATGAAAGCACCATTTGAGATGTTCTAATTTAAAAAATTCAAGTACAACCGTTTATCAATTTATATTATCATATTTAAATCTTGTCATGAAACCATTTTAGTTATGGTTGAACCTGATTATATATATGTAATATATCCTATTTTTATTATATTATCTTTTTGTAAAAATGGTATTAATTTATAAATCAAAACATGTTATTTGTAATCAAACCCACCAATTAACAAAAATATTTGTCACTTTGGTTTTATATAACAGTTTGACTTCACTCTAAGTAAAAAAATTAAATTTTAAACCATGTAATCTCCTATATGTTCAATAATATATTATAACTTCAATTCTATGCAACCAATTTAATCTTATATGTTTATCCAAACATAAATTTAACTGAACCGGTCATTAAAATCAGGTAAACAAACGAGCTCGAACAATGAAATTGAACATCATAACCAATCAAAATGTTTTTGAACGAACATAAAATGATTATACCAAACTAATTATATATATAAGGGGTTCTATAATTATTAATTAAAAAACCTAATTTTTTTATTCTTTACATTAATAAAAATTGGACAACACCAACGGATTTAAGGTAAGGGATCCTCCCTATTTCACTTTTATTTCAAGATTGTCCTCTATGTTATTCCATTTTATTTGTGATCCCTAATGATGAGGTATTATTTCTCACCTTCCCCATAATTCCCTCATGATTTATAAGTTATTATAAACTCCATTCTCTCTTAAAAAATCCCTTTTTTGTAGACCAGATACCATGCCAATAATCCGTAATGAATTCTACCTGAACCTCTTTTACTCCTTCGGGTTTCCTATAATTCTTTTTAACAAGATGAATTTGTCTTTTATTTTTATGTAAAACTTATAAATACAGTTTATATGATCCAAACATATGTTCCACGATCGATATATCATTTTATTTTGGGGATATAGATGTTTTTTGTGCTTCCCACGTCGATGCCCCCGATAAGGAATAATTTTTTAAGGTCACTTCACGAATTGTTACTCGATTTCAAGTGCACTCTATCTTATGTTTTAAGCCACCACTGTCTTTATAAATTCAGAATTTTTATTATGAAAACCTTCTTGGTTCACTTCTGGTTTTATATAAAATATTTTTCCATTTTCTATTTTAAAAGCTCTGAAGTATTTTCCGTTCTACCACACAAAATGTTTTAATGGTGAAATTTCCCAAATACATTTTTTACAAGATGTCACTCCTTTTTGCATAAGGTACCATGATATATGCCTATTAAATGTCCATTTATAATTACATTATTTCCTGGACACTCTCAGGATACCCCCATTGGTTATTATTTATGTCATTGTTGTGGTACATAATTATTTCCATGGGTACCCATATGTTTATATATGGTTGATTATGTATGATTGTAGGTGTAGAATGATTAATTATTTGGAAATTTGATATGGGTGCACCCAGATAGTGATCCAATTCATTTGGTAAAGTTATGTCTCATGAGATGTGATGTGAAACGGGATTGGCGATAAGCCTTGACCCGTACTTAAATGAGAAACAATATTAGCAGTTAGGCATGACCCATACTAAAGAAATGTCTTATGATTCTTCCACATTTATATGATCCCATGATAATATGATCTCATTCTTATATGATATTATTTCATATGTTCCATGATTTTTTATGAAGTTTCCTGGTGCAGAGGAAGTGTGGTTGAGATGTAACCAAATTTTATTTTTACCTTGATCAATGATTATTCCAGGATCAATACGACGATGAATGCCAGTATCCACAGAATACAATCAAATATTTAGATAAAGGAGAAAGAGGCATGAAACCATTAGAAAGTACATTTCACATCATGTTTGAAATTTATTTAATTAATTTCATAAATAAAAAATAATACATGGATCATTGGTATTTTTCTTCGTTCATGATGTTAATCGTTCAGAATGACCCTTCTGGATTATCACGTAGTGCTTGTAAGGATCTAAACTAGAATCCCTCTAGCGGTGATCCACAAGTGCCCTGATGGCCTCCGATGAACACCGCTCATTTTCTGGGTGCTAGCACGGTGAATCAAGTGTGTTGTGTCAGATGTTCCTGATCGCTAGTTCTTCAGCCTTGAAGATCGTCTCTCATTCTTGATTAGGGAGAGAAGAGGATTTAAGAGAGAAATTGTTTAGCTCAACAATTTTCAATTCACCAGGCATGTGGTGTGGTATATGGCACAATAGGTGATCTTTCCTATTTATATACATGAAATTAATGTTACAATATTTAATTATATAGTAACAATTAAATACATTCACGAACATAGAGAAAACTCGTGCATTTAGTAATAATACCACATCATTATTTATGGGGAGCCAACTTGTGAAAAACGGAATTATAAATAAAATTCAGCGTCAAAAAATAATAACAACACTATTTTAATTTTTTCCAACTAGTTAAATAATTATTTCCGATCTTGAAAATAATTATTTTACTACCAGACTGACCTTGGTTAACTCGAACTCAACTTCTATTTATTGAACACCTGAATAAATAAATAAATAATTTATTCTCTTAAATAAATATTTTATTTACTAACTAATAAATAAATATTTATGAAATGTTCAATAAAATAGGTAAATATATTTTGTTTAATTTATGTGATAATTTTAACTTGAATAGAAATTTTCCACGATCTTGAGAATAATAATTATTTTATTAATTAAATTCAAATTGAATTTAACCTATACCACCAAAAACACTTACTTTGTGACCCACTAGGAATATTTATTGTTGGCATTCGATGGGATTGCGTAAAGTCGAAGAGTATTGTCTAGAAATGGGTCAAGGCACCCAATAGAAAGAATGTAAAGTCACAACAATGAAATCCACAAATAAATGGTCACTGTGTAATATAATCCCTTGTTCACAATATCTCATCAAGCAGGATTCTTGACTGTGTCATCAACTGTTATGCATGATACATCATTCTTTGACTATAAGAAATAAACTCGTCGTTACACCATGGACATGGAATCTCTCATGACTGTTCTATTTCAATCAATGGGATGAGATATCCACATACATAAATAGAAGGGGAAAATCCTTCCTCGACTTATCCATTAATAACAAGCCACTCATGAAGCACCCAATGTACCCTACTTCATGCCATCTGTTTGTGGGATAGTTTTCGTCAGTATATCAAATTGTGTAAGTCATGACTCATATTAATGATAATATTAATGTCTAAGGATCATTACACACACTCGCAGATTGAAATATCTGATGACACGAAAACATGCGGAATTACTACTAGCTGGTATGTTCTCATAATATTTTATTATAGAGATTAACGAGCGAGAACTTCATGAGAGGAAGCCTCATCTACTTATTAGTACTCACACCAGACAGTATGCATTTTGTGTGTTCCATCATAGAATTTCATCCAACCACATAACTATATTTAAGAATATTGTTATAGCATTTAAAGGTTCTCATCATAGCGGGGAACTTTCATGACCTTATCAGTGCAACAAATACTCTATAACATTATTAAATCGTAATCACATAGAACAATGAACAATTTCTAATAATACATTTAATATACATGTAATAAAAGTAATACTATTTGGTTATAGGACCCCAAATCTCTCAAACACCCACTTAGACTAGAGCCAACTGCATATGAATTTCAGTCCGCTAGACCTCACATGATGATCATCTTTCTGGTGAGTCAAGGCTTTATTCAAGGGGTCTTCCACGTTGTCTTTTTTGGAAATATTTCTTACTGCAACTTCACCTCTATAAGAAAAATCCCCCAAGATATGATACTTCTTAATTATGTGCTTCGTCTGCTGATATGACCTTGGCTCTTTTGTGAGATCCACTACTATAGTATTACCACAGTACAATGTGATGGGATATTTAATGCTAGGTATCACATCTAGATCATGGATAAATCTTCACATCCAAACTACTTATTTTTCTACATTAGAAGCTATGATATACTCGTTCATTGTTATAGAATATGCGACCACACTCTGCTTTGAGCTCTTCGAGCTCACTGCACCTCCATTCAAAGTAAAGATGTATCCCATTTGCGACGTCCTATCATCTTGATCAGTTAGGAAACTAGAATTTGCCTATCCTTTGATGACTAGTTTTTCATCTCCTCCATAAACCACGAATATATCATTAGTATGCCTCAGATACATTTGGATAGTCTTGACTTCTATCTAATGGTGGTCACCTGGGTCAACTTGATATCTGCCTACCTCACTCAATGCGTAGGCGACATCTAACCTAGTACATAGTAAGACATACATGACTGACCCAATCGCTGATGTGTATAAATTCCTTTCAATTATCTTTATTTCATCATGTGCTTAAGGACACATTTTCTTGGAATAACGAATGTCATGTGATGCTGGATACAATCCCATCTTGGATTGTTCCATACTGAATCTCTTGAGTATCTTATCAATGTATGTTCTTTGACTTAGGCCCAGAAATATCTTAGATATATCAAGATGTATCTTGATCCCAAGAATATACGCGGCCTCACCGAAGGATTTCATTGAAATGAATTGATTCAACAATTCCTTAACATACTGTTAGACCAGTATCTCATTTCCAATAAGTAATATTTCATCAACATATACTATTAGGGAAATTACTGCACTCCCACTAAACCGTTTGTAGACACAAGGCTCCCATTAATTCTTGATAAAAATAAATTATTTTATGGATTCATCAAAACATATGTTTAATGACCTAGATGCTGGAATTAATCCATAAATGGAATTACGCAACTTGCATACCTTATTGGCAAACATTGGAGTCACAACCCCTTCATGTTGTGTCATGTACACATCTTATTGAAGGTTTCCGTTAAGGAATGATGTTTTGAAATCCAATTGAAAAATCTCATAGTCATGGTAAGATGTAATGGATTGTATAATTCAGATGGATTTCAACATTGAAACTCATGATATAGTTTCATCGTAGTCAATTCCTAGATGTTGTTAGAAACGTTTTGCAACCAGTCATGCCTTATAGGTAATGACTTGTCCTTCTATGTCCTGTTTCATCTTGAACACCCATTTGCAACCAACAAGCATTACATAAACTGGAGTATCTACCAAAATCCTGACTTGGTTTTGGTACATGGAATCCATTTTAGAATTTAGGGCTTTCTGTTACTTGGAAACATCTATTCCACTCAGTGCTTCCTTTTAGATTAATGGATCATTATTATCAACTAATAAGAAGTAATTGTCCTTGATAACTGAAAAATAATACTGTTTTGGTTCTCTAACCTCTCTTGTACTCCAAGGCAGTACTTTTGTCTACAGAATATATTCTTCTTCAACAGGGCTTTGTGGAATCTGTTCCTGTACCAACTCTTGTGTACATTGAGCCTCAACTTCATAGAAGTCTATCTCTCTCCCACTATCTCTTTTTTAGATGTGCTCCCTCTCAAGGAATATGGAATTTCTTGCCACTATAACCTTTTTATCAAAGGGGTTGTATAGATAATATCCCCTTGTTTCCTTGGGTTATCCTATAAAGGTACACTTTGTGCATCAGGGTACGAGTTTGTTACCTGAAGAGGCCTTAAAAATTCTTTGCTACCCCAAACATGTAAATTCGATAACATGGATTTTCTTCCACTCCAGAACATGTATGGAATACCATTTATCGATTTAGTTGGAACATTTTTTAGTATGTGTGCCACTATTTGTAATATATATCCCAAAATGTATAGGGGAAGACTCACATGGCTCATCATTGATCTCACCACGCCTGTTGTTTCTCCTTTCGCTAAACTATTCCAGTTAGGCGTGTTTGGAGGACTGAGTTGGGTTAGGATCCCAAAATCTCATAAGTAATCAATGAAGTCTTTATTAAGATATTATCCACCTCAGTCTGAGTGGAGTTTCTTAATCTTCTTACCAAGCTATTTCTCAACATCATTCTTGTATTTTTTGTACTTATCAAAAAAATATGACTTATACCTCATTAAGTAGATATATCCATATCTATTAAAATCATTAGTAAATGTTAATAAGTATGAGTACCCTCCCCGTGATTCAACTGGAAATGGTCCACACACATTGGTGTGAACCAATTCAAGAAGGTCTTTATATATTTCCCCATTCCCACTAAATGGGGATTTGGTCATTTTTCATTGTAAACATGCATGACATACGCCAAGTGGTTTTAGTTCAAAAAAATATAAATATCCATCTTGATGTAAAATTGTCAAGAGTTTCTCATTTACATGACCTATCCATTGATTCCATTATTGGGTGTGGTATGATTCATGTGATGTATCTTTTTTATCGATTTCTGTTACATGGTTTGTGTAATCCATCACCTATAGTATGTTGCATAAATGTTCCCTACCCTAACAAATGATATCATTGTAAAAGAAGAAACATTCATTTCCAAAAATGAAATAAAATACATCGATATATAATCTGTATACAAAAATAATGCTTTTAGTAAAACAAGGCACATAATAACAATTCTTTAATACCAATATCATTCCAGTTAGCAATGTGAGGTGGTAGTCCTCGATAGCTACAAAAGCAAGTCTGGCTCTATTGGATGCTTGTAGATCTACCTCCCCTTGTTTGATCTTCCAAAATCTACTTGGTTCATGTATTTGGATACATATATAAGAACCACAAGCTATATATAATACCAAATTTTTAGAAAAAAAAAAGATTTCATTCGATAACAAATTTACCTAAAGATTCCCCTTTCTTCTTAGGTTGGGTGCAGTTCTTCTTCCAGTGGACCTTCTTGCCACATGCAAAACAAAGAGCATCATGTTCCCTTACCCCCCCTTTGATCTTCCTTCTCTTGGAAGGTCGTGAAGAGGCTTTGGGATTGAAGCTCTTTTCATGACCATTCCTCTTATTCACCATAAGGACCAAAGTCTTTTCGTGCTTATTATATTTTTCCACTTTGCGAATGAGGATAAGATGATCAGATAGAGACTTCTACTTGTTTTTTATATTGAAATTGACAACAAATTTAGAGAATATATGAGGGAGTGATGCAAGAATGAGACCGGTGCCCAGTTATTCGGGGTGTTTAAACCCTTGAACCTCTTAGAGATCAATGTAGCCAATGAGCTTGACTACATGAGGCCCACTTGGGTCACCTTCTCCATGCTTACTCTGAAAGATTGCCTCAAAACATTCATGTCTTTATATCTCCTGGTAAATACCATGAAGGTGTTCGATCATGCTATAAGAATCCATGTCTTCATGAGACATCATGAGCTCACTAGAGATTGATGATAACATCAAACATTGTATGTCGACCGCATCATTTATATGTTTATCATAGACTAGGAAATCATCATCACTCATGTCTTTGGCAGGAGGATCTGGTGATTCTGACTCCACCACGTAATACATCCGTTCATGGCATATGATAACCCGAAGGTGTCTAAACCATTCGTGTAAGTTAATGTCGCCGAGGATATTGTCTTTATCCAGAAGTGATTGTAGGGATAGTGTTACAGATTAGTTTTTCATTATTATTCTACAATTAAAAGACCTTATCATTAGTAATTTCTTGATTACATTTTATAAGAAATAATAATTATCCCACTATTTTATCAAGTCCCAATAGCCTTCACAATTGAACTCGGAATGTCCTGTTTCCAGGAGATTATATTGGCAAGGATCCATATTAGCCTTCTCATAACCCCAACAAGGGTTGGTCCATCTATTAGAAGGTATTTAAGTAGGCAGGTATTTCCCAACTACTGTCTTGTAGCTCCTTGATACGTTGAGTGGACTCCCCAATCCTGAAATCATGACTTTGGATTTCCTCAACTCTTGCCTCAAATTTTACACAAATTCTAGCAAGGGATTCTCCTCTTAATGTAATATGGTTAAGTCAACCTGAAACCTTTCATAAGGGATTCCTGTATAAAATTAAGTGTCCCAACAATGGTTGATCAAACACATAGTTTTATTGGGTTTTCCCGAAATAAAGTAACATAAGGCTTGTTCTGACATAATATTTTATTTGAGGGATTTTTTTATCTCTTATGTGTGAATTTATTATTATCATTATCACATTATTGTTAATATTAAGTGGAAATTACTTAAGTGATTAACCATGTCTTGATAATATTTACGCATAAGCCTAGTTTCTTTTAGTTCCATCTTGAATTCTTGTTTAATTCATTAATTATGTGATTAGAACAACATATCCTTATTGATAAACCATGCAACTGACAGAAAAAAATTAATTAAAGGGCATGATCATTAGATTTTCTAATGGTTAGTTTATCTAGCAGCTGATAAACTAACCCTGACCTAAGCGAGAAACACCTTGAACCTTTTGGGTTCGTTTTTAAAGCTTCCACATGTCCACGACTGTATCTCCTGGGATTAGTTTCGTATCGGCCTCATCTTGAACCACCTCCACTAGCTTCTGAATTCCATCCATTACTTATGCATTTTTATAACTCACATGTAGGTGAGTGGTAAAAGGGGGGTTTACATAAAAGAATTTTTGGGCATGTAGACCCTACCTATTAATGAGGAGAAGGCTTGCATGCCGAAAAATTCAAATTAAATAAATAAATAAATAGAAACCATCCCCAGACAAAGGTCTTGGTCTTGCTCTTGATCATACATACAAGAAACGATATTTACACATAAATAAAACTAGAAATAAATTCTTTAATCATTATTTTTTAAGATAAATCGCACTCGAATCAATTAATTATCATCAATAATTAATCAATCTTTTTTCCTTAAACCCTTTTCTGAATTTCCTTGACATTCTCATCCATCCTAATTTTAAATAAAATCATTTAAAATTATCTTTTTATGCAACTTGTACCTTGGAGTCATCCCGTTGAATTCATATTCATAACTACCCATTGAGAAGAAATGAATACTATGAAGATGTACAATTAAATACATATATATAAAACACATATCATGTGTTGTGCCTCCACTTTATGCCTAGACGATGGTACTTTTCTTAAGGGTTTGTATAATATAATAATAAATTTTAATAAATCTGTGAAATTTGGATGAGTACATGACATGTAGTTCTAACTACATGGAGTGTATTATTTTTCACCGTCTATCTGAAGTAATTGCCCAGGGAAATGGTATGTGAGTATACTTCAGAATTCTTCAGAGTACAGGACATGTCTAGTGGGTCACACACCGTGTAGTTCCTCGTTACATAGTCTCCTACCAGGAAAGCTGTGCACTGGGTAAATGGTCCAACCCTAACCCAAAGGGACTACACACTGTTTCCATTGGGCCACACGACTTGTAATTCAGAAACCTCATGCCACATATTACTTGTCAACAGATGGAGTAATTTATGACATATAAAGACTCGAACATAAGGCTTGGTTTGCTTACTGGTCCGATTCATTGAATCTTGACTACATGGCATGTACAGTAGAATACACGTCGTGTGTCCTAGTGTTGTACAGCCTAGAAGCTTTGGCACCTCTAGATGAAACCTCTATTTTATTTTAATAAAAATTTAAAGAAAATATAGTTTATGTATGGTGAATGAGAAATGAAAGAGGTGGAATAGATCTTGAGAATCAGATTTGATGAATGATTAACTAGAATTGAAACAACTAAATTATTAAATGCATAATTCAACAATGATATATTTTAATAATTATAAACAATGATGTAACCCCTGTATTACCACTTCAAGGTTTCGGGTGCAGTGGAAGCATAGTTGGGACGGAACCCAATTTGATTTTTACCGTGATCAATGATTATTACAAGATGAATAAAATGATGAATTCAAATCTCTACAGAATTTAAAAAAATTTAGATAAAGAAGAAAGAGGCCTGAAACCATTAGAGAGGATATTTTACATCATGGTTGTAATTAATTTAATTAATTTCATAAAGAAAAATAATACCTAGATCTTTGGTATTTTTCTTCGTTGATGCTGTTGATTGTCTGGAATGACCCTTCTGGATTTTCTCATTGTGATTGTAAGGATCCAAAATAGAATGCATCTAGTGGTGATCCACACGTTCTCTAATGGCCTCTGAATGACACCACTCTTTCTCTGCGTGCTAGCATGGCGAATCAAGTGTCTTTTGTCGGTCATTCTGGATCACCTATTCTTCAACCTTGAAGAACATCTCTCATTCTTGAGAAGGGAGAGAAGAGGATTCGAGAGAGAAATTTTTTGGCACAACAATTATCAACTCACCAGGCGTGTGGTGTGGTATATGGCACACTAGGAATACTGGTTATTTATATACCTGGAATTTCATGTATAATATTTAATTTCATACCAAAAATTAAATACATTCATGAACTTAGAAAAAACTCATGCATTTAATAATAATATCGCATCATTATTTATGGTGCACCAACTTGTGCAAAACAGAATTATAAATTAGAATTTCTCGTCACAAAATAATAACATCATTATTTGAATTTGTGCCAACTAGTTAAATAATTATTTACTATCTTTAAAATAATTTTTTTACTACCGGGATGACCGTGGTCCGCTCGAAATCCACTTCTATTTATTGAACACCCGAATAAGTAAATAAATACGTTATTCTCTTAAATAAATACTTTATTTACAAAATATAAAATAAATATTTATAAAATATTCAATAAAATAAATAAATATATTTTATTTAATTTATGAGATCATTTTAACATAAATAAACTTTTGTCACAGTTTTGAGAATTATATTTAATTCATTAATTAAATTCAAATAGAATTTAACTGATACCATCAGAAGCAATTAGTTTGTGACCCTATAGGATTCTTTCTCGTTGGTATTGGCGGGCTTGCCTTAAGTCTAAGAGTACTCTCTTGCAATGGGTCAAGGCAGCCAAGAGAAAGAACAAAATGTCGCAACAATGACATCTGTATATGAACGCTCACTATGTAATATAATCCCTTTTTCGTAATATCTCATTAATAAGGTTTCATGACTATGTCATCAACTTTTACGCATGATACGTAATTCTTTGACTACCTGAAATAAACTCATCATTACATCATGGCCATGGAATTTCTCTTGACAATTCTATTTCAATCAAAGGGCTGAGATATCAACTTCCAAAAATGTATGGGACAAATCCTTCCTCAAATTATCCATTAATAACATTCCACTCGTGACACACCAAACGACCCTACTTCCTGCCAACTGCCTATGTGACTTTATTTCGTTAGTAATCAAAGTGCGTAATTCGTGACATGCATTAATGATAATCTTAAAGTCTAAGGATCATTACAAATGCTCGTAGATAGAAATATCCAATGATGCCAAAACTTGTGAAATTCATACTACTGGGTATGTTCTCATAATCTCCTATATTCGAGATTACCAAATGGAAACTTCATGAGAGGAAGTCTCATCTGCTTATGAGTACTCACACCTCACAGTCGGCATGCTATGTGTCCCATCATAGCATGCCATCCAATTGCAAAAATATATTTAAGAATATTGTTATATAATTTCAATGTTATCATCATAGTGGGAACTACCATGACCTAAACAATGCAAAAAATACTCAAATACATTATTACAACATAATCATCTAGAAAAATGAACAATATGTAATAATACATTAGATATCCATGTAATCAAAGTAAAACTAGATGGTTCTAGGACACATACTATTATATGTTATCATTTTTTCATGCCTCTTAAATTATATGCTTAAGATGTATCCTTATGTTCATTCCCTTACTAGTTTTTTTAGCTCATCCCTTTTTTCATGTCTTCCCCATGGTACCCTAGGCAGATTTAAGTTTTCAAAGGATGTTAAGAGTTCTTTATAGATATTAACTAAAGAAATGTTTTTAGCCCCATGTTTTATGTTTTATGTACCTAGTTTTCCAATAAACTAGACTTAACAATCCTTGGCTTGTACTCTGATGTATAATTATGCTTAAAATCATGTAATGTTATATATAAAAGGATTGGTTCACTATACATTTCATTCTATGGGTTACTCTTACGTTTCTTAATTATATTTGATTCTTCATGAGGAAATAATATGCAAGATCATGTTATGATGGGTGCACCCAAAAATCATGTAAATATATTTTGTAATGTTTTAGTCTCTTGTTTTATTATATATGGGATTAGGGAGTAAACCTATTCCATTATGGGACTGTTTCTTTAATGTGATATAGTCTTGTTTGTTATCCATGACTCATGTTTTTTTCATGTTATATGTTACTTACACATTCTTATATTGACATGATCATATGATTCAATTTTCTATATTTTATGTATCCATATGTTTATTCATGAGCCATACCATTAATTTTATTAGGTGGTTCCTTCACATTCTTGTTCTATTCTTCATTCCCATGTTTACTCCCTTTTTAGGTTTTTTATCTTGTCCCATTTTTCCATGTATTCACTAGATCGTCCAATATAGTTGCAAGAGATCAAAGGTAGTTAATATCTCATAATAATGATTAATAAAAATGTGTTTTAATCATGTTTCATGTTACCAAATAGTGTTCCTATTCTTCCTAATACACTTGAAATTTTGATCCTTGGTTTTTATTTTATGGATAATTTTTCATAAAATCTGCTATAATATGATTAAAAGGATTTTGATGATATAGTTTGTATTGTAGAATGGTCAAGATATTTTTGAGGCTTAGGAAAAGTAATCATTATTATGTACAATATGTATAATTCAATCCCCATGGATAACCTAAGAAGAAAAATTTGGAATCATAGGATAAGATATAAATTTAATCTATATGTTTATCCATATTTGTTCACAGTTTGCATTTTATATACACACTTTACATATTTATCCAAAACACAATAAATTTATTTCATTTTCTATTTTATTACTTAAAGTAGTATAACTCAGGATAAGAACCAATGTGTAACATTTCGACCCGACAGAACACTGAACTATTATGTAGACTAGTCACCACATGGTCTCAAGAACACCTTCTTATAAACCATAGGATTCCTACAAGAAATAACGGTATAAGGAGGTGATATTGTTTAGAATATTCCCTCATGAATACATTATCATAACGGTATATCAAGAAATAAATAACAGACTATAGTGGAATCGATAATAAATGAAATACTGAGATGCGGATGAATAATATCAATAGAATATAAATGACCAATGCCAATATAAAACAATTAATTCATATAAAATTTATGGTACATAAAATAAAACGTTATACACACTATAAGAAATACAATAAAGTGCAATATCAGAATAAAGAATTTAAATAAATGAGATAATGTTGAACTCCATGAGAATTATGAGCTCTAGCACTATCTTGTGCTCCTAACAACCAGGTTGAATAATGATATTGCGAGTAATAATTTTTGTTTCTTCCAACATCCAATATGCTTGGGTACCCTCATTGTAATGGATTCTATAGAAAGATGTGAGATAAAATCCAAATAGACCCCCACCTATGATGTCTATAGAAAAAACTAGTCCCTGAATATAATTTACAATGGTATGAATGTATAAACAAAAATGAAAAATAGTACACAAATAAATACCAGCCTACTCATGTTCCTGAAGGACACTTGGAAACTCTAACTACTTCAGCTCAAGGTCAAAATGAGTTCATGACCTATATATATATATATTAATAATATATAAAAAGTTTAGCTATTTATTTCATCAACATATATAGAAAAAGTACATGCTGACGTAACTAGTCCAATACATGGAAAACTAGGTGATGGATGGACCGGGGCATATCTATGTCATCAATAACCAGTATAAAAAATCCTATAATATCAACAAAAATGGAATATTCCCTATATCTCAAAATTATTAGAGACTTCATTCTATTCACTTGAGATGGTGGGAGTTTCATCATGCCAACACCTCAAACAATGGATGTGGTGCATCGTGCCCATCATCTAAATAGTGTCAATGGTGTGAGGCGTCACACTCAACATCTTATGTAAGGAAGAATGAATCATCATTCCCAAAAAAACCATTAACAAGATTTAGCATCCATTTTTAATGGAATTATCATACATATAATAATATCCATAAGGCATTACATCTCATGATTTATATTCCTCAAAACCAAATATAAGCGAAGTATTGGCCTGTATATATTATTGTCCACTATATCTGACAATAATGGTTTCATTTATCACATATCATGTCAGATATTAATCTATATCTTACATCATGTCAGATCCTAAATTATGTCAATGAATTATATTTTATATCAAATCATTTCAATCATATAACTTTTTATGTGTGTTTATGTATTAACAAGATTATAACTGATTATCTATGTGTATTTATGTGTATTAACATTCTTTGACATTTCTGAACTGTAAGACTAATAGAACATCTAAAAATTATCAATGTATGAGTCACTGACACCAATAGACAGATGACTCACTGATATACATATGAATCACTAACAGATAGCTCATGCATGCATATGTTTTAATTGTGTGAAGTTGACACAAATGAAAGGACTCACCATTGAAAGTACACACCATTGAAATGAGTCACTCATATACCAACAATCTCACTGATGGAGAATACTCACATTTTTAAATGAATCCCCGACACGGATGACATACCATCAGTCTAAGTGAATTACTGTTGCATGCTGCTATCGACCTGAAGACTCACCGTTAATTATAATTAGTCCCTGATAGACCAACTGTCTCACAAACAGAAGTAATGGATCCCCATTGAAACAATTCACTACTGTAATGAGTCAATTATGTATAGCAAGAATGATAGAATTAAATACTGATGTGTGGAGAAACTGAGAAAAGGAGAGACCGACAGAAGGAGACATCGAAAGATGATTCACTGATAGATTGTTCAAATCTTCAATTATTAATATCATTTATAATGGTCATATTTGTGTCATTTAATGATACTGACATATTTAATACTCATTTTGAGGACTTTTAATAGATTTTATGAGGTACGATGAACCAATGAACATGAAACATACATGCTAGTTTTCATGCCTCAAAGATTATAAGTATTTCAAAGAAAAAAGAGAAAAGATACAGAAGGGTCGGAGTGTGGGGTGGTGCATGCATGTGAAAAAGAGATATACTAAAGAACATCTTCAACCACTGGGAACTCAATAAGAAAATGAGGAATACATGAGTCATTCTCAACCAATCTGAACAGAAAATTGACAAATCACATCAGCATATCAAGGAAGGAGAATAATTGACATATAGAACCATACTTGAACCAGGAAGCTAGGATTCAAAACTCTATTTTATGTAACATTCTAGAAGATGACTAGATATTTCCATCACCTTCATCTTAAAAGTCTAGAGCTACATAGAGAAACCCACAAATCCTTCTAAATCCTTTCTCATTCTTACTTGTTCTCTCATGTGCATTTTTTCATGCTTTTGAGTAGTGTTTGTATCAGTATGTTGAGCACACACTATCTCTTTTATGAAACTAAAGGATACAAGATATCCATATAATCATACCTTCTTACATCTGTTCACTCCCATAGATTAGTGTGGAAGAGGTCCATGTGTGACCATGTAGGTTATACCCACAATGAACTATGGTAGATGTCTTGTGACCTGGGCATCATGGGTGCTGTTTTGAATCCCGATCCAGTGTGTGGGTCAAACTATTTATTAATTTAAATTTCTTGGCTATAGGTGATCACCAAGTGGAGAGTATTAAGTCTCTACTTGATACTGAACCTTTTGTTTTATATTCTTTGTGTTTTTACCTTTTAGTTTTAATCTGTTTTATCGCATCTTTCATAAAACTAAATTGAACTCTAATAGTTAGTCTTAACAACAATTTATAATTGTATTGCCATATTTGATTAGTTTTAGAAGATTTATTAATTATAAAATTGATACAACTAAGAACTAATAAATCTTTTGAGAAATTAATCGAACAGTCAAGCTCTTATAAATTCACTACAAGATAATTGGGAAATTGAATTTTTAATATTTGGGGAACTTCAAAGTATACATTTTAACCGGAATTTTTATAGATACTCAATTAACCCCCCCCCCCCTCCATCTTAATTACTCCACTCCAACAAACATTTGGTTTTAGAGGTTTTTAAGAGTTTTCAGTTTTCAAATCTCTTTCATACATTTTCAACTACAGTTTTAGTTGTATTTAAATGATCTTTAAATTTATGTAAATACTATATTTTTATCTATTAAAAATATTGTTCCAAACTTTTATTATGTATAATATGCTAGAAGGTTCTTCTACTATTAGAAATCCATTCTTCAATGGAACCAATTATGCCCAATGTAAAATCAAAATAAAAATGCACTTAGAAAGTATGGGTTTTGATATTTGGTCTTAAATTGTAGATGAATATAAAATTACTACTAATACTATAACTACTTGGGATGATAAAAATGAGACTACTTATAATAATAATTTCAAATGCATGAATTCCTTATACTATTCTTTAGGAGATGAGGCATTTAGCAGAATTTATGCATGTAAAAATTCTCCTGAAGTTTTTGATACTTTGTCTGTTTCACATGAAAGAACTTCTAGTGTTAAATAAATGAGACATAACACAAATACTATTAAATATGAAAATTTTAAGGTGATTCCTGATGTGCCTATTTATGACATGTATATCTGGATTAATTATATAGTGAACACTATGATCTCTCTAGGAAGAGTTTTTACTTCCAAAAAAATAGTGAGGATTTTAAAATTCTTATTTGATAGATGGAGAAGAAATTTTGTCTAAATTAGAGAGTCATGTGACATCATAAAATTACCGGTCAAATAACTCATTGAAAATTTATGATGTATGTGGAAGAGATGAAATTCAACAAAGCCGTAGAGGACAACACTAAGGGAAAATCTATATCCTTCAAGACTAAAGCCTCTTTGATTAAGGAAAAAGTGAAGGTTATAGCCTATGTTTAAAGATATAGTAAAGATAAATCAACATTAGATAGTGATTAAGATATGGCTTTGTTGGCCAGAAGATTCATGAAATTCTATTAGAGGAAGAAGTTATTTTGGAAGCCCAATTATAAAGGATGATATGATATCAAGGGATAATAGAAAAAGGACTAGAAAAGGAATGAAAAATCTTAGGAGATTGTCTACTATGAATGTAAGAGGAGAGGAAATGTCAAAGCTAACTATACAAATTTAAAATATAAAATTAAGTATGATAACAAAGACATGAAGTATGAGAAATCTAGGAAATCCAGCTAGAGTGCCTATGAGGATAGCTTCAATGAATTATTATCATCTAATAATGAGAATGATGACATATAAAATATGTGTTTAATAACCAACACGACTGAGGTAACCTTAGATTCACCACCACAAAATTTCTATTATTCAGAAAATGAAAGTGATTGTGAAAATATGAAATGTGATGAAAAATTGGAATAGAATAACAAGATGAAAGGAAATTTTAATGAAATAAAAGATAAATATAAATCTTAAAAGAAAAAACATTCTCTTACTGTAACTATTATGTCTAACTTTTTTACTGAAAAGGAAAATAATTATCAGCTGCTCAAATATAACAATGAATTAAAAATTTCAAATGATAAATTCCTGAAAGATATAGTGAAGTTTACCAAAATAAAAAATACTCACACTCAAATTCTGGGTAAATTTATACTTCCTATGTACACTTATGGTATTGGATATCAGTCTTGATAGAGAATCCTATAGAATACACATTTTGTAACTAAATAGGTAAAATCTGTTCATCTACGTAAAAAAAAATTCTCCTTGTAGTACCAGTTCAGAAAATACATTAAAACCTCTAGTTTTTTCTATACTAAATAAAGTTAAATTTTCAAATATTTTACATAATTATTATAGGAAACCCATAAGAAAAATGTGGGTATATAAAAGCATTGATTACTAATGTCACTGGACCCAAACTTGTCTGGGTACCAAAACTTGTTTTCCTTTGATTATATTGTAGGAAATCTATTTGAAGAGATCCTGAAATAGTGAGTGGTACTTGTATAGTGGATGTTCAAGACACATGAAATGATATTCTTCAAGATTCATCAATCTAATAAAGATTTATAGTGGATATGACACCTTTGGTGACATTGTTAAAAGGAAAAGTAATTGGCCTAGACAAGAATGGTAACTCTAACTCTGTTTTATTTTCAAGATTACTTTTTTTGATGGTTTGAAATATAATTTTCTTATTATTTAAGAATTATGTGATGATTTATTTCTTGTTAAATTTGAAAATGATGCATCCAATGTTTTTAACTCCAAAAATAAATTAGTATTTTTTTTCTTGAGAAATGAAAGTTTATATTATGTTAACATATATTTTTTAGATTATCAAAATTTTTCCCTCTTAAGTTCCTTTCATAAATAGTCTTGGATTTTGTATAGGATATTAGAACACTGTAATGTACACACTCTTAGAAAACATAATATAAAATTAGTAGTAAGGTATCTAACCAAAATTGAGTTTCCAAATGAAAAAGTCCATAATACTTATCGAAAGGGTAAACAACACAAGATATCATTCAAATCAAAGAATGAATTTTTAACTTCTCAACCTATAGAGTTGGTTCACATGGTTTTTTTAAACATCTCGAGTTTCTAGTTTAAATGGGAAGGATTATTTATATGTTATTTTATATGACTATTCTAGGTAAGCTTGGACTTTTTTCTTATCTCATAAATGTGAAGCATGTATTTACATCTCCATGTATGTTAAAATAGTGGAAAATCTAAGTGTAATTAGAATTAAATCATTAATAAGTGATCATGTTCATGATTTTGAAATTTATTTTTTTAATATTTTCTCTCACACAATGTTTATAGTCATAATTTCTCTTCCTCTAGGACACCTTATAAAAATAGAGTTGTGGAATAAAGAAATAGAACCTTACAAGAGATTGGATAACTAGTTCTTGATGAATATGATTTACCTATTTACTTTTGGGGTATGGATGTGAATAAAAATTGCTACATAATTAATATAGTCTTAATTAGAACTATCCTCAAGAATAATCTTTATGAGATGTGGAACAATATAAAACTGATAGTTAGTTAGTTTAGAGTTTTTGGATGCAAAGTATATATTATTAATACTAAGGATGATTAGGAAAAATTCTCATCCAAGAGTGATGAAGGAATCTTCCTTGGTTACTGAACAACAAGTAAAGCCTATAAAGTCATTAATATAAGAACCAAGTATCTAGAAGAATCTACACATATCAAATTTGATGAAATAGATCCACCTAAACCTAAGATCTCCCTAGAAATACTTGAAGATGATATGCTAAACCCATATATAAATGAAACCTCATATAAATATTTTGTTAGGAAATATGTTAAATATAACAGCAGTGAATATTCTTCAAAATATGCACATGATGAACTCTAATCTATAGATGAACCTGATTTTATTATCCCCTCCTTTTCTAGAACAAATAGAACTCTCAATAACCATATGTTAGATGTTGTTGTTGGAAACATATATAAATGGACACAAACTAGAGTTTCTCTAAGAAATCATGTTGAACATCAAGCCTTTTGTCACAACCTGAACCTAAAAACATCAATGATCCAATTAAAGATGATATTTTGGTGATTGGTATACAATTGGAACTTATCCAATTTAGAAGAAATAGTTTTTGGAAACATCTGGATATACCCAAAGACACCTTGACCAAAGGAACTAAGTGGGTGTTTAGGAACAAAGTAGATGAATCTAGTAGTATTGATAGTAAAAAAACTATATTGGTTTCACAAGGTTATTGTCAAGAAGAAGGAATTGACTATGAAGAAACCATTGCACCAATAACTTGACTAGAGGACATAAGAATCATTCTTTCTTATTCTTCCCATAATAATTTCACACATTATCATATGGTTGTTAAAAGTAAATTCCTATGTGATTATATAGTTGAGGATGTTTTTTATTAACATCCCTTGATTTTACAACCCTTAATTTTCAAAATCATTTTTTCAAATTAAAAAATGATTTATATGGTTTAAATCATTCTCCAAGAGCTCGATATAATAGATTAAGTAGTTTTCTTACTTCCAAAGGTTTCACTAAAGGAATTTATGATCCTACTCTTTTTATAAAATAAATTTATAAAGATATTTTATTAGTTCAATTTTATGTAGATGGTAATATTTTTGGATCATTAGGAAATAATTTTTGTATTGAGTTTTCAAAGATAATGAAATGTGAATTTGAAATGAGTTTAATGGGTGAAATCAACTTCTTTCTTGGATACCATATTTTATAAAATAAAGATGTTATCATTTAAAATCAAATTAAATACACAAAAGATCTATTAAAAAGATTTGGATTTGATAGAATTAAAAATAGTTATTCTCCAATGTGTACTAATTTTAAGTTGGATATTTATGAAGATGATAAATCAGTTGATCAAAACACTTATAGTGGAATGATTGGATTTCTTCTCTACTTGATTGCTAGTAGGATAGATATAATGTTTAGTGTGGTTGTGTATGTGTCCCTATTTTTATGCTAATCCCAAGGAATCTCACTTGAATATTGTTAAAATAATTTTCAAATACCTCAAACATACTATGAATTTAGGTCTGTTTTACCCCAAAAGACAATCATTTGATATAGTTTTTTATTCGGATTGTAATTTTGGTGGATGGAAGTTAGATAGAAAAAATACCTCTGGGACAAGTCACTTTGGTGGGAATTTCATTGGATTCTTGGTGTACCAAGACACATAATTCTGCTAAATTATCAACTGTCAAAGCTGAATACATAGTTGATGGTTACTATTGTGCACAAATTTTTTGGAAAAAACACACTCTACTAGACTATAGATATCAATTTAGGCATGTACCAATAAATTGTGACAATAGAAGTGCTATTAAAATTTTTAAGAACCTAGATTCTCATTCTAAAAAAACATATTGATGTAAGACATTACTTTTTGAGAGGTCATTATAAAAAGTTTGATATAATTTAGAATTTATTGGCACTAAATATCATCTTTCTAACATATTCACTAATCCATTGAACTCTGGAAGAATGTATTACATCATTCATAAGTTAGGAATGATCGATCAGTAAAACACAGTGTTGCCTTTCCTTTTATCTTTTTCTGTGCTGTTTTCATGCAGACATCGTTGTCATGATTACATTATTATCATGATGACGTTGTTATCATGACAACACTATTGTCATGCCAAAACTATTGTCACATTGACACTCTTGTCATGCAGAAACCATTGTCATACCGATACCATTTTTATACTAACACCGTTAGTGTGAGGAATAATATGTCTTGCCGACACCAATGACTCATAGTTTCTATACAATTTATGTTTTTATCAAAATGACATTGTTTCATTAATTTTTTTGAATTCGGTTCATGATTTCACAATAGTGTAATTTTATAAGCACTAAATGATATAAATTTGAATTAATCTACTATACTCCTTTATCGATATTCTCTCTCTCAATCGACTACTACTCTCTTTCTTTACCACCAACCATTCACCTTCTAACCTCCAGAATGAACAGATTGGAATGGCACATTTGAAATGAGATCTTGAAGGTGTTGATTCTCGTTCTTATATGAAACAGAATGGTGATTCGAGAAAAACTTCAGCTCTTGTAAATCCTAGTTTGGAAAATTGTGTTGTGACCTTAGAGACAGACGAACTTGTGGAATGGCCCTTAGAGATAAATTAATCATTGTTGAAGGTGTTTTAAGATCAAGGATATCTTTATTGGTTCACAAACAATGACATAGATTTCTACCCGAATTTGGTACGTGAATTTTATATGAATATGAAACTTCAATTGGATGGAAGTGGCGTAGCTTGCGTGGAGATGATTGTAAAAGAGAATAGAATATATTTCTCTTCAAGACATTGTGTTGAATGTTTGAAGGATCCTCGAAAATTAATTTTTTATGATTATTATGGAACTAATCCACCATAATGTGAATTAATTTATGTTTTTTTTCAAAATGACAACATATCATTTATTTTGTCGAACTTGGTTCATGATTTAATGATTTTGTAATTTAAAAATCACTAAGTGATATAAATTTTAATTGATCCAATCTACTCCTTTACCGCTACTATCTATCTCATCCTCTACTCTCTTTCTTTGTAGCCAACCATTCACATTTTGACATCCAGACTGAACTGATTGGAATGGAACGGGTGAAATGAGCTCCAAAATATGGTGATTGTGGTTCTTCTTAGAAATAGAAAGGTGAATCTGAAAAATATTAAGCTCTTATAATTCATAACTATAATTCAAACATTCTTTTCTATTCTATAATAATTTTATCTATGCTAAAAGGAGAAAGTCTATGCATATGAAGTAGATGATTCTATAGTTATTGAATGTAGTGGTTTCTACTTAGGTTCTGATATCTGTGAGAGAATGAAAATGAAATGGAACTCATGGAGGAAGGAATTGGTTGGTGATGAAGAAGGACTGTATGAAAAGATCAATTTTATAGATCATCTAGTTTGACTATGTAATCTAGTGTATCCTACCATCAATAAATATGCTCAAGTGGTTTATTATTCAGATGAGGAGGATGAGGCTTCTACTCATGTCCGAGAAGTGGGATCAGCAGTTGATGATAGATGTGGCCCAATCAAAACTAGATCAATAAAAAGTGTCTCTATTAGACCTCTAAGTCCACCTATTGAATTTCCTTATCATGAACATATTTTTCAATCTATAGGGAGTGAAGAAACAAAAGTTGATGGAAGTGTAGAATATGTCAAGGAATCCATTAAATAATAAGATGAAGAAGAGGATGCTGGTAGTGGTGAAAGTGGTTTAGAATCAAGTTGGGAAGATGAAGATAAAAAATTTGATGATAAATATGGTAATAAAAAGGATGAAGATGGTAAAAATGAAGAATGTTGTGAAAGTGTTTGTGATAGTGAATCTAATCATCCGGATGGGAATCCTGATGCTATTACTGTAGAAATTGATGAATGTAATATTGGTGTATCTATTGAGGGTATTTTTTAAGATGAAAATGTCTCTCTTGATAAATTTTTTCTTAAGATGTATATAATAGAAAAATAACTCTATATAAGAATAATCAACCTTGAAAGGAAGAATTATGTGGAAGGGGGAAATCTGCCAAGAAAGCTGGTACTAAGGTGGAGCCTAAAGGAAAAGTAGATCAAGATGATGATGAGCATCAAATTGGAAGAGTAATACTTGATACTATTACTCATATTGATACTAATATTATGGATACATTTTTGAGTGATCTTGAGAATGTATCCCAAGGATTATATTATGAAGATTCAATTGATGATGGTGGTTTACTTACTGCAAGGAAACCAGTGGATGAGACCTCTTCTAGTGACTATGTCATTAAGGCTGATTTTGAAAAAAAAAATCAATACATTTGTTCCTCGATATGAAACGTATTACAATCTCAAATGAGATATGAAATTGATGAAGCCAGGAGAGGGAATAATGAGATGACTGACAATATAAATGATATCTAATCTATGGGTGACTTTGTAAGGAAAGATGGAACTTCTAGTTCTACTCTTGCCTCAACCAGTGTATCTAAAGATGATGATTCTTCGGTTTCTAGGATGTTGATAAAATAAATTCAGCCAAATTTGATTACAACTGCAGAAACAATTTTGAAAAGCAACACCATGATTGGGAAGGGGATGAAGAAGCTAACCACTAGAATCAATTATTTAACCTCTGAGTACAAGAATACAGTTGAAAGTGTCATGTAAGGGCTTGAGAATATTGTTTCTCATTTTAGTTCTCTTGATTTTTCAAATATATTAAAAGAAGTTAAGGAACTTTCCTCCATTACTCATTCTTTAACCTCTACTCCACATGTTCAGCCTTCACAATCTGTGTATCTTTCTCCTATCTATTTAGTTATGAAAGAAGAGTTGCAAGCCTTAATTTCTAGTATTGTCAGGGATGAAGACACTTCAGATATGGTGCATGACCATGTGAAGTATTATACAATGAGTGCTTCAGACACTCACGATGATCTCACCAAAAATATTAATGAGTTTTTCTCCAAACGCATCATAATGTATCAGATGAATATCATATTTAAGTATTTGTCCACCAATCTTACTCTTCCCCCAATGACAAAAGATTTTAATGATTAGACTTCAAATGTAAGAAAATCCACTCCCTTGTTGGAAATATTCATTGAAAACAGAGATGATTTTTAAAAGGCAAAGAAATATGGTGGTGACATTATTAAAGAGTTCATCAAGCTATTAAGACCATATTTTCATGTCCAAAGTGAAGTCATTGTGGTGTGAAGTGGTCGTCTTGAAAACGGAAAAGATACCCTTGAGCCTACCATGTTGTGTGGGGTGTTCTTTTTTTGATAGGGTTGGGTCCTTGTACATTTACTAATTCAATGTACTTTTCAACTTAATGACACATTAGTTTTTTATTTTTCTTTTTTTTACCTTCCACTTTTTCCTAATCTAGAAAGGGGAAGAACTTTATTAAGCATTTTTGAAAGTGGAAAACATTTTTAATTATTATTATGTTTTTAAGAATTATTTTGGGTTTATGCATTATTATATATGATACAATATTTTATCTTAATGGGAGATACTAATCAAACTATTTACTTTAGCCTTTATATAATGGTACTTAATAATATCATTATTTGTGATCATCAAAAAGGGGGAGATTGTTGTACCACAGATTTTTTTGGTCACTATCTCTGACTATAATGGTTTTAATTATCTCAAAACATGTCAGATATTATCATATATTTTACCTCTTGTCAGATCCTAAATTATGAAAAACCATTATCTTGTATATCATATCATTTAAATCATATAACTTATTATGTGATTTAAGTATAAACAGTATTATAACCGATTATCTATGTGTAATTATGGGTATTAACACTCTATAACTTATATAAACTATAAGATAGTTAGAAAATCTAAAAATTGTCTATTTATGACTCATTGACACTGACAGAAAGATGAATCACCAACAGAAATTTTGACTCACTGACATACAGTACAAACAGGCTTATGTACAATGTGAAGCCGACACCTTTGAAAGGACTCACCATTAAAAGGACTCAACATTAGAATGAGTCACCAATACATCAAATGTCTCACCGACATAGATGACTCACTGTTTCATAATAATCCACAACATTGATGAACTACCATCAATCGATGTGAGCTACTGTTGCATGGTTCTACCAAAGAAAAGACACATCATTAGTTGAAATGATTCACTGATAGACTAACTCTCTCACCAGAAGAAGGAAGGACTCACCATTGAAACAAGTCACTGATGTAATGAGTCACTGATGTATAGAAGGACTGAAAAAAAGAAATATTGATGGGTGGAGACACTGACTGAAGGAGACACCAACAGAAAGAGACACCTATAGAAGGATACATTGATAGATTGGAACACCAACATAAGGATACAACGACAGAATGAGACACTGACATAGGGAGACCCTGAAAGATGAGTCACTGATAGATTGATTAAATCTGAATTTATTAAAATTATTTACAATGGTCATATTTGTTTCATTTAATGATACTGATATATTTAAAAATATTTTCTAGTACATTTAGAAGATTTTACGTGGTATAATGAACCTATGAACATGGAACATAAATTATTTTTTTCGGCCTCCAAATATAAGAAGTGTTTTCAGGTAAAAAAAAGAAAAGATACAAAGGCATCGGAGTGTGGGGTGGTGCATGCGTGTGAGAAAGAGATATAGTGAATCAAATCTAAAACCACTAAGAACTCAAGATCAAAATGATGAATACATGAAGAAATCTCAACTGAGCAGAAAAATGAATTGATAAATCACATCACCACATCAAGGAAGCAGAAGAATTTACCTACAGAACCATACTTGCACCTAGATGCCAAAATACGAAACTTGGGTTTGTCTCAAATCCAGAAGAGGACTTAATATTTTCATATTATTTATCTTAAAAGTACATAGCAGCATATAGAAACACACAAAGCCTTATAAATCCTTTCTTATAGGTATTTGGTCTATTGTGTTTCTTTTTACAAACTTTTGAGTAGTGTGGGTATCTGTCTGTTAAGCACACACTATCTCCTATATCAAACTAAAGGATACAACATATCCTTCCAATCATACCATATTACATCTATTCACTCTCATAGATATGCTTGGAATTGGTCCCTCTTTGACCAGGTTGTTTGTACCTATAAAGAACTGTAGTAGACATCATGTTACCTAGACAACCTATGTGCTGTTGTGAACCCCGATTCGGTGTGTGGATCAACATGTTTAGTAATTTAAACTACTTGGTGATAGTTGATCAAATAGTGGAGAGGATTAAGTCTCTATTTGATACTAAACCTCTTGTTTTATGTCATCTATGTTTATACATTTTAATTTTACTCTGTTTTATCCCATATTTCATAAAACTAAATTGAACTCTGCTATTTAGTCTTAGAACGTGTAAATAACTGTATTGACATATTATATTAGTTTCAAAACTTTTATTAGTTATCAAATTGTTGCAACTGAGAACTAATCAGTCTTTAGATAAATTAATCTAGCAGTCAAGATCTTATAAATTCACTAATGTTTAACTGAGAAATTGAATTTTCAGTATCGGGGGCACTTCAAAGTATAACTTTTGACATAATTTTTTATAGATACTATATTCATCCCCCTCTTGAGTACTGTACATTGACTGACACAATGAAATTACAATTTCTTTAAGGAATATAATGATTAGTGTGGCCTTTCAACCATTTATATTTAATTCCAGTCAAACTATTTAATTCATTCAAAAATAATCAATTCATCGTGATGTAATCCTAAAAAATATAGTCAATACATTTCATTTATCAAATCTTGCCAGCCCACTTAGATGGTGGTTGGTCAATGACATAATTGAACATAATGAAGGTCATTCCATTTATTCATTCCATTTAAGAATATATTTAGAGGTCATTTAATAACAATTCCACTTAACTATAATAAAAGGGTCATAAGAACCACCATTGAAAAAAATAAAAACATGGTTTACATCAATAATCACTACTCATTAGTTTCTAATATAGTGCACCTCATCTGAGGCATTTTTTAAAAAATATGTCAAGAAATTAAAGAAATTCATTTAGCACAACACTGCTTCAAATTTAAAAGTTAAAACTAAATTTATCAAAAGGAATTATTTTAGAAATCATCCAATCATGGAAAAATATTTTCATGTATTAAAATAAAACATAGGATGTGTAATCTTAATTGAATCTCACCAAATAAGCATCAGTAAGATCATACAGGAAAAAATACATGATGAGGGGTATTATTCTACCCTATGGGAGAAATAATGGTGGGTATGGTATAAGACTCCCGAAGACTCTGAAGGACTCACGATCACATGACCATTTCAAGGTCACATGAATTTTCCATGACCTATGATAGGTCCCATAGAGCCCCCATTAACAAACACCTATGCTCATACCATATCCCTCTAGACAGCCCGATTATCACATGATGGTAGAAGAATGTGAACCCCTGGGTCATGTGGTTTTTCATTGGAAAGTTCGTGAAAAACCAACCAAAATCCTTTGATAATAAAGAATCAATGATATTTGAAATAAATGAACCATGGGGGTTGAATAGATCTTACACCAAGTCACCATTTAGGAAAATAAAATCATTTGGTGATATCTAAGCCAACTCACAAGACCTCCCTGAAATTATTACATAGAACTAATGAGATAAATTGGAGTAGGTGATAGGGGTAAGTTCACTGAAGGACATGAAACATGTTCCTTTGAAGTTATGAGAGGCACTTCAAATCCCTGTTGAGTTTTCTGGAATGTTTCATTAGACTCCTTCAGCTAGTCTAGCTTACCACATGGAAGGCCTCAGGTGTTCCCAGACAAATCTTCCACACCTTAAGGATAGGCGGATATACCTATACACCCTATAGTAGCACAACCTCCATAAGACCAATATTATTCATGAAATGCATCATCTAGAAATTGAGTAAAAATCATAAATAATACTCATTCTAACTCGTATGACCCCTGAACAGTGTAAAATGAAGCAAAAGAGGTCAAAAGGGAGGGGGAGAGATGGTTTCATGGTCATTGAATATCAAACGATGCGCCCCTAATGAACCACAAGGAAATGTGAGTCCTTGGAAACATGTCTACCTCAACTTATGTGATATCCTTTGGATTTTCATCCCCACTTTATGTAGTTCCCCAAAAAACTATGCAGTGCTAAAAGGTGATAAAAAATATATTATTCTAATGAGATTCACTCTCACCCCTACATGTCCCATATTGTTCATGTGACACATCATCAAAAAATAGAAGAAAGAACCCATGAAGAATAAATGAAATCTTGCATGACTCTCAACCATCATTGCATGCAATAAAGAAGATTAAAATAAAATAGGTGATAGGTGTTTGCAATCACTGATAGGATTGGCATGCACTCATCGCACCCACGATGTGGTCCCCTAAAACCCCAAGACTACTCGCCCAATGTCTCTAGATTTTCTTCCAATAGGAAACATGATCTTGAGAACACCTTCAGGCATGTCTACAAGACACCATGTAAACCCTTGAACATGAAAACATGATACAAGGGCTTTTGGCTTCTAAAAATTAGGAGACTGCCTTACAAAGTTCACAATAAGGACATGCAAAGCCATGTGATGCCAAGCCCCTTCACCGACTCAAGCTTGGGATCTCTCATAATATGCTAAAAAAATGGAAAATTTGTGGGGGGGTGAAACCTATAAATCCCCCCCCCCCCCAACATGAATAAGTGATTTTTTTCTGGATGCTAGACGATTGAACTCTGACCACCACCACACACAGTAGATACTCAGATCCTCTTACATACATCTTTGGGAAACCAATCCCATGACCAACCTTCTTTCTATTCAATAATATAATAGCGGATAACTAAAGCAGTGATGCACGAGACATAAAGTGTTTCATGTGATCATCCATAGATCATGTGATGAACTACTTGTGGGGAGTTCTAAGGATACCATGCAATCCCACCATGTCAGGCAAGACCCATGTTAAACTGACACCAGAAAATACTGAGGCATCCACGATACAAGTTTTGGAACCATGATCAAGGGTTTCAGGCATAAGGAAAATACATGCTTGCTACACTGAACATGCTTTACGTGTATCATCCAAGGTCACGTGACAACACATGGACATGTTTCACATATCATGAAACACCCCTTTAATGAACCATCTGGGACATGAGAAATGCTTCAGACATTTCATAGAAAAGCACATGGTTCCCCACAATAACCACATTGATCCAAAAACCCTCTAGGTCCATCACCTAAGACTCACGACGCCCTTCAGAAACATCACATAAATCATATAATAATGCATGTTCATGTCATATGGGTATCGCAAGGGCCTCTAAAAGTTATGATTTATACCTCATGGAACCACTTGGGAATGATAGTTGAGACTCATGATGACCTCCAAATATTTCGTTCAGGACTCGCGGTGTCTCCCCTGGGTGTCATTCTATACATCCGACGCCCCTCTATCAATTTTACCTTGGCTCTCACGAAACCTCCCATATGTGTTGAGCTAGTTAATGTGATGACTCCAAAGACATGCCACTGGGTCATACAAGACCTCCTCTGTAAATAGGGCATGTCGATAGGGAATATCAAGAGACAATAACCACATCCCTCCTTGGCATGTAAGTCACGATATAAAGCCAACTACAATGAATCATATTCTTTCCAAATCTGGGATACATAGGATACCTCCTTTTGAGGTCTGATTCCCATATTAATAATTCAAGGAAATATTAATATCTAAATCCATTTTACTATGAAATGAATTTTTTCACCCGCTAGCCCTTATTTCTATCAATGAACATGGATCATGTTGGGTTAGTTAACTTTGATGATCATGCCACATACACTATGCATCGCAATGTCATGTGAGACTCCATCTCGGTATAATATTCTAAAATTCCTGAAATCCCAAAGACTATAATTCATATGAATATGACTATTCAACTTATCCTATCTACAAGTTAATGAAGATGTGAACTGTGAGTACTTTTACTCCCTACATGACCGGGATATGTAGGATGCCTTTTTAAGGGCCAAGATCTATACCAAACAACCAAATGAAATTACCAATACACATATCCCATATTGATATGCTATGAGGATGACCACCCACTTTTCCTAGTTTCTCAAACTATGAATAGCTCAAATTAGATTACAGGGATGCAACAAGAACCTCATTAGGCCACATAAATAGGACAACCTTGGTGTGTAAGCCACGACATCAAATGAACTATGTGTGTTTTGATTCCTTTATTTTCCAAGATAGGTAGGATGCCTTATAAGGGATCAATCCCATTCTAAGAATTTAGATTGCCTCCATGTAATAGGGACATTCAAAATCACCTGTTCATATGACTTTTTCCAACATGTAGTCACTCATTGCCAAAGGATGGTGAAGAACCTCATATAAATATAGATGTTCTCACCCAAGGAATCCAAGTCTTTTCGTATAAAGGAGAAATTAACTTATAACAATTTTTAGGGTAACCTATCCTAAATAATGATTAGGATGGGATTAAAAAAATAGGTTAAATCAATATGAGAGTCATGTATTTGGCACTAACACCCCCCAAAGGGTGAGATAAGCCTATCCTCTCATCCTATTGACAAATGTGTGTCCCTAAGATTCATTGGGCCTAAAATCCACAATGACCGCCATCCATTAGAATTTAGGTCCTCACCCAGCTATGGATGGGGGGACCATTAGGATTTTCAAGGAAATGATATAATGGAAATGCAACATGTGGGACCCATTTACACGCCTGAATTTTTTATGAAACAAAAATTGTGAACCCGATTTGAATCTATCTAAAAAATGACTGGGTTATAATCCATCAAGGAACATTTATTTTCCATCATATGTAATGACATTGATAGGCAAGATGTGGACCTCTAAGGAAAATTATTTCAGAAAATAATATATAAAAACAATGAAGTAAGAACATCCTGAATCTGGACTCCTTTATGTCCATACTCACATGGACATGTCCATGCGAGTAGAATGGACGAGATGAGAACACCTTCACATTTTTTTAAACAAGAATATCTGATTAATAATTCTTATACCCAAAATATAGCATTGATCTGTAACTTTGTTCCTTTTGGTCTTCAATATTACAAACACCAGATCCTAGGAAATGTCTTAATCCAATATCACTCATTCTGGTACATCATCTGTTACCACGACCCCCACATATCTTATATGGACCTACCCTTCCAAATGACTACAATAGAATGTGGAAAATAGAATGATACTAGAGTACCACTGACATGGTAAAATCCAGAATATAGAAGCTGCTCAAGAGATCCTTCTGGCATGACATTCAGTGGGCTCACGTAATCTAGTAAAGTCTGTTACTAAACCTATACTACCATTTCTATGACCAATCACTTCAGGAGCTTACCCCAAAATTTTCATAACCTCCACCTTAAATATCTATGGAAGGTGGACCAAGAATACCAATATGGCTCCCCTAAGGTTCAGGTGTTGTCAAGGAGGGAACCTGCTAACCAATTTCGCCATCATTATCCTGGTGTTACATATAAGTCGCCTTCTGTGGCTACCAACAAACATACAGCCACCTCATACACCCATGAAAAGGCTTCTATGAAGACTAGTAGGAAGAGGAAGATGGTGGGAATTTATGAGAGTTCTAATATTCCCACTCCTATAAACAATGTCTACCGACACACTCTGGAAGAGACCAGTTAGAAGGACTATATCCCTAATACATCATAATATGTCTACATGAACATTCCCATGACCATATAAGAGAGGTATCATACCCCCAATCCTGTTGATAATGCCCACCAACAAACTCTGGCTGGGAAAAGAATGCAGGATCATATCCCATCTCACTCTAAAGAAGTCTATTTCTATATTCCCACAACAAGGATAGGGGAGGCTCATATTCCTAACCTCCCATATGAAGTCCTTCGAAATACTTCGATGGAACAAGGAGGAAAGATGTGGGTGCATATCCCCACCTCAATCGAAGAAATATTCTAATAGATAATGGAGATGGAAAATGTGCAGACTTATGTCTCTACACATACTTTAATTAAAATCTGGTACATTTTAGAAACAGCTAAGGGACTATACAGACATATCTTGAAACTATTTCAGAAGAATGGATAGTCACATACACCTACCCATAAATCCAGCAAAACTCAACATTCAGATCCCTGTGAACAAGTGATTGTATTGAAGAAAGAGAACATTCTTTCTACCACATTGTATGATTATCAGTATATTCTGAAGATGTGTGAGGCATAAAAATTGGCTCATACTCCCATTCCAATCAGGACTCACATGGTGAGAGTGACACAAACCTTAGGATAGTGGAACATGCATGTTGAAAAATTCTGGTGGTATAGTGCAACATCCCAAGATTAGGAATATACCCCCATTTTGGCTGAGGATCACCATATGATAGTGTCTCAAGCCTCAATATAGGCTCATATCCCTTTCAATGGATCTATATGGTATATTCCGAAAGATCATGGAAGAATGCTTCACATCCATACTTCCACTGATAAATAAATATTATAGCATCATTCCATGGTAATACAAAGGGAGGCTCATATTCATTCTACCATTCTAGAGGTATGTCAAAATATTCTAGCGGGGAATGCATTTTTGGACTAGGATCACATTCCTGGTCCATCCAAGGAACATCATGTGAGATTGTAACATGCCATGGGATAGGCTCATACTACTATCAGTATAGAGGTGGCTTATTAGAATATTCTGACGACTACTCAGTAGTCAGATTATACTCCCATAGCACCTGAAAATTATATAAAAGTTCTGGAAGATGTCACATACTTGGATCATACCCCTATAAAAATCCATAAGGTTGGATTTACTATTTTTACCATGATGCAGAACATGGACCATTTTACTAATCATCTCAATTATGTAGTCCTTGAGGTTTTTAGAGACACATTCTAAACAATGAAAGGGTCTATTGACTCTTCTATCAAAGTTGGTGTGAAAGGTGTTCATTACCATGATAGTCCTCCACATGATAGAATGGATATGGATAGAAGGGTATCTACTCCTTACATCCAATATGGTTAAACACCCCATGACATTATCTTCCATGGGAATGGTAGTGTCCCTTTTTCATGACACCTCTGTATAGAGATGTGAACGAAACCCTGACACCTTCATACAGAGATGTGTGTGAAAAAATAGGGACAACTATATATGGTTCCCCCATCAACTTCTAACAACACTCCATTCCCATTAGTAGGTGACCATCCAAGCCATCTTCTTCTGTCTGACCGGATTGAGGCATGTATGTATAATGATGGGGATGGAAATTATATATGTATAGCATTCTCTAGAAACAACCTACCCATCATGTTCTATCTCCTCGCAACTTCTATCGATGAGATCCCTAAATAAAAATAAAAGCAGTGCATTCCTTATCTACACCATAAGATATGGGATACTCATTAGTGACTCAAGGATCAAAATCTCCCTTATCCTGGATATGAGTTTCCCCATCACACAATGATGATACATTGTTTCCATCTTGATCTCGCCACAAATCACTATTTCTCGGGACCCAAAACCTGAAAATAAAAGTTTAAATTTGCAACAAAATTTCTGTTATTGAATAATGAAACCTCTATAACTAATCTCCTAAGATACATCAAGAATCCCCATTTGAGAATGGGGTAGTATGGATCATTACACATCACAACTCCCCTAGAACAGTAGAGCCCTTCAAATAGGACATAATTTAATGATATAGTCTTTAGAAAAATCAAGGACCATGTAATTCTCAATATAGTTGGTCACTATAATGGATTTCCTCTAATTCAATGGTTCGTAGACACCATGAATGGGGAGGAAGGATATCCATGTTGAATCTAAAATGGTCCCGAACATCTAATAGTAGGATGGTCTAAACATAGAGGTTGAAGTTACAATCACTCAAACAACTTCCCGTTAGGAACAAGCCTCATTATGAGCATCCATTTAAGAAAAAAAAATGTAATATAATAAAATCTATGTTAGCAGTTTCAAATGAATCCATCTAGGAGAGGATTTGTCCCTCAGTCTAGGAGAACATCTACCACTACATCCACCCCTGTAGTCATCAATTCTCAATAAGAATCAGGATATATCTTTTAAATTCGTAGGTGAACCCTAGGCTATAGGTCAATTGGCATGTATATCTCAATAATCACCTCTAAATTAATTATCCCTTGATAATACCTGGGAGACATCGATGGTTATTTTAGGGAACCCCAATGAGATGGGGGCCTTTATATCTTCAGGTCCAATGGAAACCCCAAATGTCCCCCATCCTATAGGGTTGGGGGTATTGTCATCATCATCCCCACTATAGTGGGAATATGTATTCTCCAGGCTGGGAATAAGGGATCAACAGTTAGCAGCCCACCAGTTCCCCCCACCATGAGAAAAACCACTTTTGGCTAGGGCACAGTCAGCAATTTTGGCAAAAGAAATCCATCCTGGTCATTGTTTATAAATTTATATGAGAGGAATGTACGATGAAACCAATGTGACCCCACTAAGGTCAGAATCCAAAATGGACCAATAAGGCCATGGTTTTACATAATTACCATGGTTGAAAACAAGCATAATAATCATTTTATGTGGAAATCCATGGCACAACCACCATTTCTCGCTACACCTATGTGAATATTGACAAAATTGATGAAGCTTGTGATGATCACAACCCAAATATAGAGGTCCACAACATGGAAAACATACCCCAGGAGGAGGGTGACCTGGATGCACCCAAACAGGTTTCATGCACCTAAAACCAAAGAAGGATCCCAAATTTGGAACCACCAAATATCTAATTACCACCTCATCAACAAAATATGGCCAATGAAAAAGGGAAATAAATGAAAAAATATTATTTTTCATACATGGAAGAATAGTTGATTCAGTATGAGAGTGATGCATGAGCTCTTAAACAAATCAATGAGGAGTTACTAAGATGAAATATTCCCACTGGGTATAGCCTCTAGCTGGAGGTGATTATTCTTACCCCCATGGATGACCTTCTAACAAGATAAATATATGAATATCAGGTGTGTTTCAGGTCCAGACATCCAATTCATATACATTTAAAAGCCAAGAACAATCATGACATCCCTCCTTTTCCATGACAACCCCTCTATTTCTAAAAAAATCCTCTAATCATAGGGAAATTTGAGGACAAGTATGAGATGAAATTAGGATCACCTTTTCGGCCTCTACCCACTCATTCTGAAAGGGATGCAACCCATGTAGTATTAACCCATGAGCTACCTATCTCTATCTAATCCTTGGAGAATTGAATTGAATCCATGGTTGGGTGACACATGCCATGGAATCCTAACAATAAGCCATATATTGAATGGGTGGATGATACTCCACCTCCACCCAACATTGGAACCCCCACCATTTCAACCTTCGATGGTGAAGGTGACCTTGAACAACATCTCACACACTTAATGTTATGATGGGGACTGAGGATGATCCCCTGAGATCATCATGAGTCCACAAAAGCTAATGTGATTTGTTTAAACATTGACAATAACAACTTTGTTTTCTATAGTAGTCTACTAGTATAATATTTTTATGAATGGAATGATGTTCTTCATCTATTCCATTATCATTTCTATCAAATACTAAGAAATTTCACGATAATAAACCTGATAAACTGTAAGTAACACATTAATAGGGGTGCTTGACATCATAGTAAGATGGAAGGCTTTGACCTATTTGATCGGTATCCCTCTCTCATAGGAGAAACTATTGGAATAATATACTAATATTATTAGAGAAAAGTTGTAGACACTGCTAATAAATATGAAGTACCCATGATGACTCCCATATTTTGCTTAAAATGTACAATTCGATGAATAGGCTATCCCACGAACCCATACGAAGTCATGAATCATGACCACATCAGAAGGGAAGACTATATTAAGGGAAGAAGTTTTGGTCATCACTCTCGATCCTACAACAGTGCCCATACAAGCACCTAGTAAAGCTCTGAACCACACTAATCCCCCTTTAAAGCAACAAGAACGATTGAATCACCGTAAGCTAGACTGAAAAAGGAACCAAGTTCACTTGGGATATGAGGAAGAGATGTCTAAATTATTCTCCTTTTGAAATTAACAATTCCCGGTATATTTCTTGGAAGACATGGATAATAACCCTCTTGTACTACCCCAACCTAGGAATCCTGGGGATGTCAAAATCACTGAATGCCCTGAATAATTCATTTTCCATAGAAGTCAGTTTCAAAATATCCATAATTTATTCATATTCAAGGATGTCATTCAATTCATGGTTGACTCCTATCAAGTGAGACTCAACATTTCTACAGAGTAGGTGGCATGTATCATAATCACCCAGTCATAATAAGATGAAGGATAAATGGTATTCCCTACCACGTGAGAAAAATTTATTTACAACTGGATGAACTAAAAATTAGTTGATCAAGATCATGGCGCACTGAAGACACAGTTTCAAAAACACACATCAGCTCCACCACCCAAGAAGTAGATCTATGATCTGGCTCTCGAGGGTGGGCATGACCATTGGAAGCAAGAAGAAATAGAGGAGGAATAATAATATTCTTCTCTAAAGAGGGACCTGATCCTAGTTGATTTTTCCCCTACAAAAAAAAGCATGTTGGTTATTTCCCCACCAAATATAATCCTTGTCAGAATAAGAGATCATATTCAGTTTCTCCAAGATGGTACACTTTAAGAACACCTTTCTCGAAGACAAGTATTCCCCAAAAATATAGTTTTTCATTATATAACCAGATAATGTGAAGATGTATGCTTGAGAGCTGAAGATACTGGGGATAGTGCGGATGTGGCCAACTTAATATCCTTTTCATATCCCCATAGTGGGATCATATATAGTAGAGACTCGTTAGAATACACTCCAATAGGTTTGAAGAGAATAAGGGGTACCTCAGATCCCACTAGTAGTCACCCCTGCCCATTTTCATGCATGACCGCTTAGAAGTGGTTTAACAAAATAAAATTAAGCATTGGGGAAGGAAATAGCATCCTGTACCACTAGAAGAAGTTGTTCCCTCAACCTCAGAATAGGTCGCAGGTCCATCTACATAGGATTCTTCAGCTCAAGGACCACATTACCAAGAGAATCCCTATATAGATAAGTGTCTACAAATGGTGAAAAATTGTAATGTTATGAAGTATCTAGCTACATTTGGAGCCAAGATCTTTATCATTTTTGTGATCCATAATTCCAACGATGTCAGGGAGGAACTTTTTAAATCCCACAAGGGCCCACAAAAATTTTATATAGAAGTTTTTGCAACTGAGATTTATCAAGTGGAGATGGTCTCAATAGGATACCATGTCGCCATCTCATTCATTGATCAAGATATAGAAGAGTCCATCCAAGGGAATAACATAACCTTCTAAATTTTGGGATAACTCAATGATGTCAATGCCCAAAGGGTGTTGATCGATACAGGATCAGGTATCAGTCTTATCCATGTCCATACCCTATGACGATTGAGGTATGGTTAAGGGGACTTATCCCCCCACAAATACGACCATATTGGGGTATGATAAATGTGTGTAAAGTCCCCTAGGAAAGAACAAGATGGAGTCTCTATTTGGGGGACTCATATCTAATGTCCAAATCATGTTTATCCATTAAGACACCACACCTATTGTCCAACATAGGAGCTCGTGGCTTCATAGCCACATTATAGTACCATCAACATTTCATCAAAGTGTAAGATACCCTGTCCATGGAAATTTCAGGATCCAACGTAGAAATAGCTCTCCCTTTGAGAACTTCATATCCATATATGCAGAAGTAGATTTCTAATATAAGGGTGGTAATCAAACGGTGGTGAATGATGACATATTAGTTTCAACTCCCAATGGATTAGGAGCTTCCCATATGAGTCCCAAGAGAATGATCAATGATGATTATGTGATCCCCATAAATATGGTCGAGGTATAAGATCCAACCCTAGAGGTAAAATCCTCTCATTTCCTCGTCAATAATTATCCCAACCTTTCCTCTATAGTGGATTAGATGGGGAGAGATAATGATGTTCCTTATCAGGGCCTCCCTCACCCTTATAGTGACATAGATATCCCCAAGATTTTGTTATCCTCTAAGGACATCTCCTCATATGCATAAATGGAAGAAGATGATAATGATCTTAGGAACGCCCCTTTGTCATTCAGGGAAGGTGTTTCCACCACTATGATGAACTAATGCTGATAATTCGAGGGACGTAAGAAGATAAAAAACCCAAATTTATTAGAACCGTCATGCCTTTTAAATAGAATGATATGTACATCATGTTCCTAAAACAATACAGATATGTGTTCTCTTGGAATTATAGAAATTCCTTGACTGGACCAAGATGTGGCTACATAGCATCTCGGACTACCCAATTATCATCGAGGCTTCATGAAGTCGTCCAGGAGAATACACCCATCTCATGGGAAAAATGTAGAGGCATAATTAGAGAGTTTATCAAATAAACTTTTTTCTGAGACATGCAATAGCAAAGATAGATTTCCAACATTGTACCCTTATATAATATGAACATGAATTTTAGGGTCCACATTGACATTAGAGACCTTAATCATCATTGCCCGAAGGATGATTTACTATTACCGATCACCAAACTCTTGATCGATGTGACTAGTGATTCAAATCCCTTTCCATAATGGACAGGTACTTGGGGAACAATAAAATCAGGATGGATCTTGAAGATGAAGAATCTACTCCCTTCAAAGCACCCTAAGAGATCTTATTATAACATGTCATGCCCTTCAGATTAATGAATGTTGGTGGCACATATTAGTGATCCATGCATCATGTTTTTAATACATTCCTATGGAGGATATCCAATGGATATGTGGAAGACCTGGTTGTAAAATCCCTACAATGGTTTGATCAAATCATGGACCTCTGAGAAATATTCTACAGGTTGAGACAAAACATTTCAAATATGAATCCGTTGAAGGGTGTTTTTAGTGTAATATCTGGAACATTCCTCGACATTGTGGTATGGCACCATGGAATTGAAGTTAACCTAGAAAATACCAGTGCTTTTTTATAAATTTTTCCATGAAGAAATATACAATAATTGAGGGGACTCCATGTGAACCTCACCTATATTCTGTGTTTCATAGCCTACATGGCTAGTAACGATGACCCCTACACAAGGCTAGTGAAGAAAGGGTTCATCTACCAATGGGATGATGACTATTAGAGAGACTTTGAATGTCCCAATCTATACATGATATACCCACCAGTTCTGATTTCTCTAGTGGAATGGAATCCACTCATATTAAATGGGGAATCCATGGAATTATCATTTGGAACACTACTAGAATAGAAGAATGATGAAGAATGTAAGAACAATCTATACTACCTTAGTCGGACCATGATATATACTAAGACATGATATTCTAATGTTGAGAAGAATTGTTCTTCACTCATTTTCACAGTAAAAAAGGATATGAATTACATGAAACACCATGAAGTCAGCCTAGTCTCTTTTATTGATCCACTCATGTATATCCTTTGATTCCCAATGTAGAATGGGTGTTTACTATAATGGGTGGTCATTATTAAACAATATACCATCTAGTTTATATCATAGAGGTTGGTGAAATGGTAGGCCCTTGTTGGATTCCAAGAAACACATCCCACCCTATAAAATACAAAATAGGACACAAAGATCCCTATTAAAGTTGTCTTTTTTCCCATTAAACTCCCCTGACATGGGAGATGTATTTTGATGATGCCTATCAGAGTCCTATTGGCTCAAGTGTGGAGAACCCGATGTTCAACCAGGTCATTCTAGGGGTTGTAATTTTCTCCCCTGAAAACCCATTTTCCCTACTCTTTTACATTGTATGAAGGCTCCACAATATAATGAAGTTGAGTAAAAATCCCTCATCCTTAAATTGGAACTATCCTTTCAGCTGCACATCATCTACATGAATATCAAAGGGGAATCATAAGTAGTGATAAAGTAGATCCACAGAGAATATGCCATCAACAATGAATAATCCCCCCCAATGCATATTTTAGGGTATTGATGTCATAATTACCCTTTGAATCCACACTACGTTATGTTCCCTGATTACAGAATGCTTACAATAACACATCAGCAAATGCATCCACTATCCACGATGACCCTGACTAGGAGAAAACTGCCTCCTATATCACACATCACAAGAAAATGTCATCAATCATAGTATGTAATATAGAATATTTCAATCAGATCAACACAACTTGAGAGCTGAATGTACTAGTGTCCACCTCTGAATTGATGGATCCAATAATTGGGTATCTTCAAGATAGGACTCTTCCAACAAATTGTTCAAGGAGGGAATAGATCTAGCACTGGGCAGAAAACATCTCTCTATAGGATGACACAAATGATCATAAATTACTCCATTAGCCCAACACCAATGGAATTCTCCTTAGGTTCATAGAAAAATTAGAATCACCCATCGTCATGGACGAATTCCATATAGGCTCCTACGAAACCCATCAATCTAGAACGAGGCTCTCCAATCAGATCTAGAGGTTGGGATACTATTAGTAGACCATGATACAAGACAGTGTGTAATTCACCATAAAATTTCCTGGATGAATGATTCATGAGAACTTCATCTATAAGCCCCCAAAATTGATCCACATAGTTAAATATTCCTAGACACTAATCATTTGGGGAATGGATGTAGGGGGTTATATCCCTCAGCCATAGCCTCATAGTTCAAGTACATCCTTAGTTCTATCATCATCATTTACAAATGGGATGAGGAAATACACATCAATGAAGTTAGGATTATGAATTGTTTTCAAATTCCTATGGTCTCATATCATTACCAGGATCAGATTCCCTCACTTGATACTGATGGAAAACAACACCAATTTCTAATTTGTAAAGTGGAAGAAGCATTGACATGAGTAAAATATTGATTCCAATCACTGATACAGATATAAAACAATGGAAAATAGATATATATATGAATTTAATAAGACTTTATCATACATACTCTAGAAAATGGTGAATTAGGATAAAATTCCTCAGCCAGAAAAACTCCTCCTTAAATTATTGTCCTACCAAACCACCACATGTACAACCACATAGGTAAAACCATACTCACTAGTGGGTGGGAATGAGGTGGTATTTCCCATATAGGTCCATCATACCTTGCTCAGAATTTACATTTGTGGAAACAGCTCAGATGAAGAACAATCACAATAGTAGTTGGATGAGTTGGAATGGCTAGATTAGAAGAGTTTGTGTATGCTGCACACCCTGGTGGTCCACTAGAATCTTATTGCATGATTCATTAATAAAAAGTGTCACCCTTTCTCCTTAAATTAAGGAGGACTAGTGTTGGCTATCAAAACACTTATGATATTGGGGAAGAAGCCGCCAATGTTTGAACCCAAGTGGGAAGGGCCTTACCTCATACATAAGGTCTATCATAACAGAGCCTATTCACTAACCACCATGGATGGGGAGCATGTCACACCGCCCACCAATGTGATATTTCTCAAGAAGTACTTCGCATAGCTTCAAATGATTGAGATCCCATATCAGTATAAGTCACATCAATTTGTCCACATTGCATGCTAATAAAATTCATGAAATCCATCCTCGTCACATGATGTTAAACTAAATGGAAATATTCCTCACCTCATGACATTAAACTATAGGGAATTCATCCTCTCCACATGATGTTAAACTACCTGGAGATCGTCCTTACTACATTATGTTAAAGTACATAGAATTCTTCCTCACCACATGATGTTAAACAACATATAATTCATCATCACTGTATGATGTTAAACTGTATGGAATTTGTCTTCTCCACATGATATCAAATTACATGAAAATTTTCCTTCCAGCATGACGTTAAACTGTACAGAATTCATCCTCACCCCATGATGTTAAACTGCATGGAATTCATCCTCGCCAAATGACATTAAATTTCATGGAATTTTTCTATATTTCAAGAAATTAAATTGTAACATCCCAAGATTCCATGGTAAATTTCTCCTTGAATAATTCAATAGCTTTTATTGTACACAACTTGGAGTTCTAACACAGCACGACCAATAAAACAAGCCGTTGGGAATAGTAATACCAACATTTTGAAATTTCATAAATTTTATTTTTCAAAACGGACTTCATTTTTTGAATTGGCTTATCAATATTAGATTAAGGTGATTTTTTGGTATTTTTCTGAAAACATTCAATTTTTGATGAATAGTGATAAACAATGCGTTATTGTTTAAAACTGACATTTTATTTAAATAATTATTTATTTTAATTAATTCTATTTGTTGTAAAAATAGATAAATAATATCTATATTAATTGAATGTAATGCATTGGTCTCATTTTATAATAATATTAGATGTATAAAATTTTATTAAACTTTTTAACGTCTTTTACCCACCTTCTAGGCATGTTAGCAAATTGGCATAAAATGTAATTTTACCAATTCATTGAATTGAATTTCAAAAATCCGAGAGACATAGTTGACATAAGTATGTAAAATTTGGTTCAACTTTATGGAAATAATTTTTTGTGAATAAAAACTTTTGATTTTTATTTACCATTGATAAAATTAAACAGGTTAATTAAAGGTAAAAATGTTATTATAATTACCCTAGAACATTTCTAAATTCAATTGGTTAAGTGTTTTAGACCAAAATCAAAATTATGAATGAAATATTATCCTCTTTGATCCACTTGGATTAGATTAGGACATTAATTATTATTTAAAGAAGTGTCGAACGTGCTAAATTCAAATTTTAATAAATAAAATATTTTTAATACAGGGTTATACATAAGAGAAATTAGACTATAAATATTAATTTGAAATAAAAAATATTTCCTACATAATCTAATTTTATTTATAATTTTTTGACATTATATAATTAAATTTATTTATGACACAATAATGATATATTAATTACTTTATTAATGAAATTTAAAATAATTGATATTATAAATATCCAAATAAATTTAAATTTATGCTTTTGATGCATTAATATAATTTTATAGGTCAATATGACATGTTAGTATTTATTTAATTTATTTTTTCTGATGTAATCATGTTTTTTTACCTTCGAAAAAACCAAAATATAAATTGTGTCAAAATGGACATAAATGAGTTTTTAAAACAAATACTACATTATTAATTGATATAATATTCCTAAAAATATATGGTTTTTTAAAAGGACTTATATAATGATATATATTTCATTAATGAAGAAAATTGGGTTCTTTTACAATTTAATAGTATGTTTATTAACCATGTAATATAAAAAAAGGAATTGTAAAAGTTAAACTATTTGACTAATAGTTAAATCTAAAAGATAACGTTAATATGGTGACCAAAACATGCCAAAAACCTATTGGTTGAGATTATTTAGACCGATACCAACCTTATACTTGATATAAATCTAGTTGGAGCAATTAAAAACCGAAAATTATTTTATAATAAAATAATATTTCAAGCTTTTCATAAAGAGACCCTCACCTCTCTTATAAAAAGGTACTTCCTTGTCTCTCAAAATCACAACTCCAAAGCCATTTGGCTCGTCCAAACCATGCTCAAATATCCTCCCAACTATCCTAAATTCAAACTAAGAGGCCTTATTTTGATCATAAATCCAACCTAAGGAACCCTTTTGATCAAATCAAAAGGAAGCACCTAAAGAATAGGTAATAATTTCATCACCTATTTCAAAGTTATTTTCTTCTTTCACTTTCTATTTCTTAGTTATTTAAATAACAAAATAATAACACCCATATATTATACATATTTTTATGTTATTTTAAATATGTTATAACCCAATTCATTATTCTATCCATCCTATGGATGAAAAAGTCCACATACGTGTGTACCTGTTGCTTATTGTCTCCACATCGTGGTGTAGTTTTTTATTCAACACTTAATTATTTGGATGTGTATAATAATGGGTATAATTGATGTAAATAATATATATAATATGTTAATTATTCTTTATATATGAAATACCATCCAATTATATACGATTTCACCATTAGTAGAATGATATTTTCGCTCGTGTGTACGTACGGATTACTGTCTCCATGAGGGCGATGAGATTCATTCCCCATCATAACCATTCAAGAATAAATTTCATTTTATGACTAAAAAATAATTTTTAAAAACTTAATATCATTATGTATATGAATCAAATAAATCCTATACATAACCAACATGACTTACATAACAAAACATATAAAGGAAAATGAATTAGTTAACACCTGAAGTGATGATTCTACTGAAATATCATTAACAAAGCAATATTATAAGATCGTATATGATATAAAATTTATATATATGGCTCTTTAATAATTTAATAACAATTATTTCAACATTATAAGTGATGATAAACAACCCTAATCTTAGTAAATGTACAAGGAAAGGGTTTACTTTACAATCTCTTTATTATCCGAGGTTGTTTTTGCAAAAGTATCTACTGGGACTTGTTTATCATCTAGATCCATGTTTCTCAAATATATATTTCAAATTTTTTTTACTATTTCCTATAATATGGGTTAAATTCATTTATACCCATTTTTTATTTTTTATATTTTTTTTGAATGGAATCTTTCTATCATTTTTCAAATAAGGTACTTTATGACATTTTTTACAAATTAAGGTATGAATATTTTTTTAACTTATATAATGGGTGCAACTATTTTATGCCATTATAACATCTTTGATGCTTCTCTTAACATATTATAAAAATATCTTCTAAATAAATGTTTTCTTTTATAATTACATGACATTTAAATGATTTGAAAATATAAATAGATATTTCTCTCAAATAGTATTGACTTCATCTATGTCAACATCCTTCGATGGATTTTACACTTCTCTGAAGTTGATTTATTATGATACAATATTCCATATTATATAGAAGGTTCTGTGAAACGTTTGACTGTGGATGTGTTATTTTTATATAATTTATGTTTTATGGTTAAAGTATTAGCATTTTGTATGATAGATTTAATACGAATTTTTATGTTATGTTTCAACATTTTCCTATGAGTAATGCATTGAACTTAGTATGTGATGGGTGGACCCCACTATAGCTTCTCAATGCATCGGTAAGTCTCATGATGGAGACCTGTGTCTTGGCACAAGGCTTTGAAAATCATATTTGTGGTCTTGGCACGAGTGCTTGACTATGTGGTTAGGGTGTTTGTCATTATGCATTCCATCATTATGAAATTAGTTATTAATATTGCATGTGATTATTTGACCAGTAGAATATAAATCTAAATAAGTAAATTAAATTATTTGATTTATCATTGTCATATTATGCTGAAGATTATTTTTAAAAGTCCTATGTTTTAGTCTTATACATTGCCTTCAATGATTATTCTTATTTGTGAACTTTTCCCATATATTTTTATCCTTATTGTTAATCTGAGCACACCCCTTTATTATATTTTATTTTTTCCAAGATGTGAAGAAGTATATTATGATTGACCTATAAGGATATTCTATGGGATATGATTGTGTTCAAAAGAAACACTATGGTGTTTTTTATTCCATAATGTAATGTAAAAATTATGTATGTATCTTGTACTTCCAAGGCTACTAAACTAATTGTCCATTCAAGATGTGATCACTTGAGATCATGGTAATATTGGGTAATAATGCACTGAATCAGGGTAACTGGGGTCGGGGTGTTATAGTCAGTATCAGTGGATGTTTATTACAAACCTTGGAAGCTAAATTTATAAAAATTGTGATTTGATAACATTACCCTAAGATATACATTGAGGATTAGTAGAGTAGTACTTCCTATAATTTTGGTAATGTAGATATTTTATGTATTTTTCATGAAATACATCTCTATCTTGATATGAGCAGGTAGAGGCAGCTTTGGGAAATATGTACCTAGGAGTTAAAACTTTGACATTGAGTTTTGGGTATGACCTGGGGTATACTGGTACACGATAATGGGCCTTACTGCACTCTTGTTTACAACAATCTTAGGGGATATGCTTAAGATAATTAAAATTTTATTTAAAAAACATTCTGATGGATTTATGAGTAAATGATTCCTCAAAGAAATCATTTTTTTAAGATTATGGATTATATGCATAAACTGTTCAATTTATGTAAGGTATTTTACTAGTTTGGAATTATGTATTGTGATTCATAAACTAATATAATATATTCCATTGTTTATAAATTAAGAATTGTGGAAGGAATGGAAATTTTATCAACTCATCTAATCCATGTAGGGATTCCCATCATACTCCAGATAATTATATTAGAGTGGGTGTTGCAACCAGTGCTGAACTACTTAAAACCACACTGGGACAACTCACTCGGGTTATGATTCATAACCTTACCCGTATAGATCACCCTGATCCACAATGTGGAGGATCAATGTTAGACCAATTCATGAGGAAAAAACCACTGGAATTAAATGTGACTACAAATCCTTTTGTTGGTGAGCAATGGATATGTTCATTAGAGAAACAATTTCATGATTTGGGGAGTAGCGATAGGGAAAATGTTGTCCTGGATTTTTATCACCTCACCAAATATGTTGATTAATAGGGGTCATTAATTCAAAACCTAAAGGAGGATGAAGAAGTATAAAATATGGGATGGAGGGAGTTTAAAGAGCTTTCTATAGAATAATAATTTCCTCGTGACTATCGAGAGGATATTGATAGACAATTTCTGAGTGTAAGGCTAGAAGAGAATGAAGATATCACAAAGTATTAGGATAAATTTACAAGGATAGAAAGGCATGAATCAGATTATATATGAACCCCAAGGAGTAATATTGATCGACTTTTTGATGGGTTAAAACCATTTCTCCATTGAGAATTAGTCTCACAATCCTTCTCATCGTATAAATATATTGTCTCATGTGCTATCAAGACAGGAAATGAATTCTATAAGTTTTATGACTTTAATGAATATTTGGAGAAGAAGAGATCTGCTGAAAACTCTGGAAATGGAAATAAAGGGATGAAGGTAAAAGTTGAAATTCAATCCAACTGAAAATGTGGGAGGAAACACCCCAGTACATTCTGGAAGGGAATGGGAGTCTGTTACAAGTGTGGTGAAAAAGTCCACCATGCTCATGATTTCAATGGAATGAAATAGGATTTCAATGTTTAAAGATAAAATTGTAGATAAAATGGGATTATTAAAATGAATGTCTTAAGTGTCTGGGAAATGTACCTCAAAAAAGACAAAGGGAGCTAGACCAAGAAGATATGATCACTACTGCTTGGGATGAAGCTCTGAATGACATTGTGGTAGGTAATTTAATGGTTCTCTAAAATTTAGACAATGCTTTATTTGATTCACCATCATCACATTGTTTCATATATTTTCAGTTTGATCTGGATATCATCAGTTGGTTTTGAAGAAGGAATACATTCCGAAGATATCATTTTGAACCATGTATGGGCATTACGAGTTTACAATAATGTATTTTGGTCTAACTAATGCACCATCTATCTTCATGGATATAATGAATAGAGTTTTCATGAAATATATTGATGAATTTATTGTGGTATTTATTATTGATATCTCGGTTTACTCAAAAATATATGAAGATCGTGAAAATCACTTGTGCGCTATTCTAAAGACTCTTTGAAAAAATGAATTTTATGGGATGTTCACCATGTGTGAATTCTGGCTTTAGGAGATTTCTTTTCGTGGCCATAATATCTCTATGGATAGAATCACTATTGATCCTTCTAAGAAAATATCAATATAAGAATTGCCAGCACCAATGTGTATAGCTAAGGTATGTTGTTTTATTGGTTTAGTAGGTTATTATCAGTGTTTCATCCATAATTTTTATTGATAGCCTAACCCATTAACGAAGCTCCCACTTAAAGTGTTAAATTTGTTTGGGAAATAATGTGTGAAGAATGTTTTGAAGTCCTGAAGGGAAGATTAGCCAATTCATCTATCATGACTCTACCATTGGGGAATTATGGGTTTTTTATTTATAGTTATACTTCAACGAAAGGACTTGGTTGTGTCCTTATCAAAAATGATAGGGTTATTGCGTATGCATCATGAGAGCTAAAAATTGGTGAACAAAAAATATCCCACTCATATTCTTGAGTTAGCAGCTATAATATTTTATTTGATGATATAGAGACACTGTCTCTATGGTGAAAAACGTGAGATATATACTGATCCCAAGAGTTTAAAGTACATTTTCTTACAGAAAGAACTCAACCTGAGGAAAAGACGATGGCTTGAACTATTCAAGGGTTATGATTTCACTATACACTACCACCTGGGAAAGGAAAATAAGGTGCCAGATGATTTCAGTAGAAAGAATAATGGATCTTTGAACAAGATAAGAGTTAAAAGGGATCATATTTTCATGGATCAAGTAAATATGGATATGGGAATAATCATCGAAGGTGAAACATCAATAATTTTTCAATTGGTTTTCAAACCTTCTTTAATAGATAGGATAAAAATTTCTCGGACTGATGATGATGAGTTTCAAAAAGAAATTAAAGCTGTGAATAACGGGAGATTGATTGACTTTGTATATGAAGATGGAATTTTGAAATTTGGGGAGAGACATTGTGTTCCTAACATACATGATCTAAAAAGGGAATTGTTGGATGATGTTCATATCTCTAATTTCCCTATACATTCTAGTATAAGTAAGATGAATAGATATTTGAAAGAACATTTTTTGTTGGACAACATGAAGTGAAAGATTGCCGATTATGTGTCAATATGTATGGTTTTTCAATATGTGAAGGCTGGAAGACAACATCCTAGAAGAGTCAGGAAACCTCCTCCCATACCTGAGTGGAAATGGGATGGTATTATGATGGAATTTGTTATGGGGCTACCAAAGACTCCTAGGAAGAATTATGAAATGTTGTTCATTGTTGATCGTCTTACCATGTCAGCACATTTTCATTCTATAAGAGAATATTTATCACTTGATCATTTAGAAAGACTATATATTAATGAATTTGTAAGGCTTCATGGAGTACCAGTAGCACCCCAAACCTTTTATTGTATGTTTCTCTTAAATACATTTTAGCTATATCCTATATTTCATGAATCAATGAGCCTCTATTGAAAAATACATGGTTACTTATAGGAGATATCCATGACCAAGCCATAAAACTTAAATTTGTCAGCTTTGTGATTTGAATTTTAAAAATCTAACATACACGGTTGTGATCAAGATGATAATCAGAGTCTGATAGAATTTACATAATTTTCAGTGAATAGTAGCCGACAATTATGGATAGTAACCTACCCCTATGAATAGTAACATACCCTTATTAATATTAATATGAATCTTATAAATGGTATCCATACCATTGAGTGTATAAAAGAATTCAGGCACCTTAAAATTGAAGATGAAAATTTCAAGTGTTTATATTTTTCTGTTAAATAATGACTTTAATTAAATATTTAATTAATAATATTTAGAAAGTTATTTTTGAAAAAATGTACTTCATTTTTGGATTCTACACGTCAAAAAATGGTTAGGGTGAATTGTTTCGGTTTTTCTGAAATACTTAAATTTTTATGAATAGTAAAATCTGATAATTCACAACAAATGCTAAATAATGGATTAATAGAGTCATAGATGATGATATGCTAATTTAATCCCAAATGATTTGGATTCACATGAACATATTACTGTTATTTTTCATGTAATACTCACTATTGGTGGTATTGAGTGGAAATAATAAATTAATTATTATAATATTAAAAAAACTCCTCTCTCCTCCACTATAAAACCCCCCCTTCACTCCCTCTTCTCTTCACTCATCTAAAGCCTTGTGCCTTGCCAATATTCTGCCCAAATCGTCCCCCAAGATCCTAACCCACATAAAAAATCTCCTAGCCTCTTAAAAATACAAAAACCTCTCCCATTAAGAGGTTCTCAAATGAAGAAGTCTCAAGAAGTAAACTCCTCTTTCCAAATTCCTTCATTTCTTTTAAGTTCTATTATTTTTGTTTCTTTCCTCACCTCCCTTAAACCAAATGGTATGATAACTCCAATAGCATATATTTACTTGAATGTTTTTATGATAATGGGATATTTCATTATCTTCTCTCCTTTCCTCAGCCTTTATCTGGAAGAAATGAAAGCATCTTTTGAGATGTGATAATTTAAAAAATTCAAGGACAACAGTTTATCAATTTATATTATAATCATTAACTATGGTCATGAAACCATTTGTGTTATAATTTAACCAGATTATTATATATATAATATCCTATTTTTAGTTCTATAATCCTTTTGTACAAATGGTAATAATTTATAATGCAAAACAAGTTCATTGTAATCAAACTCACCGTTTAACCAAAACGGTTGTCACTAAGGTTATATATATGTAATAATTCTACCTCACTCTAAGTAACAAATTAAATTTCAAACCATGTGATATATTATAAGATCACTAATGGAATATAACTTCATTTCCGGAAAACCACTTCCATCTTTCATATTTATCCGAACATGAATATAAGTGAACCGATCTTTTAAGAACAAGTAATCAAAAGAGACCAAAAAATGAAATTGAACATTAAAACTAATCAAAAAATCCTTGAATAAACTGAAAAGGATTATAATAAATCATTTACATATATTATAGGTTATGGAATTATGAATTCATAAGCCTAATTTGTTTATTCAGTTCTTTAATAACAAGTCAAGAACACCTTCAAGCATAAGGTAAGAGATCCTCACTCTCACTTTTGTTCAAGAATCTCCCCTATGTTGTGCCCTTTTATTTGTAATTCCTAATGATGAGGTATTTTTTTCACCTCCCACATAATTCCCATGTTAAATGTAAAAAAGGTAATACCACTTTACCTCTTATTAATCCCTCACAATAATAATCATTACCATGACGAAATGTTTGTAAGGGGTTTCTCATATCATATTCATTTCTGTGAGATTTTCATTGTTCGCCACTATATCTTGTATGTCGTATATGTATATCATCATTTGATATATAATGACAGTATTCTATTTATATTCATGTTATTAAATGATTCATTTTAGTTTTATTATGTTATGGTCATATGATTCGACCGATCACATTGTTGTAAGAGACTTTGTCTCAACTACAATTCTGTTGTGACTAACTTTGTATTGTGCACCTAATAATCCTTATGTGGTGTACCAACTTCCCATTTCGGATCAAATTTCATTTGTAATTATAATTATATCCATAATCTCATATCATGGATATGATTGTTTTCTAAACAGTATACCATTTTACAAACGGTGTTTATTTGGAAAGTTATGTAAATTATGAAATTATTGATGAATCTGTATAATCTACTCTATACAGATATTGAAAAATCACATTTATCCTGTATTGAATCAATGTATAAATAATGATTTGGACATGCAGTGGTGGGTGGGTCCTCATATAGCCCCTCGATGCATCGGTAGTTCTCATTAGACAAATCAGATGGTGACAAACCCTTTCAGTTTGTTTCCAAAAATTAGACGGGTTATTACACATAGAACTAAACTGTTTTAACAGTATTATGGTTTCATGTGCTAGATAAATGACATCCAATTAATAATAATTCTCTTTATTCATTATTAGTTTTTACTATCCATGAGTTTTTCACTATGAAAAAATCTATGGATGCAGTTTCACTCTCAATTTATTAAAGGCCTGAGTTTTTCATTTTTTCATCATGCCATGTTGATTATATCAGATTGATTATGATTTAGATATTATTGTATTCATGATTCTACTATTTTTAACCCTTACTGAGTTTTTGAGCACAACCCTTTCATTGCGTACCTTCAAATGGTGATGAAGATAAGATCATTTATTGAGTTCATGTGGTTGCAGTTTTTAGTTTTGTTATGTATTGTATCTTGTTACCTTTTAAAATGTAATTTTTGTTACATCTATGTATCTAGTTTCTTCAATACTACTAAACTAATTGTTCCAATGAGATTTTTCATTCCTCCTAACCATTCCAAAATCACAAGCAACACACTAGCTCAAGCCTAGAGGGGCTGGGGAGTCACATTTGGTATCAGAGGAAGTTTAGTTGGAAAGTTGGAAACTAGAGTAGGAAATGTATAGTAGGGAACAAAGACATAAGGTAGTATTTGAGGATAATCAAACAAAAACATCCTGTTATTTTGGTAAGGAATATATTATGCAGATATTTTAAGCAATACATCCCTATCTGGATATGAGTAGGTAGTGGCGGCTCTGGAACAGATGTATCTAAGGGTAAAACCCGAAAACACCGCATTGATCTAGACTCGAACAGGAACTGGTGCATGACAATGGGCCTTGCTGCACTCTTGGTTGGGACACTCCCAGGGGATACCCTTAGGATAATTCACATATTCTTTACAAGCCATTATGAAGAAGTTTAATGTAGATTTTTTCATAGATAAACCATATATATAAGATTACCTATGAATATAATTTAAATCTATGTTGAGTGATTTTCTATTTGAGATTCATAAAATTATCTAGCGTATCCCATTATTTAGAAAAGGCATCTAATGGAGGAAGGGGAATCAATATTCATGGGAAAGGTAGGGATCTCCCTACTGATCAAGTCAACATAGTCAATGTTGGAGCAGATCCGATCATGACCATATTAAGACAACATATTCAGGTTGTAATGAATAACCATTCCACACCTATGTTGGATCGTTTCATGCAGAAGAAGCCCCCATATTTTTGTGGGACTTCTAACCGAGTGGTTTCTGAGAAATGAATCTAGTCCCTTGAAAATATATTCATATCATTATGATGCAATGAAAATGAAAATGTAGTACTGGAAATATATTTTATCAACGGAGATGCTGATCAATGGTGGTCCTTGATTCAGAATACCAAGGAGGAAGAAGAAATAGAAGATATGGAATAGAGGAATTTTAAGGAAATATTCTTTGAAAAATATTTCCCTCTTGAGAAAAAATGAACTGAAATAAAGAGGAAATTATTTAGCTTAAAACAAAGGGAAGAAGATAGTGTTGCAGAGTGTGAGGCTACGTTCACAAGGCTAGCCAGGTATGCTTTAGATTATGTATGAGACTCGACAGACAAGATTTATCATTTCATTAAATGTCTTTAGCCAAGTCTTCAAAGGGTACTTGCTTCTCAATCATTTTCATCATATGATGAAATGGTATCAAGTGCCATAAAAACATAGAGCCAATTTTCAAGATCAAATCTTTTCAAAGGAAACCAATATTAGATGAGGTACTCTGATAACAATGGAAAATTAAAAGCACCAATGAAGAGAAAGGGAACAAAGGTAGTCCCATTATGTGATAAATGTGGAATGAATCATCTCGGGAAATACTTGTAAGGCATGGGAGTCAGCTATAACTATGGATAAAAGGGTCATCGATCTGATGAATGCAAGGGGAAGAAACAATTCAATTATATTCAATGATACAATTTCATATAGAAGGGAAACTATGAAAATGAGTGTCCTAAGTTCCAAGGAAACATGACTCAGAAAAAGCCAAGAGAACAAGAAAGATCATATGGAATTATAGCAGCAGAGGTTGAAATTCCTAATGATGTGGTGGCAGGTACTTTAATTATTTCTTCAAACTTAGCCAACAATTTTTTAGATTCTGGATCATCACTATCATTTATATCATCTTAGTTTTCCATGAAAATTAGATATGTCAAATTTGATTTAATAAAGGATCCGTCTGTCAAAACATTCAGGGGATGTATCATTAAAACAAGGCATGTAAACTAGTCCCCCTTCAAACACCAAAACATGATTTAGTTGCTAACCATATCATCATACCAATGACTGAATTAGATATAATTATTAGTATGGATTTCCTGTCAAATTATGATGTGAAGATTTATTGTAAGAAGAAGGAACTTAAAATTTTTGAAAATGGTGTAGAATCCCTTGTCTTTAGGGCAGAAAATTCACCACCGGATTCTTATCTAGAACCACCCACAATAGCTCTACTAAATGCACTACTTGGAGAGGACGATAATCCAATATCTATGGGCAAGGAAGGAAATATTAAAATTGAAGTTGTGCACATATTGCAAGAGTACATTGATGTATTACCAGAAGACTTACATGGACATCCTCCAGAGCAAAAAGTTGAGTTCTCTGTTGATTTAATTACTGATTCAAGACTTATATCAAAGGATCCCTATAGAATGGCCACTGTGTAATTTGTAGAGATAAATAAACAACTAGACGATTTGAGTGAAAAAAGGATTTATTCAGCCTAGTTTTTCTCCATGGGGAGCCCCAGTCCGCTTTTCCATGAATAAATATTGATCTATGTGGCTTTACATTGATTATAGGGAAATCAATGCTATTACAATAAATAATATGTATCCTCTACCCAGGATTGATGATTTATTTGATTAAATTCATGGAGCTCAATACTTTTAGATGATTGACCTTCGATCTGGATATCATCAGTTGCGTTTGACGAAGGAAGATATTCCTAAGACAACATTTCTGACCAGGAATGGGAATTGGGAGTTTATAGTGATGCCTTTTTGACTGCCAAATGCACCCTCTATTTTCATGGATTTAATGAATAGTGTTTTCAAGGAACATTTTGATAACGTTTTTATGGTATTCATCGATGATATCATTTTCTACTCAATAAGGTATGAAGACTATGTGAATCACTTGCGGGTTATTCTGAGAACTCTTAGAAGAAATAAATTAAATAGGAAGTTTAGCATGTGCAAATTCTGGCTTCAATCAATTTCTTTTCTAGGATATATTGTCTCTACCCTTGGAATACTAGTTGATCTGGAGAAGAAAAAGGAAATACAAGATTGGCCCACACCAACAAACACAATCGAGGTACGCAGTTTTATTCTCTTAGCAGGTTACTATCAGCATTTCGTCCAAAATTTTGCCTGACTGGCTAACTCGCTAGCCAAGATCACACATAAAGGAGTTAAGTTTGTGTAGAAAAAATATTGTACAAAATGCTTTGATGAATTGAAAAGAATATTGGTCAATTCTCTAATTTTGACTCTTCCATCTATAAGTGGTGGATTTGTAATATATAGTGATGCATCAAAGAATGGGCTGGGTTGTATCCTTATGAAAAATGATATAATTATTTCTTATGCATTAATATAGTTGAATAATCATGAAAAAAAATTATCCAACTCATGATCTTGAGTTACCAGACGTAATCTTTTCTCTGAAAATAAGGAGGAATTATCTCAACAGAGAGAGATATAATATTTATACATACCATAAGAGTTTGAAATACATTTTCACACAAAAATAACTCAACATGAGGATTAGGAGATGGCTTGAGTTACTCAAATATTATGATTGTTCAATACACTACCACCTTGGAAAGGAAAATAAGGTGGAAGATGCATTAAGCAGGAATGATCATGGACTTTTGACTCAAATGAGGATTAATAGAGAACCTATATTTTCAGATCTACTAAAAATGGATATGGGGATTTTTAAGTAAAGGGAAACATCTTTCCTATTTCAAATGATTGCTAAACCATATTTACTAGAGAAGATAAAAATCTATCAATTTGATGATGAGAATCTGCACAAGAAAATTAATGCAGTTAAGGATGGGAGACTAGCTGACTTTGCGTATGAAGAAGTTATGAAATTTGGGAAGAAGTTATGCATTCCATTAGTACTTGAGCTAAAAAGGGAACAATTAGACGATGCTCATAGCTCAAATTTCTCTATACTCCCGGGTAGCACCAACATATATAGATATTTGAAGGAATATTTTTGGTGGGATAATATGAAGCATGAAATTGCTAACTACGTTTCAAGGTGTCTAGTTTGTCAACAAGTAAAGGTGGAGAGACAAAATCCCAAAGGATTGATGAAACCTCTGCCTATTATTATGTGGAAGTGGGATAACATTACGATGGATTTTTTCACCAGACAATCAAGGACACCAAGAAGGAATGATGCTATATGGGTAATTCTTGATCATCTCAAAAAATAAGCACATTTACTTCCAATAAGAGAATATTTACCACTTGAGCAGCTGGAAAAACATTATATTAATGATGTTTCAAGACTTCATGGTGCACCACTATCGATTTTCTCTAATCGAAATCCCCGATTTACATCAAAATTATGGAAAAGTCTCTAGAAGGCTTTGAATACTGAGCTTTGTGTGAGTACTGCTTATCACCCTCAAACTGATAGACAGTCTGAAAGGACTATTCAAATGTTGGAAGTCATGCTGATATCATTCTCTCTTGACTTCCAAGATATATTGTATTAATACTTGCCTTTTGTTGAATTTTTCTACAACAATAGTTTCCATTCTAGTATTCAAATGGCTCTATATGAAGCATTATATGGAAAGAGATTTAAAATTCCAACTTTCTGGGATGAAGTTGGAGAGAGGAAACTTATAGGCCTAGAATATATTGAATTGAACACGAAAAAGGTGAAGAAAGTACAATCCCAAATTAAAGAATCACAAAGTAGGAAGAAGAGTTATGCAGGCAACAATTGAAAGGACTTGTAATTTCATGTGGGAGATCATGTATTTCTGAAAATATCTCCATGGAAGGGTGTCTTAAGGTTCAGTAAGAAAGGGAAACTGAGCCCCAGGTATATCGGACCATATGAAATACTGGAAATAATCAGAGTAGTTTCTTAATGTTTTGAAATGCCGCCAAATCTATCCAAAGTCCATGATTTGTTCCATGTTTCATTGTTGTAGAAATACATTCCAGACCCAACACATGTACTCACCTAGGAAGAAATTTAACTGGAACCTAATTTGTTATATTGTGAAAAGCCTCTTGGGATTCATGACACAAGGGAGAAAGTATTGAGAAATCAGACAACTCATCTTGTAAAAGTTCTTTGGATGAACTAGAATATGGAGGAATCAACATGGGAACCAAAGGATTTCATTAAAAAGAACCACCCACATTGTTTAGTTGAGTTTCATACAAGAAATTTTGATGGCGAAATTTCTGAAGGGGGGAATAATGTAGCACCCCAAACATTTTATGGTATGTTTATCTTAATAAATTTTAGTTATAGAATATATTTTAAGAATCACTAAGCATCTATAAAAGAAAACATGGTTACTTATAAGAGATAGCCATAACCTATCCTTAAAAATTAATTTTTTCAGCTTTGTGATTTGAATTTTAAAAATCTAACATACGCGGTTGTGATCAAGAGGATAATTGGAGTCTAACAGAATTAACTTAATTTTCAGTGAATAGTAACCTACCCTTATGTATAGTAACCTACCCTTATTAATAGTTTCTTACACCTATGAATAGTAATATGAATCTTATGAATGGCATCCATACCATTGACTGTATAAATGAATTTAGGCACCTTAAATTGAAGATAAAAAATTTAAGTGTTTATATTTTTCGGTTAAATAATGATTTTAATTAAATATGTAATTAATCATATATAAAAAATTATTTTTAAAAAATGTAATTCATTTTAGGATTCTACACGTCGAAAAATGGTTAGGGTGAATTTTTGGGGTTTTCTTAAAATACTTAAATTTTTTATGAATAGTAAAATCTGATAATTCACAATAAATGCTAAATAATGGATTAATTGAGTCATCAATGATGATATGCTGATATAACCCCAATTTATTTGGATTCACATACACATATTACTATTCCGGGTCTTGGAATACTCACTATTGGTTGTCTTGAGAGGAAATAATAAATTAATGTTTATAATATTAAGAAAACTCCTCTCTCCTCCACTATAAGACCCCCCCCCCCTTTTACACCCTCTATTATTCACTCCTTTCAAGCCTTGTGAATTACCAATATTCTACCCAAATCTCTCCCCACAATCCTCCCCCATGTCCAAAATCTCCTATCATATTCAAAATACCAAAACCTCTCCCCTTAAGAGTTTATCAAAGGAAGAAGTCTCAAGAGGTAAACTCCTCTTTCCAAATTCCATCATTTCATCTAAGTTCTATTATTTTTGTTTCGTTCCTAACCTACCTTCACACAAATGGTATGATAACTCCATTAAAATACATGTACTGAAATGTTTTTATGATAATGGGATATTTAATTATCTTCTCTCCTTTCCCCACCCTTTATTTGGATGAAATGAATGCACCGTCTAAGATCTGCTAATTTAGAACTTTCAAGGACAGTGGTTTATCAATTTCTATTCTAATATTTAATTCTGGTCATGAAACTATTTAAGATATGGTTGAACCAGATTATTATAAATTTAATATATCCTATTTTTAGTTCTGTAATCCTTTTGTAAAAATGGTATTAAGTTATAATGCAAAACATCGTCATTGTAAACAAACTCGTCGTTTAACCAAAATAGTTGTCACTAATGTTATATATATGTAATAAATCGACCACACACAAAGTACCCAATAAAATTTAAAACCATGTAATCTAATGAAAGTTCAACAATGGAATATAACTTAATTTCTGGACAACGACTTCTATCTTTCATATTTATCCGAACATGAATATAAGTGAACCGATCTTTTAAAAACATGTAATCAAACGAGCCCGAACAATGAAATTGAACATTATAACTAATCAAAAAATCCATGAATGAACTTAAAAGGGTTATAGTAAATCATTTAAATATATTATAGGTTCTTTAATTATTAATTATTAATCCTAATTCGTTTATTCATGTCATTAATATCAAGTCAAAACAACTTTAAGCATACGGTATGTGATCCTCCATCTCACTTTTGTTCACGAATCTACCCTATATTGTGCCCATTTATTTGTAATTCCAAATGATGGGGTAAGTTTTCTGAACCTCCCCCATACTACCTATGTTACATTTAGACAATGGAATACCCTTTTACCTCTAATTAATCCCTCATAATAAACTCGTTACCATGCCTAAATGTTTGTAAGGGTTTTTTCATCTCACTTTCATTTCTGTGATATTTTCATTGTTCGCCACCTATTTCTTGTATGTGGTATATTAACACTGACATATGATATATAATAACATAACTCTCTTTATATTCATGTTATTCAATGATTCATTTGAGGGTTATTATGTTTTTTTCATAGGATTCGACCGATCACACTGTTGTAAGAGAATTTGTCTCAACTACTATTTTGTTGTGACTAAGTTTGTATTGTGCACCAAATAATCCTTATGTGGTGTACCAACTGCCCATTTGAGATCACATTTCATTTGAATTTATATTTATATCCATAATCTCATATCATTTATATGTTTTTTGTCTAAATCGTATACCATTTTACATAAGGTGTTTATTTGGAAAGTTATTTTAATTATGAAAATATTGATGAATCCGTATACTCTACTCTATACAAAAATTGAAAAGGCACATTTCTCTTGTATTGAATAAATGTATACAGAATTATTTGGACAATCAGTGGAAGGTGGGTCCCTCTATATCCCCTCGATGCATCTATAGGTCTCGTGAGACAAATCAGTTGGTGAAAACCTTTTGAGATTGTTTCTAGAAATCTGACGGGTTTCTACCCATAGAACAAAACAGTTTTAACGGTATTATGGTTTTTTGTTCCAGATACATGACATCCAATTAATAAGAATTAAATTTATTCATTATCAGTTTTTACTATCCATGAGGTTTTCTCTATGAAAAAATCTATGGATGCAGTTTCATTCTCAGTTTATTAATGGAATGAGTTTTTCATTTATTCACCATGACATATTGATTATGTCATATTGATTATGATTCACTTATTATTGTATTCATTCTTACACTATTTGTAACCCTTAATGTTCATTTGAGATCACCCCTTTCATTGTTTACCTTCAATAGGTAATGAAGATAAGATCATTTATTGAGTTAATGTGGTCGCAGATTTTAGTTTTGTTATGTATTTTATCTTTTTACATTTTTAAATGTAATTTTTGTTACATCTATGTTTCTAGTTTCTTTAATAATACTAAAAAAATTGTTCCAATGGGATTTTTCATTCCTCCTAACCATTCCAAAATCACAAGTAACACGCAAGCTCTAGCCTAGAGGGGTTGGGGTGTCACAGTTGGTATTAGAGGAAGTTTAGTTGGAAACTTGGAAACTATAGTAGGAAATGTATAGTTGGGAACAAAGCCCAAAGGTAGTATTTGAGGATAATCAAACAAAAACATCCTGGTATTTTGGTAAGGAATAGATTATATGGATATTTTTAGCAATACATCCCTATCTTGATATGAGAAGGTAGTGGTGGCTCTGGAACAGATGTATCTAAGGGTAAAACCCGAAAACACCGCATTGATATAGACTCGAACAGAAACCAGTGCACAACAATGGGCCTTGCTTCACTCTTTTTTAGGACTCTCCCAGAGGATATGCTTAGGATAATTCCCATTTTCTTTACAAGACATTATGATGAAGTTTAATGATTATTTTTTCATAGAGAAACCATATATATAAGATTAGCTATGAATAGAATTTAAATCTATGTTGAGTGATTTTATATTTGAGATTCATAAAATAATCTAGTGTACCCCATTATTTAGAAATGGCATCTAACGGAATAAGGGGAATCAATATTCATGGGCAAGGTAGGGATCTCCCTACTGATAAAGTCAACACAGTAAATGTTGGAGTAGATCCAATCATGACCACATTGAGAAAACTTATTCAGGTTGTAATGAATAACCATTCCACACCCATGTTGGATCTTTTCATACGGCAAAAGCCCCCATATTTTGGTGGGAATTCTAACCGAGTGGTTTCTGAGCAATGTTTCAAGTCCCTTGAAAATATATTCATATCATTAAGGTGCAATGAGAATGGAAATGTAGTACTGGAAATATATTGTCTCAAGGGAGATACTGATCAATGGTGGTCCTTGATTCAGAATACCAAGGAGTAAGAAGAAATAGAAGATATGGAATGGTGGAATTTTAAGGAAATATTCTTCGAAAAATATTTCCCTCTTGAGAAATGAACTGAAATAAAGAGGAAATTCTTTAGCTTAAAACAAAGGGGAGAAGAAAGTGTTGCAGAGTGTGAGGATACCTTCATAAGGCTTGCCAGGTAGCTGTAGATTATGTATGAGACTCGACAGAAAAGATTGATCATTTCAATAAAGGTATTTATCCAAGTATTCAAAGGTTACTCGCTTCTCAATCATTTTCAGCATATGATGAAATGGTATCAAGTGCCATTAAAACAGAGATCCAATTTTCAAGATCAAATATTTTCAAAGGAAACCAAGATTAGAAGAGGTACTCTGATAACAATGGAAAAGGAAAAGCACCAAAGAAGAGAAATGGAACAAAGCTATTCCCATTATGTGAGAACTGTGGAATGAATCATCTCAGGAAATGCTTGTAAGTCATGGGAGTCGGCTATAACTATGGAAAAAAGGGTCATCGATCTGATGAATGTAAGGGGAAGAAACAATTCAATTATATTCAATGATAAAATTTCATATAGATGGGAAACTATGAAAATGAGTGTCCTAAGTTCCAAGGAAACATGACTCAGAAAAATCCAAGAGAAAAATAAAGAGCCTATGTGATTACAACAGTGGAGGTTGAAATTCCTGATGATGTGGTGGCAGGTACTTTAATTGTTTCCTCAAACTTAGCCAACACATTACTAGATTCTAGATCATCGCAATCATTTATATCATCTTATTTTTCCAAGAAATATAGATATGTCAAATTTGATTTAATAAAGGATTTGTCAGTCAAAACATTCAGGGGATTTATCATTGCAACAAAGGCACGCAAACTAGTCCCCCTTCAGACACCAAAACGTGCTTTAGTTGCTAACCATATCATCATACCAATGACAGAATTAGATATAATTTTTGTTTTGGATTGGCTGTCAAATTATGATGTGATGATTTATTGTAAGAAGAAGGAAGTTACAATATTTGAAAATGTTGTAGAATCCCTTGTCTTTAGGGTAGAAACTTCACCACATCATTCTTATCTAGAACCACCCACAATAGCTCTACTGAATGCAATACTTGTAGAGGAAGATAAACCAATATCTATGGGCGAGGAAGGAAATCTTTAAATTGAATTTGTGCACATATTGCAAGAGTACATTGATGTATTTCCAGAAGACTTACCTGGACATCCTCCAGAGTAGAAAGTTGAGTTCTCTATTGATTTAATTCCTGAGGAAACAATAGAAAATGTGAAGATTATCTGAACCCACCTCAAAGCAGCTCAATGTAGGAAAAAGCCCTATATTGATAACCGAAGGAAGGATTTGAAATTTCATGTAGGAGATCATGTTTTCAAGAATTTATCTCCATGGAAGGGTGTTATATGATCTGGTGAGAAGTTTATATTAAGTACTAGCTACATCAGATCTTTCAAAATTATAGAATGAATTAGAGTTGTAGCTTACTATTTAGAAATTCCTCTATGTCTCTCCAAAGTTTATGATGTGTTTCACGTATCACTATTGTGAGATTGTATGCCCGGACAACCACATGTACTCACCTATGAAGAAATATTATTATAACCTGATCTATATTATTGTGAAGATCCTGTCAAGATTCTTGATACCGGAGAACAAGTGCAGAGAAACTAGATGAATCGTCTGGTAAATGTTCTATGGGGAAACCATAAGATGGAATATGAAATGTGGGAACCTGAGGAACTTATGAAGAAGACCCACCAGAATCTTTTTATGCATTGGTATTCTAGATATTTTGAGGACAAAATTATTTTAAGGAGGGAAGAATGTAATACCCCAAGCTTCCACATTACGTTTCTCATTGAATAATGTTGTAGCTTGTGATGTACGCAACTTCAAGTTCTAGCACACCACAATGAATAAAACTTGTTGTTATGAATAGTAATACATAGTTTTTGAAATTTAATAAATTTTATTTTTCAAAATGGACTTCATTTTTTTAATTTTAATATCAAAATTATATTATGATGAATTTTTGGTATTTTTCTAAAAACATTTTATTTTGGAAGAATAGTGAAAAAAACTGCGTCATTGTTTAAAACCGACTATTTATTTAAAAAATTAAATATTTTATTTAAATTGTTTTTATGTGAAAATTTATATATAATACCTATATTATTTTAATGTAATTTATTGGATTCATTTTATAATAAGATTAGATATATAAAATATTATTGATCTTTTTAATGTCTTTAACCCACCTTCTTGAAAAGTTAGAAAATGTGCATAAACCATAATTTTATAGCTTCATTGAATTGAATTTAAAAATAATGAGAGACATGTTTGAAATTATTAAATAAAATTTGATTCAATATGATGAAAATATTTTTTTAATAGTAACTTATGAATTTTATTTACCACGGTTAAAAGAAAATAGGGTAATTAAAGATAAAAAAGATATTATAATTACACAAAAACATGTCCTAATTCTCTTGGATAAGTTTTTTCTGACTAAAATAAACCTTTATAATAAAATATGATCCTCTTTGATCCACTTGGATTAGATTTGGACATTTATTATTTTTTAAAGTAGAGTTAAAAGTGTTAAATTCAAATTTCATAACTACAACATTTTTAATATAGGGTTATACATAAGATAAATTCAACTATAAATATTAATTAGAAATATAAAAATATTTCCTATATAATTTTATTTTATGTATAATTTTTCAAAATTATATAATTAAATTTATGTATGAAACAATAATGATGCAAAGATTACCTTATTAATGAAGGATCAAAATAATTGATATTATAAATATGAAAATAAATGTAAATTGAGACTTTTGATGCCTTAAACTCATTTTATAGATTAATATGACATATTAGGAGTGATTTAATTTATTTTTTTCTAAGTAATCCAGTTTTTTTATTTTCAAAAAAACCAAGAACCAAATAGTGTCCAAATTGACATAAATGTGTTTTTAAAACAAACACTTTATTATTAATTGATATAAAATTCATAAAAATCTAATGTTCATCCAAAGTAAATAAACAAAAATATCTATTTCATTAATTATGCAATTTGGGTTCACTAGTCATTATATTGTAATTTTATTAACCATATAGTATAAAAGTACAAGAAGACATTGTAAAAGATAGACTATTTAACTACGAGTTATATCTAAAAGATAAGTTTAATATGGTGACATAAATATGTCTAAAAACTATTTGTTGAGAGTATTGAGAACCCTCCCCACCTTATAATCCAAATAAATCCATTTAGAGCCATTATTAACCTAAAATGAGTTTATAATGAAATAATATTTCAAGATTTTCCTAATGTGTCCCTCACATCTCTTATAAAAGGGCACTTCTCGTTCTATCAAAATCCCACCTTCAATTAAATTTATCTTAGAAAAACCTACTCAAATATTCTCCCAACTGCCCTAAATTAAACCTATAGGCCTTAATTTTCTCATAAATCCAACCTAATGAGCCCTTTTGATCAACTCAAAACAAAGCACCTGAAGATGAGGTTATAATTTCATCACCTCTTTTAAAATTGTTTTCTTCTTCCACTTCCTCTTTATTTGTTGTTTCCATAAAAAAATAATAACTAAAGTACCTTATAAATATTGTGATGTTATTATAAATATGGTAAAACCATATTCATTATTCCATCCATCCTATGATTGAAAAAGTAACCATATGTGCGTATGTACGACTTACCATTTCCACGTTGTGGTGTAGTTTTTATTCAAAACTTCATTATTTTTATGGGTGTAATAATGAGTATAATTGATGTAAATAATAAACATAATATGTTAATGAATCTGTATATATGATATACCATCCAATTACATACGATTTAACCATCAATAGAATGATATTGTCACTCATGTCTATGTACGGATTACCATCTCCATGAGAGAGATGAGATTTATTATCCATCATAAGAATTCAAGAATAAATTTCATTTTATGATTAAAAAATAAAATTTAAGAAAATAATATCATTATTTATATGAATCAAATACATCATGTCCCTAAAAAACACGATTAACGTAACAAACATATAAAGGAAAACGAATTAGTTAACACCTAAAATGATGATACGACTGAAATATCATTAACAATGCTATATTAGAAGATCATATATGATATAATATATTGGTATGTGGCTCTTGTATAATTTAATAAATATTATTTAAACATTATACAACAGGATATCCTACCCTTGACAAAGGAAAAGTACAATGTAAGGTTTAAATTTACAATCACTTTATTATCTAAGGTTGTATTTACGAAAGTATCTACTGGGACATCTTTATAATCCACATCCATGTTTCTTAAATATTTATTTCAAAACATTTTTACTATTTTCTAAAATGTGGGTTAAAGTCATTTATACCCTTTTTTTTAATTTCTTATAAATATTATTAAATTAGAATTTCAGTCGTTTTTATAGAAGGTAATTAATGACCTTTATAAAAAAAATAACGTAAGAATTTTTTTTAACATATATGGTGGGTGCAACTATTTTCCTACATTATAACATCTTCGAAGCTTCCCTAACAAGCTTATAGAAATATTTTCAAAATAAATTTTTTCTTTTATAATTATGTGACTTTTAAATGATTTCAAAATATAAAGATAAATTTCTGTCAAATACCTTTGACTTCGTCTATGTCAACATCTTTTGATGGATTTCACAGTTGTTTAAATATGACTTGGTATGATAAAATCTTCCATACTATATTGAAGTTTTTGTGATATGTTTGAATGTGGATATGTTATTTTAATATAATTCATGTTTTATAGTTAAAGTATTAACATTTAATATTCAAGTTTTAATATGAATGTTTGTGTTATGTTTCAACCTTTTCATATGAGGAATGCATTGAACTTAGTAATTGATAGGTGGAGCCAGCGACAGATCCTAAATGCATCAGTAGGTCTAATGAGACAAACTACTGTCTCGGCATACGACCTTGAAAAAATATTATTTGTAGTCTTAGCACGAGACCGTGACTATGTGGTTATGAGGTCTAGAATTAATAATCCCATCATTATGAAATTAGTTATTGATATTACATGTGACAATTCGACAAGTACAATATATAGGTGAATTAGTAAACTTAATTATTTGATTTATCATTACCATATTATGCTGATGTTTAATTTTAAAAGGCTTGTGTTTTAGTCGTATTCATTTCCTTCAATGTTTATTCTTATTTAGGAATGTTTACACTATATTGTAATCCATACTGATCATCTGAGATCACCCCTTTCTTATGTTTTATTTTTCATAGGATGTGAAGAATTATATTATAATTGACCTTCATGGGTAGGCTATGTGATATGAGTGTGTTCAAAGGAGACAAGATGATGTTTTTTTATTTCATAATGTAATATAAAACATATATATGTATCTAGTACTTCTAAGGATACTAAAATAATCAGTATTTCGAGACATGATCTCTTGTGATCATGCCAATGTTATGAAATAATGCACAAACTCTGGGTAATTGGGGTTGGGGTATTACAGTTTGTATTAGAGGAAGTTTAGTAAAATCCGTGGATGCTAGATTTAGAAAAAAAATATAATTAGAGAACATTACACTAATATAGACTTTGAGGATTAGAAGAGAAGAACTTCCTTAAAATCTGTTAATGTAGAGATTTTGTGTATTTTCTAAGAAATGCATCCCCGTCTGGATACGAGCAGGTAGAGGCTGCTCTAGCACAGATGTACCTAGTAGTGAAAACACCGAAAAGGAGTTTCAGGCTCCACCTGAGGTATCCTGGTACATGATAATGGGGCTTACTTCACTCTTGGTTATGAAACTCCTTAGTGATATGCTTATGATAATTCACATTTTTTTACAAACCATTATGAAGGATTTATAAGTAAATAATTCTACAATGAAATCATTTTCTTATGATTATGGATTATATGCATAAAATTTTCAATTCATGTTAGGTATTTTACTTGTTTGGAATTATGTATTGAAATTCATAAACTAATATAGTGTATTCCATTGTATATAAATGGAGCATAGTGGAAATAATGGAAACTGTATCAATGCACGTAATCCATGTAGGGGTTTTCCTTCGACTTAAGAAACATATAGGGGAGTTGGAGATGAAACCGGTGATGAACAACGTATAACCATACTGAGACAACTCACTCAGATTATGAATAATATCCTTACCCATATTGAGCAACCTAATCTACAACATGGAGGATCAATGTTAGACCGCTTCATGAGGTAACAACCACCAACATTAAATGGGACTACAAGTCCATTTTTAGCTGAGTAATGGATAAGTTCTTTTGAGAAACTATATCATGATTTGGGGAGTAGTGAAATGGAAAAAGATGTCATTACATTTTATCACCTCATAAGATATGCATATCAATGGTGGTAATTAATTAAAAACACAAAGGATTGTGAAGAAGAACAAAATATATAAAGGAAGGTGATTAAAGAGCTTTTCCTAGTAAAATAATTTCCTCATGACCATCACGCGAATATGGAACTAAAATTTCTAAGCCTGAGGAAAAAGGAGGATGAGGATGTCACCAAGTATGAGGCTAACATTACAAGGCTAGAAAGGAATGCATTAAATAATATACACAATCCAAGAAGTAATATTGATTGATTCTTTGATTGGTTAAAACCATTTCTCCCTCGATCATTAGTATCACAATCCTTCTCATCGTATGAAGATATTTTCTCATTTGATATCAAGACAGAAAAGGAATTATCTATGTTTTACGACATTAAATAATTTTAGGAGATGAAGAGATCTTCTGAACACTCTATAAATAGAAATAATGGGAAGAAGGGAAAATTTGAATTTCCATCCTATAGTAAATGCGGGAAGAAGCACCCCAGTACATTCATGAAGGGAATGTGAGTCTTTTACAAGTGTGGTGAAAAAGACCACCAAGCTCGTGATTCCAAGGGAAAGAAAGTGGTTGTCAATATTGAATGCTACAATTGTAGATAAATCGAGAATTATGCAGATTTATGTCCTAATAATTAAGGAAACATAACTCAACAAAGGCCAAGGAAGCATGGCCATGCTTATGTGATCACTACTACTGAGTTTGAAGCTCTGAATGATGTGGTGGTTGGTAATTTAATTGTTTCCTCAAATTTATACACAGATTTATTTGATTCTAGATCATAGAATTGTTTCATATCTTCTCAGTTTTCTAAGAAAATTAGATATTTCCAATTTTATTTAACAAGGTAGTTTTCCATCAAAACACCAAAGGGAAGTATCATTGCAACAAATATTTGGGAATTAGTTCCCATTAGGTTATATAAATTAACTTTTCCTACTGATCTCATCGTCATAGCCATGATTTAATTTGATATAATCCCCGGTATGGATTGTCTTTCAGACCATGATGTGAAAATTTATTGTAAGAAGAAGGAGGTTACAATTTCTGATGATGATAATTAATACCTTATCTTTAGAGAAGAAATGTCTCTATTTTATTCTTATCTAGATACACCTCTAGTAGCTCCACTAAATTCAATTATTGGGGAGGAAGAGAGTGAAATAACTAGGGGTGAGGAAAGGAATTTTCAAATAGAGGACTTACCTATTGAGAAATAATATGTTGTTGTGTTTCATAGGGATTTACCTGGACTTATCCAGGATGAGAAATTGAGTTTTCAATTTTTTAATTCTTGGTTCATGGACCATATCTAAGTCCCCTTATAGAATGGCCACAATGGAAATAGTGTAACTAAATAAAAAACTAGAGGAATTGATTAATAAAGGATTTATTCTCCCTAGGATATCTCTACGGGGTTCCCATATTCCTTTCGTTAATAAATAAGATGGATCTATGAGGTTTTGCATTGGCTACAATGAGATCAATGCTTTAAAAATAATGAACCAGTATCCCCTACCTCGCATTGCTGATTTATTCGACCAACTTCACGAAGGTCAATATTTATAAATGATTCACCTTTGATCTGGATAAAATTATTTGTGTGTGAATAAGGAAAACATTCTTAAGATTGCATTTCATACCAGGTCTGGGAAATTGGAGTTTACAGTAATAACTTTTGAAATGAAAAATGCACCCTCTGTTACACCCCGAGATTTTATGAAAAATATTCTTTTTAATTTTATTGATGTCTTGTGTTGTAAGCTACACCAAAAGGAGCTTTAACTACACACATCCATGACTTGGATTGCATTACACGCAACTGCGACCTTCCACAATAGCGTGTGTGGTACGCAATACCGAGTTTCACTAAATGAGATATTATTATAATATTATTATGAACTAGCAGTTTTGAAAAGTAATACCCACTTTTTGAAATTTTATAAATTTTATCTTTCAAAACGGACTTCATTTTTGGATTCATAATATCAAAATTAGCTTAGGGTGAACTTTTGGTACTTTTCGGATAACTTTCATATTCTGATGAATAGTGAAAATTACAAAACTTTAATTAAAAACAACTTTTTTAATCGAAATAATTAATAGTGATAAATTATTAATTTGAGTGGTTTTAAAGTATATTTAGAATATATTTTTACAATTTAATACAATTTTGGTCATTGGATGTTATTTCACATTTAAACCAGTTATAAACAAGTGTCAATCTTTTGATAGTTATTATCTCTTAAAAACACATTATTTGTTTTGACGACGGGAATTAATTTTTAAATTAGTTAATGTAACTGATATGTTTTGAATTTGATAAAATAGACATCATTTTTGAATTCATAATATCAAATATAGCTTAGGCCTAATTTTTGGTATTTTTATGGAACCTTTCATTTTTTGATGAATAGTGAAACAAATAAGTGGTAGTTAAAAAAACTGAATTTTTCATAAAACATAATTTTACCACTTTTGTGAGTGGAATTTCGAAAATCCAAGAGACACAGTTAATATCAAGTACTAAAATGTGGTTCAATGAGATGAAAATAATTGTTGGTGAATAGTAACGTTTTACTTTTTTTACCACGGTTAAAAGTAAATAGGGTAATTAAAGGTAAAAGTGTTATTATTATTACCCTAACACATGTCCTAATTCTATTGGATAAGTGTAATTCGACCAAAAACAACCTTAGGAATAAAATAGGACCATTTAGGCCCACTTGGATTAGATTAGGACATTTATTATAAATTTATTTAAAGAAGGGTTGAAATAGTTAAAATCAAAGTTTAATAACTAAATCATTTTTAATATAGGGTTATACATAAGATAAATTCGACTATAAATATTCATTAGAAAGATAAAAAGATTTACAACATAATTTTATTTTATTTTAATTTTTATACATAAAAATAATTTAATTTATTTATGATACAATGATGATGCTGTAATTATCCTATTAATGAAATATTGACATAATTGATGTTATAAATACCCAAATAAATGTAATTTGATACTTTTTATGAATTAAAATAATTTTATATGTTAATAGGACAGGTTATTATTGATTTAATTAATTGATTTTGGACAAATAATTCTGTTATGATTTTCAAAAAAATCAATTACCAAATAGTGTCAAAATTGACATAAAATAGTTTTTAAAGAAAATATTATATTATTAATTGTTATTATATTCCTAAAAATCTAAGTATCGGCCAAGATAGTTATATTATGATAGGTTTATCATTAATGGAAAACATGGGGGGTATCTTGGATTTATATGGTATGTTGTTTAACTATATAATATAAAAATACAAAGTGACATGGTAAATGTCAATATAATTATCTTAGAGTTAAAACTAAAAGATAAGGTTAATATAATGACCTAAACTTGTATAAATTATATTGGATGAGATTATTTCGACCCATACCCACCTTAGCTTCGAAATATATCATTTTGGAGCTATTAAAACCCGAATTTGACTTTATAATAAAATAATATTGTTTGTTATTCCAAAGGTGCCCCTCTCCTCCCTTATAAAAGGGATCCTCCTCCCTCTCTTCCTCACCCCACTTTGAGACTTCACGCTCAGCCAAACCCTGAAAAATTCTCTTCTCCACTTCCCTAGAAACATCCTAGAGGTCCTGGTATTCTTCAAAGACCAATTTTAGTGCCCTAAGAGGAGGTCTCAAAGAGGCGCTTCAAAGAAGAGGTAATGTCCATTACCGATTCTTTCTACTTTATTTCTTCTTCCACTTATTATTTTTTAGTTGTTTCATTATGAGGTAATAACATAAGTATCAATAAAAAACTGATATGTTATTATAAGTTTTAAACAACCATATTTCAGCATCTATCCATCGAACAGAAAAAGAAATCACCACGCATGCGTACGTACGGAATACCGTCTCCACGCCGTGGTGTAATCTATTTTCCACCATCACCTTACATGGATGGGTATAATGGTGAAAGTAATGAATATATATGATTATTTTAAAGTGATATTGATTATGTAATATTATACGTACACTTTAATACAATTCCATGATCTTGGGAATGATATCATCGCTCGTGCGTACGTACGGACTACCGTCTCCACGACGCGATGAGATTCACTCTCCATGTTAACCATTCATGAATGATTATAAAAGTATATATAATGAATAATAATGAAATATACGACATAATAATGATACGGGATATATATATATATTTGTATGTAATTTACTTAATTCCATTCAATTCAAAAGGGAAACGAAAACAGCGTTCATGCGTACGTACGGCCTACCGTCTCCATGAACGGTGTATTTCATTCCTTTTATCGATATGTAATATATATGTATATGATGAATATATATTATATATAAATCATTTTTTACATTCTGGAATAATGTAAATCAGGATATAAGTAATAATATCAAGAACGACAAGTCGAAACACATACGATAAATAAAATGATTTTACCCAAAACGCTGCTTTAACATGGAATTTACAAAAGAAAAGGCAATATAAAGTCATAAGTGAAACATATATGATATCATAACAATGCATATGATTCTTTAATAAGTCAATGGAATTATTTAAATCATTACACAGGAGGTTCGGATACATACGAAGCATATCGGACCTAAGGTAAGGTATAATTTTGCAAATCTCATTTTTATCCGAGATTGTTTATTCATAAGTATTTACTATGGTTATTGCTATCATCCATGTCCATGTTTTATAAAAGTGTATTAATGTATGTTTAAAGTCACTTTTTACCCATTTTTACTTTTACCCCATGGTATGGAAGGAATATGTTTTTTATTTACCCTACAAGGTACTTTTTGACTTTTCCGACAAAAGTACAAGAAGAATGTTTTTTTAACGTATACGACATAAAAGGATTTTTACGGTTTTATAAAGCCTTATTTTCATGAAGCTTCCTCCAAAATATTTCATTACTATTTTCAACAAAATCTTTTTCTTTTAAAATTTCATGACATTTTGTGAAAAGAAAATGATTTTGAAGAAAAAAGGATATTTTCCTCAATAATTCATTTCAAGTGTTTTATCAAAACCATTTTCATCTAAGATGACATTATTTCACATGTTTATGTTTCAAGTATCATGTCTCTATGATTTACATGGTTTCACTTTTCTAATTATGAAATGATATACAATTTTTTTGTATGGATTACGTTATGATGGAATGATGTTTATGAAACCCATTTTATTATTTGGTTATGATGAATGATTTATGTTTTTATTATGGCACACAAAAGAATGATTTAAATATGAGATGGGTGGGACCTATATCTCCCTTCAATTCATTGGGTAACGATTTATATCTCATGATATAGACATGGCTGGAATGGTAAGTTAATCCAGTTCAGTGTTACAGGACTGAAATGAGGAGTGAACTCAATTCAGAATGGGACTTTGTCCACTAAGATGGTCTTGGCAGCATTGCCTTGGATGCTATGGAAATCATTACATGTGATTAATGGATTCCACAATTACATGTTTTATTCCCATGCTATTTTATCATGTTTTATGTTCCATTATGATCTATGCCTTATGTACTTCCATGATTTATGTCGTTGCTCAAGATTTTGATGTTTAAACATTATGTTCATGTTTTTAAGTTCAAATGTATATGGTATGTTTTATTTTATCCATGCATACCCTTACTGAGCATTTGAGCTCACCCTTTTTATGGTTTATCTTCCCCCAGGATCAAAAGAAAGGTTTTAGGTAAGGAAACAAAAAGTGGAAGATCTTTATGGGAGATGTTAAAGATCTTTCACCATGATTAGAATATTACGTTCCATGTTTCCAAAGACACTAAACTATTACGGTCCTTGTGTGTCTATTTTTGTTATGTATTATGTATTCCGCAAAAGAAATGTAATGTATATGTACGTCAGGCTTCGGGTCTCTATAGTTGGAATCAGAGGAAAGGTTTAGTCAACCATTGGAAACTAGGATGCGAGAACTTTAGTGAGATCCCTGGAGATATTTCTAAGGTATGTCTAGGGATGTCCCTAAGGTTAAGTATAAGTATAGGTTATAGTCCTAGAATTGTGCTAATGATCTTAGAATTAAACCTAAGATGTTAGATATTGAAGGTACTCCCCCTTTATTATGTTGTTTTCCCTAGCATGATTTTTGCCTCTCACACTATTATTTTTGGGTTTTAGACGATGGCTAGAACCCGAAGGAACCGTGTTGATCAATGCAATGGAAAATGCAATGATTGTCCTCCTGAACAAACAAATGTTATGGGAGATGGAGTGAAAAATATTATTACTATACTTACACAAGCTATGAATCATTCTGGACTTCCAAATGAGCAGAGAAGGGAACAATATTCTATTGAGTCCTTCATGAGGCAACACCCACCTTCTTTCAGTGGGTCTTCTGATCCACTTGTTGCTGAACAATGGATCAGTACCACTGAAAAGATATTTTCAATTCTTCAATGTTCTGAACATGATAAAGTCATCTTAGCAGTATATCGTTTGGAAGGTGAAGCTGATCAATGGTGGAATATTATCAAGAATACAAGGCCAAGTGATGAAATTGAGTCCATGGAATGGGATGAGTTCAAGAACTTATTTTTCAATAATTATTTCCCTCGTATTCTTCGTACAAAGATGGATAAGGAGTTTCTTGAACTAAAGCAATAGGATGATGAATCTGTTGGTATATACGAAGCAAATTTTACAGGGCTTGAAAGGTATGTATCTGGCTTTATCATCCAACCTGAAAGTAATGTTGATCGATTCTTTAGTGGCTTAAAACCAAGTCTTCGAAGGGCATTAGCTATAAGAGACTTTAGTAGCTATGAAGAAATTATGCGTTGTGCTATCAAGGTAGAAATGGAAGTTGGTGTTACATATCCATCTCATGGTATTGACAGGAAACGAAAGATGGAGTTTAGGGAGAAATCTCAGAATAATGGTGAAAAGAAGATGAATGTTTCCTTATGCTCAAAGTGTGGAAAGAAGAATGGTGGATATTGTCTTAAAGGGACTAGAAAATGTTTTAAGTGTGGAAAAGAAGGTCATCGAGCAGCTGAGTGTCGAAGTAATGGAAAAAGGGTTTCTAATGATGTGAATAAAGAAAAGACTGTAGAGAACGCACCACCAACACTTCAATGCTTCATGTGCAAGGAAATGGTGCATTATGCTAATGAATGCCCTAATCCAAGGGTTAGTGTTGATCGACATGAGCAACCACTTAAGGCAAAGGACAAAGGAAAGTCACATGCGATCACTATTGGAGATGTTGAATATGACAATGATGTGGTGGAATGATTAAGTGTTTATGTAATGGGATTATAAAATAATGTTGTATATAGTATCATGGAATATTGGAATATTTATGTATTGGTCTATTGTGGTTTTCAATAATTTTATGGTACCTGTAACCATGGAAAGTGATTGAGATATTTTTGGAAAGAAGATGATATGTGCATAATTAAGGGATAAGGAGAAAATGAAATGTTTGACAGTATTCATGAGATCATGACTGATATAAAGAGAAGGTTATATCATGGTTTGAGTATATAGAATTTTTGAATTTTGGTATCGTTCATTTTTTCACTAAGGTTTAATGGGTATTAATTTTTTCAATAGAATACATTATTAAGGTATTCACATGATTGGAATGAGACCAAAAAGTTATATGGGGGATAAATGATGGTATTCACATGCTTGGTTGATGACATTTCAAGTAATCATTTTCTTTATACTATGAGCTTGGACAAATGTATTTTAGATAAGCCTAATGATTGGAATGGATTATGTTAGACATATGTTAGTATTGTTTAAGGATAGAACTTTTTTCGATATTACTGATGGGATTTTATAGTAATGTAGTTTTAGAAAAAGGACAACCTACAGGACGGGCAATAGCCCATCGCGTCGGACAAGGCTGTGGGAATCGAACCCACAACCGAAGTGCGACTGGCCTTTATCACCTACCACTGGCCTACATGAAGTCCTTGTTCAGTAGAAACTAGTTTTATTATATTAATAAGTATGATATATGAAGTATAAGTCCATTTCAGGAACCATATATGATTATTCTCTCCATAGATCGACCTATGTATATTTAATAACTTTTTCTAACCTTTTGTTTGAGACAGATGGAATGCCCCGTCATTCTATCACATGATCTGATAACACTTCACGAATAACAAATTTAACTTCATTTCTTTAAGAGATGAAGTGGAAATTGTTCAAGGAATGAACAACAATGAGATTGTACCAAAATAAAGTAATTATTTATTCTAATTCAAATTCATCAACTTTAGGGAAATGATCCTGAAAACCAAAAATGTTGTCCTAGTGCCCTTATATCTGACGAATCAGATGGTACCCTAGATCATAAAAAATTTATGGATTTGTTATTGTTATCTTTTTCATAGCCATTTTCTCTACCACTCTCCATCAGAACATGACGGTTAAATTTCTCTTTCATATCCATATTTTCACCTATGTTCTCCTATGTACAAACCCAGTGATTAGTTAATTTGGGAAACCGTTAAGTTTCATACATTAGTTTTTAAAACCATGTTTTGGTATTCCTTTTTAAAATGTGGGTTTCTATTAAAGAAACTTTCGAGTAGTAAACTATTTATAACCCCGATGAATTTCGAGGGCGAAATTCATTTTAAGGGGGGTAGAATGTAACACCCCGAGATTTTATGAAAAATATTCTTTTTAATTTTATTGATGGCTTATGTTGTAAGATACACCAAAAGGACCTTGCACTACACACATAACTGACTTTACATGCATTACACGAAATTTCGACCTTCCACGATAGCGTGTGTAGTACGCAATACAGAGTTTCACTAAATGAGATATTATTATAATATTATTATGAACTAGCTGTTATGAATAGTAATAACAACTTTTTGAAATTTTATAAATTTTATCTTTCAAAAAGGAGTTCATTTTTTAATTCATAATATCTAAATTAGCTTAGGGTGAAATTTTGGTACTTTTCGGATAACTTTCATATTCTGATGAATAGTGAAAATTACTAATTTTTAATTAAAAACAACTTTTTTAATCGAAATAATTAATAGTGATAAATTATTAATTTGAGTGGTTTTAATGTATATTTATAATATATTTTTTCAATTTAATACAATTTTGGTAATTGGATGTAATTTCACATTTAAACCAGTCATAAACAAGTGTCAATCTTTTGATGTTTATTATCTCTTAAAAACACACTATTTTTTTTGATGACGGGAATTAATTTTTAAATTAGTTAATGTAACTGATATGTTTTGAATTTGATAAAATAGGCATCAATTTTGAATTCATAATATCAAATATAGCTTAGGCCTAATTTTTTGTATTTTTCTGGAAACTTTCATATTTTGATGAATAGTGAAATCATTAAGTGGTAGTTAAAAAAACTGAATTTTTCATAAAACATAATTTTACCACTTCTGTGAGTGGAATTTCGAAAATCAGAGAGACACGGATAATATCAAGGACTAAAATGTGGTTCAATGAGATGAAAATAATTTTTGGTGAATAGTAACTTTTTACTTTTTTTACCACGGTTAAAAGTAAATAGGGTAATTAAGGGTAAAAGTGTTATTATTATTACACTAAAACATGTACTAATTCTATTGGATAAGTTTAATTTGACCAAAAACAACCTTAGGAATAAAATATGACCATTTAGGCCCACTTGGATTAGATTAGGACATTTATTATCAATTTATTTAAAGAAGGGTTAAAATAGTTAAAATCAAAGTTTAATAACTAAATCATTTTTAATATAAGCTTATACATAAGATAAATTAGACTATAAATATTCATTATAAATATAAAAATATTTCCAACAAAATGGTATTTTATTTTTAATTTTTAGACATAATATAATTTAATTTATTTATGATACAATGATGATGCAGTAATTATCCTATTAATGAAATATTGACATAATTGATGATATAAATACCCAAATAAATGTAATTTAAGACTTTTTATTAATTACAATAATTTTATATGTTAATATGACATGTTAGTATTGATTTAATTAATTTTTTTCGAACTAATAATTCTGTTATGATTTTCACAAAAATCAATTACCAAATAGTGTCAAAATTGACATAAAATAGTTTTTAAAACATATATTATATTATTAATTGTTATTATATTCCTAGAAATCTAAGGATAGGGCAAGGTACTTATATCATGATATTTGTATCATTAATGGACCACTTGGGGGTCGCTTGGATGTATATGGTATGTTTTTTAACTATATAATATAAATTAACAAAGTGATATGGTAAATGTCAATCTAATTAACTAAGAGTTAAAACTAAAAGATAAGGTTAATATAATGACCTAAACTTGTCTAAATTCTATTGGATGAGAGTATTTCTTCCCATCCCCACCTTAGCTTATAAATATATCAATTTGGAGCTATTAAAACCCGAATTTGACTTTATAATAAAATAATATTTTTAGTTATGCCAAAGGTGCCCCTTTCCTCCCATATAAAAGGGCTCCTCCTCCCTCTCTTCCTCACACCACTTTGAGCCTTCATGCTCGGCCAAACCCTGCCAAATTCTCTTCTCCACTTCCCTATAAACATCCTAGAGGTCCTGGTCTTCTTCAAAGACCAATTTTAGTGCCCTAAGAGAAGGTCTCAAAGAGGCGCTTCAAAGAAGAGGTAATGTCCATTACCGATTCTTTCAACTTTATTTCTTCTTCCACTTATTCTTTTTTAGTTGTTTCATTATGAGGTAATAACATAAGTAGCAATAAAATACTTATATGTTATTATAACTACGAAAACAACCATATTTCACCATCTATCCATCCAACAAAAAATGAAATCACCACACGTGCGTACTTACGTAATACCGTCTCCATGCCGTGGTGTAATCTATTTTCCACCATCACCATACATGGATGGGTATAATGGTGAAAGTAATAAATATATATGATTATTTTAAAGTGATATTGATTTTGTATTATTATATATATAGTTTAATACAATTCCACGATCTTGGGAATGATATCATCGCTCGTGCGTACGTACGGACTACCGTCTCCACGACGCGATGAGATTCACTCTCCATGTTAACCATTCATGAATGATTATAAAGTATATATAGTGAATAATAATGAAATATATGACATAATAATGATACTTGATTTATGTATATATATATATGTATGTCATTTACTTAATTCCATTCAATTCAAAAGGGAAACGAAAACAGCGTTCATGCGTACGTACGGACTACCGTCTCCATAAAAAGTGTATTTCATTCCTTTTATCAATCTATAATATATATGAATATGATGAATATATATTATATATAAATAATTTTATACATTCTGGAATTATGTAAATCTGGATATAAGTAATAATATCAAGTACGACAAGTTGAAACACATACGATAACTAAAATGATTTTACCCAAAACGCTGCTTTAACATGGTATTTACAAAAGAATAGGTAATATAAAGTCATAAGTGAAACATATATGATATCATAAAAATGAATATGATTCTGTAATAAGTTAATGACAATATTTAAATCATTATATAGGAGGCTCGGATACATACGAAGCATATCAGACCTAAGGTAAGGGATAATTTTGCAAATCTCATTTTTATCATAGATTGCTTATTCATAAGTATTTGCTGGGGTTATTTATATCATCCATGTCCATGATTTAGAAAAGTGTATTAATGTATGTTTAAAGTCTCTTTTTACCCATTTTTACTTTTACCTCATGGTATGGAAGGAATCATTGTTTTATTTACCCTATAAGGTACTTTTTGACTTTTCCGACAAAAGTACGAGAAGGATGTTTTTTTAACGTATACGGCATAGAAGGATTTTTACTGTTTTATAAAGCCTTATTTTCATGAAGCTTCCTCCAAAAGATTTCAAGAATATTTTCAACAAAATCATTTTCTTTTAAAATTTCATGACATTTTGTGAAAATAAAATGATTTTTAATAAAAAAGGATATTTTCCTCAAGAATTCATTTCAAGTGTTTTATCAAACCCATTTTCATCTAAGATGACTTTATTTCACATATTTATGTTTCAAGTATAATTTCTCTATGAATTAAATGGTTTCACTTTTCTAATTATGAAATGATATCCAATTTTTTTGTATAGATTGTGTTATGACGGAATGATTTTTATGAAACCCATTTTATTATTGGGTTATGATGAATGATTTATGTTTATATTGTGGCACACGAAAGAATGATTTCAATATGAGATGGGTGGGACCTATATCTCCCACCAATTCATTGGTTAAAAAATTTATATCTCATGAGATAGACATGGATGGAACGGTAATTTAATCTGGTTCAGTGTTACAGGACTGAAACGAGGAGTGAACTCGATTCAGAATGGGACTTTGTCCACTAAGATGGTCTTGGAAGCAATGCCTTGGCTACTATGGAAATCATTACATGTGCTTAATGGATTCCAAAATTACATGTTTTATTCCCATTCTATTTTATCATGGTTTATGTTCCATTATGATCTATGCCTTATGTACTTCCATGTTTTATGTCGTTGCTCAATATTTTGACGTTTAAACATTATGTTCATGTTTTTAAGTTCAAATGTATATGGTATGATTTATTTTATCCATGTTTACCCTTAATGAGCATTTTAGCTCACCCTTTTTATATTTTATTTTCCCCTAGGTTCAAAAGAATGTTTTTGGGTAAGGAAACAAAAAGTGGAAGATCTTTATGGGAGATGTTGAAGATCTTTCACCACGATTAGAACATTACGTTCCAAGTATCCAAAGACACTAAATTATTACAGTCCTTGTGTGTCTATTTTTGTTATGTATTAAGTATTCCGCAAAAGTAATGTAATGTCTATGTACGTCAGGCTTCGGGTCTCTACACCCTCTGTCTTCAGGGATCTAATGAATAGTATTTTCAAGGAATATCTTGATGACATTGTAGTGGTATTTATTAATGATATATTTGATTAATCCAAAATCTATTAACATTATGAAAATCACTTGTGTGTTATTCTAAAGACTCTTTGAAGAAATGAATTATATAATAATTTTTTCAAGTGTGAATTATAGCTTTAGTATATTTATTTTCATGGACACATTGTCTCTAAGGATAGAATCGCTATTGATCCTTCTAAGATAAGTGCAATAAAAGAATGGAAAAAACTTATGAGTATTACTGAGCTATGTAGTTTTATTGGTTTAGCATCTTATTATAGTTGTTTCATCCATTATTTTTTCTGATTGGGTAACCCATTAACCAAGCTCACTTGTAAAGGGGTCAAATTAACTTGGAAAAAATAATGTGATGAATGTTTTGAAGAACTACGAGAAGATTATTCAATGCTTATATTTGGACTCTACCATTGGGGAATGATGGGTTGGTTATTTATAGTGATGCTTCAATGAAAGGACTTGGTTGTCTCATTATGAAAAATTATTAAGTTATTTCCCATGCCATATGAGAGGTAAATATTCATGAAAAAACTATCCCACTTGTGATATTTAGTTAGAAACTGTAATATTTTTTTTGAAGATATGTAGACACTATATATATGGTGAAAAATGTAATATATATACCGATCATAATAGTTTGAAGTATATTTTCTCACAGAAATAACTTATCATGAGAAAACTTTGATGGCTTTAACTACTAAATGATTATGATTTCACTATACACTACCACCTGGGGAAGGTAAATAAGTTGGCAGATGCTTTGATAAGAATGGATCATGGAGTTTTGAATAAGATGAGAGTTGAAAGGGATCATATGTTCATGGATCTAGTAGAGAGGGATATGTGAATAATCATGGAAGGTGAAAAATCAATACAGTTTCAATTGGTGGCCAAACCATCTTTACTATAAAGGATAAAAAGCTTTCAGACTGATGATGAGGATTTTCAAAAGATAGTTGAAGCTATGAATGATGGGAGATTGATTGAATTTGTATATGAGGATGGAATTTTGAAATTTTGGAATAGAATTTGTGTTCCTGGTATACTTGATCTAAAAGGGGAATTTTTGGATGATTCTCATTGTTCCAATTTCTCTATACACCCAGGTAGCACTAATATGTATAGATATTTGAAGGAACATTTTTGGTGTGACAACAGGAAGAGAGATATTATTGATTACATGCCAATACATATGGTTTTCCAATAGGTGAAGGCTAGAAGACAAAATTATAGAGGAGTCATGCAACCATTTCCCATACCTATGTGTAAATGGGATGATATTATGTTGGGCTTTGTAATGGGGTTACCAAAGACTCCGAGAAGGAATGTTGCAATATGGGTCATTGTTGATCATCTTACAAAGTCAGACCATTTTCTTTCTATAAGAGAAGATTTACAACTTAAATATTTATAAAGACTATATATTAATGTAGTTTTAATACTTCATAGAGTACCCATATCTATTGTTTCTAATCATGATCCCAATTTTACATAAAGATTCTTGAAAAGCCTTCAAAAGGCCCTGGATACTGAACAACGTTTGAGAACTACCTACTGTAACACCCAAGACTATTATGTTATATAAATCACCAAAGGAATCTTTTTCTACACACAACATGTTATGGTCTTTCTTTACACAAAATCGCTACCTTCCTCGATAGCTTGAGTCGTACGCAATACCGATTTTCACTAAACAATGATATGCTATTAAAATATTATTAAAACTAGCCGTTATGAATAGTAATAACCACTTTTTGAAATTTTATAAATTTTATTTTTCAAAATGGACTTCATTTTTGGATTCTAAGTATCGAATTTAGCCTAAGGTGAAATTTTGGTACTTTTCGGATAACTTTCATATTCTAATGAATAGTGAAAATTACTAAATTATAATTAAAAAAACTTTTTTAATCGAAATAATTAATAGTGATAAATTATTAATTTGAGTGGTTTTAAAGTATATTTAGAATATATTTTTACAATTTAATACAATGTTGGTCATTGGATGTAATTTCCATTTAAACCAGTCATAAACAAGTGTCAATCTTTTGATGGTTATTATCTCTTAAAAACACGCTATTTGTTTTGACGACGGGAATTAATTTATAAATTACGTAATGCAACTAATATGTTTTGAATTTGGTAAAATAGACATCATTTTTGAGTTTATAATATCAAATATATCTTAGGCCTAATTTTTGGTATTTTTCTGGAAACTTTCATTTTTTGATGAATAGTGAAACCACTAAGTCGTAGTTAAAAAAATGAATTTTTCATAAAACATAATTTTACCGCTTCTATGAGTGGAATTTAAAAAATCCGAGAGACACGGTTGATGTTAATACGTAAAATTTGGTTCAATGAGTTGAAAATAATTTTTGGTGAATAGTAACTTTTTACTTTTTTTTACCACGGTTAAAATTAAATAGGGTAATTAAGGGTAAAAATGATATTATTATTACCCTAACACATGTCCTAATTCTATTGGACAAGTGTAATTCGACCAAAAACAATCTTAGGAATAAAATATGACCATTTAGGCCCACTTGGATTAGATTAGGACATTTATTATTAATTTATTTAAAGAAGGGTTAAAATAGTTAAAATCAAAGTTTAATAAGTAAAACATTTTTAATATGGGGTTATACATAAGATAAATTCGACTATAAATATTAATTAGAAATGTAAAAAGATTTCCTACATAATGGTATATTATTTTTAATTTTTAGACATTAAATAATTTAATTTATTTATGACACAACGATGATGCAGTAATTATCTTATTAATGAAATATTCACATAATTGATGCTATAAATTCCCAAATAAATATAATTTGATACTTTTTTTGAACTAAACTAATTTTCTAGGTTAATATGACATGTTAGGATTGATTTAATTAACTTTTTCCGAAGTAATCATTCTGTTATGAGTTTCAAAAAAATCAACTATTGAATAGTGTCAAAATTGACATAAAATTGTTTTTAAAAAAAATATTATATTATTAATTGTTATTTTATTTCTAAAAATCTAAGGTTCGGCCAAATTACTTAGATACGGTTATATATATTAATAAAACACAACTTGGGGGGTCGCTTGAATGTATATGGTATGTTTATTAACTATATAATATAAAAATACAAAGTGACATGGTAAATGTCAATCTAATTAACTAAGAGTTAAAACTAAAAGATAAGTTTAATATAATGACCTAACCTTGTCTAAATTCTATTGTATGAGATTATTTAGACCCATACCCACAATATCCTAGAAATAAATAAATTTGGAGCTATTTAAAACCGAACATGACTTTATAATAAAATAATATTTTTAGTTATTCCAAAGGTGCCCCTCTCCTCCCTTATAAAAGGGCACCTCCTCCCCCTCTTCCTCACACCACTTTGAGCCTTCAAGCTCGGCCAACCCCTGAAAATTTTTTCTCTCCACTTCCCTAGAAACATCCTAGAGGTTCTGGTCTTCTTCAAAGACCTATTTTAGTTCCCTAAAAGGAGGTCTCAAAGAAGTATTTCAAAGAAGAGGTAATGTCTGTTCCGATTCTTTCAACTTTATTTCTTCTTCCACTTCTTCTTCTTAATTTCTTTCATTATGAAGTAATAACATCAGTATCACTCATATACTGATATGTTATTATAAGTATGAAACAACCCTATTTCACCATCTATCCATCCTACGGAAAATTAAATCACCGCGCGTGCGAACGTACGAAATACCGTCTCCACGCTGTGGTGTAATCTATTTTCCACCACCACCTTACTTGGATGGGTATAATGGTGTAAATAATAACTATATATGATTATTGTAAAGTGATATTGATTCTTAAATAGTATACATACACTACAATACAATTCAACGATCATGAGAACGATATCATCGCTCGTGCGTACGTACGGACTACAGTCTCCACGACGCGATGAGATTCATTCTCCACGATAACCATTCATGAATGATTATAAAGTATATATAATAAGTAGTCATTAAATATATGACATAATAATACTACTGGATTTATTTTTATATATATATATTTATGTCATCTACTTAATTCCACTCAATTCAATAAGGAAACGAAAACAGCGTTCATGTGTACGTACGACCTACCATCTCCATGAACGGTGTATTTCATTCCATTTATCGATCCGTTATATATATGTATATTCTGAATATATACTATATATAAATCTTGTTTTATATTCTGGAATTAATTAATCATGATCTATGTAATCATATGAATAATTACAAGTTAAAACACGAATGACAAATGAGACGATTTTACCCAAAACACTACTTTAACATTAATTTACAAAACAACGGGTAATATAAAGTCATAAGTGAACCATATATTATATAATAAAAATGAATATGATTATGTAATAAGTCAATGACTTTATTTAAATCATTATACAGGAGGTTCGGACACTTACGAAGAAAATCGGACCTAAGGTAAGGGAAATATCACAATCTCATTTTTATCCGAGATTGTTTATACTTTGGAATTTACTGGGGTGTATTTTATCATTCACATCCATTTTTCACCAATATGTAATATTTCTATCCTTATATAATATTTTATATCCAATTTTACCCTTTGGTGAGTTTTTAGTAAAAGATATGAAAGGAATCTTTTGTCGTTTTTCATACGAGGTACTTTTTGACTTTTCCGACAAAAGTAGGAGAGAAAAATGTTTTTTTAAACTTATACGAAATGAATGGATTTTTAAAACATTATTTCCAAGAAGATTCCATTACAAGTTTTGAAGTTTATTTTTAATCAACTTCTTTTAGTTTAAAATTTTATGACATGTTAACAAAGGAAAATGTTTTTGAAGTAGAAAGGATATTTTCCTCAAGAATGGTGTTCAAGTGTTTTATCAAAATTATTTTACATCTAAGATAATAAAGGATTATGTTTCTATCCCTATTATTACATTGATTTCATTATGTGGTTATGGAATTATTTTTATGAATTCCTCTATCTTATATGAATTGTTTTATGATGTCATGTTGTTTAAGAATCCCATTTTTATTACATGGGTTATGCAATGATGTATGATTTATGATTTTGTGGCACACATAAGAATGGTATCATTATGAGATGGGTGGGACCTATATCTCACTCCATTGCATTGGGTAAAGATTTTATATCTCATGAGATAGACATGGCTGGAATGGTAGGTTATACCGGTTTAGTGTAATAGGACTGAAACGAGGATGACTCGGTTCAGAAATGGACTTTGTCCACTAAGATAGTCTTGGAAATGGGTCTTGACTAATAAGATATGATTCTCTATGATTATGTGTGTATTCCACAAAGTTTCATGTTTTAAGTTTTGATTATTGGGATTTCATTTCACTAATATGATTTATCCCATGTTATGAAATTATGCTCTCTTTTGCAGGTTAAGATTTCCAAAAATGGTATGTTCTTATGAAAATTATGTGATTGATATTTCTTTTTGTTTACCCTTACTGAGAATTTGATCTCACCCTTTTGTATGTTTTATTTCCCCAGGTCAGGAAGAAGGTTATTAAGTAGAATATGCCAAAAAGGGACTCTAGATATGATGAAATAAATGGGAGGCAAAGTAGATGCTTTATGAACCAGTTGTTTATGTTTCCCAGTTTCTATAGACACTATACCTATACGGTCCTTTCTTGGTTTTGTTATATGTTGTAATAAGTGTGCTTCAATTCTGATGTAAAAACAATGTATGTAAAGTATGGGTCGTTATAGTTGGTATCAGAGGAATGGTATAGTAAACCTTTGGAAACTAGGATGTGAAAGCCTTAGTAAGAACCCTAAGGATAAGTCTAAGCATAGAACACAATCTTAGTGTTTTAGAAATAGCCATGAATAACCTAGGATAAGACCTTAAGTGTGAAATTTTATTCTTGATTATGTGGTTTTCCTATTATAATTAGTGTTTCTCACATTATTCTTCTTGTTTTTAGTCAATGGATGGAACCCGAGGGAACCGTGTTAATTCAGAATGCGACGGGAAATGCAATGATTGTCACCCTGAGCAACCAAATGTTATTGGAGCTGGAATGCAAAATTTTGTAGCCATGCTCACACAACTTTCTCAAGCTATGAATCATGCATGACTTCCAAACGAGCAAAGGAAGGAGCAACATTCTGTTGAATCCTTCATGAGGCAGCGTCCACCTACTTTCAGTGGGTCTACTAATCCATTAGTTGCTGAACAATGGATTAGTACTAATGAGAAGATATTTTCAGTTCTTCAATGTTCTGAACATGATAAATTCATCCTAGCAGTATATCATTTGGAAGGAGATACTGATCAATTGTGAAATCTTATTAAGAATACGAGGCAAAGGGATGAAATTGAGTCCATGGAATGGGACGAGTTCAAGAACTTATTTTTCAATGAGTACTTCCCTCATATTCTCTGAACAAAGATGGAGAAATAGTTTCTTGAACTGAAGAAAAAGGATGATGAATCTGTTGGTACCTATGAAGCAAATTTGACAAGACTTGCAAGGTACACTTCTGGTATTATTATCCAACCTGAGAGTAAGATTGATCGATTCTTTTGTGGCTTCAATCCAAGTCTTCCAAGGGCCTTCTCCATAAGGGACTTCAATAGCTACGAGGAAATCGTTTGATGTGCTCTCAAAGTTGAGATGGAGATTGGAGTAACCCATCAGTCATATGGGTTTGATAAGAAGAGGAAAATGGAATTCAAAGGAAAATATAAAGAGCACACTAAAAAGAATATGAGCTTTCCCTTATGCTCAAAGTGTGGAAAGAAACATGGAGGGAGTTGTCTTAAAGGGACAAGTAAATGTTTCAAATGTGGAAAAGAAGGTCATCGGGCATTTGAATGCCGCGATGATGGGAAGAAGATGTCTAATGATGCCCACAAAGGAAGGGATACACAGAATGAACCTACTACACTTCAATGTTTCAAGTGCAAGGAGATGGGACATTATGCCAATAAATGCCCTAATCCAAGGGTTGATGATGATGGTCGACGTCAAAAAACTCTTAAGTCTAAAGACAAAGGAAAGTCACATGCAATTTCTATCAGCGATGTGGAGTACGATAACGATGTGGTGAAAGATACACTTACAATCCACTCTAAAGTAGAAAATGTTTTATTTGATTCTGGATCCTCCCACTCCTTTATTTTTGAAGAATTTTCTAAGGGTATCACCATATTACCTCAACAATTAGATGTTGAGTTAGTTGTGACATCACCTAATGGCACAACAGTCACATCAAAAGTTTATAATTCTTCTCTGATTGATGTTTGTGGGAAAGTGCTTCCTACAAATCTTGTGATCCTTCCTATAGTGGAATTTGATGTGATTCTTGGCATGGATTGGCTTTCTCTACATAGAGCTCATATCAATTTCCAAAGAAGGAAAGTCACATTTCATATTCTAGATCAATCTATGATCGTCTATCGATGCAAGGATGAACAAAAACCTCCAGTAGAAATTTCATCCATTTTATGGGTATTGATTCCACTAAATGAAGGTTATTTATCTCAAATGGTTGGTGAGAAACTCATGATTAATAATATGCCCATTGTACAACAGTTTGATGATGTCTTTCCGGAGGAATTACCGGGTCTTCCACCGAATCGTGAAGTTGAGTTTTCAATAGAACTCGTACCGGGTGCTTTGCCTATTTCAAAGACACCTTATAGAATGGCCCCAATTTAGTTGCAGGAATTGAAGAAGCAACTCCAAGAGAATCTTGATAAGGGATTCATAGACCCTAGTGCATCACCTTTGGGAGCACCTTTTTTGTTTTTTAAGAAGAAAGATGGATCAATGAGACTCTTCATTGATTATCGAGAACTTAACAAGATCACTATCAAGAACAAATATCCTCTCCCGCGCATTGATGACCTATTTGACCAACTACGTGGTGCTCAATACTTTTCCAAGATTGATCTTCGTTCAGGGTATCATCAATTAAGGGTCAAAAGGGAGGATATACCAAAGACGGCTTTCCGTACAAGGTATGGACACTATAAATTTATAGTGATTCCCTTTGGTCTTACTAATGCCCCTTCTATCTTCATGGATCTGATGAATAGAGTCTTTAGAGACTATCTTGATCAATTTGTGGTAGTCTTTACAGACGATATTCTTATCTATTCAAAGAGAAAGGAAGAACCTGAAGATCACTTGAGAATTATATTGAAGACCATGAGAAAGGAGAAGATTTATGCCAAATTTACCAATTGTGAATTTTGGCTTCAAAAAGTTTCATTTTTGGGTCACATAATCTCAAAAGAGGGGATATCTGTGGATCTAGCAAAAACAGAGGTTATCGAAAGATGTTCGAGACCAACAACAGTAACCGAGATCCGAAGTCTTCTTGGTTTGGCTGGATATTATCGACGTTTTGTGAAGGATTTTTCACGATTATCTAATCCACTCACCAAGTTGACTCGGAACGGAGTTAAGTTTGTTTGGAAGGAAGAATGTGAAGAGAATTTCAAGGAGTTGAAAAGAAGGTTATCCAGTGCACCTGTCCTCACACTGCCTTGTAGTGGAGAAAGGTTTGTGATCTATAGTGATGCATCAAACAAGGTATTGGGGTGTGTTCTTATGCAAAATGATATGGTGATAGCTTATGCCTCGCGACATTTGAAAATACATGAGAAAAATTACCCAACTCATGATTTGGAGTTAGCTGCGGTAATCATTGCATTAAATATTTGGAGGCATTATCTTTATGGAGAAAGGTGTGACATTTATACTGATCATAAAAGTTTAAAGTATATTTTCACACAAAAGGATCTGAATATGCGCCAAAGAAGATGGTTGGAGCTGATTAAGGATTATGACTGCTCAATCCATTACCACCCTGGGAAAGCAAACAAGTTGGCAGATGCATTAAGTCGACAAGACCATGATAGTTTATCCATGATGAGGATCACAAAAGATCCAATATTTATGGATTTACAAAGGCTGGATCTTGGAATTATAATGGAAGGGGAAAAATCATATCTTTCTCAAATGAATGTTCAACCATCTATACATGTGAAGATTAAAGAGGAACAGAAAGAAGATGTCGAGTTACAAAAGAAGGTGAGAAATGTTCCTGAATTCAACCTTGATTGTGATGGGATAATAAAGTTCAGGAATCGGGTTTGTGTTCCTCCCATCCCCGAATTAAAGAAGGAGCTTCTGCATGAGTCTCATAGTTCTTCATTCTCTATTCATCCTGGAATCACGAAGATGTATAGGGACCTGAAAGAGTACTTCTGGTGGGATGGCATGAAAAGAGATGTTGCTGAATATGTCTCTCGATGCTTGGTTTTTCAGCAAGTTAAAGCTGAGAGACAGAAGTCTAAGGGGAGGTTACAACCATTACCCATACCCAAATGGAAATGGGAAAACATCACTATTGACATTGTCATAGGACTTCCTAAAACATCAAAAGGCAATAATGCTATCTGGGTCATAGTTGATCGTCATACAAAGTCTGCACACTTCATTGCTATTAGAGAGGATTTATCTCTGGATCACCTTGCCAGGATATATGTAAAGGAAGTGGTAAGATTGCATAGAGTACCACTTTATATTATATCTGATCAGGATCCGAGATTAACCTCGAAGTTCTGGCGATGTCTTCAGCATACTCTGGATACAGAGTTGAGTTTCAGCATTGCTTATCATCCTCAGATAGACGGTCAGTCTGAGAGAACAATTCAAACTCTAGAAGATATGTTGAGAGCTTGCTCTATAGATTTCAAAGGTGTTTGGGATCAACACCTACCTTTGGTTGAATTTCATTATAATAATAGATTTCACTCCAATATTCAGATGGATCCTTATGAAGCTCTCTATGGAAAGAAATGCAGGACTCCATCTTGCTGGGATGAAGTTGGGGAAAGAAAGCTATTAGGACCTGATCTCGTTGATGAAATAGCAGAAAAGGTCAGATCTATTCAACAACACATAAGAGCAGCTCAGAGTCTACAGAAAAGTTATTCTGACAACCGAAGAAAAGTCCTAGAGTTTGAAGTGGGTGATAAAGTGTTCTTACGAATATCTCCCTGGAAGAGGGTTATGAGATTTGGAAAGAAGGGGAAGTTGGGCCCTAGAAATATCGGTCCTTTCGAAATACTGGATCATGTTGGGAAGGTAGCTTACCGATTGGCGCTTCCACTGAATCTCTCCCAAGTTCACGATGTGTTCCATGTATCTCTCCTGATAAAGTACATACTTGATCCTTCACATGTACTCAGCTCAGAAGTTGTACCGCTGGAGCAAGATCTTTCTTATGAAGAACAACCGATAGAGATTCTGGATCGTAGCGAAAAAGTCCTACGAAACAAGACCACTCGATTGGTGAAAGTTTTATGGAGGAACCACCAATTAGAAGAAGCTACATGGGAGCTTGAGGATATGATGAGGGGGAGGTATCTTCATCTGTTTGTTACAAAGTGACGAATTTCGAGGGCGAAATTCATTTTAAGGGGGGTAGAATGTAACACCCGAGACTTTTATGTTATATAAATCATCAAAGGAATCTTTTTCTACACACAACACTTGCTTGGCTTGCTTTACACGAAATCACGACCTTCCTCGATAGCTTGTGTCGTACGCAATACCGAGTTTCACTAAACAATGATATGCTATTAAAATATTATTAAAACTAGCCATTATGAATAGTAATAACCACTTTTTGAAATTTTATAAATTTTATTTTTCAAAATGGACTTCATTTTTGGATTCGGAGTATCGAATTTACCCTAAGGTGAAATTTTGGTACTTTTCGGATAACTTTCATATTATGATGAATAGTGAAAATTACTAAATTATAATTAAAAACATCTTTTTTAATCGAAATAATTAATAGTGATAAATTATTAATTTGAGTGGTTTTAAAGTATATTTAGAATATATTTTTACAATTTAATACAATGTTGGTCGTTGGATGTAATTTCACATTTAAACCAGTCATAAACAAGTGTCAATCTTTTGAAGGTTATTATCTCTTAAAAACACGGTATTTGTTTTGACGACGGGAATTAACTTTTAAATTAATTAATGCAACTAATATGTTTTTAATTTGGTAAAATAGACATCATTTTTGAGTTCATAATATCAAATATAGCTTAGGCCTAATTTTTGGTATTTTTCTGGAAACTTTCATTTTTTGATGAATAGTGAAACCACTAAGTGGTAGTTAAAAAAATAAATTTTTCATAAAACATAATTTTACCGCTTCTGTGAGTGGAATTTCAAAAATCCGAGAGACACGGTTGATGTTAGTAAGTAAAATAAGGTTTAATCAGTTGAAAATAATTTTTGGTGAATAGTAACTTTTTACTTTTTTTACCACGGTTAAAAGTAAATAGGGTAATTAAGTGTAAAAATGATATTATTATTACCCTAACACATGTCCTAATTCTATTGTACAAGTGTAATTCGACCAAAAACAACCTTAGGAATAAAATATGACCATTTAGGCCCACTTGTATTAGATTAGGACATTTATTATTAATTTATTTAAAGAAGGGTTAAAATAGTTAAAATCAAAGTTTAATAAGTAAATCATTTTTAATATAGGGTAATACATAAGATAAATCAGACTATAAATATTCATTAGAAAGATAAAAAGATTTCCTACATAATGGTATTTTATTTTTAATTTTTAGACATTAAATAATTTAATTTATTTATGACACAACGATGATGCAGTAATTATCTTATTAATGAAATATTGACATAATTGATTCTATAAAATCCAAATCAATATTATTTGAGACTTTGTACGAACTAAACTAATTTTCTATGTTACTATGACATGTTAGGATTGATTTAATTAACTTTGGTTGAAGTAATCATTCTGTTATGAGTTTCAAAAAAATCAACTATTGAATAGTTTCAAAATTGACATAAAATAGTTTTTAAAACAAATATTATATTATTATTTGTTATTTTATTCCTAAAAATCTAAGGTCCGGCCGAATGACATAGATAAGGTTATATATATTAATAAAACACAACTTGGGGGTCTTTTGGATGTGTATGGTATGTTTATTAACTATATAATATAAAAATACAAAGTGACATGGTAAATGTCAATCTAATTAACTAAGAGTTAAAACTAAACAATAAGGATAATATAATGACCTAAACTTGCCTAAATTATATTTTAAGAGAGTATTTCGACCCATCCCCACCTTATCCTCGAAATAAATCAATTTGGAGCTATTTAAAACTGAACTTGACTTTATAATAAAATAATATTTTTAGTTATTCCAAAGGTGCCCCTCTCCTCCCTTATAAAAGGGCACCTCCTCCCCCTCTTCCTCACACCACATTGAGCCTTCAAGATCGTCCAACCTCTGACAATTTCTTCTCTCCACTTCCCTAGAAACATCCTATAGGTTCTGGTCCTCTTCAAAGACCTATTTTAGTTCCCTAAAAGGATGTCTCAAAGAAGTACTTCAAAGAAGAGGTAATGTCTGTTCCGATTCTTTCAACTTTATTTCTTCTTCCACTCCGTCTTCTTAGGTTGTTTCATTATGAAGTAATAACATCAGTATCACTCATATATGGATATTTTATTATAAGTATGAAACAACCCTATTTCACCATCTATCCATCCTACGGAAAATGAAATCACCGCGCGTGTGTACGTACGGAATACCGTCTCCACGCCGTGGTGTAATCTATTTTCCACCACCACCTTACTTGGATGGGTATAATGGTGTAAATAATAACTATATATGATTATTATAAAGTGATATTGATTCTTAAATAGTATACATATACTACAATACAATTCAACGATCATGAGAACGATATCATCGCTCGTGCGTACGTACGGACTACCGTCTTCACGACGCAATGAGATTCATTCTCAACGATAACCATTCATGAATGATTATAAAGTATATATAATAAGTAGTCATGAAATATATGACATAATAATACTACTGGATTTATGTATATATATATATATTTATGTCATTTATATAATTCCACTCAATTCAATAAGGAAACGAAAACAACGTTCATGCGTACGTACGGCCTACCGTCTCCATGAACGGTGTATTTATTTCCATTTATCGATCCATTATATATATGTATATTCTGAATATATACTATATATAAATCATGTTTTATATTCTGGAATTATGTAATCCTGATCTAAGTAATCATATGAATAATTACAAGTTAAAACATGAACGACAAATGAGACGATTTTACCCAAACGCTACTTTAACATTAATTCACAAAAGAACGGGTAATATAAAGTCATAAGTGAACCATATATGATATAATAACAATGAATATGATTATGTAATAAGTCAATGAAATTATTTAAATCATTATAAAGGAGGTTCGGACACTTACGAAGAAAATCGGACCTAAGGTAAGGGAAATATCACAATCTCATTTTTATCCGAGATTGTTTATACTTTGGAATTTACTGGGGTGTATTTTATCATCCAAATCCATGTTTCCTCAATATGTAATATTTATATCCTTCTACAATAGTTTATATCCAATTTTACCCTTCGGTGAGTTTATAGTAAAAGATATAAATGGAATCTTTTGTCATTTTTCATACGAGGTACTTTTTGACTTTTCCATCAAAAGTACGAGAAGAATGTTTTTTTAAACTTATACGGAATGAATGGATTTTTAAAACATTATTTCCAAGAAACATACTTTACAAGATTTCAAGTTTATTTTTAATCAACTTCTTTTAGTTTAAAATTGTATGACATGTTACGAAAGGAAAATGTTTTTGAAGTAGAAAGGATATTTTCCTCAAGAATGGTGTTCAAGTGTTTTATCAAAATTATTTTCCATCTAAGATAATAAAGGGTTATGGTTCTATCCCTATTATTACGTTGATTTTATTATGTTGTGATGGAATTATTTTTATTAATTCTTTTATCTTATATGAATTTTTTTATGATGTCATGTTGTTTAAGAATCTCATTTTTATTACATGGGTTATGCAATGATGTATGATTTATGATTTTGTGGAACACATAGGAATGGTATCATTATGAGATGGGTGGGACCTATATTTCCCTCCAATGCATTGGGTAAAGATTTTATATCTCATGAGATAGACATGGCTGGAACGGTAGGTTATACCGGTTCAGTGAAACAGGACTGAAACGAGGGTGACTCGGTTCAGAAATGGACTTTGTCCACTATGATAGTCTTGGAAATGTGTCTTGACTAATAAGATATGATTCTCTATGATTATCTGTGTATGCCACAAAGTTTCATGTTTTAAGTTATGATTATTGGGATTTCATTTCACAACTATGATTTATCCCATGTTATGAAATTATTCTCTCTTTTGCAGGTTAAGATTTCCAAAATGTTATGTTCTTATGAAAATGATGTGATTGATATTTCTTTTGTTTACCCTTACTGAGCATTTGAGCTGACCCTTTTGTATGTTTTATTTTCCCAGGTCAGGAAGAAGGTTATTAAGTAGAGTATGCCAAAAAGGGACTCTAGATATGATGAAATAAATGGTACGCAAAGTAGATGCTTTATGAACCAGTTGTTTATGTTTCCCAGTTTCTAAAGACACTATACCTATACGGTCCTTTCTTCGTTTTGTTATATGTTGTAATAAGTGTGCTTCAATTCTGAAGTAAAAACAATGTATGTAATGTATGGGTCGTTATACCTACCACCCTCAAACTGATGGACAATTAGAATAATTTATTCAAACCTTAGAAGACATGTTGATATCTTTCTCACATGACTTTAATGATATGTCTGATCAATATTTACCTATAGTGGGCATGTAAATATCACAATTTCAAAATAATTTAGTTCGAAAACAATTGATTGATTTAATTTTACTCATAAATATAAAAAATTATTTAATTTTCAAAATAATTTTCTTAGAACTGTTAGTGGCAGAAAGTAGAGATGGAGATGGAGAGGGTGATGAGTAGTGTTCCACATCAGATAGTGATTAGTGAGGTTTTTTATCTTTTGGATAAATATGGAAAGAGAGGGTTTTTTCATCTATAAAGTGTGACATAAAGTGTTGATATAATATTTTCATGACCTAACAACTTCATTATTTCCCATGATTGAAGAGGATGAAACCTATTCAGGGTTGTAGTGATAGTCATCCATTTATAGAAATATAGGATTGAATAGTATTATAATAAATATCTTGTAATAGTATTCAGAATATTTAGTGAAAACCATATTATCGTTTATTTTAACATCAGAAAACAACCTTTGCCTCATCTACTATATTATCACCTATATGACATTTATTTCTTGTTGGAACCCCACAGGGTAATGTTCAATCATTATGGTTATACATTTTCTCCCCATTTTTAAATTTTCAGGCATGATTTTTTTAATTCAGGTTTATATATGTGCATGATTCTCATTCCAATTGTTGTTATTTATATCCTTTTTTTCCCAAAACCCTTTCATCATTTATGTACCATCATCCCCTTAATATTCATTAACTGACTATTTTACATCAATCATTTAAATCATTATTCATGATGTATATCCTTATCACTAATCCTTATAGATGTATTATCATATCCTCCTAGAATTATCTCATATGTGTTTCCCTTATCCCTATATCTACTATTAGACATTAACTAGACTACCTACATATAAGTCTACCTCCTCAGAGATGCATGGTTTTTGTGTGGTTTAGAAAACTGTTTTGCCTAACCATAAGAGGGTATTTTTCTTATTCTATTATTTAATGGGGGGATTACACCCCGAGCTTCCCCATTCATCCCTATAAACCCAAAAACATTACATGGGTCTCCCCTTTTCATTTATGCACTAGTTTGGTGGTTTTAAGATGGTATAATAGTGAATATTAACCATGTTCAAGATGTATAAACTTCTATTATATTTCTAATGGTTTTATATCTTCCTCTATAAGTCCCTCTAAACCTAGTGGACTTTTTTGATTATTTTTCTATGTTATTATTACAAGGATATGGGTATTTTAGTTTACAATAATTGTAAACACTCATATGAGTTCCTTCCAGATATATTTAGTAGAAAGAAACGTGGTTCCACCATATTAGGTTGGTGTTTCAAAATATTTTACTCTTAAATAATTGCTTAGAAATTATAGATTTTATATAGGGTGTTTAGGTTAAAGTGAAGATTTATATTGTAGATAGTTTAGTCTGGGAATTTTTTTCCATGAATTATTATATTTTTCCCATGTAAAAGTTTCTAAATGGAATAGATAAATAAAATTTGGTTGTTTTTAACTAGTTTTTTATTAATTTTACATGTCTTATAATATTTCATGTGTGGTTTTCATTGACAAAAATGCTTTTTCGTTAGGTTTTTATCCAAATGTGGTTTTAATAACAAGTTTTCCTTTTTGTTTTTCTTGTTTTAGAGGAATAACATGGTTATATAATATGAAATATAGTTTCCCTTTAAATATTTAGTTATGATAAGATTTTATATATTCACACCTTAGGTTATATTTTTAGTTTCTATCGGTGGTAGGTAAAACCACCGCTAGAAAATGACGCATGATTATTTAGCAGTGGTTTTATTGGTGTTAGCTGTAGTTTCAAGGGAAAAAAGGCAACTATTTAGTGGTGGTTTGAACTACCTATATATCCTTACCATATTTTCCCAGATAAAACATCATCTAAAACCCAAAAAAAATCCACTAAATATGGTGTCTATGACACTTACTAGATATCGTCGCTAAATGGAAGAAACCACTATGTATTTTATACCGAAAAAAATTTTAGCATTGGTTTTATTAAACCATCACATAACAATATCGTGGAGAATTAAACTGGTTCCAGTTAGTGATTTTATGTTAGATGGAGATGATGATAAATAGTGGTGTTTGATCTACAATACTATGTTGGAAAAGGAAATAGAACATATGGAACAAATTTTTTTTAAGGATATATTCTTTGAAAAATATTTCACTAATTATGATTAAATTGAAATAAATAGGGAGATATATATATAATAAATTAAATAGAATATTATAGTTTGGCTGAGTATGAGGCTAACTTTACAAGTTTATCTAAAATATCTATTTCATACACACACAACATGGTCTGTATGAATGGACATTTATTTGAATGTCATAATTCATGTCCCTAAAAGGTGATGGGCTCTAAATATTTTACTACATATTAAAAAATAGTTTCTTGTTGTATCAAGATATTGGAAAAATTCACCATTTCATTTGGAATCAAATGTAATAATGAAAATAATATGAAAATATAGAAAAAATGGATAAAAGGGAAAAGGGGCAGTCGTATTCTCCCACAAATGATAATTTTGGAAAGAAACCCCCTAGAAAATGCTTAAAGGAATTGTATTTTTCTATATATTTGGAGTGAACACACACAATTATCTTAATTTCAAGGGTAATAATGAAATTAGAAATGTAAAATATTTCTATTTTAAGGATAATGATCATTATAAAAATGAAATTTTTTTCTATCAAGTGAATATACCTCATAAGCTAAGGGATCAAGTTCAAGATTATGATATTGATAAAGGAGAAGTGTAATGATTAATCTCATTGATTATTTTGAAATTTGAAATATGATTTATGAGTTTTTTATTAATGATATCTTTGTTATAATAATTATTACATGTATAAGGATTTTACCTCAGTACTATTTTTATTAAATGTGATAGAATGTGTTTTTATGATACCAAGAAAAGTGATTCAGTGGAAAGTTTAATATCATGAAAAACACATTAATGGGGAACATATAACCATTAATATGTTATTGATGTTGAGAAATTTTTTTTGTAATTTAGAGATTATATATTTAGAAAATGTAAATTATAAATTACTTACTACATTGAAACTAATTAATGAATCATTGAAAAAGTTGTTTATGTTATCATTGATAATGTTAAATCATTTTATTGTCTAAGTATTATATCAAATAATATGTGTTTAAATTAACGAATGTGGAATAATCAATATTTTAAATAAGTTTTTTATGGTAATTTAGGTTATTACCATGTTTGGAGATAATAGTTATTTAAGGTATTCATGTATTTAATATAAGAAGATTAATAGCTAATTCATGTTATTTGAGGGATTAATGATATGACCATTTGGTAAACGTAGTGACCTTTGGTTTTAATGTTATGTATCATAATCTATTGGATGGTTTATAAGGTTAACCAATTATGAGAGGGTTTTTGTTGAACAATGGATGAGGTTGAAATTATTAATGTATTGCATCACTATATATATATTTAGGCATATTTTATAACATTTTCTAACAATATTGGTTTTTTGAAATAGTTGGAGATAGACAAAAAGTCTTTTCACACATTTTTTGATCTTATGATCCTTTAAAATTAAATTTTAGTCATTTAAGAAGAAAAATTAATTTTTGGAGTCATATAGGAATTGAAAATTGATCTTAAAATAACCAAAGGATGAAATTATTCTTATTAGAAAAAAAACATCCTATATTTATATATCATTATATTAATGTATAGTTAAATAATTTTACAACTCTAAGAAAATTATATTGGAAAAATATTCCCAAATACATTACTATTTGAGGAATTAGATATAATTTTAATTAATCCCATATTTATGGTTTTAAGGCCCTTAAAAATATATTTATCACATATTTACGAATGATTAATTACATATATGAATCCCTATAATTATTTATTCTTTTCCCCCATGTCTATATCATCAATTTACACTAATGTCCTCTTATGTAGATACTTAGTTTTGTGTATTTTAATATTATCATTGTACTGCCAATACTCTCTTATTAAGAGGATATTTTGTTATCTATTTTTACAATGTGGGTTTTCATTAATCCCTTTATTATTAACATCATGTTTAAATTATGAGAACAAAATTTATATCAATAAAACATAATGTGGGAACCCAAAATCTAATATTAAAACATTGTATTTGATAGAGTACATGAGACACAACATTTTTTTTATATTGTGTTACAAACAATTCCATTGTTTTCTTAAATTTCATGAATCACTTATCTTATATTAAGGTACATGTAACAATGAGTCAATTTGAAAGTTTGTGTTACACAAAATATTGAGTTTTATCAATAAAATATATTATTAACATTATTATTCAATATGAAAATTATCACATTGCTATTGGAATGGTGGGTAAAAAGAATATAAGTTAAATATGTAAAATTTATATTTTTTATAATTTTATTATATATATATTTATTACCAATAAAATATTATCATTTAAATGGAAAATAATTTTTTTTATAAAAAATAGTATTTTTCTAAAAGACTGTTTAGTCACGATTTGATCGCATAATAGAAAATTAATGTTTATCCAATATTAGATAATATAAATTAAAAAATTATATTTGGAATCATAATACCAAAATTATTTTAGGTTTAATTTTTTGGATTTATCTGGAAATTTTCATTTTTTCTACATAATGTAAAATACTACATTTTAATTGAAAAATATCATTTAGTTTAAATAATTTATAATGATAAGTGATATTTATAATTTATTTTAATGTATCATTAGTTAAATTATATATATATATTAATTTAATTTAGATTATTTTAATAAATTTAATATTTAATTTAGATATATGAAATTTTAATTTTTTCTGAACATCTCCACATTAAAATACGGATTTCCCATCAATTCTTTGAGGATAATTTTGAATCAAATTTCTATAATTATGTGATTTTAAAAATAAAACTGTATTCCATATTTGGAATCATATAAATTTAATATTTTTAATAATTTAAACATAATTATTGATGAAAATAAATAGTGAATGTAATAACATTAATTGTCACTATCAAAGTAAAATTGGGTTAACCGATGGGGTTAAACTGAAATGAAAATGGTAAAAATGAACATTAAACTGGTAAAAAACATTTATGGACATATTTTAACCATTAAACATGTAAGGATTGATAATTATTCATTATGTTACCTTGTTACATTTCAAGAATGTGGGATAACTATTTTATTTTCAAAAGTACCATGTCTGTTATCTCCCCCCTTATAAAAGGTCATCACCAATCCTCTCTACTTCCATCAATTATTATTAAAACATGATGATAAAATAATCATTTTATATCCCATATACTAGGATTTTTTTAATAGTGTAATTAACTATAAAATATTCACATCCATCAAATGGGTTACCAAATCATCGTTCATGTGTATAGCAGACTACTGCTACGTGAACATATGTCATTCGTATTCCCATTTCCATCTCTAAAGGTTGGGTATGATGCTGGATATAAAGTATATATATTATATTTATTAGATGTTCATACTTTTGAGTTAATATACCAAATATATATTATTACCTTCCACTCTGTCAGATATACGATTACATCACTCATGTCAATGGAGGACTACTTCCGTGAAAAGTGATGTGACTCTTCCTTCACTAATGCCTCAAATTTAAGCTGATAAAGATAATTTTGATGATTATATGTTATATAAAGAAAATATTTATGAGATTATTAAATATTCTTCATTATAGAAAATTATTTTATGTTATTTTATTTATTTCAATTTCACTCATATAAAAATGATAACATCGTTCGTGAACGTGTTAACCATCACCTTCATGAAGTGATGCGAGTTTCTGTTCATAACCACACAACATATATGATATATATATAAATATATTATTGTATATTTAATAATATGATCATTTTTATAATTTTATATGACTTTCTTAATATAGTTATTTTATAATATGGAATATTTATTGATGAATTAGATAGATTTTTTTTATATATGAGGAATACATTGGACCTAGAGTGGTGGGTGATACCAAGTTTAATATAGCTACATGATGAATCAGTAGGTCTCATAAGAAAAATATTATGTACCCAACTAAAAGAGTTTCTACAATTTGTATTTAAACTAATTTTTTAATGGACTCGATAGTAGAGATCTCATGATTCCGGAGACCGCGAAGTATATTAATAATTCATTGAATTCATTACAATTTATGTTATTATTATCCATGATATTTTTTCCATGATATTATTTATTGATGCATTTTATTCATATCTTATTGATTTAATTGAATGAGTTTTAGTTATTAACCTTTCCATATTGATTTTCCATTATCTATTTATAAATTCATGTTTCTTAAATGGAATGTGTATTCAATTATTTACCTTTCGATGTTGATTATTATTTAATGATCCATGAATTATTTGGATGTACATAATCCCTACTGAGCATTAGATATCACCCTAATTTTGTTTCATCCAGGCATGACACAAAGAGGATATACTTGATTGAGTTTTTAACGATGGAGTTTATTTTCTATTGTTATGTATTACAATTAATTTCTTTTCCCAATATAAAATTGGTATCATGTATGTATCTAGTACTCCAAAACTAATAAATTTATGGGCACACTGGGATTCAACCCACTGTATCTATTCCAATGAAAATAAATAATGAACCATCTTTGGTTTATTGGGGTCATGGTTGTTACAAAAAGGGTTTTGATTTGTGATGTATTGAGAAGAATATCTGTCCATTTATGCAATATAGGAGGGGCACTCATTGAATGTATCATAATATTAAACTGATATAAATTATTTCTCAATTTTTATCAGGTCCAAACTAATTTATTTCTAGTAAATTTTTAGTATTTTAAGAAATAACCGAACCCAATAAAAATTATTCATTTTCTCACTACGATATTATCCATATGTTTTTGTTTTAATCCTTCATTATGCGTTATTACTATTAACGTGAATTAACTTATTTCCACTTCAATGATCAATATAACTAATATAAAAGGAAAATAGGAACATAAATTTAGCGTTTTTGATTTTATAAACAATAAGAAATTAAATTTTATGAATTTAAGTTTAAATTAATTTCATAACATTTAATAAAATATTTTTTATTATAAAATATCAATAAGGTAAATTATAAAATTATTCATTATATTGGATTCAATAATATCAATAAAACACATTGAATTATAACCAATTATTTTAAAACACCCCATATTTCATGTTCATATATACAATTAATAGATCACATTAGTTATCTCAAATTACAATACTTGTTATATTTTTAATATCATTTATTTTATTTTTAAATTATTTAATAAATCATTATGTTTATGTTGTGATAGAATGTAATCAAATTTTTTATCCACTAAAAATTTCAAATAAATTACCATGACAAAGATAAAAATTTATTATTTTAAATTATTACTTACAATTTAACATATATTCTTGTTAATACGGTGATAAAAATATTATTATTATTGAAAAAAAGAGTGTGAGTTTTTTACTTTTCTTTAAATAATGTATTATAAAGTTCATAATCACTACAAAATGGAAAGAGGTCATGTACAATATATTTTTATGATTATGGACGATTAATAATTATTCAATATAATGTAGGCTAGTGTAAGGGTCATTTTATATTCCTTATCATATAATTATTATCTCTTAATTACCTAATGTAACCATTATTAGGGTTGTCATGACCCGTCCTAGTGGGGTATGTGCCGCGAATCCCCAAGCCCGGCACCAATAGGCTAGGGGCTGATGACTAGCAACAAGTAGGCATATCACTAACAAGGGAGGAATTGCCTAAGTACCTGTACACATGAACACATCTCCAAGGCCACAAAAGATGGAATGTAATGGATACCACTAAGGATCAAAAATGCATGCATACAACTAAACCCAACCAACAGAGTAAAACAGAAAGTAAAGTACTAAAATTAAACTGTGCTGGAATACAAGCCTCCCAAAAACATGAGTCTACAAACTACAAAGTCTAACCTATAAGAACAAAGAGGTATTGGGATTACTACTTGTAGTCGTAGGAACACCTCGGACTATAGGGAACTCTGAATTCTCGGGCTGGTACCGTTCCGCCCTGGACTCTGTCAAAAGGATGCTCGCCTCCACAAGACATGACACGTGCAGGAAAATCTTGTGTAGGGGTGGGTATAACAATACTCAGTAGAGGACCCCAAAAACCACAAATCAATACACAAATTAAAGGTATATCCATATCTAAAGAGTATATGTCTACTGAACATATACCAAGAGAACCATAAAACAAATATACTCAAAACAAGACCTGTGGTCTAGAGACAAGTCACAAAACCACATACCGCCGCTAGGGATTCAGTTTGAAGGTTCCACGAAGAACTCATCTGGGATAACTCAGTCCACGAGTCTAATAGTTTTGATTAATTCCATCAGAGAAGTATTGTCCATCGTGTAATGTCATGAGAGATAGCTACTCTCATTCTTGGTGAAAAAACTCATGTGTGGGGAAGGATCATGATACATATATGAGGATCATGGTCAGGGCCTTGGTGGATACTTCAACTCATCCAGATTAACGTATTACATAGAGGATCAGTGTCCTCTAGTAATATTCATTTCGATACCTAATTCTACCTAGGCTAAATAATGGATAGAGGATATCGCTATGGGCCTCTCGGAGGGATACCTGACTCTATCATGGATAGTCCTGCTGAAGGGATCATACTCATATTAATGGAAACTATACCTAACCTTTAGAGGAATGAGAAAAGGGGAACTAACCCAAATGAAACCTATATAAGGAATGGAGGAAAATAAGATCAATCCATATTCTGAGAAGTACACAGCATGTAAAAGTGTCCCACGCCGTGTCTTCTGACCCTGGGTACATCCTGTTTACAACGACCCATGTCATAAGTATTATGTTGTAAAACAAAACTACATGGCATGTAGTATGGTTCACATGTCGCGTAAAGGTATTTGGGGTCTTCTCAATGTATTCTAACCATGTTCCTATACACAGCCTCAACCCAATCATGCCAACCTGTGTAATCAGTATATTGGGTGACCCACATTACAGGCCTCAAATTGTTGTATGGTGGAGTACATGGCGTGTAATCCATCCTGTGTTTGTGTGTCATCCAAGATACATGCCAAGATTCAAGGAAGAAACCACATGCCATCTGACATGGGTCACACGCTGTGTGGCACCGGTCTGTGTCCCGAAGACTTACTCTTCACTGAGGTGGTAAAACCCGGTGTGTTCTTCGGAATACATGATGTGTTGATCAGAAATTTGTAGAAACGATGCATGTCGCCGCCATGACCTGGTTTCTCCTCCAATATTTGATCTGGCCACACTTTTTCCTCAAAACTCAATATAATAGGTTTTCTTACAATACCATCAATGTTTTAGGAGGTTTCAAGGGATCAATCAGCCCTGAAAACGTTTTTAGATAATCCGGGCCAATAACATTCAAAGGAATATTTCTCTCGAACTGTGTCAATTTTTCTACCTCCATCATTTTCACAACGTCTCTATGTTTCCATGATTTCATATATCAAATTTTGGATCGTTGTGTTGAAAAATGAATGTGCAACATTCTGTTGTTCATAACCCCATGAAGAACACGAAGAATCCAGGGATAAAAGAGATGAAGAAAATCAATAAACAAAGGTTGAACACACCTCTTCCATCATTCTTCACAACATCAATCAAGTCTCGTTAATAGGATTAAAAGGGGAATAAAAATTAAAATTCAAAAATAATCATAAAATCAATTCCCGAATCAAAACACCGAAAGAAAAGGAATGTGACACCCTCCCGTAAGAATGCACAATCTGCGGATCACCCTATTTGTGAGTCGATATGAATTCATAATTTAATTCAAGAATGCTGAAATGAAGAATTTAAATAAAAACCCCTTCTTTGATTCAGATGAATAATGAGTGCCACGCCGCGTTCTTTGATGAGGTTTATCAAATATGAGATGCATTGATCGATCATGCCGTCATCGTCCTCCAACAGGTTCTCCTCCAAAGAATTAGTGGAAAATTCAATATTCGTAGTGTCATGCAGATAACCCTACAAATGATTCCATAAGAATGTATTTATAGGGGAGGAATTAGGTATTTATGAAAAAATGAAGCCTTTAATATAAATTAATTTAAAATTTATTTTATTTCCTTTAAAAGTCCAAAAAAAACATTCTTGCAGTCGACCCATGCCAGTTGATGTTAGGCCCCAACTAAGGTAAAGATGATGCTCTAAATTCCACAGTTCCCTTGGATTTCTGATCTATGATCCCATTTGAAATTTATTCATGTTTTTCATGAAAATTTCCCACATGTGCTGTTTAAAAGATTAATTTATTTCATGAATTTATTCTGGGAACTATAGGCCTTTGAATCGCATGCCTAGGAAAATCCTAGCCTCGAAATAATTCTATATAATATTTTAAAATGATACATTGAAAATCCAAGACATTACATTCTCTCAACATTTCTGGCTTTCCATCCCCAAAAATCCAAAGCAGGTCTACTCAAAAAGATGTTGGTACTGGGCACGGATCGGAGCCTCTTACTCGCATGTGCTCTCTTAAAGATTCTTGTGCTACCACTGGACGCACACCAAGGGAATAATGCCACGAAGAAGGATCATCTCTTATCGATCCTAGATCTCCACCAGGTACCCAACAACGGTCGCTCCATCCTTGTTGTCCAGCTCACCCTAGTCAATGACGTGTGATTGGTCATTCACGTACCTCCTCAGCTGGGACAGGTGGAAGAAATCAAGTACCCAGTTCAACTGCGGCGATAGAGCTAGATAGTACACCACCTCACCGAATCATCATAGCATCTGGAAAGGTCTTATGATCCTTAGAGATAGATTGTCTCCTCGACCAAATATCTGCAACCCTCATCGAGGTGAGACATGAAGGAAGACATGGTCTCCCTCTCTAACTCTAGAGGTCTCCATCGCTTGACAGCATAAGAATTCTTCCAGATTTTTGCAGTCATCATCAGCTCCTTGAAGATATACACTTTCTCAGTGTCACCTCTCACCAACTCTAGATCCATGAGTGCTGACTCTCCGTGGTCAGTCTAGAAAAGCGGTGACTGGAAGGGTCTTCCATTTAACACCTAGAACGTTTCCAAACCAATGGTGGACTGGTAGATATTATTGTACACAAACTCCGCCAGTGGTATGTGGTCCTCCCAACTGCGAACAATGTCAAAGATACAGTCCCTCAACATATCCTCCAGAACATAAATGGTCCTCTCTATCTGACCATCTATCTGGGGATGAAACACTATGGTCAAGTGTAACTGAGTTCCAAATGCCTCCTACAATCCCTTCCTTAATCGGGACGTGATGTGGGTATCTTGATCTGAAACTATTTTTGAAGGGACTCCATGAATCCAAACTATCTCCTTCACGTAGAGGCATCCAAATATCTCCACAATACTCTGCTCTCGGATATCTAGGAAGTTGGCCATCTTTGGGAGTCGATCAGTGATCACCTAGATGGAATCATGCCCCTTGGATGTATGTGGTAAACCTTTCCCAAAATCCATCTATATTCCATCCCACTTCTATTATATAACTTCTAGGGGATGAGCTAACCCTAATGGAACCTTGTGCTCATCCTTTACCTACATGAATGTAAGGAATCGAGAATCAAACCCAGCTACTACCCTCTTCATACCTAACCACCAGAACTATCATTGGAGATCCTGGTACATCATCACCACTCCAGGATGTACCTCTAAGGGGGATGTATGAAACTACCTTAGGAACTACTCCCATAATGCCACTAGTAGAATCGTGTATCCTCTAAAAAGAACTACGTGGGCCCTAAATTGCAAATATGCATCAAGGGCATGCCCTGAGGATAACTGATCACGTAAAGCCTCACAGCCGACATGCCCAAGTTGTGCCTCCCAACACATAGTAAGAGTGGAGGGGTGAAAACCATTGACTGAAGGTAATCTCCATCCTCTTTATCGAATAAGGAAAACTATAATGAGGCCAATTGTTCTGTCGCCTCACTCAACATCTGTGAGCTCGATCTCTTGCTGAGAGCATCTTCCACCTTGTTCCCCTTCACAGGAGTATAGATGATCTTCAAATAATAGTGTCGTAGGAACTCTAGACAATGCTTCTATCTCATATTCATATCCTTATATGAGAATATGTACTTTAGGATCTTCTGGTCAGAGTATATGATAAACTACTCACCCATAAGGTAGTGTTGCCACATCTTCAATGCAGAGACTATTGAATCCATCTCAAAATCATGGGTCACATTGTTCTTCACATGTGGCCTAATCTAGTTTGAACCATATGTAATCAGTTTCGGCCTCAGGCTCAAGACAAAACCATGCCTGGTCTCTGATGCATCACAAAAAAACTACATACTTGACATCCTCCTCTAACAGTCTCCAAATCAGGGCGCTCTTCAAACTCTGTCTGAAAAACTCAAAAGTTTGTTGGAAATTCTTGGCCCACATAAAGGGTTACCCCTTCCTGGTCAAGAATTTCATCAGTGCTGATATCTTGGAGAAATCAGGAATGAATCTCTGGTAATATCCTGCCAACCCAAGGAAGCTCTGATCCTCCATCACGCACTGAGGTGGCCCCTCTGCAAACACTGCCTCCACCTTGTTAGGGACCACTTCTACTCCATCTACTGAGATTACATGTCCTAGAAAGTGGACCTCCTAATTCCAGAACCAGCACTTCAAAATATTCCCATAATGGTAGTGATATTTGAGAACTTCTAGAACAATCCATTGGTGTCTCACATGCTCCTTCTCTGACATCATGTACACAAGAATGTCATCAATGAAGACCACTACGAACCAGTCCATGTATGGCTAGAAGAGCTAGTTCATAAGTTCCATGAACATTATGGGGTTATTCGTCACACTGAAAGGAATCACCATGTACTAATAGTGACCATAGTAGCATCTGAAAGTTGTCTTCTATATATCCTCATCTCGTACTCACAACTGGTGGTAACCTGATTGAAGGTCGACCTTCAAGAACCATTGTGCCCCTCTCAACTGATCGAAGAGGTCATCGATCCTAACAAGTGGATACTTGTTCTTCGTTTTCACCTACTTCAGGTACCAATAATCCACACACACCCTCAAACACTCATCTTCCTTCTTGGAAAACCATACCAGGGATGCCCTGGTTGAAAAACAGGGTCTTACGAATCCCCTTCTCAACAAATCCTCCAGCTGCACCCTCAACTCGTGAAGTTCTGTGGGGGCCATTTGATACACTTGTGAGGAAAACGGTGTCGTCCCATGGTGTAATTCGCTGCATAATTTGATCTACAAGTGGGGAGGTAGTCCTAGAACATCTTTGGTAAAGACTTCCTCATACTCTGCCACTCTTGTTGGGGACTAGAAGTTCACAACATCTACTACTCTGAGGGTAAGACTATCCAACTAATGAGTTATCGGCTAAACCCTCCCATGAAAGAGCACATTCTGTGCTGCTTGGGTCTCCTTTTCAAAAACAAATGAAAAAATCATCCCATCACTGTAGACACACTGCACTCTTCACCTAAATCAGTCAATCTAGGAATGGACCGAAGATAGCAAATCCATACCGAGAATGACATCGTAAGGACTCAATGCTTCCACAAAGAGGTTCTAATGGAAACTATCACATCCAAGGGTAAGATCAAACTATTTTAAAATATGTGTGATCATCGATTCCCCTCCCATTGGTGTCCCAAAGAAAAAGGTTTGACTCAATGGCTCTTCATAAATCTCACGGTCTCACACAAGAAATGTGGCGATGAAAGAATGACTGAAACCAATGTCTATTACTATGGAAGCTAAGGTAAAGAAAGCCCAAATCATACCTCAGATCATCCCTAGAGACCACAGGTCATACGACTCCACCGCATGAAGTTGTCCCCACCCTTGTCCCCAAGCTCCCTGAGCCTGATGTAGACCTCCTAGGGTGGTGGTAAAAATAGGTCAAAGTGTCTTCCACCACTTATATATCTCCCTCCTCCTCTTCCATGTCCACCGCCTAGTGGGTATGTCTGCTCCACTCTTTGCCTCTGACTAGGTGGTCCATCAACCACTTCCCTATCAGCAACTAGATGGGTTGGATAGTATCTAGTGAGATGACCCTTATCGTCGCATGAGTAGCATTGCATTTCCCTCGGCTGACTGGATCTATCCTGAGAGCGTTGGACTGTCTATCCCATGTCCTGGGTCCTCCTGTGTAATCTCCAACATCCTGATCCCTGTGCCGGATGTTGGATCCATGTTGGTGAGGTCTTGCACCTGTATTCCTGATAATGTCTTCCGTCAGCTATCTCTGATCTACCAGGAAGCTCTCAATGACCAAGGCATGCTCGAGCACTCTCAAATAAGTCAAAATGGATAGTTGCACGACACTAGAGCAGGTTTCCCATCGTAGACCTCCATTAAAGGTCATATATCTGAGGAATTGATCCCATATCATATCTATCAAGTACAAGGTGAGGTTGGTGAACCTCAATGAATAGTCATATACCATCATATTGCCATGCTAGAGCTGAAGAACCTCCGGGATAAGTACTGCTCTTAGTGTAACTAGAGAGAAATAATAACTTAATATTTTCTCATACTCCATATAGGAATCAGTCTCCTCATCGTGGGTCTGAGTGGTCTAACTCCACCATCGTCCCGCTGAACCCTAACGAAGGATCCCTTGTAGGATCACCTTCTAATCTGCTGGTTTCCTCACTATATAGAAAACTCTAGTCACCACCTCAATCTAGCCCTCAAATGCATGAGGGAAAGGCTTGCCTTAGAACCTAAGCGGTCTCTGTCTTTGAATCTCATGGAGCATGCTCATCCTATGCCCCTTGTTTTTCAATACTGTAGGTACCTCGGGCATCTCCATTGGTGGTGGTATAGTAGGTGCACCACCTGGAGGTAAAGCCTGGGGAATTGTTCCCTTTATCGAAGCCTCACCACTGAGGGGGTCATCCTCATGATTGTGCTGCCGAATCCTAGCAGGTATGCATTGCAGGGGAATCCTCTAAGGAACAAGATATACCATGGTTAATTTGTATATGTGGATAGATGACACCATGGACGTGGAAAACTAAACTGATTCATATATGATTCATGTACAATTCTATTATTTCCCCGTAACTAGTGTTTTCATGCACCGAGTCAAAAAACAGGTTATCAGAGTCCTAGTGTATGGATGTGCTACCTTCCCACACCAACACTATAGTCTCTAGCCTAAAACAAGAGATCAAAACACTTAACATAGTTTCCCCAATCTATCCTTATAGACTCTTGGTCCTAAGTTAGAATCAACCACATCTGATACCACTCTGTCATAACCCATCCCAGTGGGGTCAGTGCTGCGACTCCCCAAGCCATCCTCCAATAGGATAAGGGCTAGTGACTAGCACCAAGTAGGCATATCACAAACATGGAATACATTTCCTAAGTACCGGTACACCCACACACATCTCCAAGACCACAAAATATTTTATGTAAATGAAACCACTAAGGGACAAAAATGAATTCATACAACTAAACCAAACCGACAAAGTACAATGGAAGGTAAGGTAAGCAATGTAAACAAGGGTAGAATACAAGCCCACCAAAAACAAATGTTTTCAAACTACAAAGTCCCACCTGTAAGAAAAAAGTGGAATTTGGATGGTTTCTCATAGTATTAGAAACACCTCATCCTATAAGGAACTTAGAAATCCGGGTCTAGTACCGGTCCTCCCTAGACTTCTTCAAAACACCACTTGTCTGCCCAAGAAACGACATGTGCAGGCAAAGCCCATGCAAGGGTGAGTATAACAATACTCTTTAGAGGACACTGAAATTGACAAAGAAATACTAAATTGAAAGGTACAACAAGCACTACACATTATATTTCTACTAAACATATAGTGATAGAAACACAAACAATATATACTCAAAACCCATACCCATCGTCAAAAGAAAAGTAACACAACCACATACTGCCCTTATGGATTCAGTTCGATTGTCCCCTGAAGCACTTGTCTAGGATAACTCAATCCAATAGTCTGAAAGCTCTGATGACATCCATCCGATATGTACTTTCCATTGGGAAATGTCACTACAGATAGATACACTCATTCAAGGAGAACACACTCCTAAGTGGGGAAAGATAACTATACAAAGATGAGGGTCACTGCCAGGGCCTTGGAAGATATCACGAGTCATCCAAATTCACCTTCTAAGTAGAGGATAAATGTACTGTAGGGATAGTAACATCGATACTTTTCTCTACCTAGGGTCAAGAATGCATAATGGATCTCGCTTCGGGCATCTCAGTGGGATACATGACTCTATCTATGAATGTTCGGCTGAATGGATCATACTTATGTGAATGGAAACGATAACTGAACTTTAGAGGAATGAGAAAAAGTGGAACTAACCAAAAAGAAACATATTCAAGGAATGGTGGGCAACAAGATTAATCCATATAATGAGAACTAAACTGTGTGAAAAAGTGTCACACGCTGTGTCTTCTGACCCTGGGTACTGCCTCTGTACAACGGCCCATGTCATAAGGCTTGTTGGGTATAACACAACTACATGGCGTGTAGGAAGGATCACACGCCATGTCAAGGTATCTGGGGTCTGTTCCATGTATGCTAGCCATTTTACCGTACACGACCTCACCCCTTGTAATCGGTACATGGGGTGACCTACATTATTGACCTTGAATGGCCGTGTGGTGGAGTACATTGCGTGTACTCCGCCCCGTGTTCGTTTATCATCCGAGATACACGTCGAGCTTCAAGGAAGGGCCCATATGACATGTGAAAGGGGGTCTCACATTGTGGGGCACCTATCTGTATCCTGAAGAATTATCCACCACTGAGTTAGTACAACATGGAATGTACTTCCCAATACACATCGTGTTGATCATAAATTTTTAGAAATGATTCATGTTGCCGCTGCACCATGGTTGCTCCTCAAATCATCGATCCAATAACCCGATCACCTCGAAACTCAAGATATGATGTATTACTACCTTTTCATCAACGTTTTGGGAGGTTTCGAGGGTTCGATCGGCCCCAAAAACTTGTTTTGATCATCCATGCCAAGAAAGTTCGACGGTTGATTTCTCTCGAACCGTGTAAATCCATCTACCGCCATCTTCATCGCACCTCCACTTGGTTTTCACAATGTTGGATCTCTAATTTGGGTTCATTGCATTATAAAATAGATTCATAATGATTTTTTCTTCATAACCCCTCAAAGAACACGAAGAACATGAGGATAAAAGGGAGGAAGAAAGAAAATAAACAAAGGGGGAACACACCTCTATCGTCGTTCATCACGACATTGATCTACTCTCTTTAAAAGGTTTAACAGGTGAATCAAAATGAAAATTCAAAAATTATAATAAAATCAATTCCCGAATCAAAAACCCCAAAATAAAAGAAAAGTGACACCCTCCTGCAAGAACACGCGATCCGGAGATCACCCTATTTGTGGGTTGATCCACATTCCTCATTTAATACAAGAAAAAGGAAAATTCAAATAAAAATAACATCCCCTACCTCGATTCTGTTGAAAAATGATTGTCATTCCATGTTCTTTGATGACGTTAGTCAAATCTGATATGCATCAATTGATTGTAACCTCATCATCCACCAACGGGTTCTCCTCCAAAGAATCAATTAAAAATTCTATATTCACAGGGTTATTCATCTAACATGACTAACATTCCATAAGCATGTATTTAGAGAGGAGGAATTTGGTTGTTGCGTAAAATGGAAGCATTTAAAACAAATTAATTTCTAATTTATTTTATTTCTTTTAAAAAGCCAAAAGGCTAAATTGTACAGCCAGCCCATGCTTGTTGATGTTATCCCCCCCCCCCGCCTATGGTAAAGTCGCTTCACTGAACGCAACAGTGCCCTTAGATTTCTAATCTGAGAACCCATTTTAAATTTATTCCATTTTTCATAAAAAAACACCCGCATTCACTATTGAAAGGTTTAATTTATTTCAAACAATTATTTCGGGCACTCAGGGCCATGAAATCACACACCGTCGAAAAGGATAGTCACGAAATAATTCCACATAATATTGAAAAATGATACACAAAAAATCTGAGACATTAAGGTTGTAACAAAAATTAGTGATGTTACTATTCATATTGACCAAAAATTAAAAGGGAGAATTTACATAAATTTACCCCATTGATTCCAAATATAGGATCCATATTTCAAAATTGAACTGAAAAAGTGGAATAATTTAATATAAAATCAAATTGATAAGGCGCGATGAAAAACTACTTTGGAGAAAAAGAACATTTCAAAATATAATTTTTTTCTAAATTCATGAGAAAATTTATTTTTTAAAAAAATACATTATTTTTTAAAATAAAATTTGAAATGAAATTTGAAAACAAATCAATAACATAATTTTACTCTTTTTAATAAAATACAATACTCCATAGGACCCATTAATTTTCCCAATTAATTAAAAAATCTTCATATTCTGATAATTATAAAAAATTAATCTTCAGATAATTTTAACATGCTAAATTAATATATAAAATTCATCTTATCAAATAAATTTCAAAAAATATTGTTAAAATTTATTATAATAATCACTCAAAAAAATAAATAAAACCCATTTTTGAAGAAAACATTTTTTTGAAGTATAAAAGTACTTTACTAAAAATTATTTTTTTCCCTAAGATTTTACCAAGAAATTTAAATTGAGAAAGACCATTATGCTTATTTCATAAATTAGTTTTTCATATTCATTCATGCCAATTTAATGGAAAGGTTATGAGTACCAAGTTTAAATAATAATATTTCTAGTACTTTTATGAAAAAGTGTTTTGTATATAGTATTCTATTGAATGTGGTATATATTTTTTAAATCTAAAGCTAATACACCATAAAATAGTTCAATATAAAAAATCCAAAATAAAATTTAAAACCAATTATTTTTTATTTATATAATCATTTAAACTCCACACCCATTAAAACAAAGTCATCAAGAATCCACATACCTCCCAATAGTCATGTGGAGTGAGTAATCCAATCACCGGGTCATTTATGAGATATCAACTTTGACAATGATAGTTCTGGTGATGATATATTCCATAATATTATTAATTGGTAGGTGGTAATTTAATACAATAACCATTCCCTATATATCATCATTTTAAGGTGGTACATCTATGTATTACCCATCCCATATGAACATGAACACACATCATCACTCGTATTCCATATTTCCAATAAAAAAATTATTTAAAAGAAATATGTATTTCAAAACCCAACCATTTTAAATCACATAAAAAGGGTTTTTCAATTAAATCTTCTTGATATTTCCAAAAAATAATAACTATTGTTTTCCAAGTTCATTAAAACATATTTTAGAACAATTGAGTTAGTGAGAAGAAACTAAACTCAATTAAATTGGAACCATGGAGAATAAATGGTTCCATGGATCAATATCTTCTACAGAGTTACTCTACAATGAAAAAAGAATATCTATCCATCACAAATTTGAACCCATAGATTAAGTTTTACACATAAATCTAATGATACAAGTTAAACAACTCAAGGAGATCCAATACGAGGAGAAAAGAGGTTATCCCAACATTTTACTCAACAAATAAATAATCTATGATCTATTTTACATGATGACTTGATGTTTTGGATATCCAACAATTTCTAAGGTTCATCTTGGATGTAGAGATTAAGTAAAAGTGTTAAATTGGGATTTTAATAATTGGACGATGTAATATTTAGTGTTTCATAATAATTTATGGGGAATATTTATAATTTACATCGTAAAATTTTCTTTGTTCACTTAAGTAGAAATACTAGTCACATCAATAATTTTTTAGGAAAACCCATTCTATAGTGTAAGTGTCTAATTTATAGTTTAAATATATTTATACTATGATTTTTTTATAACATCTAGTATAAAAAATTTATCTCATAAATTTATAGTTTATAAGTAAAATTTCTCATGTGATTTATTCTAGTAGTCAGACTCTAGGTTTTCACCTCATAAAACCTCCAAATTCATCCTGAATCAAACCCAAAAACTTCATAGAATTATTAATACAAATAAATAAAGGATTACTCATACTAGATAGTTCTATATTCTACATAAAATTCATTTTTCCATCATTTGGAAGCTTATAAAAATTTTGGGTATTACTACCATATTAAAGTTTCACATTCCCATGTGTCCTCTAGAACCTATTCATACTACAATAGCACTCTCAAAAAGGAATTAGATCACCCTCATAAGCTAATTTTTTATCAATATATAACTCATACTATTTCATGGAAAAAATTCACCTCAGGCACAAGAATAAAATTTTCTTAATGAGCACATGTCATCAATCTAGATGATACATATTTTGTATATAAATATGAAAAAATTATGAAAAACACTAAATATTTATGATAATGATTACCAGTACTCATCTAGACCAATCGGTTCTATAACCTTGAATGGACACACAAACCTTGGTGATAAATTCTGTTGTTTCCGCACGTTTTGATGAACTTGACTCAATGACACATTCAATAAAACATGATCACTAACATCAAATTATAATGGATGAATTAAATTTTCTAAATTTTAATTCTATATAAATTTTTCCATATCCATATACATTCATTAATTTTTTTTTATTCTATGTAGTCTCATGTACAAGACAAATTCCAGTAAAAGATGACACTAGTGTTTCAACCCAACAATAAGGGCAACAACATGTATTGAAAAAGAATTCATCAAACTATGGCATTCGTATTGTCACCTTATAAATTATATTATAGGATAATTCAAAAAAAGTCATATGATCTACCCATGAACCACCAAATTCAATGGCATGTAATATGATAATATATTCCATCTTATTAACAATGGGTTCTTACCTCCCATTTGTATATGGTTTATACATTGTTCCTATAGTTTGGTGACATCCATGATTCGATTGTAATGATCACCAAAATCAAGAAGTTAGATAGGGGTCTCTACCATATCCGATAAAAGGTGGAGTAAAATTTCTATATATCCTCTACCATATTGGATTATCTTATATTGATATTCTATGAAAACATAATATGATAATACACTACTACCCATATAACATTATGATTCTATAACATTATTTGTCGGATTATGAAAAAATTCTTTGCAATCTACCACCTCTCCCTTAAAGGTATAGTAATACACTAGATAATTGGGGCTAGTTAATAATTTTCTACCTATACCTACTGACATTTCAGACATTTCCTCACCAAATCTACTATATTGTGTTTCAAACTTGTCCATAGAAATTGTGATTTCATCACCTTGTACATTTTTTCACATAGATGATGAATAATCCATTTTGAAAATTTTTACTCTAAAATTATATTTTTCTCTAATGATTATGAAACTAAAATTCTATGATAAAATCATAACAAATATTTTTCATCTTATTTTCATTCATTAAAAGTCTCCCCATCATTTATCTGTTACCAAATTTTCCTGAATTCAGAATCTCATTCCTAGATTCTTTTACAAACATTATCATGTTACAACAAGACTTACTAGAATGAAAAATAAATTATTATACAATGTATTGAAATATAAATTCATATAAAAAATCATGGTGATAAATAGGAATTTTTCATTATATTTTTTTCACTTTTGATATGATTTCATACTCAACAGATATACTAAATAATTCCATTTACCGAGTGTGTATAAAGCGTAAATAATAAAATATTTGTATGAAATTCATCTATATTCATTTCCTTAATTTCAAGTATCCCTAAGATAATAAATATTTCAAAATATTACTATCATTGAAAACTGTGAAATTTTCTCCAAAGGGGTAATCGCTTCATGTTTTTATAGCATGGACAAATTGCTTCTAAATCTTGGCAAGGAATATGATAATTCATCCCATGAACTCATGATTGTATCAAACTATAGAAATCAACATGGTCTCCCTACTTAAAAAACTAAAAGAGCATCTAAATTCATTAAAAGATACCACAAGTTATACCCTAATTTTGGAATGATTGGGATGGGTGTTTAGGGGAGATGATTTTTATGTTCCAAAGTTAATTTTTTACATTCATCATTCCAAATTAATGAAACAACTTTCTACATTATAGAATTCACGGAGATTAAATTCTATAGGTATACGAAATGAAGTGGTGATAATAGTACGAAAATTCTAGGAAACATCATACCTAAAAAACATTCATTGGTGTCTACCTACATATTAGTTCATTTTTCATCCAAGTGTAAACTAATATTCATTCTTAAAAAATGAAATTTTAAAAGAAAAAGTAAATCATGAATCCAGAAGTAGAACATAAAAAATATGACATAAAAGTTTGATCTAACAATGTACATATAAAATTTAAATGTACTTTTCCTGATCATTATTCATTTAGCAGTATATAATAATGTCATCCACAAATAACACACCCAAAGAGTGAAGTTATGTCACGAACCAGCCTAAGTTAACCCTAAACCGATCACAAGGGCAAGCCCGTGACAAGTCCCGAGAGGCGCTCTCAATCCTCCCAGGATAGAGACAAGCACCATGGGCATAAATATAGTACACAAGGGAACAATTTCACCCATAAAAAATATTTAAACAAATAGTGGAAATAAATGAATAGCCCAAAATACATTTATATAAAAACTGAGCTGAACATTATTTGTACAAGAAACTGACAGTACAACTTTAATAACAACTCATCTAACCAAAACTAATAACCAAATAATTCCATATGACCCTTCAGGTCACTCACTAGCATAATTATCACTCATCTCCCAAGGATATTGAACTCAAACTAAAACCTTCACAAGGGATAAAAACAGAAGAAGACTATATGAGTGAGTATTAAAACTCAGTAAGTCATCCCGATATTCTATTCCCAATGAACATCCATTAACATACAATAAACATCAATTACAAGTTTCAAAAACAAGATATAAACTTTTGTTTTCCAAATAAGGCCCCATGCTATATAAAAAATTAGCCGACAAAAAATGTCTTGTTTTATAAACAAGAATGCTAGTAACAATTTTCAAAGAGGTGCAACTTCAAACTGAAAATAGTATTTAGGGGGCTGTTTTGAAGAATTTACACTTTTAAAAAACTCACACACACTTTTTGAATTTTCCATCCAAACACACTATATTCTGACGGTGTGTAAAAAATAGCCAATGAGCATAAGTCCCCGGAACACCCCAAGGCCCTAGTTTGATGTGAGCCCTAGGTACCACGTATCTCGGTGAAAGTAACCATAATAAATATCCACTCTCATGCACACAATCCACTATTAGGAATCATACCCATAAATTAGTGGTCCCCCAACAACATCATCATCATATTTTAGTCAGTTTTTTCATTGTTAAACATGCTACGTGAAATAAGGTTCAAACCCCATGGAATCACAAGCATACTAGTACATTTCTTCCCACCTAGTTACCTGGGATTCCCTTTAGTGCTCAATCAAGATACACATATTATCAAATACACTTTCCACATAAAAATTACATTACAAAAACATAAACACACAAAAAACATAAAAACATGCCACACATTTCTTTCACGAATCAATAAACCACTAAAAGGATTCGTAAAATAATTTCAAGGAGTATAACGGGGACTTGCACATAAAATCCCTTAGAAAAATGCTCTTTTAAGCCCAAAACCCCATCAATAACATAAAAACCCATATTATTCAGCCCCAAGTCCAATTAATAAATCATTTTCATGGACCATAAAATCACCCCAAAAGATAGAACATGAAATGCACATGGAAACCATTTTTACCAAAAAACGAATGCCAAACGGGCCTTTAAGCCTTTCTAAAAACTATCCTTTGAAAAAGGTATGAATTTTACTTTTATTAAAGATGTTTGTACACACTATTCACAGAAAAAAAACATTCATAAATCCCATAAAAATTTCATTTTAAATATTCAAAAGACAACCATTTTGATAAGGATGTGAAACATGCCATTTTCCAAAACTCGGGCCAAACATGTTGTAAACCCATACCCATTTGTTTGTAAAACCAAATAAAAATTGTAAAGTTATATGAGAACCCAATATAACATTTATAATTTTTTAAATTAATTTATAAATTTTAAAAAATAATTTTTAAATCAAACATAACTCATAAAATCCAACCGGGAAATTTACCGAACACGTGACATGCCCTTTTAACCAAAATAATTTATTTTATGCACTTGTCAAAGAATAAAAAACCAATTTCCTGCCATATTTTATAAAAGATATTTTAACATTTTAAAAATAATATAAAATAGGTTCTAGACCTCAAAAAATAGTTTTGAAAGATATTTGAACAATTAAAAAAACACTTGGTGTGCACTTTTATGACAAAACAACACTACCTTTCACAAAATATGGATTAAACAACCATTTTTCACACCAAGAAAATTTTACAAATTCTGAAAAATAATAATAAACATATATATCGGATGAAAACAATAATAAAATGATTAACCTTTAAAGATAAAGGCATGTGAAAGGGATATCCTACATCAAATCCTTTGCATAATGGAAACACACACCTAATATCACCATATGAGGGTTTTCAAACACTAAACCTGTGAAGACCGGACCAAAATGAACAAAAAACCCCTAAAAATCATAGGATAGAATAACCCAAGGTATATAAAGACTAGTGGTTATTATAAAACAATGAAATAGTGAAATGATCAAGAAGAGGGAGGAGAAAGGTGAAGGAATATTCCCTTTTCAACTAGAAAACTCTTCATATTCCATTAGATATGAACTATTAGAGAAAAGTTAAAGGATTTAATAATCATGGAGAGTATAATATGGTCTGTAAGAACCAGGGAAAAAAAGATTTTTGGGAAAAAAGAGTACGAATGAAATGAAATATGGATGATATAATTTACCTTCGTGATTATGGATGATTTGAGAGACATTTACAATTTCTCCCTAATCCGTGACTCATATGAGCTCTAAAGAGGTTCAATCGATAGTTGGTCTGAGGATAGAAGTATTTACTTCACGTGAGAGGTAAAATCATATAAATATATCAAAAATTGATTTAGATATAAAAGAAGAAAATGTTTTCAAAACTGGAAATGGGACCATGGGCTGGACCAATACCTAACTAAGTAACCCCAATTCACCATGAATATGAATTTATAAGCGGTAAAAAAGGATATGATAGTTTTAATATGTAAGGTTAGGAAAAGTAGGAAGTGTAATTAATCAAAAATAATAAAAATTAATCAGTTATAAAGTAAACAATATAAGTTTTTAAATCGTGAAATGGGCTCAAGGTTGCCCCAACTCATGACGTAACCACCCATTCTCCAAAAACACTTAAACAACCAGTGGATAAACCAAATTAGGGTGATTAGACATATATGGAAGTTCAAAACTCAAAATTAATCTCACCAGACACCAAATAAATGGGTAATTATTTTCAATGAACCGGATCAAAACCATGACATGAAAAGGAAAAAACCCGGGTTTGACAATTCACCCCACCATTATAGATTTCCTCCCCTGGAAATACATGAAACATTCTAGATGATTGATCAAAACATAAAGAATAATTATATATATATTCAAGACTACTAATCCAATGGAACACCCTAAAAATTTAAGGGATCTTAATCCTATTACATTAACTGAAACACCAACTCGCACCCACTTCTTGAGAATAAACCAAATGATCGAGTCACTACCTCCACAACCAAACCAAAAACCTAGTTGTTGGGCATTATACCAATGAACCCAACAATCATCCAAACCAAAGAGAACTAACGAAAACAAAATATTCCAGTTGATAATGGGATAGAATCCCCAAAATTAAGAAACAATTAATAATAGATAAATTCTTAGGGGGGAAATCAATGAGACCTGTGGCGGGTCTTCCCACCATTAGAACCCAACATTCAATGAACAAACAAGAATTATACATGATCTATAATCATACCACAATCACACAAGCCCATCATAAATATCCTGAAACAACCTACCTACTCAATTTGAGAGGAACACAACATGACCATTTAAGTCACCCACTCTCAAATAGAGCCAGCTAGAACTGGGATAACAATCTCTATAGGGATCCTAACCCCCAACAATTAGGGTGGGGAAGTAAGGGGTCCCAATTATTGGGCCATTAAAACCACAAAAGAAATAATGAAACTACCTCACTGAAATGTTATATCTGTGATCTTAGCAATACAACCCACAATACGCACCAGCTTCACTCCAAAACCTATGGATGGAGCTCTGATGGATGAAGCATCTCTTGCCTCGCAACCAGGCTTTGATAATCCCCATCTTTTACTCCATCCCTTAGTTCCACACAGTAACACATAACACTCTTATAAAGAAACAAAATATCAGGATACACCATGAAACTCTCTTACTCAACAACACATTTTTTCCCAAACAATAACATGGAGATACACAACAATATTTTCTCTCACTCCGAATGGGGAGTAGAATGAACAAGGCACAAAAAAAACTCCCACTAAAATCACCTAGAACAACTACTACCACAAAGAGAATCACCATAAAGGGATGAAACTTTAAATCGATCCCAAATATCTCTCTATTTCAAAAAATTGGATGATGTATCATTCTATGAGGAAGATTTAATATTTGAAACAAATCCTTAGGTTGATCAACTAGAAATCATTGAAATAGAGAACTATCCATGGAAACATCACAACATCCAACACATCTTGAGAAACCCTGTAAACATTACCCCAAAATTTAGCCTCCAACAATATCCCATATCAAGATGCAACAAGAGTATGACTTCTAGATCTTAAGGAATCATACTGAATAGACAACACTTCTAAGACATAGAACAAACCATCCACATAACTGTCAGTTCAAAACAAACACCACAAATTTTCAGCTAAAACACTTTTGAAAAAAATATACTAACTTGGTGGATTTTAACATTCACTAATTATGTTTCACCAAGTCTCACTCACATGAAATTTTACGTGCCACCCCGGGTACTCAAATACCATTCCATATAGGCCATCCTTCTAGATATTAATAAAACCATGCATGTGGGAACCCATGAAAACACCAATGGGTAAAGAAAAACAACATCATTCCAAAAATCATGTACCTTCAAAAAGAACTCCAACCACGAAGAAAAAAACCCTTTTCAAATTTCACAACACAAACCACACATCATTAAAAACCATTTTCTAAAAAACCTACCCCTTTTAATTTTTAACAACTTTTAAAACAACCAAGCTACTCCAAACAACATGTTCCCTTTTTCCAAAATTCAGAAAGGTATCTTTTCATAATCTGATGTTCATTGAGACTAATACCCTTTATAGAAAAATACCAACCGCTCAAAACCAATTTCGGAAACCAATTTATTAGATTCAAAAAAAATTCAACATCACAAAACACGCCATTTAAAAAATAAGATTCAGAATCACCTTAAAATGATTCAGACTTTCAAAACATTTTATCCCAAAAAATCAAAATGTTAGATTATGGACAAGACAATCTCGTTAAGTCATTTACACTTCCCCTTTTTTTCTTAAAAACAGAACCTTCAAAAACCATCCATATATTTAATTTTTGGAGACCCATTTTTCCACTTTTAAAAATCCAATCCTTCATTTAAAACCCATTTTTTCAATTCTCATACATGTTTTTCCAAAACAAAAATTCATAATTCATGAAATGTCCAAGAAACCCACAAAAGGGAACCAGTGTCGGTGGGTGACTTGACAATATGGTTGTCGGCCATATTTCAAGCTCAACACCAACATAGAGAGACTTATTTGGACCATGCCTTGGTTCCACATGGCTTTCCAGGACCTGCGAGCTCACATAGGCCATTAGTCAGTCTCCCATTTTCGCATCCCAATACAAAAAAAAAATCAACAAGACAAATGAAACTAATAAAACCAAACATCCCGTTGAAACACGAGGATTAGAACGACCACGAGTTCTCAAAGCTCTTCCCACACTTATGCCTCATGTCCAATAATAATACTCCATATAACCTGACATACCCCCAAATAACAAAGTCAATTTATAAATAAACATCCATAAAGAGCTGACCTCCTATGATACCATTTTTCACGAACAAGCCCAAGATGAGCAAGAACCGATCACAAGGGACAACCCACAACAAGTCCCGAGAGGCATTCCCGATTCTCCAGGGATAGAGACAAGCACCAAATATATCAATATAGTATAGAAGGGAAAATATTTTCCCATATAAAAACAACCAAGAAAACAGGGAAAAGAAATGGATAGCCCAAAATAAATTTATATAAAAACTGAACTGAACATTATTTGTACAAGAAACTGAAAGTACAATAAAACCAACAACTCATCTCACCAAAACTAATAACCAAATAAATCCATGTGACCCTTCTGGCCACTCACCATCATAATTATCACACGCCATCCAAGGTGATCGAACTCGTGCTGAAACCTGCACAGGGGCTAAAAACAGAAGAAGATTGTATGCATGAGTATTAAAACTCTATATGTTAGCACGATATTCTATTCCAAATGGAAATCATTTAAAATAAAAGAAACATCAATTTAAAGTTTTAAATAAAATATATGGAGGTTTGTTTTCCAAATAAGGTCCCATTCTATATAAAAAAAATTACCATAAAAAAACCTGAATGTTTAATAAACAAGAAAGCTTGTAACAATTTTCAATGAGGTGCAACTTCAAAAGGGAAAAAGTTTTCAAGAGTATTTATTTAAAGAATTTTCACTTTTAAATAAATTACACCCACTACTGAATTTACCGACCAAACACACCGTATGTTGATGATGAGTACAAAATAGAAAATGAGCACAAGTCACGGGAACACCCCTTGGCACAAGTTAGTTGTGAGACCCAGGTACCTCGTATCTCGGTGAAACTAACCATAATAAATATCTACTATCATGCACATGAACCACTAGTATAGAGCCTAACCATAACCTATTGTTCCCCCTAACATAATAATCATCATAGTTTAGTTATTTTTTTCATCGTCAAACTTCCTATGTGAAACCGGGGCCAAACCCCACAGAATCACTAGCATACTAGTACACGTCTGCCCGCCTAGTTACTTGGGATTCCCTTTAGTGATCAATAACGATACACATAGTATCTAATACACTTTCCATATAAAAATTCCATACCAAACCATAAACACACAAAAATCCTGAAGACATGCTTCACATTTCTTTCACGAATCTATAAACCACTAAAAGGGTTTTTAAAACAATTTCAAGGAGTATAACGAGGCATGGAACATAAAATCCATTCAAAAGTGATCTTTTAATTACACAAACCGATGAATTACATAACAAAGCAGATATTTCGACCCCCAAATCAATTAATAAATCTTTTTTAGGGATAATAAAATTTCCCCAAATGATTGAACATGAAATGCACATGGAAACCATTTTTAAAAGAAAAAAACAAATGCCAAATGGGACTTTAAGCCTTTCTCAAAACTATCCTTTGACAAAGGTATGAATTTCAATTTTATTAATAAGGTTTATACACACCATTTACAGAAAAAAAAATTCATAAATCCCTTAGAAATTTCAGGATACATATTCAAAACACAACCATTTTCATGTGAATGTGAATCTGGCCATTTTCCGAAAACTTGAGCCAAACATGTTGTAATCCAAAAACCATTTTATTGTAAAACCAAATCCAAATTGGGAAGACAAATAAGAACCCAAAATAACATTTATCATTCTTCAAATTAATTTACAAATCCAAACAAATAATTTTTAAATCAAACATAACAGAAAAAAGCCAACCAGCAAATTTACCGAACACATGACATGCCCTTTTAAACAAATTTTTTTTTAAGCACTTGAATAAAAGTAAAGAACCAATTTCATTTCATATTTTATATAATATACTGTAACATATTAAAAATACCATTAACTAGGTTCTAAACCTCACATAATTGTTTTGAATGATATTGGAACATTTAAACAAACACATGGTGTGCACTTATATGACCAAACAACACTACCTTCAACAAAACATAGATTAACAACCATTTTTCACACCAAAAAATCCAAATTCTGAACAATAATAATAAACATATATATCATATGAATAAAATAATAAAATTATTAACCTTAAAAGATAAAGTCATGTGCAAGTGATATCCTACCTCAAATCCTTGGCATAATGGAAACACACACCCAATATCACCTTCTGATGGTTTAAAAACCATAACATTTGAATACCAGATCAAAATAAAAAAAAAACCCATAAAAAATTATATTATAATAGAACCCTAGGTCTATCAAGACTAGTGGATATTATAAAAACAAGAAATAATGATATGAGGAAGAAGATGGAGGAGAAAGGAGAAGAAATCTTACCTTTTCAACTAGAAAACTCTTCGCCTTCCATTAGATCTACACCTTTAGATAAATGGGAATGGCCTGAAACATCTTGGAGAGTCTCCTAAGGTCATTATTAACCTAGTAATGATAATATTTGGGAAAAAGATCACAAATGCACTGATATTTAGATGATATAATTTACCTTCAAGATTATGGATGATTTGAGAGACATTAAAACATTTTCCCTAATCCACATCTCATATGAGCTCCAAAGAGGTACAATCGAAAATGGGGGTGCGGATAGGGGTATGGGTGTCTTGTGGGAGGTAGAATCACATAAATATATTAAAAGGTGATTTAGATATTAAAGAAACAATTTTTTAAAAAAAAACTGGAAATGAGACCATGGGCTGGCCCAATACCTAACTAAGTAACCCCAATTCACCATGATTATGAATTTCTAAGGGGTCAAAAGGTTATGTTAGATTTAATAGGTAAGGTTAGGACAATTGGGAAGTATAATGAGTCAAAAATGATAAAAAATGAATGATTTATAAAATAAACAAAATATGTTTTTAAATATGAAAATGGGCTCAAGGTTGGCCCAAATCATGAAGTAACCACCATTTCTCCAAAAACTATTAAACAACTAATGGAGAACCAAAATTGTGGTTATTATACATAAATTTTAGTTCAAAAATCAAAATTAAACTCACCCAAAACCCAATAAAAGGATCTTTATTTTCAATGAACCAAATCAAAACCATTACATGAAAAGAAAAAACCTAGGTTTGACAATTCTCCCCACCATTAAATCTTTCCGCCCCAGAAAGACATAGCACATTAATGATGATTGATCAATACATAAGGATTCATTATATATATATGGTCCAGCGTACTAATCCAATGAAACACCATAAACCATTAATGATACATAATCTTCTTACCTCAACCAAAACACTTACTCTCACCCACTTCTTAAGAATCAACCAAAAGATCGAGTCACTACCTCCACAACCAAACCATAAACCCAGTTGTTGGGAATTCTACCAATGAACCCAACAATCAGCCAAACCAAAGAGGGATCATTAAAATAAAAGATTATAGAGGATTATGGGATGGAATACCCACCATTAAGAAACAATTAGCATTAGATAAGTTCTTAGGGGGAAAATCAATGTGACCCATAGTGGGCATCTCCACCATTAGAACCCAACTTGCAATGAACAAACCAGAATTCAACATGATCTAGAATCAGGCCTCACTTACAAAAGCCCACAAAAACTCTCCTACAACAACCGACCAACTCAATTTGAGGGGAACACAACGTGAACATTTAATCTACCCACTCTTGAATGGAGGTGGAACGAACTGAGCCAACACTCTCTACACAGATCCAAACCCCAACCAATTAGGGAGGGGAGGGAAGGGGACCCAATTATTGGGCCATTAAAACCACAAATGAAACAAAGTAACTACCTCACAGAAATGGTATAGGTATGATCATAGCAATACTACCCACAATCCTAGGACTCCATAATACACACCAACTTCACTCTGAAACATATGGCTGGATCCAATATAGTTGAAGAAAATCTTGCCTCACAGCCCGGATTTGATAATACCCAACTTTTACTCCATCCCTTAGTTCCACATAGTACCACATAACACTCCCATCAAGAAACAACAGATCAAGAGAAACCATGAAACTCTCTTCCTCAACAACACATTTTTTCCCAATCAAGAACATAGAGATACACAATAATATTTTTTATCCCTCCAAATTGGGAGTAGAATGAACAAGGCACAAAAAACACCCACTAAACATCACCGAGCACAACTACTACAACCGAGAGAATCACCATAAAGGGAAGGCACTTTAAAGTGAGCCCAAATATCTCTCTATTTCAAAACATGGGATGATTTATCATTCTATGAGGTATAATTAACATTTGAAACAAATTCTTAGGTTGATAAACTGGGAATCATAGCAATGGAGAACCATCCATGAAAACATCACAACATCCAACACATCTTGAGAAACCCACTGAACATTACCCCAAAACCAAGCCACCAACAATATCCCATATCAATATGCAACAAGAGAATGACTTCTACATCACAAGGAAGAATATTGAATAGAAAACACTTCTAGGACATAGGATAATCCATCCACATAATAGTAAGTTTAAAACAAACACCACAAATTTTCAGCTAAAATACTTTTGTAAAAAATAAACTAACTTTGTGGATTTTCACATTCACCAATTATGTTTCATGAAGTCTCACTGACATGAACATTTAAATGGAACCATTGGAACTCAAATACCATTCCATATAGGCTATCATTCCTGATATCAATAAAACCACGCATGTGAGAACTCATGAAAACACCAAAGGCTAAAACAAAACAGCATCATTCCAAAAATCATGTACCTTCAAAAGGAACACCAACAACCAAGTCAATAACCCTTTTCATATTTTACAAAACAAACCACACTTCATCAAGAACCATTTGCTTAAAAATATACCCATTTTAATTTTTAACAAATTTTAAAACAACCAAGCTACTCCAAATAACCTATTCTCATTTTCTAAAATTCAGAAAGGTATCGTTTCATAGTCTGAGGGTCATTGAGACCAATACCCTTTCTAGAAAAACGCCAACTGCTCAAAACCAATTTCCAAAACCAATTCATCCGAGTCAAACACTTTTCAACATCCCAAAACACACCATTTAAAACAAAGATTAATAATCACCTTAAAATGATTCACACTTTCAAAACATTTTATTCCAATAAACCAAAAGGTTAGATTATGGGTAATCTAATCCCGTTAGGTCATTACCACTTCCTCTTTTTTCACCAAAAACACAACCTTCCAAAAACCTTATTATATTTAATTTTTGAAGACCCCTTTCTTCCACTTTTAGAAATACAATCCTTCCTTTAAAACCTATTTTTACGATTCTCATACAAGTATTTTCAAAACAAAAAATCATAATTCAAGAAAGGTCCAAGAAACCCACAAAAGGGAAATAGTTTCGGTGGTTGACTTGACTATATGGTTGTAAGCCATATGTCAAACAGAACACCAATATAGATAGAATTATTAGGACCATGTCCCGGCTCCACATGGATTGCCAAGAACTGCGACCTCACGTAGGCCATTAGTCAGACTCCCCTTGTCATATCCCAATTTCAAAAAATCAAAAATAACAAAGGAAACTAATAAAACCGGACATCCTGTGGAAACTCGAGGATCAAAATGAGTAAGAGTTCAAGAATCGCTTCCCGAACTTACCCCTAATGTCCCAATAATATTACTCCATCTACCCCGAAATAACCCACAAAAACAAGGGAGCTCTAAAAAGAAATGTCTACAAAGAGCTGACCTCCTCTAATACCATTTTGTCATGAACAAGCCTGAGTCGACCCTGAACTGGTCACAAGGGCCAGCCTGCAACAAGTCCTGAGAGGTGTTCCCGATCCTCCCCGGATAGAGACAAGCTCCATGGGAATAAATATAGAACACAAGGGAATTATTTCTTCCATATATAGACAATAAAACAAATAGTGAAAAGAAATAGACATCCCAAAATACATTTATATAAAAACTGAATTGAACATTATTTGTACAAGAAACTGAAAGTACAGCTAAACCAACAAATCATCAGACCAAAACAAATAACCAACTAACTCCATGTGACCCTTATGGTCACTCTCCAACATAATGATCACATGTCTCCCAAGGTGATCAATCTTAAGCTAAAACCTCCACAAGGGATAAAAACAGAAGAAGACTATAGGCATGAGTATTAAAACTCTGGAGGTTAGCCCGATATTCTATTCCCAATGTACATCATTTAAAATAAAACAAAAAACAATTTCAAGTTTTAAATACAATATATAAAGGTATGTATTCCAAATGAGGTCCCATTCTATATAAGAAATTACCAGACAAAACATGAATGTTTTATAAACAAGTATTCTAGTAACAAATTTCAATGAGGTGAAACTTCAAAATGCAAGTAGTTTTCTAGAGGATTGCTTTAAATAATTTACACTTTTAAATAAATCGCACCCAATAATAAATTTACCAAACAAACACATTGTATTCCTATAATTAGTACAAAAAATTGGCACATGTCACGGGAACACCACTAGCGACAAGTTAGTTATGAGCCCCAGGTACCTCGTATCTCAGTGAAAGTAACCATATTAAAAATCCACTCTCTTTCACATGAACCCCTAGTAGGGATCCTACCCCTAAACTAGTGGTCCCCCAACAAAATCATCATTATAGTTCAGTTATTGTGGTCATTTTCAAACTTACTACGTGAAACAGGGGCCCAACCCCACATAATCACTAGCAAACTAGTACACGTCTGCCCACCTAATTACTTATGATTCCCTTTATTTCTCAATCATGTTAACCATATTATCTAATACACTATACAAATGAAAATTAAATTAACAAACCATAAACACAAAAACATCCCAAAAACATGCTTCACATTTCTTTTACGAATCAATAAACCACTAAAAGGATTCGTAAAACAATTTCAGTGAGTATACGAGGCCTGGCACATAAAATCCATTCCAAAATGATCTTTTAAGGCCAAAAACCCATCAATAACAAAAAAACCCATATTTTTCAACCCCAAAACAATTTATAAATCATTTTCATGGACCATAAAATTCCCCCAAAATATAGAATAATAAATTCACATGGAAACCATTTTTACAAAAAAAATGAATGCCATAGGGGCATTTAATCCTTTCTCAAAACTATCCATTGACAATGGTAAGAATTTAGATTTTATTAAGGAGTTTTATACACACCATTTAAATCGTAAAAACACATTCATAAATACCATAAAAAATTTTGGACACATATTCACAACATAGCCATTTTCATTAGAATGCGAAACCGGCCATTTTCTGAAAACTCAGGCCAAAATTGTAGTAAACCAAAACCCATTTGTTTGTAAAAAGAAATCCAAATTGTAAAGAAATATGAGATCCCAAAATACAATTTATCATTCTTCCAATTCATTTATAAATTTAAACAAATAATTTTCAAATCAAACAAAACACAAAAAAGCCAACCGGGCAATTTACTGAACCAATGACCTTCCCTTTTAAACAAAACAATATATTTTAAGCACTTGACAAAGAATAACACACCAATTTAATTTAATATTTTATACAAGATATTGTAACATATTAATAATACCATAAACTAGGTTATAAACTTCAAAAAATAGTTTTGAATGATATTTGAACATTTAAACAACACTTGGTGTTCTCTTTTATGACCAAACAACACTATATTTCACAAAACATGGATTAAACAACCATTTTACACACCATGAAAATTATAAAAATGATGAAAAATAATAATAAACATATATATCAGATGAAAACCAAAAGAAAATGATTAATCTTAATAGATAATGGCACATGCAAGGGATATCCTACCTCAAATCCTTGGCGGAATGGAAATGCAAACCAAATATCACCATCTGAGGGTTTAAAAACCCTAAACCTATGACGACCAGACCCAATCGAATAAAAAACCCTTAAAAATAAAATTACATCCAAACCCTAGTTCTATAATGAATATTGAAGATGATAAAACCATGAAATAATGAAAACATGAAGAAGAGGGAGGAGAAAGGTGAAGCAATCTCACCTTTTCAACTAGAAAACTATTCGTCTTCCATTAGATATTCACCCTTAGAGAAACAGTAATGGATTGAAAAGTCGTGGAGAGTCTCCTAAGGTCTGTAAAAACTAGGGAATGATTATTTGTGGGAAAAATAGTACTAATGGAATAATTTATAGACGATATAATTTACCTTAGCGATTCTGGATGATCAGAGAGACATTGAAAAACATTTCCTATTCCGTGACTCATATTAGCTCCAAAGAGGTAAAATAGATAATGGGGGTGAGGATAAGGATTATGGATTCAATAGGGATTTTTAATCATAGAAATATATTAAAATTTTAATTAGATATAAATGAAACAAATAATTTTTTAAAAACTGAAAATGGGCCCATGGGCTGGCCCAATACCAAAATAAGTAACCCCAATTCACCATGCTTATGAATTTATAAGAGGTAGAAAAGGATATGATAGTTTTAATATGTTAGTGTAAGACAACTGGGAAGTGTAATGAGTCAAAAATGTCAAAAAAAATAATGAGTTATAAAAGAAACAAAATATGTCTTTAAATCTGGAAATGGGATCACGGTTGTCCCAAATCATGTAGTAACCACCCCTTCTCCAAAAACATTTAAAAAATTAATGGAGAACCAAAATTAGGGTTATTAGACATATATGGTAGTTCCATGATGTCTACTGCTGAATTCATAAATCAAAAATGAATTATGATATTTTCATTTCACCACAGACACACACAATGAATTCAACCCTGAAATTCATTCTACTCATGAGTGGTGATTCATCCTAACTGCAAAAAACAATTGGATATCAAATTTGATAGTGGTATGTCTAACCCTGATCCATGAATGATTATTATTAATTAATATTGTTAATTTATATCATTAATAATTCCATATTTATCATGATTTTATGGTGGTAAATCAGAACATTACCCATACCATATGAACATGGACATACACCAACACTATTATGTATAATTTTAAATTAAAAAATTTAAAAAGAAATATCATCTTTCCAAATACACTATTTTTAAATCACATGAACAGGAGTTTCACAATTCAATTACAAAAGATATTACCAACAAAAAATAATTATCATTTATCATTTTTAAGTCAACTAATATTTGAACTATAAATTGAGATATAATTCAATAACCTTAATTACATTTTCAAATAGGACCATAATCACTTCTGTAGATCAACCTCTTCCATTCATTACTCCATCTCGAAACAATACGATATCAACCTCACAAAACAGGAACCATAGATTAAATCATAAAAAAAATCTAGCGTCCCAATTTGATCAACTCAATGAAATCCAGGATAAGGAAGAATGATGAGATATTATCCTTATATTCCTCAAATAAACACTCAATGATCCATTTTCCAAGGAGTTCAAATTTTAGAATGATAAGAAATTTCCCCAGTTAATCATGGAATTCTAGAGGAAGGAAACAATAGATGAATTATAATTTACAATCATTGAATGATGTAATATTAATTATGCTTGAAATATTTAATATATAATTTTATATTTTAGATCATAAATTAGTCTATGGTCACATCACTGAAATACCCATCACCTCTATCATTTTTCCTAGAAAAAAATTTCTTATAGAGTATGCGACTATATTATAGTAATTTTTTATTCCATGAAATTTTTATGGAATCTGATCTAAACAGTTTATATCATAAATCCATAGTTTACAATTTGTATTACCCCTATATTTTTTTTAGTCGCCATACTCTAGTTATTCATCTCTAAACATCACCTATTACTTCTATTCGATAACCCAACATCTAAAAAGATGATACAAAAGTGTAAAGTGATGGAATAACTCTATCTGAGAGTTATACATGATTTAGTTTCTAGGAGAAAAACACAATATCTACTATACAACTTGTTCTAAATTTTATCCCATTCTTATAATAATTCCCAGGGTTTTAATAAAATTTATATAATTCTAATCCTAGATTAACATAAAATAATCTGTATAACCAACTTAATACCTTATATGTATATTTTATACTCATTAAATACCTAATATATCCTTAATTAAAGAGATTTTCAACTATAGATTTGTCTTCACTGGATAAAATTCTAGCCTCAAATCAAAATATCTCGTTGAGAATAACTAAGGGGATAAAAACCAGAACCCCTTGGTTCAGTGTAGAAAATAATAGACAAATCTAAAATCAACTTTTACTTCAAGTGAGATGATCTAATATAATAATAATAAAATTAATTTAGTATTTAATTTCATAATATTCTCAGAAAACTCAAGGAACCTTTTGGTTTAGTTTCTATATGGACCGGTTACATTGAAAAAATATTTATAAATATTTTTAATAGTTCTCCATAATCAGAACATACAAGAATCCATAAAAGGCATCTCTTAGGTTACATTTTCATTCATAACATGGGGAGAAAACAATAAAGGGATGATCTCATCCACTAAAAAATGGAAAAAATAATAGATAATAATAAATGATCATAATTTTGGATAATATTAGCATATTAGTATAATCATGATACATAAGAATGATATACCTATAAAATAATATGGTTTAAATAATTTATAATGTTGGTTACAACATAATACATGAAAAAAGTGTTTGGAAACCAAACTCAATAAACATGATCCATGGGATTATAACATAGTCATGAGAATAATCATATAATTTTGAAAAGATTCAAATATTTCACAAAAATTAGTATGTGGAAGATTTATATTCATGGGACATATAATAAATTCCATTTCTTAGAAAAAATAAAATGAACTCTTTAAAAAATATATAATGAAATTTAAAATTTTAACCACGGAATTAGAGGGAGATATAGGCTCCTAACCATCTACATCCATGATTATGAGTGACACTTGAAAATAATTCTGTTATCACATCATAAAAAACACAAGGAAACAAAATTTGGTTTGTAAAACATTTAATTGAAAATCATTACCTTTTTATAGTATAAGAAAATCATTGATATGAAATAATGATTGTATCCTATTCAAATGGAAGCATCTATATTCCAAATTTATAATTACACCAATAATAATATGAAAATAAAAAAGTATAAAATAAATGGATATCTAATAAAATCAAGTGAAACTCTTGGAAAATAACATTAAATCATCGTAATACATAATATGGTGTTTATATCATATAGATAAATTTTATATAGTTAATTAAATAATTTTCCACAAATAAAATTCTTTATAAAATCTAGGTAAAATCAATTCAAAATGATAAAGGAAATATAGAGTTATCGTTGAGGAAAAAATGTAATAAAACTAAGATTTATATATAGAGAACAATTCGGTAAGACAAATAGAGAGATTGGTCATTGCTAAAAAAGGGTAAAATATTAAATGGACCATTTTGAGATAGATTATAGAAGGGAAAATTTTAATAATATCCTTGATCAAGTATAATATATTTCAAATGATAATGACTTAGTTAGAAAACATTTATTGGATGTTTTAGAAAACACACTTTAGATTCAATAAATATTCAAAATTATTTGAATTAATTATAAAATAAATATTTTATAATGGTAGGAGAAAAATAATTTATTTTATAAAAAATAAAAACAATAACATTTATATAAAAATAAAAATGTGATGAAATGATATTTTAACACTGAAATTATAGAAGAGATTCTTTGTTCTGGAAAAAATAGCTCATATCGGAAAATGTAAAATGAGTATCTTTCAAATATATTAAAATAAAGTCATTATATTTGAAAATTAATCTTTAAAATTCATTGAATTAAATTTACACATATCCGGAAAATGTGTATATAGAGAAAAATAAGAGTCAAGATGAGTAAACATTTTATTATATTAAAAATAACTTTATTGAAAACCACATCCCATAAAAAGTATATAAATTTCAATTTAAAATAAACCCATGTGCAACAAAAACTAAGTAAGGATAAGTAGTGGGGAAAAAATATTTTTATATGTAAAATAAAAACTATATAAAATATCTATATGAGTTATCACATTTTAGAGATCATGATTCAAAATTTAGTTTGAGAAATGAAACCAAACGAAATAACTAACATTCATATCAATACCCTTTTTTGAATAAGAGCTCAAAATTTACCATAAAATACAAGGAATTAAATCTATTTTATGACATGTTTTGAAAATTACAGAGTAAATACACCATTTACATGTAATGTTGTGCCTAATTTGAAATATGTCTCCAAAAATGAATGGAGACAATAAAAACATTTCTTGTAAGATAACCAATGAGGAAAGACTAAAATAATATTCAATCTATATATAATAATTATAGAACATAAAAAATATGTTGAATGTAAATTAAAAATAATTCTTAACATAGAATAAATAAAATATTGAACTATATAGTTTAATATGAATGTTTGTAACTTAATGATTAAAAATTTAGTTTTCACCAACCATTATAGATTTTATAATTCTCCATCAAAACAACATGAGAGAGAAGAAATGGAATATAACATTATATATAATCAAATATAAGATAATAATTATAAAATACAATTAAGTGATGTTAGTTTCATCATTCCAAAGATAACATGGTGTATACAAAAAAAATATGTCTCAATAGGTGAATTATTGAGATAAGAATCCCTTACCATATTACTAAATCATTATGTTCATGAACATAACTTCTTAAAAAATAAAATTAGGTTTATTTTATACCTTATTAGTAACCTTATTAATTTATATTTCATTTAATATATAACACTTATAATCATATTTTATTTATTTAGAGTATTTTTTTGCCTTTTTTAAAAGAAAATTGAATCGGAGTTATCTTTTTTCATTAATATTAAAGATAAAATATGATAAGTAAAATAAAAAACATAAATATTATATAACCATAAATAAATTATTTTTTTAAATATCTTATAATAGTATTTTTATTTCATATCCAATACTCTTCCATGATATAGTTTCATAGCATCGTTATAGTATGTGGTTAAACTAAACCCATACAATAATACAATATATCTTGATGAGTGAGAGTGATTAAGGTAGTTTATCACAGAAAAATAATATAAAACTAATTGTATAATACTTATTTTACTCTATTGTTGAATCTTATTTATAGAGGTTTTTATAAAATTTTAAAATCAATATAAAAAACCATACATCGATGAGGATTTATTCGGCACAATACACGATTATTGTTTAACTTTTTGACTAAGTGTAGGGAATGGAAAAAATAATGTTATTTAAATTAAAAAAAATAACAGTTATGAATATTAAGTATACTATGGTAATTATACTATTTTACTTATTGTATGTTTATAAGAGAAATATAAATAATAAAAACTAAGTATCATGTAATACCTACTTTCGTACATTTAATATTCTCTGGAATATTTTCATCTAAATGAAGGTATTTTTCTACCAAATAGTGACTTTAGTCTAATAAAATTAGATAGGTTTTTACTCTGCGAAAATGATAGATTTATCAGAAATATTACTTTGTAGTGTGTGCATAATAAATTAGTGGAAGTGTTCCCTTTTATAAGTGATGAAAACATAACTTTTGTTAATACCGTTTACTTATAAAGGATATAATTAAAATATTAAGGGTTTTAAGAGTCCAAACATTAAGAAAATATATTTTTGTCTTTTATAGTCTTAGAAACATAAAAAAAATATTTCTAGTCATGTTTTAAATTTATTTGATTTTATTTACCCATTAATTTTAACTTTCTCCTTTTTATGTTATTACTGGGGTACCTAATATTGACTAATGTATACTATTTGATAAGAAAAAATTAAATAACCTCTATGAAGAATTTTGTATTTTTTGAATGTAAATATAAAATCCAATTTCTCTAAATCAATTTATAAATTAAAAAAAATTGTTTAAATTAATCCATTTATTATATAGAAAAACAAATATGTCAAAAAATGTTATTTTCACCAATATTTATAATTAATGTAATTTTGTACTTGTTAAAAATTAAATGAGTTATAATATATTTTAACATGGGATGAAAAATTATAATACTTTCATTTTTTTAGTTTAAAATTATTTATTGGGTTTGAATAAAATTAAACAATATTAATGAAACATTTATTGAAATATAAGCATTCCACCATTATCATATTCTATAACATTAATATTAGTAGTCTAATATTCATGATCATTGTGAAATTCAATTTATTATATATTTTGGTCGTATTGATCTAAAATATTAAATAAAATTTTATATTGAATTCCTAAAAGTGATGAAATCTATTTTAATTCAGTCACATAAAATAGTTTTTTACGTGAAATGTTTCTTAAGATTCCAAAATGTATAACATGGGCCATATAAATTTATAATAATATTATAAAATAAATTATATTACTTATTAAATATAATTTTTTTATTAAATAATATTTTCACAAACATTTGAGTCATTTTTTTACGATAGTTTCATTAAAATTTCATTTTATTTAAGAATATTAGTATTCTCACTATTTATATAATAATAAATTATTTTAGATGAATCACTTAAATTAATATAAATAAACATTAAAATGATTTTTAATAAATGAAGATATTTTTTCAAAATTATAAGTCATGAATTTTTGTGTTTATATTTTAAATAAAAATAGAATTTATAATGACGAACTATATTTTTTGAAAACTCCATTTTTGAATTTTTAGTATTTTTAATAATTTTTTGATGAATTTATAATTAATTAATATCATTTAATTTACTATAAATTTAATTTGTCTTGTAATTTTCATATTTATTATATTTTTTGGGTGTTGTGTGTAGAACAATCTATATACATAACATTTTTTTAAAGGATAAATTATATAGAAAAATCATTTGTAATTATAGAGGGGGAGGTCATATCTCCATGACCTTATCGTTGACTAATTTGATATGATAATATAAATAAAAATGGGATTAAAAAACCTTTAGGAATGTGATGATTTACATATATAGATCCAATAATTATACAAATAAAATTAAAATCTTCATCATCTGAAAATATGATATTAATAGACTTGGGTGGGAAAAGAGATCACACCATCATTATATATGTTGTAAAATATTAGGATAGATAATCCATTTTCCTAAATAATTTATGAGTATGGTAGGATTCTTAAATAATTTAGAAAGAATAGTGTCAGGTATTTATATCTATGTACCAATATAGTCATTAAATGAGACACATTATGTAATAGCCCATGTTTTTTAAAAAGAGATGCTATATTTGATACCGTACATGATATGCCACATTGAACATAAGTGAACAACTAAATGTTATTATTTAATAGATATTTTAAAGTGGCGGGAAAAATATTATTAACTGAATTATGAATATATGAGTTACAAAAATATATAATAAATTATTTTGAGAACAATTAATTATAAATTAAAATAAGACCCCTTTAAACTAAAAGGAGATGTTTTTTGAAAAAACTAATTAAATGAAAATATGTGAGTTTATCAAATAATAAAATAAATATTTATGGATTTTATTAATGAAATATATATGTAATATATTCAATTTAATGTTTAAATTTAATCTTTTATGTTTTCTAGAGATGATATAATAACAATTTCTATTTTTTGATAAAATATATATTTTTCAAAAAATACAATTTTTTCTCCTTTTTATAGAGATCCCATATTAAATATAGTTATGAAACTTTTATAAGTGCTATTTTAATAAATAAACACCTTTTTTCAATTGGGACATAAAATTTTACTTTGGATAAATTCTTTTTAAATTTTTCGAATAATATTAATTTTTAAATGAAAATGAAAAATACTACATTTTAATTAAAAACTGATATTTAGTATAATTAATTAATATTGATATATTTTCATTTTATTTTGTTTTAGATTATAATTAGAACATTTTTTATCATTTAATTCAATATATTTCATTGTAATTACATTCAAATTGAAGTTAAATATAAAATCATTTCAATCATTTGAATGTTTAACTTTAAAAACTGACCTTTTGGTTTTGTCTAAAAAATTAATTTGAAATCTAATTTAACATATTATATGAATTTAATTAGTAAAATGGATTATATATTTGAAATCCGAGTTTTGAAATTATTTTTTACACTCAATTTCTTTATTATTTAATAAAAAAAGTTACAATGTTAAAAAAATTATTTACCATTGTATAGGTAAAATTTTGACAAGGGATAAAGTTAAAACGTAAAATATTATCATACCTAAGATTGGAAACATTTAATGTTTTTTGGAGGTGGGTATAATCCCTAACAATAATAAAAAATCATTAATTTAATGTTTAATCTGTTGAAATTAATTCCAAATCAATGTTGTTATCATTTTTATAAAAAATAATAAATAAATTAATCACTTTAACCCACCTCACCTCAAGTATAAATACAACCCCTCACCTCCCCATTTCCACCGAAAAATCATTGTAGATACTAAAATATCTTACCAAACCTATCCTAATCACTCTCACTATGTCTGTGTGCTTCTGGTCTCACCAAAATACCAAATCCAATGTCTTCAAGGGTCTTTCCTAAAGGGGATATTCAAGAGGAAATTTTATCAAAGTAACTCTTAATTTTTCCTCCTTTCCTACTTTCTCCTCTCCTCCTTCATCCAAAAATGCGTGATAACTCCAAATTCATGTATATTTTTTTTTCTAATGGAATATCTCATATCCATTTCATTTCTCATATCCTCTTATTCAATGAAAATAAATTGTTGTCCAAGTTATGCTTGTTAATCACTTTTGTGAATAATTTTTTTTTTATTTTTCCATTACTGCATAATTGGCGGTATTAAAATTAAATTTTTAGGAAAATATTTTTTCAATATTTATATTATAATTTATTTAATATTCTGTAAATTTTTTATCAAACATACATTCATGCTCTCAATATTCTGGTTATATGATACCTTTATTTAGGGACGTTTAGAATGCCACCTCTTCAAAATGATGTGATCAGTTCACAAATCGCATTGAATGTTTTAAGTATTTTTTTAGTAAAAATATATTATATTAATGAAATAATAATTATAATGTACTTATAATATATCTATTTTTAAATACTTATATACATTTCATTTAATTTCTTTGTTATAATACGATAGAAATAATGGACATAGCGTTCCTGCGAACATATGGTCTACAGTATCAATGAATGGTGTTTCTAGTTTTTCATAAAATATAAATATAAATAAATATATAATGAATATAAAATATATTTATAATGTGTTTTATATTATAGAGATAATGTACTTTTGATGACATAGACAATTGCCATTAAACCATGTTCGTTTTTGACTGAAGTATTGAATATCGACAAAACATCCGAAATTAATATAAATAATTATTTAATTGTTATAAAATGGTAATTAATGACATAAAATTATTAATAAACATAAAACTTTTCTAAATAAATTATTAATAAACCTAATTTTATTATTTAGGATGAACATAGAACATATGAGATGAGTCGAAATCGAGGTAATAGAATTTCTTAACCCAATATCCTTTCATTGGGTTAAACCTCATCGTTGTGATTATATCACTAAAATACTATGTGTGAAAGGATTTTTTAATATATTATCATTTATTTCAACATGTTTTTGGTTGATTTATAGTGAAAACGTATAATTGATCTATTATATTAATAAAATGTTCTTTGTAAGGGACTCTTTAACTAAAATATAATTTTAAATGTTTTAAATATTTATTCTGATAAGTATTTGTCATTAATGTCCATGTATTAAAAATGGTTTTAAGGATTTATTTATATAGACATGAATTTTTAAAAAAGGCAACTCTTTTAAAAAGTTTCAATGTGGTATCAGACACTTTTATTGAGAAATGGTCTTTTTAAATTTCTTAATTTCCTTTTAAATATAGATTGACTATTTCAATAACATGTATTATTTTATTTAACATATAATTAATGAACCTAATTTATATATATTATATCTCTTTAATGATTAAATTTATATTGTTCATGTTTAAACTTTTATTTTTAAATAATTCATTTTTTTATGAGTGTAAGAAGTAGTAAAAATGAAATGCACTTTCAAAGTGGAAATGTTATTTTTCAATTATGCATGATTTAAGTGTTATGGTTAGATTATGGTTATTTGTCATTGTATTTGTATTCAGGTGGTTCCATGATAAACTAATGGTGGGTGATCCCATTATAGCTCTCCAATTAATTGGGTGATTAGAAGGACTTAAACTATACTGTTTCCCCCAAGAGATTTTGGGAATATACTATGATGGGTATTCTAAATGTAACCAAGATGGTTGATCCCTATGTATATGTTAAAGGTACAATGTATGTTTGATATTGATTCAGCAATTTATCTTTATAATTTATAATTTATAATACATTTTTTAGGAATAGTATGATTTCAAGTGGTACATTAAAGAGTTTATAATTTATTTTTGAGAAGTGTGGTTTTGGGATAATGTTGTCATTAGTATAAAATAATCATGAAATATCATTTTCATTACTTATATTATACCCCTTACTATGATTTTTTTGATCATCTTATATTTCTGAAATTTTTTCCACATGGTTTAATGATGTCTAGAGAAAGAAGGAAGTGAGGAATATTTTTCTCAAAAAATAGAATTCATGATATATTTTATAGATTTTTATTTTGTGAAAAAATGGATAGTGATAAGAAGTGTCTACTTTGTAATATTTGTGTTGTTATGTACTAGTTATGAAAAATTATCTAAAAATATAAACCGGAAAATTTCATCAATGTGAATTCATTGATTTAGATTGATAAGAAGTGTATACTTTGTAATATTTTCTGTTAAGCTTGGGGCCATATAGTTGGTATTAATGGACGGTTTAGATTGATTTAGATGTTTGGGTGCTATTTAAGAATAGGATGAAAGTCATATATAATCATAATATTTAACATATTAGAAGGATTCGTAGTTATTTTAAATAAACTGAATGAGTTTTAGATAACATTAATAAGTATATTTTATTGTTTGTGTTATCCATAATATAGTATATGATTATTTTATCAATATACTCACAATGTACTTTATGGTTTTAGTAAATGCATAGATCCCACATGAACTCAAGTTGCACTTGGTGTGAAGGAAAATTTGGTGGTTCTCTGAATAAGAAACCAAATGGAATGTGAGTTGTAATGAGAACTCATGTGGTTATTCTAAATAAACTATTAAGAGTCATGATTAACCACTTGAACGTTGGTGAGTTTTATAACGTATCGTATATGAGATATATCATTACATGTGGATGTTTTGGTAACAAATACCATATGATATAATATATTCAACGTCATATGTGTCAAGAATGTGGAAAGAAACACTTAAGAAAATGGCTCAAAATGGGCGAGAAGATGATATAGGTGTTTAAATGAAGTTCATAAAGTGATAATCTACAAAGTAAAAAAGGAATCATTCAGTTTAATAGATAAAAGTAAAAGAAGTACGTCCTGAGTATAATTGAATGTTTTAAATGTGGGGAGTATGGTTATTATGAAAATTAATGTACTATAAATAAGTTTCAAAAATGTGATCACCAAGAGGAAACAAAAAATGTCATATGAAAGGTATGTATTATTTCCTCACTCATGTTATGAAATTATGTAATCATAGTAGACGATTCACTTTTTTGTTTGAAGGAAAGAAGTAATATGGAATAATATGGAATAGAATAGTTGAAGGATCATATAGAATTTTGAATGATTAAGATGTCTACATTATAGTAATTCAACAGTTATGATAGATTTATTAATGATGAAATGTTTAAAATTATTAATTCCCTTTTGATGAAGGTATTACATTGGAATAGTCTTTATCTAATAAGTGTAACCATGAATGTTTTTATGTGAAAGGGTTATACGGGTAAGAATTATCTTTTTTTTTGTTTCGACATAATTATAAAGGTAAAAATAAACATTGGGGTTCATATGATCCTTGATTGTTAGGTAATTATTGGAAATAATATTTTGTGATGAAATGTGAAATTCATGAGATAACATTTGAGTTTAAAATTTTTTGTGGTTACTTTTTAGGATTTTATCTCTTTTTGGTAATGTTAAGTTTTTTTATTATTTTAGGAATTGGATAACCTGTTGCAAGGGTCAAAATATGTCACATCAGAAAATGCTATATGAATCGAGCCCACAATCGAAGTGAAATAATGCTTTATCACCTAACACTAGCCTACATGAAGTCCCTAGTTAGTATGATTTATTCTTTTTAGTTAAATGATTTTATTTATTAAGAATAATTTGATTTGGGAGACATATATTTGATCGAAAAGATAACCCTGTGATTGGAAAATGATTTAGTGAATAAGTGAATAATGTTATTCTAGAATATGTTCACGATTTTTGGAACCCTATATGATCAAGGTAAATAGAATAATATGAAATTTTATTTTAGGGATAATGGTTTAATAATATTTTGGTAGAATATATGATGGAATTATGGTGATATGGGATAATTATGGAAACTATTAGTGTATCTTGAAAATTAATAGGTAAATTACATTTTTTGTGATATATAAAGTGTAATAGATTATATTTGGAGATAAATGATAACATTTATATCAGTGGAATCTGTTATTAAATCCTTATGATTTTTGGTTTCAATATTAGTTTCGAATATTGTAATGAATTTTATGGATAATAGTTTATTGAATGGTTTATATCGAACATGGATATTATTGTTGGATTTTGGAGAATAAAATTAGTTTCCATCATATAATGGTTTGTTGTTTTTTTAATTCACATATAATAAACTAGCAATTTTGGTTTTGAATAATATTTAAACATAGGAGAAATATATAGATCATATTTTTTGGATTATGTGATTCTATAGAAGATGATTCTAGTTCTTCTTCTGTAACAAATTCATCTTGAATACTTATTATTTGGGGGAAAATACTTGTTTGGTAGAAATTTATTAAGGTATCAAACACAAAATTTAAAGTAAGTATATTTCCTTATGATTTTAGTCTAAGTAGTAAGGGAATTCAGCAACTCTATAAAATCGATCTTAAAAAAATAATGTTTTCTGTTAACTTTTCATACTATGAAATCATATATTGTTCAACCCAACACAAAATAATTGTTTTGTGATTGTTAAATTTCTCATGAAAATGCTATATATCACTCTCCATGATAACTAAATTGTTATTTTTTCTTCTATTCCAGGTTTTCCAATATGGAACTATAGTATTTGTTATCTTAGTTGATCTTCATACATCTCTTTCTGTCTTTTTTATGTGGATGTTTTATGGATCCTTGTTCAAATGTGGAATTTTAGTAAATACATATTGAAAAGTAAAACCATATTTACCGACCCCAAATCCAAATTGTGAGGTGGAAATTTCTAGGGGGGAATGTAACATCATGAGTTTTTAAAAAAGAGACACTATGTTCAATAGCGTACATTATACGCCACATCTAACTTAAGAGAAAAATTAAATATTATTATTTGACATAGCTATTAAAATTTTTGGAATAAATAGTGTATACCTAATTTTGAAAATATGGTTTACAAAGGTATATAATTAATTATTTTGTGAACAATTAATTATAAATCAAACTAAACCCCCTTTTATATAAAAGGACATGCTTTTTCAAAAAACTATTTTAAATAAAATAATTGAGTTTATAAAATAAAGAAGTCCCTATGGATGGTATTTTTTAATGAAATATATATTTTATATATTAAATGTAAAATTTAATATTCAGATTATATGTTTTCTAGACATAATATAAGAACAAATTAAATTTTTCTAAATATATGTAGTATTTTTCAAAAAATACAGTTTTGTCCCTTTGGATGGTGAACCCATTTTAAATATTATTTTTGACACTATTATAAGTTATATATGAAAAAATATAACTATTTTTTGGAATCATGAAATAATGTTTTCCTTTGGATAAATTTTGGGTATTTTTCTGATAATATTCCTTTTATTAATGAATAGTGAAAAATACATCATTTTAATTCAAAAAATATTTTTTGTATAATTTATTTATATAGTTATATTTTACCTTTCTTTACGTAATTAATATCTATACTATTTTTTTATCTTTTTATTCGATATAGGTTATTATTATCAATTTCAAATGGAAATTAGATAAAAAGTCATTTCAAACTTTTGAACATTTCACTACCAAAAACCACTTTTTAGTTTTCTCTGCAGAATTAATTTTAAATATAATTTTCCAAATTTTTTTAATTTAATTATTTAAAATTTATTCCACATTTGGAATGATAATTTCAATATTGGTTTGTATTTTCAATTTCATATTTAGTTCTAAAAAAAGTCAACGTGGTAAAAGACTTATTTACCATTGTATAGGTAACATAATGAGAAGGGGTAAAGTTAAAAGTTAAACTATTGAAATACCCAAAAATTGAAACATTTAATATTTTTTAGGTGTGTATAATCCCACAAATGATTAAAAAAATTAATTTAATGTCTAATTCGTTGAAATTAGTTCCACCTCAATGTGGTTAGCTTTTAATATAAAACAATCAACAAATTAATCACTTGAACGTACCTCTCCTCAACTATAAATACCACCCATGACCTCCCCATTTCGAACCAAAAATCCTTGTAGCTCCTACAATATCTTACAAAACCATTCCCCCTCACTCAACCCTTTTCCAAGTGTTTCAGGAATCGCCAAAAGAACAAATCCATGCTCCTTAGGGTACTTTCTAGGAGAGGATATTACAGAGGTAATTTTCTCAAAGTACCTCTCATAATCTCCTTTATTTTTATAATTTATCCACAACTAAATAATCCATAAATTCCTGAAAAATATATAAAAATTAATATACAATAGTTTTATATATCTAATGGAATATTTTATATCCATTTCATTTCTCACCTCCTCTTATTTATTGAAATGAAATTGTTTTCCAAGTTATATAGGTTAGTCACCTCTGTTAATAATGTTATTGAACTTATTCTATTACTGCCTTCATGGAGAGTATTGAAAATATTTATGTGGAAAAATATTTTTTTAATATGAATATTATAATGTATTCATTATTTTTTTAGTGTTATATTAAACATTCCTTCATGATTTTGGTGTTGTGGTTATATGATAACTTCGTTTGAGGGTGTCTGGACTACCCCCTCCACAAAATGTTGTGATTCGTTCACACATCACATAGAATTTATTAAATATATTTTTAGTAAGAAATATGATATATATGATATATTAATAATAATATAATGATATTATATATATATGTAAAAATATTTACACACATTTTATTTAATTTCATCCTTACAATATGATAAGAAAAATGAAAATAACGTTCACCTCCACATACAACCTACCGTCTCCATGCAAGGTGATTTTAGTTTGTATTAAAAGATTAATATAAATAACAAGATAATTACTATATAAGATATTATTATAAATATTTTCCTATATATGGCAGAATTATGACCACCTGGACTATTGGAATCACACCAAGTTCATTTTCGACTCATGTACCGAATATTGACAAAATATCCTACATAAACTTAAATAATTTTGTAATTGTAATAACTTGGTAATTAATTATATTTAAAGAATAATAACTGTGAAATTTTTATTATGAAATTATAAATTAACATATGTATTCTATTAATGAATAATAAGAATGTATGAGATGATTCAGACTTGAGGTAACGGAATTTCATAACCCAATATCCATTATTTGGGTTAAACATATACTTCATGATTATTTAATTGAAATCATATGTGTAAAAATAGTTTTTAATGTATTCTCTTATATGTATACTTTTTTATGTGGATATATAGTGAAAACATATAATTTATCGATTTTATTAATAAAATGATCTTTGTAAGAGACTCTTTAACTAAAACATTGTTTTAAATGTAATAATGTTTTATTATACTAAATATTTATCATTAATGTACATGTTTTCACATTATGTTTACGGATTTATTTATATAAACATGATTTTCATTAATATATTAAATCCATTCAACAGTGTCAAAGTGGTATGAGACAATTTGAATCATAAATCTTCTTTTTAAATGTTTTAATTGTATTTTAAAAATCGATGGATTATTTCAATAATTTGGAATGTTTTATTTAATATATATGTTATAAAACTAATTTATCTCTTTTATATCACTTTAATGTTTTGATGTTTAGTTTTTAGGTTTTAAATTTTATTTTAAAATAATGTTTTTTCATTTATGAAGACATAGATTTGTAAAAATTAAGTGGGATTTCAAAGTGGAAAAGTTATTTTCCCTTTTTGATTGTTTATGTGTTATGATTATATTATGGTTTATGGAAATTGTTTTTTATAATGGTTGTTCTATGATAATATGAAGGTGGTTGAGCCTATGATATTTCTCAAACTCATTGGTTAATGAGATGAAGTTAATTGATAAGGTTTCTCCAAAGGGATTTTTCAAATATACTATGATGTGTATTTTAAATGTAACCATAATGGTTACTCTATATGTATATATGAATGATATAACTTAAGTATGATATAGATGCCTCAAGTTACCTTAATGATTTATGTTTCATAATATGTATTTCAAGAATCTTATGATCTCATGATTTATATTAAAAATTTTATGTTTTATGGGTGAGAAATGTGATTTTTTGAAAATGTATTCATGAGTTTAAAATATTCATAAACTAACATTTTCATTCAATATTTTGTATCCCTTACTGATATTTTTATTCTCATTCCAATTTTTTTTAAACAATTCCCATAGGTCATTAGAATGGTTAAGATAAATGAATAATTCATGAATATTTTTATTAAAAAAAGAAATCAAGTCTTATTTTAATGAGATTTATTTTTTGAAAAAATGGTTAGTGAGAAGAAGTGTCTACTTTGTAATATTTTAGGTGTTATATAATAGTTATGGAATAATTGTGTAAAAATATAAACATGAAAATATCCTCAATGATAATTCTTTCCATAATTCATTATTATTTAATGTTTATTGGTAGTTCCTTATAAACTACCGTGCAAAAAATGCCAAAATTGCTAGTTCCATGTTGAAATTGATGCTCCACATGTCATAAATGGAAGCAATTATTGTCCTCTCTAAAAATAAATCCAAATTTGTAAAACACAATTATCAATTTAATACAAAAAATTGAACCTCATTTCTCCATAAAAACATATATTGGATTGAATCAAAATATATGTCTTCTCTGAAAGAATAACTTCTTTTTATTAGTATATTCCACTTGGAATCTGTGGTAAGAATAAAATAAGTATTGTTGTTATGTGATTCTACCATTATTGTTTTGAAATATTCCTGAATCCCTTCATTTCAGGGTGAAATTACTTATCATGGTTAAATTATACCTCACACAACACATACATGCTATTATCATCACTTCTATCCTAAACCATCACTTCCATTTCATTCTTCCACTACCATACTACAAGGTCACACTATACCATCACAAGGGAGTAGAAACATATACTCATTCAATATATTAGAATAATAAGGGATTTATATTAAAATGTTTTCAACACAATATTATATATAATGATAATAACAATAAGTGTTGTTTTGGAAATGCCTAAATATCATAGTTAACAATAGGGATTCACCGTAGTGATGTTATAGGGAAATGATGAATAAATTATAGAAATATTCAAAAATATATCATATGATAAAGATTATAATATATGAAATGTTTCATTGTTTGTATATCATTTGTTGATGTTTCATGGATATATAATATTAAATTTCTAATGGATTCTTAATCACTCATCCTCTGTTGAATGATTCTTCAAGAAATTTATGTCTCCAAAGTATAACACTATAGGTTAATAGGTTTATGGTAAAAATTGAAAATAAAATTGAGGGAACGTGTAGTCACAAATTATAATAAAAACATGGGTTGGTCTTATCACTAAACAACATAAATAGTTGTAGTGAATTTTCTAAAAGTTAAACAAAAACTATTCCACAATGGGAACTACAAAAGAGAAAAGGATATTAGTTAATACAAGATCCAACACCCATTATGCATTCAAATATAGTATTAACTACCAAGAAAACATGGCCAATATGCATAAATGAACATTTATTACCCTAGTTTCAACACAAAATAACTATAAACAACACAATAATTAAACCATTGATAATCATGACATGATTCTCATGATTAAATGAATATCCCTTAATAATAGTCATAGGGTAATTCCATCCACACCACCCAACACCTCACGTATATGATAAAATATGGGGAAAAATATCATACATCCTATTTGACTCTTACGAATGGGAATATGATTATTTTAAAAATAACCTAAAGTACCTAGACATAAGAGAAGAGTCACACTAAAATGTATAATAACACACTCCAAATAAGAACCCTAACTAAATGTTTATAAAGTTTTAAATAAAAAAATTAGAATTCATTATAACTTGCACATTTATTTTAATTGGGTGAAATTGTATTTTCTCTCATACTCTAGATTGGTGGGAAAACAATTAATTGAATTAATTGTTTTCTAAAGGATTTGACCTATTGAATTATTCTATAGACCATTTAAATCCTCACATGGGTTTCTTTAATATTGATATATGTCTTTTCCTATTTACCATGGGGGATATTTATATACAAAGCAATCATAATATCATAAATGAACATGTTTTAGTTATTTATTTAGTTTTTTTTATAAATGGTTATTTAATTAGAAAACATTATTCCAGTCCCTAGATACTATAATGATAATGTGAAATATGGTATACATGTTTTATTATATAAATTCTATGTATACCACTATGAATTAATTCCACGAGTTAGAGAAATTTTGAAATTCTACATGAGTATCATTTATCATATTATAAGTGTCATATTATTACTGAATATTTTATTAGTGAGGAAAAAATCGGTTTGGTGTATGATGGATGGGATGAACTTATACCAACCTAAATTCCATACACCGCTAAACTATTTCCCATAAGATGGTATAATATATTTCACTAAATCTTATATACCCTTTAACCTATCCATGAGTTGGGTTTATTCCTTAAGACTAGTATGTATATATATCTCTAGATAGGTTGATATAAATGATTTATGTATATATATCAATTACAATGATATGGGATAGACTTGACGTACGAAATTAAAGGTATGAAACTTCTTGGTCTACATAGTTACATTAATTATCTTTCATGTATATCCTTAGGATAAATATAATGTTTATTTTTTCCTACTTTTTGTTAATCATATCTATATTTTTTTAATGAATTTTAATTTGGGATAGGTATGTAGGGGTTGTTTGGGGATATCCTTATTTATATACATACTCATACCATACACACCGTGATTCATGTGGAACCTTTCTTCCATTAAAAGGTATGGAAAATCATAGAAGAATAGAATTTAGACATGATCAGTGACTAAAGTTGATGTAGAGTATTTTCAGAGTATAATGGATGTGAATAAAAATTATAATTGACATACCCTAGGAATCATCTATGGGTGATAATTATATTAGTGTCCTTTTTTCCACTGTGGACAATGTTTTTTAGGATATATATGTGTATATTTGGGGATTTTAATTTTTTTTACCCATTTGACAGATTTAATTTTTGGTTGTGACCTTTATTTATTAAAAATCTTATGTATATGGTGCTCCCATCAATTAAAATCATTGGGACACATATATAATATCCTCCACTAGTGGGTTTCTATTATGGTTACTTATGTTTTAAATACTAATTAGAAAAGAATTTTTTCCAAATAACCTCATATAATGATTTTATATACTAAAAGTGAAAAAAAATATCCTACAATACCATTAATGTAACGACCCAAAGTTTTCTTAATGGAAACCCTACTTGATCTAATTAAATGTCTCTTTATGTAAAATGTTTAAATAAAATTTCAACTTATGTGGTTTTATGTTAATAATTTTGAACATTGCTAATATAGCCGTTGAACATTGATCACATGATTAGTAGAAATATATGGATTTAAAAAATCCAATTTACTCAGACAAAAGAAGCGATGACCTCATCCAGTAGAATTTCTCCATACGAAGCCCATTTTTTTGGAGCTCGGAAAAGAGGTGGCATCCATGGGTTTCACTCTTGACCAAGCCCATGTTGAGCTTCATCATGTCAAGCTTGAACGGGACTGTCTATGGGAAAAGTGGATGTTGATAGAGATTACCATCCGAGTGATGTTATCTGAGCCACCCCAAGAGTCTGTCACCATCGCACACCTTACCATTAGGTCTTATGTGGATTTTTTAAGGGGTTATGTAACAAATCGCTAGTACTATGTTCATGTATATAATATTTTTTATATAATAATGAATATACCATCTTGTCATTATTGACACTTTGTAAATAGTTTTTTTAGAAGAATAAATAGTATTTTTTTATTAATATTCAGATATGAAATATATTTTGATGAATTAATGGATTTTTTAATTAAATAATATTTTAATAAATTATTAATATTATTATTAAATTAATTTTTATTAAATATAAATGATCTTATAATTTTATGAATGCAATTGTAATTTTTATTAAGGTTTGAAATCCATTTTTTCAAAACCCGTTAATTTTCGATAAATATCAGTTTTTATTTTAAAAGTAAAAAATAAAATACTTAGAAAATTATTTAGTTAAAATAATTTTTATTTCTAGAATCAGGACATCGAAATTATCCAACAGTGAATTTTTCATAATTTTCTGAGACAGTCAAATTTTTGGGAAAGAATTAAATACCGTTTAAATATATAATGTGTTTGATGACATCATGATGACCCAATAGTTATGTAATAAAATCAAATAAGCCTTATTTTTAGCCAATATAGGTTTTACCATTAAAATAATGTAATTTTGGGTTTCTTTTACTTATTTTAAAAAGCATTAATGGACCCCTCAAGACTTATTAAACATCTTGTATTATTAAATTATTTTCCATGGAAATGTGACTCACCTCCACATAAGCAACCTCATTATTTTAAGAATTTATGACTTTGTCCTTATAAAATATTGTTTTCGTATTCCATTTTCGAAAAACCATGGGCCAAAACCATGAGCGGATTTTTTTTGGATTAGTTTAATGTAAGGGGTCCCAAACCTAAATAATAAATAATTCACTCACCTTTCCTATATAAACCCACCCATGCTCCCACTTCCTCCTTACTCAAAGCCTTTTGAGTTCATCCAAACTCTACCCTACTCTCTCTATAACCCTCCCAAGGTTCCCCAATCTCCCAATAAGCATCTCTGAAGCCTCTTTCAATCCTTTGGAAGCACACTTCCATGTAAGGGTTTTTCTTCCTTTCACTTTTTTTGTCCAATTTCCTTAATATTGTTATGACATTTTAATTTCAATTATAAATGTTGCGGTATGGTTTTTCTACTCCCCCATACTGCCCTATTATTTTTTTAATTATGGGAGATCCCTTTCTCTCTCATTAAATTCCTCCCATGTACACCCGTTATTATGCCGAAATTCCGAAAGGAACTTCTCTCTCTCTTAATTTACATTCAGGCAATACATTTGTATCATGAATCGAAATTACATTAAAATTGTTTGTTCATGTATCTATATGACCCCATTACTTTCAATTTCATGTAAATATGATGAGACACCACTTTCTCTCTCATCCACCATTTTTATGAATTATTATGTCACGCCGTTACGCTGTCGAAATTGAACCGATTTTCTTAGCCAATGCCTTTGTGTAGTGAATACCATGCCCATTTCTCCGTCAAGGGTATTCACCTTTATGCACATTTACTTATTGATTATAAAGTTTCATATATGAATTCCACATTCCTTTATTGTGTAATAAATTATTATGTTTAATGAATCCATGTTTTATGATCCATGTGTCACACTTATGCATGAAATGAAATGTTTAAGAAGGGTGCACCCTTATAGCGCTCCAATGCATTTGGTAAAGTATAGTATCATGATACGTCATGTGCAATGAGTGTTGACTCATACTAATTCAATTGAAACGAGTGTTTACTCTTGCTTCATGTTCAATGAGGATTTACTCATGCTTCATGTGCAATGGGCCTTGCCTCATGCTAATTCCATGTTAAGTGTTGTTGCAACATTTCAATGTTATGATTATCATGCTCTATCATGCCTTTATGTACTTGTTTCTCTTATGCTCTATTGATATGCCTATTGTCTAACATGTATTTTACTCCTCATGTATTCCATGTTTATTCCCTTTTTGGGCTTTATACCTCACCCTTTTCTTATGCATGTCCTTAGGTTATCCCATGCAATGCTAAGTACGAGGGAATGTAGTGGTCATGTAAAGGAAGTTTTCAATAAAGATGTTGTATTTCATGTTTTAAGATGTTATGTAATGATCCTAAGCCCCAAAGTCATTATACCTCTTGATCTTCAATTTTGTATCAAGTGAATAGTTTATGTAGTAAATCATTTTTAAGTTTGTAATAAAAGCAGGGTTGTCATAGTTGGTATCAAAGGATAGTTTTAGTTATATTTTGGATTAGGATTAGAAAACCCTAGTAAAGCCTTAGATACAGGACTAAGTACAATAAAAACGTCCCTATGTTTTGGTGAGTATTGAGTAAGTGGGTTATAAAGTAAATACATCCTTGTCTGGATACGAGTAGGTAGAGGCGGCTCTGGCACAGATGTATCCTAGGGGTAAAACACGAAAACACTGCTTCCTGCTAGACTCGAACGGGAACTGGTGTACGAAAATGGGCCTTGATGCACTCTTGGTTATGAAACTCCCAGGGGATATCATTGGTAAATTCACAATCTTAGTATGAACCCTTATTAAGGGAATAAAAAAACCCTAAGAATATATGTTAGAAAGTAAATCACGAAAATCCTAGATTGAATCCTATAAATTCATAAGTTAAGGAAATAAAATTTAATTTATAAGCCATCAACTTTTTTCTTTGGATTGCCCCTTATGTGTTACCCCTAACTTTCCTTTCATTCCAGCCAATGGCCGGTAATAGGAGGACTCGAGCTAACAATTGATGTGAAGATCAGTGTGATGACTGTACTAATGTGATTCCCAATCCAATGGGAGCAGTAATCGCGAAGTTTGTCACACATCACTCTCAGCTAACTCAAGCTTTGAAAAGAAACATGGGTCAAGAGTAATGTTCAACCCCTCCAAGAAAGAATAAGTCTCTATTGAGAGCTTCATGAGAAAAATGCCTCCTACTTTTAGGGGATCATACGATTCCATGATCGCTGAAAAATGGATCAACTCTATTGAAAAGATCTTCTTCATCCTTCAATGTTCTAAACAAAAGAAGGTTCTCCTAGTGGATTATCGTATGGAGGGTTAAGCTGATCAATGGTGGACGTTGATCAAAAATATTAAGCCTGAGGAGGAGATCAAGGTGTTGGAATGGAAGTATTTCAAGAAGGTTTTTTCAATAAATATTTTTCGTGCACCCTCCGGCTTAAGATAGAAAGGGACTTCCTTTCCCTCAAGAAAAAAGATGAAGAATCTGTTGGAGCGTATGAGGAAAACATCACAAGGATTGCACGATATGCTTCTGGCTTTGTCGTTACCCCTAAATGCAAAGCTAACCACTTCTTTGGTGGAATGAAGCCTAGCCTATAGAAATAATTAGCGATCCGTGACTTCGACAGCTATGAGGAAATTGTCTGATATGCCTTCAAGGTTGAAATAGAGATCGGGGAATCACAGGGGTGTCATGGGGATAAGAAGCGTAAGGTGGAATTTAATGATGGCGGTCCGATGGATAAATACAACGGTGCTAAGAAGATCCAGCACCCCACTTTACAAAAGTGAGGAAAGAAGATCCCTGGAAATTGCCTCAAGGGGATGAGGAAATGCTTTATAAAACGACCCGAAATTTTAAATAAATCTTGTTTCCTAATTTTATGTGTTATTTTATTTTATTTTTATACTCAAAAAAAATGTTTCATTTGATAACATGAGTATAATTAAAATGAGACTGTTGGGTTTTGACTGTTATTTGACCATTGGTCAATATGACCACTGGAAACTAAACGTTTTGACTATTGTCTCTAAATACAAGAAATCTTGGTTAATTAATATAGAAAGAAGATTCGATGGCCTCACCCAGTAGTCTTGGACCGATCGAAGCCCACCTAACAGAACTTGGGAAGGACGTAGCACCACTGGGCTTTGCTCTAGACCAAACCCTAGCTGAAATTCTTCGTGTGAAGCTAGAACGGGATCGCCTTCACGAGAAGTTCAAACTGATAGAAATTACTACTCATGTGATGTTGGTTGAGCCTCCCTCAGATTCTCTCACCTTAGCACACCTTACACTTTGGTCCTATGGTGGTGTGATAAGGGGCTATGTAAGGAGACTGTAACTTCCTTGTGTAATCCTTTGTTTTAAATAAAAACGGGGATTTCTTCTTATGATGAAGTTTATGAATTTTCAAATGTCCGGATAAATATAGTATGCATATTTTTGATGAATTTTAGAGAAAGGATATTTTAAAAATGTTTATGTAAACCTTAAATAAATAAAAATGTGTAATGATTTTCAAAAAATGGTCTTCTACAAATATGTATAGTACGGAATTTAGAGTCTAATAAGATCGACTTAATTTTTGATGAATAGTTAATAATGAATAGTGATTTTATGCTTAGGATTAGTAATGTGACCAAATGGATTAGTAATCTCACTTAAAGAAAGTATTAATATAATCTAGGCACCTTGATTAAGTTATGTGATTCAATAAAATGGTTAAAAAACAGTTTCATAAATTATTATTCAAGTATTAGTTTTTTCGAGTGAATAGTGTTTTTTAATTAAAAATTAAATTAAAAATATTTAGAAAATTTTTCATATAAAATGGATTTCATTTTTGAACTCAGAGCATCGATATTATGTTAAGGTAATTTTTGGGGATTTTTCTAAAAAAATGAATTTTCGGTGAATAGTGTATTTATTTAAAAAAATAAATTAAAAATATTTATAAAATTATTTTTATAAAATGGAGTTCATTTTTGAAATCAGAGCATTGATATTTGGTTAAGGTGAAATTTTGGGATTTTTCTGAGAAAGTTAAATTTTCAGTGAATAGTAAAAATACAGTTTTAGGGTTTCAGTTTATTTAATGACATCATAACTGTGTCATGATGATGTCATGAGATATTTTAAAGGATGTTCGACTAAAGAGTATGAATTATTTTGTGGGGGTCCCCATGTGGCCTAACTCTATGGGAAGTACCATGGGAGGGCCCATGCTTTTGAGAAAACCACTTTTGAGGTGTCCCTTGGCCATTAATGCCTTGTCCCCTCACTTTCCCTATAAATACCAAGCCCTCCTCTCATCGTTTCGACTCCAAAACCATCCTCAACGAAGTTCTGGTCTCCTTACCTCCCAAGTAGTCCTCCCAAGGTGCCCCCAAGCCCTCCAAATCCCAAACATTCAGTTTTAAGAGTTACGTTTTAAGGTAAGGGATCTGATCTCTCTCTTTCTTTTCAAGAAATCCCTTTTATGTAATTTCTTTTATGCTCCATTTTCTTATGTTAAAGGGTTTTATTTTATACTCCTCTTACTACCCTTTTCATGTTCACCTAGTTAGAGATCCCCTATTACTCTCACTATTTCGTTTTATTAAGTTTTAAGTGGTGTCGTTAGGCTGCCGAAATTTTTGTAACAGATTCTTTCTCCCTTCTCATTTTTCAAGATCTATTTTCATGTAAAGTTTTTCATGTTCCGTTTTGTTATGTTGGGTTATTATATCTAAATTAATCATACTGATCTTTTATGATCATATGATTAGAGACCTCATTTGATCTCTTCAATTCAGTATTTTGATGTTTTAAGTTGCGCCGTTAGGCTGCCAAATTTTTATGTGGTTCTTCACCCTTTTCGTTTTGAAGTTCTACTTTCATATAAATTATTTCAAGATACTTTTTGTTATGTTGGGGTATGATCTATATATCTATCATACTGAAATTTTATGACCATATGATGAGAGACCCCATTTTATCTCTTCAATTCAGTATTTTGACGTTTTAAGTGGCGTCATTAGGCTGCCGAATTTTTAAGTGGTTCTTCACCCCTCTCGTTTTGAAGTTCTACTTTCATGTCAATTCTTTCAAGTTCTTTTTTGTTATGTTGGGGTATGATATCTATATCTATCATACTGATATTTTATGACCATATGATGAGAGACCCCATTTGATCTCTTCAATTCAGTATATTGAAGATTAAGTGGCATCGTTAGGCTACTAAATTTTTAAGTGGTCCTTGCACCTTTCTCCCTTTTCAAAGTTCTAATTCCATGTCAAGTCTTGATAGTTCCTTTTTATTATGATGTGGTATGATATCTATATCTATCATACAGATCTTTTATGTTCATATGATGAGATACCCTATTTGATCTCATCAATTCATTTTTGGTTGAAGTTTATGTAACACTGTTAGGCTGCCGAATTTTTATAAGAGAAAACTTATTTTTTGTCTTCCTTTCAAGTTCTTCGTTTCATATGGTATATCATTAAAATTTCTTTACCATGATCTTAAATACTTTATATTCTGTCCCTCTACAGTTTTATGGTTCATTTATGAATGTTTGACCCATGTCCCCTCCCTTTTCAATGTTTTCTAAAACCCTGAAACGTAGCTGTTATGCTGCAGAATTTTTGTCTCAAAATGCCTCTATCTCTTTTCTCAAAATTATTTTATGTTATTAAGTGAATTGTCAAAGCTGTTATTTCTATAGGGGTATTCACATATATATGAAAATTTTCTATTTTAAATTCTGGGATTTACATACATGAAACCCGCATTCCCTTTCTGTGGGTTTAAAGTGACATAAAGATCATGTCTTTAAAGCAGCTTTTAAAACGTTATAATTATGAAATGAAACCCATTTATTTTATGCTATATGGGTTATTTATGAAATGTTTTATGATGATATATTTGGCTCACATGATAATAAAGGAAACTTTAAGGGTGCGCCCTGATAGCGCTCCAATGCATTGGGTAATGATGTAACCGCTAGAGATTACAATTTTCACGATACCTTGGTGAATAACCATGGTAATTTTCAAATGACACCTTGGGGATGGACCTTGGTGATATGTTAATGATTTTCTATGTTAAATTATGTAGCCACATCTTCAAGTTATGAAAAATATTATTTTTATTATGATATGCCACATGATTTCGTTCTTATGCCTTAAAGTTCTTTTCATGACATTGTTCATGTATCTCAAGTTCACATGTTAAATGTTTCCCCTTGTTTCCCTTTCTGGGCATTCTGCTGACCCTTTCTTTTGATGTATATCCCCAGGTTATGAGATGCAGTAATGAACCTAGGATGAACATAAGGAGAAATCTTTCAAGTGTTTAAGAAGAATGTTTTTTTGTTTCATGTATTATGTTCCTGGTTTCCAAGACACTAAACCTTAAAGATCATCGGTTTTGTAAAATGTAATGAAAGTTTATGTGATAAAAAGGTGGGATGATATAGTTGGTATCACAGGATGGTTTAGTTATTTGTGGAAATTAGGATAAGAAAACATTAGGAAGAACCCTATACAAAATTTTAAATATAGGAAGGTGAGTATTGAGTAAGGGGTTACCAGGCAAATACATCCCTGTCTGGATACGAGCAGGTAGAGGTGGCTCCGGCAAAAATGTACATAGGGGTAAAACCCAAAAACACCGCTTTGAGCTAGACTCGAACAGGAACTGGTACACGACAACGGGCCTTGCTGCACTCTTGGTTACGACACTCCCGGGGGATATTCTTTGGTAAATTCATAAGCTTAGTTTGAACCATTTTTATAGGAACAAAGATAAAATAAAATAATGATTCACATAAGAATATACAATAATGGATAACCTAGATTGGAACATAGGGGATCACAAGTTAGGATATACTTTTATTCTACAAGTTTATCCTTTTATGCTTAAATTTTCCTTTTCATGATTATTGGTGAAGTATTTAAGCCCCTAATTATAATTTATCTTCTTAGTTAATGGTGGTAAATGGAAGAACATGTCCCAAAAAAATGTGATAGAAAATGCGATGATTGTCGTATTTATATGACAGAGATGATTAGGGGATTAAAAGATGATTATTATATTGGAAGACGTTCACTATTTTGGGGAACCTATATGATCGAGGTAAATAGATTACTACGGTATTTTCATTGAGGAGTAAGGTTGAATTATATTTTGAAGAATCGATGAATTTAAGGCAGAATTATAGTAATTTAGGTTACTTATGTAAATGATTAACCTATCTTGGGGTAAATATGTTTAGGTTAGTTACTTTTGTTATAAGATGTTAGGAGTGGTTGATGTTGTTTGGAGATGAATGATAAAGTTTACCTTGGAAGACTATGTCATCAAATCCTTCTTGTATTTGGGTTTCAATCTTAGTTTGGATTATTTTGAGGATTTTTAAGGACAGTTATTTACGGAATGGTCTATGATGAACTATGGGTAGTACCATGGAACTTTAAAGATTTAAAAGTAGTTTCCATTCCTATAGGATTTTTTTATTTTTGAAGAGTTGTTTTACCTTACACTTTCTGTTTTTGGGAAAATGTTTAAAGATAGATGAAATAGATGGTTAATATTTTGTGGATTATGTGATTCTCTAGAAGATTATTCTTGTGTTTTGATGAGACCAAGTGTTTTTGAATGCTCATCGTTTGGAGAAAAGATTATTTTGGGTAGAAACTTATTAAAGGATGAAACTCTACATGACGTTAGGTATATTTTCTTATGTTTTTGTTCTATGTAGTAAATGAATTCTTCAAAATTATGAAATGAAACGTAAAACAAAAATGTTGTTGGTTTACGTTTCCTCATAGGCAATCAAAGACTGTTTACACACATCATAAGTTTGGGATTTTCTTATGGTTAACTTTCTCTTAATCATGTTCTCTATCACTCTCCCTCAGAACTTGACCCTTTGTTTTCTCCACCATGTCCATGTTTTCCTACACGGAATCCTAGTGTGGGTTAACTCGGGTGACCTTTATACTTCCCTTTATTTATTTTAAAGTAATAGTTTTACTAACTCCTTTTCTGATGTGGGACTTTCAATGAAATTTCAAAACCCAATTTTAAAAATTACGAGGACGCAATTTCTTAAGGGGGAAGATTGTAACGACCCGAAATTTTAAATAAATCTTGTTTCCTAATTTTATGTGTTATTTTATTTAATTTTTATACTCATCAAAAATGTTTCATTTGATAACATGAGTGTAATTAAAATGATACTGTTGGGTTTTGACTGTTATTTGACCATTGGTCAATATGACCACTGGAAACTAAACGTTTTGAGTATTGTCTCTAAATACAAGCAATCTTGGATAATTAATATAGAAAGAAGATTTGATGGCCTCACCCAGTAGTCTTGGACTGATCGAAACCCACCTAATAGAACTTGGGAAGGAGGTAGGACCACTGGGCTTTGCTCTAGAACAAACCCAAGCTGAACTTCATCGTGTGAAGCTAGAACGTGATCGCCTTCGCGAGAAGTTCAAACTGATAGAAATTACTTCTCGTGCGATGTTGGATGAGCCTCCCTCGGATTCTCTCACCTTAGCACACCTTACACTTAGGTCCTATGCTGGTGTGATAAGGGGCTATGTAAGGAGACCGAAACTGCCTTGTGTAATCCTTTGTTTTAAATAAAAACTGGGATTTCTTCTTATGATGAAGTTTATGAATTTTCAAATGTCCGGATAAATATAGTATGCATATTTTTGATGAATTTTATAGAAAGGATATTTTAAAAATGTTTATCTAAACCTTAAATAAATAAAAATGTGTAATGATTTTCAAAAAATGGTCTTCTACAAATATGTTCAGTACGGTATTTAGAGTCTAATAAGATCAACATAATGAATAGTGATTTTATGATTAGGATTAGTAATGTGACCAAATGGATTAGTAATCTCACTTAAAGAACGTATTAATATAATCTAGGCACCTTGATTAAGTAATGTGATTCAATAAAATGGTTAAAAAACGGTTTCATAAATTATTATTCAAGTATTAGTTTTTTCGGTTGAATAGTGTTTCTTAATTAAAAATTAAATTAAAAATATTTAGAAAATTATTTTTATAAAATGGATTTCATTTTGGAACTCAGAGCATCGATATTATGTTAAGTTAATTTTTGGGGATTTTTCTAAAAAATGAATTTTCGGTGAATAATGTATTTATTTAGAAAAATATTTAGAAATTTTTTTTTATAAAATGGAGTTCTTTTTTGAAATCAGAGCATTGATATTTGGTTAAGGTGAAATTTTGGGATTTTTCTGAGAAAGATGAATTTTTAGTGAATAGTAAAAATACAGTTTTAGGGTTTCGGTATGTTTAATGACATCATAACTGTGTCATGATGATGTCATGAGATATTTTAAAGGCTGTTCAACTAAAGAGGATGAAGTATTGTGTGGGGGTCCCCATGTGGCTTAACTCTATGGGAAGTACCATGGGAGGTCCCATGCTTTTGAGAAAACCACTTTTGAGGTGTCCATTGGCCATTAATGCCTTGTCCCCTCACTTTCCCTATAAATACCAAGCCCTCCTCTCATCTTTTAGACTCCAAAACCATCCTCAACGAAGTTCTGGTCTCCTTACCTCCAAAGGAGTCATCCCAAGGTTCCCCCAAGCCTTCAAGGTCCCAACCTTTGAGTTTTAAGAGTTACATTTTAAGGTAAGGGATCTGATCTCTCTCTTTCTTTTCAAGATAGCTCTTTTATGTAATTTCTTTTATGCTCCATGTTATTATGTTAAAGGGTTTTTTTTATACTCCTCTTACTTCCCTTTTCATTTTCACATAATGAGAGATCCCCTCTTACTCTCATTATTTCTTTTTATGAATTTTTAAGTGGCGCCGTTAGGCTGCCGAAATTTTTGTAACAGATTCTTTCTCCCTTCTCATTTTTTAAGATCTATTTTCATGTAAAGTATTTCAGGTTCATTTTTGTTATGTTGGGGTATTATCTCTAAATTTATCTTAATTATATATTATGATCATATGATTAGAGACCTCATTTTATCTCTTCAATTCAGTATTTTGAAGTTTTAAGTGGCGCTGTTAGGCTGCCGAATTTTTAAATGGTTCTTCACCCTTCTCGTTTTGAAGTTATACATTCATATAAATTCTATCAAGTTAATTTTTGTTATGATGGGGTATGATATATATATCTATCATACTGATATTTTATGACCATGTGATGAGATAACCCATTTGATCTCTTTAATTCAGTATTTTGATGTTTTAAGTGGCGCCGTTAGGCTGCCGAATTTTTAAGTGGTTCTTCACCCTTCTCGTTTTGAAGTTCTACTTTCATGTCAATTATTTCAATTTAATTTTTTTTATGTTGGGGAATGATATATATATCTATCATACTGATCTTTTATGAACATATGATGAGAGGTCCCATTTTATCTCTTCAATTCAGTATATTGATGTTTAAGTGGCGTCGTTAGGCTGCTAAATATTTAAGTGGTCCTTGCACCTTTCTCCCTTTTCAAAGTTCTAATTCCATGTCAAGTCTTGAAAGTTACTTTTTATTATGTTGGGGTATGATATCTATATCTATCATATTGATATTTTTTGTTCATATGACGAGAGACCCTGTTTGATCTCATCAATTCATTTTTGGTTGAAGTTTATGTAACGCTGTTAGGCTGCCGAATTTTTATAAGAGAAATCTTATTTTTTTTCTTCCTTTCAGGTTCTTCGTTTCATATGGTATATCATTAAAATTTCATTACCATGCTCTTAAGTACTTTATATTCTGTCCCTCTACTATTTTATGGGTAATTTATGAATGTTTGGCCTATGTCCCCTCTCTTTTCAATGTTTTCTAAAACCCTGAAACGTAGCCGTTATGCTGTAGAATTTTCGTCTCAAAATGCCTCTCTCTATTTTCTCAAAATTATTTTATGTTATTAAGTTAATACTCAAAGATCTTATTTCTATAGGGGTATTCACATATATATCGAAATTTTCTATTTTAAATTCTGGGATTTACATACATGAAACCCGCTTTCCCTTTCCGTGGGTTTAAAGTGACATAAAGATCTTGTCTTTAAAGCAGTTTTTAAAACATTATGATTATGAAATGAAACCCATTTATTTTATGATATATGAGTTATTTATGAAAAGTTTGATGATGATATATTTTGATCACATGATAATAAAGGAAAATTTAAGGGTGCGCCCTGATAGCGCTCCAATTCATTGGGTAATGATGTAACCACTAGAGATTACAATTTTCACGATAAAATGGTGAATAACCTTGGTAATTTTCAAATGACACCCTGGGGATGGACCTTGGTGATATGTTCATGATTTTCTATGTTAAAGGATGTAGCCACATCTTCAAGTTATGAAAAATGTTATTTTTATTAGGATATGCCACATGGTTTCTTTCGCATGCCTTAAAGTTATTTTGATGACATTGTTGATGTATCTCAAGTTCACATGTTAAATGTTTCCCCTTGTTTCCCTTACTGGGCCTTCTGCTCACCCTTTCTTTTGATGTATGTCCCCAGGTTATGAGATGCAGTAATGAACCTAGGTTGAACATAAGGAGAAGCCTTTCAAGTGTTTGAAAATAATGTTTTTTTGTTTCATGTATTAAGTTCCTGGTTTCCAAGACACTAAACCTTAGAGATCCTCGGTTTTGTAAAATGTAATGAATGTTGATGTGATAAAATGGTGGGATTCTATACTTTAGGTGTGGAATAGAAGGGAACCTAGCTGTTAACTGTCGACAAGAAAGACCTGCAGCTATGATAGAGGAGAGAAATGCTCTGTTCGAACCTCAATGCGTTGTTCATTGTTATAACTGCAAAGAAGCGGGGTATTTTCAAAATCCTTTCCCCAATCCAAGGGTTTTCGAAGGCAACCAACAACCTCTAAGGCAGAAAGGTAGAGCTTTTTCCATCACTTCTTCCGAAGTGAACCCCGACAACGAAGTGGTGACAGGTACGCTAGTTATTATTTGAAGAATAGCGAACATACTTTTTGATTCAGGTTCTACACATTCTTTTACATCTCGAATGTTTAGTATAACAATCTCAGCACCACTACAAATCATGGAAGTGAAGATGTCGGTGAGTATGGACAATGGGGAAATCATTGCATCCCATGAATATAAGTCCTCCCCTTTTATAATCTATGTATTGAATTTCCCGGCGAACCATGTCATACTCCCTCAGGTGTAATTTGATGAAATTTTTGGCATGGATTGGATTTACTTATATAGAGCCAACATAAATTGTTGGGAAAGGGAAATCACACTCTATATGGAGAATCAACCCCCGATTATTTACATGTGTAAGGAGGAAGATGAGTCTCCTTTATCTCCATCATCTCAAACATGGATATTAATACCCTATGAGCATACGTATCTGGCTTAGATTATTGAGTCCATGGAAGAAATCATCCTTGAAGAAATGCCTATTGTGAGGGAATTCACTGAAGTGTTTCCCGAGAAACTGTCTGGTCTTCCTCCTAGAAGATATATTGAATTCTCAATTTAACATATACTAGGGGTTCTACAAATATCCAAGACTCTATATAGAATGCATGTCGTGGAGCTTGAAGATATGAAGAATCAACTACATGAGAATCTGGATAAAGGGTTTATATGCCCAAGTGCTTCACAATGGGGTGCACCAGTCCTCTACATCAAGAAGTAGGATGGGTCAATGCGGCTTCGCATCGATTATCATGAAATTAAGAAAATAACAATAAAAAACAAGTATCCTCTGCCATGGATCGATGACTTCTTTGATCATCTATATGGAGCACAATAATTCTCCAAGGTAGATTTGTGTTCGGGATATTATCAAGTAAGGGTGAAGAAGGAATATGTCCCCAAGACTACTTTTGGTTCAATATACAGGAACTATGAATTCATAGTAATGCCTTTCGGTCTCACTAATGCCCCAGCAGTCTTCATGGACTTGATTAATAGAGTCTTTAGAGATTACATTGACAAATTTGTGGTAGTCTTTATAGATGATATTATAATATAATCTAAAACCATGTAGGATCATGAGGAGAATTTAAGAACTATACTAGAGACTTTGTGCAAGGATAAAGTCTATGAAAAGTACTAGAAGTGTGAGTTATGGTTGAAGGAGGTCTCATTCTTGGGTTATATCTTCAAAAGCAATGGGATATCTATGGATCCTTCCAAAACAGATGCAATTGAGGGATGGCTAAGGCCATCATCGGTAACAGATATTCATAGATTCTTTGGGTTAGCTGGATATTATCGATGATTTGTGAGAAATTTCTCACTACTATCCAACTCTCTTACCAAGCTAACTCGAAAGGGAGTAAAGATTTCTTGGAGTGATGATTAATATGTGGGGTTATGATAAGGTGTATAATGGTTTTTTTAAAGAAAATATTTTTTGTATTTTATGTATAAAATGTATTCTAAATTTTACATATGTGCCTATTTTTCCAAAACAACGAAACTATATGTCCCTTTGTTATGTGATTCCTTATAAAAATGAAAATTTAATAATTTAAGGAACTATATCCAGGATATTATTCTTAGCATCATTACATTTTCAAATAATTATGGGGAAGATTCAAACTAATTCCAATTAAAACACATTTTAATCATAAAAATTGTAATATTTATAATAAAATATGTAGAAAATATGTTCTAAATAAATAAAAATAATAATTATTCTTGAATCTCATATTTTAATTCATTATCCTGAATATTCATGCATTGGGATTAATAGTTCACATAGTTACACTATTTATGATTCAAGGGTATCCTATATATTAAAGTAAGTGAATATAATTTTGTAGAAAAATATGGATAATGGAAAGAATATGATTTTTATTATCCATGTTTTTTCATATAATACCTAAAAGGTATTATTTCACTTTATTTCTAGATTTTTTATGGATTTTTTATGTTAAAAACATGTTATAATACGTGTACGAGTATTTGGTTGTTATAAAAAAAATTGAGTGGGATTTTGGAGAGGAAGAATAATACCATTATTGGAAAGGTTTTTTCAATGATGAGTACGTTCAAAATTTCTATTACGTTCTATGGATATGATCTGAAAACTATTGAAATATTAGTTAACCATATACTATATAAAGAACTAAAAAATTATATGAGATATTAATGGAGTCACATTTTTTTATGTATTTTATATGTATGTTAGGTTTTAAAGTATAAAAATGATATTTTGATTTATAAAAACTATGCTATATATTAGATAAATTTTCATATTATGATTGTCTTAAGGAAATTAAGAGCTGTTATTTCTATAATATTATTTAACAAACTATTTTATTTTTGTTATGTTGCTTTCTTATTGAGAGAGATAAATTATTTTGAGGATGCATATATAAGAATGTGAAACATGCTGAAGTTCAAGGACAATAATGAAGAAGTCTTCCTAAGATAAAAATTGAGTTTCTTCTATAAATAGTTATGGAATAAAAAATTATCATTATTAAAGAAACATGAAACTATATTATAATACATTAGAAATAAAAAATATATATATTTCTTCAAGAAAACTATGATCAATTAAAAATAATAAATGATGATCCTACTACCAACTGAGAGTTTATTGAGATTTATAATTATGAAAATGTTTTAAAATATATAGAATATGAAAGTGTTTCTATATACAAAATCCAATATTATAAAATCATGGATTCACATGAATGGGTGAGACCCATAGGGTGAATTTGGGTATTTTTCAAGAAAAGAAAATGGATTTTAGAGTGTCCACCATTATATAATACCATGTGGTAAAGTGTTAGAAAACATTTTTATGATTTTTACAATGAATAAACCATTCATGTATTATGATGATAATGTCCATTTAGATATTTATTACCAAATATATCTCTTCAATTATGAGAAATATCAAATGAATAAAAATAATCACTTACCTTAATGGGAATTTATTCAATGATGTGTATTTGATAAAACCCAAAATATTTGAAGTATCAAATGATAATTTTATGATTTAAATGTTGTAAAAATAAATTTATGTATTGATGAAGTCCTCCAATAGTCATAATATCCGTCATGGTGATGCAATCAGATATTTGTTTTCATAATAAACATGGATAATTCATGTCTATCTAGGAAGATTTTTAGGGGTATGGTGGTTCATCAAATATTGTTTATGGATCAAATACTTTATATTAAAATTTTTTCTAGAATTTATATTTGGTAATGTTGTGGTTGGGAACATTATTCTATATTAAATACATGGTTTAAATAACCTATATACTTGATATGAAGATATATAAAAGAATCAATGTCCTTATAAATTGAATGATGGATATGATTCCTTATGCATATGGAATATGATCTATCATATTTGTTGTATTTCTCACTTGAACTAATGTTCTTTATTCATTGATGATTACAAAAAATATACCAATACAATTATAGTGATAGTAACTACATTATTATCAATAACATCATAAGGTACTTATGATTAGGTAAGGATAAGTTCATTCTTGTTTTATTTTAGAATTATCTTATTGTATGAGGTTACATTGATTCTATTTAAAAATATTAAAAAGATGATATGACATAACAATATGGTTTAGTGATTTCCTAAAATTATGTAGCTATATTTAAAATATTTCAATATAACCATCCATGGTGAACATGAAAATAGTGGAAGAGTATATCTATATAACATATACTTCAAATAAAGTTGTTTGGATCAATATTTTCATTTATAAACAAGGGTTGGGTCGTATCATTGAGGAATAAAATGAGTTTTATTATGACAAAAAAAGAGCTTCAACTCAGGCCATGAAACTTCAATATCAATAAAGTACCAAAAACATCATTTACATGTGCCATCACATTTTAAAGATTATTAATAGGGTTTAAGTAAGTATCTAATGTGGTAGAAAATAAGAGAATTTAGTGAATTAATTTCAAAAACTATTATCATAGAAATATAATGAGGATCATAATCAATTTAATTGATTATGATACATGTGATATTGGGTGTAATGGTTGTAAATTGTTTTTTAATTTAATAATTACGGAATTATTTTTTATCATTAATTCCTATGTACATTAATTTATATTATATAAGAATAGGAATTATAAAATAATTAGTTTGAGTTATACATAATCATTTTTTGTAATATATTAGTATAGGATGAAATTCAAAGTCAATATTAAAATGAATATAATTTTGGACTCAATATAAAGTGTTGTTTATGATATATAAAGAATAAACTCATGTTATAATAAATAAATAGTTATTATTTGGACTAACATTCCAATGTATATCATATGGAATGTAATGTGTAAATCTATATACTTAGGGGTGTATAATTGTTTTGAATTCCTCTTAAAAATGGGTTTCTAGAAACCAATTATGATAACATCCATAATATTATACCATTCATATGTAAGCCTTGTCATTTAGTTATTAGGGACTGTTTTGGAATTTTGATGATCATGGAATTAGTTGGAGCTCACGAAATATGGGATTCATCAACTTTTATAACATGTTAAAGACATCTAGGATCCTTGATTGAAGTATAATAAAGAAATTTATGATTATACTAAATTCACGTACATGTGATGTGATCAACTTCATTGATAATAGACAAGTGGAGTGATCATGTTTCATAAGAATTACAAGTGATCAATTCATCGACCTTGACAGCCTATTCTGAAGAATAATGATTTTATTAGATTATGTATACTAGACTATAATTTCCTATGTCTATTGGTCACTCAATGTCATGGAAAATGGATATTATAGGCATAAAAATAATGAATATGATATATCGTATGGTATAAATGTTCATATAGATATATGAGTATGTTTGATTGAGATCATATGAGAAAATATTAAAACATGAGTAACACTGTTGTTTTACTAGAGTTCACTCTTTAATGACATTTATTAGATCAGGAAACTATTTCCATTTTAAGAAATAAAAAGGCCCATAGGGTCATTTATTTTTTCCTTAGGATGGGGATTAAATGATTAAAAAATTATTTGTACTAAAATGAAATTATTTTTATAAACTATATCTAAAAGTCTTTCAATGGATTAAAAAATTGTAATGTTTTTTATAAATACCATATCGTATTTTTTTTAAAATGATTTTTTAAAATGAATTTATATATGTATAATATATTTTATGATTTATCCATATACATATCTAGTTATATGGTTATGTACACTGTAACGCCCCAACCCCAGTTACCCAGAGTCGATGCATTATTACATAACATTGGCATGATCAAAAGAAAGATCAAGTCTCGAAAGACCGATTTGTTTAGTAGCTTTATAATTACTAGATACATTCATAAATTTTACATTACATCATAAAATGAAAACTACAATAATTTAGTCTCCATAGTCCACACTCTTATCCCACTCCCTTGCAGGTCATTCATAAAATACTTCTTCATATCCTGGGAAAAATAAAACATAGAAAGGGGTGAGCTCAAATGCCCAGTAAGGATAACAATATAGCGGAAACTTTCATAAATAAGAATAAACATTTAAGGCAATGTATAACTAAAAAAAGCCTTTTAAAACATGAACTTCAGCATAATATGGCAGCAATAAAATGAAATAATGACATATACTTATTCACATGCATATTCTACTAGTCGAATAGTCATATGCAATATCAATAACCACTTTCATAATGATGGAATGCATAATGCCAGACTATCATAACCGCATAGCCAAGGCCTCGTGAAAAGACTAAAAATAAGATTTTTTCAAGTCCTTCTTATAATACACTAGTTTGTGTCATGAGACCTCCTGATACATCGAGGAGCTATAGCGAGCTCCATCCGTCACATATTATGTCCAATTCATTCCTCATATGAATAGGTTTAAACATAACATAAACATTCGTATTAAAACTAGAATACAAAATTTCAATAATTTCTCCATAAACCATGAATGGTATAAAAATAACACATCCACAGTGAATCAAATCACAAAACCTTCAATCCAATATGGAAGTTTTGTATCATAATAAATCAACTTCAAGTAAGCTTTAAATCCATCAAAGAATGTTGACATAGATGAAATCAAAACTCTTTTTAGAGAAATATATCTTCCTATATTGAAATCATTTATGAGTCACATAATTATAATATAGAACAATTACTTTGAAAATTTTCTTATAAGATTTTAAGGGAAACTTTGAAAATTTTATAACAGTAGAAAATAGCTCCACCCACCGTATAAGTTAAAAAAACATTCTTACCTTAATTCTGTCGAAAAGGCTAAAAAGCACCTTGTTTGTAAAACGACGGACATATTACTTTATAAAAATCTTATAAAAAGTCAAAAAAGGGTATAAATGACTTTATCCCATATTATTTTAAATATTAAAAAAATATTGAAATACATTTTAAAGAAACATGTATGTGGATGATAAAGAAATCCCAGTAGATTATTAGGTATAAACAACCTCGGATAATGACGAGATTGCGAAATAAACCCATACCTTGTACATTTCCTTGGTTGGGGGTAGGTTAGCCTCCTGTATAAGGGTGAAATAATTGTTATTAAAATATACAAGAATCATATACATTAATATGATATCATATATGATCTTTTAACATTGCTTTGTTAATAATATCTTACTATGATTGTCGTTTCGGGTGTTAACTTACTCATTTACTTTTATAGGTTTTGTTGCATAAGCCATGTTTGTTATAGATAGGTTGTTTCTTATTCATATCCAGAATTATATTAAGTCCTTAAACATTATTATTAATCATCAAATGATAATTATACTTGAATGGATACGATGGAGAATGAATCTCATCGCGTTCGTGGAGACTGTAGTCCGTACGCACGCACGAGTGACAATATCATTCTTTTGATATTAAAATAATATTTCATTGGATGTTATATCATATATAAAGAATCATTATCATGTTATATTTATTATTTAAATGAATTAGACATCATTACTATACCCATCCAAATAATAATGTTTTGAATAACAATTACACCACAATGTGGAGACGGTAAGCCGTATGTACGCATGTATGGTGAAATGTCATTAAAATGATGGATAGAATACTTAAATATGGTTGCACCATGTTTATAATAACCTCAAAGTATATATAATATACTGGAGTTATTATTTTATAATGGTAATAACAAATAAATAAGAAGTGGAAGAAGAAAGGAACTTGAAAAAGGGTGGTGAAATCATTACCTCTTCTTCGGGTTCTTCCTTTTGATTTGATCAAAAGGGCTCCATAGGTTGGCTTTATGACTAAATTAATGCCACTAGTATGAATTGAGGGAAGTTGAGAGAGTATTGGGGCAGTGTTTTTCCGAACCAAAAGGCTTTGAAGGTGTGAATTTATGAGAAGGGGGAGTTCCCTTTTATAAGAGGGGTGAGGGGCACCTTGGGAAAAGCTAGAAATATTATTTTATAATAAATTCATATTCAGTTTATAATGGCTCCAAAGTAGACTATATAATGTTTAAGGTGGGTATAGGTCTAAAACCACTCAACAAACAGGATTTAGACAGGTTTGGGTTACTATATTAACCTTATCTTTAAGTATTAACTCTTAGTTAATTAGTTTCACTTTTACAATGTCTCTTTGTATTTATATAATATATGGTTAATACACTTACTATATACATCCAAGAGACCCCCCATGTAGTCCATTAATGATACACCTATAATTATATAAGTCTCTTTCCCGATCCTTAGATTTTTAGGAATTGAATATAAATTAATAATATAATATTGTTTTTAAAAAACCTTTTGTCATTTTTGACACTATTCAATAATTTATTTTTTTAAAATTCATAAAAGAATGATTACATCGAAAAAAGATAATTAAATAAATAATAACATGTCATATTAACCTATAAAATTATTTTTATTTATAAAAAGTCTCAAATTAAATTTATTTGGGTATTTATAATATCAATAATTCTAATTTTTCATTAATTAGGTAATTATTGCATCACTATTGTGTCATACATAACCTAAATTATTTAATTTCTAACAATTATAAATAAAATACCATTATGTAGGAAATATTTTTATATTTCTAATTAATTATTATAGTCGAAAATCCAACATATATAACCCTATGTAAAAATTGGTTTGCTAAAAGATATATGCTTATGTCATTCTTGTATTTATTTTAACTTAATTAAAATAAAGTGTCCCTATCACCTACAAGTGGATCCATGGGGTCCCAAAATCGACCCAAAAATGCCCATGGTCAGACGTGTATCCACCAATAAGGTTAGGACACGTTTTAGGGTAATTTATTATTATTATAATATTATTTTTTAACCCTTATTTACCGGATTTACCCTTTAACCGTGGTAAATAAAATATTTACCGAAGTAATTATTCAAAATGACTAAAAAAAAGTTTCCTATTTATAAAATTTGGACATCTTGATTGCAAATATGGAATCAATTTTTCCAAATTCAAAACACTGAAGTGGAAGAAATTAATTTAAAATTAATTTCTGTTGTTAAAACAAAAAGTGTGTTTCTGAAAGATAATAACTATCAAAAGATTGACAATTGTTCATGTCCGATTTAATTGTGAAATTATGTCCAATGACCAACATTGTATTAAATGGTAAAAATATATTCTAAATATAGGTTAAAACCACTAAAAATCACAATTTATCACTATTAATTATTTCGATTAAAAATGTTGTTTTAATTAAAATTTAGTAATTTTCACTATTCATTAAAATATAAATGTTATCCGAAAAGTTCTAAAATTTTACCCTAGGATAATTTTGATATTGCGAATCCAAAAATGAAGTAAATTTTGAGAGATGAAATTTATAAAATTTCAAAAAGTGGGTGTTACTATTCATAACGGCTAGTTTGATTGGTTGTGGTGTGCGTTAGAACTCGAAGTTCTGTACAACACACGCTATTGCATTATTTAAAGGGAAGTGTACCGTGGAAGCTTGGGGTGTTGCATTCTCCCCTCCTTAAAATAATTTCATCCTCAAAATTTCTAGAATATTACTGCATAAAAAGACTTGGGTGTTTCTTCATCATAAGTTCCTCAGGTTACCACGTTGCCTCTTCCATTTTATGTTTTCTCCATAGAAAATTTACCAGACGAGTCGTCAGATTTCTCAGCACTTGTTCTGTCGTATCAAGAATCCTAATGGGATCTTTTCAATAAGAGAGATCGGGTTCCAGTTATAATTACTCATAGGTGAGTACATGCGTTGGGTTAGGCATGTATTTCCTCAACAGTGATACGTAGACCACATTGTGAACTTTGGTGAGGCTTGGCGGAATTGCCAAATGGTAAGCTACAGCCCCAATTCGTTCTAGAATTTCGAAAGGTCCGATTTAACTAGGACTAAATTTACCCTTATTACCGAAATGTATAACTCCCTTCCATGGAGATAACATCAAGAAAACATGATCGCCTACCTGAAATTACAAATCCTTCCTTCGATTATCGGCAAAGCTGTTCTGCCTACTTTGAGCTGTTTCGATGTGGTTTTGGATTACCTTTACCATTTCCATTGTTTCCTCCACCAGTTCTGGGCCTACAAGTTTTTTTTTCACCAACGTCATCCCAACAAGTTGGTGTGTGACATCTCTTTCCGTATAACGCTTCATATGGTGCCATCTGAATAAATGAATGGAAGCTATTGTTATAAGAAAATTCTTTAGAGGTAAATATTGATCCCACATACCCTGAAAGTCAAGCGAGTAGGATTTCAACATGTCTTCTAAGGCTTGAATAGTTCGTTCTGATTTTCTATCTGTTTGGGGGTGGTTGGAAGAGCTCAATTGAAGTTTAGTATCCAGGGATTTCTAAAGGCTCGTCCAGAATCTTGAAGTAAAACAGGGATCACGATCAGAAACAATCGATAGGGGAAATCCATGAAGTCTCACCACTTCATTAATATATAGTCTTTCTAAACGTTCCAGTGTTAGATCTTCTCTTATAGCAAGAAAATGTGCTGACTTGGTAAGACGATCAACAATATCCCATATTGCATCGTTCCTTCTAGGAGTCTTTGGTAGCCCTATGACGAAGTCCATCATAATATTATCCCATTTCCACTCAGGTATGGGAAGAGGTCACAATACTCCACCAGGCTATTGCCTTCCAGCTTTCACTGGTTGACAAACCATACATCTTGACACAAAATCAGCAATCTCCCTCTTCATGTTGTCCCACCAAAAATGTTCCTACAAATCTCTATACATTTTGGTGCTCCCATGGTGTATAAAAAAATTGAAACTATGAGCATCATCCAACAATTCCCTTTTTTAGATCAGGTATATTAGGAACATAATCTCTCTTCCCAAATTTTAATGTTCCTTCTTCATACACAAAGTCTCTCAATCTCCCATCATTCACAACTTTAATCTTCTTCTGAAACTCTTTATCAATAGTCTAAGAACTCTTTATCCTTTCTAGTAAAGATGGTTTGGAAAACATTTGAAAAATCATTGATGTTTCACCTTCCATGGTGATTCCCATATCCAACTTTACTAGATCCATAAATATAGGATCCCTTTCAATTCTCATCATGTTCAAAAATCTGTGATATTTTCTGCTCAAAGCATCTTCCACCTTAGTTTCCTTCCCCGGGTGGTAGTGTATCGTGCAATCAAAATCCTTGAGTAGTTCAAGCCATCACCTTTTCCTCATGTTGAGTTCTTTTTGTGAGAAAATATACTTCAAACTCTTGTGATCAGTATAAATCTCACATATTTCACCATAGAGGTAGTTCCTCCAAATCTTCAAAGCAAAGATCACAGCTGATAACTCGAGATCATGAGTAGGATAGTTTGGCTCATGAATTTTCAACTGTCGTTATGCATAGGCAATAACCCTACCATTTTTCATAAGGACACAACCAAGTCCTTTCTTCAATGAATCACTATAAATAACGAACCCATCATTCCCCGATGGTAGAGTCAATATAGGATAATTGACTAATCTTCTCTTCAGTTCTTGAAAACATTCTTCACACTCTGTTTTCCAAAAAAATGTAACCCCCTTACGTGTGAGCTTTGTTAATGGGTTAGCCAATCAGGAAAAATTCTGGACGAAACGTCGATAATAACCTACTAAACCAACAAAAATACGTACCTCAGTTATACTCATCGGTGCAGGCCATTCTTGGATTGCCTGGGTCTTATAAGGATCAACAGATATTCCATATTTAGATACAAAATGGCCAAGAAAAAAAATCTCCTGAAGCCAGAACTCACACTTGCTAAACTTCCCATATAATTCATGTATTCTCAGAGTCTTAAGAATATTGCGCAAAATGATTTTCATGATCTTCGTAACTTTTGGAGTATACCAATATATCATCAATAAATACCACCACAAATTCATCTAGATATTCCTTGAAAACTATATGTTGGAACCATGTTCTTATAAGCATGATTTGGAGTATGATTTTTGTTTGTTGTCAATCCTCAGTGGATGTTCAGAATGTGTACCAGCAAAGAGATCATACTGTTAAACCAGACAACAGTATTGAAGGTGGAAAAGAGACTTGCACGCCATGTACTTAATGAAGAGGAAACTTGCACACCATATGTTTTTCAAGATCAGAACATGGGAAAATGACAAAGGGATAAGGGACGTGCAAGTTTTGGGCTGGTCGCTCAAGTGACATGCGTACCAAAAAGAGACACTACTACAAATACTCCCTTTATCAGCGCTAAAAAGGGCCTTTAACAGCACAAGAAAAAGTGCTGTTAAATCTGTAAAAGATAAAGGGGGGGGGGGTCCCCTTTATCAGCGCTCAAAAAAATTGCTGATAAATACCAATTTTATCACCGCTGAAAAAAAGCACTGATAAAAGGGGTCTTATCAGCGCTCAAAAAATCACTGATAAAATTACCCCTTTATCAGCACTTTTTTAGCACTGATAAAGGGGTCCTATATCAGCGCTTCCTTTATCAGCGCTTTCATTTTAGCCCTGATAAAGGATCCTTTTATCAGCGCTTTTAAAAAAGGACTGATAAAAGTTAAAAAATTTTAAAAAAATTAAAACAAAATTACAAAAATTACAAAAAAATTACAAAAAATAAAAAACAATCATGTCAATCATGGGGGGGCTTTTATACCGCTTGATCCCCACTTTTAACAGTGATTTTTATCCCCTCGAGTTCCTGCACGCACCCCCTCCACCCTTTATCAGTGCTAGCCCTCAACATCCACCCCCACGCGTGTGCCTCTGCCTCCAGTAGGTTTTGAACTCGAGACCTCCCCCCTGCACGCCTAAGCCATTACCACTACTCTGTTTTGATTTGTTTTCTATTTCATGATATCTCTATATATATATAGTTATATTAATGTATATATAGTGATATTAACATATATATACAGTTATATTAATATATATCTCTTTTTATATATAAATAGTTATATTTTTTCGTATAGTAATATATATTTATATTAATATATATATATATATAGTTATATTAATATATCTATATATAGTTATATTAATATATATATATATATATTTAGTTATATTTATTCGTATAGTAATATATATTTATATTAATATAAATATATATATAGTTATATGAATATATATTTATAGTGATATAAATATATATATAGTAATATTAATATATATGTAGTTATATTAATATATATATATATATAGCTAGATTAATGTATATATATAAATTTATATTAATATATAGTAGTTATATAAATATTCATATATTCTTATTTTAAATAAAATGGATATTAGTTATTATTTAGATAGAGCTAATATATTTTATATGTAAATATGTTTAATTATTTATTTAAAAATTTTAATTTTTAGGTGTGAATATATAAAAAATATGTACATATAGTAATATATTTGATTATAAATATCATTGTATTATAAAAAAAGATAACATTTCAAAGAAATAATATCAATATAAATGTAATACCTTGGAATAAATTCAGCCCTCACTAAAAAAGAAAATAATACCCCCCTCAAACGAGGCTGAAAATCCACAAAATGTTAAAAAATCTGGGTACCCCGACTGAAAACTCAGTTTTGGAGGCCTTCTGGGCCTTTTTGGCCTCGAAAAATGCTTGACCAAGGTCACCCTAGTCATAGAAACGTAGATCTCGTCGCAGGCTTCAATTTGATATGTGGTAGAGCTCAAACAGACACCCGGATCAAAAGTTATGGCCGTTTGAAGTTTGAGTTGGGTTTTCAACATATTTTGGATCTTTTTTTAATTTTTTAAATTTTTTTGTCTTCAAATTGTTATTAAATAGCTAATACTCCATAATAATTAGAAAATTATTAATTAAAAATATTTTTTTAATTTTTTAAGAAGCCATTTTTTCTAAATATCTTATATATTAAGTATATTAAGTGTTAATGTACATTTATACTTATCTAAAATATATGTAAAAATTATATATTATATCAATATCAATATAAATATATTTATATATTAATATATTAATATTTTTTTTTTAATTTATATTTTTTTTGAATTCGACCCTTTATCAGTGCTTTTTTTAAAAGCGCTGATAAAGGCCCCCCTTTATCAGCGCTACTAAACATGCGCTGATAAAGGGGTAATTTTATAAGTTCTTTTTTGAGCGCTGATAAAGCCCCCCCCCCCCCCTTTATCATCACTTTTTCGTTAGCGCTGATAAAGGTGGGGGTGCTGGGAAAACTATTTTTGTGGTAGTGAGACTTGCGCGCCAATGCCTAGGAGGACTGGAAACTTGTGTGCCTATTGTTTTTCAAGATCATAACTTCAAAATATTGAAAAGAAAAGAAGGTCGTGCAAGTATTAGTGTGGTCGTGCCAGTGAGTAGTGTGACAGAGGCTAGGGATGATGTGCTGCGTGCCAGAACCTGCATGCCTAGAGAAGACTTGCACGCCACCACGTCGGGGGTCCAGTTTACATATAAATAGAGGACCACCCCTCCTCATTTTCAACAGAGTTCAAGACATAGATATTTATCGAGCTCTCTTCGTGCAAGTGGTTGAGTCGCGCAAGTTGTTGTTGAGTCTCGCAAGTAGAGGCTATGCGCCGGTAGTTGGCTGCACGATCATGGTAGTTGGGTAGTTAAAGGTGCAGCGTTGCTCAAGTTTGGTGTTGAAGGAGGCAGTGTCGCAGAAGCAGTTTTGTGTCACCTGTGCGCCGAATTTGTACCGCGCAAGTGACTTGCATGCCAGGATTGAAACTTGAGCGCCAGGATTGAAACTTGCACGCCTGTCTTGGAGAAGCATGCTAGGGGTGTTAAAGTACATCCGTCCTTTTGAAGATGCATGAAAGCTGGAAGATCACGCGGTACCCTCAGCGCAAAGTGATATTCGTCTTGTGGTGAGAATTGGACATCAATAGAGCATCTAAATACAATGAAGGATGCATTCTTATGAAATGATGAAGAGACCATCACATCTATAAACTGAGTGTGACTTCACCAAGGGTAGTGAGCCAGGGGGAGTAAACGGTAGTGACCCAAGGGAAGCAGTGAGCTATCCCTGAACCATTGTAAAGGAAGTGATCCTAGGATAGAGTGACTGTGCCCGAACCTTTGTAATCCACAGCTAGTGAAGATTAGTGGAATTTGGTATGACCGACAACTTGTCGACCTATGCTCCTTGGACGTAGACCTTAGTGGTGAACCACGTAAAAAGTGTCGTGTCTTCTCTATGCATGTGAATGTGTGCTTTCTGATCAAATTTATAATACTGGTTCAACAATTTCCTACCAACATGGGAACAAGATCCATCACATTAAAAGAAAATTTTGTCACCCTGATTCACCCTCCCCTCTCAGGGTGTCTCGGGGTCCTTCACTCTATTCATTAGATCCCTGAATATAGAGGGCGCATTATTCAGCCCAAATGGCATTACCGTAAACTCTTAATGCCCGCACCTGGTCTAAAACGCTGTCTTCAGAATGTCTTCCTTCTTCACACACAACTTATGGTATCCAGAACGAAGGTCAATCTTTGAAAAGTATTGAGCTCCATGCAGTTGGTCAAATAAATCATCAATGCGAGGTAGGGGATACATTTTCTTTATTGTTATAGCATTAATCTCCCTGTAGTCGATGCATAACCTCATAGATCCATCTTTCTTTTTAACAAAAAGAACAGGGTACCCCCATGGAGAAACACTAGGGATAATAAATCCCTTATTTCTCAATTCCTCTAGTTGTTTCTTTAGTTAAACTAATTCCACAATGGACACTCTATAAGGGGTCTTCGATATAGGCCTTGATCCAGGAATTAAATCAATGGAAAACTCAACTTCTCATTCTGGAGGATTTCTAGCTAAATCTTCCAGAAATACATCTACATATTCTTTCACAATAGGTACATCCTATATTTGAACATTCATTTCCTCACCCACAGTCATTTCATTCTCTTCCTCCCCAATAATTGAATTTAGTTGAGCTACTGGGGGTGGATCTAGATAAGAATTAGGTGGTGATGATTCTTCTCTAAAGATAAGGTGTTCCTTATCATCATCATCAAAAATTGTAACATCCTTCTTCTTACAACAAATATTAGAATCATCGTCTGAAATCCAATCCAATCTGAGGATTATATAAAACATAATCATAGGTATGATGATGAGATCAGCGGATAAAGAACATTTATGTACTCTAATGGGGACTGATTCACAAAACTGTGTTGCAATGATACTTCCCTTAGGAGTTTTAACTGACAACTCCCTTGTTAAATAAAATTTGAAATATCTAATTTTATTTACAAACTGGGAAGATATGAAACAATGTGATGATCCAGAATCAAATAATGTATTTACTAAACTTGAGGAAACCATTAAATTACCTACCACCACGTCTTTCGGAGCTTCTACCTCAGCAGTAGTGATATCATAAGCTTGTCCTTGATCCCTTGGCCTTTTCTGAGATAAGTTCCCCTGACACTTAGGACATTAATTTTCATAATGTCCCATCTCCCTGCAATTGTAGCATTGGACATCGGTAGCTTCCTTCTTACCCTTGTAATCACGAGATTGGTGGCCTTTTTCACCACACTTGTAACAGACTCCCATTCCTTTTAAGCAAGTACCGAGGTGTTTCTTCCCACATTTACTGTAGGATGGATATTCAACTTTTCCCTTCTTCCCTTTATTTCCATTCCCAGATTGATCAACAGATCTCTTCTTCTCTTGCTTTTCATTAAATTCATAAGACTTACAGAATTCTTTCTCTATCTTGATAGCACTTGAGACAATGTCTTCGTACGATGAGAAGTATTGTGAGACTAATGATCGATGGAGAAACGGTTTTGACCCATCAAAGAAATGGTCAATCTTACTTCTTGGGTTATGTATATAATCTCCTGCATACCTTGATATCCTTGTAAAGGTAGCCTCATACTTTGCGACATTCTCATCCTCCTTTTGTTTCAGACTCAGAAATTGCCTTTCCATATCTGCTCGATCATCACGAGGAAATTATTTTTCTAAAAATAGATATTTGAACTCCCTCCATTCCATATTTGATACTTCATCATCTTCCTTCATGTTTTTGAATCAATGACCACCATTGATCAGCATCTCTAGTGAGGCGATAGACTTCCATGATAACTTTTTCCCTTTCACAACTCCCCAATGCCCGAAATATTTTCTCTAGGGAACTTATCCATTTCTCAGCTACTAATGGATTTTTTCTCCCATTGAATATTGGTGGTTTCTGCCTCATGAAGTGATCTAACATTGATCCTTCACGCTGTGGATCAGGGTGCTCCATATGTGTAAGGTTATTATTCATATCCAGAGTGAGTTGTCCCAGTATGGTGATTAGTTGATCAACAACAGTTTCATTACTAGCTCCACTATAATTATCTTGAGCCGGAGGACAATCCCTACATTGAGTGTGTTGATTGATACGGTTTCCATTTCTTCCACTAGGGGCCATTTCTACACAATGGCACAAACTAGATCAGTTTTTGAATCAAAATACATAATTCCAGACTTATAAAACACTTAACATAAATTGAACTATTTATGGATATAATTCATAATCATAAATATGTTTTCTTTGAGGATGTATATACTCATAAACCCTTCATAACGATTTGAAAATAAAATGAGAGTTATCCTAAGCATATCCCTCATGAGTGTCGTGACCAATAGTGCAGCAAGGCCCGTTTTCATGCACCAGTTCCCATTCGAGTCTAGCTCAAAGCGGTTTTTTCAGGTTTTACCCCTAGGTACATTTGTGCCAGATCTGCCACTACCTACTCGTATCCAGAGAAGGATTTATTTCTTGGAAAACTAACAAAATCTCTACAATACCAAAATTCTTGGATGTTATTCTATACTAATCCTCAAATTCCATCTTAGGTCTATGTGCTCTAATCAGAGTTTATCTAAATCTAGCTTCCAAATATTGTACTAAAATTCCTCTGATACCAATTGTAATGTCGCGACCCCATTTACCCATAGTCGGTGCATTATTACATAACATTTGCATGATCACAAGAAAGATCAAGTCTCGAAAGACCGATTAGTTTAGTTGCCTTGGAATTACAAGATACATTCATAAAGATTACATTATATCATAAAATGAAAACTACGACAATATATTATCCATAGTCCACACTCTTATCCCCCTCATACTATCCATTTAGTTAATTCATAAAATACTTCTTCACATCCTAGGAAAATTAAAACATAGAAAGGGGTGAGCTCAAATGCCCAGTAAGGACACCATTATAGCGAAAACATTCATAAATAAGCATAAACATTTAAGGAAATGTATAACTAAAACAAAATAATTTAAAAACATGAACTTCAGCATAATATGGAAGAAATAAAATGAAATAATTCCATATACTTATTCACATGAATATTTTACTAGTCGAATAATCACATGCAATATCAATAACCACTTTCATAATGATGGAATGCATAATGCCAGACTATCATAACCACATACCCAAGGCCTCGTGACAAGACTACAAATAATATTTTGTTAAGGCCTTATTCCAAGACACTATTTTGTCTCATGAGACCTACCGATGCATCAAGAAGCCGTAGCGGGATCCACCCTTCACATATTAAGTCCAATGCATTCCTCATATGAACAGGTTTAAACATAACATAATCATTCGTATTAATACTAGCATAAGAAATGCCAATACTTTCTCCATAAACCATGAATGGTATAAAAATAACACATCCATAGTCAAACAAATCACAAAACCTTCATTACAATATGGATGTTTTGTATCATAATAAATCAACTTCAAATAAGCTTAAAATCCATCAAAGGATGTTGACATAGATGAAATCAAAACTCGTTTTAGAGAAATATCCCTTCCTATTTTGAAATTATTTAAGAGTAAAATAATTATAAAATAAAACATTTACTTTGAAAATTTTCTTATAAGCTTGTAATGGTTGCTTCGAAGATTTTATAACTGCAGAAAATAGCCGCACCCACCGTATAAGTTAAAAAAAACATTCTTACCTTAATTCTGTCGAAATGTTTAAAAAGCACCTTGTTTGGAAAATGACAGAAAGATTCCTTTATAAACCTCTTATAAAAATTCAAACAAGGGTATAAATTACTTTAACCCATATTCTTGTAAATAGTAAAAATGTTTTGAAATACATTTTTAAGAATCATGGATGTGGATGATAAAGAAATCCCAGTAGATTATTACTTATAAACAACCTCGGATAATGAAGAGATTGTGAAATAAACCCTTACCATGTACTTTTACTTGGTTAGGGTTAGGTTAACCTCCTGTATAATGGTGAAATATTTTTTATTAAATTATAAAATAATAATATACATTAATATGATATCTTATATGATCTTTTAACATTTCTTTGTTAATAATATCTTAATATTATTGTCATTTTTGGTGTTAACTTACTCATTTTCTTTTATATGTTTTGTTAAGTAATCCATGTTTGTTATGGATAGGTTGTATCTTATTCATATACAGAATGATATTAAGTCCTTAAAAATTATTATTAATCATCAAATTTGAATTTTACTTGAATGGATACGATGAAGAATGAATCTCATCGCGTTCATGGAGAAGGTAGTCCGTACGTACGCACAAGCGACAATATCATTCTTTTCATATTAAAATAATATTTAATTGGATGTTATATCATATATACAGAATCATTATCATGTTATATTTATTATTTATGTTAATTACACATCATTATTATACCCATCCAAATAATAATGTTTTGAATAACAATTACACCACGACGTGGAGACGTTAAGCCGTACGTGTGCACGTATGGTGACATGTCATCCAAAGGATGGATAGAATTCTGAAATATGGTTTCACCACATTTATAATAACATAAAAGTATATATAATATACTGGAGTTATTATTTTATAATGGTAATAACAAAGAAAGATGAAGTGGAAGAAGAAAGGATGTTGAAAAAGGGTGGTGAAATCATTACCTCTTCTTCGGGTTATTCCTTTTGATTTTATCAAAAGGGCTCCGTAGGATGGATTTATGACTAAAGGATGGCCTCTAGGATGAAGTAAGGAAAGTAGAGAGAGTATTTGGGCAGGTTTTGGCCGAACCAAAAGGCTTTGAAGGTGTTAGATAATGAGAAGGGGGAGTGCCCTTTTATAAGAGGGGTGAGGGGAACCTTTGGAAAAGCTAGAAATATTATTTTATAATAAATTCATATTCAGTTTTTAATGGCACTAATGTTGATTATTTATAGGTTAAGGGGGAGATAGGTACAAAACCACTCAAAAAATAGGATTTAGATAGGATTGGGTTACTATATTAACCTTATCTCTAAGTATTAACTCTTAGTTAATTAGTTTCACTTTTACAATGTCTCTTTGTATTTTTATATTATATGGTTAATAAACTTACTATATATATCCAAGAGACCCCCAAAGTGGTCTATTAATGATACAACTATCATGATATATGTCTCTTGGCCAATCATTAGATTTTTTAGAATTTAATATAAATTAATAATATAATATATATTTTTAAAACTCTTTTATGTCAATTTTGACACTATTCAATAACTGATTTTTTTAAAATTCGTAAGATAATTATTACTTCTAAAAAAGTTAATTAAATCAATCCTAAAATGTCATATTAACCTATAAAATTATTTGTATTTATTAAAAGTCTCAAATTAAATTTATTTGGGTATTTATAATATCAGTTCTTTTAATTTTTCATTAATTAAGTAATTACTGCATCACCATTGTGTCATAAATAACATAAATTATTTAATGTGTAAAAAATATAAATAAAATACCATTGTGTAGTAAATATTTTTTTTCTTTCTAATTAATATTTATAGTCTAAAATAAAACATATATAACCCTATGTAATTCTTTTTTCTAAAAGTTATATGCTTATGTCATTGTTGTATTTATTTTAACTTAATTAAAATAAAGTGTCCCCATCACCTGCAAGTGGCTCCATGGGGTCCCAAAATCGACCCAAAAATTACCATGGTCATACATGTATCCACCAATATATTTAGGAAACGTTTTAGGGTAATTTATTATTATTATAATTTTATTTTTTAACCCTTATTTACCAGATTTACCCTTTAACCGTGGTTAATAAATTATTTACCGAAGTAATTATTCAAAATGTCTAAAAATAAAATTTACCTATTTACACAATTTGGGAATCCTGACTTCAAATATGGAATCCATTTTTTAAAATTCAAAATACATAAGTGGAAGAAATTAATTTAAAATTAATTCTCATTGTTAAAACAAAAACCGTGTTTTTAAGAGATAATAACTATCAAAAGATTGACAATTGTTCATGTCCGGTTTAATTGTGAAATTATGTACAATGACCAAAATTGTATTAAATGGTAAAAAAATATTCTAAATATACTTTAAAACCACTAAAATTTATATTTTATCACTATTAATTATTTCGATTAAAAAAGTTGTTTTTAATTAAAATTTAGTAATTTTCACTATTCATCAAAATATAAATGTTATCCGAAAAGTTCTAAAATTTAATCCTAGGCTAATTTTGATATTGCGAATCCTAAAATTAAGTCAATTTTGAGAGTTTAAATTTATAAAATTTCAAAAAGTGGGTATTAATATTCATAACGACTAGTTTGATTGGTTTTGGTGTGTGTTAGAACTCGAAGTTGCGTACAACACACGCTATTGCATTATTCAAATGGAAGCATACCGTGGAAGCTTGGGGTGTTTCATAGACTATTCTATCATATTATATAGATTGTGTCTATCATTGTGTATAATAAGTTAGTGATTTGTGACAATGAGGGCATGTAAATTTCTTTATCATCCACATAGATTATTTTGGTTATGAATCAGAAGATTGAATAATTTATGGATTTAATTTTATGATATGATAAATGAGACATGAATTGATTTTCAAACCCCAATTGAGGTACATATAATTTTTACAAGCCATACCCAATGAAATTTATTCCTCCATATTAACAAACTATGTTCATGAAGAATTTGTTCGAACGCTAATGGTGTTTGAATGTCTTTATGTATCATACCACTATCCTAGAGGATGGTGTCATCCTTGTTGACTTAGATATATGAATATTATTACTCAATGATCACCATCAGGAAATATCCATCATGCATATAAGATATGGATATTTTAAAAATATAGGTTTTAGTAATTTAATTATGATCCCCACACTTCTTTTTGATTCGTGATGATAGATATATAATATTAAATATATTTCATCCACTATCATGTTCGTGAGATTATCCACAAAAACCCATCACACAATGCAAACTCTATACATCCTATTGTTAATATAGGTAAACATAATTAAATCCCAATAATGATTTATCCATTATTTTACCAAATACATTATTTATTTCATTGAATTAATTTGACCTGATAATTTAATAATTATTTTTTATATGACTTTGAATAATGTGTAGGAACTAGTAATATAATCTTATGGATTTGTAGATTACATGGTAATTATGCCTCATTTTTATTGGTGTAAACATTGGTAATTTCTCCAATGGAGTTTTATATACGTTCACCTCTTAATTACTTAATTTTTATTTAATGATTCATGTTATTAAAGGTGTTATTAGGTATCGTGTTTGGTATTTTTAAAAAATTCAGCCTCAATAAAATATTGAGATGCCAACCAAGAACCAAATTGAAAAAGATCATAGTATAAGAACTATCTTTTCAAACCTTTATATGTCCATATGGGTGTGGATGATTAGTATCCCACTATTATTCTAGTGGTTTATATAACAGTTATTATATTGTGAGTGGTGTTTCATATTATAGCAGTGTGAGGTGGAGGTGCACATCAGTGTGGAGAAATCATTGTAGATTTTTAATGGGACCTATAGATATAGAATCCTCATGATTTTTATTTTATAGGTGGTCAAAAGGATTACATGGACTATATTGAGGTGATCAATGGTCTTTTCAAGCATTTAAAGACAATTAATAACCAACGGGAGAAGAATGGATTAAATATTCTTTATGGATCCACTATGAAATAGTGGAGATTCGTGGTAGAGGCTAGTTGGAATCATTCAATTCATTCAATGGCAATCAATGTGATTTTTTCTTGGAGGTATTTTCAATGTAACCAAATCTAGTACAAGAATTGAATTTTTTGGAGTTATAGTATGTGACGGTTTATATAATACACTATTTTATCAATTTAATGGAGTTATTTAACATTTCTCAATTATTTATAAGAAAAGACTCATAGAAGGACCATTTAATCAGTATTTTTAATTAGATATTTGTGAGGAACTTGTTTATGATATTTAACCTGAATTATTACTCATATTTGGTTTATAATGATCACACATTTGATAATTGATTAAAAGAGGATTGTTTATATTGATCAGTTTCTATATTCATTTGATTGGGTTGAGTCCTCTGTATTAGTGCCATTGGGGCCTCTTCTAGTGGTATGCATATGAGATCCGATAAGATTCCAAAAGGAGTTAAGATATAATCAAAGTGGGTAGGTTTTATTCAGATACTACTATAGGAGTTGTTCACTTTGGATACTATTAGTGTGGGTCAATTTATTATTTCAACAATATTTATATTTTCTCATTTGAAGGAGTGACATGCAAGTGGAAATATTGGTACCCTATAGTTATTTTAAAAGAGGATATATCAATTAGGTTAAGGGTGGTGTTTATAAAATAAATAGTTTTTATGTTAATGTTTATGAGGTCCTTAGATTGATAGTGGGGCCACATTTTGGAGGGTTGGGAGTAGAGAGAATCAGTGGTATCAACAGAAGCAGCAGATGAAAATTCCTCATTAGAATCACAATAATTCTAAGGATTATGGGACTAGATCAGAAAATTTAATTAAGGTAGATTATACACCATATAGCAGTTCCATGGTGTTGTATTAGAGGTTTATTCTTCCATCAAAGATATGATTGTGTTTTATTTAACACATTTAGTTACTTTATTTGGTATAGGTGAATTTTGTTCTTTATTATAAAACCTCATTTTGACCTGTTTTGTTTCATTCGTGTAGTTATCTCATTGGATTTTATATGTTGATACACATCTCAGAATCTGAATTGATCATATTTATTGTTTCCAAATATTTTCCATAATGGTTGTTGGAATGATATATTTTTGTTATTTAATTATTCTAGATATGATGAGTTTCAATTTCATCATTGTGACTGATTATTTGACAATATGCCTTGATAAAATCTATTTATATGATATTTTTTTCTTCTTTTTTCACCCTTACAAGAATGGAATCATTCTCTTCTGATGGTAGGATCTATTATTAGATATATCATTACCTAACCTCGATCATATAAGATGTGATATAAAGTAGATATTGGGTATTGATCCCACATTTGGTTAGGTTATGGATCGAGATACTTTTCCTTAAGGTGTGGACAATTTTAAAGAGGTGTTTCTTGATTATAATTTAATATTATCTCTTTATAGGGAGATTTAATTCACAATTTACATAAAACGAATTGTTAACCTCATATCTATACACTATTATTATAGTGTGACACATAGATTGTTTATGATTTTTTTATTATATTGAATTTCATTGATATATATTGTCACAAACAACACAAATTTTACCATGACTTATAGGATACACTGAGTTCATCTTCTAATACGCACAATAATGAGATGAAACAAAGCCACACCTCCCATTAACATATTATTATTTCATATGATGGTTATCACCTAACTATTGTAATGGAAGGTATGAACATGTTTAACTAAATATTAAAAATATATGTTTTACACATGTATAAAAAATTTATTCATTAAATAACAATATATTATAAAAGAAAATAAAAATTATTTGAACAAAGAAAAAGTTCTGAAAAACTATTTTTATTCAAATAAACATGTTTTACCTCAAAAAAGTAAATAAATTAGTTTTGGGGAATTATTTAAAGGAAATTTATATATATTATATATTGAATAAAATAATTACTATTCATGATATATTTTTTCAAGACAACAGGTAAGAGTAAATCCAAGTTTACATTTAAAATGATTAGTTTTCTAAAAAACATTTTTTTCATCCTTTGTGAACTTATTTTAAAATTATTTGCTTCCACTTTTAGAATATTTACTTGGAAAAAATAGAAATCATTTTTCAATAATAATTTAAATATTAACATCAAGTCGATTTTTTATGATATTATGAAAATATAAAAAAATCATGAAGACTGAAAAATTCTTATTTTTAGTAAAAATGGAAATTTATTTTAATTAATTAAAAATTAATAACTATAGAAATTTATTTTTGAGATTAAAATTAGTTTATATATATATATATTAATTAAATTTAGGCCTTTTTAAGGAATTTATTATTGAATTTTAGTATAAAATATTTGGAAAAAATTATCCTTAGAAAACCACTTTTTTATCTCATCTGTGGTATTAATTTTTAATTAAAATATTCCTATTCTATAAATTTATTTTGGTAAAATTGTTTCCATATTTTGATTATTCATAATTAAAATTATCTAATATGTTCAACTTTATTTTTTACCTTTAAAAAATATAAAAAAAATAAAAAAATACTTGTCAGTGTTAAGGTGAAAATGTGTTTATAGGGGTGTCAATAAAAAATGATATGGGGTACAAAGAACTATACAAATTGAAAAAAGAAATTTTCTAGACTTATTTAGAGATTATAACCATTAATGTTAGATAATGTAAAATTTTTTATCATTTTTTGATGTGAAAGATGTGGGTATTCCTATTTCATTTCATAATTTACAATTGTTCCACTCACCCTACAAATAAAAGGCAAAACCCTCTCCTCTATAATTCACACATATAGAAACCTATTGATCATAAAATACATACAAAAATGTGTTATCTACGTTCCTAATAACATACTATATTAATTGGAGATATAATTAACCCAATCTAGTAAGGTATTAGGTTAAACCTAATGATTTTTTTCGAAGAAGTGTTAATGTTTTAAACTGTGTGTTTTTCTACTTATTCTTATAACTACATAAAATTTTTTACAACCATGATAAAATAAAACAAACAAGTATATAATATATATATATATAGATGTTATTATTTACATTTCATAACCTATATATATCTCCACTTCTATCAAAAAGAATAAAATATCATAATTCTTTTGTATGGTGGACTACCATGTCACAAACTTATGTTATTCAATTTCCATCACCACACAACAAGACTGGATATAATGACAGGTTTAATTTATATATATGATATTTATCATATTATTATACAAAATTAATAATACTACAACATTGTACTTATTAAATATAAACCCATTGGAAAACAGTGTATGATGGGCTACCGTATTGAGAACAGATGTGTAACAGCCCAAGATTTTATGAAAAATATTCTTTTTAATTTCACTAATGTCTTGTGTTGTACGCTACACCAAAAGGATCTTGCACAACACGCATCCTTGACTTGCCTTGTATTACATGCAATCGTGACCTTCCTCAATAGCGTGTGTAGTACGCAATACTGAGTTTCACTAAACAACGATATGCTATTAAAATATTATTAAAAGTAGTCGTTATGAATATTAATAACCACTTTTTGAAATTTTGTAAATTTTATTTTTCAAAATGGACTTTATCTTTGGATTCGTAATATCAAAATTAGCTTAGGGTGAAATTTTGGTACTTTTCGGATAACTTTCATTTTCTGATTAATAGTGAAAATTACTAAATTTTAGTTAAAAAAACTTTTTCAATCGAAATAATTAATAGTGATAAATTATTAATTTAAGTGGTTTTAAAGTATATTTAGAATATATTTTTACAATTTAATACAATTTTGGTCATTGGATGTAATTTCACATTTAAACCAGACATAAACAAGTGTCAATCTTTTGATAGATATTGTTTCTTAAAAACACACTATTTGTTTTAACAGCAGGATTTAATTATAAAGTTAATTAATGAAACTTCTATGTTATGAATTTGGTAAAATAGACTTCATTTTTGAATTCGGAATATGAAATATAGCTTAGGATGAAATTTTGGCATTGTTCTGAAAAACATCAATTTTTGATGAATAGTGAAACTACTAAGTGGTAGTTAAAAAAACTGAATTTTTCATAAAACATAATTTTACGGCTTCTGTGAATGGAATTTCAAAAATCCGAGAGACACGGTTGATGTCAGTAAGTAAAATGTGGTTCAATGAGATGAAAATAATTTTTGGTGAATAGTAACTTTTTACTTTTATTTACCACGGTTAAATGTAAATAGGGTAATTAAGGGTAACAATGATATTAATATTACCCTAACACATGTCCTAATCCTATTGGACAAGTGTATCTCGACCAAAAACAACCTTAAGTGTAAAATATTATCATTTAGTCCCACTTGGATTAGATTAGGACATTTATTATTATTTAATTCAAAGAAGAGTTAAAAGAGTTAAAATCAAAGTTTATTTACTAAAACATTTTTAATATAGGGTTATACATAAGATAAATTCGATTATAAATATTCATTATAAAGATAAAAAGATTTCCTACATAATGGTATTTTATTTATAATTTTTAGACATTAAATAATTTAATTTATTTAAGACACCATGATGATGCTGTAATTATCTTATTAATGAAATATTGACAGAATTTATGTTATAAACACCAAATTAAATGTAATTTGAGACTTTTTTATGAATCCCACTAATTTTCTAGGTTACTATGATATATTAGTGTTTATTTAATCAACTTTGTTTGAACATATAATTCTGTTATGACTTTCACAAAAATCATATATCAAATAGTGTCAAAATTCACACAAAATAGTTTTTAAATCAAATATTATATTATTAATTGTTATTTTATTCCTAAAAATATAAGGTTCGGCCAAATGACTTAGATAAGGATATATATATTGATAATAAACAATTTGGGGTTCTTTTGGCATGTTATAGTAAGTGTATTAACCATATAGTGTAAGAAAACAAAAAGACACGGTAAAAGTTAAATTATTTAACTTAGAGTTAAATCTAATTGATAAGGTTAAAATAATAACCTAAACTTGTCTATATCCTATTGGTTGATAGGATTTCGACCCATCCCCACTTTATCTTTGAAATAATACCCTTTTGAACCATTATAAACCAATTTTTACTTTAATATAAAATAATATTTTGAGATATTCCTAAGGTGCCCCTCTCCTCCCTTATAAAAGGGCACCTCCTACCCCTCCTCCTCACACCAATTTGAACACTCAAGCTCGGCCAACCCCTGCCAAAATACCTTCTCCACTTCACTAGAATAATCCTAGAGGTCCTGGTCTTCTTCAAAGACCAATCTTAGTTCCCTAAGTGGAGGATTCAAAGAGGCGTTTCAAAGAAGAGGAGGTTCGGACACTTACAAAGCAAGTCGGACCTAAGGTAAGGGAAATATCAAAATCTCATTTTTATCCGAGATTTTTTATTCGTAAGTATTTACTGGGGTGTATTTTATCATCCACATCCATGTTCCCTCAATATTTAATATTGTTTCCATCCACTTAAAATAGTTTAAATCCAATTTTACCCTTCGGTGAGTTTTTAGTAAAGAATATGAAAGGAATCTTTTGTCGTTTTTTCGTACGAGGTACTTTTTGACTTTTCCGAAAAAAGTAAGAAGAATGTTTTTCTTAACATATACGACATGAATGGATTTTTAAAACATTATTTCCAAGAAGCTTCCTTTACATGTTTTCTTGTTTATTTTTAATCAACTTCTTTATGTTTAAAATTGTATGACATGTTAAGAAAGGAAAAGTGTTTTTGAAGTAGAAAGGATATTTCCCTCAAGAATGGAGTTCAAGTGTTTTATCAAAATTATTTTCCATCTAATATAATAAAGGGTTCTGTTTTTATCCCTATTATTACATTGATTTGATTTTGTTTTGATGGAATTATATTTTTACGAATTCCTTTATCTTATATGAATTGTTTTATGATGTCACGATGTTTCAGATTCCCATTTTTATTACATGGGTTATGAAATGATGTATGATTTATGATTTTGTGGCACACATAAAAATGGTATCATTATGAGATGGGAGGGACCTATATCTCCCTCTAATTCATTGGTTAAAGATTTTATATCTCATGAGATAGACATGGCTGGAACGGTAGGTTATACCGGTTCAGTGAAACAGGACTGAAACGAGGGTCACTCGGTTCAGAAAGGGACTTTGTCCACTAAGATAGTCTTCGAAATGAGTCATGACTAACAAGAAATGATTCTCTATGATTATGTGTGTATTCCACAAAGATTCATGTTTTAAGTTATGATTATTGTGATTACATTTCACTGCCATGATTTATCCCATGTTATGAAATTTGCTCTCTTTTGCAGGTTAAGATTTCCAAAAGTTATGTTCTTATGAATATGATGTGATTGATTTTTCATTTATTTACCCTTACTGAGCATTTGAGCTCACCCTTTTATGTTTTCTTTTCCACAGGATATAAAGAAAGATTTTAGGTAAAAAAAGGGGAATATCTTTATGGGATATGTTGAAGATCTTTCACCATTATTAGAAGATTACGTTCCGAGTTTCCAAAGACACTAAACTATTACGATCCTTGTGTGTGTGTTTTTTGTTATGTACTAAGTATTCCGAAAAAGTAATGTAATCTCAATGTACGTCAGGCTTCGGGTCTCTACAGTTGGTATCAGAGGAAAGGATTAGTCAACCTTTGGAAACTAGGATGTGAAAACGTTAGTGAGATCCCTAGAGATATTTCTAAGGTATGTCTGGGGATGTCCCTAAGGTTAAGTATACATATAGGTTATAGTACTAGAATTATGCTAACGATCCTAGAATTAAACCTAAGATGTTAGATATTGAAGGTACTCCCCCTTTATTATATTGTTTTCCCTAGCATGATTTTTGCCTCTCACACTATTATTTTTGGGTTTTAGACGATGGCTGGAACCCGAAGGAACCGTGTTGATCAATGCAATGGACAATGTAATGATTGTCCTCTTGAACAAACAAATGTTATGGGAGATGGAGTACAAAATCTTATTGCTATACTTACACAAGCTATGAATCATTCTGGACTTCCAAATGAGCAGAGAAGGGAACAATATTCTCTTGAGTCCTTCATGAGGCAACGTCCACCTTCTTTCAGTGGGTCTTCTGATCCACTTGTTTCTGAACAATGGATCAGTACTACTGAAATGATATTTTCAGTTCTTCAATGTTCTGAACATGATAAAGTCATCTTAGCAGTATATCGTTTTGAAGGAGAGGCTGATCAATGGTGGAATCTTATCAAGAATACGAGGCCTAGAGATGAAATTGAGTCCATGGAATGGGACGAGTTCAAGAACTTGTTTTTTAGTAAGTACTTTCGTTGTATTCTTCGAAAAAAGATGGAGAAAGAGTTTCTTGAACTGAAGCAAAGGGATGATGAATCTGTTGGTACCTATAAAGAAAATTTTACAAGACTTGCAAGGTACGCTTCTGGTATTATCATCCAACCTGAATGTAAAGTTGATCGATTTTTCAGTTGCTTAAAACCAAGTCTTCGAAGGGAATTAGCTATAAGAGACTTCAGTTGCTATGAAGAAATTGTGCGTTGTGCTATCAAGGTAGAAGTGGAAGTTGGTGTTACATATCAATCTCATGGTTTTGACAAGAAACGAAAGATGGAGTTCAAGGAGAAATCTCAGAATAATGGTGAAAAGAAGATGAATGTTTCCTTATGCACAAAGTGTGGAAAGAAGCATGGTGGAGACTGTCTTAAAGGGACTAGAAAATGTTTTAAGTGTGGAAAAGAAGGTCATCGAGCAGCTGAGTGTCGAAGTAATGGAAAAAGGGTTTCTAATGATGTGAATAAAGCAAACACTACAGAGAACGCACCACCAACACTTCAATGCTTCAAGTGCAAGGAAATGGGGCATTATGCTAATAAATTCCATAATCCAAGGGTTAGTGATGATCAACATGAGAAACCACTGAAGGAAAAGGACAAAGGGAAGTCACATGCGATCACTATTGGCGATGTTGAATATGACAACGATGTGGTGGAATGATTAAGTGTTTATGTAATGGGATTCCAAAATAATATTGTATCATGGAGTATTGGAATATTTATGTATTGGTCTAATGTGGTATTCAAAGTAATTGAGATATTTTTGGAAATAAGATGATATGCGCATAATGAAGGGAAAACGAGAAAACAAAATGTTTAACAGTATTCATGAGCTCATGATTGATATAAGGACTAAGTGATATCATGGTTTGAGTATATAGAATTTTGAGGATTTTGGTATGTGAAAAGTGTTAACTTTTAACTGCATTCATGTTTTCACTAAGGTATTCAAGAGAATACATGATTAAGGACTTTGAATGTCTGGAATGTGACCAACAAAACATACCTTATGATATATGGGGATCGACGATGGTGTTAAATCTCTGGTAATCGTTTTCACTATTTAATGAGAGTGGACTGCAGTATTATGGATAAGCCTAAAGATTGGAATGGATTATGTTGGACATAAGTTAGTATTGTTTAAGGATAGATTTTTTTTCGATATTATTGATAGGATGTTATAGTGATATAGTTTTAGAAAAAGGACAACCTGCAGGATGGGCGACAACCCATCGCGTCGGACAAGGCTGTAGGAATCGAACCCACAACCGAAGTGTGACTGGCCTTTATCGCCTACCACTGGCCTACAGGAAGTCCCTGTTTAGTAGAAACTAGTTTTATTATATTAATCAGTATGATATATGATGTATAAGTCCATTTTAGGAACCATATATGATTAATCTCACTATAGAATGACTTATGTATATTTAATAACTTTTTCTAACCTTTTGTTTGAGGCAGATGGAATGACCCGTCATTCTATCACAGGATCTGCTAACACTTCACGAATAAAAAATTCAACTTCATTTATTTAAGAGATGAACTGGAAATTGTTCAGGGCATGAACAACAGTGAAATTGTACCAAAATAAAGTAAGCATTTATTCTAATTCAAATTCTTCAACATTAGGGAAACGATCTTGAAAACCAAAAATGTTGTCCTAGTGATCTTATATCGGATGAATCAGATGGTACCTTAGATCATCACAAATTTTTGGCTTTGTGATTGCTGGCTTTTCCATAGCCATGTTCTCTACCACTCCCCATCAGAACATGATGGTTAGATTTCTCTTCCATATCCATATTTTCACCTATGTGGAAACCCAGTGATTAGATTATTTGGGTAACCATTAAGTTTCATACATTTGTTTTTAAATATTGGTTTTGGTAATCCTTTTTATGATGAGGGTTTCTATTAAAAAAACTTTCAAGTAGTAAACCATTTATAACCCAGACGAATTTCGAGGGCGAAATTCATTTTAAGGGGGTAGAATGTAACATCCCAAGATTTTATGAAAAATATTCTTTTTAATTTCACTAATGTCTTGTGTTGTATGCTACACCAAAAGGAGCTTGCACAACACGCATCCTTGACTTGCCTTGTATTACATTCAATCGCGACCTTCCTCAATAGCGTGTGTAGTACGCAATACCGAGTTTCACTAAACAACGATATGCTATTAAAATATTATTAAAACTAGTCGTTATGAATAGTAATAACCACCTTTTGAAATTTTGTAAATTTTATTTTTCAAAATGGACTTTATCTTTGGATTCATAATATCAAAATTAGCTTAGGGTGAAATTTTGGTACTTTTCGGATAACTTTCATTTTCTGATGAATAGTGAAAATTACTAAATTTTAGTTAAAAACAAATTTTTCAATCGAAATAATTAATAGTGATAAATTATTAATTTAAGTGGTTTTAAAATATATTTAGAATATATTTTTACAATTTAATACAATGTTGGTCATTGGATGTAATTTCACATTTAAACCAGACATAAACAAGTGTCAATCTTTTGATAGATATTGTTTCTTAAAAACACGCTATTTGTTTTAACAGTGGGATTTAATTATAAAATTAATTAATGAAACTTCTATATTATGAATTTGGAAAAATAGACTTCATTTTTGAATTCGGAATATGTAATATAGCTTAGAATGAAATTTTGGCATTGTTCTGAAAAACATCAATTTTTGATGAATAGTGAAACTACTAAGTGGTAGTTAAAAAAACAGAATTTTTCATAAAACTTAATTTTACCGCTTCTGTGAATGGAATTTCAAAAATCCGAGAGACACGGTTGATGTCAGTAAGTAAAATTTGGTTCAATGAGAAGAAAATAATTTTTGTTGAATAGAACTTTTTACTTTTATTTACCACGGTTAAAAGTAAATAGGGTAATTAAGGGTAACAATGATATTAATATTACCCTAACACATGTCCTAATCCTATTGGACAAGTGTATCTTGACCAAAAACAATCTTAAGTGTAAAATATTATCATTTAGGCCCACTTGGATTAGATTAGGACATTTATTATTATTTAATTCAAAGAAGAGTTAAAAGAGTTAAAATCAAAGTTTATTTACTAAAACATTTTTAATATAGGGTTATACATAAGATAAATTCGATTATAAATATTCATTAGAAAGATAAAAAAATTTCCTACATAATGGTATTTTATTTATAATTTTTAGACATTAAATAATTTAATTTATTTATGACACCATGATGATGCAGTAATTATCTTATTAATGAAATATTGACAGAATTGATGTTATAAACACCAAATTAAATGTAATTTGAGACTTTTTATGAATCCCACTAATTTTATAGGTTACTATGATATATTAGTTTTGATTTAATCAATGTTTTGTGAACATATAATTCTGTTACGACTTTCACAAAAATCATATATCAAATAGTGTCAAAATTGACACAAAATAGTTTTTAAATCAAATATTATATTATTAATTGTTATTTTATTCTTAAAAATCTAAGGTTCGGCCAAATGACTTAGATAAAGATATATATATTGATAATAAACAATTTGGGGTTCGTTTGGCATGTTATAGTAAGTGTATTAACCATATAGTGTAAGAAAACAAAAAGACACGGTAAAAGTTAAATTATTTAACTTAGAGTTAAATCTAATTGATAAGGTTAAAATAATAACCTAAACATGTCTAAATCCTATTGGTTGATAGGATTTCGACTCATCCCCACTTTAGCTTCGAAATAATACCCTTTGGAAGCATTATAAACCGATTTGACTTTAATATAAAATAATATTTTGAGATATTCCTAAGGTGCCCCTCTCCTCCCTTATAAAAGGGCACCTCCTCCCCCTCCTCCTCACACAAATTTGAGCACTCAAGCTCGGCCAACTCCTGCCAAAATCCCTTCTCCACTTCCCTAGAATAATCCTAGAGGTCCTGGTCTTCTTGAAAGACCAATATTAGTTCCCTAAGTGGAGGATTCAAAGAGGCGTTTCAAAGAAGAGGAGGTTCGGACACTTACAAAGCAAGTCGGACCTAAGGTAAGGGAAATATCACAATCTCATTTTTATCCGAGATTGTTTATTCGTAAGTATTTACTGGGGTGTATTTTATCATCCACATCCATGTTCCCTCAATATGTAATATTGTTTCTATCCACTTAAAATAGTTTAAATCCAATTTTACCCTTCAGTGAGTTTTTAGTAAAGAATATGAAAGGAATCTTTTGTCGTTTTTTCGTACGAGGTACTTTTTGACTTTTCCGACAAAAGTACAAAGAATGTTTTTTTAACTTATACGGCATGAATGTATTTTTAAAACATTATTTCCAAGAAGCTTCCTTTACATGTTTTCATGTTTATTTTTAATCAACTTCTTTAAGTTTAAAATTGCATGACATGTTAAGAAAGGAAAAGTGTTTTTGAAGTAGAAAGGATATTTTCCTCAAGAATGGAGTTCAAGTGTCTTATCAAAATTATTTTCCCTATAAGATAATAAAGGGTTATGTTTTTATCCCTATTATTACATTGATTTGATTTTGTTGTGATGGAATTATATTTTCATGAATTCCTTTATCTTATATGAATTGTTTTATGATGTCACGATGTTTAAGAGTCCCATTTTTATTACATGGGTTATGAAATGATGTATGATTTATGATTTTGTGGCACACATAAGAATGGTATCATTATGAGATGGGTGGGACCTATATCTCCCTCCAATGCATTGGGTAAAGATTTTATATCTCATGAGATAGACATGGCTGGAACGGTAGGTTATACCGGTTTAGTGAAACAGGACTGAAACGAGGGTGACTCGGTTCAGAAAGGGACTTTGTCCACTAAGATAGTCTTGGCAATGAGTCTTGTCTAACAAGAAATGATTCTCTATGATTATGTGTGTATGCCACAAAGTTTCATGTTTTATGTTATGATTATTGTGATTACATTTCACTGCCATGATTTATCCCATGTTATGAAATTTCCTCTCTTTTGCAGGTTAAGATTACCAAAAGGTATGTTCTTATGAATATGATGGGATTGATTTTTCATTTATTTACCCTTATGGAGAATTTGAGCTCACCCTTTTTTGTTTTCTTTTCCCCAGGATATAAAGAAAGGTTTTAGGTAAAAAAAAGTGAAGATCTTTATGGGAGATATTGATGATCGTTCACCACGATTAGAAGATTACGTTTCGGGTTTCCAAAGACACTAAGCTATTACGATCCTTGTGTGTGTGTTTTTTGTTATGTACTAAGTATTCCACAAAAGTAATGTAATCTCAATGTACGTCAGGCTTCGGGTCTCTATAAGATGTGTTTTGTATTTCATTTTTATAATACATGGATGAAAATAAAGACAATATAAATAAATATATATGGTATATTTAAAATTTTATACATATATAGGTATTATATTACATATAGCTTCTTAATTTCTATTCTATGAATGATATAACAACTTTGATCATTTGTATGGTGGATTATCATCTTGCGAAGTAATGTGATTCATTTTTAAATAATGATTTTATTGGATTTTAATTAGGTTAAATATAAGTAATATATGTGATATATATATATATATATATATATGTATATGTAAACTAAAAAAACTAAGGTTAATATATTATTTACCTTTATTTCATTTCATCCTTCGAGGAAATTGAAATAGTGTTCATGTGTTTTTACGACCTATTGTCTCCATGAATGATGTAAATCATTTTCTATATCAAAATTTAAGGCATACTTAAAACACATATATAAAAATTATAAATAATATTTATATCATGGCTAAAATCCATGATTTTAAGAATACATAATCAATTTAATAACACCTTAAATAATAGATGAAAAATATATTTGAAAAACAACGTGGTTATTACCTAAAACGTGGTATTAACAAGGAACTGTGAATAAATGGGAAATACAATTTCCTAACTCAATAATATATCATATGATATATAAAATTATGGTTCTATAATATATATTTATGTAATACTATTTAATTTAAATATGTTTTTATCATTTATAATTGACGTCGATAATCATGTTACGAGATTTTTATCTCTCTTTTTACTTCTATGAGAAACAAGCCATATTGAAAACTTCATTATTTTATGTTGGGTAAATAATACACATGAATTTATTTAATGATGATTATCAAGATAATTATATGGATTTACATATACATTTTAGTATATCTCTTTAATTGGTTTTATAGTTCAAATGCTACAAGAGTGGTAATGGTTTTTTTGATCAATTTTACCTCTTTGAGACATATGTTGTTTTATGAAAATATATTCATTTATAAAGTGTTTATATAACCCCTTTTATAAGTAACATTGTTAAATTAATTATTATAAAAAAATTTATGTTTTAATTAACTTTATTATTTTATAGGGATTACGATTTGATGTTACAAATGTTGTAAGGGTTCTAAGATACAGTCTCATCATTTATTGGGATTATTTACATTTATGATTATAATGATGAAATATAATGATATAAATATCAATAAAAACAATAAATTTCTGATAATATAATTATTCCTTGAGAATAAATGTTTTTAATTCATTTTCTTCTTTTTATGTACTCAAGATTCAAAAATAATTCTTTTAAAGATACCAAATGTATTCCTTTCTTTTGTCGAAGAACAATTTATCTTTCATATTAGTGTTTTCTAAAAATGTTTTCAACAATGTTTAGAAATTATCCATTGGTTTTATTAAAATAATTTATAAACATGTTTTTATCTTCATAAAATTTTTACAAGTAATCTTTTTGTCATTTTCACAAAAAGGTCCATTTGGATTTTATCAAAAAATGATAAAGGAATTATTATTATAATGTAGGACCCATGGGATCTTAAGTGTAATTTAATTTTTTATTCATTTATATTTTAATTCATTATAGAGGTTTTAGGGGATGAGGATATCAAAACGATATTTTTAGGATCTATACCATTTACAATATTGTAACATATCTAGTACTGACCATGTGAAAATAGGATTGTATGGCTTTTTGTTTTAACAGTGGGGTTTTCACAGTTTCATCACGTTTAAAGAAACTATGGGGCTCACTAAGAAAACCCATGTGGGTTAATGGGGGTTTGTATAAGTGGGTTTTATTGGTTAGCCAAGCTATGCATATTTTCACAGGAGACTATGTTACATGGATTTAAAAAAAGATATTATCCCCAAACAATTGTAAAATGGTTGCTCTAACTGTGTGGCCAAATCGTGTAAAGCACTTTGAAACCTTTAATAGTCAGATTTTAACCTTTTCCCCTTTTTAATTATTATTCATAGTACCCCATAATCTAATTTGGGATCAAACTAATCCTTCCCCAGTGATATAGATGTTTCTCCCTTGTGATGGATGTAATTCTCCCTTTATTCTTGATAGATTTCTCAAGGAATGACCGGGTTTTGATATGGTTTCTACTTCCATTGTTATATACTTAAAAGATATATCCCCTCATCTTGTTATAACCTCTTAGGGGTATGGATTCCTTATTTACGGTATTTTATGGAGTTTTGATATGTTTATTATGGATCTAGGATCTTGAGGACCTGATTTACTCTTCCTCGCCATCCATTTCTGAAAGAATTTTGATCTATATCTATTCATGAGGTAGGTGTTTCTATTTAAATGGATAATTATATTAATTTAATATTATTATTGTAAATTCATATTGTTTGTAAATTTAATTGAGTTTATTTATTTCAATAGTTGTTTGGGAATAAAATTTAATTTTAAAATATTTTATTTTTAAAAATGGTTTATGAACCCGAAACATTTGATGAAATTTTTGAATGTTGGTTTTGGTTTAAAATGGTGTTACAAGTATTAGGAACAAGCCTTAAAATATTACATAATCATGAATTAAATGAATAATTCACATTGAGGATCATTTCAGGTGTAGAGTTTTAGAGAATTAGTCTATAACTATTACATTACATCTCAAAACTTAAAATGTATACACTTCTACTCAGTTTCCATTTTTTAATTAAATAAAAAATCTTGAAAAAGGATCCATGTATAGTTCATTGCTTTAGATAGCATGACTTTTCCTTGATCCATTCCATGACCCTATTCAGCTTTAAGCCTTGTTAAAAACATTTCAAAACATAGGATGAGGATAATAATCTCGGCAAGGGTAATAAAACAAAGAAAGAAAACATTATTTCATCAATAAATACATAACATAAGATATTTATCATACATCATGAAATCATAATATTTATTAATAACACATATTAATCATAAATCATAAATGTAACTTGTGGCATCCATAACATACTTACATTGTTGCTTTCACAGCTACATAGGGAGTTACATTTTGAATACCTATCACAGTATATCCCCTAAATCAGTTAGGATAAACATTCACATTATCCTCTATCATGTTACCCAATTCATTGGAGAGCTATCTAGGGATCATCCAAACTAGTATTATCATGGAACCACCCATATACGTAAACAATTCCCAAGAACCATAATAGTCACACCACATAACATAATTATCACGAAAATATAACATTTCTACATTGAAATCACAATATATCAATTCAATATATTGATATAATCAATCCTTTAACAAAACAATTTTAAAAACATAAATACATAAAAATATTATATGATATTTATTTTTCTTTGAAAAAAATTCTTTCTTGTTAAGGATGCCAAAAATCCAATAATACTAGCGGTAGTTGAAAGGTCGTTGTCACCGCATATTTTCAAAAGAAACATTACTTTTTGTTGTTTAGTAAAATTATTCATATAAAAATATTCCATTTGAATGAAATGAAAAGTAAAAGGTTTTTATGCACTGTATAATATAAAGTCGTGTAAAAATAAAAATATACCTCAATTAAAGGAGATTGAGACAAAGTCCCTTACTCATGTCCAGCAGGACTCGAACATTCTTTAATCTCCTGAATAATAAACTAAAGTTAATTTATACTTTCTTAAGATATTTTTTCATGTTTATTATTCATTTTATATTACTTATTACCCTATTATAAAAATTCTCTAATCATTTAAGTTAACAATGGTCATTTTGTTGATATTTGGTACTTGAGTCAAAAATGAACTTCATAAAATTAGAAGTTGTTCATGTGGTAAAAATTCCCTTATCTCTAGAATGAATTTAATGATTTATATATCATATATATGAAATATATCTAGTATATATTTTAATTTGTAATAGTACAAAACATTTTGAGATATGAAAAGAAATTCACCATTCATGGAGATGGTAAGTCCTACGTAAGCATGAATGCTACTTTCATTTCCATTTCATATTTACTGAAATGAAATCTTAATATAAATAGGTATGTTATAATTCCAGTATAATATCATATATAATTTCAGTAACTCTATTATTTATATGTCCCGTGTATGGGTGGAACGAGTCATAAAATTGTGTGGGTGCGCCAATCCGCACTTCCCCAAATGAAACAATCATATTTACAAACTATGGAAACCATAAATGTATTCTATATATGAAAAATAAAGAATCATAAAAACTATAAAATTATAATATATATCACATATAAATACAGTTCAATCTTAATTTCCACCATAAGAGGTGGTAGGAGAAGATTGAATAATCATCATTTCGTGAGGCAGTATTTCATCCTCCATAGAAACAGTAAGTTCTTTACCCATTAGATGGAGGTGTGTGAAAGTGTAGTTCAAATAAATATCATAAAAGCAACCTATTATATTTATGATATTGGTATTTTTATAAAATAATGAAATAAAAATATATTAGGGTTCTGGAAAAGTAAAATAAAAATAAAATATCTAAATAGAAGATGTTACCTTTAAATTGGGAAACTCTATTGGGTTAGAGGTGAGGGCTTTTTATAAGGGGGAGGAGGGGCTCTTTAAAACATTTTAAAAATATAATTTTATTTTATAATGATTTTATGTTTTATAAGGTCCAAAAAATATTATAGTATAAGATAAGATGACTCTTTTTTAAAATAAAATCATCCAATAAGAATTGGACATGTTTTGGATATTTTTTTAATCTTTATAATCTTATTTATTTAAATCATTCATTAATGAGGTAAACACTGCATCATTATTGTGTCATAAATGATTTTGATTATTTGATGTCTAAACATTATAAAAAAAAACCATGTTTTAGGAAATATTTTTATAATTCAAATGAATATTCATAGTCTAGGGGATACCTTATATAACCCCATGTAAAAATTGATTTACTAAACGATATATGTTTTTATCATTTTTGACTTCACTTAAAATTTATTAATATAAAGTGTCATTATCACTCATTAGTGGCTCCATGAGGTCCCATAATCGACTGAAGGATACCCCTGGTTGGAAATGTATCAACCAATATGATTAGGATACATGTTATTATAAATTTATTTTATTATAATATTATTTTTACCTTTAATTACACTATTTACCTTTAACTGCGGTAAATAAAAGTCAACAGTTTCTATTCACCAAAAATTATTTTCATTTTATTGAACCAAATTTTTCTTACTAATAAAAATCATGTATGTGAGATTTTATAAATTCAATTCACAGAAGCGGTAAAATTTAATTTAAATGAGGAAGTCCATTTTTTTACTACTACTCACTGTTTCCGTTATTAATCAAAATTGAAGCTTTTCATTAAAATATCAAAAATTAAGTCAAAGTTATATTTTATATTATGAATTCAAAATTAATTTATATTTTACCAAATTCAAAACATATATGATACATTAATTAATTTAAAATTAATTCCTATTGTAAAAACAAAAAAGCGTGTTTTTAAGAAATAAACACAATCAAAAGATTGACACTTTTTTATGTCAAATTTGAAAGTGAAATTACTTCCAATGACCAATATTAGATTAAATGGTAAAAATATAATCTAATTACACATTAAAACATATTAAAAATATAATCTAACTATATAAATAAATTAGATTAAAAGGCAATTTGGTATTAAAATACAGCATTTTTAACTATTCATTAAAAAATGAATTTTATCTGAAAAATACCAAAAAATTACTCAAAGTGAATTTTGGTGTATTTATTCTAATAAAGGATATTATTTTGTAAAATATAACATATAAAAGTGACTAAAACTATATTTAAAGAGGTTTCTCCATCAAAAGGTGATAAATCGACCTTTTAAAGAATATTATAGTATTTATTCTTAAAATTAGCATCATTCACATTTTAAGCCTCAAACTTTTATTGAATAATTGTAAAAAAAATTAATAAACATGTATAATAATATTATAGTTAATTCTATTCATTCTGGAAAATATAATTGCTAGACGTTAACTACCATTTCAAATAATATTATATTATTATTTTTCTATATGACTCAACGTTGTGTGCAACATTAGACTTTGGAGAAACCCATTTTTGCGTGTCGGTTACGACTCGAACAAAGAATACCCTTTAAAGTAAAATTAATATTTAATTCAAAAATATTAAAATGTATTTTTCTTTATTTACCTAGTATGTTACATCCTTCCCCCATTTTGGAAATTGCGTCCTTGCAATTTTATTCACTTTTCAAATAAGTGGGTGTATTTAGCCCTCGTAGAATTTTTAGATTCCCACATTTCCTCTTTAACCATATGGTTTTTCCACAAAACCATTACCAGATGAATTACCTTATTCCACAACACTTTCTCTCTTTGTTCAAGAATCTGGATTGGTTGTTCCTCATAAGAGAGATTCTCTTCCAACTGAACTACCTTTGGGCTCAAAACATTAGATGGATCTGCCATATTCTTTCTCAAAATTGAAACCTGAAAAACATTGTGTACTAGGGATAAAAATGGAGGAAAATTTACGTTGTATGCAACTAATCCAACTTTCTCCAGGATTTCATAAGGTTCAATGAACCTCGGACTCGGCTTTCCCCTCTTACCAAAATGCATCACACATTTCGATGGAGAAACATTGAGAAAGACCTGATCACTTACATCCAATGAAAGATCCTTACTCTAGTTATCTGCATAACTTTTCTGCCTACTCTGATCTATTCTCATGTGCTTTTGAATCAACTGAACTTTTATTACCATCTCTTCTACTAATTTTTGTCCCATCAACTTCTTTTCAGCTACATCATCCCAAAAAGCTTGAGTTCGAAATTGCTTCCCACATAATGCCTTAAATGGATCCATCTGTATACTAGAATGAATATTGTTATTATAATAAAATTCAACAAAAGAAAGATGTTGGTCCCAACATCCCTGGTAATCCAGTGAACAAACACGTACCATATCCTCCATGTTCTGAATTATTCATTCTAACTTCCCATCTGATTGATGATGAAAAGTTGTACTAAAATTAAATTTAGTACCCAACGACTTGTGAATTCCTTCCCAAAAGTTAAAAGTAAACCTGGGATACCAATCAGATACAATGGAGTGGGTAACTCCATGAATCCTAACTATCTCTTTAACATACAACCAAGAAAGTTGATCTGGAGACAAAGTATCTCTAATAAGATGGAAATGAGGATATTTAGTCAACCGATCAACAATAACTTAGATTGCGTTGTTACCTCGAGATATCTTCGGTAATCCCACAATAATGTCCCTGTATATATATTCCCATTTCCACTCTAGAACCGGTATTGAATAAAGCATCCCTTTCGGTAAATACCGCTCTGTGTTAACCCGTTGACAAGTCAAACACTTCACAGTAAAATCAACGATATCTCTTTTCATTCCATCCCTCTAGTAATACTCTGGAAGATCACTATACATCTTTGTAACACCATGATGAACTGGAAATGGAGAACTATGAGTTTCACATAAAAACTCATTCTTCAATTCTGAATCACAAGTCACACATAATCTATATTTAAATCTCAAAATAAAATTATTATCTATATTAAAATAAGGAAACTTACCCTTCTGAACCAGCTCTACCTTTTTTGCAACTCAATGTCTTCCTTCTATGCTTGCTTAATTCTGTCTGATAGAGATGATTTCACTAACACCTAAAACAAAGCATAGGAATTTGCTACACCGACAACTTCTATGCCAAATCTCATCAAATATGTAATCAAAGGATCTTGTTCCTAATTTAACAAGGTTAATGTAGTATTACTTTTTCCACTCAAATCATCAACCACTTTAATTTCCATTCCTAGATGGTAATGGATTGTGCAATCATAATCCATGATTAATTCCATAAATCTCCTCCTTCTCATGTTAAATTCGTTTTGAGTGAATATATACTTCAAACTTTTTTGATTAGTATATACTTCTCACTTTACTCCATACAAATGAGTCCTCCAAATTTTAAAAGAAAAAACAACGAAAACTAATTCCAAATCATCTCTAGGGTAATTTAACTCATGATGTATTAACTAACGTGGAGCATAATAAATTACCTGATCATTATGAATAAGGACACAACCAAGTCATTTCAATGAATAATCACTATAGATAACAAGCTCACCATTTCTGGAAGGCAGTGCCAAAACTAGAGCATTCACAAATCTTCTTTCAAATTCTTAAAAACAATCATCACATTCTTTTGTCCTAATGAACATAACACCTTTTTGAGTTAACTTAGTCTGTGGTCTAGATAACCATAAAAAATTTTCAACAAACCTCTTGTAATAACCATCCAAACCAAGAAAACTACGGATCTCAGTTATATTTGTGGTTCTTGGCCATTCTTAAACAACTTTTGTTTTAGAAGGATCAATAGTAATGCCATTTTTTGAAACAATGTGACCATGGAATGAAATTTGTTATAACCAAAAAACACACCTGCTAAATTTCCCAAAAAAACTATTTTATTTTATTGTTTTCAAGAAAGCACATAATTTACATTCATGTTTCTCTTTACTTTTGGAAAAATCCAAAATATCGTCAATGAATATAACCACAAACTAATCCAAGAACTAACGGAAAATTCTATTCATAAGATCCATGAATACAAAATGTGAATTTTTTAACCCAAAAGGCATAAAAAAAAAATTCATAATGGCCATGTCTAGTATGAAATGTGGTCTTCAGAATGCCTACTTCATTAACTTTCAACTGATGGTACCATGACCTCAAATCAATCTGTGAAAAATACTAAGCTCCCTTGAGCTGATCAAAACAATCATCGATATGAGGCAAAGGATACTTTTTCTTAACAGGGATGGCATTCAATGCTCTATAATCAATGAAAAGTCTCATTGAACAATCTTTATTTTTAAAAAACAAGACAGGATCAACAAATTTTGATATGCTGGGTCGAATGAAACATTTATCTAATAACACTTTTAATTGCTCTTTAACTCAAAAAGTTCAATTTGAGACATTTGATAAGGGGGTCTTCAAATTGGCTTAGCATGAGGAACTAATTCAACGGTAAATTTATATTCTTAATTAGTTATAATACCAGGAAACGTATTAGGAAAAACATCAAGGTACTCATTTACCACTGTCACGTTATTAATCTAAAAAGTTACTTTATTTTCAGCAATATGTGCAAGGTATCATTCATTTCAATATTTTACTAGTTTCTCATCTTCTTGATATGTTATCCAATGTAATGGTTAATTCCTTTACACAAATTGAAAATATTTCTAAAAATAAACCTCTTTAGCTTTGCATCCAATCTTATCATGGTAAACAGAAATCCAATCCATACCCAAAATAACTTCAAACTCTACTGGTGTCAAAACAATAAGATTTGCATGTATATTCATTCCACGAACAAGGAAAAGAAGGTTCTTATAATTTCTTTTTGTCTCAACATTCCCCTGGTTTTTTACCATAAGATCTAGATTCATATCTTGAGATGGAATTCACAATTTACTGGAGAACTTCTTAGAAATGAATGAATGTCCAGACCCTAAATCAAACAACACATTGGCATAATTTGAAAAAATGAACAGTGTACTTGATACTACATTATTTGATGGCCCAACATCTGCTAAAGTAGTTGGAAATGATTTCACCACCCCTTTCTCCTTGTAGTCTGACTGCTTTCTCTCAGTTGAGTTCTTCAGTGGACACTCATTCGAAAAATGACCCATTTCATTACTCTTAAATCTTTTACTAACAGTAAATTAGATTTTTTCTTACCATTAACCTGATCTTTTCAATGAAATTATGAGCCTTATGTCCCATTTTACCACATCGATTTCACTTACCATAATTCAAAAGACCTTCCCCAACTGGATTTTTACCACAATTTTCACAAAAGTTAATCTTATGTTTCATACCATCAGACTTTTTTGAAGAGTTATTCCCTTTAATCTACCACCTTGATGTATTATTTGGTTGTTTTTCAAAGAACACTTGATCATCAGAAAACTCCATTTCCGCCTTCTCCGCACATCAAACAAGTTTTTCATAACTTTTGAACTCATGGGAAGATACATCCCTTCAATAAGTTGTCTTTAATCCTGAGTAAAAATGGGTAATTTTACTATCAAGATCTCATATGAAATTTGGATCATACCATGAAAATCTTGTGAATTTTTCTTCATAAGCGTCCAGTGAGTTATCCTCCTACCTAAATTCCAAGAATTGTTTTTCCATTATAAGACAAAACACCTTATGAAAATATTTCTATAAAAATACCTTTGAATTAATCCCAATTAATAGAATCAATCTCCTCACTATCCCTGATATTTTTGACCAACGACCACCGCTGATCAGCTTCACCTTCAAAACAGTAAAAAACAACACTAAAATTTTGATGTTCTGAACACCCCATGACATCAACAATCATTTCATGTGATTTAATCCGCCCTTCACCTATCACAATGTCAGATGATCTGATGAATGATGGGGGATTTTGCCTCATGAAATGCTCCACTACTGACATGTTCCTCTGTGGTTGATATGGATGATCTCATGCATGGATACCACCATCATTTATAGCCTGAGTCAACTGTGCCATCACTACAACAAATTTTTTAGTTTTAATTTTTCTCATCTCAGGTTGCATATTTGGAATTTTGTCTTCCTCCTGTTGTTGTCCCATCATAGGTGCCACGTTTCCTCTACAGAAAACCATTCTGAACACATAAATATCATAGGTAAAGCAACATGGTAATATGTAAATTCTATATCATTTCAATCCAACCATAAATTAATTTATGGACATTAATTTAACAATATTCAATCTCCTAAAGTTTTCTAAACCGACCATTGATAACATCTATAAGGACCCAGCCATAAAACATTACATAATATTGAATTAAATGATTAATTAACATTGAGGATCTTATTAGGTTTAGAGTTTTAGAGAATTACTCCATACTATTACACTACATCTCAAAAATTACAAAGTACACAAATCTACTCAGTTACCATTTTTTCATAAAATAAAAACTCTTTAAAAATAGAGCCAAGTCTATTTCCATGTTTTAGATGGAATGAATTTCCTTGATCCAATCCTTAACCCTATTCATCTTTAATTCCAGTGAAAAAAATTTCAAAACATGGGATGGGTGTAAAAAGCTCAGTAAGGGTTATAAAACCAAGAAAGAAATCATTAGTTCATCAATACATATGTAACATAATATCATTAACATTCAACATGACATCATAATATTTATGAATAACACATAGTAATCATGAATCATAAAGGTAACTTGTGGCATTCGTAACATACATGGTTTTTAGCTTTCTTACCTATGTAGGGAGTTGCATTTGGAATACCCATCACAATATATTCCCTAAATCTATTAGGAGAAACATTCTGGTTTGCCTCTATCATGTTACCCAATGCATTAGAGATCTATCATGGCTCAACCTCCCTAGTTTTATCACAGAACCACCCATATATGTAAAGAATGCCCAAAAACTATAACATAGTCATCACACCTAACACAAGCATAAAAGAAAGATAACATTTCCACATTGCAATCACAATATAAAATTTCAATATATTGAAAAAATAAATCAATTAAAAAACCATTATCAATAAAAAAAATTTAAAAACATTATATGTTATTTATTTTTCTTTTAAAAACATTACAACTTGTTAATGAATACAAAGATCAAATAATACTCGTGGCGGTGGAAAGGTCATTGTCACCGAGTACATTAAAAATAAATATTACATTTTTGAATTTTGTAAATTTATTTATAGAAATAGATTCACTTTCAATGAAATGATAATTTTACAAGTTTTTATACACCATATCAAATAAAGTCGTGTATAAATCAAAATATGCCTCAATGAAAGAAAATTTAGATGAAGTCTCATACCTTATGTCCGACTTGACTCGTTCATTTCTTAATCTCCGGAATATTAAACTAAAGTAAATTTCTACATTCTTAAGGGGATTTTTCAGGTTTATTATTCCTTTTATATTACTTATTACCATGTCATAAACATTACATAATCATTTGAGTTAATAATGGTTGTTTTGTCAATATTTGGAACTTGAGTAAAAAATGAACTTATTATAATTACAAGTTGTTCATGTGGTCAAAATTCAATTATCTCTAAAATGATATTCATGATTTAGATAAGATATAACTCACATATATCCTTTATATATATTTATTTATAATAGTACATAACATTTATAGATAACAAATGAAATTCACCGTTCATAGAGACAGTTTGTTTTAACTACACATGAATGGAACGTTCTTTTCTATTTCATATTTAATGTAATGAAAACATAATGATAGATAGTAAAATTATAATTCCAGTATAATATCATATATAATTTCAGTAACTCCATTTTTTATACGTCCCATGTATGTCATGAATGAGCCATATCACTTGAAGGGGGAGGTAGTCCGCACTTCCTCAAATGAAACTATCGTATGTAACCACTATGGAAACCATAAAGATATTCTATAAATGAAACTTAAAGAAGAATAGAAACAATATAAATATAATATATATAACATATATATATAGTTATATATTAATTTCCACCATAAGAGGTGGTAGGAGAAGATAGAACAATCATCATTTCGTGAGGCAGTACTTCGCCGTCCATAGAAACAGTATGTTCTTTACCCATTATATGGAGTTGTGTGTAAGTTTAGTTCAAATTATTATCCAAATAAAATCCTAGTGTATTTAGGATAATGTTTTTGTTATAAACCAACTAAATAAAAAGATTTTAGGGGGTTTTTGATGTAATATAAAAAGGGAAGAACTTAAGAGAAGATGTTACCTTTAAATCAGGTAACTCCCTTGGTTTGAACCCAAAGGATTTCATGAAGTGCCTTATAACTAAGTTAAGGCTTCTAGGTGGAGGATAAGGATCTTTATAGATTGTTTGGTATGATTTTGGATGATCCAAGTGGAATGAGAGGTATGAGAAATGAGTTAGTGGATAGGGATTTTTATAAGGGGTGGAGGGGCTCTTTAAGAATGTGTGAAAATATTATTTTATTATATAATGATTTTCGGTTTATAAGGGTCCAAAACGTATTAATGTTGAATATAAGATGAATTTTGTTCTAAATAAAATCATTAAAATAGAATTGGATAGGTTATGGATATTTTTTTATTCTTTATAATCTTATTTATTTAAATCATTCATTAATTAGGTAAACACTGCATCTTTATAGTGTCCTAAATAATATTATTTATTTGATGTATAAAAATTATAAAAAAATAAAATGATGTAGGAAATATTTTTACCTTTATTATTGAATATTTATAGTCGAAGAGATAACATATATAACCCCATGTAAAAATTGATTTACTAAAAGTTATATGTTTGGGTCATTTTTGTCATTACATTAAATTATTTAATATAAACGTTCATTATCACTTTAAAGTGGCTCCATGGGGTCCCAAAATAGACCTAGGTATTACCATGGTTGGAAATGTATCAACCAATAAGATTAGAACACATGTTAGGGTAATTTTATATTATTAGAGTATTATTTTTACCTTTAATTTGAATATTTACATTTAACTACGGTAAATTAAAGTCAAAAATTGCTATTCACTGAAATTATTTTCATCTTATTGAACCAAATTTTACTTACTAAGAACATCCATGTATATCATATTTTGAAAATTCAATTCACAGAATTGGAAAAATGATATTTAAATGATGAAGTCAGATCTTTTAACTTCTACTCGGTGTTTTCACTATTCATCAAAAATTGATGTTTTTCAGAAAAATACCAAACATTAAGCCTAAGGTATATTTGAAATTGAAAATTCAAAAATGATGTCTACATTACCATATTAAAACATAGAAGTTTCATTGATTAATTTAAAATTAATTCCTGTTGTCAAAACAAAAAGCATGTTTTTAAGAAATATCTACTATCAAAAGATTGACACATGTTTGTGTCCAATCTCAAAGTGAAATTACTTCCAGTGACCAAAATTGGATTAAATTATAAAAATAAAATCTAATTAAACATTAAAACCAATTAAAAAGATAATTTATCCATATAAATAGATTATATTAAAAGGCATCTTTGAATTAAAATACATTTTTTTCACTATTCATTAAAAAATGAATTTTATCATAAAAATACCAAAAATTAACAAAACTATAAATTTTGATGTCTCTATTCTAAAGACAAATATTATTTTTTCAAATAAAACATATAAAAGTGACCAAAACTGGATTTAAAGAGAATTCTCCATCAAAATGTGGTAAATCATCCTTTTAAAGAATATAAGAATATTTATGCTTAAAATTAGATTCATTCACATTTTAAGCCTCTAACTTTTATTGGATAAATTTAAGAAATATAACATACATGAATAATAATATTGTAGTTAGTTCTATTCATTCCCACCAATACAACAACTAGACATTAACTACCATTTAGAAAAATATTATATTATTATTTTTCAGTATGACACAATGTTGTGTGAAACATTAATCTTTGGAGAAACCAATTGTTGCGTGTTAGTTACACCATCGAAAATAGAATCCCCTTTAAATTAAAATTAATATTTAATTCACAAATATGAAAATTTATTATTCTTTATTTACCTAAGATGTTACAATAAGAACCAAAGTGGATTGGATTTTCATAAGAAATATTTTAATAAATTATGATCATAGATTTTAAAATTCATCTATAAAAACTTATCACATTGGGTATTCTTGGGTTAATTGGTAATTTTCATGTCCCTAATAAGGTTTATAATTTCATTGGATGTTTTATTTCACTTTTGGGTGTATAATAATACTATAGGTTACACCAGTTGTACCCACAATAGGTTTTGTTTAGGGTTTTATTTTTATCATTTTAAATATTCACAATGGATAGATCCAAAATTATGTTATTTTTCATTTATTCCAAGATTATATATATAATAGATAGTTAATTATTATTTTATCACATTATTTCACATGAGAGATTGGTCATGGTTATTTTTTCACTTGAATTCACATAATGGAATGGTCATGGCTATTCACTTACATGTTTACCTTATAGATTATTCATTGAATATATTGATTATTCTCTCGTTGTTTATCTCTTAAAAATTTCATATTATTAATTTTCATAATATGAAATACTTTTATTAAAAACCAAGGAATTCATTAGAAATGGGTTTTATTGATAAATATTCTTTGTAAAACTATAATTGTTTTAATGATAGAACTTTTTTATTATTGATATTATACATTTTATAGATTCTATGGTAAATTTATACAAGGCATAGTTCTTACACCCTATATTTTATTCTATGTGGTTGTAGATGTTGTTGTTTTGGACCTATGAAAATGAAATCGGAACTTGTAGTATGCTAGATTCTCTTTTCATTATTTCATTTGTAGAAGGATGGTTTGGATGTTAAGGTTGGTCACATGGAGGCTTTTTTTCAATTTCAAGTCATAAATTTTGGTTTGGTTGATTTTCTTAGCTTATATGAATCTTAGATAGGTATTATTATTCTATATTTTACTCCAATTTCTTATTTTTTCTAATATATGAGACTTCTGTTTCTTCTCTTGTTTCACATAAACACCACGGAAGGCCGGATGAAGTGGATCATCTAATTTTTCATTTTTAGTTCATTAAATAATGATATTTAAGGGATTTGTTGCATGAAGTTTATTAACAGTTCTTGAGAGTTTTTGTTTTTCATGATTAGATAGTAGTTAGTATTATCAAAATTCTGGTAGTAAGTGGGGAGGGTTCTTGGGAAGCTCACTTCTATGTCTGAACTCAATATATCATGGGTGGTCAGAAATTTGTTCCTAGGTATGAGATTTAGAGTTTGAGGTCATTTGAATTTACTAGATGAAGAGTTTATTTGAATTGAAATATTTATTATTTAATGTTTTTTTCTTTATTGATAGAATTAATACAGATTTAAATTATCTTATTGTAATGCAATGACTTGAATTATTGATGTTGTTTTGATGATTTTGGAATTTTTTGAATACCATGATTGGTTATTCTCTTTTATTTATTAGTAGATTATTCCTAGAATAACTCTTTTGAATCTGGATGAGGGTACTAAAAGACATATTTTGTAGGAAAATACACCAGTGGGCCCATATTTAGTTGATTTTTTAATCCACACTATTCAAAATCTGCTTGACGTGTGGGTTGTGAACCTAGGTTGTGTAGTAGACCATTGCCTCGAAATTACTAAGCCAGATCCACCAATCATCAATGGTGAAAATGGTCCATAGAAATTTGAGGAGTGTATTGAATGGATAGAGAGAGTATTCTCATGTTATACACTTCTATGGAGTACGAGGTAGGTTCAACCACATACATTCTCTATGGATTGTGAATGCTATGGTGTGACTCTATTGTGCATGAAATGTTATTTGAGGACCTCAGATGGGTTTCTTCCAAGATATTCTCCAATCATCAGTTTTACCCTATGAAATTATGTGTATATAAGACCTAGGAGTTTCTTACCATGGCATGAGGATAGAGTGTTATTTTGGAGTATTCCTACCATTTTTGGAGTTGGTGCATTTGGCACTAGATATAGTCATTGTTTCATACCTAAAGGATCAGAGGTAGGAGTTGGAAATGAGTCATGGTATTAAAAATATTTCAATTATCATTTACCTTTTTACATTCATAGAGGTTGTCAAATAAATAAAATTTTGACGAGGTTACATATATTGAAATAGTGGTTTGATTGATTCTTTAGTTGGTGTAGTTGTTAGACAGGGTGTCTTCTGGATAGAAACTGACTTGTAGGGGTGGTCAAGTTTTTTAGGGTGAGTATTAAGGGATTCATAAGGATAAAAAAATTTGGTTTTCTACCAATTATGAAGGTATGGTTATACCATGACAAATTTTATAGAGACATATAAGGCATCTCATCATTATGGAATATTAGGCCATATGAGGTGATTTTATGAAAGTATGTCTTAGGTAATTAATTCTGGATTCATTATCACCAATGCAATGAAGGTTTTTATTAATTAAAATTAAGTGTAGTGGGTCTAATATTCATTCCATGGGGGATGTACATGTGGCTATAACCAAATAGGTTTATGTTGCATAGTTTTCATTATTAGAATCAATAGTTGGTCAAGCTACATTTAGAGGTAATATGTTTATTTTGTCTTTTATTATGATATATTTTTTTGATACAGGTGTTACTCATTCTTTTATATCATCAAAATTAGTTTAAATTTTGGGATTGAGTTTTGAACTTATTTAATTCTTCTTTTATCATTACATGGATTTGGTAATGGGTTATGACCAATGTTTCAAGTTTCCCACATATCATTTTGTCATAGATGACATTGAGGTGTCGTGGGAATTTTCATTTCTTATTGTTTATATCTTCAACAAGATACATGGAATAGATTTTATGATTAGTGTTAAGGTAGATATACAATGTTATCATTTTATGGTTTAGTTTGAATCATCTAATGGGGTCACTCTTGTTTTTCATGGATAGTGGGACTCTATATCAGGGAGGGAAGGTCATGTTGATCCTTTTACTGGGGTAATCTCATTCTAGTTTTCATAGTCATTTAATGATGCTATTGATACTTCTATAGGATTTCATCTTCTTGAAATTGTATGTGTGTACCTTGAGTTATTTATAGATGATATTCTGGTGTACTACGTGTCAATGGAGGAGAATACATACAATTTGGATATCATTCATTGAACCGTTAAAGAACACCATCCATGCAATAATCTTTACAAATTTTACATTTTAATGGAGGAAGTGATATTTCTAGGGCATGTTTTATATAAGAGGAGAGTCCCTGTGGATCTTGAGAAAATAGCGGACATTGTGTCTAGGGAGAATACTATAACTGTGTTGGAGATATGGATTTTCTTGGGATTGTCGGGTTACTATAGATGGTATATTTAAGATTTTCCCAAGATCACATAATCAATGATAGAATTAACAAATAAGGGTGTATAGTTTGAAAGGAATGAAGGTTTCTGTATATATTTTGAGGATATGAAGGTGAGGATAATATCAGAAACAATTTTAATTCTTTAATACCAGGTCTCAGTTATGATGTTTTCTTCCGTTCATCTAGTAGACATTTGAGATGATTCTTGATGAAAGAAAAATAGGTGGTGATCTAGGTCTCTAACCAATTTTACCTAATAATAAGAAATTCCCGACAAATGATATTGAATTGGATGATGTTATTTATTCATGAAAAACATGGTGTCACAAAATCTTTGGGGATTCATTTACAATGTATTATGGTCATAAGATCTAGAAGTTTATTTTACTCCGAGGGAACTAAATATAAGAAAGTTCATCTTAGTGGATATTCTTCATAATCATTATTTTGATATTTCACAAACTATAGTGAAAGGGAATGTGGTTTGCAAAGAGTTGATTATAAAATTACTAACATGATACATGAAAGAAAAAGATGATGAGTTGTATCTGATGAGTTTGTTTTCTAATATGATCTTTGGAGTGGAAGTGGATAGTTGAAATGTGTTTTTGATATAAATAAAAGTAGGATCTTCATTTAATGAGAGATTTTTGATTATTCAGGTGATAAAAACAATGTTTAAAAATTCATAGTTAAGAGTTATTATGGTGGGAAGACCTCATTTGAGTTGTCTCATTTTCCTATCAGTTCATTTTTCTTCCAAAGTAGGTTAGTTTTTTTATTTCTCAGTAGTATGAGTCAAATTATAGTAGAAACAAGTAATGTTGTTTCATACACCCTAGGGGTACCATGATTATAATTTATTGATTCAGGTTCCACACACCGGCACCCAGAGTCGGTTCACTATGTGACCTCATGCATGCATCCCCAAACGCCAGAGGCGGCCGATTAGCAATGATGGTTTAATATCGATCAAGGAGATACTATGTAACAGCCCGAGATTTTGTGAAAAATATTCTTTTTAATTTTATTAATGTCTTGTGTTGTACGCTACACCAAAAGGAGCTTGCACAACATGCATCTTTGACTTTCCTTGCATTACACGCAATCGCAACCTTCCTCGATAGCGTGTGTAGTACGCAATACTCAGTTTCACGAAACAACGATGTGCTATTAAAATATTATTAAAACTAGCCGTTATGAATAGTAATAACCACTTTTTAAATTTTAGAAATTTTAGCTCTCAAAATGGACTTCATTTTTGGATTCGGAGTATCGAATTTAGCCTAAGGTGAAATTTTTGTACTTTTCGGATAACTTTCATATTCTGATGAATAGTGAAAATTACTAAATTATAATTAAAAACAACTTTTTTAATCGAAATAATTAATAGTGATGAATTATTAATTTGAGTGGTTTTAAAGTATATTTAGAATATATTTTTACAATTTAATTCAATGTTGGTCATTGAATGTAATTTCACATTTAAACCAGACATAATCAAGTGTCAATCTTTTGATAGATATTGTTTCTTAAAAACACGCTATTTGTTTTAACAGCGGGATTTAATTATAAAATTAATTAATGAAACTTCTATGTTATGGATTTGGTAAAATAGACTTCATTTTTGAATTCCAAATATGAAATATAGCTTAGGATGAAATTTTGGCATTTTTCTGAAAAACATCAATTTTTGATGAATAGTGAAACTACTAAGTGGTAGTTAAAAACTGAATTTTTCATAAAACTTAATTTTACCGCTTCTGTGAATGGAATTTCAAAAATCCAAGAGACACGGTTGATGTCTGTAAGTAAAATGTGGTTCAATGAGATGAAAATAATTTTTGGTGAATAGTAACTTTTTACTTTTATTTACCACGGTTAAAAGTAAATAGGGTAATTAAGGGTAAGAATGTTATTGATATTACCCTAACACATGTCCTAATTCTATTGGACAAGTGTATCTCGACCAAAAATAACATTAAGTGTAAAATATTATTATTTAGGCCCACTTGAATTAGATTAGGACATTTATTATTATTTAATTCAAAGAAGAGTTAAAAGAGTTAAAATCAAAGTATATTTACTAAAAAAAATTTATTATAGGGTTGTACATAAGATAAATTAGATTGTAAATATTCATTTGAAATCTAAAAATATTTCCTACATGATGGTATTTTATTTGTAATTTTTAGACATAAAATAATTTAATTTATTTATGACACAAAGATGATGGAGTAATTATCTTATTAATGAAATATTGACATAATTGATGTTATAAACACCAAAATAAATGTAATTAGAGACTTTTTATGAATTCCACTAATTTTATAGGTCACTATGATATATTAGTGTTGATTTAATCTACTTGGTTAGAACATATAATTCTTTTATGTCTTTCACAAAAATCATAAATCAAATAGTGTCAAAATTGACACAAAATAGTTTTTAAATCAAATATTATATTATTAATTGTTATTTTATTCCTAAAAATCTATGGTTTGTCCAAATGACTTAGATAAGGATATATATATTAATAATAAATAATTTGGGGTTCGTTTGGCATGTTATAGTAAGTGTATTAACCATATAGTGTAAGAAAACAAAAAGACACGGTAAAAGTTAAATTATTTAACTTAGACTTAAATCTAATTGATAAGGTTAAAATAATACCCTAAACTTGTCTAAATCCTATTGGATGATAGGATTACGACCCATCCCCACTTTAGCTTCGAAATAAGACCCTTTGGAACCATTATAAACCGATTTTGACTTTAATATAAAATAATATTTTGAGATATTCCTAAGGTGCCCCTCTCCTCCCTTATAAAAGGGGACCTCCTCCCCCTCCCTCTCACACAAATTTGAGCACTCAAGCTCGGCCAAACCCTGCCAAAATCCCTTCTCCACTTCCCTAGTATCATAATAGAGGTCCTGGTCTTCTTCAAAGACAATCCTTAGTTCTTTAAGTGGAGGCTAAGAAAAGGCGCGTCAAAAAGAGGTAATATCCATTACCGATCTTTTTCAATTTCTTTCTTCTTCAACTTCTTCTTCTTTAGTTGTTTCATGATAAATTAATAACATCAGTATTTATTATATAATGATATGTTATTATAAATATGAAACAACTCTAATTAACCTTCTATCCATCCTACGGAAAAAGGAAATCACTGCGCGTGCGTACATATGGAATACCGTCTCCACGCTGTGGTGTAATCTATTTTCCGCCACCACATTAATTGGATGGGTATAAAGGTGTAATGAGTAACTATATATGATTATTATAAAGTGATATTTATACTGAAATAGTATACATACACTTCAACACAATTCCACGACCATGGGAACGATATCATCGCTCGTGCGTACGTACGGACTACCATCTCCACGACGCGATGAGATTCATTCTCAATGATTAACCATTCATGAATGATTATAAAGTATATATAATAATTAATTATGCAATATATGACCTAATAATGATACTGGAATTATTTATATTTATATGTATGTCATCTACTTAATTCCATTCAATTCAATAAGGAAACGAAAACAGCGTTCATGCGTACGTACGGACTACCGTCTCCATGAACGGTGTATTTCTTTCCATTTACTGATTTATTATATATGTGTATTATGAATATATATATATATATATAAATCATGTTTTATATTCTGGAATTAATTAATCATGATCTAAGTAATCATATGAATAATTACAAGTTAAAAACACGAACGACAAATGAGACGATTTTACCCAAAACGCTACTTTAACATGAATTTACAAAAGAACGGGTAATATAAAGTCATAAGTGGACCATATATGATATAATAACAATGAATATGATTCTGGAATAAGTCAATAACATGATTTAAATCATATACAGAAGGTTCGGACACTCAAAAAGCAAGTCGGGCCAAAGGTAAGGGAAATATCACAATCTCATTTTTATCCGAGGTTGTTTATACTTTAGTATTTACTGGGGTGTATTTTATCATCCACATCCATATTTCCAAAATATGTAATATTATTTCCATCCACCTACAATTGTTTAAATCCAATTTTACCCTTCGGTGAGTTTTTAGTAAAAGATATGAAAGGAATCTTTTGTCGTTTTTCGTATGAGGTACTTTTTTTGACTTTTCCGACAAAAGTACGAGAAGAATGTTTTTTTAACTTATACGGCATGAATTGATTTTTAAAACATTATTTCCAAGAAGCTTCCTTTACAAGTTTTCAAGTTTATTTTTAATCAACTTCTTTTAGTTTTAAATTGTAAGACATGTTAAGAAAGGAAAATGTTTTTGAATTAGAAAGGATATTTTCCTCAAGAATGGATTTCAAGTGTTTTATCAAAATTATTTTCCATCTAAGATAATAAAGGGTTATGTTTATATCCCTATTATTAAATGGATTTGATTATGTTGTGATGGAAATATTTTTATGAATTCCTTTATCTTATATGAATTGTTTTATGATGTCATGTTGTTTAAGAATACCATTTTTATTACATGGGTTATGCTATGATGTATGTTTTATGATTTTGTGGCACACGTAAGAATGGTATCATTATGAGATGGGTGGGACCTATATCTCCCTCCAATGCATTGGGTAAATATTTTCTATCTCATGAGATAGACATGGCTGGAAGGGTAGGTTATACCGGTTCAGTGAAACAGGACTGAAACGAGGGTGACTCGATTCAGAAAGGGACTTTGTCCACTAAGATAGTCTTGGAAATGAGTCATGACTAACAAGAAATGATTCTCTATGATTATGTGTGTATGCCAAAAAGTTTCATGTTCTAAGTTATGCCTATTGGGATTTCATTTCACTGCTATGATTTAACCCATGTTATGAAATTATGCTCTCTTTTGCAGGTTAAGATTTTTAAAAGTTATGTTCTTATGAATATGATGTGATTGATTTTCTTTTGTTTACCCTTACTGAGCATTTGAGCTCACCCTTTTATGTTTTCTTTTCCCTAGGATATAAAGAATGGTTTTAGGTAAAAAAAGAAGGGAAGATCTTTATGGGAGATATTGAGGATCTTTCACCACGATTAGAAGATTACGTTCCGAGTTTCCAAAGACACTAAACTATTACGGTCCTTGTGTGTGTGTTTTTGTTATGTACTAATTATTCCGCAAAAGTAATGTAATTTCCATGTACGATAAGCTTCGGGTCTCTACAGTTGGTATCAGAGGAAAGGTTTAGTCAACCTTTGGAAACTAGGACGCGAAAACATTAGTGAGATCCCTAGAGATATTTCTAAGGTATGTCTAGGGATGTCCCTAAGGTTAAGTATACGTATAGGTTATAGTACTAGAATTACGCTAACGATAATAGAATTTATCCTAAGATGTTAGATATTAAGGGTACTCCCCCTTTACTATGTTGTTTTCCTTAGCATTATTTTTCCTCTCACACTATTCTTTTTGGGTTTTAGAAAATGGCTGGAAACAAGATGATTCACGATAATGGAGGATATGATGGACAATGGAATGATATTCTTTATGAGCAACCAAATGAAATGGGATTTGGAAGTCCAAACATCATTATTATGCCGAATCAGCAATCTCATAATATGATCAATAAAGTAAAATTTGGTAAGTTTCCTGACTCGGCTAATAAGAGAAAGATGGAGTTTCATGATGATCATAGAGGAAAGAAAGTTCAATTTCCCCTATGTAAATCATGTGGGAAGAGGCATCAAGGAGAATGTTTCAAGGGAACTGGAAGATGCTTTGGGTGTGGAAAAGAAGGACACAAAGCAAGCAAGTGCAAAGGAAAAGGTTTAGTTAACACCATGGATGAGGATAATGGTATTGCTACGACATCAAAAATGGTTAAGTGTTTTAAATGTGGTATGTATGGGCATTATGCAAACCAATGCCCTAAGGGAAAGACTCATGAAGAGAATCAGTATGGTCGTATGGGTAGTATTTATGTGGATGATGATGAAGAGACTACAAATGATATGTGAGATGAAAGAATTGTTGAAGCTCGGTTAATGGTTTATGAATGTAGTGAAATGATTACATGTTTATCATGTGTAATGTTGTATAAGAAATCTCATGGTACTATGGAATAAAGAGACATCTAAGGATTGTTACATTGTTGTCTTTCCTTGAGTTTTAAAAGTGTTTTATTAATGTTACCAGTATCCATGAAAGGTTATTCAGATATTTTTGGAATGTAGATGATATGCGCATAATGAAGGGATAAGGAGAAAATTAAATGTTTAACAGTATTCATGAGCTCATGATTGATATAAGGACTAAGTGATATCATGATTTGAGTATATAGAATTTTGAGGATTTTGGTATGTGGAAAGTGTAAACTTTTAACTGCATTCATGTTTTCACTAAGGTATTCAAAAGAATACATGATTAAGGACTTTGAATGTTTGGAATGTGACCAAAAAAACATATCTTATGATATATGGGGATCGACGAGGGTGTTAAATCTCTGGTAATCGTTTTCACTATGTTATGAGAGTGGACTGCAGTATTATGGATAAGCCTAAAGATTGGAATGGATTATGTTGGACATAAGTTAGAATTGTTTAAGGATAGAAGTTTTTTTTCGATGGGATGTTATTGTAATATAGTTTTAGAAAAAGGACAACCTGCAGAACGGGCGACAACCCATCGCGTCGGACAAGGCTGTGGGAATCGTACCCACAACCGAAGTGCGACTGGCCTTTATCGCCTACCACTGGCCTACAGGAAGTCCCTATTTAGTAGAAACTAGTTTTATTATATTAAGCAGTATGATATATAAAGTATAAGTCCATTTTAGGAACCATATATGATTAATCTCACTATAGATCGACTTATGTATATAAATTTTTCTAACCTTTTGAGACAGATGGAATGACCCGTCATTCTATCACATGATCTGCTAACACTTCACGAATAACAAATTCAACTTCATTTATTTAAGATATGAAGTGGAAATTGTTAAAGGCACGAACAACAGTGAGGTTGTACCAACATAAAGTAAGTATTTATTCTAATTTAAATTCTTTAACTTTAGGGAAACGATCTTGAAAACCAAAAATGTTGTCCTAGTGATCTTATATCTGATGAATCAGATGGTACCTTAGATCGTCACAAATTTATGGCTTTGTGATTACTGGCTTTTCCATAGCCATGTTCTCTACCACTCTCCATCAGAACATGATGGTTAGATTTCTCTTCCATATCCATATTTTCACCTATATGGAAACCCAGTGATTAGTTTATTTGGGTAACTGTTACGTTTCATACTTTTGTTTTTAATTATTGGTTTTGATATTCCTTTTTACATTGTGGGTTTCTATTAAATAATCTTTCGAATAGTAAACCATTTATAACCCCAACGAATTTTGAGGGAGAAATTTATTTTAAGGGGGGTAGAATGTAACAGCACGAGATTTTATGGAAAATATTCTTTTTAATTTTATTAATGTCTTGTGTTGTACGCTACACCAAAAGGAGCTTTCACAACATGCATCTTTAACTTGCCTTGCATTACACGCAATCGCAACCTTCCTCGATAGCGTGTGTAGTACGCAATACTCAGTTTCACGAAACAACGATGTGCTATTAAAATATTATTAAAACTAGCCGTTATGAATAGTAATAACCACTTTTTAAATTTTGGAAATTTTTTCTCTCAAAATGGACTTCATTTTTGGATTCGGAGTATCGAATTTAGCCTAAGGTGAAATTTTGGTACTTTTCGGATAACTTTCATATTCTGATGAATAGTGAAAATTACTAAATTATAATTAAAAACAACTTTTTTAATCGAAATAATTAATAGTGATAAATTATTAATTTGAGTGGTTTTAAAGTATATTTAGAATATATTTTTACAATTTAATTCAATTTTGGTCATTGAATGTATTTTCACATTTAAACCAGACATAATCAAGTGTCATTCTTTTGATAGATATTGTTTCTTAAAAACACGCTATTTGTTTTAACAGCGGGATTTAATTATAAAATTAATTAATGCAACTTCTATGTTATGAATTTGGTAAAATAGACTTCATTTTTGAATTCCGAATATGAAATATATCTTAGAATGAAATTTTGGCATTTTTCTGAAAAACATCAATTTTTGATGAATAGTGAAACTACTAAGTGGTAGTTAAAAACTGAATTTTTCATAAAACTTAATTTTACCGCTTCTGTGAATGGAATTTCAAAAATCTGAGAGACACGGTTGATGTCTGTAAGTAAAATGTGTTTCAATGAGATGAAAATAATTTTGGGTGAATAGTAACTTTTTACTTTTATTTACCACGTTTAAAAGTAAATAGGGTAATTAAGGGTAAGAATGATATTGATATTACCCTAACACATGTCCTAATTCTATTGGACAAGTGTATCTCGACCAAAAATAACCTTAAGTGTAAAATATTATCATTTAGGCCCACTTGGATTAGATTAGGACATTTATTATTATTTAATTCAAAGAAGAGTTAAAAGAGTTAAAATCAAAGTATATTTACTAAAACATTTTTAATATAGGGTTGTGCATAAGATAAATTCGATTTTAAATATTCATTAGAAAGATAAAAAGATTTACTACATGATGGTATTTTATTTGTAACTTTTAGACATCAAATAATTTAATTTATTTATGACACAAAGATGATGCAGTAATTATCATATTAATGAAATATTGACATAATTGATGTTATAAACACCAAAATAAATGTAATTTGGGACTTTTTATGAATTCCACTAATTTTCTAGGTTACTATGATATATTAGAGTTTATTTAATCAACTTGGTTTGAACATATAATTCTGTTATGACGTTCACAAAAATCATAAATCAAATAGTTTCAAAATTGACACAAAATAGTTTTTAAATAAAATATTATATTATTAATTGTTATTTTATTCTAAAAATCTAAGGTTCGGCCAAATGACTTAGATAAGGATATATATATTAATAATATATAATTTGGGGTTCGTTTTGCATGTTATAGTAAGTGTATAAACCATATAGTGTAAGAAAACAAAAAGACACGGTAAAAGTTAAATTATTTAACATAGAGTTAAATCTAATTGATAAGGTTAAAATAATACCCTAAACTTGTCTAAATCCTATTGGAGGATAGTATTACGACCCATCCCCACTTTAGATTCGAAATAAGACCCTTTGGAACCATTATAAACCGATTTTTACTTTAATATAAAATAATATTTTGAGATATTCCTAAGGTGCCCCTCTCCTCCCTTATAAAAGGGCACCTCCTCCCCCTCCTCCTCACACCAATTTGAGCACTCAAGCTCGGCCAACCCCTGCCAAAATCCCTTCTCCACTTCCCTAGTATCATCATAGAGGTCCTGGTCTTTTTCAAAGACCATCCTTAGTTCTTTAAGTGGAGGCTAAGAAAAGGCGCGTCAAAAAGAGGTAATATCCATTACCGATCTTTTTCAATTTCTTTCTTCTTCAACTTCTTCATCTTTAGTTGTTTCATGTTAAAGTAATAACATCAGTATTTCTTATATACTGATATGTTATTTTAAATATGAAACAACTCTAATTAACCTTCTATCCATCCTACGGAAAAACGAAATCACCGCGCGTGCGAACGTACGGAATACCGTCTCCACGCCGTGGTGTAATCTATTTTCCGCCACCATGTTAATTGGATGGGTATAAAGGTGTAATGAGTAACTATATATGATTATTATAAAGTTATATTGATACTGAAATAGTATACATACACTTCAACACAATTCCACGACCATGGGAACGATATCATCGCTCGTGCGTACGTACGGACTATCGTCTCCACGACGCGATGAGATTCATTCTCAATGATTAACCATTCATGAATGATTATAAAGTATATATAATAAGTAATAATGCAATATATGACCTAATAATGATACTGGAATTATTTATATTTATATGTATGTCATCTACTTAATTCCATTCAATTCAATAAGGAAACGAAAACAGCGTTCATGCGTACGTACGGACTACCGTCTCCATGAACGGTGTATTTCTTTCCATTTACTGATTTATTATATATGTGTATTATGAATATATATATATATATAAATCATGTTTTATATTCTGGAATTAATTAATCATGATCTAAGTAATCATATGAATAATTACAAGTTAAAAACACGAACGACAAATGAGACGATTTTACCCAAAACGCTACTTTAACATGAATTTACAAAAGAACGGGTAATATAAAGTCATAAGTGGACCATATATGATATAATAACAATGAATATGATTCTGGAATAAGTCAATAACATGATTTAAATCATATACAGAAGGTTCGGACACTCAAAAAGCAAGTCGGGCCAAAGGTAAGGGAAATATCACAATCTCATTTTTATCCGAGGTTGTTTATACTTTAGTATTTACTGGGGTGTATTTTATCATCCACATCCATATTTCCAAAATATGTAATATTATTTCCATCCACCTACAATTGTTTAAATCCAATTTTACCCTTCGGTGAGTTTTTAGTAAAAGATATGAAAGGAATCTTTTGTCGTTTTTCGTACGAGGTACTTTTTTTGACTTTTCCGACAAAAGTACGAGAAGAATGTTTTTTTAACTTATACGGCATGAATTGATTTTTAAAACATTATTTCCAAGAAGCTTCCTTTACAAGTTTTCAAGTTTATCTTTAATCAACTTCTTTTAGTTTTAAATTGTAAGACATGTTAAGAAAGGAAAATGTTTTTGAATTAGAAAGGATATTTTCCTCAAGAATGGATTTCAAGTGTTTTATCAAAATTATTTTCCATCTAAGATAATAAAGGGTTATGTTTATATCCCTATTATTAAATGGATTTGATTATGTTGTGATGGAAATATTTTTATGAATTCCTTTATCTTATATGAATTGTTTTATGATGTCATGTTGTTTAAGAATACCATTTTTATTACATGGGTTATGCTATGATGTATGTTTTATGATTTTGCGGCACACGTAAGAATGGTATCATTATGAGATGGGTGGGACCTATACCTCCCTCCAATTCATTGGGTAAAGATTTTATATCTCATGAGATAGACATGGCTGGAATGGTAGGTTATACCGGTTCAGTGAAACAGGACTGAAACGAGGGTGACTCGATTCAGAAAGGGACTTTGTCCACTAAGATAGTCTTGGCAATGAGTCATGACTAACAAGAAATGATTCTCTATGATTATGTGTGTATGCCAAAAAGTTTCATGTTTTATGTTATGCTTATTGGGATTTCATTTCACTGCTATGATTTATCCCATGTTATGAAATTATGCTCTCTTTTGCAGGTTAAGATTTCCAAAAGTTATGTTCTTATGAATATGATGTGATTGATTTTCTTTTGTTTACCCTTACGGAGCATTTGAGCTCACACTTTTACGTTTTCTTTTCCCCAGGATATAAAGAATGGTTTTAGGTAAAAAAAATAAGGGAAGATCTTTATGGGAGATATTGAGGATCTTTCACCACGATTATAAGACTACGTTCCGAGTTTCCAAAGACACTAAACTATTACGGTCCTTGTGTGTGTGTTTTTGTTATGTACTAAGTATTCCGAAAAAGTAATGTAATGTCCATGTACGATAAGCTTCGGGTCTCTACATACTATACCCTATTTATCATATTAATACAACTATATAAGTAAATAATCAATGAAAAATGAAATAACATCAATATAATAATAATTGTACCACAAGATGACCAAAAGTGGAAATAAATTTTCAAAAATAAATAGTTGATATGCCATGATAGACTATGATCCAAGTGTCAAAATGAAACCCAACATTAATGAAAATGAAAAATCCTATGTGGGTCCTAAACCATTTCTTTTTGCCTCATCCATGATCCATCCCAAATCCATCATCTATCATAGGGTCTTTTACTTAAACCAATCTGGAAACCAAAAAATCTATTCGGGTATCAATCATGCATCCCAAGTAGGGTGTGAGTAAAACATAGTGGACCACCACCACCAGTATCTAAAACAATATAAAAACAAAAATAGTTCATGTAATTATATAAATAAATAGATAAAGTAAATAGTTTTCAATTATTCAATTACTCTTTAATTAGCCACAAAATCCTTTGGTTTCCATGGACACCCGAACTCTCAATACACGCTTCATCCCATTCTAGTGTTTGAACTATGACAAAATGGATATCATGTATCTAAATTCAATTGTTACCATTCATCATCTAAATTCATATCTGAATTCCAATTTTTCAATTCATCATCTCAATTCATATCTGAATTTTATTGTTACAATTAACCATATCAATTCATATCTGAATTCCATTGTTACCATTCATCATCTCTATTCATATATAAATTCCATTTTTACCATTCATCATCCAAATTCAATTAATCAAAAATATTTATTACAAAGTTTTTTGATGTAGTGGACCATGTCCCACACAAGAATATCACATATATCATGATATCACAATTTCACATGTAAAAAAATAATACAGTTTACCACAACAACCCATCAATTAATCCACCAATTAATTAATGAAATTTGATAATTGAATATTCAAATCATTCCATCAATTAATTTAGTAATTAAATAATCTCATCAATTACATTAATAAATTCTACAATTAATTAATAATATCTATTCTAGATATTAATTAAATAATTAATTAACCACTTAAATTACCTTAATTATGTAAACAATTAATTAATCATATCAATTCAATTAATTAATTCAATAATTAATTTATCCAATTTAAGATTTTCATATTCACATCATTCAATTAATTAATTATAAAATTAATCAATCACCTCAATTAAATTAATTAATTAAAATGAATCTATTAAATAAACATAGAATTATCCATTAATCAAATAAAAATTAATTAATATAATTACAAAATCCCAATATCCACATAATTAATTCAAAAATTAATTATTCTAATCCAATAAATTAAGTATCCTAATTTTTGTATCTCATAATTAATTAATTTACCAAAATAATTAATTCAATGTAAGAAAATAAATTTCTAAAAATCCAATAGATATTTTATAATTACATACACATAATTTAATTCAATACTAAGGGACTTGAATAGCATACCACCTACCTAGAAATTGGTGATGAATTCTCACTAATGGATTTCCACAATTTGAGTGGAATAACCCTAATCATTAAAAAGAATAGGATATTTATACTATTTATAGATCCACGATTTCAATTAATTTTATCTAAAAAAACCTAAACCTAGATCCATCACAAATAGAGGAAATTATCCCTTAAAGTATGGGGGAAGAATTGGAAAGAGAATAGAAACCAATTTGGATAAGATTCACATACCATGAGACAAGATCATCTTCCATACGGAAATCAATTTGAAAATAATGGTGGTTGGAAGCCTTATGAATTTATCTTGAGAGCCTCCAAAATTGGGAGGAAACGATAGGGGATTAATGGGGGTCGTTTTAGAGCTAATATAGTAGATCAAAAAATTTAAATTCTACCTTTTTCTGTATTTAAAGACTCGAAAAAAGTTTCCTAGGAAGTGGAACACAGTTATCCAAACTATGTGCCTAAACTGTGTTCCTCTTATAGTGGTGGTGGGGGTTCATGGTTACTACTAAAAGGGTGCGTGGTTTGAAAAACCATGTTCTATCCATGAAATCCCTCTTTATGAGGGGTTTCATGGTTTATTGGTCCATGATGCAGTTTGGGAAAGCCATCCACCAACCATGAATTGCCTTTGCTTCTTCTACTTTTCTTAAATTTTCATCCAAACACAACCAATATTCAACCCAAACAAAGATTACTCAAAATAAAGAAAAATTACTCCCTGAAAGCAAGCCTGAGAAATCTCTAGAAAAGGTTAAGATCTTACAATGACCCAGCCTTATAAGATATCATTCTCCACCAGTACTCCCAAGAATCTCTAATATTCCAATCCAAAAATACCAGACCACTGAGCCCATATATCCACTTATCGTTCCCATGGTTTTACTTTCAAATGTCCTTGTTTCCATAATACCTAAACAATCAACAAATTTTTTCCTCAAAATAAATTCTCAATGTGATCCAACACACATATTTGATGATCATCAATGTCATATCAGTTTCATTCTCAACATCACCCAAAAGGCTCACATGATAATAGTCTGGGTAATAGCACCTGTGTTGTGACCAATTAAACTCATCAAGCATATAACTATAATTCTATGGATTAGATAATTGGTCTTCCATCTACACGATTCACTCCAAACCATATAATGATACAAAAAAACTCGGTGCTATTTTTTCATGTCTATATATCATATAGTGACCCAACCTAGGTGACAACCATATGATTACATTATAACGCTCTATAAACTCTAGGAATCATTGATATCTATCATAATATGACTTTTGTCTACTCTGAGATATATCCAAATACTTCTGAATCTACTGTACCTACTCTGACTTCTCTTGTACAAGTGTTATTCCCAACAACTCTGAATTTCCCTCCTCTATCCATAATAAAGGTGATCTTCATGACCTACCATAAATATAATTTTATGATTCCATCTATATATTTTCCTAATAAATATTTTTATAGGAAGATTACACAAGATCCAATTATTTCTCCCAAGACTCACCTTAGTCTAAAACCAAATCTCAGAACTTATCCTTGAGCTCCAATATAGTATGCTATGACTACCCATCTATCTATGGGTGGAAATCCATACTCAATCAAACCATTTTTTAAAGAACCTTATACAAGACCCTCCAAAGGAATGAAGTAAAATGCTAGTCATGTTAGATACAAAAGTCCATATCACCCCATCTAGATGGATTATATTTTGATCATATCACTCCCCAAACTAATCAACTGAGAAAACCCCTCCTATAGGTAAGAAATGGAAAAAATTTGAATGGTCCATAATAACCCAAATAGTTTAATTATTATGAGTATTACATGGGGTATTCTCTAAAGAATCTATAGTAACCTCATCCCACTTCCATTATATAATTGGAAATGGATATATAAAACCACTTGGTCATTGATGCATATCCTTCACCTATTGGTAGATGTAGCATCATGTCATGAACCCTACTATCTTCCTTTTAATTCCCTTACATCAAAACTATAATCATAGGTCATGATACATTTTGGTCACACCTGGATTCACCACCCACCTAGAGGCATGAAACTCATGCATGATCAACACCCACATACTCATAGGCATAACAACACATTTACTAACATAGATTTTATCATCCTTATTAATATCCACCTTAATGGTTTTTCATTATGAATAAAAATTGAGTATCCTCATAATGAATGTCCCTTATATATCTCAAAAGTATATACTCTACTAAAAATAATTTGAGATTTATCCGCTCGTAACCCTCCAGAACCACAACATTCATATCATCTGGTATGGTCATCATCTTCCACTGAACAATATAATCTCAAATTTCATGAGTATGATTGTTTCTTGTTCAGGTGAAATCAAAACTGTTTCATTTCCATGGAATTTTTGTTAACACAAATTCAAAATACTTCATTTACCGAACCCACCTCATATGTGGGAGCATCAAATATCTCTATCAAAATACATATATTAAGTTCCTGGGATCAATGAACATAGTAAATGTTTCTCCTAATAGATAGTTCCACCAATAATTCTAATCATAAACAACTGCTGACAAATTGAATTTGTTCATAGAATTTTTCTATTCATGTATCCTAAAATCAAGGACCCTTATTCCAAAAATTGATATAAATAATACAATACTCCTCCAAGTCCAATCCTAGATTTTTCACAAAGCAACATATACTCCTCACATGGCTCAGGTAGGATCAAATTGGTGTAGTTTTCACATTCTTCTTTAGCTACTTGAAGATATTGTCATAATATTTTAACCATTAAATCATTACATGGTTATTGTTCAATCCTAAAACAGGTGTTACAAAATGGGAAAAGTCTTAAATTAACCTCTTATAATATCTATCTAGTCATATAGATATTTGTGTAATGAAAACATTCTTTGGATACTCCCAAGATACCAGTACTTGAACATTCTTGAGGTATACTAACACGCCTTCCTTTGAGATTTTATATGCCAAAAAGTGTATCTAATAAACCCAAAAATGAATCTTAGATATCTTTGTGTATATTTGATGTTATGTTAGTGTACTCAAGATGATGTAATGATGTTTGGAATTATCATCATGAGTCTTGGGGTACACCAAGATGTCATCCAAAAACACTACCACAAACTGATCAATTTGAGAATGTAAGATTATGTTCATCAAGGCCATAAAAACTATTGGTTTATTAATTAACCAAGATAATATTATGAAAAAATCATATTGGCAATACCTTCTTATGAATGTATTCTGAGGTATATTAGAAGATTGAACTCTCAACTGATATTACCCTTTTCTCAATTTTATCTTGTATAAATCCTCAGATCATCTCAACTGGTCAAATAGAACATCCATACGTGGAAAAGGATATCGGTTCTTAAATATAATCCAATTCAACTTCTGGTAATTGACACACAAGGGAAGAGTCCCATCAACATTTCTTTACAAAAAATGGATAACCCTAATCAGACATACATGGATGGATAAACCCCTTATCTATAAACTATTCTAGTTATCTATTAAGATCCAAAATCAATACCGGTTACATTATATATAGTGGAATAGAAGTTGTCTTATCCCCCGACTTGATCCCAATTATAAATACCACCTCTCTATCCGGTGGTAGAACTGATAATTCTCTAGGAAATATAACATGAAATATATCCACTACTAGTGGAATGAAATCCTCAATTACACATCCATAATCCAATAAAAAACTATCTACCAGGGTAGTCATCTCCCCTAGTATCTAGTGAACTGCTCCTAAATGACCCACCTTGATATCCCACAGCCTATAGTGAATATACTTATCACACTCGGTAGACATAAACATCAATCTATAATAGTAATAATCTACATGGGAATGGTAGGACACTAGCCAATACATACCCACAATTAGATAAAATCATATCATGTCAATAATGTTATGAGACCAACTGAATCAATAATCCCTAAACTCAAGAGAACACCCCTTCCACAAATTGAGGTCTCTCTACCGTATTCCCATAGATGTATCTATCATCATCACCATTCTCAAGAACTCCACCACTAGGATCAAACCATTCACAAGTTGTAATGAAATATAATAAGGGAGGAAAACAGAATAAAATAAGGAACTAGATAATATAGAATATAAATTAATAATACATCTAACTGTCTTTTTTCTATCCTCTCTATCCACCAATGTAGTCTAAAAAATGAAACTATCCTTCCCCAATTCCATGTGATGCAGTATGAGTACCCAAATCCTATCCACTCTATTGATAATGGAATTATTTACTATAAGAGAAGCATTCACCTCCTTTACCATTGTGTTCAATATAACTCCAACATTTATACTAATGTAGTGTATAAAGATCCCCTCCATACACTCTGATTCTGTCTAGAATCCACATCATTACTTTTCTATCGGAGGATTCTATAGAACATTTGTATATGTCCCATTCATTCAAAAGGTAGGAACTCTACTAGGGTTGGGGTATAGTGTCTATAATATTTTCTCATCCTACAGTATTGGTGGAAAAAAAACACGTGTATGATGCTAAGTAACAGGTCCTTTCCCCTATCCACTCTTCTTGCTATCCCCGAGGCTGAAATTCTCATAGAGACTCTTATTTCTCTCAGAAGTCATACCACCTAATCATCCAATAAAAACCATATGTACTTTAATATAATCCTCTAATAGTATTCCCTCAGCTATAAGATCTTGATCCACTACCTCAACATACATAATTAACCATTAGTGGTTAACTTGGGACATAAATACACATTTATGTACATCTTGAAAATGCCTTGAAGTAGCTGTCTCGTCCCTTTCCAAAAGTGGAAAAATGAATTGAAAATATATAAAGTGTCTATCATAGTCCATCATGGACATACTTCCCTATGTAAAACTTATTAAATTAACTCCCCTCTCCTATCTCATCATCTATGTATAGAAGTTTTTTATGAACTTCTCCATGAAGTCCTTCCACAATATACCATCAACCTATCTAGTATTCTCTTTAATTTCATACTAGTGATTCATTGATCCATATATAATATAAGCATCCAACTTTATCACCTTCTCAACAGGAGTCACCAAATGGTCATGTGTCATTTAGATAGTCTCAATACACAAATATACAACTTGAGACACTTCGTATTTAGTAAAATCCATAGGGTACTACAACTAAAACTCCCACATCAAGTCAAACATACTCTTCACAACCCTCTCCGGGTCACTTCCCATAAACTCTATGATGTGATTAATGTTCTCTCGGAACATCTATCCTACTTCCACACCCTCCACTATTGGAGCCTCAGGTACCACTTATGCTAGACTATCCTCACCCATATCCTCCCATTATCCTCTGAACATGCATCATTATTATGGAATATCACTAAATTTCAAAACACATATCCTAGAACACATAACACCACTTTATAACTTGTATGTAAGTGGAAATTACAATGACGCCCAAAAAGACTTTTTCCACAAACCTTGCCACACGGTTAAAAATGAGGAGATATAAATAACCTTAACCATCATACGTCTAGGACATAGTTAAAAAAGTGTAAAATAATACTAAAATTTAGGTTTCTCATTAGAAATATATTATTCATATTTTTAATCATTTTAAAATTCTCAATTTCTTATTAGAAACCATTTTTAATTTAATTTTACAACCACGAGAAAAAATTCAATTTCAACCACTACCACAAAACCCATTTTTCTATGCATTACGAAAATTATTCATCTCACAAAATAATCATCAGTGTATACAATGATGCATGCATACATAACTCACATTCCATATCAGGTCATGAGTCTAATCCAAGAAAATCTCAGAATCAATAATCAAATCACACAACTAGTGAATCACCCAAGGTTAAATAGCAACCAACTATATCAATACTCATTAACAATGGAACTCCCATCCTATGTACTTGGGTTTTCCCCTATACATTTAGCAGAACTGAAAAAAAAACTCCCTCTAAAACCACTTTGTAGCATCCTGACCTGGGTACCATGCACTAGTTCCCAGAGCCGGTTCACTATGTGACTTCATGTGTGCCTCTCTATATACCATAGGTTGTCGACTAGTAGAAAGGGTCTAATATTTATCATGAGGATAATATATTCTCTTTATCAGAGTAATACCACAATGAAATAAAAAAAATACCAAATAATATAACATAATAAGAATAATACCAATATCACATGATGACCGAAATGTGAAATATATTATCAAAAATAAAAATTAGATATTCCATTCCAAAGTAAGTTCAATGTGTCAAAATGAAACCCAAATGAATGGACTCTAAAAACTCCCAAGTGGGTCTTGAACTACGTCTGTTTCCCTCATCATGCTCCATACCAAATCACCCATCTAACAAAGATCCATGTCCCTTAATGTATCCTACAACCATGAAATCCATTAGCCTACTAATCAGGAAGCCTGACTAAGGTGTGATTATAACTCAGTATGCCACCACTGATGGTTTCTAAAACAATATCCATTTATTACAATTTATGAAGATTTATACAGGATAAATAAAATCAACAATGTAAACATTTTAGATTAATTGAATTAATATTTATTTAACCACATACCCCCCATGTTCTCGAGGACACCCAAAATATTAATAAATACTTTAGCTCATGTCTAAGAATTAACTATTCCCATGGGATATCATGTTTATTAATTCCATTGTTACCAATAATCATAACTATACATATTTGAATTAAATTTTTACCATTATTCATCTCAATTAATATCTGAAATTCATTGTTACCATTCATCAGCTCAATTAATATTTGAATTCCAATGTTATCATTCATCATTTTATTTCATATTTTAATTCCCTTTTTATAATCGATCATATAAATTCATCAATTTAGACATATTTATCACTAATGGATTTTGATGTATTGGACTATGTCCCACACAATAATATCACATATATCATGATATCACAATTCCACATGTAACAAAATATTAAAATGTACCAAAACAACCTAATAATTACTTAATCTAATTTAAAAATTTCATATTCACATCATTTGAATAAATAATTCAAAAATTCATTAATAACCATAATTTTATTCACTAATTCATTAAATAATTAATCAAATATATTCTATTAATTAATTCAAAAATTAGTTAATCACTTCAATTAGGTTAATTATTTCAAAAATTAATTAACTAAATAAATTATAGTAATTTATTCAACAAATAATTAATCTAACATAAAAAATATCATATTCCCATCATTATATTAATTAATTAAAAAATTAATTAATCACCTAACTTCAATTAATTATTTCAATTCATTAAATTACAAAATCACAAAATTATATATTTATTATATTAAAAAATTAATTAATCTAATTCCAAAATCCCAACATCATCATAGTTAATTAAATAATTAATTATTCCAATTCAATCAATACAATATCCAAATTTAATGACTCCATAATTATTTATTTTATAAAAATATTAAATTAAATATAAGAATCTCAATTGTTAAAAATCCAACAGAAATTTTACAATTAAAATCATTGAATTGAATTTAAAACATTGGGATTGTAATTATAGACCTCCAACTTGAAATATATGATAAAATATTACCAATAGATATCCTAAATTTGTGTAGAATATCCCTAATCATGACGGAGAACGAGATCATGTTTCAATTACAAGATCAAAGATTCCACTAGATTATATATAATAAAACCAATATCAAGATCCGTCATTATTAGATTAAAAAATCCCTTCAATGATGGGGGAATAATTAGTGAGACACAATAAACCAACCTGTAATATATTCACCTATCGGGAGTGATGCAGATCTTCGATATGGGATTTTAATTATGAACTATGGATGTCAGAAGCCTTAGGAATTCATTCAGGTGTCTCTAAAATTTTGAGGAATCATATGGGGATGATTTCATGTCTATCTAGGGTTAATATTGTGGTTTGGGTATTTTTAATTATAATATTATGTGTAATTAAAACCCCATGCATGATTTTCTATGTAGGGGTGAATTGTTTTCCCAACCATGAGACTTTGGGGGGTTCACAGATGCTCTTAAGAGGGAGAGAGGATTGAAAAACCATGTTTGTAATGCCCCGACCCCAGTTACCCAGAGTCGGTGCGTTATTATATAACATTAGCATGATCACAATAAAGATCAAATCTTAAATGACTGTTTAGTTTAGTAGCTTTGGAATTACTAGATATATTCATAAAGTTTTACATTACATCATAAAAATGAAAACAACAACAACATAGTCTCCATAGTCCACACTCTTATCCCCTTATACTATCCCTGCAAGTCATTCATAATTTACTTCTTCACATCCTAGGAAAAATAAATCCTAGAAAAGGGGTGAGTTCAAATTCCCAGTATGGATAAGAGTATAGACGAAACATTCATAAATGACAATAAAAATTTAAGGAAATAAATAAATAAAACAAAAGCCTTTTAAACTTGAACTTCGACATAGTATGGAAAAAATAAAATGAAATAATTCCATTTACTTATTCACATTGATATTCTACTAATCGAATATTCACATGCAATATCAATAGCCACTTTCATAATGATGGAATGCATAATACCAGACTATCATAACCACATAGCCAAGGCTTCGTGCCAAGACTACAAATAATATTTTGTCAAGGCATTGTGCCAAGACACTAGTTTGTCTCATGATACCTACCGATGCATCGAGGAGCTATAGCGGGCTCCACCTGTCACATATTAAGTCCAATGCATTCCCATATGAAAATGTTTAAACACAACATAAACATTCGTATTAAAACTAGCATGTGAAATGTAAGTACATCATCCATAAACCATGAATGGTATAAAAATAACACATCCATATTCAAACATATCACAAAACCTTCAATTCAATATATAAGTTTTGTATCATAATAAATCAACTTCAAATAAGCGTAAAATTGATCAAAGGATGATGACATAGATGAAATCAAAACAATTTTTAGAGAAATATCTCTTTCTATTTTGAAATAATTTAAGAGTCATATATTTATAAAATAAAACATCCTCTTTGAAAATATTCTTATAAGTTTTTAAGGGATGCTTCGACGATTTTATAATGGCGGAAAATAGCCTCACCCATTGTATAAGTCAAAAAAACATTCTTACCTTAATTCTGTCGAAAAGGCTAAAAAGCACCTTCTTTGGAAAATGACGGAAATATTCCTTCATAAACCTTTTATAAAAAGTCAAACAAGGGTATAAATTACTTTAACCCATATTCTTGTAAATAGTAAAAATGATTTGAAATACATTTTTTAGAAACATGGATGTGGATGATAAAGAGATCCTGATAGATTATTACATATAAACAACCTCGGATAATGAAGAGATTGTGAAATAAACCCTTACCTTGTACTTTTCCTTGGTTAGGGGTAGGTTAAGCTCATGTATAAAGGCAAAATAATTTTTATTAAATTATACAAGAATAATATACATTAATATGATATGATATATGATCTTTGAACATTGATTTGTTAATAATATCTTAGTATTATCATTGTTTCGGGTGTTAACTTACTTGTTTTGTTTTATATGTTTTGTTATGTAATCCGTGTTTGTTATGGATAGGTTGTACCTTATTCATATCCAAAATGATATCAAGTCCTTATACATTATTTTTAAATCATCAAATGATAATTATACTTGAATGGATACGATGGAGAATGAATCTCGTCGCGTTCGTGGAGACGGTAGTCCGTACGTAGGCATGAGCGACAATATCATTCTTTTGATATTATATATAATATATACCAAATCATTATCATGTTATATGTATTATTTACATTAATCACAAATCATTATTATACCCATCCAAATAATAATTTAGTGAATAACAAGTACACCACGACGTGGAGACGGTAACCCGTACGTACGCACGTATGGTGACATGTCATTCAAAGGATGGATAGAATAATGAATATGGTTGTATAATATTTATAATGATATTAATGTATATATAATATACTGGATTCATTATTTTAGAATGGTAATAACAAATAATGTGGAATAATAAAGGAACTTGAAAAGGGGTGGTGAAATCATTACCTCTTTTTCAGGTTCTTCCTTTTGATTTGATCAAAAGGGCTCCATAGTTTGGCTTTCTGACTAAAGGAAGGACTCTAGAATGAAGTGAGGGAAGTTGAGAGAGTATTTGGGCAGGGTTTGTCCGAACCAAAAGGATTTGAAGTTGTGAATTATTGGTTATAAGTGGTGTCTTTTTATAAGGGGAGGAGGGGCACCTTTGGAAAAGCTAGAAATATTATTTTATAATAAATTAATATTCGGTTTATAATTGCTCCAAAGTGGATTATTTAAAAGGTTAAGGTGGGTATGGGTCAAAAAACCAATCAACCAATAGAATTTATACAGGTTTGGGTCATTATATTAACCTTATCTTTTAGTTTTAACTCTTAATTAATTAGGTTGACACTTACCATGTCACTTTGTATTTTTATATTATATAGTTAATAAACTTACTATATACCTCCAAGAGACCCCAAAGTGGTCCATTAATGATGAAACTATCATGATATAAGTATCTTGGCCAAACCATAGATTTTTAGGAAAGTAATATCAATTAATAATATAATATTTGTTTTAAAAACTCTTTTATGTCAATTTTGACACTATTTGGAAAATTGATTTTTGTGAAAATCATAACAGAATGATTACTTCAATAAAAATTAATTAAATCAATAATAAAATGTCATATTAACATATAAAATTAGTTTAATTTATAAAAAGTATCAAATTATATTTATTTGGGTATTTATAATATCAATTATTTTAATTTTTCACTATTATGGTAATTACCGCATCATCATGATGTCATAAATAAATTAAATTATTTAATGTCTAAAAATTATAAATAAAATTTCATTATGTAGGAAATAGTTTTAGCTTCCTAATTAATATTTATAATCGAATTTATCTTATGTTTAACCCTATATTAAAAATGTTTTCGTAAATAAACCTTGATTTTAACTCTTTTAACCCTACTTTGAATTAAATAATAATAAATGTCCTAATCTAATCCAAGTGGACCTAAATGATAATAGTTTTTTACTAAGGTTGTTTTTGGTCGATATACACTTGTAAAATAGAATTAGGACACGCTTTAGGGTAATATTAATATCATTTTTACCCATAATTACCTTATTTACTTTTAACTGCGGTAAATAAAAGTAAAAAATTACTATTCACCAAAAATTATTTTCATCTCATTGAACCACATTTTACTCATTGATATTAACCGTGTCTCTCGGATTTTTGAAATTCCACTCACAAAAGCGGTAAAATTATGTTTTATGAAAAATTCATTTTTTTAACTACCACTTAGCGGTTTCATTATTCATCAAAAAAATGAAGTTTTTTAGAAAAATACCAAAAATTCACCCTAAGCTAATTTTGATATTCCGAATCCAAAAATGAATTCCAGTTTAAAAAATAAAATTTATAAACTTTCAAAAAGTAGGTATTACTATTCATAATGGCTAGTTTGATTGGTTGTGGTGTGTTAGAACTCGATGTTGCGGACAACACACGCTATTACAATCTTCAAAGAGAAGCGTACCGTAGAAGCTTGGAGTGTTTCATTCTCCGCTCCTTCAAATAATTTCATCCTCGAAATTTCTAGAATAATACCGCATGAAAAGACTCCGGTGGTTCTTTATCATAAGTTCCTCGGGTTCCCACGTTGCTTCTTCCATCTTATGGTTTCTCTACATGACTTTTACCAGACGAGTAATCCGGTTTCTCAGTACTTGTTCTCTCGTATCAAGAATCTTGACGGGCTCTTCGCAATAAGACAGATCGAGTTCCAATTCTAATTCCTCAAAGGTGAGTACATGCGTTGGGTCAGTCATGTATTTCCCCAATAGAGATACGTGGAGCACATCGTGAACTTTGAAGAGACTTGGTGGCATTGCCAATCGGTAAGCTTTAGCCCCAATTCATTCTAGAATTTCGAAAGGTCTGATGTACCAGGGACTCAATTTACCTTTCTTACCAAAACGTATGACTCCCTTGCATGGAGATACCTTTATGAAAACATGATCACCGACTTGAAATTCCAAATCCTTCCTTTGATTATCAGCATAGCTCTTCTTCCAACATTGAGCTACTTTGATATGGTTTTGGATTACCTTCACCTTTTCCATCGTTACCTCCACCAGTTCTGGGATTACAAGTTTTCTTTCACCGACGGCATCCCAACTGGTTGGTGTGCAAAATCTCTTTCCGTATAACGCTTCATATGGTGCCATCTGAAAACTAGAATGGAAGATATTGTTATAGGAAAATTCTACCATAGGTAAATATTGATCCCACATACCCTGAAAGTCAAGTGAGCATGATCTCAACATGTCTTCTATGTTTTGAATAGTTCGTTCTGATTGCCCACCTGTTTGAGGGTGGGAGGCAGTGCTCAAATGAAGTTCAGTATCCAAGGCTTTCTGAAGACTTTTCCAGAATCTTTAAGTAATACATGGATCATGATCAGAAAAAATCGCTAGGGGTACTCCATGAAGTCTCACAACTTCATTAATATATATTCTTGCTAGACATTACAGTGGTAGATCTTCTCTTATAGCAAGAAAATGTGATGACTTGGTAAGACGATCAACAATAACCCATATTTCATCGTTCCTTCTAGGAGTCTTTGGTAGTCCCATGACAATGTCCATCGTAATATTATCCCATTTCCACTCAGGTATGGGAAGAGGCTGCACGAATCCTCCAGGTTGTTGCCTTCCAGCTTTCACTTATTGAAAAACCATACATCTTGACACAAAATCAGCAATCTCCCTCTTCATGTTGTCCCACCAAAAATGTTCCTTCAAATCTCTATACATTTTGGTGCTCCCATGGTGTATAGAAAAATTGTAACTATGAGCATCATCCATCAATTTCCTTTTTAGATCAGATATATCAAGAACACAAAGTCTCTTCCCAAATTTCAAAATTCCTTCTTCATATACAAAGTCTCTCAATCTCCCATCATTCACATCTTTAATCTTCTTTTGAAATTCTTCATCATCGGTCTGAGAACTCTTAATCCTTTCTAGTAAAGATGGTTTGGAAACCATTTAAAAAATAATTGATGTTTCACCTTCCCTGGTTATTCCCATGTCCATCTTCACTAGTTCCATGAAAATTGGATCCCTTTCAATTCTCATATTGTTCAAAACTCCCAGGTCTTTTCTGCTCAAAGCATCTTCCACCTTGTTTTCTTTCCCCGGGTGGTAGTGTATCGTGCAATCATAATCCTTGAATAATTCAATCCATCTCCTTTTCCTCATGTTTAGTTCTTTCTGTGAGAAAATATACTTCAAACTCTTGTGATTAGTATAAATATTTCATTTTCACCATAGAGGTAGTGCCTCCATATCTTCAAAGCAAAGATCACAGCTGCTAACTAGAGATCATGAGTAGGATAGTTTTGTTCATGAATTTTCAACTATCATGATGCATAGGCAATAACCCTATCATTCTTCATAATTACACAACCAAGTCCTTTCTTCGATGCATCACTATAAATAACGAACCCATCATTCCCCGATGGTAGAGTCAATATAAGAGCATTGACTAATCTTATCTTCAGTTCATTGAAACATTCTTCACACTCTTTTGTCCAAACAAATTTAACCCCTTTACGTGTGAGCTTCATTAATGGGTTTTCCAATCGGGCAAAACTCTGGACAAAACATCGATAATAACCTGCCAAACGAACAAAACTGTGTACCTCAGTTATACTTGTAGGTGATGGCCATTCTTGGATTTCCTTGGTCTTAGAAGGATCAATAGAGATTCCATATTTAGAGACAATATGGCCATGAAAAGAAATCTCTTGAAGCCAGAATTCACACTTTATAAACTTCCCATATAATTCATGTCTTCTCAGAGCCTTCAGGGTATTGCGCATGTGATTTTCTTGATCTTAGTAGATTTTGGATTATACCAAGATATCATCAATAAATACCACCACAAATTCATCAATATTTTCCTTGAAAACTCTATTTATCAGATCCATGAATACAGAGGGTGTATTGGTCAATCCAAAAGGCATTATTGTAAACTCATAATTCCCGTACCTGGTTCGAAATGCTATCTTCGGAATGTCATCCTTCTTCACACACAACTGATGGTATCCAGATCAAAGGTCAATCTTTGAAAATTATTGAGCTCCATGCAGTTGGTCAAATAAATCATCAATGCGAGTTATGGGATACTTGTTCTTTATTGTTATAGCATTGATCTCCCTATAGTCAATACATAACCTCATAGATCCATCTTTCTTTTTTAACAAAAATAACAGGGGCTCCCCATAGAGAAACACTAGTGTGAATGTAGAGACCCGAAGCTTATCGTACATGGACATTACATTACTTTTTCGGAATACTTAGTACATAACAAAAACACACACACAAGGATCGTAATAGTTTAGTATCTTTGGAAACTCGGAATGTAATCTTCTAATCGTGGTGAAAGATCCTCAATATCTCCCATAAGGATCTTCCCCTTTTTTTTTACCTAAAACCTTTCTTTATATCCTGGGGAAAAGAAAACATAAAAGGGTGAGCTCGAATGCTCAGTAAGGGTAAACAAATTAAAAATCAATCACATCATATTCATAAGAACATAACTTTTGGAAATCTTAACCTGCAAAAGAGATCATAATTTCATAACCTGGGATAACTCATTGCAGTGAAATGTATTCACAATAATCATAACATAAAACATTAAACTTTGTGGCATACACACATAATCATAGAGAATCATTTCTTGTTAGTCAAGACTCATTTCCAAGACTATCTTAGTGGACAAAGTCCATTTCTGAATCGAGTAACCCTCGTTTCAGTCCTATTTCACTGAACCGGTATAACCTACCGTTCCAGCCCTGTCTATCTCATGAGATATAAAATCTTTACCCAATGCATTGGAGGGAGATATAGGTCCCACCCATCTTATAATTAATCCTTTCTTATGTGTGCCACATAATCATAAACCATACATCATAGCGTAACCCATGTAATAAAAATGGGATTCTTAAACATGACATCATAAAACAATTCATATAAGATAAAGGAATTCATAAAAATGTTTCCATCACAACATAATCAAATCCATGTAATAATAGGGATAAAAATAGAACCCTTTATAATCTTAGATGGAAAATAATTTTGATAAAACACTTGAACTCCATTCTTGAGGAAAATATCCTTTCTTCTTCAAAAACATTTTTCCTTTCTTAACATGTCATAAAACTTTAGACTAAAAGAATTTGATTAAAAATAAATTGGAAAACATGTAAAGGAATCTTCTTGGAAATAATGTTTTAAAAATCCATTCATGCCGTATAAGTTAAAAAAACATTCTTCGTACTTTTGTCGGAAAAGTCAAAAAAGTACCTCGTACGAAAAACGACAAAAGATTCCTTTCATTTCTTTTACTAAAAACTCACCGAAGGGTAAAATTGGATTTAAACAATTGTAGGTGGATTTAAATAACATTACATATTGAGGAAACATGGATGTGGATGATAAAATATACCCCTGTAAATTTCAAAGTACAAACAATCTCGGATAAGAATGAGATTGTGATATTTCCCTTACCTTAGGTCTGATTTGCTTTGTACGTGTCTGAAGCTCCTTTATAATGGATTAAATAATGTTATTGACTTATTACAGAATCATACATATTGATATGATATCATATATGGTCATATTCTTAGCTTCTTGTTAGTAATATTTCATTGTTACTTGTTACTCGGGTCTTTATTGCCTTTTGTTCTTATACGTGTTTTGCCGAATAAATTCTTATTCTTCTTTTAAGGTTATATATAACTTATATCCAGAATGTTATTAGTGTAACATATATAATATTTATTCATTCAATTCATTTATATAATTATTATGTAATGATGATCATGTAGAACGAGTCGCTTCACATCGTGGAGACAGTATTCCGTACGTACGCACGAGTGATGATATCGTTCCTATGATCGTGGAATTGTGTTGGAGTATATATATATATTATTTCAGTATCAATATTACTTTATAATAATCATAAATAGTTACTCATTACACAATTATACCCATCCTTGTAAAGTGATGGTGGAAAATAGATTACACCTCGGCGTGGAGACGGTATTCCGTACGTACGCACGCGCGGTGATTTCATTTTTCCGTAGGATGGATAGAAGGTGAGTTAGGGTTGTTTCATATTTATAATAACATATCATTATGTAATTAATACTTATGTTATTAATTTATTATGAAACAACTAAATAAGAAGAAGTTGAAGAAGAAAGAAATTGAAAAGATCGGTAATGGATATTACCTCTTCTTTGGAACGCTTCTTTGAATCCTCCACTTAGGGAACTAATATTGGTCTTTGAAGAAGACCAGGACCTCTAGGATTATTCTAGGGAAGTGGATAGGAGAAAATGGCAGGGGTTGGTCGAGCTTGAGTGCTCAAATTGGTGTGAGGAGGAGGGGGAGGAGGTGCCCTTTTATAAGGGAGGAGAGGGGCGCCTTAGAAATATCTCAAAATATTATTTTATATTAAAGTCAAAATCGGTTTATAATGGTTCCAAAGGGTCTTATTTCGAAGATAAAGTGGGGATGGGTCGAAATCCTATCATCCAATAGTATTTAGAGATTTTTAGGGTATTATTGTAACCTTATCAATTTGATTTAACTCTAAGTCAAATAATTTAACTTTTACCGTGTCTTTTCTTTTCTTACACTATATGGTTAATACACTTACTATAACATGCCAAAAGAACCCCAAATTGTTTATTATTAATATATATATCCTTATCTATGTCATTTGGCCGAACCTTAGATTTTTAGGAATAAAATAACAATTAGTAATATAATATTTTATTTAAAAACTATTTTGTGTCAATTTTGAAACTATTTGATATATGATTTTTTTGAAAGTAATAACAGAATTATATGTTCAAACCAAGTTTATTAAATCAACACTAATATATCATAGTAACCTAGAAAATTAGTGTAATTCATAAAAAGTCTCAAATTACATTTATTTTGGTGTTTATAACATCAATTATATAAATATTTCATTAATAAGATAATTACTGCATCATCATTGTGTCATAAATAAATTAAATTATTTAATGTCTAAAAATTACAAATAAAATATCATTATATAGGAAATATTTTTATATTTATAATGAATATTTATAGTAGAATTTATCTTATGTATAACCCAATATTAAAAATGATTTACTTATTAAACATTGATTTTAACTATTTTAACCCTTCTTTAAATAAATTAATAATAAATGTCCTAATCTAACCCAAGTGGGCCTAAATGATAATATTTTACACTTAAGGTTGTTTTTGGTCGAGATACACTTGTCCAATAGTATTAGGACATGTGTTAGGGTAATATTAAAATCATTTTTACCCTTAATTACCCTATTTATTTTTAACCGTGATAAAAAAGTAAAAAGTTACTATTCACCAAAAATTATTTTCATCTCATTGAACCACATTTTACTTACTGACATCAACCGTGTCTCTCGGATTTTTGAAATTCCATTCACATAAGTGGTAAAATTAAGATTTATGAAGAAATTAATTTTTTTAACTACCACTTAGTAGTTTCACTATTCATCAAAAATTGATGTTTTTTCAGAACAATGCCAAAATTTCATCCTAAGCTATATTTCATATTCCAAATTCAAAAATGAAGTCTATTTTACCAAATTCATAACATAGAAGTTGCATTAATTAATTTTATAATTAAATCCCGTTGTTAAAACAAATAGCATGTTTTTAAGAAACAATATCTTTCAAAAGATTGACACTTGTTTATGTCTGGTTTAAATGTGAAATTACATCCAATGACCAACATTGTATTAAATTGTAAAAATATATTCTAAATATAATTTAAAACCACTCAAATTAATAATTTATCACTATTAATTATTTCGATTGAAAAAGTTGTTTTTAACTAAAATTTATTAATTTTCACTATTTATCAAAATATGAAAGTTATCCGAAAAGTACCAAAATTTCACCTTAGGATAAATTCGATACTACGAATCCAAAAATGAAGTCCATTTTGAGAGCTAAAATTTCTAAAATTTTAAAACGTGGTTATTACTATTCATAACGGCTAGTTATAATAATATTTTAATAGCATATCGTTGTTTAGTGAAACTCAGTATTGCGTACTACACACGCTATCGAGGAAGGTTGCAATTGCGTGTAATGCAAGGCAAGTAAAAGATGCGTGTTGTGCAAGCTCCTTTTGGTGTAGAGTACAACACAAGACATTAATAAAATTAAAAAGAATATTTTTCATAAAATCTCGAGCTGTTACAGTGAATAAATCCCTTATTACTCAATTCCTCTAGTTTTTTCTTTAGTTCAACTAATTCTACAGTGGACATTCTATAAGGTGTCTTCGATATAGGCCTTGATCTAGGAATTAAATCAATGGAAAACTCAACTTCTCGTTCTGGAGGATGTCCAGGTAAATCTTCTGGAAACACATCTACATATTATTTCACAACAGGTACATCCTCTATTTGAACATTCCTTTCCTCACCCACTGTAATTTCATCCTCTTCCTCCCCAATAATTGAATTTAGTTGAGATACTGGGGGTGGATCTAGATAAGAATTAGGTGGTGATGATTCTGCTCTAATGATAAGGTGTTCCTTATCATCATCATCAAAAATCGTAACCTCCTTCTTCTTACAATAAATATTCACATAATGGTCTGAAAGCCAATAAATACCAAGGATTATATCAAACTCAATAATATGTATAACGATGAGATCAACAGATAAAGAACATTTATGTGCTCTAATGGGGACTGATTCATAAGAATTTGTTGCAATGATACTTCCCTTATGAGTTTTAACTGACAACTCCCATGTTAAATAAAATTGGAAATATCTAAATTTCTTAGAAAATTGGGAAGATATTAAACAATGCAATGATCAAGAATCAAATAATGCATTTTCTAAACTTGAGGAAACCATTAAATTACCTGCCACCACGTCTTTTGGAGCTTCTACCTAAGCAGTAGTGATAGAAAAATCTTGGCCTTGATCCCTTGGCCTTTTCTGAGGTAATTTCCCCTGACGCTTAGGAAATTCATTTTCATAACGTCCAATCTCCCTAGAATTGTAGCACTGACCATTGGTAGCTTCCTTCTTCCCTTTGCAATCATGAGCTTGGTGGCCTTTTTCACCACACTTGTAACAGACACCCATTCCCTTCAAACAAGTACCGATGTGTTTCTTCCCACATTTACCACAGGATGGATATTCAAACTTTCCCATCTACCCCTTATTTCAATTCCCATATTGATCAGAAGATCTCTTCTTCTCTTGCTATGAATTATAGTCATATGACTTAGATAATTCTTTCTCTGTCTTGATAGCACATGAGACAATGTCATTGTACGATGAGAAGGATTGTGAGACTAATGCTCGACAGAGAAATGGTTTTAACCCATCAAAGAAATTACCAATCTTACTTCATGGGTTACATATATAATCTCCATCATACCTTTCTAACCTTGTAAAGTTATCCTCATACTTTGTGACATTATCATCCTCCTTTTGTCTCAGACTCAAAAACTGTCTTTCCATATCTTCTCGATGGTCACGAGGAAATTATTTATCTAAAAATAGATCTTTGCACTCCCACTATTTCATATCATCTTCCTTCATGTTTTGAATCAATGACCACCATTGATCAGCATCTCCAGTGAGGAGGTAAACTACCATGATAACTTTTTCCCATTCACTACTTCCCAAAGACTGAAATAATATTTCTAGTGAACTTATCCATTTCTCAACTACTAAGGGATTTGTACTCCCATTGAACGTTGGTGGTTCCTGCCTCATGAAGAAATCTAACATTGATCCTCCATGCTGTGGATCATGGTGCTCTATATGGGTAAGGATATTATTCATAACCTGAGTGATTTGTCCCAGTATGGTGATTAGTTTATTAGCACTAGCTGCATCACCATCTCCACAATAATTATCTTGAGCAGGAGGGTAATCCCTACATGGAGTGTGTGCATTGATACAGTTTCCATTTCTTCCAATAGGTGCCATTTTTAAGCAATGGCATAAACTAGATCAGTTTATGAATCAAAAAACATAATTACATAATTATAAAACACTTAACATAAATTGAACTATTTATGGATATAATCCATAATCATAAAAATGTTTTCTTTGAGGAAGTATATACTCATAAACCCTTCATAATGATTTGTAAATAAAATGAGATTTATCCTAAGCACATCCCCCGGGAGTGTTGTAACCAAGAGTGCAGCAAGGCCCGTTGTCATGCACCAGTTCTCATTCGAGTCTAGCTCAAAGCGGTGTTTTCGGGTTTTACCCCTAGGTACATCTGTGCCAGAGCCACCTCTACCTGCTCGTATCCATATAGGGATGTATTGCTCGAAAAACTCACAAAATATCAACAATACCAAAATTCTAGGAAGTTCTTCTATACTAATCCTCAAAGTCCATCTTAAATATTTGTGCTCTAACCAGAGTTTATCTAAATATATCTTCTAAGGTTTGTACTAAACTTCCTCTGATACCAACTGTAACGCTCCGACCCCAGTTACCCAGAGTCAGTGCGTTATTACATAACATTGGCATGATCAAAATAAATATCAAATCTCGAAAAACCTATTAGTTTAGTATCCTTGGAATAACTATATATATTCATAAAGTTTTACATTACATTATAAAAATTAAAACTACAACAACATAGACTCCATAGTTCACACTCTAATCCCCTTATATTATCCATGCAGGTCGTTCCTAATTTACTTCTTCACATACGAGGAAAAATAAAACATAGAAAAGGGGTGAGCTCAAATTCCCAGTAAGGATAACAATATAGAGGAATCATTTATAAATGAGAATAATCATTTAAGAAAATGTATAAATTAAACAAAATCTTTTTAAACATGAACATCAACATAGTATGGAAAAAATAAAATGAAATAATTCCATTTACTTATTCACATGGATATTATACTAATCAAATATTCACATGCAATATCAATAGCCACTTTCATAAGGATGGAATGCATAATTCTAGACTATCATAACCACATAGCCAAGGCCTCGTGCCAAGAATACAAATAAGATTTTTTCAAGGCCTTGTGACAAGAAACTAGTTTGTCTCATGAGACCTATCGATGCATCGAGGAGCTATAGGAGGCTCCACCCATCACATATTAAGTCCAATGCATTCTCATATGAAAAGTTTTAAACATAACATAAACATTCATATTAAAACTAGCATACGAAATGTAAATATATCATCCATAAACCATGAATGGTATAAAAATAACACATCCATAGTCAAACCTATCACAAAACATTCAATGCAATATAGAAGTTTTGTATCATAATAAATCAACTTCAAATAAGCGTAAAATCCATCAAAGGATGTTGACATAGATGAAATCAAAACTCTTTTTAGAGAAATATTTCTTTCTATTTTCAAATAATTTAAGAGTCATATATTTATAAAATAAAAAATTTTATTTGAAAATATTCTTATAAGCTTGTAAAGGAAGCTTCGACGATTTTATAACGGTGGAAAATAGCCTCACCCGCTGTGGAAGTTAAAAAAACATTCTTACCTTAATTTTGTCAAAAATGTTAAAAAGTACCTTGTTTGGAAAATGATGGAAATATTATTTTATAATCCTCTTATAAAAAGTAAAAAAATGGTATAAATGACTTTAACCCATATTCTTGTAAATAATAAAAATGTTTTTAAATGCATTTTTAAGAAACATGGATGTGGATGATAAAGAGATCCCAGTATATTATTACGTATAAACAACCTCAGATAATGAAGAGATTGCGGAATAAACCATTACCTTGTACTTTTCATTGGTTGGGGGTAGGTTAAACTCTTGTATAATGGTGAAATAATTTTTATTAAAATATACAAGAATCATATACATTAATATGATATCATATATGATCTTTTAACATTGATTTGTTAATAATATCTTAGTATTATCATTGTTTCGGGTGTTAACTTACTCGTTTTCTTTTATATGGTTTGTTACATAAGCCGTGTTTGTTATGGATAGGTTGTATCTTATTCATATCCATAATGATATCAAGTCATTAAACATTATTTTTAAATCATCAAATTATAATTATACTTGAATGGATACAATGGAGAATGAATCTCATCACGTTCGTGGAGACGGTAGTCCGTACGTACGCACGAGCGAAAATATCATTCTTTTGATATTATATATAATATATACAGAATCATTACCATGTTATATTTATTATTTACATGAATTACAAATCATTATTATACCCATCCAAATAATAATATAGTGAATAAAAAGTACACCACGACGTGGAGACAATAAGCCGTACGTACGCACGTATGGTGCCATGTCATTCAAAGGATGGATAGAATACTAAATATGGTTGTAAAATATTTATAATAATATTAAATTATATAGGAGATACTGTATTAATTATTTTATAATGGTAATAACAAAGAAAGAAGAAGTGGAAGAAGAAAGGAACTTGAAAAGGAGTGGTGAAATCATTACCTGTTCTTCGGGTTCTTCCTTTTGATTTCATCAAAACAGCTCCCTAGGTTGGATTTATGACTAAATGAAGGCCTCTAGGATGAATTGAGGGAAGTTGAGAGAGTATTTGGGCAGGGTTTGGCCGAACCAAAAGGCTTTTAAGGTGTGAATAATTGGTTAGAAGTGGTGTCCTTTTATAAGGGGGAGGAGGGGCACCTTTGGAAAAGCTAGAAATATTATTTTATAATAAATTCATATTCCGTTTCTAATGGCTCAAAAGTGGATTATTTAAAGTTTAAGGTTGGGATGGGTCTAAAACCAGTCAACCAATAGAATTTAGACAGGTTTGGTTCAGTATATTAACCTTATCTTTTAGTTTTAACTCTTAGTTAATTAGTTTGACACTTAACATGTCACTTTGTATTTTTATATTATATAGTTAATAAACTTACTATATACCTCAAAGAGACCCCCATGTTGTCCCTTAATGATACACCTATCATTATATTAGTCTCTAGGTAGATCTTTATATTTTTAAGAATTGAATATCAATTAATAATATAATATGTTTTTTAAAAACTCTTTTATGTCAATTTTGACACTATTTGGAAAATTGATTTTTTTGGAAAATTATAACAAAATGACTACTTCAAAATAAGTTAATTAAATCAATCCTATCATGTCATATTAACCTATAAAATTAGTTTAATTCATAAAAAGTCTAAAACTATATTTATTTGGGTATTTATAATATCAATTATTTTAATTTTTCACTATTATGGTAATTACTGCAGCATTATTGTGTCATAAATAAATTAAATTATTTAATATCTAAAAATTATAAATAAAATATATATATGTCGTATATCATTTTATCTTTATAATTAATATTTATAATCGAATTTCTCTTATTTGTAACCCTATATTAAAAATGTTTTAGTAAATAACCCTTGATTTTAAATCTTTTAACCCTTCTTTGAATTAAATAATAATAAATGTCCTAATCTAATCCAAGTGGATCTAAATGATAATATTTTATTCCTAAAGTTGTTTTTTGTCGTGATACACTTGTCCAATAGAATTAGTAAATGTGTTAGGGTAATATTAATATCATTTTTACCCTTAATTACCCTATTTACTTTTAACCGCAGTAAATAAAAGTAAAAAGTTACTATTCACCAAAAATTATTTTCATCTCATTGAACCACATTTTTCTCTTTTATATTAACCGTGTCTCTCAGATTTTTAAAATTCCACTCACAGAAGCAGTAAAATTATGTTTTAGGAAAAATTCAGTTTTTTTAACTACCACTTAGTGGTTTCACTATTCATCAAAAAATGAATTTTTTCATAAAAATACCAAAAATTCACCCTAGGCTAATTTCGATATTCTTATGGTTTCTCCGCATGACTTTTACCAGATGAGTCGTCCGGTTTCTCAGTACTTGTTCTCTCGTATCAAGAATCATGACGGGCTCTTCGCAATAAGATATATCGGGTTCCAATTCTAATTCCTCATAGGTGAGTACATGCATTGGGTCAGGCATATATTTACTCAACAAAGATACATGGAACACATCGTGAACTTTGAAGAGACTTGGTGGCATTGCCAATCGGTAAGCTACAGACCCAATTCGTTCTAGAATTTCGAAAGGTCCGATGTACCTGGTACTCAATTTACCTTTCTTACCAAAACATATGACTCCCTTCCATGTAGATAACTTCATGAAAACATGATCACCGACTTGAAATTTAAAATATTTCCTTCGATTATCAGCATAACTCTTCTACCTACTTTGAGATGTTTTGATATAGTTTTGGATTACCTTCACATTTTTCATCGTTTCCTCCACCAGTTCTGGGCCTACAAGTTTTCTTTCACCGATGTCATCCCAGCAGGTTGGTGTGCGGCATCTCTTTCCGTATAACGCTTCATATGGTGCCATCTGAATTCTCGAATTGAAGCTATTGTCATAGGAAAATTCTACCATAGGTAAATATTGATCCCATATACCATGAAAGTCAAGTGAGAATGATCTCAACATGTATTCTATGGTTTGAATAGTTCGTTATGATTTCCCATCTGTTTGAGGGTGGTAGGTAGTGCTCAAATGAAGTTCAGTATCCAAGGACTTCTAAAGACTTTTCTAGAATCTTGAAGTAAAACGGGGATCACGATCAGAAACAATTGATAGGGGTATTTGATGAAGTCTCACAAAATCATTAATATATAGTCTTTCTAGATGTTCCAGTGGTTGATCTTCTCTTATAGAAAAAAAATTTGCTGACTTGGTATGACGATCAACAATAACCCATATTGCATCGTTCCTTCTAGGAGTGTTTAGTAGTCCCATGACAAAGCCCATCGTAATATTATCGCATTTCCACTCAGGTATGGGAAGAGGTTGCATGACTCCTCCAGGTTGTTGCCTTCCAGCTTTCACTTGTTGACAAACCATACATCTTGACACAAAATCGGCAATCTCACTCTTCATGTTGTCCCACTAAAAATGTTCCTTCAAATCTCTATACATTTTGGTGATCCCAGGGTGTATAGAGAAATTGTAACTATGAGCATCATCCAGCAATTCCCTTTTTAGATCAGGTATATTGGGAACACAAAGTCTCTTCCCAAAGTTCAAAATTTCTTCTTCATACAAAAATTCTCTCAATCTCCCATCATTCACAGCTTTAATCTTCTTCTGAAATTCATTATCATCAGTTTGAGAACTCTTAATCCTTTCTAGTAAAGATGGTTTAGAAACCATTTGAAAAAGAATTGATGTTTCACCATCCCTAGTTATTCCCATGTCCATCTTCACTAGATCCATGAAAATTGGATCCCTTTCAATTCTCATATTGTTCAAAACTCCACGGTCTTTTCTGCTCAAAGCATCTGCCACCTTGTTTGCTTTCCCCGGGTGGTAGTTTATCATGTAATAATAATTCTTGAGTAATTCAAGCAATCCCCTTTACCTACTGTTTAGATCTTTTTGTGAGAAAATATACTTCAAACTCTTGTTATCAGTATAAATCTCGTATTTTTCACCATAGAGGTAGTGCCTACATATCTTCAACGCAAAGATCACATCTGCTAACTTGAGATCATGAGTAGGATATTTTTGTTCATGAATTTTAAACTGTCGTGATGCATAGGCAATAACCCTATCATTCTACAAAAGGACACAACCATTTTTTCTTCGATGCATCACTATAAATAACAAACCCATCATTCCCGGCTGGTAGAGTCAATATAGGAGCATTGACGAATCTTCTCTTCAGTTCCTCGAAACATTCTTCACACACTTTCTTCCAAACAAATTTAACCCCTTTACGTGTGAGCTTTGTTAATGAGTTTTCTAATCAGGAAACATTTTGGACAAAAAGTTGATAATAACCTTCCAAACCAAGAAAACTGCGTACCTCAGTTATACTCATAGGTGATGGCCATTCATGGATTGCCTTGGTCTTAGAAGACTCAATAGAGATTCTATCTTTAGAGACAATATGGCCCAGAAAAGAAATCTCCTAAAGCCAGAATTCACACTTTCTAAACTTCCCATATAATTCATGTCTTCTCAGAGTCTTTAGGATAATGCACAATTGATTTTCATGATCTTCATAGCTTTTGGAGTATACCAAGATATCATCAATAAATACCACCACAAATTCATCGAGATATTCGTTGAAAACACTATTCATCATATCCATGAATACAGAGTGTGCATTAGTCAATCCAAAAGGCATTATTGTAAACTCGTAATGCCCATACCTGGTTCGAAATACTGTCTTCAGAATTTCTTCCTTCTTCACACACAACTGATGGTATCCAGATCGAAGTTCAATCTTTGAAAAGTATTGAGCTCCATGCATTTGGAAAAATAAATCATCAATGCGAGGTAGGGGATACTTGTTATTTATTTTTATAGCATTGATCTCCCTATAGTCCACACATAACCTCATAGATCCATCTTTCTTTTTAAAAAAAGAATAGGGGCTCCCCCTAGAGAAACACTAGGGCGAATAAATCCCTTATTACTCAATTCCTCTAGTTGTTTATTTAGTTCAATTAATTCTACAGTTTCCATTATATATGGGGTCTTCGATATAGGCCTTGATCTAGGAATTAAATCAATGGAAAACTCAACTTCATGTTCTGGAGGATGTCCAGGTAAATCTTCTGGAAACACATCTACATATTCTTTCACAACAGTTACATCCTCTATTTGAACATTCCTTTCCTCACCCACTAAAATTTCATCATCTTCCTCCCCAATAATTGAATTTAGTTGAGCTACTCGGGGTGGATCTAGATAAGAATTATGTGGTGAAGATTCTGATCTAATGATAAGGTGTTCCTTATCATCATCTTCAAACATCGTAACCTACTTCTTCTTACAATAAATCTCTACATCATGGTCTAAAAGACAATCCATACCATGGATTATATCAAACTCAATCATAGGTATGATGATGAGATCAGGAGATAAAGAACATTTATGTGCTCTAATGGGGACTGATTCACAGAACATTGTTGCAATGATACTTCCCTTATGAGTTTTAACTCACAACTCCCTTGTTAAATCAAATTGGAAATATCTAATTTTCTTAGAAAAATGGGATGATATGAAACAATGCGATGATCCAGAATCAAATAATGCATTTTCTAAACTTGAGGAAACCATTAAATTACCTGCCACCATCTATTTTGGAGCTTCTACCTCAGCAGTAGTGATAGAAAAAGCTTGGCCTTGATCCCTTGGCCTTTTGAGGTAAGTTCCCCTGATACTTAGGACAATCATTTCCATAATGTCCCATCTCCCTGCAATTGTAGCACTAAATATCGGTAGATTCCTTCTTCCCTTTGCAATCAAGATCTTGGTGGCCTTGTTCACCACACTTGTAACAGACACCCATTACCTTCAAGAAAGTACCGGGGTGTTTCTTCCCACATTTACCACAGGATGGATATTCAACCATTCCCTTATTCCCATTATTTTTATTCCCAGATTGATCAGCAGATCTCTTCTTCTGTTGCTTTTCTTTAAAGTCAAATGACGTAGAGAATTTTTTCTCTATCTTGATATCACATGAGACAATATCTTCGTACGACGAGAAGGATTATGAGACTAATTCTTGATAGAGAAATGGTTTTAACCCATTAAATAAACGATCAATCTTACTTCTTGGGGTACATATATAATCTCCAGTATACCTTGCTAACCTTGTAAAGTTTGCCTCATACTTTATGACGTTCTCATCCTCATTTTCTCTCAGACTCATAAATTGTCTTTCTATATCTGATTGATGATCACAAGGAAAGTATTTTTTATAAAAATTGATCTTTGAACTCCCTCCATTCCATATTTTATATTTCTTCATCTTCCTTCATGTTTTGAATAAATGAACACCATTGATCAGAATATCTAGTGAGGTGGTAAACTACCATGATAACTTTTTCCCTTTCACTACTTCCCAAATCCAGAAATATTTTCTCTATAGAACTCATCAATTACTCAGATACTAAGGGATTTGTACTCCCATTGAACGTTGGTGGTATCTGCCTCATGAAAAGATCTAACATTGATCCTCCACGTTGTGGATCAGGGTGCTCCATACGGGTAAGGTTATTATTCATAACATGAGTGAGTTGTCCCAGTATAATGATTAGTTGATCAGAACCAGTTGCATCACCAGCTCCACTATAAATATCTTGAGCAGGAGGTAAATCCATACATGGAGTTCTTACATTGATACGGTTTCCATTTCTTCCACTACACGCCATTCCTAAACAATGGCATAAACTAGATCTATTTATGAATCAAAATACATAATTCCATACTTATAAAACACTTAACATAAATTGAACTCTTTATGGATATAATCCATAATCATAAAAATGTTTTCTTTGAGGAAGTATATACTTATAAACCCTTCATAATGATTTGTAAAGAAAATGATAGTTATCCTAAGAATATCCCCCAGGAGTTTCGTAACCAAGAGTGCAGTAATGCCCGTTGTCGTGCACCAGTTCCCGTTCGAGTCTAGATCAAAGAGGTGTTTTTGAGTTTTACCCCTAGGTACATCTGTGCCAGAGTCGCCTCTACCTGTTCGTATCCAGACATGGATGTATTTCTCAGAAAACTCTCAAAATTTCTACAATACCAAAATTCTAGGAAGTTCTTCTATACTAATCCTCAAAGTCCATCTTAAATCTATGTGCTCTAATCAGAGTTTATCTAAATCTATCTTCCAAGGGTTGTACTAAACTTCCTCTAATACCAACTGTAATGCCCCAAACCCAGTTACCCAGAGTCGGTGCATTATTACATAACTTTGGAATGATCACAAGAATGATCAAATCTTGAAAGACCAATTAGTTTAGTATCCTTGGAATAACTAGATATATTCATAAAGTTTTACATTACATCATAAAAATGAAAACTAAAACAACATTGTCTCCATAGTCTACACTCTTATCCCCTTATACTATCCCTACAGGTCATTCATAATATACTTCTTCACATCCTGGGAAAAATAAAACATTGAAAAGTGGTGAGCGTAATTGCCTAGTAAGGATAAAAATATAGCAGAAACTTTCATAAATGAGAATAAACATTTAAGGAAATGTATCAATAAAACAAAAGCCTTTTAAACGTGAACTTCAAAATATTATGGAAAAAATAAAATGTAATAATTCCATTTACTTATTCACATGGATATTCTACTAATCGAATATTCACATGAAATATCAATAGCCACTTTCATAATGATGGAATGCATAATGCCAGACTATCATGACCACATAGTCAAGGCCTCGTGCCAAGGCTACAAATAAGATTTTGTCAAGGCCTTCTTCCAAGACACTAGTTTGTCTCATGAGACCTACCGATGCATCGAGGAGCTATAGTGGGCTCCACCCGTCACATATTAAGTCCAATGCATTCCCATATGAAAAGTTTTAAACATAACATAAACATTCCTATTAAAACTAGCATACGAAATGTAAATAATTCATCCCTAAAACATGAATGGTATAAAAATAACACATCCACAGTCAAACATATCACAAAACCTTCAATGCAATATAGAAGTTTTGTATCATAATAAATCAACTTCAAATAAGCGTAAAATTCATCAAAGGATGTTGACATAGATGAAATCAAAAATCTTTTTAGAGAAATACCGCTTTCTATTTTGAAATAATTTAAGATTCATATATTTATAAAATAAAAAAATTTCTTTGAAAATATTATTATAAGCTTGTAATGGAAGCTTTGATGATTTTATAACGGTGGAAAATAGCCTCACTCGTTGTATAAGTTAAAAAAACATTCTTACCTTAATTTTGTCGAAAATTTTAAAAAGCACCTTGATTGGAAAACGATGGGAAGATTCCTTTATAAACCTCTTATAAAAAGACAAACAACCGTATAAATAACTTTAACCCATATTCTTGTAAATAGTAAAATTGTTTTGAAATACATTTTTATGAAACATGGATGTGGATGATAAAGAGATCCCAGTAGATTATTACGTATAAACAACCTCGGATAATGAAGAGATTGTGAAATAAACCCTTACCTTGCACTTTTCCTTGGTTGGGGGTAGGTTAACCTCCTGAATAATGGTGAAATAATTGTTATTAAATTATACAAGAATCATATACATTAATATGATATCATATATGATCTTTGAACATTGATTTGTTAATAATATCTTAGTATTATTGTTGTTTCAGATGTTAAATTACTCGTTTTCTTTTATATGTTTTGTTACATAAGTCGTGTTTGTTATCGATAGCTTGTATATTATTCATATCCAGAATGATATCCAGTCCTTAAACATTATTTTTAAATCATCAGATGATAATTATACTTGAATGGATACGACGGAGAATGAATCTCATCGCGTTCGTGGAGACGGTAGTCTGTACGTACGCACGAGCGACAATATCATTCTTTTGATATTATATATAATATATTCAAAATAATTATCATGTTATATTTATTATTTACATGAATTACAAATCATTATTATACCCATCTAAATAATAATATTGTTAATAACAAGTACACCACGACGTGGTGACGGTAATCCGTACATACGCACGTATGGTGACATGTCATTCAAAGGATGGATAGAATACTGAATATGGTTGTACAATATTTATAATAATATTAAATTATATAGGAGATACTGGATTCATTATTTTATAATGGTCATAACAAAGAAACTGGAAGAGGAAAGGAACTTGAAAAGGGGTGGTGAAATCATTACCTCTTCTTTGGGTTCTTCCTTTTGATTTGATCAAAAGGGCTCCTTAGGTTGGCTTTCTGACTAAAGGAAGGTCTCTAGGATGAATTGAGGGAAGTTTAGAGAGTATTTGGGCAGGTTTTGGCCGAACCAAAAGGCATTTATGGTGTGAATAATTGGTTAAAAGAGGTGTCCTTTTATAAGGCAGAGGAGGGGCACCTTTGGAAAAGTTAGAAATATTATTTTATAAAAAATTCATATTCGGTGTCTAATGGCCCCAAAGTGGATTATTTAAAGTTTATGATGGGGATAGGTCGAAAACCACTCATCCAATAGAATTTATACAGGTTTGGGTCATTATATTAACCTTATCATTTAGTTTTAACTCTTAGTTAATTAGTTTGACACTTACCATGTTACTTTTTTTTATATTATATAGTTAATAAACTTACTATATACCTCCAAGAAACCCCCTAGTGGTCCATTAATGATACAAATATCATGATATAAGTCTCGTGGCCGAAACATAGATTTTTAGGAATTTAATATCAATTAATAATATAATATTTGTTTTAAAAACTCTTTATTGACAATTATGACACTATTTGAAAAATTGATTTTTGTGAAAATCATAACAGAATAATTACTTCGAAAAAAGTTAATTAAATCAATCATAACATGTCATATTAACCTAGAAAATTAGTTTAGTTCATAAAAAGTCTCAAATTATATTTATTTGGGTATTTATAATATCAATTATTTTAATTTTTCACTATTATGGTAATTACTCCATCATCATTGTGTCATAAATAAATTAAATTATTTAATGTCTAAAAACAATAAATAGAATATCATTATGTAGGAAATTTTTTTATATTTCTAATTAATATTTATAATAGAATTTATCTTATTTGTAACCCTATATTGAAAATGATTTAGTAAATAAACCTTGATTTTAACTCTTTTAACCCTTCTTTGAATTAAATAATAATAAAAGTCCTAATCTAATTCAAGTGAACCTAAATGATAATATTTTATTCCTAAGGTTGTTTTTGGTCGAGATAAACTTGTCCAATAGAATTAGAACATGTGTTACGGTAATATTAATATCATTTTAACCCTTAATTACCCTATTTACTTTTAACCGCGGTAAATAAAAGTAAAAAGTTACTATTCACAAAAAATTATTTTCATCTCATTGAACCACATTTCACCTCTTGATATTAACAGTGTCTCTAGGATTTTCGAAATTCCACTCACAGAAGCGGTAAAATTACGTTTTATGAAAAAGTCATTTTTTTTAACTACCACTTAGTGGTTTCACTATTCATCAAAAAATGAAGTTTTTCAGAAAAATACCAAAAATTTACCCTATGCTAATTTCGATATTCCGAATCCAAAAATGAAGTCCATTTTGAAAAATAAAATTTATAAAATTTCAAAAATTAGGTATTACTATTCATAATGGCTAGTTTGATTGGTTGTGGTGTGTTAGAACTCGATGTTTCCTACAACACACACTGTTGCATTATTCAAAGAGAAGCATACCGTAGAAGCATGGGGTGTTAGAATGTTCCCACTGTGAAATCGATCCCTATAAGGGGTTTTATATTTTATTGTTCCGGGGGACATAGTTTTGGAAAACTATGTACCTACTATGAACTACCAAATATTCATTAATTTTTCTCAAATTTTCACCAAATCTCACCCAATATTAAACACAAAAAATACTAAAAACAATGAAAAAAGAGTGTTTTAAAATAAGAATGAAAAATCTACAAAAAAGGTTAAGATCTTACAATGAAGTATCATTTCATGAGATTTTATTACTGGATTCCAGGGATGAGGTAGTAATTTCGATATTGAGTATCACGATGTCTCAAATGTTAGAAATTTAAGGCAGAACATAAGAGACATACTAGTTTGTTAAGACATTAAATATATCACTGATGGAAGTGTGATTAGATTTCAATAGAAATCGTCATTTTTCCCATAAAATACTTTAAGAAGAATTTGATTTGGTTTATCATTAATTGACTTATGAAATAAGGAAATTTCATAACGATGAATTAGATGATGAAATTGTAATATCTTACAGACTCGTACATCCAAGATATCAAGAGACCTCAAGAGATTCCATATGTGATTATTTTTTATAGGGACCAAAGATTCGTATTCAGGTTTGGGAATGCTTTGGGGAGGGGATGGGTTCCCAAATAAAATAGAGCATGAATTATCATCCAAATATGGATGTATATATAGTTATATCTATCAAGGATTTTGAGGATTTGTTTCAGTCTTGTGATCATGTTTTTTTTTGATGTTGGAAAAATCCATTTTCTTAAGTTGAATTTTCATATAACAGTAGTTGTTATTATTTCATGAAGATGGTGTCCTTTGAGGAATTATAGTGGAAGCATGTAGATCTCCCTTGTTCTAGGTAGAGTTTTGAGAGGTTTCATTTTTTAGGTAATGTCTTGATTATGATTGAATTAAAAAATATTCATTTGATCTAGAAGTGGTTTGTCGTAGCATAGAGCCATCATAAATATTATGTGTACCATAAATATAGGCTGTTAGATTTTGAGGTTGGGGATCGGGTTTTTCTTTGTGGGTCAACTCAATTTGTACATCATCGGTTGGATATACAAGGTATGTGAGAACTATTTTTTTGGCCCCTTGTGATGGTGGAGCGATGTGGAATAGTGCAGGGTTGATTGGAATTACCATATCTTTGGACATTGATTCAAGGAGTGTTTATTGTTTCCTAGATGAGGAGGTATTGACATAATCATTCATATGTGATTGGAACAGAGTATACTGATATTGATACTAATAGAACCATTTTTGTACTACCATTTCATATAATGGATTTCAAGCATAAGGTACTAAATGGTAAAAATATTCCCTTAGTCTGGTTTTTGTGGGACTTCAAAATGAATTTTCATAAGATTTGGGAGAGGGCCTCATTGATATGGCAGTAGTGGGATTATCTTTTTACATTTCATGTATCTTTATGAATTATTTTGGTGAAATTATTCTTTTATTATGATTTTTTTTACCACTCACTAGATCATGTGTACACTTTAATTTAATCATGGGTTTTCATTGACATTTTTATAGAGGATTTGAAGGAACCTAGGACAAAAAATAATATTGGGTGAGAAAAACCATGTGAACTATTGAATAAAATTCAATAATAACCATTTAGAAACTTTTCTATATGGATCTATTTTTTAATAGTCAAATTCCTCATAGTTTGAGTATGGTTAAAGAAAATGTGCATCTTAGCACAGAAAAGAATATGTCTTGTAGTTTTTTATTCAATGCGGGTTTCACGGTTTGAGAAAACAATGATGCTTTTCCATAGAGACAATGATTCTTGTATTATTAATGAGATAATAGCCACACATTATTAGCAGATGTATTATCTTACCATGTATCCTAACCATGCATGACAATCGAAAACATCAAAATAATAGTTTTTTCCATTTTCCCTTAGGTTTTTATGCCTAATCTATCTAATCTCATTTAGGATCAACCTAATCCTTAATTTGTTATTGGGAGACTTCTCCATTTGGATTATTAGCATTCTCTCATCATTATTTTTTGGATTTGTCATGCTCTATTTAGTTGTTGCTTCTTTATCTTCATAATTTCATAAATCCATGCTAGATCTCTCCTCCCCTTGTCTAGTTAGGACCTATGTAGTCTATGGATATCATATCCCATTAATTTTATAGATATTTTATATGTTTGTTATGGATCATGGATAAAGTGGACCAACTTTACTCTTCCAAAACCTCCATTTTCAAAGGCAGTTGGATCTAACTTCATTCTTGAGGTAGTTGTTTCTTTAAAAATGGATAATTATAAAAATTAATTATTGTTCTTTTGAATTCATTGGGGTTATTAATTTAATTGATTTGATTTGTGATTTTAAATGGATTTTGTGGGAAAACATATTATTAAATGGAATGATCTTTAAAAAAAATTCGACACCATGCATTTGATAAAATTCATGAATAGTGATTTTTGTTTAAAAATGGGTGTTCATCAATTTAATAGGATTTTATTTTAATTGAAAATGGTTTATAAATTGTGAGACCAGATTTTAAAATTTTTTTAACAAAAATTTCCCATTAGGTTACCTTTGGTGCATCCTGAATAGACATGTACCTCATAATGTGCGTAATGCCACTTGATGTTTTCTTTCATGTTAGTTGTGTTTAATTCGATAAGTGGATATAATGATTAGCTCCAAAATAGTCCTAGATGTGGATTTATATTTTATGTTTAGTACATGCACCCATATGTTCTAGCCTAATTGTTTTTATTTTTCATTTATTTTCTGATTACACAAATGATGGATTGGCCACAGTTATTTTCACATATGGTTTCACATGATGTAATAGTCAAGGTAATTTTCACACATAGGTTCACATGATGGATTGGTCATAGAAATTTGCTTAAATTTTTAAATTATTGTTTATTAAATGATTGTATTTATTATTCACTCATTATTTATCACTTACAAGTTCCATATTCTTTATGTTAGGTATATTAATTGATTTTATAAAAAATCATGAGATGATTAATAAATGGTTTTTACTTATGAAAATTAATTATAAAAATGTTTTTGTTTAAAATATAGAACTATTGAATTCTTGATAATATATTTGTACAGATTATGTGGAGGAATCCAAATGGGCTTGGGGATCACAAAATAATTTATCATTTTCTCAGTTGTAGAAATTATTTTTAGGGCCTTCGTAAAGGGAAGGGAATGTTGTAGAATTTCAAATTGTATTTTTTTCATTTACATCGAAGTGGCAAGGTTTGGAGGCGAAAGTTGGTCATATGGAAACTTATCACTCTTGTCTTTTCTTACATCATGGTTTTGGATCTTTGTATTGGATTTTATGTATCCTTGATTTATCTTTTTCTTTTATGTTGTAATCAATTAATTTTTCTTATTTTATTATATTTGGGAATATTTTTATCAAATATTGTTTCACCTAAACACCATGGTTGTCTAGCTCAGATGTCTTTTTTAGTTAACCCAAGATAGTTTGTTACATTTAACATGTCTGAAAATTCCTTATATCATAGAAATTAAATATATTATATCTTTCTTTATATATTTACATTTTAGATTAAAATAAATTAATTTCCAAAATAATTTAGCAATATTTAGTTTCAGAAAGTTATTTTAAATGAAAGGTTTATTCTTCCATGAAATTTCTTAAATGAATTTTTAATCATCCATTATATTTTTCGATGTTTATCTTCAAAGAAACATATTTTAAAAATTATTTAATTATTAAAATGTTTTTTTTGAAAGTGGAATAGCTATTTTCATGAAGATATGTTTCATGTTATATTCAAAAATACTTTTTTTTCATATAAGATCAGATCATTTGATGTTACACATTATTTATTAGAGATAATATTGAATTCTACCATCTTTATTATTTATCTGGAAGTATAATGTTTATTTTTTGGAAAAAAACTAATTAAAATGATTTGTTTTTCATGGGTTATTCTTTGGGGAATTGATAAATTGTTTATGAAACCTATTTTATTTTCAAGGATTATGATTTTATTATATGATTATTTTATTATGATATTGTGACGCGTGTAAATATGGTTTCTATTAGGCAATAGATGGGTCCTCTGTCTCCCTCAGATTTATTTCTTAAAGCATTATATATCATAAGATTACAATGGGAAACAAGTTTATGAGCTTTATTCTCTATGGTAAGCATGTGAGTCTTAATAAAATATTATAAAAAAATGTCTCCTTATCCACAATGGTAAATAGGCAATATGTCATGATCTACTACGTTCATTGTTACGGTAGTTAACATAGATAGATGAAATGGTTTTGTATAATTATGATGGTGCCACACTTTTATGATATTTGATTACAGTTTATGATAGATTTATGATGATTTATCCATCTTTATGGACCATGTTTTTTCAAATGACATTGTTTTATTTCAAGATTCTTAATTATTCTCTATGTAAGGTTCACTATGAACATTGTAATTTGTGTTCACAAACACATACCATTCTTCATATTTTGTGCTTTAAAATTATCATAGATTGATATCTCCTATGCTTACCCTTACTCAGCATCTGTGGACACCCTATCTTAATTTTTCTACCCCATGTTATGCAAAAAAATTTATGAAGGGTGATACTAATAGGAGTAATATGTGACAAGGTATTTCTGGGAGATGTTAAAGATATTTTATAAAATAATAAGATTGTGTTTCTGGTATACAATGATCCTAAACTATTACTGTACATATGTTTTTATTTATGAAATATACATAATATTTGTCTTAAAATATGTTATATTTTAGTATGAAAATGGAGTTTATATATATATATATATAGTTCCAAAGGGTTAAAGGGGTTTAAATTTCTAGATTTAGGTCACTAAGGTTAACAGATTTATCTATTATAGTAACCCTTCTCAAGCTGTGTCTATTAAATTTCCCCATTAGGGTGATGATAGACTTAGGTTTTATCTATATTAATATATCTTAATTCATTTTATGGTAAAAATGGGAATTACATTTCAAGGATATATGGCTAGTTTGATCATTTGAGTATAACCAAGTGGTTCTTCAAGATTGAAAATGGTGAGGTTATCATCTGTGGAAGGTAGGTGTAGAGGATATACTGGAGAGAGTGTTATAAATTCTCTAAAATAAGGATATGATATCATATGTTTTCAGCTAAATCATATCCTATGATCTGTACATGAAGAATATTTCAATTGAGATTTTGTTTTATTTAATATATCTAATGATGAAATTTTTAAATGAGTGCATTTCCATTTTGTGGAAATGATCACATCTTTATCATGGTGCCTTCAGTTATTAATCAATGGGGTGATTCATTTATGAAATGAAAAATCATTAGAATCATTCAAATTTAAAAACCCCAAAGATTATCAATTAGGGGTAACACATTTTTCATTCCATGCAATGACAACTAACCCTCAAATCACAATATTTAATAAAGAGAGACTTTATAAAGGGATGTTGTCCAATTTTTGGGGATGTTTCATACACATCTATTTTAGAAAATAATATAATATTTAATTTCACTCTATTTAACATTGAGGTCAAGGTGTAAGCAAAAAATTAGAGTTCAAGGATCCTCTCATAGAATACACAGATTATAGTGGTATATGTCATACCTATGTGGTAGAGAGTTATATGGATATTGTTAGGTGTTCACAATCAATAATATTCAATTAAACATATTAATATAGAGTCACTATAGAAAAATTATTAAATTTAGATTATCATTTTCGTCACAAAATGTCGGTTTTCTAATAATAGAGTAGGCATAGATTGGAATTTCTACACTTCTAGGATAATGTGATGATCTTTTTATACTCATATGTACTAAAGAGTTCATTTTTATCTTCAAATGACCATAATCTCTTACTCATTATATGATCAACATTCCTATCATAATCTACCACTGAACATATTTTATTATATCATATGACATTGGTGAACATAATCTATTTTATCACTATATTACTCTACCTTACATTATATTATATGATAACATAATTTTCATTGTTCGATCGTTGGGTATGACTAGTGTTATTCATATATTATTAGTTTTCCTAGGTTCTATGGTATAATTCGTATTTAGAGGGTGAATTAGTAATAATATTTTATGACTTATTCATTTTATATCATAAAATGAGATTGTTTAAATTACAATATTCTAAATGTGTGTATCTCAGACTATCCCTAATACTCTAGAAAATCAATTCCTCTGGGGAAATGCATTTTTTTTCAAGGTTCGTCCCCTCATGGAAATATTACCACTTGATATAATAATCTATTCTCCATTATCTTAAAGTATATATTATAAAAACATGTGGTTAGAATGGTAGGAAGTCACTTTTCACAATTTACTACATTATACACTATAATTATATACCACCACGCTACATGGATTCCCACAATGTATTCTAGTATCATACTAGAATCATTATCCTGCATCGCACCGAAATATGTACCCCAAAATAAAATAATAAAATATTTTTCAAAAACATCTTTATATAGATCCTAAATTACTTTGGATGTATACATGCCAATAATATCATATATAATTCCTAAAAAAGGTTATTAAATAGCTATGAATATGAAAATTCAACTGCATGAATATTGACAAGGTCCTATTTTGAATATTTCATTTGGAATCCTAACCAAAACTCCTGTAGTCTTGTGAGAATAAACATATTCCTTTACATTATGTCTTTTTAACAAATACAATTAATCAAAATTTAAATAACTATAACTATAATATAAAAACAATATTGAGTCACCTAATCGAAAATTAATATTTAGATATATTATTTTGAGAGATAGAAAAAATATTTATCTAAAAAAACTAAAAATTTTCTAACCCAATGAATATTTTTTCCCATTATATAGGTAATATGTTATTTCAAAATTAGTTTGGAACATTTCCAAAAAAATAATCCACACTTTATACACTTTTTGACATATCATTTATATTACTCTTACTCTTAACATGGGGAAATTAAAACATAATAAGGGAGAGCATAGATTCTTAGTATGGAAAATCGTAAATTAATATATGTCATAACAATAAAATGAACGAATAATAGATAAATAATAAATGATAATCTAATAATACTATATAGTTAATCACAAGAGATTAAAACATATCCTTGAATAAAAATATAGACAATATCATAGTTAAAATTACATTATTTCCTAACGAAAAAATGTACAACATCAGACATCATAAATAGTATCATTAAGGCCTTATTCTAAGATATAACAATTAATAGTGATGGAATAAACCAAATACCAAGGATGTTTTGTCTCAAAAGACTTATTGATACATCAAGGGTCTATTTCGGACCCTTCCCATCACTTAATATACCCAATTATTTCACTATAAGAATGAAATTAATAAAATTAAAATGAATAATCAACTTACAAGACAATCATTAAATGTTCATAAGTAAATAATAAACATACATTATTTCTTTACATCTCTCATTCAATAAATAGAATAACAATATTTTAATACATCTAAATAAATAAGGAATATCATATCATTAGACAGTATACCTAGTGGAAATGTAAAATATGAAAGGATGTTAACCCAAATAAAAACACTTTATTAATATTATAAGATAAATCACATTGAAAAATAATGAGAAATATCCCAATTTGAAATTATTCAAAAATTATTTAAATTATTTAAATTAAAACTAATTTTTTTCCATGAGAAAACACCATAAAATTTATCATCTTAAAAAATTTCCATTAAACAAATTTTTTAAATGAATGATTCCATCAAAAATGTTCTTTGAAAAGACATGGAACAATTTAAGATTTCTTTCATCAATACACATTCCATTAAAATAAATTTATAAATAAAAAATTACTTCTTAAATATAATATTTAATTTTGAAAAATAATTTAATTTAACTTTTTCATTTCAAAATCATTTAGAAGTAAGTTCATTTTGAAAAGCAATTTCAATCATGAGATGGATGTCTTGTAAAGATGATTGACTATAATGATGAATGAATGAATAATGAATTTGGTGTCATTAAAATTTAATTAATGATAAATATAGTACAATATATGGGGCATTAAATTCATTGAATAAAAGATAACATTTATATAATTTCTTACGTAGTAAGTATATACACCACCCAAAAATAAAACAAATGGTGAATAATCATTATCACTCAAATAAAAAAATTCGATGATAAACATAAATTTTTTTTTATTTTTGAATCAAATAACCATAAAAGATAAATCAATAATTGAATTTGTTATTTAATTTAACTCCTTAAAAATAATGAGGAAAGGCCTCTATATGGTATTATATTCTGAACATAAAATAAAACATTCAGTATATGTGGGATATTTCTCAATGGATGAAAACATTTAGATAAGAAAGATTAACAAATATTATAAAATTTTAATCAAAATATATTAAAAGATAAAAAATATGAGGAACTATAAATATAATTAATAAAATAATTAATCATGATATAATATGTCAAATAGGTAATATACAAACCATGTAAAATAAAATTGGAACAAATTACTTGAAATTCCCCAAGAAGGGAATTTAAGATATTGAAAATCATTCCTTTACTAATGTCTTAAAAAAAGCGCGTCAACCTTTAATTATACTCATTTTTAGACATATATTAGTTAGATCTAGTTTATTTTCATCATAAGATGTGTATAATTCGAATTGTTTTGTGTGTGATTCATAAAATTGATTTTGAACCCTGTTAATTGATAAAAAGTTCAAAATTACCAAATTATTTAATACATTACAATTATTTTAATTATTTTTTATTTACAATTTAAATTACATGTAATTTAGGGGCATGGTTTATAAAAAAGGAATCCATAATAAGTGTGGTTCAGATAATTTACTGATATCAATAGGTTACTTTACAACAATTGTGAATTAATTAGTTATCCTTATAAAGAATATTCATGAAATTTATTACTCATTAATATAATAAATATTCCTCAAATAAATTTTTATGGCTTTTAATTTATGAATGTGATGAAAAATCAACGAATTCATTTTGGGGGTGTAGTAATCTGCACATACATATGGATGAAATTTTTTTACATAAAACACAAGGAAGGTAAAAAGTGTCTTATCATATATGAATCATTAAAATATTATAAATACCATATTTATTCGTTAAAAATTTATAATTATCTATATAATGTTTTCATGAAAATTTATATATGTCACTTTGGGGATAAAATTTTCTCTATGTGCGCAGGAACAACATTCTAATTTTTTTGTGGGGAGGGTAGCTAATGGATATACCATCAACATAATAAAATTTTAATATATTATTAATACTAAATTAATTATATTATAATATTAAAACTATATGTTTATGAAATATAATAAATAAAAAAATAATAAGATGTTATTAGTATTCATGGTGAGATTTTCAAACTTCAATTGGTGGACCTCTTGTAAATGGATGATTTATATATTTTTCATGGTTTAAGGGATTTTGACCGTGGTTTTGGGATAAAGAGGATTTAAAATGTATTTAGTTTCAACGGTAATTCCAATTTTTAGACTTTATGTAATGGTTGTTGGAGGTCTCCTTTTATAATTGATCGGGGCAACACTTTTGTAATTATTTAAAAATTTACTCCAATGTAAAGAGACATTCTTTGAAATGTGGCTCCAAAAGATGAAAAAATGGATTGGGGATGATTATAGGTTGATAAATCCTTCAACCACTCATTTGGATACATTTTTTAAGGAAGGTAAGTCCTTTTGAATTTATATTTACCTTCTACTATTATTTACTTGGACCACTATAACTTATTTTTCCGTTTAGAAATTAATTTATATAAATAAAAAATTACCCTTATTATATGTTTTTATTAAGACTCAAAATATTAAAAATATTTCATAATATTAAATTTATAAAAGTGATAAAATTTATTTCTAAAATAATATATTCTTGACACATTAAAACTATATTTACGGAAATATTACATAGATAAAAAATGTTAAATGTTGTTTTTATTTGAAAAAATATTTTGAATTTATATTTTTTATGTTATAATAAAACCTTTTATTAGTAAAATGGTTTCATATATTTTTAATTTACTAATATATTTTAATGTTTTCATAAAAGTTCTAGTATTTATAAAAATTTTATTTTTCATTATTCTCCTAATAATCAATTTGTCTAAAATATAAAAAAAATTACGTCCAGTGTTATTATTTTCTTTCTGAACCAAAAAATGATGTTCATTTTTTCTAATTCAAATTGAAATATTAAAGAATATATCTATTATGTGATAACATCAAATATATTGAATACCAATGTACTTTTTTAATACTACTTTTTTTATTATTTCCTATAAATGAAAAATTACTTAAGTGATAATCTATAATTCTTATAAAAATATATTTAATCTAAATTTAACCATAATTTAATTATATTATAATAATAAAAATGTATATTAAACTAAAAGGAAATTTTTAGTGAAATAACATTTTTCTAAAATGAATTTATTAGTAAATTAACTACAAAAATAGAAATATATATTTCATTACTATTAAAAAAGAATATTATGATTCATTATAAATACATTTCATAATTTTTTTATCACTATTTTTACACAAAAAATTGAAAATAAATTACAACATTAATATTGAGTACTTTAAAAATTTTCAAAATATAATGCATAAATTTTTTTTATATTTTCACATAGAAATATATTTAACATATAATATATTTTATGAAAAATTAAAAATTAAATTTCAGGGTTATGTATTCTTTTGTTTGAACAAAATTATCCTCTCAATTTAAATTATAATTCAGGAATGAAAGTAATTAAGGGTATCTATAAGGTAGATAAGATTCATGATATAACTTTTAATGATATATATATCTTACACTCATTGGTAAGACTATGAGATTCCTTTTTTACCTCATTATAATCATTTATCCTAATTTTCAATTTTCATAACCATTTTTGGAAGATATGCTTCCATAATTAGATGGTATGAAATTACTGTTTCAAGAGACTTAACTCTTATATCTTAATTATCATGATAATGATACCAAACAACTCATTATAAAAATATCCAATAAAATTATTTTAATTGATTATATTAATATGAAAAAAAATCACAGTATTTGTTCTGCAAAGACATCTTTACATCATCATTTGATACTTTTTCTTTAAGAATAATATAATTGAGGATAAAACATGTATTTAAATCAAGGTGTTCTATGGTATTTTTATTATTATGAAATGCAACCAAAAAAGATATATAATACACCATCAAATTCTATTTAAATCCATCATTGTTGTTTTAAAGATAATTGGAATAAACACGATCAAATATCCTAGATATTTTATACCAAGTGTTAATTTAGGATTATTTATTTTGAAATAGGAAAAGATTGGGTTATTACAAAGACATCCTTTTGAGGTTTATTATCACTAGTTTCACATTTATAGAGGATAAATCTACTAGTTTATATACATAAACGGATGTCATTTTTGGGAACCCATGCACTCTATCGATTATCTAAATGATATGATGTTTTAATTTATTTATACTTATACTTGATATTTACAAAAATATATTATATTCCTAATTTTTTGTAAAGACCCGTAAAATTCAAGGAAATGTTTTTCTTAATTTCGTTTGGAATTTTCCAAGAACGCAGTTTCTGACGGCACCTGATTCCGAGGCCCGGTGTGCCTGAAATCATTTTCCCAAGTTTGGATCGGGTACGTTCAGTGAACGAATGAGCGGGTTTTTATAAGTTTTGAACCGTTGCTCGGAATCGAATTCTGAGGGAACCAATGGAATCGCAACGCCGATATTTTCTTAGAAACACCTTTTTCGGAGTAGCGTTTGCTCGGGTGTGGTTTTTAATTTTTTTGGGGTTAAGTTAAGAAATAAAAATAAAGTGTTGCGACAACTTTATTTTATTTCACTTAAAGCCACTTAAGCTAAGTTAAGCGGATATGGTGGAATCCAAAATATCCTACCCACTTGGTAGGATATTTGTGAGGTGGGGCCCACATGAGCCCCACCGTTTCTTTTCCTCTAAGTAACGCACCAGCGAAAACCTCTTTTAAATGAAAGTCAACCGGTGCGTTTTCTTAAATTCTTAACGCCCCTATTAATTGGGCAGTTAAGTCATTACCATTAATTTATCGAATTAATGGTTCGTTTCTTAACATTTTTTTTCGTTTTTTGGCATAAGAATAAAATAAGACCAACTCATGTTTTTCTTGGGTGTGGCTTGTTGAGAGGATTTGGGGAATCTCTATCTTCATCCTCCTTCACGAAGAACACGAAGAACTCGAAGAAAGCATCGTCGCCGACGAAGAACGTCGGCCTTCAACGAAAGGCGACGAAGAACGCCGAACCCTTGGAGATCATTGACACGACGTTGTGTACCGCAACACCGACGATTCTCCTTCCACGAGGTTCTTCTGTGGCGTTCCTTTCCCGCGACAACCTTCGATCAACAACCGATTGATAGATCATCGACATGACGATGTGTACCGCGACGACGCGACACCCCTTTTGCGACGCGCCGATCCTCTAATTCTGCGACGGTCAATTCTGCGAAGAACTCACGTTCGACGACTACGATGAGGTAGGGGTTTTGATTCTTTAAGTCATTGTGATTTATACCCGTGTCTTATAATTAAACTTTTGTTGTGAAATATTTAAAACCGCTAACGTGGTGGGTGCGGACCAATAAACAAGTCCGAACCCACCGCCCCTTTCGTTCTTGGTGTGTGAAACAGTGGATGTCGACAAAACAAGCCGCACGGGTGATGTGAGGTCCTCGTAGTGAAGGACGGACCTCGGGAGGGCCTTTGGCGAAGACGGCGTGAATTTCCGACCACCAGAACTCATCCGGTGGTCCGCGGAGCAAACCGCCAGCGCGCCGCCGTGGAGAACCGCCGCGGTTGAAGCCGCTGTGGTGGGCGGCCGTCTCGCCACAACGCGGGACCGGTGAAGGACGGGACACGGCAGCCCGGCCGCGTCCGCTGGCAAGGGCGACCCCACGCGGGGCCGCAGTTCCCTCATGCGGGGGCAGCACGCCCCCCGCTCCGCTCGTCCGTAACCGGCCAAGCTGACCTGCCTGGCGACCGGGCCGGGTCGCGCCCAGGCCAGGCCAGGCCGCGCCGGCAGGGTCGGACTCGGATCCGGGTCGGGTCAACCCGGTTCGGGTCGGGTCGGTCCGGGCCCAGACCCCCCGTTTTCGGATCCTTTTCTGTATTTTTCTCATAACTTGAGATACGGACCTCCGATCGACACAACATCAGCGGCGATGCGATCCTTGGATTGAGACGGTCATTTTGGTATATGGCACTCAAGGTTTCGGATAACTTTTAGTTCGTCCGGGTTGGTTCGTACATGAAACCAATCAGGCCCTCGGAGCGGAAACGCTCATAACTTGAGCTCTGGACGTTTGATTGATGTGCCGTCGACTTTGTTGGATTCCTCTAAGTGAGACTGATCTTCTGGATTACTCCGCCTGAGGTTTGGACATAGGTGGATTATGGTCGGGTTGGTTTTGACGTAAAAACCAACCGGGCCTATGGGACGAAAAACCCAATAACTCTCAGACCGGGCGTCCGATTGACGCGCCGTCTGCGACGTTGAGTTCCTGTTGACGATACGGAACTTTTGGATACATAAACTCTGGAATATGTGTCAGTTAATGTATAAGCCTCTCAGATTGTGGAGAGGACCCTCCAGAACGAGCTTGCTGTGTGCGGGAACCCTAGAGCATGCTACGACTGCGATGACGACGACTGTACAGAGATCCTCAGTGGATTCGACGGTGACTACTACAGCACTCAGTAATCCTTTGTGGATCAGTTCTACCGATCATGTGTGGGTCCGATCCTGTGTGGGTCAGCACTCAGCGGTCCTGTGTGGGCCAGAGCCTACATATCCTATGTGGGTCCGATCTTGTGTGGGTCTTTGCGGGGGTTATTTACCTATCGATCCTGTGTGGGTTAGATCCTTTGTGGGTCATTGCGGGAGTTAGTTACCTATCGATCCTATGTGGGTCAGATCCTTGTGAGTCATTGCAGGGGTTAGTACCTATCGATTCTTTGTGGGTCCGACGGCATAGATGAATCAGTGGATATATCTGATCGTCTCTATCGTCATATGAAGAAGTATTCTTGTGTGAGCTGAATCCTGTTTTGCTTTCCTATGTGGATTGTATTGTGCTATCCTGTGTGGATTTACGTTTTACTTTCCTATGTGGACTGGGTTGTACTTGGGCATAGATGTTAGAGCCGAATGAGAATTGATGACTTAGGTATATGTATGCGCATATACCTAAGAAGTCTCGGATGTTACTTCTTGATTGTATATTTCCTTTGTGGATTATCCCTTGTGGATTTTGGGAGACTTTCGGGGGTCTTGGGGTCCCTACTGAGTAGCTTATTCTCACCCCTACACGGGCTATGCCCGCACTACATCGTGTTGGTTGCAGACGACAGACATCGCTGATCGTGGTTGAGGCTTGTGGAGCAGGACGGTACCTGGAGGTGGACCACTAGGCGGGACATACTCGGTGTGGACGGCTAGACCCGAGGAGCTGTGGAGGCCATCTGTACCCACCCTTCAAGTGGGACTTCCGGTGGATGGCTCGACGTTGCGGCTTTACTTTTCAGTTGTTGTTTTCCCTTTCCAGTTGTACTTTACTTTCAGTTTGGGTTTGTATACTGGCCCACTTACTTTTCCACACTTACTGTTGTACTCAGCTTTTACTTAGTGTTTACTTCTACTGCTTGCTTGCTCTGTGGTGTTGGTTTTCTTTACAAAGGCAATGAATTTCCTTTTTACCGGGATTTATGCCTTGGTGCTAGTCGCCAGCCCCTAGCCTATGGAAGGTGGGCTTGGGGTAGTCACGGCACGGGCCCCGAGGATGGGTCGTGACAAAATAGTATCAAAGGAGTTCGGTTCTACCGCAGAACTTGGGACACTGATCTTTTTCTATGTGAAGCAATAGTGTTAAGTATATTGGGTGTGGTTATCAGTCCAGGGAGTCCAGTGTTGGTGCGGCGTCGGACGTATCCGTACACCAGGACCCTGACTTCTGATTTCCGACTTAATGCACGAAAACATTGATTGCATGTGTGTGTTTCAAGTTTTCTTTGTGATTACTTTGTGTCAGATCACAAGGTATACTGTTCTGACCGTGGCACACCTGTTTCCTTTTCAGGATGGTCCCACGATGGCAGCCAGCTAGGGTTCCGAGAGTTGAGCGTGACGACAGCTCGTCGAGCGACGGGGCCTCGGTACAGGGCCCTTTGACAGCTGAGGCACAGACGATACCTCTACCCGCCGAGCCACCGATGCTTCCAGCCCCAGCTGCTGACGATGCACGTTTCCTTAGTGCACTGCATGAGTTCCAGCGCCAGTGACCACCCAGGTTCTATGGGGAGACGGACCCCCAGGTAGCCGAGGAGTGGCTGGAGGGAGTGGTACGAGTTTTCCGGTTAGTGAGGACACCAACAGACCTCATGGTGATCCTCGCAGCGAGCCTACTGCACGCGGCAGTGGGCCGATGGTGGATCTTGATGCTCCAGGTTCACGATGAGGCATCTATTCTCTCGACATACTTTGAGAGACTCTTCCGCTCAGAGTTCATCCCGGACACCCTCTGTGCGGTGCGCATCCAGGAGCTTCTTCAGCTGCGGTAGGGAAGCTTGAGGGTCGCCCAGTACTCAGTGAGATTTAACAATCTCTCGCGCTACTCGACAGAAATGGTACGGGACCCAGTCTTCCGGGACCGGACCATTGAGCAGGGGTTGAGACATGAGATCAGGGCATCGCTGATCTCCCTCAGCATTCCAACTCAGGAAGGAGTACTGGAGCGAGCCCTTTTGATCGAGAGCTTTCTTGTTGAGCCTTATTTAGCGGCGAGACCCACCGCGGGGCGGCACGTAGTAGAGCCATCTGCAGCAGGTAGCTGACGGACAACTCATGGGTCCAGGCAGACCAGACCCTAAGGCAGACGACCTTAGAACACTGGCTCAGCAGTGCGGGACACACAGCGCGGAGCAAGTCTTTCAAGGGGTAGGAAGTGCTACACTTGCGGTGGGCAAGGCCACATGGCTCGTGACTGCCTGACCCACTGTGCCAAGGAGCAGCAGACGGTTGTGGGGACACCTAGGCACATGCATAGGGTTGACCGTGGCGCTCCGCAGGGAGCAGGTGGACGAGGCAGAGGAGCTGGCCGAACGGCAGGTGGTGGGCGACGGTTTGAGGCTCTACCACCACCACCACCAAGAGGTCCACCCCGACCACAAGGGGCTTGCGGGAAGAGACAATCACAGCTCCAGGCAGCGGAGACCTACGACCATGGTGCGCCCGAGATGATTCTAGGTACTATCAATGTCTATTCCACCCTTCCTGCAGTTCTTATAGACACAGGAGTGAGTCAATCTTTCATAGCCGCTACCCTTGTTCGGAGCTCGAAGATTCCGACTGAGCCATTGGATCGATCCTTACGGCTTGAGACTCCTACGGGAGTAGACTCGATGATTACACACTAGTGCCGGCAGTGTGAGCTTACTCTATGAGGCGATAGCTTCGGCTGGGTTCTTCTTGAAGCGGCGTCGAGGCCTTACGACGTCATCATGGGCATGGATTGGTTATCTACAGTCCATGCTCAAATTGACAGTATTAGGTGCAAGGTGCGATGTGTACGCACCGACGGGAGAAGGTTCACCTTCACCGGTGAGAAGGGAGCCTTCGCAGCACAGGATGGACTCTCGCAGAGGAGAGGACAGCCCATAACTCATCAGTTGGATAGCATCATCCTAGGATAAGTTGACGTGCAGAGTCCTTGTTTTCCTATAGTGGTGGATCAGTATGCGGTCGTCTTTCCCGAAGACGTTCCAGGACTACCTCCTCATAGAGAGGTAGATTTTTATATTGATCTATACTCCGGGATAGCTCCGATATCCACCCCAGCATATCGGATGGCTCCTGCCGAGCTTCGAGAGATACAGGTACAGTTGGAGGACTTGCAGGGCAAGGGTTTCATCCGACCCAGTGTTTCACCCTGGGCTTCCCCGATATTGTTCGCCAAGAAGGCGGACATGAGCTTGGTACTTTGTGTCGACTATCGTCACCTGAACCAGGTGACAGTGAGGAACATTTATCTGCTACAGAGGATTGATGACCTATTCGATCAGCTCAAGGGAGCACAGTGGTTCTCAAAGATAGACCTTAGGTCAGGCTATCATTAGCTCATAGTTCGGGACGAGGACGTGCAGAAGACGGCCTTCAGATGTCGGTATGGACACTATGAGTTCTTGGTTATGCCTTTCGGTGTAACCAACGCTCCAGCAGTGTTCATGGGCCTCATGAAAAGGATCTTTCAGCCATACCTCGATCGATTTTTCGTGGTCTTCATCGAAGATATTTTGATATACTCGACAACTGAGGAGGAGCACGCCTACCTCTAATGGGTTGTCCTAGACACACTCCAAGAGCACCAGCTTTATGGATTGCTCTCGAAGTGTCAGTTCTGGATAAGCGAGGTCTACATCTTGGGGCACGTCATCTCTGAGGCAGGAGTTGTAGTGGATCCTACAAATATTGAGGCAGTGCTAGCTTGGGAGCCACCTAGTAGCGTGACAGAGGTGCGAAGTTTCTTGGGTCTAGCTGGATACTATCGGAGATTTGTGCCAGACTTCCCCAGAGTTGCGGCACCACTCTCAGCTTTGAAGAAGAAAGGGAAACCCTTTTTGTGGTCAGACAGATGTCAGCAGAGCTTCCAGGAGCTGAGACATAGATTGAACAGCTCCCCTATCTTGAGGCTTTCGGAGGAGGGAGTCGGGTACGTAGTATATTACGATGCATCAGGGACCGGACTCTGATGTGTCCTGATGCAGGATCAGGCAGTGATCACCTTTGTATCACGTCAGTTGATGCCTCATGAACAGAACTACGCCACCCATGACCTGGAGGTAGTAGCAGTGGTCTTCGCTCTGAAGACATGGCGGCACTACCTGATGGGCGAGCGCTTTTCAGTCTTTTCTGACCATCAGAGTCTCAGGTACATCTTCTCTAAGAAGGACCTGAACCTGAGACATCGGAGATTGCTCGAGTTCCTCCAGGACTATGACTTTGTGATAGTCTATACTCCTATGAAGGGGAACGTAGTAGCCGATGCTCTCACCAGGAGGATGGGAATTCAGTTGCTTGAGGAGGCGACGAAGCATCTGGCCTCTTTGCAAATATCCTTCGTGGATAGAGATGGAGCATCCTTCCCTCAGTCTCTCATAGTCACCCCTCCACTACTGTAGCGGGTCAGGGAGGCACAGCGTGGGGATGCTGATGGTGAGACACGACGTGCGCAGATATCCTCAGGATAGGCACCTGATGGTTTCTCCTTTGGAGCAGAGCACGACTTCCTTTTCAGAGGACACACCTTGGTACCAGTTGCTTTTCGGGAGGAGTTGCTCAGAGAGTTTCACACTTCTCCTTTGGCGGTACATCCTGGAGTGGCGAAGATGTACCAGGATCTCAGGCGACAACACTGGTGGTCGGGCATGAAGAAGACTGTGGCAGAGTTCATTTCTTGATGCCTCACCGGCCAGCAGGTAAAGGCAGAGCATCAGGTACTAGCAGGCTTGGTACAACCCTTGGAGGTCCCGGAGTGGAAGTGGGATGGAATATTTATGTACTTAATTACTGGACTTCCATGCACTTCCAGAGGTCACGACTCCATTTGGGTGATTGTTGACCGACTCACCAAGTCGGCTCACTTCTTACCCATCAGAGAGGATGGCTCAGTGGAGAGCTTGGGGCGTCTCTACGTTCAGGAGATTGTATGGCTTCATGGTGTGCCATCATATATCGTCTCCGATCGAGATGCTCGTTTTACTTCCCGACTTTGGAAGGGGTTGCAGGAGGCGTTCGGGACGCAGCTACGTCTGAGCACCACCTTTCACCCAGAGACAGATGGTCAGACGGAGAGGACCAAACAGACTCTTGAGGACATGCTCCGCGCATGTGTCTTCGACTTTGGTCCCAGTTGGGAGAACCACCTACCCTTGGTGGATTTTGCGTACAACAACTACTACCACTCCACCATCGGGATGGCACTATATGAGGCGTTGTACGGTGGACCATGCAGATCTCCATTGTGCTGGACATACCCTGGGGAGTTAGCACTTGTGGGACCGGAGATGGTCCAGGCCATGACAGAGAAGGTCTTGGTCATCCAGGAGCGGATGAGGATAGCTCAGAGCCGGTAGAAGTCTTATGCTGACAGGAGGCGGTGGCCACTGGAGTTTGAGGATGGCGACCACGTCTTCTTGCATGTCTCACCTCGATGTGGATTATAGAGATTTGGTCTAGGCAGAAAGTTGTCTCCATGCTTCATCAGACCATTCCTGGTCCTCAGCAGGATTGGCAAGGTGTCTTATCGCCTGGCTCTACCACCTCATTTGCACCGGTGCACGATGTCTTCCACGTATCTCAGCTGAGGAGATACGTGCACGACCCGACACATATCATTGACCATGTGGAGCTAGACGTTGAAGATGGGGCGACTTTTGCGGAGGTCCCAGTGGAGATTGATGATCAATAGGAGCGGGTCCTATGTGGACGGTCGATTCCTCTAGTGTGCATCAGATGGCATCACGGGAACCTCCAGGAGAGCACTTGGGTGCGGGAGGCTCAGATGCGTGCTCAGTACCCACATTTGTTTCCCTAGTTTATGATGTATATTTACGAGGATATAATTCCCTGAGGTTGGAGTGATGTAAATACCCGTATAATTCAAGGAAATTTTTTTCTTAATTTTCTTTGGAATTTTACAAGAACGCAGTTTCTGACAGCACCTGATTCCAAGGCCCGGTGTTCCCGGAATCATTTTCCGAAGTTTGGCTCGGGTACGTTCAATGAACGAACGAGCGGGATTTTATAACATTTGAACCGGTGCTCGGAATTGAATTCCGAGGCCACCGATGGAATCGTAGAACCAGTATTTTCTTAGAAACGCCTTTTCCGGAGTTGCGTTTTCTCGGGTGTGGTTTTTTATTTTTTTGGGTTAAGTTAAGAAATAAAAATAAAGTGGTGCGACAACTTTATTTTATTTCACATAAAGCCAAATAAAGCCACTTAAGCTACATTAAGCGGATAGGGTGGAATCCAAAATATCCTACCCACTTGGTAGGATATTTGTGAGGTGGGGCCCACACGTGCCCCATCGTTTCTTCTCCTCTAAGTAACGCACCCACGAAAACCTCTTTCAAATGAAATTAAACCGGTGCGTTTTCTTAAATTCTTAGTGCCCCTATTAATTGGGCATTTATGTCGTTACCATTAATTCATTGAATTAATTGTTCATTTCTTAACTTTTTTTTCGTTTGTTGGCATAAGAATAAAATAATACCAACTTATGTTTTTCTTGGGTGTGGCTTGTTGAGAGGATTTGGAGAAATTCTATCATCATCCACCTTCACGAAGAAGGCGAAGAACGCGAAGAACGCATCGTCGCCGATGAAGAACACCAGCCTTCGACGAAAGGCGACGAAGAACGCTGAACCCTAGGAGATCGACGATGCGACGCTATGTACTGCGACGTCGAAGATTCTCCTTCCGCGAAGTTCTTCCACGGCGTTCCTTTCCCACGACAACCTTCGATCAACAACCGATTGAGAGATTGTCGACGTGATGCCGTGTATCACGACGACGCGACACCCCTTCCGCGATGCGACGATCCTCTTCTTCCACGACGGTCAATTCTGCGAAGAACTCACGTTCGACGACTATGACGAGGTAGGGGTTTTGATTCATTAAATCATTGTGATTTATACCCACATCGTATGATTAAACATTTTTGTGAAATATTAAAAACCGCTAACACGGTGGGTGCATAAATCGACAAAACCAGCTGCACGGGTGATGTGAGGTCCTCACAGTGATGGACAGACCCCGGGAGGGCCTTTGGTGAAGACAGCGTGAATTTCCGACCACCGGAACTCGTCCGGTGGTCCGCGGAGCAACCCGCCGGCGCACTACACCGGCATGGTGGCGGAAGGCGGCGGCGCCCGGCGCGCCTTTGTGGAGAACTGTCGAGGCTGAAGCCGCGACGTCGGGCCGGCGGTCCAGCGACCGCATGGGACCGGAGAAGGATGGGACGCGACAGCCCGACCGCGTCTGCTGGCAAGGGCTGCCCCACGCGGGGTCGCGGTTCCCTCACGCGGGGGAAGCACGCCCCCCGCTACGCTCGGCCGTAACCGGCCGAGCCGACCCGCCTGGAGACCGGGCTGGGTCGCACCCAGGCTGGGCCGAGCCGCACCGGCCGGGTCAAACTCGGACCCGGGTTGGGTCGACCCAGTTCGGGCCGACCTAGGGTGGTTTGGCCGGGTCGGTCCGGGCCCAGACCCCCTGTTTTCAGACCCTTTTCGGTCTTTTACTCGTAACATGAGATACGGACCTCCAATCGACGCACTGCCAGCGGCGATGTGATCCTTGTATCGAGATGGTCGTTTTAGTATATGGCACTTGAGGTTTCGGAGAACTTTGTGTTCGGCCGGGTTGGTTCGTACACGAAACTAACCAGGCCCTCGGAGCGGAAACGCTCCTAACATGAGCTCCGGACGTCTAATTGACGTGACGTCCACATTGTTAGATTCCTCTAAGTGAGACGGATCTTTTGGCTTACTCTGCCCGAGTTTTAGATGTAGGTGGAGTACGGTCGGGTTGGTTTTGACTTAAAAACCAACCGGGCCCCTGGGACGAAAAAAGCCAATAACTCTCAGACCGGGCGTCCGATTGACGCGCCGTCTGCGACGTTGAGTTCCTATTGACGATACCAAAATTTTGGATACATCAACTCTGGACTATGTGTCAGTTGATATATAAGCCTCTCAGCTCGTGGAGCGGACCCTCCTGAACGAGCTTGCTGTGTACGGGAACCCTTGAGCTAGCTGCGACGACGGCGATGATGATGACTGTACAGAGATCCTCAGTGGATTAGACGGTGACGACTACAACACTCAGAGATCCATTTTGGATCAGTGCTACTGATCCTGTGTGGTTCTGATCCTGTGTGGGTCAGCGCTCAGCGGTCCTGTGTGGGTCAGCGCCTACAGATCCTATGTGGGTCTGATCCTGTGTGGGTCTTTGTGGGGGTTAGTTACCTATCGATCCTGTGTGGGTCAGATCCTTTGTGGGTCATTGCGGGGGTTAGTTACCAATCGATCCTGTGTGGGTCAGATCCTTTGTGGGTCGTTGCGGGGGTTAGTACATATCGATCCTTTGTGGGTCCGACGTTATAGATGAATCAGTGGATATATCTGATCGTCTCTATCGTCATATGAAGAAGTATTCTTGTGTGAGCTAAATCCTGTTTTTCATTCCTGTGTGGATTGTGTTGTGCTATCCTGTGCGGATTTACATTTTTCTTTCCTATGTGGATTGGGTTGTATATGGGCTCAGATGTTGGAGCCGAACGAGAATTGATGACTTAGGTATATTTATGGGCATATACCTAAGTAGTGTCAGATGTTTCTTCGTGATTGTATCTTTCCCTTGTGGATTATCCTTTATGGATTCTGGGATGCCTTCGGGGGTCTCAGGGTCCCTACTTAGTAGCTTATACTCACCCCTGCACGGGCTATGCCCACACTACGTTGTTTTGGTTGCATACGACGGACACCGCTGATCGTGGTTGAGGCTTGCAGAGCAGGACGGTACCTGGAGGTGGACCACTGGGCGGGAAGTACTCGGAGTGGACGGCTGGACCCTAGGAGCTGTGGAGGCCATCTGTACCCACCCTTCAGGTGGGACTTCCGGTGGATGGCTCGACGCTGCAGCTTTACTTTTCAGTTGTTGTTTTCCCTTTCCAGTTGTACTTTACTTTCAGTTTGGGTTTGTATACTGGCCCACTTACTTTTCCTCACTTACTGTTGTACTCAATTTTTACTTAGTGTTTACTTCTACTGCTTTCTTGCTCTGTGATGTTTTTTTATTTTAGAAAGGCAATGTCTTTCCTTTTTACCGGGATTAATCCTTAGTGCTAGTCGCCAGCCCCTGGCCTATGGAAGGCGGGCTTAGAGTAGTCACGGCACGGGCCCCGAGGACGGGTCGTGACATTTTTGATAAATATTAAACAAGAATCCTCCTTACTATATCTAAAACCCAAAAATTTATATAATCCAACGATCTAAGAATTAAAGTTGATATTTTCCCCAAAAAACATAAAATACCAAACCAATCAATATATGAACATATCTTGTCTAATCATAACACATATTAATATGTTTCTTACCAACCTGAATTTACATTGACAAAAAAATTAATAACATTAAAATGTAATCATCCGAACCACTAAATAAGTGAAAAAACATTCCCCTGATATAGACTATGACACCCCATACTCATAATCCTTGAATCTACTATGAATAAATATAGTATTTTATCAGTCACCTTTCAAAGCAATCTTGGTGCCCTGAATGTAGATATACATAATTTAAATAAAAAATATCTTTTCTTTTAATAAGCACTAAAACCTTTTTTCGTTTATATTTTTTGAGAATTAGGAAAACAAATATATAAAAACCCATAACATTATCAAACATAGTACATTTTTCAAATATACTATGAAATATTTATTTTGTAATATGTATTCAACATCTCATACCAAATTCCTCACATATTATAACCTTATAGATATTTAATTTTCCCAAAACTTATTCTTAACCAAGTGAAATGGAAACATTGGAAGGTAGACCTTATATTCTTAGTAAGGTAAATCATACATCAAGATATATCATAAAAAAATGGAATTCGAATTATAGATTGAATGAATGATATTAAACTAATTACATATAATTAATCAAATAATATTAAAATATATCAATGAATAACAAAATAAAAAATAACATTCAAAGTAATAAATTAATTTATGGTGAAGGAATTTATATTTTTGACCATTATAAATATTATTATTAAGGAATTATCCCAATACATTATAAATATATAGGTAGAAATATACTAAATACCCTAGCTAGACTGTCTCATGAGACTTGTGGATGAATCGAGTGAATATTTTATTCCCCACAATACAATTAACAAGTCTAATTAATTCACTATGAGAAAGAAATAAATAATAATTCAACTCATAATGAATTTACAAAATAATTGATTAGTATCTATAAAGGAATACTAAATATATGGGTTTTAAATACATCACACAATCAATAAAATAAATGAATGATTATCCTATCAAGATGAATAATATGAATTTAATCTCTATATAATATCCATAATGAAACAATTGAATCAGTATGGATGTTGAAAAATAGAAAGATAATTTTTAAAAATTATAAAGTAAATCACTTTTAAACACATACAGAAATATCCATTTTTGAATTGTTTCCAAACACCTTGAAAGTATTTTAATTTAAATAAATTACCTTGAGTATGATAATATTATAATAATTATCCTTTCATATATTTTTTTAAAAAATATTTTTTTATAAAATATATGTTTTGAAAGAAATTCTATTGGAATTCATAGAAACATTGAATATTTTTTTTTAAAAAATATTATAAATTCCATTTTCAAATAAAAAAATACCTTTTTAGAATAAATATATTAATTTTAAAAATATAATAATATTTACTTTTGATTTCAACATATTTATTCATAAAAATGATTTGGGGGACCATTTTAAAACATTTGTGGTAATATTTTTTAAAAATACACCTCATAATGATAAAAGAAACTCTTACAACATTGGTATATTTTAACAGGAATTATCATGAAAGATGTAACTTGATATCAGACATCAAATAAAATGATTGTAAGAGAATAATTATATAATATTACATGGATTTAGTATATACACCACACAAAATTAAAAAATTTGAGGATATGGAATTTATCCCAGTGAATTACAATTGTGATGATAACCCTTAAAACAATGAAATATTTGAATAAAATGACTATAAAATATATTACATGGGATGAATTTGTGATTCAATTAAAATTATTGATGAATCTGATAAAAATCATCCATATAGAAGTATATACACCCCCCAAAATAGGGATTTTTTGAATTTTTAATTTTATTCAATGTATGAAAATTTGAAATGAGAAACACATATGAATTTATAAATCTTGAATTAAATATTAATGAATGAGATAAAATTATATGGAACTATGGATAACATTAATTAAATAATACATTTATACGAAATATTTCAAAGCGGTATTAAACACATAATGTATTTGTTTATAATAATTGGTTACCTCAACTCCGTTCATCCATGAAAGAAACATAACCTCTAATATAATAAAGGAAACTATTATAATCACTTATTTCATAAACATATTAATATATTTTACAATTTATATTTTTCATTTACACTCATTCACAAAACATATATTAGTTTGGTTTAGTTTATTGTAATCATTAATTGCTAGTAATTTTGATTGTTCCATACATGATTCATAATGACATTGATGGAACTCGATCATTTATACAAACTAATTTATTCCAATATTATTCATGATAATTAAATATTTTGGATTCAAATATTTTTGAAGTTCAATTTTTATTCCATGGTATTCATGTTTATGCATTATGCAAATTGAATCAATGACGAGCATACTTTTGGTAATTTAACAATATCGATAAATTAATCTATAATGATTGTTATTTATTTATTTATCCTTAAAAATAATATTTAATAAATATATTACTCCTTAATATAATAAATATTTATAAAATATATATTTATACCCTTCTATATATGGATGTGGGGAAACAATAAACAAGTTACTTCATGAAGGTGGTGTTCTTCACACAAAAATTGACGACATTTAAATTTCACAAAGAAAAAATGATAGTGGAAAATGAATTATCTATTACTACTCTTATACATGTAATAAATTTCATATTTATTCATTATATACCCTTCTATAACCATCCATTTGAAATGGTTATGTAAATGAAATTCATCAATTTGTGGAACAGGTTGTCCCCATGTAACCACGAATAGCGTTCTCTTTTATATAAGGATGTGGGCAGGATGGACAATGATTATACAAAAAATAATATTTATATATATTTTTAATATTTAGTTCATTATATTATAATGGGTAATATATAAGTCAATTATAAATATAAATAATGGAAGAAATGTAAGAAAATACTAGTAATCACATTCCAGTGTTGAAACTTCTATTAGAGGGACTTTTGAAAATTTAGGGTTTAGGTATTTTCCTTAGATAGAGGGCTTCCAAAAAATTTATGAATCTAAGGTATGTAAAATTGTATATAGTCTAATGGAATTAAATTTTTATAGTTTATGTATTGTGATGTTAGAAGTGAAATTTTAAAATTGTTAGGGGTGACACTTTTTTAAATACAAAAAACATTACCATAATGTTGTGTTACATTTAATGGAAGCATCTAAAAAAGTGTAAAATCATGGATATGTGATGAGTGAGGGTTGAAAATTTTCTCAAAAAAAAATACATACATGGTTTAAGGTATTTTAGTTGGTTTATTCTTATTTCAATCTATCTCCAATTTTTTCTTTTACCATGATAACTTATTCTTTATACCTTAATAACATATATTTACATTTTAAAAAAATTTAAATTTTTAATAATTTTTAATATTTTATTTCCAAATATAAAATCCATTTCATAATAATACGATTCCAAAAGTTAAAAAATTCATCCAACGATATTTTTTTGATCAGTGCATAAAAAAATTGATTTTAAAATATTTCGTGGGTTTCCAAATGATAATAATTGGATTAAAAATTAAACCAAATATATTAAATTGATAGTTTTACGTATTAAATTAACCTTTTATTATGAAATTTTTTTCATATATTTTTAATTCATTCCTATATCATAGTGGTTTCATTAATGTAACAATATTGTTAAATATTTATTATTCATTATTCACCAAAAAAATAATGTATTAAAAAAATCCCCAAAATAAACCTAGGATTATATTTTTATGATGAATCCAAAATTAATGATCATTCATTAAATTTTAGATTATAAAATTTATAATTTTAAATTTTAAATTGAATGATCATTTTAAATGAAAATTCATATTTATAGGAAAATTCATTTTTTAAATATGAATTATTCTTATTCTTATTTATCGTAAAATAATAATTAAATTATTATTAGATTATTATTGTTATTAAAAATATTTTCAATGAAAATTTAACCATAAAATATTTAGATCTATTGAATAAAAAAATTAAAATAAAATGTTTAGTAAAATATATTATTGTTCATAACATAATTTGATTAACCATCTAGCTTCACTAATTTAATTTTATTAATTAATAAGTATTATAAATATAAATTAAATTTCTTCCTACATATAATTAGTAATTTGGTAACCTATAGTTATACACATTAAATTAATTGATACATTAAAACATTTATATTGATAACCTATACTTTTATCTTAATAAAATGTATTGTTGTTTTTTAGATTTGTGTTGTGTGTGGATAAAGATATTGAAAATAGTATTTTTTAGAAAGAATATTGATATTAAAATATGAAGGCGGTACATATAAAAATACTTAACTTCACACAGACACAGTATATAATAAATATTAATTACTTTTTATTCTTCTCACGTTTATGACAATAATTTTCATAATATAATTACTCTAATAATGAAAATTGGTGTTTCAGTACTTTTATGTTCTATTAAATATTTATTATCTATAGACTGAAATTACCTATCATATTAATCCTCAATGACTAATTATATCAATACCACTTCACTCAACTATTGTTCATGAAAGAAAAATTTACTCAATTTTAGTACCCTATATACAGTCTCTCTAACATTGTATCCATCCAAAACATTATCTCTCAAAACAATAATAAATCTTATTGAAATATGTAGATTAATGAACTATTTTCATTCATACATTACAAACTATAAGTCTTCGTGTATCTATAATATCATTGATGTTCAACACTTTAACCTATGTATTTCATATAATGAACAAGTCTACATCACCTCTTATATATAATTATCATTACATATGAAGTCCTGGTGAAATAAATAATATATAAGTTTCATTTCATAATATATCACCACATGAATTTCCTCAAAAAAGTATAATTTTTCATAATACTTATAATATATTGAATAACGTTATCTTTTTCTTGAACTCCGATCAAAATCCATTATCTTCCATCATCACCAAATGAAAAAGGCACAATCTTGAGTATTTATCTGAAGAAATGATATGATTTTCAACCTTATAATTCTTGAAAATAGGTATTATACATAAAATCCATTTTAACATCAAAAAACATAGTGTCATTTCATTTCAAATATAATGTTTTTTAGTTCACCCTTTCATTTTTATCTCCTTAATTTTTCTACACTTCTGATAATATTATATCTTCTTCATGTCTCGTTTAATTGTTCATTGGTTTGTAAAATATATGTATACAAAAAATATATCAACAGGTCAAATCTTATATTTATGTAACATATTTCATTTGGTTCATCATCTCTGAGACAAAAAACGGTTAATCACAGATTGGATCATGATGTCTAAATCAATGGGATGGTTTTATAGTAAAGAAATAAAAATTCATCATCTGATTCAATGTCTTTATTCTATATTAAATTATCTTCTAATTATCTTTTGGATAACATCTACCATAAATATTATATGGTTATCTAGTCATCATGGTGAAATCTTCTCTAACACCAGGCAATCTCCTCTCACCTAGTGAATCATATAACCATTAAAATCCTCAGGTTTCCAAATTTAATGAGTCTCTTCTAAAACACTACCATTCAAGAAAACCATATATGTGATTGAGAGGGAAAATATGGTTTAGAATAAAATAATTCCATCCACACTATATGGGCAATGTAAAATATGATTATTACCCACATGTGATGAATCCCACATTATATTTTCATTTTGGATTCATATGTTTTATCTTATGGAGGGTGAAACAATTATATTTTTCACACCCATAGTACTGACATATAACTTAGATACTCTCCATTCTTTTCAGAACGACATCCCACATTAGGTGCATATCATCCCATGATACTGTTGTCCTAATATGGATCTATATAACATTAAGATCTAATTTTCATGAATATAAAATAATCCATCAGTATATTTGTTGAAATAAATATTTAATAATTTAGTTTGAAATAAAAAATAATGAATATTAGGTAAATTAATATTGAATAATTTAATATAGTATTTAATTGTGGTGATGAATCTTTAGAAGATTTCATTTCATGTAAAATATCATGGGATTACTACTAAAATAGTTTGATAAATGGTTTTATAGTGAAGTAAAGACAATGTGTCATTACATTAAAATTATAAAATTTTTTTTAATTATATCTTCATTATCATTTTTATAACATATAGAAAAATATAATCCATTAAAATTATCTACTGGGTGTTATCCTCTTAGGTATGGAACGATCTCATCTATTATAAAATATCACTCTATTTTTTAAGGCATTGAGATCATAGTACCAGTAAGGAAATATATGCAAAAGATCATACACGAATACTAATAGTATGGATTTGTCGTAGAGCCCTCTCAAATAAATTTTTGTTTCCTAATTGTGAAATATATAGTGCACACCCATGGTCGATCTCTCGAGGATGCCGCTCACACACATAGATTTTCCTATTATCACTATTATAATTCTAAAAAATATAAATCTTTTAAACTATGAAAATGGGTTTTTTGAAAATTTACATGAAGTATAAATAAAATATAAGTAATATATAAATGAAAATGGAATATAAAAATATTTAAGACAGAAATAATGGATGAAAATGTTCTTCGGAATTCATGGGGTTTTAAATAATTTTTCAAAATAGAAATCAATATTCAATTCAATGAGGTGATCAAGACATGTCACACTGAACCTTCTCATTGAAATTATCATCACCCCATACTGAGTCCTAAGAATATGGGGTAATTCTCTCCCAAAATTTATATAGGATACCTCTTTGATGTCGACCACAATAAATTCCATGCTCTACTGTATTCTTGGTAAAAAAATTTAAGGGAATGAAAAATGGTAAAAGATAAGATGAACCTGATGGTATATAAAATAGGGTGACCACTCACCATGATGTATTTATCAACCATAAAAATTCATAGAATATTGTAAAGAGATGTGAAATTAAAATAGACTAAACTCATTCAACCCACCATTACCTCCCTCTAACATGAACTGAGCTTAATTCACCATTTTTAGTGGATTAGATAAGGAACAAATGGGGGGAGAACACATAAAATAATATAAATAGAAGAAATGGGGTATGAAGAATGAGAAAAATATATTCAAATTAAAAAAACTATTACAGAATGTGAAACACTATAAGGATACTAAAATGGAAACAAATTTCAACCCCCAAGTTTCCAATGCTTTGAGGATGAGAGGATACACTCTTTTTTATGGATAGGGGTGAAATATTTGGATCCAAATCCTTCCAATGAAATAATACACATAGATTACACATTAAATGACTAAATTTTTTAAAGTTTCCTTCATGAAATTTGTTCATATAATTTAGTTTCGTATTTCCTATAAATTTAATCATTATTGGTTGCAGTATGTAGTATTTATGGTATATTTACTTAGATACATTAATTCAATCCATGTAAATCTTTGTATTCCACTTTTCCAACATTCCATGCCATTATGCCCTTGAAAACGACAGATTATCATGTGGAAAATTTCATGAATGATGTTAATTTATTTCTGATCCATATCCATTCTAAATTTAATCTATTTTTGGAAATCCCTATATGATATATAATCTCATATTTCAATATGTCCAGATCTGTAGACAGTTTTCTAGGTTCAGATTGTGAGCAGAAATTGGGATTCCAAATGAGATATTATTCATGGGGTCCATATGGATGAAATATATACCAAAATGTTAGGAATCCTACAAAAAAGTAAATTCATAATTTAAATTAGTTTATATAAAGTTATTTTCAAAATATATAATAATAATAAAATAGATAAATCCCAAATTTAGACCATTTTTTATTTAAGTTCAAAATTCTAGAAAATCCTAAAAATGTGACAATTTCCCATAAAATTACTCTATGGTAGGTTTATAAACATTTAATTATAGAATAGAATATGTAAAAATTACATCTTCAAAACTTCCCCACACATAAGCATTGAACACTTGGTCAATCATCATATCTCCAAATCAAAATCCTCACAACAATAAAAAATGAGAAAACATCCATGATCTAATCCAAAACAGAGTTCCATCATGTCTCTTCTATGAAAATAAATTCTATATCATTTTAATTCATTGTGTTAAATGTTTTTCAACCATAGACATCGATCTATGGAAGAATCATAATATACCTGACAATAAATTTTATGTCACATTTCACTCAAGTTAAATTAAATATTGAGTTATGCTCATACATTGAAATTTAATTTATCACCATAGGATCATGAAAATTATAAATTTTTTCCATAGTGAAAAATATGAAAAAAAAATTTAATCATGTGGTATTTTGAAGGTTAATTTTATGGAGTATTCTTTGTGGAAGAATTATTTCAAATTTTTAAGGATTAAAATATAAGTTTTGACTTTTAAGTACAATGCATGAAAATTAAAGTGAAAACAGAGGATAAAACTCACTCCAAACGCCTTGAAAATGTAAAAAAGCAGACCAAAACCTTTTTATGAAATGGGAGATGGGACAAGTAATTATTAAAATGAATTATATCATCCATTTTTTAAACAAATTTTTTTAATCTCTAGAAAGGCGTATCTTAATTTTATTTCATTATTATAATTTTTTGTATTTTTCTTTTTTTACTTTTTATAAAGGAGAAGATTATGAATGAAATAATACACAATAAAATGATGTATCAAGCCCAATTATCTCTTTATTTACTACCCATAATGGTAACACACAAATCATACCACCAAAAAATAGGACACATCCAATATAAGGCACATAAAAATCCCTTCACCCACAATCAATCTTGAAATATCCATGCTAAAATACTTTGAGTGCGGGTGTGTAATGGAAAACATGCTTATAATTTGGAATATACATATAATGAAATTCAAGAAATATAAAGGATAATGAATGATACATTTAAGGGAATATCTCTAGTTACAAATGTGGCTATGAAATGATGTGCCTCAATCATGTAAAAAAAATTTCATGAACTCCAATTCTCTAAAAGAGAAAAGTAACAAATTTTGGTTCACACACACAATTCAACCTTCTCTCTAGAATGTGTGGTTATTGGAATTAATATTTAATAATGGTTAATAATACCTCCTAGTAATGGAATTATTATTTCAGTTAGTGTTTCATGGGAATGTATTTCAAAAAATAATCATACTCATAAAAATTCATGAAAGTCCAAATCAAGGAAAAAAATTCACATCAACAATCATTTAATATTCATTTCTTCAAAATCATTTCAAGTCACTCAAAATCAAATTACATGTGTAAAAATATCAAAATAATCAATAAATATAAATAATCCTAAAATTAGGGGAAAAAGGAAAAAAACAAGAAAAACATACAAGGTTGACACTCCCCCCCCACATAGAATTCACTACCCTTCGTTGTAGCTTATGAAAATAAAAAACAAGGGTAAAAAAATTAAGGAATGAAAAGACAAAACCAAAATTATATTTGAGTGGAACCTTTGATTTATGATCCTATAAAAGACCAAATTCTCTAGAAATAACAAAATAAATAAAAACATAATTAAAATAATTAAGAAGGAATATGAATAGAAAAGAGGATAGAACAAGGATTGAATCCCACATGTGGGTGCTTGGTTTTTATTGTCCCTGGTTAAGTAGTTACAATGAAATGAATCCAATCCAAATTTGAATGAGTTTTCTTACTAAAAAATGAACACATTTTATTTCTCCCAACCTCCATTAGTAGATTCCATGATTGAGTACCCAAAAGAAAAGAAAAATAACCCTAATCCCCTAAATAGATGAAAGAGAAAACATGAGATCAATATAATGAGGTGAAAGAATACAGGGGTGTTCAGTATAATTTTATATAGAGTGTTGGTGTACACTAGTGGGGAAATTAGTATAATAGGATGTATCTTCACATCTATTTCTAGTTCATCATATAATTTCACATAGATTTGTTATGGTGTATCATCATCCCCATTTTCACGAGTGTACAGTTCGCAAGACTCCTCCATTATCTCCTAAAAATATGGAAATTATTATTCATCATCATCAAAGGCTTATATTAGTGGTAGTAAATTTAAAATAGCATTACTAGGTATATTATTTTTAAATTAAAAAATAATGACTTTTTTACAAAATTAATGCTCAAAAATTAAATCTCCATCATAAAATCCAATTTTAATCTCTTTTTCCTTAAATAGGGAAGCTATAAATTCATTTGTTAGAGAGGGAAGTGTATATTCAGGATTCTATTCAACCTCATAAATATATTATTTAAATATTGTGGGAAAAAGAATTTAATTATATATATATATATATATATTTTCATTCCTTTCATTAGGATTTAACTTATTCAACATTTGTGGTCAGTAATGAAACTATCTTGTCATATTTCTTAAAAACATTGAAATTATCTTCAAGCATCAAGGTATTTTGTTCCATTTGAATTATAAATGATTCTTTTTTCTAGGATGGCCATAAAAGTGATCCACATTCCAATCATTATAATAATCACTAAAAAATTTCATATTGTATGAAAAAATGAATTGTATTCAATGAAACACTTTTTTTAGTATTTGAAAGTTTCCACTTTTTTGGTATTTTATGAATAATAATGTGTGAAAACTATTGGCCTCCCCAGAAACGGCACAAAATTGATAGTATGGATTTTTTATAGATCTGTCACTTGTAAATTTTTATTACTTTAGAGTGAAATATAGAGTGAACACATATGGTCGATCTCTCGAGGAGACTGCTCACACAGACTATTTTTCCAACCGTAACTATTATAATTCTAACTAAAATAAATCTATAAAATTATATAAATGATGTGTTCAAAAGGTATTAAAAAATATAAATATAATATAAGTTATATATATATTAAAATCCAATATATAATGTGGTTATACACAAATACCTAATGAAAATGTTCTTGGTGGTATATGGAGATTGGAATAATTTTTAAATAAAGGATCTAAATATTAAATTCAATGAGGCGGTCAAGACATGTCACACGTTACCTTCTCATTTGATTTTTCATCACCCCATAATGGGAACTATGTATAAGGGTAAATTTTCTTCCATAATTCTACTTGGTGAACTATTTTCTGACCATCAAAATCTATTACAAGCACCATTGTATGCACATTACAAAAAGTAAACGAAAGGAAAAATTGTAAATGGGAAAAAGAACCTGGTGCTAGAGAAAATAGGGTGACCAATATACATGATCTATTTAACCACCACAAAAATTAATAGATTCATGAAAACAAATATTAAATTAAAACACACTAATCTCATTCAACCCAAATTTCCTTCCAAGAACAACCACTGAGGTTAGATCTCTATTTTTAGTGTAGTTGAGGAGGGAACAATGGGGATATAACAAATAATACAATTGAACTAGATGAAATTATGTATTAATAAGAGGAGAAAAATTTTAAAAGTAAAATACTATTATAGAAATTTAAACCCTAAAAGATTGTTAAAATGGAGAATAATCACTACCCCCAAGATTCTAACCCTTTGAAAATGAGAGGAGAAACTCTTCTAAAGGGGGAGGGGGTGAAATTTTTGGCTCAAAATCCTTTCATCAAAAGTATTCACATGGATTCCACAATAATTATCTAAATTTTTAAAATTTACCTTATTTAGATTTGTTACTATAAATTATTTACTTTTGTAATAAATATTTCAGCTTCATTATTAGTTAAATGTAAGATTTTTAAAAGATTTACATTGAGAAAATAATACTTGTCAGGTGACTCTTAATTTTCTAATTTTCCAAATTCCCACTCTATTATGTAATTGAAAATGTTATATTCGAAATATAGAATAAAAATAAAATGGTTATATGCAAAATTTATAGCATTTTTGTTTTTAATTTCAAAATACCACAAAACCTGAAAAATGTGATAATTTCCTTTAAAAGGACACTACTGTGAGTATATAAACATTTAATTATAGAATAAAATATGTGAAAATTATAGATTCATCACTCCTAAACACATAAGCATTGAATTCCTCAACCATCATCATATATCTAAATCTAAATCCACAAAATAATAAAAAATAAGAAAACATTTATGATCTTATCCAAAATAGAATTATATCACGTCTCTTCTATGAAAAGAAATTCCCTACAATTTTAATTCATGGTAATCACTAATTTGTTTTCCAAGAAAAAAGATGTGAACTTGAGGTTATATGTGGACTTTTGGTGCCTAAATCTAGTGGTCATGAATAATATGTATCCACTACTAAGTATTGATGACATATTTCATCAGGCGAATGGAGTGAGACGTTTCTCAAAGACAGACCCCATATCAGGCTATCACTAGCTTCGTCTATGGGATTAGGACATTCCAAAGATGGATTTTATATGTTGGTACGGTCACTACGAGTACTTAGTGATGTTGTTTGGATTGACGAACTCCCTAGTGATATTCATGGGACTCATGAACATGATCTTCCAGTCTTACCTATACCCGATTATAGTGGTCTGTATTGATGATGTTTAGATGTACTCTAAGTTTGAGGAGGAGCATGAGAAACACATAAGGATTCTCCTAGACTTACTCTAAGAGAGACATCTTTACAGGAAGCTCCCAAAATTTCTATTCTAGAAACGAGAGGTCCACTTTCTAGGACACGTAATTTTAGAGGCTGGAGTTCTAGTAGATCCAGTAAAGCTAGAGGCAGTGGTTTATTCGGAGCCAAAAAATAATGTTACCATAGTGTGGGGTTTCCTTGTATTTTTTAGGTTCTATCAAGGGATTATAGCCGACATCTCCAAATTCTCAAAACCCATATCCTCTTTGACAAAAAAATGGAAACCCATCATGTCGATGGATAAGTGTCAGGAGAGCTTTCTACAACATACAAAGAGCTTGAAAATCGCTCCCATCTTGAGATTTCCAAAGGAGGGTGTCAATTACATGGTGTTATGTGACGCATTAGGGACAGGGCTTGGATATTTTCTAACATAGGGTAAATCAGTGATTGCCTATGGTTCTTGGTAGTTGAGACCACATGATAAGAACAATGTGACCCATGATCTGGAGTTAGTAGTGGTAGTATTTTCTTTGAAGATGTGGTGACACTACCTTAAGGGTGAGTAATTTATCATCAACTCAGACAAAAAAAGTCATATGTATATATTTTCTCAGAAGGATATTAACCTGATACATTTGTGTTGGCTATATTTCCTATTGGAATATAATTTCGAGATAGTCTATAATCCTAGGAAAGGGAATATAGTAGCAGATTCACTCAATTGGAGATTGAGTTCACAACTACTGAACAACACCAAAGAGTAGTTGGCCTCACTCTAAATATACTATATGGATGGAGATGAATCATCTTATCTCCCATCAATGGTGGTTACCCCTCCACTCTTAAAGAATGTGCATAAGGCACATCTCATGGATTTCATCTATGATAAATACATGATCAAATTTCCATAGGGCATGCCCCGGATGGATTTTCAAAAGGTGTGGAGCACGTAGTTTTTTTTAGAGGATGCACTGTGGTACTAGTGATGTTAATGAGGAGGTGTTGAGTGACTTCCAAACATCCCCATTGGTGGTACTTCTAGGTGTGTAAAGTTGTACTAGGACCTATAATATCAAGTTTGGAGGCCAAGGATAATGAAGGTAGTGGAATAGTTTGTCTCTAGATTCCACACATGTCAACAAGTGAGGGTCGAGCACTAGGTTTCAGTGGGTTGGACTTAACCCCTTGAGGTGATAGGGTGGAATTGGGATGGAATATCGTTGAATTTTTTGATGGAACAGCCACATACATCCAAAGGGATCGATACCATTTGGGTGATCATTGACCAACTCACCAAGTCAACCCACTTCGTAACAATTTGAAAACAGGGTTCAGTAGAAGGCTTGGGATACATCTATGTACATGAGATATTTTGACTCAATGGATTCCCATTGATGAAATTCTAATATTGAGAGGCATGATTTAAATCTCAATTGTAGAGGGGATTGTAAGATTCATTTGGGACTTAGTAGCGCTTGAGCATATCCTTCCACCCAGAGACAGATGGATAAATGGAGAAGATTATTCAGGTCCTAGACAACAAACTACATTTTTGTATCCCTAGTTTTGGCCACAGTTTAGAGGATCACCTACCCCTAGTGGATTTCAAGTACAACAACACCTACCACTCCACCATAGGTATGGCACCATTTGAGGCCTTGTACGAGCGACCTGCCATGTCACCACTTTTCTAGAATAACCCCAATGAGTCAGCACTCATGGGCCCAGAGTTTGTGAAAGAAACTACTCAGAATGTGTAGGTGGTTCATGGGTGGATGAAGAATACACATATCCATATAATTTCTTATGCTGATATGAAAATAAGACTCTTGGATTTTGAGGAGGGATACCATGTGTTTCTTCGCCTCTCCCCTCAATGTGGGATACAGATATTTGTCTGGGATAGTAAGTTATCTCTAAGGTTCATTTGACCTTTTCCAATACTACATAGAGTGGTGGAGGTGTCCTATAACTTGGGTGTACCTCTATAGATAGACTGGGATCAAGACGTATTTCACGTATCCCAACTAAGGAAATACTTAAATGACCCTTCACACGTCATTTACTGGGGCGAGCTGGATGTCTAAGATGGGGAAACTTTTGTGGAGTACCCAGTGGAGATCGAGTATTGACAGGTGAGGATCCTTTATGAATGATCAATTTTTCTATGGCACGTTCAGTGGAAGTATCAGAATATCTTAGAGAGAATTTGGGTGTGGAAGTCTCATATTCATGCTCAGTATCCCTTTTTGTTTTTTATCCCTTGTTTTGGCTATTGGTGACGTAAAACCCTAAGGTGGGGATAAATTAATGTTCCGGATTTTCCATGTGAAATATTTGAAAACTTTGTTCTGATATATCAAGATCAGGAGCTGAGACGGATCATGATTCTATGGAATAGGGTTCCCTAAATAAATGATCTTAATATTTATTGTTTTTATTAAAAATAGTGCTATTGTGAAGTTTTATTAACTTTTAATCGATCACTCGGATTTGAAATTTGAGGGTGTTGTTGTGTTCATAGAATCGACTTTTGCTTATGAAAGACCTAAAATTGACCATTGCGGGTCGACTATGGAGAATATTTTTAGAATATTTTAAATAAAAATGTAAATAAAAATAATTTTTTTTTTATTATTCTTTTAACGTTTTGTAGAGATAAAATAATGCTGCAATGAAATGACAAAGATGTTTTTTCCTTTCCTAAATGAAATACTATGGCAGTGCTACAACTCAACGAAGCAGTGATGTTGAACAGTGTTTCATCAATTACTATCTTGAGGATGTGATATTAGATTCACGATCCATTGAGGCTCTAGGATGAAATAATGTAAACATGTTGGAAAATCTAGTTGTCGACAAATGACGAATGGTGGAGGATCGATGATCCGATTCGGAATAGGCATTGGAAAATTTATGATTTATGAACTTAGGTTTCACATTTAATTATTGATAAATCAAATCCTCAAGGTAGGGGGTTTATTTTCTTCTTGAGTCTTTTCCCCATTCTTATTTCAAATGAAGAATGCAGACCAACACAACAACAGGTTGGTCTGATGTTCGGTCATTTATGAGGTATTGTTAATAATGCTGGATTAGTGTGGGAATTATGTCTTTGTGATTTTTCATTCATTATTCATTATCCAACTAACATGAATGTGTTTAGGAAAATATGAACAAAGGACTAGGTCCATTCATTGGGTGTTCTTATGTACCCCCCCCCCTTGTTAATCACTTTTTCTTCATTCTTCCGGATGGTATGAGTGGATTTTGTTCTGTAGTCGATTTGTTGCAAAACAATCTCGAGGATATGGATTTTGACAGCATAATGACCCTGTTGAGGTGTGTCAGCAGGAATTGTGTGAGAAGAGGCTGCCAACATTGTGGATAGGTAGTAGAATCAGCTACGGCCCAACAAAGCGGCTGGGCTAGGCAGATAACTGCTATCATGGAATCCCACAGTGGCGGTGACATGAAATCCAGTGGGACCACAGCGGTGGGGTGACATGGTGAAGGGGGCTACAGATGGCATTGGAAATGAAGGCCATCAGCTCGATGGTTTATGGTGGCAGGGGCCCTCAGTGGCGAGGCCATGGGTGGTGATGGGAGTTACAAATATTGCAGGCTGCGTCGCAGTGCCGCGTTTTCCAAATGGCATGTGGTCATACAGACTTTGTGTGGGTTGTGCAGATGACACAAAGCTGGCCGTGATGGTAGGATGTGGCAGCCACCACGTCTGTGTGACATGAACCATCCCATTTAAGTGGGTTGGACTGAAGCTAGTAGACAGGACCGGCTGGGGGCTGGGTCAGAACTGACAGGTCGGGTTGGACCAGAAGGTTGGCTAGGGTCAGTTCCGGATGATCCTCCCTCGTCGTTCATGACCAAGACTCAAGATTCCCATTTTTTACATACATTCCCATAACTCTAAAACCATGTATCATTTTGATTATATTTTTTCAGTGTTAGGACCCTTGTGAAGAGGCAGTCATTTTGAGATTCTCTACGTGGGTTTTCATGGTTGTTGGTGTCAAATTTTTTTTCATAGGGAGTAGGTGGTCCAGGAAAGAGCATACTATGGACTGAATCTAATGGCAAGCTAAGACCTAGAATCTTTTTAATTACCATGACTATGTGTCTTACCTAGATTTTTTGTCTTACCAAGAGTATGTGTCATATCTTGATTTTGTGTCTTAAAAAGTGTAAGTTGGTACTCCCTTGTCCTAACAAGGTGTGGGTCCCCAAGCCTTTGATGACACATTGGGTGTTACCAATATTCCATGTATTACCCACACTCCATGTGTTACTTACACATCGTGTGTTACTGACACTCTGTGAGTCACCCACACTCAGTGTGTCACCAACTCTCCATGTGTTACGACTTTAGGGTACTTTGGATTCTTACAAAAATCCTATTTAAGTACAATGGACCTACACTTAGTGGGAGACTACTCTTGTGACTCTCTTGATTTTACATCTTAGTGGCTACACTCTCGGTTCCTATTTGGTAGTTTAATGGTGTATTTATTAGTTACCTTCTTTGGGGTGTACTTTGTGTGTATACTTTGTGGTGTTCTTTGTGTATTTTCTTAGTGGTGTTACCTTTGTGGTTTGGGGTTCCCTACTATGTATTGTGTTACTGACCCCTGCACAAGATTCGCCTGTATGTTTCATGCCTTGTGTTGATGATCGATAGCTTTGATAGAGTCCTTGGTGGGCCGGAGATAGATGGTGCTTCCGAAAGGTCTTATGGGATTGGTACGTTTTAGTGATTTCCATATAGCTCACTATACCTACCCTTCCAGAAGATTTTTCTACATAAGAGATCTAAGATATTGTACTTTTTTGTTTCAGTTTTTCTCGTATTATGATCCGTTTACTTTTCAATTCTGTATTGTTTCTCAGTGGTTGTCTTAGTGGCATGAATTCATGTTTACTCAGTGTTTTCAGCTGTGTAATTTTCTTGAAGATGTGTGAGTATGTACAGGTACTTAGAGAAATGCCTCCACTTTGTGGGATTCTCCAATTCGATTCTAGTCATCATCCCATGGCCTATGGGGGCGTTCTTAGTGTTGTCATGGAATGGACCTCTGGGGGATAGTTCAGGAAATTTCATGAAATACAAATATAATATAAGATAAATATAAATGAAAATGATCTACAGAATGAAGTTATATAAAAAAATGAAGGAACATTTTATAGGGAGTTCATGGGGATTGAAATCATTGTTCAAAAAGTATCTCAATATTAAATTCAATATGGTGACCACAACATATCACACAATACCTTCTCATTTTAATTTTTATCATCCAATACCTATACCTATACATAAAGTGAAATTTTCATCCATTTCTAACCTAGGATACCTTTGCATTGACTATCACAATCTATGACATGCTCCACCATATGCATGACACAAGAATTTAATGGAAGAAAATATTAAATAGTAAGAAGAATATGGTGGTAGAGAAAATTGGGTGACCACTCACCTTGATCGATTTGACCACCACCGAAATTATCAGAATTAAGTAATGAGATATGAAATAAAAACACAAGAAACTATTTCAACCCACCATTCCCTCCCTCGAACATGCTTTGATGTTAGTTCCCTAATTTTAGTGGAGTTTAGAAGGGAACAACATATGGAGAACACAAAAAATAATAAAATGGATGAAATGAGGAATTAAAAAGAAGGCAAATATTTTAAAAGTAAAATAAACTAATAGAAAGTAAAATAGGCTACTAAATTGTCAGACAATAGATACCACTATGTTTCCAACCCTTTGAATATGAGATGAGACACCATTTTATAGGGAGAGGGGTGAACTTTTTGGCTCTAAACCCTTCCATTGAAATTACCTACATGGTTTCACCATTAAATAACATAATTTGTAAAAATATCCTTATAGCACGTTATTTATATAATTTATATTAGTTTTTCCTAAACGTTTCAGATTTATTTGACACAGAATGTAGCAGTTATGGAATATATACTTTGATAAAATTATTCTGGCTAGGTGACACTTTATATTCTAGTTTTCCACCATTTCATGTCCTTATGCCCTTTAAAATGGAGGATTCTCACATGGAAACCTTCATGAATGATGTTAATTTAGTTCTTATCTAGATCCATGATGAATTTAAACTCTTTTTCACCTTCCCACTTTTTTATTTAATGTAATATTAAAATATATACACATTTGTGAACAGTTTAATAGGACGTGATTTTGAGTTGAATTTAGCTCTCAAAAAGATGGATTGATCTTGGTACCAAAAGGTTGAAATATAGCCCGGATGTTACAAATCCAGAAAAAATGAATTTGACGCATTAAATTAGTTAATAAAAAGTTATTTCAGAAATAAAATAATAAAAAAATAGTTAAATCCCAAATTTACACTATTTTTTAAATTAACCTCAAAATACCACAAAAGCATATAAATGTGACAATTACCCAAAAAATAACACAATGGTGGGGTTATAAAGAATTAATTATAGTATAAAATATATGCAAATTATGGATTAATCACTCCCCCATAGTTAAGCATTACACTCCAAGGAATGATTATAAATAAAAATCAAAATCCATAAAACAGATCAAAAATTAGAAAACATCAATGAGCTTATCCAAAATAGAATTCTATCATGTATCTTTTATGAAATTAAATTCACTATCATTTTAAATAATAACATTTAATATTTTTTGACCACTTAAATACTTCCATGGCCTAATCAAAACCTACCTTACAAGGAATTTTATGTCACTCTTCACTTAATTGAAATTAAATTTGGGGTTATTCCTATACTTGGAAATTAAATGTATCACCATAGACATGTGACAATTCTCATTTCTCTAAGGAGGGAAACATGAACACATTTTGTACCTTGAGTTATTTATCATGGTGAATTATACGGATTCTGGTTGGTGGGAAAATGATTTAAAACATTTATGGCTAAAAATTGGAGGTCTGAGTCTTAAGTACAATGCATGAATAATTATGCGAAAATACAGAATGCACCTCACCCAAATCCCCTTGAAAATTTGAAACAACACACCACCCATTTTTGTATGACATGTTACATAGAGCCTTTTAATGATTACAATGAATGATATCATCTAATTTATCCCCCATTTATTTTTCTTTTTTCTCTCTCTTTTTTAAATCCCCCAAAGGCCCATCGTTATTTTTTTTATTTTCTGGTTTTTTTCTTGTTTTTTCTTTTTTTCATTTTTCTAAAGGAGAACCTTATTAAAGAAATAATTAAAAATGAGATAATCAGAAAATCCCAATTATATATTTCTCCACATCCATAAATTTTGACACACACCTCACACCACCCATATCTGAATCACAACCCAAAGAACGTACACAAAAATCCCTTCCCCCACACTCAAAATTGAAATATACATGCCAAAATACTAAGAGTTCATGTAAGTAATGAAAAATTGCTTTGTAATGTTTCTTAAAACTATAAAGAAATTTATGGCCTATAAGGGATAATTAAGGATAGATGTGAGGGTAGGTCTCAAGTTAAAAATGTGGGAAACCAATGAGTTGGCCCAATATGTATTAACATTTCATGAAATAAAATTATTTGAAAAAGAAAAGTGACGATTTCTTCTTCTCACACAAAATACTATCTTCTCTCCAGAATGTGTAGGTATTATAAATAATATTTCCAAATCATTCATAATTCATCATAGGACTTCAAAGATGATTTTATTCAGTGTTTTATGGGAATGGATTTAAAAAATTAGTCCAATTAAAAAATATATATGAAAATATCTAATCAAGGAAAAAAATTCACATCAAAAATCATTTAAATTCCATTTTTTGAAAAATCATTTCAAATTTATCAAAATAAATCGATATGTGGAAAATGATCATATTATTCATTAAAGATCAATAATCCTAAAAATGTGAAAAATAAAAAAGGAAATTCACAAAAGACCAACTAACCAGGTTGACACTCCCCCCCTCAATTAAAATTAACTTCCTTTTTCAATTCAATAAAATAAAAATAAGGAAATCAAAATAAAGGAAAGGAATTATACAAAAAGAATTATTTATGAGTGGAAGCTTTGAGTTAATCTCCTAGAAACTTCTTCTTGACCTATAAAACATGAAATAAATAAAAACATAAAAAAATCGAAAAAAAATTCAAAGGGAAATGAGGATTGAGAATGGTTTGTACCCCTATGTGGGTTATAGGGTTTTTTCCCATTATCAGCTAGTTATAGTGACATAACACCAATCCGAAGGTGGATGTTGTTTCTTTCTCAAAAACCAACACATTTAATTTTTCATAACATCCATCAGTATATTCCACTAATAAGTACCCCCAATGAAAATAAAAATATCCACAACCCCAAGAATAAATGAAATATAAAATTTGAGATATTAAGGGGGGGAAATAATTTAGGGGTGATACATGTTTTATTCATCTTGGGGATTAGTGTCTCCTGGTGGTGAATATAGTAGAATAGGATAAAATAAAGCGCTTTTTTAGGCCCACAATCAAAGAGATCAATTGAACAATAACTATAATAATCACCATGAAAACTAATACTATCATATGAAAAGAATTATATGCAATGAAGTTATTTTTTTAGTTTTTGAAATTATTATTGTTTTGAGTTTTCTATGAAAACTATTGTTTGAAAACTCTTGGAATCCCTAAAAATGAAACAAAATTGATTTTACGGATTTTTCATATATCCCTCGTAAGTAAATTGTTTTACCTAATAGTGAAACATAGAGTCTGCACCCAGGTTCAATCTCTTGAGGAGGCCTCTCACACACACTATTTTTCCTATAATCAATGTTATCATTCTATGTAATATAAATCATTTAAACTAATATAAATGGGGGTTTTGAAAAGTATCATGAAATATAAATATAATATCTATTAAATATTAATGAAAATAAAAATTAAATAAATAATGATGTTATATGGATAGAATGAATGAACATGTTAATGGGATTTCAAGGGGATTAAATAATTTTTTTAAACGGATATCTATATTTAGGTCAATTGGTTGATCAAGACATGTCACACCTCTCCTTCTGGATTGAATTGTCATCACCCCATATCGAGAACTCTATATACGAGGTGACAATCTTCCATAAGTTATATAGTATTCCACTTCACTAACCATATAAATATATTCAATTCTCCACTATATTCACGACACAAAAATGAAATTGAATAAAAAATGGTGAAAAAGAAGAAGAAGAGAGTGGTAGAGAAAATGGGGAAACCACTCACTATGATCGATTTATCCAAAACCAAAATTCTTATAATAAATTAAAGAGATATTAAATTATTACTCATAAAACACATACATCCCACCATTACCTCCCTCTAATAATCACCAAGGTTGGTTCTCCGTTTTTAGAGGATTTGACATTGGAAAAAGTTTGCGAGAACACAAAAAATAATAGAAATTGATGAAATAAGGTATGAAGAAAACGATTAATATATTAAAAGTAAACTAGTATTATAGAATATATAATGATGCAAGGTTAATTAAATTTACATAAATTACTTCCCCCAAGTTGAAATCCCTTTTAGAATTATAAGAGATGGTCTTTTATATAGAGAGGCGGTGAAATTTTTGGCTCTAAATCCTTCCACTGAAAGTATCAATGTAGATTACCCCTTAAATTACTGAATCTATAAAATGATACTTCTTGAAATTTGTTTCTATACATTAGATTCTTCTTAAAATTTAAGATTTATTTTCTTGATGTTGTAGGAGTTATGAAAAAATTACATTGATTAATTAATTATGGGCATGTGAATTTTCATATTCCACATTTCTAAAATCCCATGAAATTGTGTCCATGAAAATAGTGCTTTATAGTGTGGAACCCATCTTGAAAGATTTTTTTTTCGTATCCAGCTCCATGATGTATTTAATTTTTTTTTTATAGAACACTTTGAGAGATTATCTGATATTTAAATATGTCTGGATCTATAAAAACTCTTCTAGGTCTGGATTGTGAGCTGAATTTGGGCCACAAGAAGATGGATTGAGTATGAGATCCAAAAATATTGAATGTATCTCAAGATGTAAGGGATCCTAAAAAAAGAATTTCAAAATTTAAAATTGGTTTAAAATTTATGACTAAAATACTGATTAAATGTAAAATAGATAAATACCAAATTTATTCCATTTTTTATTCAAGCTAAAAATACCACAAAAAATAAAAATGTGATAATTTTATATGAAATAAAACTATATAGGGTTTATATAAATTTAATTACAGAAATATGTAAGTGAACCTTGTTACATTATCAACATCCCTAACTATGAGTAAATGTAAGAAAATGTATTAAAATGGGTTCATTTCAAGCACACTAAACACACAAGTTAAAATATGAACAATTACCACATGTACTCAATGCCAGATTGAATTTCTATTATAATTGCCACTTTCATTTTATATAGATGGTGAAAACTCATCTCTTTTCCCTTCATTCATACTTTTTAGTACTAATTATTTTATACCACGTTCTATGAGAATCCTCCCATGTTAGATGTACACCATATAATGTCAATTTCGACTCACATTGGCTCTCTAAAATTCTATAGCCTTCCTTGTTGGCATGCCTTTATGATTGGAGTCTCGGGTGAGAGAGCGTGAGGGATGGCCCAGTTTATATCTTCTAAATTTAAATATCCTTTATCAAAATGAATATGTCAAATAAATTAAAAATAAAATAACATGCATTATTTATCAAACCTCTTAAACAATATTCACATGTAATTATGACTCAAATAAACTCTTCCTAATAGTATTCATTACCTTTAAATTACATATTCAATTCCTCAATTTATAATTCTCAAAATCTACATCCATGTTTATTTCGATAATTATTTATAAAATCATTATTATAATTTACATAGGGAAGGACTTGTTCCAAAACTATTGAGACGTTTACTCCTTGAATTATCATTTATTCATTATCCCATTTAGCGAGCTGCTAAAATTCGCATGCATCATAATGTAGGTATTGTGCTTCTCGTAATCATCAATATATTTCTTTCTCCTTATTAATTGTTAAAAAATAATCTAATTAAAATAAAACATTTTGGAAACCACTCTTTCTATATATTCTAGGATAGAAGAAAAACGTCTTCCTTTTCTTATTTATAAATGAGCATCACCTCTCCACAATTTCGTAATTTATTGGGTTATTCCAAAACAAACATTAATCTCCATAAATTTTCTTATTTCTCTATAAATATACAAGATATAATCAAAAAAATATTATTATAAACTATTCTTAATCCACATAGAATATATATGTATTATAAAATAAAAAATATATTTTTTAATAGGTCCTTAGCTATAATATAAGTGATGTTGTAGTTATTAACTGAAAAATGGGTTGTGTGAAAAAAATCAACAAATCATAATGAAAATTTATGAGATATTTTTTATGGTGAATGATATATTTATAAGGGTTTTTAGGATATCTGTGTAAATATCTAGATAAAAACACTTTCTCATTCACTAGATACAACTCATATTCCCTTTCAAGATGGTAAAGTATCCCTAGTGGGATTAACAATGTAATATCATAGATTACGATAGGATACACATTTAATATGAAAAATTACTTCACATATGATAATAATAATAGATTATGTTAGACTATTGTGGTTAATGATTGCGAGATACATAAGAAAAATATCACTGTCTGAAAAATTACATATAAAATGTTGTGTCTTGTATAGGATTATAATGTGGGTACCAATATATGTGTTTTTACAGACCAACATTGCAATAAGTAGGTCATATTTTGACTGATATGGAATTTATTAATTTAATATTATGATTTAATACATGTATGAAGAAAGTTTTGTATATTGTTTCAATCTATATAGTTTATAAATCTTTTCAAAAGAATATGTGTTTGGAATTGTAAATTAGTGGCTTTTATCCCCAAATAAAATAATATTCTTTCACAAGAAAATATAAAGTTAGGAAAATATATAAAATGAATATTTATTTTTCTATTACATTATAGAATTCATATATATAACTTTTTTATATTATTTTAATATTATATATGGGTCAGTATAATAGATATGATAATACTTATAGTTTTCTATGAAATCATAGTGGAATAAAAAATAAAATTATGAAGAATTTGTGATATGGAATAACATAAGGGTTAAAAATAAAATATTTTTTTCAATTTAATTTAGGTAATATATAAAATTATTATAAATTAAAATTTAGTTAAAAAATATAAATATATTATATTTAAAAAAATCAATTTTTTATTATTGATAAATTTAATTTTTCAAATTAAAGAGCCTTATTCGTGAAATTATTTAAGCCACATAAAAATGTATATTTATATTTTCTTTAATAAAGTATTGAGTAATAATAAATATGTGGTTTTTATACTGTGTAAAATGTTTAATGAATGGAATTGAAATATATAATTTTTTTTATTTAATATCATATGTTTATGTAAAATTCTATGTAATGAATAATATAAAGGTGTGTATTTTATAAATAGATATTAAATGATTACTTTATTTATTATAGTACATCCCAAAGGATAGGTAAACTTTTATAGTTTTCATAATTATATTAATTTATGAATTATTTATTATTAGATTACCTCATGATTAAATATGTGAATTATTCATTTATTTATGTGTTATTTCTGGTTTCCTTCATAGATATGACTTTTATAATAGAAATGTTTATTTGTATGAATTAGTTTAATGTTCTTAAAATGATTCTTGAAATTATTATAGATGATTCTATGGAGTAAAATTTTTTCAGTGATAATGGATTTAGTTTTATTCTACCTTGGTAGGATATAATTTTGTGTTATAATCATAAATTATGTAGTGAATTTTTATTTATACAAATTAGTTATTTCAGTTATAATTGAATACGAATATCTTCTGTGTAAAGTATCATCGGGTAGAGGGACCGTCATTTGGACTACTCACAGGCGTAGTAGAATATTGGTTTCTTAGAAAATAATGGTTGGAACATCTATGGGTCCTATATTACTCATTTAGGGATTTATAAGATTAATAATACTAAACAGTGACATGATATCGGTTCATGTACGCTATGAATGGGATGAATTTCGAAATGTATGAATATTGTTATATTTTTAATTTTTGATAGAAATAAAAGATATTATTTCTATAATAATATGAAAATTATTATAGATTGAACATATTGGTTTGGGGAAGGAAAACGATTCAAAACTAAATAATTCGAAGAATTCATATATTTAAAGGGAACAACATGAGATACAATTGTCAGATTAAACCCACTTAAAATACTCAACATTAGATTCTTTTCTAAATGACACATTTTTTGAATCAAATCATCTAACAATTTATATAATTACTAATATAGGGTCCCATTGATTATCTTGCATATGGTAAGTAACTAATAGGTGGCCATAAAAGTATTGAGATCCTATTCATGGTATTTTTATTACGTAATCTTAGATGGGAAAACAAAATGGGATATCGTTGTTGATGGAATAAGTTTGATTTTAGATAGATGATGGATTGGGTATATTGTTTTAAACTAAACTATCTTAAATTCATATATAATATGATTTCAAGGATTTCATAGCTATATTTATAACTAACAATAGAAACATTAAATAAATCCAAAACATAGTAAAATATAGATCTAAGACCACTAAAACTTATGAAAAAATTTAATAATTTGTAATCAATTTAGTTGGATCCCATTAAATAAATTTTTTTATTATATAATTGTAAAAAATTTTACACTCTTGATAAGTTATTATATTTTAGGTAATATGATCATAATTAATATGAAACTTGATATTGAGAACTATTCTTCAAAGGATATTCTTAATTTAAGAAACTCTTAATTGTTTTGTACAAAATAAATAAATGTTCATATGTAACACAAAATTATATGTTCTAGAGAAATACCATATTCATAAAGAAAACTAATAACATTGATAAAAATTTCAATATATATTCTTATGAGAATCATAAAATTATTCCCTTGACATTTCAATATAATTTTTATTAAATTACATAAATAATATTAGTCTCTACTCATATACCCAAAGTGATTGGGTATGTTAATGAAATGTGAAATAAGTGGTTTCCTTAAGGCTTTTATAGTGATGAAATTCATTTTATTATCACCGATTGAATTATTCTAAAAGTAATGATTTATGCAATAAATGTTTTTCATATTTTATCAATGTAATGAGAACAGACAAACTTCAGAATGTGATGTGCAAGTTATTGTATAGTATCAACAATACAGGTGGGTAAAAGTTCAAATCAAATGTATACAAGTTAGTTTTAAGGTAAGAAATATTTATTCTTTTAAAAAAAATCAATGAAACATACTGAAATTACGAGGAAAAAGGTGTAATGTTTATATATATTTTAATTATCTAATATTTATAAATGGAATTATTAAATTTCATGGAAAATCCATATCATGTAACCTTATTATAGAATTCACTTAATCAATTATGATGGCTATATGATACCAAATTCCAACTTGAAAATGTTTATAACAATTTATGAGTTTAAAATCAAGGAAAAATTGATAAAAATTAGAGTTTTAATTCAATTAATGATGTAAAGAGTCTCTATATAAAATATTTGAATATAAACGAATATATTGATCAGAAATAAATCCTTTCAAATGTTAAAAATAAATATATGATTTTTATTTAATGATAAGAGAAGTTGTTTATTAACCAATGGGTTTTATGAATGATAAAAGACATTACACATGACTTATGCTTCATTATATTTTATATCATCTTTTTATAATATAATAAGGATAAAAATGTTTAATCATAGATAATAGTATTTAGAAAAAAAAATCAAATTTGAAGAATTTATATTCCAAAACTATTAGACAATTATTTTATTTAATAATATTAATTTAAAATAATTATCTAGATAAACATAAAAATATATGTTTTATTGATATATCACTTTTTTTAAAATATTCCCATTAAAATTAAATATAATTTTTATAATAAACATTCAAGAGTATGTGTATCATAAAATGACATTCTATCGACAATATTGTTTCTAAGTGTTTAATCGGAATATGTTTGGACTATGATAGTCTAAAAGATATAAATACATTAATCCAGTATAAATACAAAGAAGATGCTGCATTTCACCATAATAGAGTTTAGGATATGTTTATAAAAAATTAATTTAAATAGGTACATTAGGTACCAAAAGATGTAAATGAAAAAATTTCCTCGAATTTATTTCATAAAGGAGTATTATATATATTGAATGATTTTAAAATAGGAAATATATATTTTCAACATAATGACATTAGATTTTGTTGAGTTTAAGAGTTTGAATATGTTTATAGAGTAGATAATTAGGAATGTAATTATTAAATCTATATATAATTATTTAGAATACTTTAAATATTTTACACTATAAATATTTTAGTGCGATAGTTATATCAGATGATCATATAAATATATTTAAGAGAATATATAGATATAAATAATTTAGAAAATCCCCTTAAAGTTAACTATAAATAAGTCTGATGAAATATTTTATTATATATAATATGTTAGATAGGTTATTAAGTTTTTTTTAAATTCATAATAGTACTTTAATAATATATAATGTCACATTCTGATAAAAAATAAATCTCCACATTATCATTCAATCCCATTGGATGCATATTTAGTTTACAATGAAATTATAATTATCCCATCATTATATGAATTTTTATTTTCCATAATCATTGATTATCAAATATTATTATGGGTTCCAAAGATATTTTTAGATTAATATGAGAATAATGTTGTAACCGATAGAATGTGTTTTGTATGATATATAAATAATATACTAAATAAGAAATAATTTGAGACTTATTATCTAGTCTAACTCACCAATGTATATCACATGGAATTTCATATAGTAATTGATATAAATAGGTGTTTATACTTATTCTAAATCTATTTTACATAATTTTGGAAAATTACTTGTCAATTAATCCTTCATACATTGATTCCATACTTATTAAATCTATCATGCTTAGATATTATGGGTGGGGGCGGGTGGGTGGGTATGTTTTTTATCATATCCTCAATTAAGGATAAAAAAGATTATATTGCTCCTATTGTATAATAAGAAAATGAATTTGTTACTTTGATTTCTTTAGACTAATAAAACTCATTGTAATTATTTTTTGAGTTACTTTTTATGCTCTAGAGTACGTGGATGAATTACATGTGATGCATTCATTTTAACTAACAAGTCATTTTTTGAGAATCATAAATCTATGTGTTAGAAAATACAAAATTTTCATGATTCATGTAATGTTATTACTAAATTTTATGGACAAATGGATTATATAGTTATATATATAATGTTTATGATGCATCTTTTGGTGTACATTTATATATATATATATATATATATATATTAAAGTATGTTTGATCTCTCCATAATAAAATCATTTTCATCTCGTGTAGCATTGATGTTTTCCCAATTACCACTCTTTACTTTCATATATTAAATCATACTTTCAAAATTTTTTCATCTTTACTAAGGATTTTAGTGTGACACATATATTCCTTAGTATATAGATTACAATTTGTAAATTAATATTTCAAGAAAATAATGAGAGTTTTATAAAAGATATATAATATAATATATAAATATTTAAAAATTATTTATAAATTTTTCATAAATTCCATATGGTATTATTGTAAAAGATATATATTGTTGTATATATAGTAATACATATATATAATATTGTCTTTGTGACCCCCTGACCTGCACTCCCAAATAAACATCTCACAACCACATATAAACATAATCACATTGAGACTATTAATAAAATCCATGATATATACGTCTTCAAATAAAACAAAATAAAAAATTCATTAAATATATAACATCTGAAATTTCATTTCAGCTTTAATGATTTTGAGAAGTAGGACAAAAAATAAACTAAAATAGACGACATTATTTTTATCTAATGGGAAACATTCCCATGAAAAATAGAAATACCTAATCTATAATGGGTCTTTAATATATCTTCCAAATTATTTCAAATGTTTAATCCCTCTAGAAATGTCATGGTTTATACTTTTACCATTTCCTAGATAATGGAAACATATTAAGGGGAATCTAAAATGCTCAATAAGGGAAACATATAACAGAATCAATCATGGTATAATCATGGGATAGATATTATTACATGAATAGGTAGACAATATAAGTCCATAAGCAAAATGAATATGAAATAATTATGTATTTATGATAATAATTGAAAACCTAGATATAAATATTAGTGACTTAATACTATTGTAATGCATATTGTCGAAAATAAAAAATCCATTGTCATGTAAATATTCCAAGATACTTTACTTGTCATCGAGACAATATTCAAGGCATATTAAATAATTTAGAATGCATACATATAATATTAAAATCTATTTTCTCATTAGACTTGTCAATTCATAAAGGGTATATAGAATTTCAGGCCCCATATATCACATTTTTATGTCTAATTCATTAATTATTATTGTTATATATACCCTTCATACCATTCTCTAACTTATCACGGAAAACCCATTTCAATTTATTTAATGAAGAATACATAATATAAAATCATTAATAACATATGTCGTAGGTCAATAATCATCATGAATACCAATAAATTTTACTAATTAAACAAATTTAATAACATGAACATAACCCATCTATAAAAATAAGTTAGGTTTTCAATCAAAACATAGTCAACATTCTAATAATCTTCCCTATTTGTATAAAAATATTTAGGATTCCAATAAGTTTTTCCATGTAAAAAAAGGATGAAATGACCAAAACATATCCAAATGAAGTGTTTGGATGGTTAATAATTACATATTTAACAAGAAAATAATCATCCATATTACAATAAAAAAATATATTTAATCACAAAACATTTTTTTTGTCAACATAATGGGAAAATATTTTTCTTGATTAACATCATCTAACCAAAACAATGTAAAACTATATCCTTACAGCATCTACAAAAATGAGTATAAAACTATCTCAATATTATAAAAACATTACCACAATCCTCCCAAAAGAAGGATGTATATGGTTTCAGAATAAAATAAACTCAATGTAACAACTGAGACATGGAAGAATTTTAAAAAATATTTTAATTCCTGACTCCATAAGTGCGAAGTTGGTGTAATACATAATTACCTTGGTTTGATTACAAGGAATAAAATATTAACTTACTAATTAGTTTAATTGTTTTTTTAAAACTATATTACATACATGGAACCCATTTTATATTGATAATGACAAACATAATATATAACAAAATAAAATTCTCATAAACCTTGAGACTTATTCCATGAATCTGTCTTCATACCATGGGGGAAGGAAACCAAATATGGGTGGGATAAAATTCTTAGTATGTGTAATGTATATCAGAATATATCATGAATCAGTAATGAATAATAAATATTTATAGAATAAAATATTATTGAATAATTTAACATAAATAATCACATGAGCTTAAAACATGTCCATGAATATTCTATCTAATTAAATAATCACATGGAATAATAATAATGACAGAATGTATAATGTGGGATGTCTTAACTCTAAAGATCTATCTTAAATATGTTTATCGTAAATAACTATTTTCAAGAAAGTTTAAATTTATGGGATGAAACCAATCTAATTTTTGTCAAGATATGTCATCCAAAAAATTTAAAACTGTTTGGAAACAAACATTAAAGGTTTGCCACCAAATGATTTCATCTCATGAAACAACAAATTCCTTGAGGGGTTTCCATTAAATGGTCTCAAACCCATAAAATTTATATCCAAAACATTACTCATATATTGAAAAATTAATTTAAATCCTAAATATTTTTCCTTATCAAATATCTTCATTGAGTAAAGGATACAGGTTTATCAATATTTCCCCAATAAATCTTATAACATCGAAAGTGAACACCATGTGTAGAATTGGTTAATAGATTTGGAAATTATTATATCGATTATATAATAAAATATATATTAAAATAAATATAATTTATAATGAAAATTTATTATTTCAATGTGATTGTTTTATGAGAAATTTAATAATCACAAAAGAATGTGAGATTTCAAATATAACTTTTACTTGTTGGAAATTTTAAAAATCAATCCCCTGGGATACAAAGTTTATATTGAAATTTATAATACCATGAAATATCATTGAATCATGATATAAAATTAAAATGGGGAAGAATATACACCACACACAAAGTAATTAATTGGTGAAAATTTTGTTTGCCTCACCAAAGAAAAAGTTAGACAAGAATTCCTTACCTTGAGTATGGCTAGTCATGTGTGTATTTATCTTCCTAAATACTAAACATATGTAAATTATTTAATTTCTTTAAATCCTTTTTAAAATTTAATATTAATTTTACTTCACTTATTATAATTTTTATACAATTACTTAAAAAATTATGTTTAGGACCATTGTTTTAACCAAATTCAGTACATGTGTCAAAAACCATTTTTGTTTGTAGAAAATGGTAAATAGTGTAACTATAAAACATTTCCAGAATAACAATAATAACATATTAATTATATTTAAAGATAAATTATACTTTTAAAACCATTATTTAATGGTCTTTATGAATAATGAACTGACGTTACAATAATGAATATAATAAGTCGTACGTATGCATGAGTAATAATAACATTTTTCCAAGATCATTATGGAAAGAATGTAAGTATAATTTTTACATTAAATAATGATAATTATTACATATATTAATTTTTATTTAATCATATAAACATATATTTATATAATTCTTGTGATTTAAAAGAAATCACTCTACATTGAGGATGTAGTAGAATACACGTCTACAAACGACGTTATTAGTTTTTTAGTGTCTGAAAAGTGTAAAAAAGAAAATGATATTTTATATTTTTGGAAATTTAATTAAGTCATTAATATCATATAGATTATTTTTTTGAACATATTTTTAATTAAAATTATACTTATACATTTCAAGTAATGTTTGAAGATATCACAGAGCTTTGAGGAGGTGGTAGTCCAAATGTTCACAAATGACATTATCGTATTTACACAAAATATAAAGCATGAAGGTATATGTTATATAAAAAATCCTGATGTATGAATAAAAGAAATAAATATCACATTTATCATATAAAATTAGTGTTTGTATAAAAATTCCAAACCATGAGATGTTGTAATGGAAAATTTAATGACATCATTTCGTGATGCAGTAGTCCGCCATACACATGAAAGGTAGATTTCTTACACATTTTATGGAAGTGTGCGTAGGTATAGTTTTAACCATTAAAAATAAATTATATGTGTATTTGGGATACCTATTTTATTATATAATAATTTAATAATAATACCTTAATTATTTGGAAAATAAATAAAACCAAAGTGTCCATTGAAGAATGTTACCACTTTTTCAGGTAACTCTTTTCGGTTTTCACTGAAGGAATTATGTGGACTGATTTGTTCCCAATGAGAGGATTATAGTTTTTTGAGAGGGATGGTGGGAGATTATTTGGGCATAGTTGGGGTGAGAAAAATAACTTAGGAGTTGTGATGAAGTGGGAGGGTTCTTTTCCTTTTTATAGTGGAGTGGGAGTGAAATTAATGTTAATATAAAAAGGTAAACACTATTGGGTGGTATCCCTTACCAAATGTGCCAAAAAATTTAAAAATATTAGTGTAAAGTGAAATTAGTGTATTTAAAAATCATAACCATATAAAAATAGTTATTACTATTGATTTTGGTCCATAACATATATGTTTCCACACTTTTTCTATTAAAGTAATTATTAAAGTAACTAGTTTTATAACAGATGTAATTTAACCATCAAGACAAGATGAAAGTAAAATTTATTATAAAATATGGACCCATTGAGTTATAAATATGATATCTCTATTAAAAAATAAAATCCAATGTCTTTTATAATTTATTTTTAACATAAACACATATAACGCACAAAAACCTAGCTTTAACCCAAATATTTCGTCCAAAGTTTTTACAAATTAAGGTTCAATATGTTAATTATAGATGATAATTTGGTCAATAAATATTCCGTAATTTATATCTAATAAAATTTAAAAATAAATTTCCAAAATATTGTTTTTTTAGTACTTATAATTCTTTTAGTAAACTATCATTTATTATAAAAAACATTAATGTCAATTTTGACATTATTTACTTAATTTAAATATTAAAAAATAAATAAAATGAAGGAATTAAAATATATCAATTTAAAATACATATAAAATGACCTATTAATCTATAAAAATAATTGAACAAAATAATCAATTCAATTTTATTCACTTTTAAAAATTTGGGTCTCACTTATTTTATTTAATTATTAACAAATTAATCAATGTGTTGTCTTTTGTTAAGTATTTTGAGTAAATAATTCATCTCAAAAAATTAAAGTTAAATAATCACAATTAAAAAACACATTTCAGATTCATTTTAATTTTTAGAATTGAAACAATGTAGCTTATCCCATACTCTAATGATTTATAGGAATTAAAATCAATGGAGGTAAATTTTTTATCTTTTTTATTAGTTAACTTTTTATTTGGGTCGCTTTCATGAACATGTTTCCAAATTAATCATAAAATTAGAACTCAAGTGGGTATATGAGTGAAATCTTGATATCTGATTGATTTTGTACAAGTTTATAGTTCATTTTCCTAGTAATATAACTACTTAATCTCTATGTAAACATATTTTTACCCTAATCGTTGTGATTAATTTTAATTACATTCATTATTCCTGTTTTTAAAAAATTATGTAATCATTATTAGACGATGAATATTATACTTATTCAAAAAATGTTTATCCATTTCTCCAAATTTAATTCACATAAGTGTAAAATTTAAATTTAATTCTAATCTAGCAGATGTGGAGAGAAGGTGGGATTTTATGTGAAAATGTTCAAATATTCATTATGTTATTATATCAAAATTCAATATAAAAATTATTAAAATGACCTAATTTTGATTAATAGATATTCAATTGACCTCTTTTGACTATAAATAAGTTTAAAATATAATTTAAACTTAATAATTATTTAAATGAAAAGGTATTTTTCAAATCAAATGGAGTATTTTACACTATTCATAAAAAAATACAACTTCTTAGAAAAATACCAATAATTGTCCCTCAGATAATTTTCACATTACTAATTTAAAAATATATTTTATTTTCAAAAATAAAATTTATAAATGAGTCTAAAATTATTTTTAAAATATGTGTTCCACTAAATGGAATTAAATCTCAGTCTTACATATAACTCATTCTAACTCAATGTTCTGTGTTGCGTAAGATTGACCTAGTGTTATGTATAAATAATGATCGAAAAAAAATTAATTTTATTCTAAAATAAAAATATTGTGATGTATTGGGGTGTTAAATTCTCCCAACCTTAAATAAATTACATCCTCGCAATTTAAAAATCATCTCGATAATCAAGGGTTTTAAATTTGAAAATACTATTATAGAAAAATTCCCATATAAAATAGGATTAATAACATATCATATTAATAAATACGGAAAGGAAAATCTGATTTTCACCAAAAATATAAGCATTAAAATTAAAGAACATTACTGAAAACATTAATACAATAGATAAAAATAACTATCATGTTTTGATAAAGAGTGATAAATAACATTTTTAAGTGAAAGTTGATGACCAAAAAGCCTTAAAAATAATTATTAAAAATGCCATTTATATTATCAATGTTGATGATAATATGAAACAAAAAAAATTAATGAAATTTTATCTAGGGTTGAACATTTTTTTCACTCTCTATGAATATACGTAAATATAATTACTTGATATATTTCTCTTTCATAAACACAATATTATCCTTTAGTTGTTACTTAGACAATTTATACTTCATATATCAGAACATTTTGTATCATAGGTTGAAGTAATACAATAACCTCTAGAACCTTTTGCAAATATCAACATAAACCATTTCATGAGTGGTACTCCTTATAAACCTTCCATGTAATATGATCCTAGACATTCAAATCAGTTCCTAGGAAGTTAGTAGTATCCAATTTACTTTGTCCATATAAATAAACTCTTTTGACAAATATCACTATCTCAACATTGGTGACATGTTAAGGATTATCTTTCCCTAAAATATTTGTTTTACAGAATGTTAAACTTACTATTTAATCACATTATTGGTAAAATTAAAATTATTATCTCAAGTTCTTAATGATATACTAATTAAATAAAATAATTATTTATTTCATAATTCTCATTACCTATACCATACTTATAAAATACTCAAATAAAATAATTTTTTGATCCAAAAAATCTTAATAAAATTTTATCTTCTTCTATGGTTATAGAAAAAGCATTAGTATGATCCATTATCCACTTTTGGGGTATATTTCATTGACTCTTGAGAAATTGATTGGTGTGGTGACCCATCTCAATAAAGTCAAAGTATTGTAAATTTGAAACAATTTTCTTATAATTTAGATCACAATAACGATGACCTTACTCTCCACACTTGTAGAAACTCCCATACCTTTTAATCAAGTACTGGGGTGACTATTCCTATAGTTATTACATCTAGGAAAATATATTATTCCCTTATTCCATTTATTTCCCTTGATTTTCTTTTATTCTCCTACTTCCATCTGATTTTATAAAACATATATAAATCATACTTTCTCCCATTATCACATGATATTATGCCCTCATATAATGATAATTCATGGGAGACTGGTTCCCTTCTAAATACTGTCTTAAGACCATAAAATAAATGATCATTCCTATTATCTGGATCATGTTGCTTGGTGAGGTTCGCATTCCTTTTGTTTGGAACCGTTTCTAATTGATGACACTAACTACATTATAAAAAACAATCTATAATCCCAAAACTGGTGAAATACATAGTCATAAATTGAAAAATATATGTATATATAACATCATAATCATGAACATGGTTCCTTTGGGATGTTCTTATATACTTATTCTCAAATACTATCATAAGTTAATGTTCATTGTTATATGTTTTCATAAATATAGTTTCAATGGTTTCTAAAAAACATCCGGTGATAACAACTATAACACCATGACCCCAAAATCTCGATATCAATATCATACATTATTACATTTTCAATATTACAATGAATCAAATCTCGAAGTACTAATTTTTTTTGATTATTTTTAAAACTTGATTACATATATCAACCCTATTTTACATTGGGAATAAAAAACATAATACATAACAATATAAAATTATCATCATCATTGAAACTCATTCTAATAATTCATATTCATACCATAAGTAACTGAATCAAAATAAGGGTGACCTAAAATTATAAGTTTGGATAAATTACAGAGGATGTTATCAAGATTTAATAATGAATAATAAAAATGGAAGGAAAAATTATTATCAAATAATTCCATATAAATAATCACATTATCATAAAACATGAACATGTATATTCTAACCAATAAAATAATGAAAGTTAATTATAATAATTATGGAATAAGTAATGTTTTATGTCTAAACTATCATGATATATCATAAAAATAGTAACTTCCAATTTATATCTTCAAGATAGTTTATGTATGTGGGTAGAAACCCATCTGATTTGTGTTAAGATCTATCCTCTGGTCAAATTAAATCCTCTTGGAAAATATCACTAAGAGTTCATTGAAAACTGATTTCATCCAAATGGTCTATTAATTTATCAAGATGATTTCATTAATGGATCCATAACTCATATATTTTATGTCTAAAATAGTCCTTATATGTAAAAATTTAATTTTAAATCATTAAAATGTTCCTTATCAAATATTAATATTGAGTAAAGGATACAAATTAATTAACATTCTCCCAATAAATCACATATCCTTTATGGTTAAAACTATATTTAAAAATTTTATACGGTTTTGGCAATAACCATACCAATAAAAAAAGAATATGGATATTAAAATAAATAAAATAAATAATTAAAATTAATTACAAAAAAGTGATTTTTTCAAGAGAAAGATAAAAATACCAAAAGAATGTTAGATTTAAAAAATAACTTTTACCACATGGATATTTTATAATAAAACCACATGGATAATTTAATTCAAATTGAAACATATAAAACCATAAAATATGAGAAAATAATGATATTAAATTACAAAGTGGAAGAATATATACCAAAAAAATAAAATAAGTGGTGAAAATAGTGTATTCTTTATGAACAAAATGAAAACATTATTTATTTACATGAAAACATTATATAATATTATTATTAAATTTACTTAACTTATTTTATTTTTTTAATACAACCAATAATTAAGTTTACATCAGGTGTTTTGACCAAATTAGGTTATTGTGTTAAAAATTGTAACAACCCACGATTTCATTGTACGTTATTTCTTCAAAGTAATTCAATAACTTGCACTACATGCAACACTAAGTTCAAGCACACCACGACTTACCAAACTAGCCGTTCAAAAGTGGTTATGAATAGTATTAACTGAATTTTGAGCTTTATATAATCCTTATAATTTTAGAATCCATATTATGAGTTTCTTAGACATAATGTAAGAACAAGATCATTTTTCTGATAAAATAATTATTTTTCAAAAAATGCAATTTTACTGCCTTTTAATGGTGAACCCTTTTTAAATCGAATATTTGAAAATTTAATATATTAAATTTGAAAAAATAAACTTCTTATTTATAATTGGGACATAATAATTTAGTTTCAATAATTTTTTGGTGTTTTTCTGATAACATTCATATTTGGATGAATAGTGAAAAATACTATATTTTAACTGAAAACAACTTTTTTAATCAAAATAATTTATAGTGTTAAATTATACACTTTAATGGTTTGGAAGTATAAATAGATTATATTTTTACCATTTAATCCAATTCTGGTCGTCGTATGTAATTTTACATTGAAATTAGACACAAACAAATGTCAATATTTTGATAATTATTATTTCTTAAAAATATGCCTTTTGGTTTTGACAATGGGAATTAGTTTTAAATTAATAAATGAAACATCAATGTTTTGAATCTGGTAAAATAGACAACATTTTTTGATTCTGAATATCGAAATTATCCTAGGGTGAAGTCTTGGTATTTTCTGAAAACATTCAATTTTTGATGAATAGTGAAAAACATTAAGTTATTATTTAAAACCGACTTTTTATTTAAATAATTATTTATTTAAATTTATTTTAGGTCAAAATAGATACTTAATAACTATATATGGTTAATTAAATTCATTGGAGTCATTTTCTAATAATATTAGATAAATAAAATTTTATTGAACTTTTCACCATCTTTTACCCACCTCCTAGGAGAATTTACAAATTCACATAAAACATAATTTTACCGCTTTTATGAGTGGAATTTCAAAAATCAGAGAGACATGGTTGATATTAGTACGTAAAATGTGGATCAATGAGATGAAAATATATTTTGGTGAATAAGAAATTTTTACATTCATTTACCACAGTTAAAAGTAAATAGGGTAATTAAGTGTAAGAATGATATTATTATTACCCTAAAATGTGTCCTAATTCTATTGGATAAGAACAATTTGACCAAAAAAACCTTAGGAATAAAATATTAACCTCTTTGGTCTTCTTGGATTAAAGTAGGACACTTATTATTATTTTATTTAAAGAAGAGTTAAAAGAGTAAAAATCAATGTTTAATAAATAAAACATTTTTAATATAGGGTTATGCATAGGATAAATTATACTATAAATATTTATTAGATATATAAAGAGATTTCCTAAATAATGGTATTTTATTTATATTTTTTATAAATTAAATATTTTAATTTATTTATGATACAATGATGATGCAATAATTAATTAATTAATGAAATACTAAAATAATTGATATTATAAATATGAAAATAAATGTAATTTTAGAATTTTTATGAATTAAAATAATTTTATAGGTTAATATGACATATTAGGGTTGGTTAAATTAATTTTTTTCGAATTAATAATACTGTTATAAATTTATCAAAAACAAAATACCAAATAGTGTCAACATTGACAAAAAAGTGTTTTTAAAACAAATATTATATTATTAATTGATATTCTATTCCTAAAAATTTATGGTTTGGAAAAAGGACATATATAATGATAGGTGTATCATTAATGAACCAATTTGGGTTATTTTTTATGTATATAGTATGTTTATTAACCATATAACATAAAAATAAAAAGAGACATTGTAAATGTCAAACTATTTAACTAGGAGTTAAATATAAAAGATATGGGTAAAATAGTGACCCAACCTATATAAAACCTATTGGTTTAGTGGTTTTAGACCCATCCCCACCTTATATTTTAAATAATCCATTTTTGAGCCATTAGAAACTGAAAATGATTGTATTATAAAATAATATTTCTAGCTTTCCTAAGGTGCCCTTCACGCCTCTTATAAAAGGGGACTCCCCCTTCAATCTACATCACACCTTCAAAGCCATTTGGCTCAGCCAACCTCAGCCCAAATACCCTCTAAACAGTAAAAACTTCATCCTAGAGGCCTTACTTTAGTCATAATGCCAACCTAACGAGCCCTTTTGATCAAATCAAAAGGAAGAACCTGAAGAAGAGGTAAATATCTCACAACCTCCTTCAAGTTCCTTTCTTCTTCCACTTCCTTTTTATTTGCTGTTTCCATTCTAAAATTATAAATCCATTATCTTCTATATAATTTTTTGTTATTATAAATATGGTACAACATGATTAATTATTCTATCCATCCTTTCAATTAAATGTCACCAAACATGCGTACGTACGGCTTACCGTCTCCACGTCGTGGTCTAATTGTTATTCAATACATTATCATTTGGATGGGTGTAATAATGATGTGTAATTGAGGTAAATAATAAATATAACATGATAATTATTCTTTATATACGATATACCATCCAATTATATATTATTTTAATGTCAAAAGAATGATATTGTCGCTCGTGAGTACGTACAGATTACCGTCTCCACGAACGCGATGAGATTCATTTCCAATCATATCCTTACAAGAGTAATTTTAATTTGATGATTAAAAACTAAGGTTTAAAGACTGGATATCATTCTATATATTAATAATATATATCCCATCCATAAAAAATATGACTCACATAACAAATAATATAATGGAAAACGAATCTGTTAACACCCGAAACGATGATAATAATAAGATATTATTAAAAAAACAATGTTAAAAAAATCATATATGATATCATATTAATGTATATGATTCTTGTATAATTTAATAAAAATTATTTCATCATTATACATGAGGTTAAACTACCCTCAACCAAGGAAAAGTACAAGGTAAGGGTTAATTTCACAATCTCATTACTATCCGAGGTTGTTTTATGTAAGTATCTATTGTGACCTCTTTATCATCCAAATCCATGTTTCTTAAAAATGAATTTTAAAACATTTTTACTATTTACTATAAAATGAGTTAATGTAATTTATACCCTTATATTTTTTTAAAGGAATCATTCTGTCATTTTCCAAATAAGGTACATTTTGACCTTTTCGAAAAATTTAAGGTAAGAATGATTTTTTAATTTATATGGCGGGTGCGGCTATTTTCTGCCTTCATAACATCATTGAAGCTTACCTTACAAGATTATAAGAATATTTTAAAGATAAATTTTTTCTTTATAATTTTGTGACTGTTAAATTATTTCAAAATAGAAAGTGATATTTCTCTAAAAAGGTTTGGATTTCATCTATGTCAACATCCTTTGATAGATTTTAAGTTTATTTGAAGTTGATTTATTATGATACAAAACATCCATATTGTATTTAAGGTTTTATGATTTGTTTGACTTTATATATTCTATTTTTAAACCATTCATGGTTTATGGTTAAAGTATTGACATTTTTTATTCTATTTTTAATACGAATGTTTATTTTATATTTAAACCTTTTCATATGAGGAATGTATAGGACTTAGTAAGTGATGAGTGGAGCCCGCTATAGCTCCTCGATGCATCGATAGGTCTCATGAGACAACCAGACATGGAATTGGCTGAGGCCCTTTCCCAATTTGATATGTGGTTTTGGCCGAGGCCTTAATCATTTTTAGACATTTTGGTTGAGGCCTTGACAAAATGTTTTAGATTGTTCGGCATTATACATTCCCTCATTATGAAAATAATATTGACGGTTCATGTGGTCAATCGACTAGTAGAATACCCATGATTATGATCTATTATGTCATTATTTACTCAGCTCATATTCCTTCCATAATAGTACTCGTTTATTATTGTTAATGGCGTGTGGTTTCAATTATTCACCATGATTAATATTTATGTTATCTTCTGTTGTATTGCTTACCCTTACTGAGTGTTTGAGCTCACCCATTTTTTAAGTTTCATTTTCTCAGGATTCCAAGAAGTGTATTATGATTGATAAGAATTGTTAATCTAGGTGATTAATGGCATTCTCGTAGGATTATTTATGTTGTGTTTTATTTTATCAAGTGTAATGTGACATCCATGTATGTAATCTATTTTCAAAGACTGCTAAACTAATCGGTAATTCAGGACATTATTCCTTGTAATCATTCCAATGTATTAAAATAATGCACCAAATCTGGATAACTAGGGTCGGGGTCTTATAGTAGGTATCAGAGGAATTTTATAAATAACATTGGAAACTAGATTTAGATAAACACTAATTATAGAACATTACCCTAAGATAAAATTTGAGGAATAGTATATAAGAACTTCATTGAATTTTGGTAATGTAGAGATTTTGTGAGTTTTCCAAGAAAATACATCCATGTCTGGATACGACCAGGAAGAGGTAGCTCTGTCACACACATACCTAGGGTTAAAACCCGAAAACACTACTTTGAGCTAGACGCGAACTTGAACTGGTGCACGAAAATGGGTGTTGTTGCAATTTTTCTTACGACACTCTCGGGGATATGCTTTGGATAATTCTCATTTTTATTACAAATAATTATTAAAGATTTACGAGTATATATCTTCTCAAAGAAAATATTTTTATGGATTATATCCATAAACTATTCAGTTTATGTTCAGTATTTTACAAGTTTGTAATATTTCATTGCAATTCAAAAACTGACCTAGTGTATGCCATTATATAGAAATGGCGCCCAATTGAAGGAATTTGAACTCCAACAAAACCTATGATCCAAAGAGTAAGAAGGATCATATCTTTTATATTATTAAGCCAACATTTAAAAGACAAATAGTCTACCATGTATTATCAACATATGAGGAAATAGTATCATGTGTTAATAATTAAGTAAAGAATTCTCTGAGTCATATGGCTTTGAAGGGAAGCAAGAGAAGAGAAGGATGGAAAATAGAATGATGGATAAAGGGAAGAGGGAAAAGAAGGATTTTCCAACATTGGATAAATGTGGAATGAATCACCTTGGTAAATGATTCAATGGAATGGGAGTTTGTTATAAGTGTAGAGAAAAAGGACACCAAGTATGTGATTTGAAGGGTATGAAAAGTTTTCAAATGTAAAATGATTCATCTCCAAGGCGTTGAGACACTACACGAATCAATGTCCCATTCATAAGAGTATACTGCAAATGATGTTATTGAATAATAATCAAGTTAAGAAACTACCTTAGATGAAGAGGAAGGACAAGTGTTCTTATGTTGTTATTATATAATTATTTCATTTGAGTGTTGTATCAACAGTATACTAGTTACATGAATTATTGAGATAAATAAGGATGGTATTGTAGTACTGTTTTATTGTGTATTTCAGATTATATGGTTCTAAAAAAGTGACTTAGTAGTAAGCTATACATTTTTTAAAATACATGGTTGAAGGAAAAATAATCCTTAATATGGTCCTGATAATAAGGTAGTGATTTTTGTATAATAGATGTTTGATTTGGATAAATTATATTGGATATTCTTGACTTCCTTTAAACTAATTAATGATATTTATATTCCATCATTGTTGATGTTTACAAAATTTTATGGATAGTAGTAGTATATCCAATATTGTATAAGGAATAAGAGAGCATGAATATAATCAATATGGTTTTATGTTAATTCAGGATGTTACCATGTTTTAATATAATACATTATGAATGTGTTCACTTGTTATTACATGGAAAAAGGATCCTCATTGTGTTTAACTTCCTTATAAATTTTGTACTGAGAGTTTGGATATATGTATTTTGGATATGTATAAAGGGTTGAGTGGATTAAGTTTAAAATTGGATATTATTGTAAAGATTATTTATGGATTGTTATAAAAAGGATAACCTAGAGGTCAGGAAACAACTAGTCACGTTCGGCAAGGCCGCAAGACATGAACCCGCAATCGAAGAGCGACAAAGGTGCATCACCTATGACTGGACTACATGATGTACTGGTTTGTATAATTTATTTTTTTTAAATAGTCGGAAAAATGAATTATAAATTCATTATTTTTGGAACCATATATGATTTAGGAAAATATAATTTTTTCCTTGAAATAATTTGGAATGAAAGATGAGTTTGTGGTAGGAATTAGTTGAAGGATAAAACTTTACATGTCAAGTATATATATATAGATATTTTTCTTCTCTTATTCAATGATGAAATAAATTCTTAAACTTTAGGTAAGGCATATTAAAACTGGAGATGTATTATCCTAAAACCTTAGGTTTTGTTTAACCGATGATATTTTAAATCATCATAGATAGATGGCTTTGAGTCCCTAAATTCTACAATTGTTTGTGACTAATGACCTCAATCACTCCCTATAAGTATTTATGTTTTTTCTCCAATTATGTGTCTCTAATTTCAACCAATGTTCTCTTCATCGAGATCATAATTTGGTGGTGACTTTTTCATTCCCCTTTTCCTATTATTAAGACTAAATATTATTAACCCAATTTTTGATGTGGGTTTTCCCACAAAGGTATTTTCTATTTTCAACCTTTTTTTAAGAACAATTTCAAATTGATAGGAGGAAATTTATTGAAGGAGGGAAGAATGTAACACCCCAAGATTTCATAGTACGTTATTTTTTCAAAGTAATTCAATAACTTGCACTACATGCAACACTGAGCTCAAGTGCACCACGACTTACCAATCTAGCCGTTCAAAAGCAGTTATGAATAGTATTAACTGAATTTTTAATGTTATATAATCCATATAAATTTAGAATCCATATTATGAGTTTCTTAGACATAATGTAAGAAAAATACATTTTTTCAGATTAAAGAAGTATTTTTAAAAAATGCAATTTTACCGTCTTTTAATGGGGAACACTTTATAAATCCAATATTTGAAACTTTTATATATTCAATTTGAAAAAATAAACTTCTTATTTAGAATCATGAAATAATAATTTAGTTTGAATATTTTTTTTTCTGATAACTTTCATATTTGGGTGAATAGTGAAAAATACTATATTTTAACTGAAAACAACTTTTTTAATCAAAATAATTTATAAGGTTGAATTATACATTTTAATGGTTTGGAAGAATAAATACATTATATTTTTACCATTTAATCCAATTCTGTTCAATTTATGTAATTTTTCATTGAAATTGGAAATAAACAATTATCAATCTTTTGATAGTTATTATTTCTTAAAAATATGTCTTTTGGTTTTGACAATGGGAATTAATTTTAAATTAATAAATGAAACTTATATGTTTTAAATTTGGTAAAATATACATCATTTTTGTATTTGGAATATTGAAATTATCCTAGGGTGAATTTTTGATATTTTTCTGAAAACATTCAATTTTTGATGAATAGTGAAAAATAATGAGTTATTCTTTAAAACTGACTTTTTATTTAAATAATTATTTATTTAAATTTATTTTATGTACAAATAGATACATAATACCTATATATGTTTAATTAAATCCATTGGAGTCATTTTTTAATAATCTTAGATATACAAAATTTTATTGAAATTTTCCCCATCTTTTACCCACATCCTAGGAGAATTTGCAAAAATTTACATAAAACATAATTTTACCTCTTCTGTGAGTAAAATTTCAAAAATCATAGGGACATGGTTGAGATCAATATGTAAAATTTTGTTCAATCAGACGAAAATAATTTTTGGTGAATAGTAACTTTTTTACTTTTATTTACCACAATTAAAAGTAAATAGGGTAATTATAGTAAAAATGATATTATTATTACACTAATACATGTTTTAATTCTATATTATAAGTATAATTCGACCACAAAAACACCTTAGGAATAAAATATGAACCTATTTGGTCCACTTGGTTTATATTAGGACACTTATTGTTTTTATATTTAAAGAAGAGTTAAAAGAGTTAAAATCAACGATTAATAACTAACACATTTTTAATATTGGGTTATGCATAAGATAAATTCAACTATAAATATTCATTAGAAACCGTAAAATATTTCCTACATAATGGATTTTATTTATATTTTTAGACATAAATTATATAATTTATTTATGACATAATGATGATGCGTAATTACCTAATTAATGAAATATTGAAATAATTGATACTATAAATATCCAAATAAATGTTATTTTATAATTTTTTTGAATTGCACTAATTTTCTAAATTAATATGACATATTAGGGTTGGTTAAATAAATTTTGTTTGATGTAATAATGCAGTTATTAATTTACAAAAAACAAAATATCAAATAGTGTCAAAATTGACATAAAAGAGTTTTTAAAACAAATATTATATTATTAATTGATATTATATTCCTAAAAATCTAAGGATCATCCAAAGGACTTATATAATGATAGGTGTATCATTAATTAACCACTTTGGGCTCACTTAGTAGTATATTTTATTTCTATTAACAATATAATATAAAAATACAAAGAGACATAGTAAATGTCAAACTATTAAACTAAGAGTTAAATCTAAAAGATAAGGGTAAAATAGTGACCCAGAACTATCTCAAACCAATTTTTTGACTTTATTTCGACCCCTAACGACCTTATCCTCTATTTAATCCATTTTTAAGCCATTAAAATCCGTAAATTAGATTATTATAAAATTATATTTCTAGCATTTCGTAAGGTACCCTCACCCCTCTTATAAAAGGGCACTCCCCCTTATTTTTAATTCACACCTTCCAAGCCATTCTACTCACCTAACCTCTGCCCAAATACCCTATAAAAAGTCATCCCTTAATCCTAGAGTCCATAAATTAGTCAAAAATCCAACCTAAGGATCTCGTTTGGTCAAACCAAAAGGAAGATCCCGAAGAAGAGGTAAATATCTCACCACCACTTTCAAGTTCCATTCTTCTTCCACTACCTTTTTCTTTGTTTTTTCCATTCTAAAATAATAAATCCATTATATTATATATGCTATGATGTTATTATAAATACGGTACAACCAGATTCATTATTCTATTTATCATTTTAATGACATGTCACCATACGTGCGTACGTACGGCTTACCGTCTCCATATCGTGGTGTAATTGTTATTCAATACATTATTATTTGGATGTGCATAATAATGATATTTAATTGAGGTAAATTATAAATATAACATGATAATGATTATGTATATATATTATACCATCCAATTATATATTATTTTAGTATCAAAATAATGATATTGTCGTTCGCGAGTATGTATAGATTACTATCTCTATGAACACGATGAGATTCATTCCCCATCTTATCCATTCAAGACTACTTTTCATTTGATGATTAAAAATAATTTTTTAAAACTATATATCATTCTGTATATTAATTAGATACATCCCATGCATAACAAATATGACTCACATAACAAATAATATAAGGTAAAACGAATTTGTTAACACCCGAAACGATGATAATACTAAGATATTATTAACAAATAAATATTAAAAGATCATATATGATATCAAATTAATTTATATATTTCTTTTATAACTTAATAACAAATATTTGACCATTATACCGGAGGTCAACCTACCCTCGACCAAGGAAAAGTATAAGGTAAGGGTTAATTTCTTAATCTCTTTACTATCCGAGGTTGTTTTATGTAAGTATCTACTGGGACCTCTTTATCATCCATATACATGTCTCTTAAAAATGTATTTCAAAACATTTTTACTATTTACTAGAAAATGGGTTAATGTCATTTATACCCTTATATGTTTTGAAAGGAATCATTCCATTGATTTCCAAACAAGGTACATTTTGACCCTTTCGACTAATTTAAGGTAAGAATATTTTTTTTAACTTATACGCCAGGTGCAGATATTTTCTTCCGTTATAACATCATAAAAGATTCCCTTACAAGATTATAAGAATATTTTCAAAATAAATGTTTTTTTATAATTATGTGACTCTTAAATTATTTTAAAATAGAAAGAGATGTTTCTCTAAAAAACGTTTTCATTTCATCTATGTCAACATCCTTTGATGGATTTTAAGTTTATTTGAAGTTGATTTATTATGACACAAAAAATCCATATTGTATTGAAGGTTTTGTGATAGTTTTGACTATGGATGTGATATTTTAATACCATTCATGGTTTATGGATAAATTATTGACATTTTTTATGGTAGTTTTAATACGAATGATTATGTTATATTTCAACGTTTTCATGTGAGGAATGTGTTGGACTTAGTGAGTGATGAGTGGAGCCCGCTATAGCTCCTCAATGCATCAGTAGGTCTCATGAGACAAATAGATATAGAATTGGTCGAGGCCCATTCCAAATTTGATATGTGGTTTTGGTCGAGGCCTTAATCATTTTTAGACGTCTTGGTCAAGGCATTAATAAAATGTGTCAGAATGCCTGGCATTATACATTGCCTCATTATGAAAATAATATTGACGGCTCATGTGGTCATTAAACTTGTAGAATACCCATGATTATGATTTATTATGGAATTATTTACTCCCTCATATTCCTTCTATAAAATTATTCAATTTTGTTATTGGTAAAGGCATGTTGTTTCAATTATTCACCATGCTTGGTTTTTTTGTTATCTTTTGTTTTATTACTTGCCGTTATTGAGCATTTGAGCTCACCCTTTCTTATGTTTTATTTTCCCAGGATTCCAAGAAGTGTATTATGATTGATAAGTAGGGTTCATCTAGGGGATTAATGGAATTCTCAAAGGATCATTTATGTTGTGTTTTATTTTATAAAGAGTAATGTAACATACATGTATGTAATCTATTTTCCAAGACTGATAAAATGATCGGTCTTTCGGGACTTGATTTCTTGTAATCATGCCAATGTATTAAAATAATGAAAGAACTCTGGGTAACTGGGGTCGGAGCATTACAAAAATGTCTTGGGTATGTCAACTATAGTGAAAGGGGTCTTTATATAAAATTTTATAGAATAGTTATCCAAAAATAATTATCACATTTATACATAAATTTTAATTTATAGACCAGTCATGGAAGATGGTTAATAAATATCAACTAATGTTATAATCATGGAGACGGCAGGTCATACATCTTCCTGAGTAACATTCCCATTTTTCAATGATCATTATAGAAAGAAGTTGAGTTGAATTTTTTATTTCCATAATGATCATTGTACAATAAATATCAAATTATTTAAAAATATATAACTATATATATATATAATTTTTCTGATGTTAAACGAATCACATCGCACTGAGGATGTGATAGTTCTCATGTCCACGAATGACATTATCACTTTTCATTTAGTATGTGAAAATGTAATACAGAAAATGATATTTTAAATTTAATGAACGGTAATTACTTCAATAATATTATATATATATATTCAAATTTTATTAATTAATCCATCCATAAAACATTCTATGAAGTGTGTGAACGTATCACATCACATTCCGGAGGCGGTTGTCCACGCGTCCACAAACGATGTGATTGTATTTACCCAAAATGGAAACAATGATGGTATGGGTTATATAAAAATTAACTAAGTATGAAGAAAACATAAATATCACATACATAATATTAAAATAGTTTTCCATACATAATTCTCAACAATAATAGGTGGTAATTGAAAAATGAATGACATCATTTCGTGAGGTGGTAGTTAGTTATACACACAAATGGTAGATTCATTACCCATTTGATGGAAGTGTGAGTCTGTATAGATCAAATACATAACAGAACAACATTTCAGTATATTGAGGATACATATTTAGTTATATAAAAATGTAATAATAATAATTGAATGTTTTGATAAGGAAATAAAATCATGTGATCATTGAAAAATGTTACCTCTTTTGGGGAAACTCCTTTTGGATTTCACCAAAGGAATTATTGGATTGATTTTTGACCAAATTGAGGATTCTAGAATGAGGGGATTTATGTAGGGAGATTATTTGGGTATATTTATTGGGATCTAAATCACATGGTAGGTGAAACAAAGTGGGATGGTGATTGCCTTTTTATGATATACGCGGTGTGGAATTATGTTAAATATAAAACGATAATCCTTAGTGCGAGGTATCCCTTACCTCATGTGCCTCAAAAATTGAAAAATATTGTATTAAAAAGAATTTATGGTCAATAAAAAACTCCATCACAGATAAATGGATGCAATTTTAAAATTTCGAACCTAAACTTTTATGTTTCCCCACTTTTACAATTTTGGTTTTTACTAAAGTAACTAGTTTTTAAACTATGTAATTTAACCATAAAGAATAAATTAAAGTGATATTTATTATAAAATAAATAACCACTTCATTATAAATATTTTTACTAATGTAAAAAAATCCCATGTATGTTGGAAAATTATTTTAACAGAAGCGCATGTAACGCACAAAAATACACCTTTAACTTGAACCATGCAGATAAAGATTTTACTATTTGGGGGGGTCAATATTTTCATTATAAAATATCAATTGGTATATAAATATACAATATTTGATATAAATTAACATTTTAAAATCAATTATTATAGTATATTAATTTTATTACCTTTAATTTATTTCGAAATATATCATTTATTATATAATAACACTAATGTCAATTTTGACAATATGTAATGAATTTTAATTTCAAAAATAATGATAATAATGGAATAAAAATATATTAATTTCAAATAAATGTAACATGACCTATGAGTATTTAAAAAATTTAACACAACAATAAATTCAGTTTTATTCTCTTTTAATATTTTTAGTATCATTTATTTTATATATTTATTAACAAAATAATCATCGGGTTGGCATTAATTAATCATTTTGAGTAACTAATTCATCTAAAAAATTAAAGTTAAATTATAATTATAAAAAAATAATTTAACTTTATAATCATATTTTATATGAGAAACTATGTATCTTTTTCCATACTCCAATGTTTTATTGGAATTAAAATACAGGATGGTAAATTTTTTGTCATTTTTTACACTAAAGTTATTATATGGGTCACATTCATGAAAATATGTCACAAAATCTCATTATGTTCATAATAAAGGGGGTATATAGTCGAAATATTTTAAATTATTGGATTTTAGACAGGTATCTAGGTAATATTTTACAATAAGATTAATGTTTAACCACTAATTAAACTAATTTTTAAATTATTCACTATAATGTATTTTATTTACATTAACTAATCATTTTGGTCAAAAATTTAGTTGATATTATTTGACTAAAAATATTATACTAATTTAAACTATTTAAATCCATTTTTCCAAATTCAACTAAAATTAGTGGAAAATTTAAATTTAACTCTAACCTCGTAGAAGTGGGGAGAAATCATAGTTTTAAGTGAAAATGGTTAAACGGTGATTATGTTTTTCTATCTAAATTCAATATAAAACTTATTAAATTGACATAAATTGGATTAATATATGTATAAGGGATCTATTTTAACATTAAAATAAGTCTAATATATAATGTATCATTAATAATTTTTTAAATGAAAAGGTGGATTTCTTTCGAAATGGACTAATTTTCTCTATTCATAAAAAATAAAACTTCTAAAAAAAATATGAAAATTTAACAATAAGTTAATTTTTACATTATGAATCCAAAAATTAGGATTATATTGAAAAAAATATTATAAAAAAATTAAAAAAATTATTTTTAAAATAGGTGCCCCATTAAAAGGATGTAAAACTCCATCCAACGTGTAATGTAATCTAGCTTAGTGTTGTGTGTAGTGTAAGCATAAAACGGAATTGTGTATAAATAAATATATCAAAAAATAATAATTCTAGAAAAAAATGTAATGTATTAGGTTTTTACATCGATTGAAACCATTCTTGAAAATGAATACCTAAACAACAACACCCTAGAGTGCATCCTGAGTTGGATTATTTGGTATCATTATTTTTTCTACAAAATAATAACATTTATATATATAATATGCTAAATCATAAATAATAAAAAATATTATTTCAAAAAAGTTTGAAAATGTAAAGGGAACTAAAATTGAAACCCTAAAGGCCTTATAGAATATATTTTTATCATTCATCTAAAATAGGATGTTATTAGACACTTCTAATTTTTTTCAAAAAGATGAAATATAACTCATTAAAAATCATTACTTTTTAAACTAATCTCAAATAATTATTCTTTGAAAATAGAATGTTTTTTCGATAGAAATATCAAGAGTATTATATAACTTATGAGATATATATAAAATTCCATTTAAATATTTTCATCAACAAATTATTGGAAAAATACTTTTTAAAAATAGAAAAAAAACTTATTTATAGTAAAAATATTTTTAACAAATTTGTAATATAGATATCCATAAATATTAGTGTGATATAACCTAATCATTGAATAAAAATGTTAATGATAAAATATTATAACTGGAAGAAAGTGATTAATGTTACAAAAAATTATTACTACTAGGGAAACAAATGAATCAATAACAAAAATAAAAAAATATTTAGCATGTAAATCTCATGAAATATGTGGATTATGATTTAAAATTATCCAAGGGAAGTGAATACAAAATTCAAAGAAAATGTGGTTCAGAAAATGTATTATGACATAGAGAATTAGAATTAAGACCAACAAAAACCTTACGAGTTGATAAACACATTAATGAAATAAATTGAAATAGAAGCATTATTATTGAACTTTTAATACCACAAATAAAAGTTATTTAATGATTTTATTTTTAAAATATGTATTATATAAACCATATAAATGAAAATAAGTTCATAAATTCAAATATTGTTTCACTAATGGGAAATTGAGAATAAAACACCCAACTCTTTTTTTATACATCCATTAATGTACATAAACATAAAATATCATAAAAATATCTATAAAAAAATTCACATCATTATTCATATATAGTTTCAATCATATTCAATAAAACGTTCATTTTCAACATGAATTCTCTTGAATTTCCACATCAGGTGAATATAGTTTTTGAATGTTTATAATAGTTTCATAATAGTTGTGTTTGTATTCTCTATTCCTAAAAAATAAATAATTACATTGATATTAAATTCTCTATTGGGGGTGAATTATAAAAATTCTTTATATTTCAAATTTATTTCATGAGTGTTTTAGGCATTATCTATGATGATAAAATTGAGAGTAATCACATTTTTTGTGATTTTCATTGATCAAAGTTTTTTTTGTAATTATTAAACTATATATGGATTTTTGAAACTTAATGGTACTATTTTTAGGAATTCATAAAACCCTCTTTTGGTATTTCCTTGTTTCATTTTTGTTTAGCTATTCTTTAGGTAAAAATTTGGAATATTTTGAAAGTTTATCAACTGTGCATGGTTGGGGCACGATTATCCTAAGTCATGCACCCTCAAAATATAATCCTTAAAAACATAAAAAATGAGGGTTTTCATGGAAAGTGCACAGTTTTTCAAAATGTGATCCCACAAAGGAGAAATATTGGATGGGGTGAATGGTTAGGGAGCACGTTTTTTCTAACCTTGTGACCCTTCCCAGGAGACCATGTGTGGAATTTAGTAAAATCTTAAAATATTTTTTTTTGAAATCATAAAACCTTCTTCTTTAGTGACTAATGTACCCAGATTGACCTCATATGGTTTCTTTTTCCTTGGGATAATCCAAGAGATAATTTTTTACCCTCTACACTCTCCAATAATTGGATTAAATTGGTGAATGATGTTCGATATCAACATGTTAGGTTTCTTCTTCCCATTCTCATTCTACCACTCTCTCTTGTTTCCTCCCTTAGGTTTTTTCAATATTTGTGTTGTTGGATACACTAATCCCCAATTTTTGGATCTTGAATCTATGTTTTATTCACATATCCTAGTTGATGACAATCTTCATTGGAGTTTCCTAATTTGGGATTTTCATTTTGAGATCTTGTGATCATGAGGTAAGTGGTTCCCATGTAAAAGTGAATTTTGAATAACCCTAAATATATTGATTTAAATTAAATTTTTTGATTTAAATTCAATTTATTGAAATTTATTTCATTTGATTGATTAAAAATAAAAAACAATTTAATTCAGTGATTCAGAATAAATTTGGCATAAAATTTGGGAAAAAAACCATGTTCCATAAAATTTGGCTGTGTTGTGAAATTGGATGGAATTTGGTTAAATAAAATTATTGAATTTAATTATTGAATTCAAGTGGTGAAATTTATTTCCTGAATTGATTTAAATTTAGAATTTCACAAAATGTATTAAAATTGTTTTGATAGAAAACCATTGGTTTTATGTGGGAAAAGGTCATGTTTTTATTAAAAACCCAATTTTGTTTCTAAATGGGAAATTGTAATATTTGAAATGGGAGAATGGGTAGTATTGTATTTTAATCAGTTTAAAAATAAATTTCCCATTAGTGATTTTTATTAGAGCACATTCAAGCGTGGAAGTTAGTGAGTTATTTGGTATGACACATACAACAATAGAAAAAAATATGGAGTACTAAAATCCCTAATGAAATTGTGATGATTCCACTTTAACCAACAGAAAAGGTGTGTATGTAGAAATATATCTGAGAAAAATATTTGAGTGTGGGGGAATCCCATTTCCTGGAACTATCATACCTTTTGGAAGATGACCATGTTTCTCATTGATTATTTTTTAAATATATGTGCGATAATGTTCACAAAAATTTATCATGCCTTCTAATTTATATAAAAAAAATTATGTAAATTATTTATGTAATCCATTTAATTTATGTATTTCTATCATATTAAATGTAAACCATGATTTCTATTAAATAATATTTTTAACTACCATTCCTTATTTATTTCAAAATGTAAAAGCATTAATTGGTTAATTAATTCTAGATTATTACAATTGATTCCTTTCTAAGACACCTATGGAATTTTATCTTAAACCCTTCATGTGCCTTAGGGTGTTTGTAGATTACATTTTTGTAGTTTTGAGAAAGGGAGAATTTGTACTTGGATGTGGTAGTGGAAGGTGATATCTGGGATTAGAGAGTTGTTTCCACTGGTAAGTGTATTTTTATCCTATTTTTCTGGTTCCTTATGTTTTACTATGGGTTCAAAAATTTCTTTGACTTCTAGTAAACATCTCCCTATGAATTTTTTATTATATTCTTGATGGATTGTTTGTATTTCTTCCACTTTGTTTGTGGTAAATTCATTTCCACTTTCATATTGCATGATTTAGGGTGCTGGTCTCCAACCTATAGGGATCTGGAATACCCTTCGAGCTATTTCAGGACCAGATCAGGTATTAGGTTACTAGGGTGTCTCATATAGTTCATGAGAAAGTGGTATCGAAGGTGTAGGTTTGCATTTTTACTTGATGGAATTATATATTTGAGTGTTCTTTTCGGGATATTGGATGTAGTTTCGATTGACTGAATGTACATCACTCACCATAATGAACCTTAAGTCCCTAGAGGTGATATGTGAATGAAGTATTTATGATTATTTATAGTTTTTTCCATATTTACGATTCAGATAGGTTGAGATCCAAATCATGGGTTCTTATCCATTGGTATTATTTTCCTTGGATCCTCTATTTGAGTGATAATATGATGAAGTATATATTATTTGATGATATTTTTTAGCATAATGACTTTGATAATATATGCCAATTAGATCCAATAGAAAGATGATAGTGAGCCACATTGACCAAATCCTCTTATGGACCCATGTTTAGTTGAGGTGATCATGCCTATTTTCTAGGATCTAGGATAAGAACCACAAGTGGTTACCATTCAAGATCCACCTATTGAACCTCTAAGGTATGTTCTATAGAATCATTATTAGGAGTTACTTCACCAGGAGAAACTAATTTTCAAAGGCTCAAAATACCTTCAACTGTTTGAGGAATGGTTGACTAGGGTTGGGAATTTGTTTGAGTATATAGAGACCCTTAATGATATCATGGTGAAGTGTGTTGCCTTCCTTATGGAAGGTTTGAGAAGGAGATTGACGGAAATGATGTTGATAGGAAAGAAACATGAGGGACTAGAGTGGAAATACTTTAAATCAATTTTCACTAACCTGTTCTATCTAGAATAAATGGTTATGGACAAGGATATTATATTTTCAAACTCAAGAAATCAAAAAAGATCGTGACTGACTATGAATACTATTTTGCTGAGCGAGTGAAAATTTAACGTGAGATATTATCTAATTAGATGTTGAATACTTGGAAGTTCAAGTTGGGACACTGATATGATATTCATTCTCGGGATTTATTGATGATGCAACCCTCTTATTCTGATGGGATGTATAAAGAATTGATGGTCAAAATGGACCTGATAGGTAAGTTTGTGTTGAAATGAGTTCATTTTTCTCTTAGTGGAATCATGAGTTCAATTAAATTAATGAGTAATAATGATTATTTTTATAGTTTTTATAGATAGTAGGGTTATTTAAGACCTCATGATGTTCCTTGAAAAAATACCCTTGATTTATTAACAATATAGTAAGCTAGGGAACATAGCAAAGGATTTCACTGAGGCATTCATGGTATGTGGTTCCTAGGGTTTTTCACGTCACACACAAAATTACATCCATATCTATTGCATCTAAGTTGTATAATGGTATCATCAAAACATTATAAAACTATTTCGAAAACATACGCTTCAAGGAAAATAGTGTCCAAGCCATATACATACAATGAAAAATTTCTTCATTGAGTTGATGTCTTTCCAAAGGAATTAGATATGGGTCTAGTGAATATAAGAGGTACCATCACTCTAGATTATTCATTAGACATTTCATTATTTTATATTTTTGAATCACACTCATTTATTTTAAACCATATTTTTAATCATCTAAATCTTCATATGGATATTTTATTCTATGTGTGGGATATTACTACACTCCTTATAACATAGAGAGAGTAGGGTCTTTGTATTACCCCTTATGTTTTCTCTCTATTAGATGTTGATATGGATTTGATTTTTTAAGTTCTTGACATAAAACCTCTCCATTTATTATTCAAGATGGATTGGAACACTGCTAATAAATCCTGGATATATTGTTATCTTCAACGCATCTCCTTTACTACACCTGATGGTGTATGTATCTTATTTCAAAGAGAATGGGACCTAAGGTCGAGTAGATTTATGCCCTGTTATATAGATATGGGGAAAGTAATATATTTTTGTTCTTTTGATCTATAGAGATAATCTTTGATCAGTGATATCCCTCGAGTTGTAGCCAGGTTTCCCGATGTTTTTCCTTCTAACTTCTCTAGTTTTCCACCAGTAAGGGAGGTATATTTCATTAATGATATAGTTCTTGGTAATAAACCAGTATCTATTACTTATTTAAACATCTAACTAGATAAAATTAAATAGGTGAATACTAGGTTGGATGATCATCTATATAATGGTTTTATATGACAATGATTTTACCTTCGGTGGCACCAGTTCTCTTTTCTATGAAATATGATTGTTCACATTTCCTCTGTGTGGATTACTAAATAATAAATAAATTTACCATAAATAAATAGTATTAGATTCCATATATTGATGTTATTTTTGATTATATTAATGGGTAATAGTGTTTCTTGATGATCTATCTTTGATCTAGTAACCGTTAGTTGAGGATAAAAAAATATGACATTCAGACAACTGCCTTTCAGAGTAGGTAAAACCATTATGATTACATTATAAAGACATTTGGTTTAACCAACTCTCCTTCAGTATTAATGGATATTATGAAAATGATTTATTTTTAGTATCTTGAACATGTGTGGATCTCTTTGTTGATTAAATCCTTGTCTACTATAAATATGAGGAAGATCATGGGCGTTATCTAAAGCAGTTCTCGAATTGTTTAGAAATTAATGACATTATGCCAATATTTCAAAATGAGATTTCATGATTCAGGAAGTGGAATTCTTGAGACATGTGGTGTAATAACAAGTTGTTTATTTTGATCCTAAAAAGGTGAAAGTTGTTATGAAGTTTTAGAAGCCAAAAAATGCTTTCTAGATTTAGCGATTTTTGGGTATTTCTAGGTATTATCGCCTCTTTGTAATAGAATTCTCACTGTTGGATTCTATGATGACTATTCTATCTCAAAATGTATTAATGTTATTTTGTTATGAGAAATGTCAAAATTCATTTGTTGAGATGATATGTCTTTTGAAAATTGTGTTGGTGGTGACTATTCCAAAAGTCAGGAAGGGCTTTGTGGTCTTAGGTAATAAAACATGGTAATGCTTTAGTTGTTTTCTTATTCACAGTGATCATGGAATTTCTTATAGATCTTTTTATTTTAGGCCACATGGGAAGAATTATCTCACTCATGACATTAAACATTCATTTGTGATTCATGCACATAACAGTTATCATCCATACTATTTGTAAAATGGTACCCTATTTATTTAGTCTATAAGAGCTTGAGTTATATATTCTCTAAAAAATATTTGAATCTCCACTGAGAAATTGGGTGGAATACCTATAATATTACGACTTTGGCATCACCTATACCTTGGGGAAATGTAATTTCATCACGATTTCATTGAGAATGAAACTTCTAACCCATGATATGAAACAATCATCATAATAGTAGAATTTAAAGGCTCATTTTAAACAATTACATATTAGATTCTAAGAATTAAGGGATGATGTTTCCTCAGGAATTTTTTAGTTAGAATATTTTATTCTCAAGATGATCCTTCAGGAAAATCAAACTGATTATGATTTCCATAACTTGAGAGACTCTATATATGGTGGGTATATTGTACCTGATTGTTCATTCTCCACCTATAGAATTCTATGCTATCATAATTTTTTTGTTGTGATATTTTCTTTAATGAATTTTATGATGTGTTATTTCTATAATTCCCAGTGGTTTGTGCACCTATGAACCACGAAGAGGTTCTATGACATGTAGTAAAGATTGAAGTTTTTATGTATGATATGGGGAATTTTTTATTTGGTATCTCATTGATATACAATACTATATGTCAAGGTTGTGCACCAAAAATTTTCGTGTTTGATTTACCCACATACAATTCCCATATAGAAGTTAGAAAAGATCTTTATGGACATTGTGGTTGGGTTTACATGTACCCAAATAAAAAAATGTGATATGAGTTGTGATTGATTGACTGACTAAATCGGCCCACATTATACCCATTCATGATGCAACTAATGTTTAGGAACTGAAAAATATGTATGTGAAAGTGATTATTAATTTACACATAGTTATATATGTTATTTTCTTTGATAGGGATCCGCGGTTCACTTATTGTTTTTTGAGAGGCCTTCAGGAGGCCCTAGGATCTCAGGTCTGTTTTAGCATGGCATACGATCCACAGTTGAATGGATAGACAGAAAGAGACATACAAATTTTTTAGGAATTGGTTTGTTCTGTTTTCTTAACATAGGTACATATTGGGATGATAATTTGTAACTAGATGGTTCTTCTTATAATAATAGTTAACCTTATATGGTCAAAATAGATCCTTTTGAGGCCTTTAATTGTCAGTATTATAGATCTCTATTATGCTGGTCATAGATTGGTGAAAGATTATTGGTTGGACCAAGCTTGGTTCAAGATATGAAAATAGTGATTAAATTCATTCATCAGATAATGTTGATTCTACATAGTTGGTATACATATTATGTTGATCATCATTGATGATCATTGTAATTTATAGATGGTTACTAGGTGTTCTTTAATGTTTTGCCTCGGGTGGGTCATCTATGGATTGAGAGGGAAGGGAAGATTTATCCTCATTTTTGGGATGGTATAAGGTTTTTTAGATGGTGGGGATAGTGTATTATCATTTATCACTTCCAATACTGTTGACATAGATACATAATGTGTTCCATATATTGTAGATCGAAAAGTATTTATCTGATCTATCTCATGTTCTAAGATGGTGTGATCTTAATGTTAAACTTGATTTATCCATTACTCGTCATAATGTAAGGATATTTGATTATGAAACCATGTTACTTCATGGTATTATGATACCTTTGGTTTGAGAGCTGTGTAATTATTGTTCTGATTCATATGAGCCATAGAATATGGAGGCCCTAATGATATATCAGTGGCTTCATATTTTCTTTCATCGAATCTTCTTGACAATATTTACGGGGAAAAAAGTTTCTATGTTGGGTAGTTTTTAATATCCTATTTCTGTTTTTAGGAATTTCAAAAATCCAAATTTTTTCATTAATTGTTTTTTTTCTATTGGGGAGGTTTGGGGGGAATCTTTTGAAATATTTGAATGTTTTTGGGCTGTGAACAGTTCACGCAAGATTTTACCAAACTATATGGCCTCTAAGGAAAAACTATGAAAACCTAGATAGTAAGGGTTTTCATAGTTTGAGAATGGTTTCTCAAACAATGTATCCACCAAAAAGAAATTGTGAACCCCTTTATTATGGGGTGCATGGTTTTTGTAACCATGCAATCCTACCCAGGAAATTATGTATTGGATTAAATTAAAATGAAAAGCATTTTTAATCCTGAAACCCTCACATATAGGTTTCAGATAGACAGAGACTAACCTATTATGGTTTGTTCTTCTTTTAGAGCACCTAAGAGGTGATTTTCCCCTCTACACCCATCTTGAAGTGGATCATGGCTTGGAGAATGACGTACAATCTCTGCCTGATAGGATTTCCCTTCCTATTATTGTTCTCACACTCTATCCTCTTTTTCCCTAGGGGTTCGTAGATCTTCATGTAATTAGAGGATCTAATCCCCATAGTTTCAAATAATAAATCTAGGTTTTATTTTAAGATTCTTTTTTCCAATGTTCTTCCTAAGAGTTTACCAATTTGGGATTTCTATTTCGATATCTCGTGGTCCTGATATAGGTGATTATATTATGATAACCAATTTTGACTAACCATAAATTTGTTTATTTAAATTTAAATATATTATTCAGATTTCATTTATTGAAATTTAATTCAATTGATTTAATAAAATCCCAAGTCCAATGAATTAGGGGATTCAGAATTCATTTTTATTTAATTTGAGAAAATACCCCAATTCCATTGAATTAGGATGTGTTGTTAATTTGGTTAAATTAAACTTTTGAATTTAATTGTGGCATTTAAAATGTTAAATTTCTTTGATGAATTTATTTCAAATTGGTATTTTTTAAAATGACTTAATATTGTTTTCATATAAACTCATTGGGTTTTTATAGGAAAAATAAATGTTTCTGTTTAAAACATGTTTAGTTTTTGATATTGAATATTTGAATATTTGAAATTGGAGAATTGGATGAATTTTATTCTTATAAGCTTGAAAATAAATTTCACCTCATTGATTTGTATTGTAGCACATGAAAAACTAGGTAGTTATTAAGTTATTTGGGACAACACTCTAAGATTTAAAATGGTAACAATACATATGTTGTAGTCACATCCCTAATGGAATGGTGATGATTCATCTTTAAAGAAATCCATGGGGATATGAGTACACATTTTTTCCATGAAAACTATTATAAGGTGAGGGAGTCCCACATCCTAGAACTAGAATACCTTTTGGAAGATGCCCATGTTTCTAATTATTTGTATTTGAAATGTATATGTTACAATGTTTATTAAATATTTACCATGCCTTCTGATTTATGAATATTTTTTTATAGAAAATGTTCATTTATTTCATTTATTTAAATTATTTCTATAATTTTTAATGTAAATCCTTATTTGTGTTAAATATTATTTATAAAATACGTTATTATTTTATTGAAATGTAAAAAACATTATATTGATAAATAAATGTATACATTTTATTATCAAATCCTTGGTGAGACTCTAATGGGGTTTTAGCTCACACCCTACAGGTGACTTTAGGTGTTTTTATATTACCTTCATCCATGTTTGAGAAAGGGTATATCTCTACTTGGAGGTGGTAGTATCTATTGATACTTGGGATTGGAGAGTTTTATGAACTAGTAATTGGGGTTTTATCCTGTTTATACTAGTACATTGAATTATACATACAGTTTATATACATTTTTAATTATGGTACAATTCTCCCTATGGAGATTTTACTATTTGAATTCTGGATTTTTTTATCTTGATTCCATTGTGTTTTTGGATAATTGGTTTCCACATTAATATTATGTGATGATAGGTTCAAGTCATTAACCTATGGGGATCTCGAACACAATTTGGGCTATGTCAGGACAACTTGGTTGTCATGTTACAAGGGTATCCAAGTTGGTTTCTAAAAAATTTAAATCTCTAACAAAAACTCTATTTACACATTATGTCAACATATAGTACTAATTATGGTCCCATTTTCATTCATCCTAAAAGATGATTGTATTGATCACGTATGTCATTAAAAAACCCCAAACCTGAACATTCTAAGATTAAATGAATTATTATGTAGTGTTTTTGTTGTAAAATCATTATACCAGTGTAAAAAAAGGGTCTTATGTTTTAGTTTTGGAGTGATACAAAAAAATTAAATGGTATTGATGTAAGAACTAATGGATATGGATTTCTAACAATATATTATAAAAAGATATCCTTCTTATAAAACATATTATAAATGTTTAACCTAATGATTTTTTGTTGATCATAATATTAATATGATATCAAATTTTTCATAGCAAGAAATTAATGGTATCATAAGAATCATATTTATCCTTTAGTATCATCTTTAAATCCAACCTTATTAGATATTGAAGGAACACGAAATGTATTATATCATGGTGGTTATAGTATTTGTAGTGTAAAAACAAAAAAATTATTCTCCTTAATAGATGTATTCTATGTATATTTAATTATAAAAAAATAGTAACATAATATTATATAGATAATACTAATATATTTAAATTTGTGTGTCTAGCATAAATTTGGAAGAAGATAATTATGACTAAAAGTGAGTAGTTGATAATACTACTTTAAGGGACTTTTATTTTCCATGGAAGCCTCATTGAATGTGTAGATAATACAATGAATATGTGTAAATAGATTATTCTTATCATGGGGAAGGTTTATAGGAAGTTTAAATTGGATTAGTTTTGTTGATAAATTATAATTGGGGATGTTTCATGAAGTGATGAAGATGTCATCCTTTTAAATGTGAAAGAAATAATAGTTTTGTTAGAAAACCTTATGTCTTTAATAATATAATGTTACAATTCATGTTTCAAATGATGAAAAATAGATAAAAGATGAATGAAAAATATTTTTTTGGAAATTCACCTCATCCATTCCTTATCGAGAGAAATTTCAGTAATCTTGGACTTTTTGTTTCACCTTCTTGCTTTTTTACCAAAACATACTTTTACCTTGGAAATTAATTTTGAACCTCTTTATTTTATTTTAAAAAAAAATGAGGTTTAAATTTTTAACTTATATTATTATTATTATATAATATTTAAAAATAATTTCATTATATTAAACTTTTAATGGGTTTTAATGTAAATTTTATTTTAAACCTACTTGATCTCGAAAAATTTAGAGAAATATTGTGTTTGAGCGTTATATATATATATAGAAGATTAAATTATCATTGATACTTGATTTAATGACATTAATTGATTTAATATAATGAAATAATAATGAATATGAGGCTTCCAATTCAAGCCAAATCCAAATCTCCCTTGAAAAATACTTGATTCCAATAAAATATTAAATAAAGTTTTTATATTAATATAGCATTATAACTTGTCATAAAATAGTTTGGATAGGATTATTAATTTCAGAGAATATTTTAATGTGAATAATATTATTCATATATTTCATATGTTATTAATTTAAATCTATTTTAAATTTCACAGACTTTTTTAAATAATAGTAATGTCATACAAATTGAATGTTTTGAAAAAACCGTATTGTTCGACTAAAAATATTACTTTTTAGAAAAATAAAAAAATCAGTCTATGATAATTTTTATATGATGAATTTGAAACTGAAAATATTTTTTAATAATTTTTTAAAAATATATAAATTTTTTTTTACTAAATTCATAAAATATAATTGAAAACTGTTCTAATAAGAAAACTATTTTCCAAATATTAATGACTCTTATTCATATTTAATATCACATACTATCTATATTGGATTAAACCAATTATTAATAACATATATATTGTATAATAACAAGATATTTCATGAAATAAAAATTCAAATCACTTAAATTATTATTTTAACAGCATAATTTTTTAAAAAATAAACAATCTTTTTTAGTTATTTATGGTAAACTTATTTAATTTAATTTATATAAAATGTAACATATACTAAATAAATATATATAATTCATAATAAAGCTACTACATTCCAAGTCATCTATTTCAAAGGCTTTGTTTTTACCCTTTATAAATAAATATTTGTATTCTATCTTAATATATAATTGTATCGTTTACATTTGGTGTTGTTTGTTGGGAAAGATGTTGAAAAAGATAAAAAATTTATGGTAATAATAAATCATGATTTATGGGTGACACATTCTACCGCCATAAATAAATCATTTCATTGCAATTTAACTAATAATATCATAATAATTTCTATTGGGAACACAAAATTAACAATATTCCACTAGATTATATTGGGTTTATTTTGGATAGAGAATGAAATGTATCAGTATGAAAAATATTTATACGTTCTTTATAATGTAACCAATACAATTTAAAATTTCATATAATATTATTCTAATGGATGTAAATATAGATCCATAACTAACAACATCCCAAAAACCATGAAAGTTATTTATTTGAAAGTTGTAACACAAGGTGTGTTTATTTATATCTCAATATCTAGTGGTTTTTAAAAACTAACATGACATAAGAATCTTCATAATTTTTAGTGAAAAAATATATCTTATTAATTAGTACTAATTTCATTGTCTTTTCCTTGTTCACATGGTTATTGGTGACTATCTCCGTCTATATCCCTAGGATTGGGAAATTGTGTCACTTAATTACAAAAAAAATTCAATTCAATCTAAAAACTTCTATAGCTTCTCTATTTCCATTAAACTCTTGTGTATGAAAACATTCATAATATAATCACTCATGATACTCCATATTTCTCTTAATTAGTATGTTTGGGACTTTATTAATATTCATAGTGTTAGTCATATTTTATTATAGATGTTTTATAATAATCCCATGTTTTCTCAATCTATCTCCCATTCAATTATGTTATTCATTGAGTTAATATCAACATTGTCACTTGTCCCCTTGGTTCCTTGAACTTACAACCATTACTAAAACAAAAATTATTGGCATGTAACGAAACAACCAATAATACCATCTAAACTAATTCTTTAGTTAATTCACCACTAACCCTAAGAGAAATTCCAATCACAAAATGACGATGACAAGCATCTGGGTATCAAAAAATTACTATTGGGAATGATTTAAAACATAAAGTATTACAATAATCAAAGTTAACTATGGAAATAATATCAAATACATATATCAGTATAATCATAACATGTTATTAGAGATGATATAAAAATATGAAATAAAAAACATCCAAAAACCAATCTCCTAGTAGCCCCTGACCACCCGCTATATCCCAAATCACCCACCCTTAGTCTCCCTATTATGAATCCAAAACATAATGCAAGATGACAAACACCTGATATAATATCATAAAGGGATTGAAACACCAAATGGTACATTCATGGTGTGAGCTAAAGGGCCAAGTAGGATTCCACCATTGTTTCTCTATAGTAACATCATATGATAATTCAAATATTCTAAAATATGAGTACATTAAAGAGATTAAAACCCATGGATTAGAAATAAATTTTTTATCATTTAAAAATATTTTATCAAACCGAACTAGTAAAACATGCCATTTCACTATATGAAAACTAAATATTTTCATTAAAATAATTGAAAAACATTTCAAAAGATAAAGTAAAATGATGATGTAAATATGAGCACACGCACCTGATATAGAAAGATGAGAAACATTCAATATAATAGAGTCAATGTGGATAATAACAACAAATGAATCAATCAATGAAACTCAAAATCCAAATAGGGACAAAAACAGTATCATGTATCGAGATAATGTATATGGATGCCTTGGGTATAACATAGGTACAATAGTGATCCCACATCAGCATAGGTAATCAAGTTACAACATGACTAATTTCGGTGATTACATATTGCCTCATGGGTCTCAAGAAAACTAGTTCCACCCTTACCCACTTTACAAGATGCATGTCCATAGCCTTATCCCATTATGTTCTCTAAAGATCCACTTTAAGGGCTTAAATCCACTAGTGAATAATATATAAGGTTCATATGAACTGACTTTCTAGGTTCCCATGACTAGTGAAAAGTGGGGAGTGAGATAATCAAGTTATGAGGATCACATTGGGGATCCTTATCAGTATCAATCATGGGACCTGGCCCTCAAATCACATCTCACTCTAACCCCTAAACTCCCTCAAGATAAATAATCTCATTTTCAACACCCATCAATTTGAAGTACTAGTATCTGGAATGATACAATAAGGGGTTATTATAAGATAGAAGCATCATAAAGTGTCAATCAAGTCGTCAAGAAGCATCAATACAATTCAAATCTATTTAACTAATCTAAATATTCAAAAAGGTTAACCATACTTGATTCCTTTCCTAAATCTTCATTATAATTATAAATGATCCTTTTATACAATAATTTATTTCAAATCACCAATAAATCATTATATGGATGTTTTATAATTTTAAAAGGATTTAATACATTCAAAAACATGGATTTTCACCCTATTTCCTTATGGATAAATCAATTATATCAAATAACCCAAGAACATCCACATCAAAAAAGGTAAAGTCATTCAATGGGGGATCTTGGTATTTTTTTAAATTCATTTATTTTAAAATATTTAGAAAACATAAATTTCATCAATTCATTTAATTCAAATGATGGAGGTCAATTTTATAAATAAAAACTCAGGCCATGGCCCATAATTCCTCCAAAATATCCTTCAAAATATCATTAAAAATAAATCAAAACCAACATATAATTAAACAATTAACAAAAGGTGAGAAATTCCATGATTATAGCCATTAAATTTATACCATATTCATTTTAATGGTAAATTGGTAAAAAAAATTAATAGGAATTTGAATTATAAATTAAATAGAATACATTTTACAAATTAAGAAGAACATTTATATGAATTTATCATGAAACAATGATATAAAATAGGTAAATGTATAAAAACTCCTACTTGGAATATTTTGAAGCTAGTCAGAATGAATCCGAGCTGTGTCACCATTAATGGTGATCATCATATCTAAGAAGATAAATATTGAAATAAGAGTGAAGAGATCCTGGATCTATAATTACACATCAAATAATCATGATCCAAAAAAATTTATGGCCATCATAACCTTTAGAAAGAAGGAATAAAGTGAAGAAGGTAAATCCAACATCAAGAAGAAAAGAACTCGCCAGAATATTATTACCACTTTGATTGGATCTTCAATCTATCAATAGAGGAGTTTTGGGGATCCAAAATTGATTTATAGGGTTACCAAAATACAAAGGAAAAATTTAGGATTTATTGTGAGGATTTTTGGGTTGAATATGGAGTTTTATGGATTATATGTGCAATTTTTGGGGAATTTAATTCATGCTATCAAAATTTATTGTGTCGGTCACACAATTATTACTAACCATGCACCTAACAGTGTGCTTGAATCAGAGCCACTGGAAGTGTTTCATGGTATGTATTTACACTTAGTTAAACTGTTCACAAACCTTTTGACCCCATTCTATCCAAGATTCACACTATTTTAAACCATGCTCTAACCGTGCACAAACTATTCAAAGGCCCATAAACCTTTAAAAATGTTTTGAAAATGTAGAAAACAACTTGAAAATAGGTCTAATCATTGATTACTCAAATAAATGGGTAAAAACTCATTTAAAAATTAAATTAGATGTTACATCCTCCCCACCATAGGATAATCACCCCTATAAATCCTATAGTCCAAATGATTGAACATGAGCACACAAGAAAAAATACATTACTCATCTTGTTGGGTGGAAAGTCTGTGGTACAGAAAAGAGACTCACCCAAAGGATAAAAACACACACCCAACTCCAATATTTACACCCCAAGATGGTCACATGTGTAAAAACCATTGAAATAATATATACAATTCATAGGTCTCCCCATAATTTTATGATTCCCCAAAATGGTATAACATAATAAAATCACATCCCGTAGACCCAAAAAAGATACTTCAATATTTATATAAGGAGAAACATATATGATCAAAAAATGAAAAACAAGGTAATGAACTGAAAAAAAATCTTCCATGTTAAATTACATAATGGTTACATATGATTTCCAAATTTGATCCTCATACCTTAATGATCTCATCAAATCAAACACATGATCCATCGGGTGACTCGTCTAAAAAATCAATATCAACTTAGTTAGCTAAGTACATTCCCAAGGTCTACCTAAGTATAACTATAATGTGCTCAAATATCTAGTTCATTGTACAATAGGGAACTACACTCTCACTAGGTAGATCACTGATCACATCACTATTGAGAAATAACCACCATTTAAAAAAAAGTGGACACCAAGGAACAACAAAAAACATCAAGGAACTAAATAAATTCCAAAAATAAATGTCACTAATTCATGTTTTCACATCAAAAAGGCACAAATATAGTGATATAAATAACAAGAAAACATTATCACATCGTCAATCGATGAAATATCCAAACCTTTTTCAATGAGATATCATCCACAAAGATACCACAATAAAAGGTTTCTAGAACAGACAATCCAAAATATAGAAAACTATCAATGTTTACACTCCGACATCAAAAAAAAAAATCTAGATCAACATCAACTACATATGGTAGCTGACCATAGACCACAAGAAGCTCTAAAAATGTGTGAAAATATTCACTCTAAGACCTATGGATAAAGCCTTATTATCATAAAGCATATTCTACCACATGGTCTCGAGATGATATTCCCAGATGAAACATCCATTTTTAGTCTAACAAAATTAAAAACATCAAAAGGTGACCTAAACAACCACAACGTCCTCAACATTTTTAATATTTCGAACATGAATTATTATAATGACCATGTGTCATGTACTATAAACAGATGTTAGTCTTCTTATTTGGTCAAATATACTATCCTTCCTCAACCCTAAATGAGGAATTCAGAAATTCATGTTGTCATCCTAGCTTCACTTCTACTATGAAATCCTTATTGATCATCCTCGAATGAGATAACATCCCATCCATAGGCAAGATTATTAATAGTTATGGGTGAATACATTTTTTAAAACATAAGACCATACAAAAATAATCACAAAAAAGCCCTATAATGTAGCATAATAATCATGAGGAATAATTAGCGTACTCCACAACAGATATTTCATCTTGACCAAATTACAAGAACTTGGTAACATTCCCCTTCATAACTTAAGATTATATTACTGAATGAATAATGACTTGAATAATTCTCTAGTCACCAATTCATACATACTAGAGGGAATCACATCATCTCACCAATCCTGGATACACCCCTCAACCAAGGAGTTGATAGACCTAACCTTCATAGTATCACGAGTCTTGTGAGGATACAAAATCTCATTAAATTATTCAATCCATATTACCAACTCTAAATAACCATGATTCCATTTATAATAAAGTGTAAGAGAATCCAAGAATTCAAATATGGGGTTCAAAGGCTATAAGTTATTTGGCTCAACCGCTCAGTATAGAGTTTGGGTAGAATCAACAACGTTGGACACCACCTATAGAAAACATGAAGAACTTCCACAAATACATGACCATTAGAGTGACATTATATCTTTCTTTAAGGAATTTTTGGAAAGAATTTATTAACATCACAAAACATACTTATATCGACTAAAGAAAAATAGAAACATAAAAAAAACAACCAAAAACATTCAGACAATCCCCAAACCACTTTATCAAAGCATCAATTATTTTAAAACACACAGTATTTCATCATTTATAAAACATTACTCATTCCTTTAAAAATGACAAATCTTGAGATAAATCCATCATTTTTTCAAAAACAAATGTTTACCAACATCTTTAAATTATTCCATGTATTAAAAAATAATTCACCCCATTTTCCAATGATCATAATCATTCCCATTTAAATTCTTATCAAACAAAATTGATTCTAAATTTTTTTTATTATCACATCACAAAAGAGTCATGGATAATTACTTTTCCAAATAAAACATTTCATAAAACTCACTTTTTTGTAATTTAAAGGTATTTTCAATGCACTAAAAAAAACATTTTTTTAGAAAAAAATGGATTTATAAAATGATTTAAAATAATAAATAGGGGATTAATAATGAAAAAAATAAAAAGTGAAGAAAAACCACATACATAACCGACATAACCTACATCACTCTAGTGAAGTCACATGCACGAAAATATATAAGGATTCATGTTTTCAACTGGTTTAGAACTATGTAAGGCTTGGTCATATGGGTTGGTAAAACACAAAAAAAAAACTCACAACTATTCATATATTTACCTCTAGATTAGTCACACCAATTACTCTTAGTTTTCTAGACCATTAAGGGATAGTGAAACTATGGTAATCTTTCTATTACAACCCAAAACTAATAAGATACTTAGTAAATCAATAAAAATATCACTTAGAATATAAATATAATTTTTCATTAGGAAAATAATAACTCAATAGAAAGAATCATGTCCCAAAATCCATGGAAGATCACGAATCTTCATGAGGATGGTGATCAAGAACCTGGTCATAAACTACCTCTTTAGTCCTGATATATTATTAATATAGTTTCTATCATCACACCAATAATAACATAATGGAATTAAAGGGTATACGTTTCCTTTCATTGAATGATCAAATCTGATACTATTTATAATGAACCAACTTTGAACACCATCTAAACTGATATCCGATCTGATTCAACACTAACAGGAAGAGAAATCTAGATCTCCACAGGTCGATGGTAAGAACCTAGGAATAAAAAATTAACCATTGGGAAAAATTTCTCCCTCTAAATATTACAAGAATAATTTTACATTACTGAAATAATATGATATATATACATCAGTATAATCATAACATGTCCAAGGAGATGATAAAAATAATAAATAAAATGAAACTTCCAAAAACCCATCTCATGGGTGTCTATGACCTCCCACAATGTCCCATGACACGCACCAATGGTCACCCTAACTCAAAACCACAATTTAATGCATGAGAACGAACAACTACTATAACATTATAAAGGGCTATAAACACTAAAAGGAAATAATAGGGTATGAATTATAGAGAACCTTATTATTCCACCAAATATTCTATGCAGTTACTTTATATGTTAATTTAAATATTTTAAAATTGTATTATAATAATGATATTAAATAACATGGTTAAAAATAATTTATTAAACACATAAACATCATTAGTCAACATGAACCAATAGAAAATGGAATTTTACCATTTAAAAAAAAAATTACAAATAATTGAAAATCTTTTTATAAGTTAAAGTAATATAATCGATAAAATATGAGAATATGAACATGGTATATAATGTTGAACAAGATTCAATACAATATATTCAAGGTGCATATTAAAAATTAATGTATCAAAAAAGTAATCTTTAGTGCCAATTAGTGACAATGAACACTATCTTGTATCAGTCACATGTATATAGATGTCATGGGTAAAACCTAGGTATGATAGTTATTCCACCTCATAATAGTCATCAAACAATAACATGACTAATTTTCTGGCTTATATATAGTCTCATGGGTCTCAAGTAAACCAGTTCCAGGCACACCTGGTTTCCTAGCCACACGTCTATAAAATGAACCCTTCATGTTCTATGTTGATCCAATTTATGGGTGTTAGTACACTATTGATTCATATTTCCTGGTCATCCCAACTAACAATATATGTTCCCGTGACTATTGAAAAGTGGTTTGTGAGATAAATAAGGTATGATGATCACACCAGAGATCCTTATCAATATTTATAATTAGAAATAGTCCCCAAATCACATCTCAAACCCAGCCCTAAGCTCCCTCAATGTGAATAATCCTTTTTTAAACACCCAATAATGGTAATTACATGAATCAATAAAGATTAATTAATGGATAATTACATGATAAGATCATCATAAAGTGAAATCGGGCCATCAATAATGAATAATTCAATTAAATTACTCTTATATAATTTAAACATTAAAAAAGGGTGACCATTAACGATTCCTTTAAAAAATAATCATTATAATATAAAAAGGTCCTTTAATACAATAAATTTTTTCAAATAATATATAATGAATTTTAAGGATGTATTACAATATAAAAGGAATGAATGCATTTCAAAACAACTTTTTACACCCTCATTCCAAATGGAGAAATAATTTATTTTAAATAACTGAATAAAATTCATTTCAAACTAAGGGTAAAATTATTCAGAGGAATTTATTGGTCATCTAAAAAATTCTATTATTTTAAACAATTTACAAAACATCATATAGTTAAATTCAATTAATTTAAATCAAGAAGGTCCATTTTATAATTCAAAACCCTTTCCAAACCCTCAATTCTTCCAAAACATCCCTCAAAATATCTTTCAACGTAACTCAAAACCATAATTGCATTAAACAGTTTAAAAAAAGGTGATAAATATCGTGATTATAAATAGTACATTCATGACATGGTTAATTCAAATAAATGTTTTTTGAAGAATATTTTATGATGAATTATAAGGATAAATTACCTAGAATACATGGTAGAAATTAAGATGGAAATTTTTAACAATTTATCAAGAAAAATTCAATTAAAAAATAATGTACAATCATAAAAACACATACTTTGAATATTTGGAATCAAACTAAAATGAATCTGAGATGCATCACCTTCAACAGTGATCACCAAAACTAAGAAGATAGATATTGAATGAATATAGAATAGATCATAAATATAAAATTTCACATTAATTAATCAAGATCCAAATAAAAACAAGGTCATCATAACTTTAGGAATAATTAATCGAGTGAAGAAGGGAGATCCATGATCAAGAAGAAAAAAACTCATCATATGATGATCACCGCTTCAATTGAAACTTTAATCTACCAAGAGACGAGACTTGGAGATCCAGAAGGCCTCTAGAGGTCTCCCTAAATCCAGATGATTTATTCATGTTTGAGTGGGAGGAGTTTTTTGGCAAATTTGAGAGTCTATAGATTTTAAATAAAAAAATTAATTAATTATTGTTCCCATGTTTTCAAAGGCTGGTTTCATGTATAATACTAACTATTCACCTAACCATGCACCCAAAAAAAATCTAATGTAAGTGTTGAATGGTCTGGATTTACAAATAGTTTACCATGCGCAAACCACATGACCCCCTTCGGCCTAGGTTTCAAACATTTTCGAATGATGTGTATATCGTGCACAAACTATGCATAGGAAAAAAATCAAAATAGATTTGAAAAATGTTGAAAATGACCTGTGAATAGATCCAATCATTTGGTACTCAAGTCAATGGTTAAAAAACATAAAAACAAGAAACTATATGCTACCGTACATGAGTTAATAATTTTCAAAAATATAATAAAATTTTTAAATTAATAACATATTGGTTTGTCAACATTAAATAAATTTACCCTTATTATCATGTTATCATATAAATCCATTAGTTCATCCAATATAACAATTAATTTATAATATTTCATTCTTGGTTGAACCTATGTTACACTACATTGGTTTCCATCATAAATATTAACATAAGCCATAAAATAGAGATCCTAAAATACTATGAACCATCATCAAATATTCAAAACCAAATAATAATTGAATTATGTTCCTCCAAAATAAAAATTATCTTTCCTAAAAAATCATTAGTCATTCAAATAATCATATAACCTGAATTACATACCTTCAAAAAAACCTATTTTAATCCCAATACACTAAGAAACAGCTAGATTATATATTACTCCAAAATTAAAACTATTTTTAACCCTAAAATGGCATTAAACACTGGTTTATTTGATTAGACAATAGAAATTATATATCATATTCCCAAAATTGTGATAAACTTATCCAAAATATCATGAATCAATTATAAACCGCAAGGTTAACAATAACTATCATACATAATACTATAAAATAAAATCACCATTTTTTATGTCAAGATCTTGTGTATACTAATTTTAAGAGTTACCCAAACCTCAATAATGTATTCTTCAATAGTTATTCCAAAAAATATAACCTTTTAATATAATAAATTTTTATAGATATTAATATATGTTTCCAAAACATTAAATAAAAATATATAATAATAATCCTTATAAATTTAAAATAATCCACTTTACATTATAATATTATAGAATTTATTTGTCTAATATTAGTCAATAATGAAAGTAGTTGAGAGTATCAAGAAAATATAAATCCTACTAATGTAGGTATGTTTATGATACTCAACTTATCCATCATAACATTCATATAATAATATCATCAAATATTTATTTATTCCCATTTATTTATTTATAAGAAATACTTGATTATACAAAAATATAATTCTAAAATTCATTTTCACGATCCTATTTCATCCAAATAATAAAACAAATATGGTTATGATTATATCCAAAATATTATTTTTAAAACTTCAATCATAATATGTCTTCCCTTACAAAACCTTTTTTTTAACATATAAAAATTTTTTATCAAAATTTTAAAAAATTAATTATTCCTTTGTTATATATGTTCCTTTTATATTTTTCCCCTATAATATCCAAAGAGTTTAGAATATATTTATCTTAGAAAAAATTTAATTCCATTGATATCTTTCAATGCACGCAACACTGAGATGAAATAAAACAATGTTTATTTAATCTTTACCCAATTAATTTAAAAAAATTATCAATTTAATAATGTATATTTGAAACAGTTCACATTATTTTTGAAATATTAATATCAAAATTATCTTATGGGGAATATTTTGGTTTTCTTTGATAATTTTCATTTTGTAATGAATAGTGAATAATACTAAATTTTAATTTAAAAATTATTTTCATTTAAATAATTTTTAATGTTAATTTATATTTATATTTGGTTATAATTTAAAATTAATTAAATATTATAAATATTAATCCAATATACATCATTGAAATAATTTTTATGTGGAATTTATATATATAACGTTGTAATCTTTTGAACATTTTCACATCAAAAACCCACATTCTTATCATGTTTCAGGGATAAATATTAATTCAAAATTATCCACTTATGTGGATAGAATTTGGAAAAATAAAATAAAAATTGGTAATTAGAATTATGTTAAATTTTTAATAATTTCTAAATATTTTTCCGCCAATTTATTTGTGTAAATAATAAAAATTAATTAAAACAATTAAGATAAAACCAAGTTTAATTAGTGGTCAAACATAGAATATAATGTATACAAATGACCCAAAATAGGTCCAAAACTCATTATAAGGCCCTATATAGAAATTATACATTATAAAATATATTTTTCAATTATTAGATCATTCCTTAAGGTAAAAATTTTAGTTCAATTACCTTTGTTAAAAAAAATTACAAGTGTTCCAATAACCCCACTTAGAAAAGGCCTCCATTTCGTCACTCGACTGCACACCTTAAAACCACATTGGTTTGGAAAATATTAGATGAAATAAATTCAAAACATATCTAAAATCATCTTGTTATACTTAATGTGGATAGAAATCCAACTTAGGATGACTTTATAAAATACATAATGATGATACCAAAAGAATAGGTAATGTTCATTAATTAAAATCTTTATATTAATTGTCTCTCCACCTACATTAATTTTTATTAATAGATAATTATGAAATATAAAATATATATATAATATAATATGATATTTTTATAATAATATTTTTAGATAAACTCATATCCTCTTCCATCGAATGAGTTATGAAATCATCATTCATGTGTACGACATACTACCACCTCACAAACTGATGTCATTCATTTTTTCATTCCACCTATGAATATTATGTATAATAATGGATATATATTAAATACGTGAGACTTAAAAAATTATAAATAATAAATAGTAATGATATAATATATATCATTTTAACATCCATTTCATAGGATATGTGATAATGTCACTCGTGTGTATGGTGGATAACGTCCCCGTAATTCAATGTGATTCATCTTACCATAATCCATCACAAGGAAGGTGATAAAGATAAGGTTAATGATTATATGTGTTATAAATGATACTATTTTGAAATTAATCATATATTTATAATTATAAAAATATAATATATATCATTTTTTCTTTCCTTTTCACTCACGTATAGATGATAACCTCATTCGTATAAGTGTGGACTAGTGTATCCATGAAGAGATATGACTCTATTTTCATAACCAAAAAACATGGATGAAATATATAAGTATATAATATGGTATTAATTATATTATGGCAATTTTTTAAAGATAAAATATTACTTACCTCCATTACATAATGATTGGTGAGAAATGGAAATGTTACTCTCGTGTGCATATGGCCTACAGTCTTCAGAATCATAACTTACTTAATTTTTCCTAATAATAATTAATGATTGGTTTGATAATTATATTTAATAAATAAATATGATAATTTTTCATAACTATTATTTTGGATATTATTAATATTATAATATTTTGAAGAATTAGATATATAATGAACGAATTCTCTTATGAAAATTAGGAAATTAACAAATTAAACAATGAAAATAAAGATTGATTATTAATGGACATGTGATTATATGATATAAAAGGATAATATATTATATTAATATGGTTATGGTGTAAGTTAATGAAATTTTTAACACTAATATACATGAATTTAAATATCATTAAAAAATAGGAAGTGTGAGGAAATGGATTTCATCACAATTTACATTTCATTGACACATATTTTTAATTATCCACTAGTTCAATTTTTATGGTGTATATACTTCAATTTAAAATGTAATATAATGATTCATTCATAATTCATGTTATTTTATGTTTCAATTTTAATTATTTCATCCATGGTAGTTATGAATTTAAATTTACCATGTGGTAAAAGATACTGTGCAATCATACATTCTTTTGAGATTGGTAACTTTTTCATGAAAAAATTTGTTTATTATGATCATTCTCCATTATAATTTAAATTTAACATAAGTATACATAATATTATATTATAGATATGATTATATCCAAAATAATATAACAATTTTTACAAATGGTTTTTGCATTAAATTTCATTTGAGAAAATTGAAAAATATTGACAAATAAAAATAGTTTACCCAATACAGATATTTGGTGTTTGGTCACTGAAAATATATAGCCCCTTGATGCATCATTAGGTATCATGAGAAAAAAAATTTGGAAAAATTAAATGCGTTATTAACTTTAGATTAAATCATCTTATGAATTTTTATGATAGTAGTGGTATAATGTTCTTGGTACATGAAGTCCAACAATTAAGGATTTCTTTCCCTCAAAATTCAATAATTATTATCCATGATATTTCACCATGATATAATATATGGATGCATTTTATTATAATTTTATTTTTTATATTAAATGTGTTTTTAGTTATTTAATTTGATATATTGATTATTACTTATCTATTATTTTAAATTTCATCTATAATTAGTTATTTACCTTACCATGTTGATGGTAATTATTGATTAATGCATGATTTCACTATACAGAATCCTTATTGAAAATTAAATATTAACCTTAATTTATTTCAACTTTTTAGTTTGGTAATAATATATCTAGGAATGGTTTTTCAGGGCATTAGTATATTAGATTTTTGTATGACTAATTTTTTATTCTATATTCCCATCATAAAATGGTTATAATTTTTGTATCTGGTTCTCCAAAACTAATAAGTTTATTAGTCCTTTGGGATTCGACCCATTGTATCTATACCAATATAATAAAGTATGGAATGGTATTTGGTCTTCAAAGGTTGGGGTCGATATATTAGGTATAAGAGTAGGTTTAATATAAACCTTGGGAACTATATTTAGGAAACAAATGATTAGGGATCATGACCATATGATATAAATTGATGACAAGTATAGAATAAGAACTTACTGTTTTCGAAACATATTGATTATGTGAATCTTCCTTTAAATATATCTTTATATTTATACTAAAAGTGTATGTGGTACTAGTAAAAAGGTGACCAGGATTAATAAATTAGAAATATTCATGTTTGGATTAACTCAAGCATTACCTGGTACCCAACAAAGGAACTTACTACGTACTATGTTTTAAACTCCTATGGGTTATTCTTAAGATAATTCACATTTTACTTACATAAAATTATAAATAATTTGAAATTACAAATATCCCTAAAGAAACAAAATTTAATGTTTATGAAATTATCAATGCATAAATTTTTAATTTCTGTTAATAATTACACCACATTTGGAATTATACATTATGATTTAGAAATCATAATTATATGTGATAATATAGTATATGAAACTATTTAGAAAAATACCATGTAATAATTTAGGGTATCAATACCCATATACAATGTACATATTCCCCTACAGAGGAAGCCAACTCATGTTGCATTTAAAATTGGAAATTTTTTGCTTTATTTTGGAAGCATAATCATGTTATGAAAAATAACATTACTCCGATGGAGAATCATGTTACAAAATGAGATTCATCTATGTTGTATCACTTTATATGATATAATTTCTAATCATTTAGTAGGATTACTAATCCAATTATAGTTAATATATATATATATATAAGTCTGTAGATACGATATTTTATGTACTTGGGATATAGTTAAAAAGGAATGGAAACAATTGTAGTGTATTTTCTCTAAGTAAATACAAATCAATTGTGGTTTTTGTTTAAGAATACTAGAGAGTAAGTGGAAAGATAAATCATGGAATAAAAGGGTTTTATGGAAATATTCTTCGATATATATTATCCTAATGAGAAATAAATTAAAATAATTAAAACATTAATTATAATTATGTAAAAATAATAATAAAGTGTTTTATATTACAAAGAAAACAATTCATGTATAGATAGGTATTATATGGATTATATACCCAACATGGAGTGAAATATTGATCATTTATTTTATGGTCTTAAACTAAGTATTTGAAGGGCACTGCTCTCTAAATTTAATTTTATTGTAGAATTGTTTTCTTTCAAATCAAAAAGGAGAAGGAATTATATATAACTAACACAATAAAGAGATACCAAGAAAATAATAGGTCAAGTAAACATAATGAAAATGGGAATTCATTAAAGAATAATAAAATGATGATTCAATTTCCATTTTTTGTGAAATATAGAAAGAATAACTATGGGAAATTGATTAAGGTAATGAGAGTCTATTATTATTGAATTGATAATGGTAATCTATCACATGAATTCAAGGTGAAGAACAAAATAAATAATTTATAGTTCTTCAGCTATAGATAAATCTGGTGTTATTCACACCAATGCCCCAAACATCATGGGAATCCACCATAATTGATGACCAGGGTGGAAGCATAACTATTTGTGATCACTACACATATGGTTGAAGTACCCAATGATGTGTTGGAAGGTACATTAGTAATAAATTGAAATTTATATAATTTTTATTTTGATTTTGGATCCTTAATCTCTATTATATATAACCAGTTTTCCAAGAAAATTAGACATTTTTCATTTTATTTAATAAGTGAATATTTAGTCAAAACTCCTATGAGAAGTATCATTTCAAGAAATATTTGTTGAGAACCCCATTATCGCACATTAATGTTATTTTTTTATAACCTTATAAGCATAACATGGTTAACTTTGATATAGTCTTTGTCAAGACCCGGAAAATTCAAGGAAATTTTTCTCTTAATTTTCTTTGGATTTTTACAAGAACACAGTTTCTGACGGCACCTGATTTTGAGGCCTGGTGTGCCCGGAATCATTTTCCGAAGTTTGGCTCGGGTACGTTCAGTGAACGGATGAGCAGGTTTTTCTAACTTTTTAACCGGTGCTCAGAATCGAATTCTGAGGGCACTGATGGAATCGCAGCGCCGATATTTGCTTAGAAATGCCTCTTCCGGAGTTGCGTTTTCTCGGGTGTGGTTTTTAATTTTTGGGCTTAAAGTTAAGAAATAAAATAATTAGTACGACAAACTTTATTTTTTTTCACATAAAGTCACTTGAAAGACACTTAAAGCAGCTTAAGCTGAGTTGATGCGGATAGGGTGCTATCCAAAAATATCCTACCCTCTTGGTAGGATATTTCTGAGGTGGGGCCCGCACGAGACCCACCGTTTCTTTTCCGCTAAGTAATGCCCCCGCGAAAACATGTCTTTATAAAAGTCAACTGACGTGTATTCTTAATTTCTTAACTCACCAATTAATTGGGCGGTTAACTTCGTGAATTAATTCTATGAATTAATTTAATCGTTTCTTAACCTGTTTACAAATCTGTTGGCGTAATAATAAAATAAGACCAACGCACGACTTCTTGAGGATTGCTCGTTGAGAGACTTTAGATAGAAATCATGTGCCTTCATCCTCCATCGCGAAGTACGCAAAGAACGCGAAGAACGTGAAGAACGCTGTCACCCTCAGAGATTGACGACGCCCCTTCCGAGACGTTCTTCCCTGCAACGATCTCCGATCACCAACTACTTGAGTTCGTCGATGTGACGCCCTTCTGGGATGACGCGACGCCCTTCCGTGACGACGCGACACCCTTCCGCGACGACGTGATGCCCTTCCACGACGCGACGATCGCCTCCTTCCACGACGATCAATTCCGCGAAGAACGCGCGTGCGACGGCTTGACGAGGTAGGTGTTTGTTTGTGAAATAATTTATATTCCTGTGATTGTTTCTTTTAAAACAAAGAACCCGGATCAAGTTCAATTTTAATTCTATTAAAATTGTTCCTTGCTTGTTATTCATGTGTTGAATATTTTATTCCCGATTATTATCACCTAACGCGGAGGGTGCGGGCCAAACAAACATGGACAGACAACCCTGTGCAGTTCTTCGCTGATGTGCGGATTGGCGGGCGACGACAAAACATGCCGCAGAGGTGATTCGTTGTTTCCGCAAGTGAAGTACAGGACCCGGGAGGAGCTATGGCGCAGACCAAAATGAAACTGGACCACCGGAGCAACTCTGGTGGCCTGCGGAACCCACCGGGCAGCGCCGCGCCAAACAGGGTCGGACCTGGACCCGGGTCAGGTCGACCCAGTTCGGGACGACTCAGGGGGGGTTGGGCCGGGCCCAGACCCCCCGTCTTCTGACCGTTTTCGGTCTTTTTCCCGTAACATGAGCTACGAGCCTCCGAATGATGAACCATTAGTGGAGATGCAATCCTTGGATCGAGACGGTTGTTTCGGTATATCACACTCAAGGTTTCGTATTACTTTGGGTTCGGCCGGGTTGGTTCGTACACGAAACCAACCGGGCCCTCGGAGCGGAAACACTCATATCTTGAGCTTCGGACGTCTGATTGACGTGACGTCGACTTTGTTAAATTCCTCTATGTGAGACGGATCTTTTTGCATACTCTACTCGAGGTTTGGATGCAGGTGGAGTACGGTCGGGTTGGTTTAGCCTTAAAAACCAACAGGGCCCCTAGCACGAAAAAGGCAATAACTCTCAGACTAGGTGTCCGATTGACGCGCCGTCTGCGACGTTGAGTTCCCGTTGACGATACGGAACTTTGGGATACATCAACTCTGGACTATGTGTCAGTTGATGTATCAGCCTCTTGGCTCGTGGAGCGGACTCTCTCGAACGAGCTTGCTGTGTGCGGGAACCCTAGAGCTGGCTGCGACTGCTACTGTGATGATGACGACTGTGCAGAGATCCTCAATGGATTCGACGGTGACGACTATAGCACTCAGCGATCCTGTGGGGATCAGTGCTACCGATCTTGTGTGGGTCTGATCCTGTGTGGGTCAGCGCTCATCGGTTCTGTGTGAGCCAGCGCCTACAGGTCCTGTGTGTACTCGATCCTATGTGGGTCTTTGCGGGGGTTAGTACCTATCGATCCTTTGTGGGTCCGACGACTTAGATGGATCAGTGATCATCTCTATCATCATTCGAAGAAGTATACATGTGTGAGCTGAAACTCTGTTTTACTTTCCTTTGTGGATTGTGTTGTGCTATCCTATGTGGATTTATGTTTTACTTTCCTTTGTGGATTGTGTTGAGCTATCCTGTGTGGATTTTACGTTTTTCTTTCCGTTTTGGACTGGGTTGTACTTGTGCTCGGATGTTGGAGCCGAGCGAGAATTGATGACTTAGGTATGTGTATGGGCATATACCTAAGTCGTGTCGGATGTTACTTCGTGACTATATCTTTCCTTTGTGGATTATCCTTTGTGGATTCTGAGAGACCTTCGGGGGTCTCAGGGTCCCTACTGAGTAGCTTATACTCACCCTTGCACGGGCTATGCCCGCACTACGTTGTGTTGGTTTCAGACGATGGACAACGCTGATCGTGGTGGAGGCTTGCGGAGCAGGACGGTACCTAGTGGTGGACCACTGGGCGGGACGTACTCGGAGCGGTCGGCTGGACCCGAGGAGCAGTGGAGGCTATTTGTACCCACCCATCAAGTGGGACTTCCAGTGGATGGCTCGACATTGCGGATTTACTTTTCAGTTTCTATTTTTCCCCTTTCAGTTGTACTTTACAATTGGGCTTGTATTTCTGGCCCCCTTTACTTTTCTTCACTTACTGTTGTACCAGCTTTTACTTAGTGTTCACTTTTCCGCTTGCTTACTCTGTAGTGCTTGTTTACTTTACAAAGGCAATGCCTTCCCTTTTTATCGGGATTTACGCCTTGGTGCTAGTCTCCAGCCCCTGGCCTATGGAAGGCGGGCTTGGGGTAGTCACGACACGGGCCCCGAGGATGGGTCGTGACAAATTGGTATTAGAGCTGGTCGGTTCTACCGCAGACTCTGATCTTTCTTCTATGTGAAGCAATAGTGTTAAGCGTATTGGGTGTGGTTATCAGTCCAGGGAGTCCAGTTTTGGTGCGTCGACCGACGTATTCGTACACCAAGACCCTGACTTCTGATTTCTGAATTAATGCACGAAAACATTGATTACATGTGTGTTTCAAGTTTTCATTGTGATTACTTGTATCAGCTCACCAGGTATACTGTTCTGACCGTGGCGCACCTGTTTCATTTCAGGATGGCCCCATGACGGTGTCCAGCTAGGGTTCCGAGAGTTGTACATGACGACAGCCCGCCGAGCGACGAGGCCTCGGTACCGGGCCCTTTGACAGCAGAGGCACCGGCAGTACCTCTACCCGCCGAGCCACCGATGCTTCCATCCCCCGCCGCTTACGATGCACATTGCCTTGGAGCTCTACACGAGTTTCAGCACCAGCGACCGCCTAGGTTCCGTTGGGAGACGGACCCCCAGGTAGCCGAGGACTGGCTGGAGGTAGTCGTACGAGTTTTCAGGCTAGTGAGGACACCAGCAGACCTTATGGTGATCGTCGTTGCGAGCCTACTGCACGCGGAAGTAGTCCGATGGTGGAGCTTGATGCTCCAGGTACATGATGAGGCATCTCTCCTCTAGACAGACTTTGAGGGCCTCTTCCGCTCAGAGTTCGTCCTGGCCACCCTCCGTGCGGTACGCATCCAGGAGCTTCTTCAGCTGCGGCAGGGCAGCTTGACGGTTGCCCAGTACTCGGCGAGATTCACCGATATCTCACGCTACTCGACCGACATGGTACGGGACACGTTCTTTCGGGCCCAGACCATTGAGAAGGGATTGAGACACGAGATCAGGGCATCGCTGATCTCCCTCAGCATTCCGACTCAGGCAGGAGTACTGGAGCGAGCCCTTCTAATCGAGAGCTTTCTAGCTGAGTCCACAGAGAGACCTACCACAAGGAGGCAGGTAGCAGAGTCTTCGGTAGCAGGTAGCTGACAGATGAATCATTGGTCTAGCCAGACCAGTCCTTCCGAAAGATGACCTCAGGACACTGGATCAGCAGTTCGGGGCACACAGCGCGGAGCCAGTCTTTCAAGAGGCAGGAGCTGCTACGCATGCGGCAGGCAGTGCCACATGGCTCGTGACTGCCCGACCCACCGTGTCGAGGAGCAGCAGACAGTTGAGGGGCCACCCAGGCAGAGGCAGAGGGTCGACCGTGGCGGTCCGCATGGAGGAGGCGGACGAGGTAGAGGAGCTGGCCGAGCAGCAGGTGGTGGGCGATGCTTTTAGGCTCTACCCCCTCCACCACCAGGAGGCCCACCCCGACCACAGGGAGCTAGCGGGCAGAGACAGGGACAGCTCCAGGCAGCGGAGGTCTATGACCACGGCGCGCCCGAGATGATTCGAGGTACGATCTATGTCTATTCCACCCTTGCTGCAGTTCTTATAGACACAGGAGCAAGTCACTCTTTCATAGCTGCTGCCCTTGTTCAGAGCTCGGAGATTCCGACAGAGCCGTTGGCTCAATCCTTACGGCTAGAGACTCCTACGGGATCAGACTCGACGATTACACACTGGTGTCGGCAGTGTGAGCTTACTGAATGAGGCGAGAGCTTCGGCTGGGATCTTCTTGTAGCGGCGTCAAGGCCTTACGATGTCATCTTGGGCATGGATTGGTTATCTATAGTTCATGCTCATCCCGACTGTATTAGGCCCAAGGTGCCATGTGTATGCACCGACGGGAGCAGGTTCTCCTTCACCGGTGAGAAGGGAGCCTTCGCAGCATAGGATAGACATCCGCAGAGGAGAGGATAGCCCATCACTCATCAGTTGGCTAGCCTCATCCTAGGAGTTGTTGACGTGTGAAGTCCTAGTTTTCCTGCAGTGCTGGATCAGTACGCAGACGTCTTTCCCGATGACATTCCAGGACTACCTCCTCGCATAGAGGTAGACTTTCATATTGACCTGTACCCCGGGACATCCCCGATATCGACTCCAGCATATCGGATGGCCCCTGCTGAGCTTCGAGAGATTTGGGTACAGTTGGAGGACATACAGGGTAAGGGTTTCATCTGACCCAGTGTTTCACCCTAGGCTTCCCCGATATTGTTCGCCAAGAAGGCGGACGAGAGCTTGCGACTGTGTGTCGACTATCGTCGCCTGAACCAGGTGACAGTGAGGAACAATTATCCGCTACCGAGGATTGATGACCTCATCGATCAGCTCAATGGAGCACGGTGGTTTTCGAAGATAGACCTCAGGTCAGGCTATCATCAGCTCAGAGTTTGAGACGAGGACGTGCCGAAGACGGCCTTCAGATGTCGGTATGGCCACTTTGAGGTCTTGGTTATGCCTTTAGGCGTAACCAATGCTCCATCGGTGTTCATGGGCCTCATGAACAGGATATTTCAGCCATACCTCAATCTATTTGTCATAGTCTTCATCGACAACATTTTGATATACTCGACGATTGAGGAGGAGCACGCCTACCACTTACGGGTTGTACTAGACACACTTCGAGAGCACCAGCTTTATGGCAAGCTCTCGAAGTGTTAGTTCTGGATACGTGAGGTCCACTTCTTGGGGAACGTCATTTCTGAGGCGGGAGTTGCGGTGGATCCCGCGAAGATCGAGGCAGTGCTAGCTTGGGAGCCACCCAAGAGCATGACAGAGGTGTGGAGTTTCTTGGGACTAGCTGGATACTATCAGAGATTCGTTCCAGACTTCTCCAGAGTTACGGCACCACTCTCAGCTTTGATGAAGAAGGGGAAACCCTTTGTGTGGTCAGACAGATGTCAGCAGAGCTTCCAGGAGCTGAGACAGAGATTGACCAGCACACCTATCTTGAGGTTGCCTGAGGAGGGAGTAGGGTACGTAGTCTACTGCGATACATCAGGGACCGGACTCGGATGTTTCCTAATGCAGGTGTGGGTAGTGATCACCTATGGATCACGTCAGTTGAGGCTGCATGATCAGAACTATGCTACCCATGACTTGGAGTTAACAGAAGTGGTCTTCGCTCTGAAGACATGGCGACACTATATGATGGGTGAGTGCTTTACAGTCTTTTCTGACCATCAGAGTCTCAGGTAAATCTTCTCTCAGAAGGACCTGAACCTGAGACAGCGGCAATGGCTCGAGTTCCTCTAGGACTATGACTTTGAGATAGTCTATACTCCTGGGAAGGGTAACGTGGTAGCCGATGCTCTCAGCAGGAGGACGGGAATTCAACTACTTGAGGAGGCGACAGAGAAGCTAGACGCTTTGCAGATATCCTTCGTGGATAGAGATGGAGAATCCTTCCTCCAGTCTGTCACAGTCACTCCCCCACTACTGCAGCGGGTCAGAGAGGGACAGCGTGTGGACGCTGACTGTGAGACACGGCGTGCACAGATATCCTCTGGACAGGCACCTGATGGCTTCTCCTTTGGAGAAGAGCACGATATCCTTTTCTAATGACGTACCTTGGTACCAGTCACTTTACGAGAGGATGTTCAGAGAGAGTTTCACACTTCACCTTTGGCGGTACATCATGGAGTGGAAAAGATGTACCAGGATCTCAGATGACAGCACTAGGAGCCAGGCATGAAGAAGGTTGTGGCAGAGTTCGTTTCTCGATGCCTCACCTGCCAGCAGGTGAAGGAAGAGCATCAGGTACCAGTAGGTTTGGTACAACCCTTGGAGGTCCCGGAGTGGATGTGGGATGGCGTATCTATGGACTTCGTGACTGGACTTCCATGCACTTCCAGAGGTCACGACTCCATCTGGGTGATTGTCGACCGACTCACCATGTCGGCTCACTTCTTACCCATTAGAGAGAAGGGCTCTGTGGAGAGATTGGGGTGTCTCTACATTCAGTATATTGTACGGCTTCACGGTGTGCCATCATCTATCGTATCCGATCGAGATGCTCGCTTTACTTCCCGGCTTTGGAAGGGGTTGCAGGAGGCATTCGGGACGCGGATACGTCTGAGCACCGCCTTTTACCCTCAGGCGGATGGTCAGAAGGAGAGGACCATTCAGACTCTCGAGGACTTGCTCCGCGCAGGTGTCCTCGACTTTGTTCGCAGCTGGGAGGACCACCTACCCTTGGTGGAGTTCGCGTATAACAATAGCTACCCCTCCACCATCGGGATGGCACCGTACGAGGCGTTTTACGGCAGACCTTGGAGATCTCCTTTATGCTGGATAGACCCTGGGGAGTCATCACTTGTGGGACCAGAAATGGTCCGGGCCACGACAGAGAAGGTCCAGGTCATCCAGGAGCGGATAAGGACAGCTTAGAGCCGGCAGAAGTCTTACGCTGACAGGAGGTGGAGGCCACTAGAGTTCGAGGATGGCGACCATGTCTTCTTGCGTGTCTCACCTCTACGTGGATTACGGATAATTGGCCAAGGCGACAAGTTGTCTCCACGCTTCATCGGAACTTTCTAGGTCCTCAGCAGGATTGGCGAGGTGGCTTATAGCCTGGATCTACCACCTCAGTTGCACCGAGTGCACGACGTCTTCCACGTATCTCAGCTGACGAGATACATGCACGACCCGACACACATCATTGACCATGGGGAGCTAGACATTGATGATGGGACGACTTTTCCGGAGGTCCCGGTGGATATTGAAGATCGATAGGAGCGGGTCCTATGTGGATGATCGATTCCTCTTGTGCACATCAGATGGCAGCACGAGAACCTCCAGGAGAGAACTTGGGAGCGGGAGGCTCAGATGTGTGCTCAGTACCCACATTTGTTTCCCTAGTTTATGATGTATCATTACGGGGACATAACGCTCTGAGGTGGGAGTGATGTAAAGACCCGAAAAATTCAAGGAAATTTTTTTCTTAACTTTCTTTGGATTTTTACAAGAACGCAATTTCTGACGGCACTTGATTCTGAGGCCCGGTGTGCCCGGAATCATTTTCCAACGTTTGGCTCGGGTACGTTTTGTGAACGGACGATCAGGTTTTTATAAATTTTGAACCGGTTCTCAGAATCGAATTCTGAGGGCACCGATTGAATCACAGTGACGGTATTTTCTTAGAAACGCCTCTTCTGGAGTTGCGTTTTCTCGGGTGTGGTTTTTAATTTTTGGGCTTAAAGTTAAGAAATAAAATAATTAGTACGACAAACTTTATTTCATTTCACTTAAAGCCACTTGAAAGACACTTAAAGCTGCTTAAGATGAGTTGATGTGGATAGGGTGCTATAAAAAAATATCCTACCCTCTTGGTAGGATATTTGTGAGGCGGGGCCCACAGGAGCCCCCCCGTTTCTTTTCCGCTAAGTAACGCCCCCGCGAAAACCCCACTTTATGAAAGTCAACTGATGCATTTTCTTAATTTCTTAATGCACCAATTATTTGGGAGGTTAACTTCGTGAATTAATTCTATGAAATAATTTAATCATTTTTTAACATATTTACAAATCCATGGGCGTAATAATAAAATAAGACCAATGCACGACTTTCTGAGGATTTCTCATTGAGAGGCTTTTGATAGAAATCTTGTGCCTTCATCCTCCTTCGTGAAGAACGCGAAGAACACCGTCACCCTCGGTGATCGATGATGCTCCTTCTGAGACGTTCTTCCCTGCAACGATCTCCGATCACCAACTGCTTGAGTTCATCGATGCGACGCCCTTACACGACACGATGATCTCCCCCTTCCGCGGCGATCAATTCCGCGAAGAACGTGCGTGCGACGACTTGACGGTGTAGGGGTTTGTTTGTGAAATAATTTATATTCTCGTGATTGTTTCATTTAAAACAAAGAACCCAGATCAAGTTAAATTTTAATTCTATTAAAATTGTGTCTTGCTTGTTATTAATGTGTTGAATATTTTATTCCTGATTGTTATCACCTAACGCGGAGGGTGCGGGCCAAACAAACATGGCCTGACAACCCTCCTCAGTTCTTTGCTGATGTGCGGATTGGCGGGGCGATGACAAAACATGCCGCAGAGGTGATTCGTTGTTTCCGCATGTGAATTACGGGACCTGGGAGGAGCTACGACGCAGATGGAAACGAAATCTGACCACCGGAGCAACTCCGGTGGCCCGCGGAACCCACAGGCGGTGCGCTGCCAGAGAGGGTCGCCGCGGCTGAAGCCGCGGCGGCGGCAACCAGCGGACCCGCAGCCGCGCGGGTCTGACACACACGGGACGCCGCATTGCCGCGTCCGTTGATCCAGCATGGCCCCACGCGGGGTCGCGGCACCTTCATCCCGCGGGGGCAGCGCCCCGCGGCTCCCTCACTCGACCGCTCGGCCGAGCCGAGCCGGGCTGACCCGACCGGCCGAGTTGCGCCCTAGCCGGGCCGGGCCGCGCCGAACAGGGTCAGATCTAGTCCTGGGTCGGGTCGACCTGGTTCGGGCCGACCCATGGGGGGTTGGGCCGGGTCGGTTCGGGCCTAGACCCCCGTCTTCGGATAGTTTTCGGTCTTTTTCTCGTAACATGAGCTACGGGCCTCCGAACGATGTGCCGTCAGTGGAGATGCGATCCTTGGATCGAGTCAGTCGTTTCGGTATATCACACTCAAGGCTTCAGATTACTTTGGGTTCATCCAGGTTGGTTCGTACACGAAACCAACCAGGCCCACGGAGCGAAAACGCTCATATCTTGAGCTTTGGATGTCCGATTGACGTGTCGTCGACTTTGTTAAATTCCTCTAAGTGAGACGGATCTTTTTGAATACTCCGCCCGAGGTTTGGATGTAGGTGGAGTACGGTCGGGTTGGTTTTTCCTTAAAAACCAACCGGGCCCCTGGGACAAAAAATCCAATAACTCTCAGACCGGGCGTCCGATTGACGCGCCATCTGCGACGTTGAGTTCCTGTTGACGATACAGAACTTTTGGATACATCAAATCTGGACTATGTGTCAGTTGATGTATCAGCCTCTCAGATTGTGGAGCGGACCCTCCCGAATGAGCTTTCTATGTGCGGGAACCCTAGAGCTGGCTGCGACTTCTACTGTGACGACGATGACTGTGCAGAGATACTCAGTGGATTCGACGACGAAGAAGACTACAACACTCAGCGATCCTATGTGGATCAGTGCTACCGATCCTGTGTGGGTCCGATCCTGTGTGGGTCAGCGCTCAGCGGTTCTGTGTGAGCCAGCGCCTGCAGGTCCTGGGTGGGCCCGATCCTTTGTGGGTCTTTTCGGGGGTTAGTACCTATCGATCCTTTGTGGGTCCGACGACTTAGATGGATCAGTGATCATCTCTATCGTCATTCGAAGAAGTATACCTGTGTGAGCTGAAACTCTGTTTTACTTTCCTTTGTGGATTGTGTTTTTCTATCCTGTGTGGATTTATGTTTTAATTTCCTTTATGGATTGTGTTGAGCTATCCTGTGCGGGTTTTACATTTTGCTTTCCTGTGTGGACTGGGTTGTATTGGGCTCGGATGTTGGAGCTGAGTGAGAATTGATGACTTAGGTATATGTATGGGCATATAATAAGTCGTGTCGGATGTTACTTCGTGGCTGTATCTTTCCTTTGTGTATTATCCTTTGTGGATTCTGGGAGACCTTCGGGGGTCTAGGGGTCCCTACTGAGTAGCTTATACTCACCCCTGCACGTGCTATGCCCGCACTACGTTGTGTTGGTTGCAGACGATGGACAACGCTGATCGTGGTGGAGGCTTGCAGAGCAGGACGGTACCTAGAGGTGGACCACTGGGTGGGACGTACTCGGAGCGGTCGGCTGGACCCGGGGAGCAGTGGAGGCTATCTGTACCCATCCTTTAGGTGGGACTTCCAGTGGACAGCTCGACGTTGCAGCTTTACTTTTCGGTTGTTGTTTTTACCCTTTCAGTTGTACTTTATAGTTGGGCTTGTATTTCCGGCCCCATTTACTTTTCTGCACTTACTGTTGTACCAGCTTTTACTTAGTGTTCACTTTTCCGCTTGCTTACTCTGTAGTGCTTGTTTACATTATAAAGGCAATTCCTTCCCTTTTTACTGGGATTTACGCCTTGGTGCTAGTCGCCAGCCCCTGGCCTATGGAAGGCCGGCTTGGGGTAGTCACGACACGGGCCCCGAGGATGGTTCGTGACAGTCCTTGCTGTAAATTGGATTTCAAAATATAATGTTAATATTTATTACAAGAATAGGGAAATTACAATTTGTGATGAATGTGCATAGTTCCTTATCTTTAATGTAGAGACACCGTCATCTGATTCATATTTAGATCCACCCCTGGAATCTCTACAGAATGATATTATTCCAGAAGAAGAGTAAAAACATTTAGGAATGAAGAAATTAAACTTTTTATTGATGATATACCACTTGTACAAGATTATATTCATGTATTTTTATTGAATTACAAGGATATTCCCTAGAGAATAATGTTGTGTTTTGCATTGATTTTATCTCTAAATAAAGAAAAATATCATGTACTCCCTATAGAATGGCCTATTTTGAATTATTTGAGGTCAATAAACAATTTGATGAGTTGGATAATTATATATTTACACACCCTAGGGTTTCTATATGGGGATCCCCTTTTGTCTTCTTTAATAATATTGTTTGATAAACTATGTTGTGAATTTATTTTAGAGAGATAAATTAAAATATGATAAATAAATTGTATCATATACCATGTACCAATGACTTATTTGATCAATTTCATTAATTTGGAAATTTCAGATTATATGTCCAGATGTTTGGGTTTTCAATAAGTTAATGGTACGAGGAAGAATCCTAGAGGTGTTTTGAAACATATTCATTTTCCTTGTTATAAATAAGATGATATTAATATGTTATCTTTTAATAAACTACCAAATAATCCTAAAAATAATAGTGTAATGTGGGTTATCATTGATCACCTAAAATAATATTCACATTTCCTTACAATAATAGAATGACCCCACAAGACTATTTATTAATGAAGTTTTAAGACTTCATGGTGCACCTATTTCAATAGTGTCTGATCAGGATCCTTATTTTATATAAAAATTATAGAAGATTTTTTAAAATTCTTTTGATACTATGCTTCATTTGGGAACACTTACCACCCCCAAACAGATGGATAATATAAAAAGATTATTCAAATAATGTAATTCATTTTGAGGTTATTATTACACAATATTCAAGTAATAATGGACCATTATTTTTTAACTGTAATGTTTTTCTAAAATAACAGTTTCCATTCAAATATTAAAATGGATCCATAAGATGAATTTTATGGTAAGAGATGTCATACTTGAAATTTTTGGGATAAAGTTGATGAAAGGAAACATTTAGATATCAAACATGTTGTAGAGACAAAAACAAAGGTGAAATATATTCAGGCTCATATTTAATAAACTGAATGTTGGAAAAATATTTATATTGATAATTTGAAGAAATATCTACAATTACAAGTGGGATATCATTTTTTCTTGAAATTATCTCTATTTAAGTCTCTTATAAGGTTTAGTTAGAAAGGATAATTTTTCCATAGATACATCAAAAACTATTAAATTCTCCAAAAAATTAAATATGTTTCTTAGCATTTTTAAATATCACTAAATTTATCAAATCTACATGATGTGTTCAATATATCATTTATAAGGAAGTTCATTATATACCCAACACGTGTTCTCACCTATGATAAAATAGTTTTGTAGACTAATCTATCATACTATAAAGAGCCTATAAATTTTCATGATACTAGAGATAATATATAGAGGAATTGGAAGACTTGTCTTGTAAAGGTACATTGGATAAATGAAAAAAATAGAGGAAGCAATATTGGAAACAAAATTTATTATGAAGTGAAAATACCCTCAACCTTATAGAAGAAAATATATATATAATTTCTAGGAAAAATTTTTCTATTGAGGGAATAAAGTAACACCCTAATAATTTATAATATATTTCCTCTAGAATAAATATAATTTTTGTCGATAGATTTCAATGCACCCAACCCCAAGTTAAAAAAATATTTTTTAATATTTTCCCCAAATAATATAAAAAAAATAACACGTTTATAACATTACTGAATAAAATGAAATTGATTTTTTAAATAATAATATCAGAATTATCTTAGGGTGAAATTTTGGGATTTTTCAAAAAATTGTTTCATTATGATAAATAGTAAAAATAATTGATTTTAATAGAAAACATTCCTTTACAAAATATTATATTATTAAGTTATATTTTGAATTAGTTTTAATGTTAAATTAGGTAAATTTTAAATCTATTAATCCTTATTATGGTGTTTCACTCATTTTTTTGAATTTATATATTAAAATTTTTTGAACATTTTGAACATTTTCACTTTTAAAACTAGTTTTCTCATCACGTATGTGAGACTTATTTTTAAATAAGTTTTTACACTTTTGTGAACTGAATTTGGAAAAACATATTCCATTTTTTCAGTAATAATAATTTTTAATTTTTAATTTGGTAAAAGTAATTTTTTATCAAATGGATTAGTGTAAAAATTTAAAATTAATTTCCTGGATTAATGTAAAAAACATGTTTTCTTAGTGGTCAAACATATAATATTATGTATATTAGGGAACAAAGAATTTAAAAATACAAATTTTTTATTTATATTTAGAAATTAGGACTTCTATTATCTTGTTTTTTAAATTATTGGTACTTTTTTAATAAATGTTTTTATTCAACAAACTTTTTCAAAACAAATATAAGTCCACCACCCACCCCACTTTTAAAAGGCCCCCCGCACTCCTCTCCACTTCACACATTAAAACCAAATTGGTTTGGAAAGTATATATTTAAATTAAATTACACAACCCTTCTACTAATCCTACACTCCTTACCTTTTTCACAAATCTAACCATGGAATGCATTTATGAAAACATTAGTAGGATACCAAAATTAGAGGTAATGTTGTTCAACGACCATCTTTATTTAACCGATTTCACAACATTAATAAATTTTTAATTTAACATGGTGATATTATAAAAAAAATTTATACTATGATGTATTTATAATTATGGTATGAACTAAAAAGTTATACTTCCATTAAATGGATTAGGAAATCATTATTCCTTTGTACAACGGACTACCACCTCGCGAACCGATGTAGTTCAATTTTCTATACCCACATATCAAGGTTGTGTATGATGATTAATATTACATAAATATATGATATTTATAAAATTATTATACTATTTTATTTGTTAAATCATAAATATATTTTTTTCCTTCCAACCCATAGGATATATGACAGCATTGCTCATGTGTGTGGAGGACTACCGCCTCGCGAAGTGATGTGATTCATCCTTCACTGACACTTCACATAAAAGGTGTTAAAGATAATGTTAATTATTATATGTGACAAAAATTAAACGATTATGATATTAATGAAATATTTATAAATTTTTAAATATTATATATATCATTTTTTCCATCATTTTCACTCACGTAATGATGACAACATCGTTAGTGAATATGTGTACTACAACCTTCACGAAGAGATGTGACTCAATTTTCACAACCACGCCACATTAATGAAATGTGTAAGTATATAATACAGTATTAATGAAATTATTATCATTATATATAGGTGAAATATCACATTCCATTTTTTGTAATGATCAGTTAAAAATGGAAACAATACTCATGCATACATAGGCATTTCGTCCCCATGATCGCAACATACATCATTTTTTATAAGAATCATTTATGAATGGTATTAAAATAATATTTAATATATAAATATGATAATTATTCAATGATTATTATTATGGATATGATAAAATACTCTAATATGTTCATGAATAAGATAATTAATGATAAAAATCACATAATAAAGAAAAGAAATTAACACCCCAAAAAATAAAAAAAGAATGATTTTTACTGATATGGTGATAAGATGTTATGAAAGAATAATATATTATATTAATATGATATATTATGTAACATACATGTTTAACAAAACTATATATAATTTTACATCTCATTTAACCTAAATTAATCATGATGTAAGGGATTTCATCTCAATTTACATTTAATTGAGACTTATTTATGATTATGAACCAATTCAACATAATATGGTGAATATAGTTACCTTTGAAATGAAATATAACTATTCATTAAAACATCATGGTATTTTAAGACCCACATTAAATAATTTTATCCAAGGTGGATTTCACATTATAATTATAATGTTTTAAATGTTATTAAGCAATCTTAATCTCTTTTTGGATTGTTAACTATCTCTTAAAAAATTAACTATATATACCAATTTTTCATTGGTCATTAAATTTCTATTAAATATCCACATTCATTTATAATGGGTGTGATAATAACATAAACTGTATAACAATTTTTACATACCATGTTTACTTTGAATATTATTTGAGTAACTAGGGAAATATTAACAAATATATATCCTTTTCACAATACATATATTTGATGACAAGGAATATTGATTCAAGAATTAAATTTATTTTAATATATTTGAGGAATTATTTGGACCTATATTGATTGTTGGGGAATAGAATTATATATCCCCTTGACACATCAATAGGTCACATGAGACAAATTAGTTGGTAAAATTAAATGATTTTTTGCCCATATAATAATCATTCTTGTGAATGATCTTGAATGTAGAGTTTTTGTGTGCCTGATACAAGAATTCCAATAATATATAATTTAATTCACTTAGAATTAATTTATTATTATCCAAGAAATTTTTACTATTATATTACCTATGGATGCATTTCATGCTCATTTTATTTATTAAAGAGAATGTGTTTTTAGTTATTTACCTTCCCATATTGATTATTCCTTATCCAGTTATTTAAATGTAATTTGTACCAATTTATTTACAATTCCATGATTATTATTCTTATTCATTCAGTATATCTTCTATTGTACCTAACCCTTAATGAGTATTTTAGATAACCGTTATTTGGTTACCAATACATAGTTTATGAAGGAGATATCTTTGAATGAGCTTTCAAGGATAACGTTTACTATATTTTGTTATGTACTATGTTTTATATTTTATTCCCAATGTAAAATGTGTATAATGTGTGTATATGGTTCTCCAAATACACTATATTTATTGTTCCTTTTGGATTTAAACCATTATATCCATGATAATATAACAAATTATAGTACTGGATTTAGGATTATGGGGTCAGGTTCACTATAGTTGATATCAGAGAATGTTTAGAAGAATCATTTGGAACAATATTTAGGAAAACATATATTAGAGAACATAACCCTACTATTTAATTTTGTGATATGTGTAGAATATCATCCTAATTTTTTTTAAAGGTAGAGATTATGTGGGTATTCCATGAAATACATTCATGTATGGATACTACAATTGGATGTGGTAATGGCACGGTGGTACCTTGGGTTAATAACTCTGAAAAAGGTGCATAAGTATTCACTCAAGAATTACCAAGTTCCCAAAAAAGGCGTTAATGCGCACCTAGTTTGAAAATAATGGGGGATATACTTAGGATAATTAAAATTTTATTTTTAAACTATTATGAAATATTTTAATTTAATTATATCCCAAAAAAACCAATGTTTATGATAATGAGATTAATAGTGAATAAATTTTTCTTTTATGTTAAGGATTACACACTTTTGTAATTATAAATTCTTATCTCGAATTCAATATTATCTGGGAGACTCTAATATAGGACACAATTTTGAAATAGTTATTATAAGGAAGAAGGGTATTTATAATCTTTTCTAATGTATATATTTCCCTTATAAGGAATATAATAGAGCTATTATTGGAAATAGTAATATTATGGCCATATTAGGGTAGCATAATCATGTTATAAAAATTAACTTTGAACCAATGGAGTAACCTATTCCCAATTAAGGTTATTCAATATTAGATCGCTTTATGAAACAGAATCCCCCATCATTTAGTGGAGATACTAATCTCTGATGAGAAATGGATTAATTCTATGGAGATGATACTTTTGACATTAGGATTTAGTGAAATGAAAAATGTAACACTTCCTCTGTATCTTTTCAAAAAAAATTATGATCAGTGGTGGTTGTTATTCTTGAATAATATAGATGAATAGAAAATAGAACTCATAGAATGAAAGTTTTTAAAGATACATTCCTTGATAAATATTTCACTCATGAGTAAAACTTTTAAATGAAGATAATATTCAATAGAATAAATAAAAATGAAGAATAAAGTGATTCTATTATAAATATACCCTAATAAGGACATGTAAGTTTAGTATGGATTACACACACAACACTAAGAACAAGATGGACTATTTCGTTGAAGGGATTAATCCAAGACTATAAGGGTCATTGGTCTCTAAAATTATTCTTCCATATGATGAAATAATTTAATGTTCAATCAAAATAGATAGGGAATTATGTTGATCTTATATATTAAAGGTTAATAATTAGAATAACATGTCATCATAAAACCATAATAAAGATAATTTATCAAAGATCATTAAAATGATAAAGGAATTTCCTTAGTGTGTGAAATGTGGAAAGAATCGTCTTAGGAAACGTCTAAAGGTCATTGGAATCTGTTACAAGTGTGGTAATAAGGGGAATTTGTCTCATGATTGTAATTGGAAGAAACAAATCATTGATTTATAGTTATTAAATTGTAGGGTTATTTGGAATTATTCAATCAAATTCCTCAAGAGTCTATGTAATCCACTATAAAAGACCCGAAGGGGAGAAGGGTAATATTTTATAATCACTAAAACTAAGGTTGAAGTACAAAATGATGTAGTGGAATGTGCATTAATCCTATCATTAAATTTATCTAAAAAATTATTTTATTATGGATCCTCACACTATTTTTTATCTACCTAGTTTTCCAATTTTTTTATAAATATTACATTTGATTTAATAAGGGAGTTGTTAATCAAAAACCTTAAGAAAAGTCCCATTATAACAATTATGTGTTGATAAGTCCCCATTATGAAACATAAATGTGCTTTAATTGATTACCTTATAAATATACATAGGGTTAAGATAGATATAACCCATGTTATGGACTAGATTTCAAAATATAATGTAAAAATATATCATACGATTAAAGAAATTATATTTTTTTGAGGGATATAAAAATTTCATTACTTTTAGAGAAGAGACTTAATCACATGAGTTATATAAAATCCCATCCATGGTAGATCTATGGAATTTCATTTTTGGGTAATAATAGAAAATAATATCTTTATATGGAAAAGGTAATCGTCAAATTTATTATATATGGTTGAACCAAGGCAGTTCATTGATGGAAATATTGAATGGTTTGTGTCTTTTTTAAATCCTCTCATGGATGATCAGGGAGTTTTTAAGAAAATAAATCCCACAATTCAATCATAAAATAGTATGGAAGGTGGAATCATTTCCCAATGTTTTCTAAATTTATAGGGTCCAAAATTTGGAGGATGTATTCCATAATCAAAAGTGGATTTTCTTTAAGGCCTTATGAAAATATGGTACCAGCATGAGTTTCATGATGATGGTATTTGACAATTGTGTTTTGAAAAAGGTAAAAGAAAGTTGATGATATCCTATATGGTGGAAATGAGAATCACAGATAAAAAATAATTGGAGCATCATTAACAGTGACTGTGATCTCTACGATTATCATAATTGGAGCATCATGGCACATGATGGTATGGCTGAAAGCTTCAAGACAATGTAAAATCAAAATGTATCATAATGAATGGAGGATATACATGGAGGTGGCTTTGAATGATGATAATAATGATGAAAAAAGTTTTATTCATGATTATGAGGCATTATGTGTTGACTCAATGAGCATCGTGAAAGAGTTTTTTTATGAAGGTAGGGGTACTTTGTGAAGAAGTGAGCTTTGTGAAGGAGATTTGGGAAGGGAATTTTTAAACAATTGTTTTTAGTTAATAGTTATTTCATAGTGCATCAAAATAGTCTTATTCTATAAGTAGAGTCCCGTCGTATATTGGGATAATGAATTTATTGCCAATTAATTAAAGCGGTCTTCAATTTGACGAACAGAGTGACACTTCACCCAGATCTTTGAGCTAGAGGGAGTCAACGGAAGGGTTTCGAGGGATGCAATGAGCTATACCTAAAATTTTAAAGGAAGTGTTCTTGTAAAATAGTTATTTTATAAAATATTTTGTATCCCAAAACAAGTAAATATTATCATATTTTTGTATTACTGACACACTATCGGCATATACTCCTTGGACTAGCTCTTAGTGGTGAAACTAGTAGAAGTGATGTGTTGTCTATCTGTCTATGAATATTTAATTACTGATCTAATACATTATATAGGTTTAACAAGTTCCAACGTATGTGTAATTAAGATCCATCGTATTAAAATAAAAATATGAAACCTGTATTCAGCCCTCCCCTCTCAGGGTGTTGTAGGCTCTTACAAGTGGTATCAGAGGGAATGTTCAAATATGATGGATACTATACAATAAATCTATTCTCTCTTGAATATTTCAGTTTCAATCCTATGTAAACGGTTATGTGTAGTTTTTATAATGTTCTATATGTCTCTAAGTAGAATTATATATCCACCATGACCATGATAAAATTGGAATAGACTGAAAATACGCAGTTCAAGAAGTATCTATGTATTAAAGAAGAGGTAGTATCTGGTTCTACATGCCTTTTTTACAATGAAGACATAACAGACTTGGAATGTAAAGAGTAGGTTTCTTAGTATTACCCTGTGTAAAATGATAGCACTTCTACCTCATGTAAGTCTAAATTATCAAGTGACCAAGAGGTATGTGTTTTCACTTTTGAATTTCATCCTCAAAATATTGATCCTAGCACAAGTGGTGATGTTGGTCAATCTACAATATTACATGAATTTGGAATTGAGAGATTATGATAATATCTTATTGATATTCCCAAATAAAGAATCACATTTTTTGTAGAATATTTCAATGTATTCAGGTAGAGATCACCTAGCTGGCAAGAGAAGTTGATTCGTTTGAAAAGGGATTACAAGGAAAAATTCTTGAATGTTTAAATCTCTCCAGACTAGTTGAAACCATTGAAGAAGAAAATCTGGAACATGAAATATTTTCATCAAAATATGTCAAAGAATACAAAGAGAAAGAGGGAGTCAAAAAGTCTCTTGAAGATAAAATCCATTCCCTTGAAGAGAAATTGGAAAATATAACTGATATCAGGGTTTAAAATTGGAAGAAATATCCAAGAAGACCAAGGAACATGACACTTTGATTCATAATAAAGCGAATTTTCATGAATAATACGTTGTTAAAAAAAATAATATTTGTGAAGAAAAGATGATTATGACTCGAGATCAAAAAATATTCCTCAATATAAAATATAAAGATTAGGAAGCCTAGTTGGTCAATCTTAGGAAGACATTTATTAATACATTAAAAATAAGTAAATGGTTACTACAGCTCCACAATGTTCAGTAGAGGATTATAAATCTGGATTTCCTCTAACATGTGACCATAAGATCATGACATATTTTGATGATATATCTCAAGAATTTGAGAAGAAATGGGCACCATCCAAACCAACTTTGGTTAAATCACATAAACCTATTATCATGAAGTGTGAAATTTTTATGAAAAATACAATAAAAATATAGATTAAGAAATGAGATAAGAAACATACCAACATGACTTGGGTGGATAGGGAAAATTATATGGAAGTTGGTTTCCCACAGAGAGCTCAAAAATTCTAGAAGAAGAGCCAACAAATTTATACAATATATATAAAGAAATCAATATTTGTGGGTCAATGTTGGTGCTGAAATAGTTTTTTTCATTGTTTATTAAATTTTTGGTACAATAATTAAAATTTAAAAGCACACAATATTGTTATCTCATGTGGGAGGAATCTAGAGATGATGAAGTAAAATCCATAGTTCATGTTGAATCTATATACTACAAACATATTTGTAATGCTCAATAAAATCTCTGATGTATGTAATTTTCTTGTCACAAGGTTGGTACATGAAAATTTCACCATGTATCCAACAGTGATATGAAAATAAGATCACAAAATATGGCTTTTAATGATGAATAAACCTAGTGAACAAAATCAGAAGATTTTTGTGAACATAAATCATTACAAAATGGTATCGAAGAATAATGGTGAGAAGAAATAGGTTTTTAAGTACAAGAAGTTTAATGTTAGTAAATTAAAATGAGCTAATAATATAGATGAATCTTTGATGAATCCATCTGGAAGATCCAAACTTTCATCAATAGTTTCTAATGGAATGTTATTTATCTGGACAGATGATTATGAAATAATAAGTAACCTTGAAGATGCACAAGCTAAGACTATTGAAAAAGAAAGAAAAAATATTCTACATGATGAAGGTAAAGTTCAAGATAGTTTTTAACTAAAAAGGGACACATGTGTTAAATATGATCTGTATGGGAGATGCACGAAATATAATCATGTTGTAAAAGGTTGTTTAACCTTAATTCCTAGGCAGAAGTATAATTCAAGGGGATTATGAATTTTTTATCCATTATGTCTATTTATAAGAAAAAAATCCTTTCACAAAGAATAAGTGAATGTGAATACATCCATCACACGACAAAAAAAATTAGTATAGATGTTCAAATGTAAAATGGGTGTCATGTATGTATTTGGTTCTCCAAAACTACAAAACTAGCCAGTCCTTTGGGATTCGACCGATTTTTTATATTCTAGTGAAATAATTTATCGCAAAATCTTTGAGATTCTGGGGTCAGGGTCAATACATTCTCTAACATTATATTTAAAAATTATAATTAAATCCATCATAGTGGTTCATTATGAGAATTTGATTAACCAAAACATATCACTCAGTACTGTCTCGTCATGGTTGATGTATTATTCCTACTCCATAAACATCGGAGTTTTGATTGAGTTGATTCTCAAACCACCCTTTTCAAGGGGTTTACCCTTCAGTTAATTAATTCCACAACCACATCAAAATGAAAGTATCTAGATAGATATTTATAAGAAGGAATGACCACTATATCTATATAATTAAAAAACCCCATGATTATATCAAATACATTGATTTAATCATATAATATTCAATAAAGATTTATTATCATAATCCCAAAAGGAAATGGTCATTCATTCCATAACATTAAATCACATAATCTCCCCAGTGGTTGATCATTTATGATTATGAACTATTAAATAATCCTTAAAAACACCATACTATCCAATGTAATCTAAACCATTACATTAGCTAAAACTATGATTCCACAAACCTAGACTCCTTAATCCGATGCTCATGAAAATGTATATACATACATGTTTTATTACTAGTTTCAAAAGTTGGAATATAGATATTAATAATTTAAAATTCAAAAAAATATTGAATCTTTTAAAACCAGAAGATCATTTTTTGTTTATAGATATTGAAAATTATGAAAGTACCATAATATAATATATCCCATGATCTTTATATCGAATGGAAATCATTCCCATTACATACACAACTACATAATCCCAAATGAGTCACCAATATCTTCAATGAATTAATTTCCAAATGTTATCCTTCAAGACATGTCACATGTACTAAATTTCACCATATCTGGGTTAATATAAATGTAGGAATGGGTAATATCAAATAATTAGAATGGAAATATATATTTGAACCGAATATAATACAAAATTTTAATAAACATTACAAATGGAATAGGTAAACAACGTGAATATATAATCAATAAGAAACTAAAATAATTTGACATATAATAAAGTAAATGAAAACATGGATATCAATAATACTAAATTTAAACTATCAAGGACATATGCCATGACATTGTACTTATCATCAATATAACCATCAAGTCATCTTGCATAATTAAGAAATCATACACCATATAACCAAGCTTATATTATGTCATGTGATATTTTTATGCATATAGTTTCTATATAATGTTGGTCCCCACTTGTCACTTGTTTTGTTCCGATTAATTCAACATAAGATTCTTCAATACCTTTTATATCATTCACTAAGGAACCTCTTATTGAATGTATCTTTTCTATTTGTAAAATAATGAATATGGTATATAAATATGTGAACTATATACATTACATATCAGTATAAATAATTAATACCAGCACATTTTCTCGGGTCTATAAAAGGTATAATAAGATCACAAACAATCAAATTAAAGAAGTTTAATGGTTATTCATTACATGGTAAATGTTATAATAATAATCTGTATTTTATTAACAATATATGACATGAGACTAATTTCACCCAAGTTAATAAAATGAAAAGATGATCAGAACTCATCTGAAGTAAGAAGGTAGATGGTTAAAATTTAGATTATAAACATTAAAATAATTATTAGTAGAGTAATTACAATATACTAAATGATAATTCATTTCTACATTCCAATAAAAAGGATAATATTGATTCTAGGTGAACATCATCCAATTAAAATTATTTAAAATGTGATGTTCACACCATATTTATAAATGAGTATATTATTAATTAAATAATTCTGAAAAATGATCCTAAGTCATCTATGGGATAGAGGTAAATGTTTCCCAAATATAAAACCTCTGGTGTATGGAAGGAAACAAAGAAGGATACTGACACATATAAAAACATCATTTCTAATATATTCTTGAATAATACCACCAATTAAGTGATCGTGAACAAGATTCTCTGGTATCATGTGTTAATCTACCCCAATTGATAACATATATATATTAGAGGATAAATCATGAAAAATAAACCCTATTAGGGAAAACCCTTTTGAAAATGTAAAGTTAATTGGAAGTAAAAACTCCAAATATATTATTAAACACATTTTTAAAATTTATATTAGAGTAGATGTTATGGGTCAAATCCAAATGTAATTTCAAAATGTAGGAGTAAAAAAATTTAAAACCATTACAACTGAGAAATCATAAATAACATGTAATTGATAATGAATAAGGTTTTTCTTAGTGAAATGTGGATGTGATGATAAAACATATGAGAGTGATACGAAAAATCATTTTTAATAATTTCAAAAATACCTTGTTCAAAACATTCATTTTAAACATTATTTTTGGTTTTAAATCTTAATTTTCAGAATGTTTATTATAAATTATCATAAAATATTAGTGTTGGATTTTTTCATTAAATGAAATTGATAGTGATAAAATATTATAACTCAAAGAATGGGGTTGGAGTTACTAAAAATACATATTATCAGTGACATAACTAGAATAAGAGCCATATGAAAACTATATTTTTCTTGTAAATTTCACAAAATAATAAGAGTATGATATAAATATATCCTTTGGTCGTGAATATGATATTCAATGAAAACATAGCATACAAATTTATTATTTCTCGGTGAATTTGAGTTATAACCTTGAATACCATTTTGACTTCGGGGACACATTTGTCAAAACCTATTGAATAATATGTCTTGAAAATAAACATCAAATAAAATTATTAAAACATAATTAAGGATATTATATTTTAGATAGGTAGTATATACACCACATAAATGAAAATATGTGAATACATATAATACTTGTCTAAATGATGGGAAACTGAGAATAAAAACCTCACCACTTGTTCCTGACTTCGTCATACATACTTAAAACTCTTGTATCATAAGTATAGATATATAAATACCATATTTAAGATTATTTATAATATCAATTTTTATTCATACAATTCACACATAGTTATTATTTACTTCAGTTCTCATGATTTTCTAAATTGGGTGTTTATAGTTTTGATATTTTATAATTTCTTCATAATAGTGGTGTTAATATTCATTATTATAATAAAATTCATCATTAATATAATATTAAAATTAATTTTTGATGGGATTATAATAATTTTGTTGTTTCTAATCCCATATATGTCTGATTTTAACTTTATCCTTGAGTATGATATAGATTATATTCATGTTTTGGAGACTCTTAGTGACAAGGGTTTGTTTTCTATGTTAATGAACAAAATATTGATTTTAAATGTCGAAAAAACAACTATTTAAACATTTATATAATATTATTCATGTAATTTTGTATCCATTTTTATTTTTATATGAATAAATAGTATTATTCAAGTAAGTGGATAAACCTATCCAAACATGAACATATACTGATCTAATGAATGAATATGTGGTGGTTTCTCTAAAACATCATTATACCTGGCTAAAATTGATCCTATTTAGTATATTTTAGTGTAATTCATAAAAATTAGAATAAAATAGTGGAATATGTAATGATTATAAATGTATTACATTATTTGTTTAAATCATTTTCTTCTAATAATGATTATTATAAATGGTTTAGTTAGAAATGATTATTTTTTTATCATATCACTAACAGGTTCTATAACTTTTATAACATATCCTTAATGTTATAATTAACATAATATTTATCCATTATTACCATCCATATATCCATCCATATTTGGTGGGAATGGAAAATTAAATGTGTTACATTGTGTAGGTAGTATTCCACACAACACACGAATATAAGTTTTATTCTTCATTGATGGGGTATATGAATTAATTATCATAATACCCTTAGGAGTGTAAAATTAAATTATATAAATTATACTAATATCATTATATTATGGTGGATATTATATTTTTGAAAGAATATATCTATTAAAAAGGTGACCAGTTGATAATACTCACACCAGTAACTTATACTTTCATTCAATGTATCATGGAATTTAAAGGGAATAAGAAACCAATTAGTGAATAGGGGATTAAATTCCTGAGATAGGGTTATAGGGGGAGTAATACAGAATTTTTTATATATGAAATTTTAATGTGATGTCAGTATTTATGGGGTAATGATTTTACAATTTTATAATTGTATGAAAGTGTAGTTTTTGGAGTAGCTTTTACATATTAAATATTATATGGATTCTATCCCATGTTGAAAGGAAATTAATTTTAAATAATGGGATAGAAATTGGATTTTGGGTAAAAAACACCTCAAATTACTCTCCTTGAGAAAACATTGATTCATTTATGGATTTTTATATTATCATTATTCCTTTTAACTAAACCTACTTCTACTATGGGGATTACTTTCTACCATTAGTAATTATTTTTTAAAAAAATAATATAATTATACATTTCATCAAATTTAAAAAATGAATTTTGAAATTTCAAAAATTATTTTGTTAAATAATATTTCTAAATGCGTGAATATTTAATTTTAAACTAAACACAATTAATCACGTAAAAACATTTTTTATGAACTATTTATTTTTTATTTCATTATATACATATAAGATAAAATTATATTATATTATTATTTTCATGAAATAAATTTATTTACTATTAAAAATAAAGGATGTCACCCTTAAAAGTAGTTCTTGAATCAAATCTACAATGAAAAATACATCTATTCAAGAAAAGACAAAAAAAAATAGATTAAAGTATCATTTTAATTCATAATAAATTTTTATGCCATATGTTTTATAAATTAAAATAATATTATAAAAATCATTAATTTTATTCCTTAAAATCTTATTTTACTAATTAAAAAGGTGTTAAATTTTTTTAGGTCATTATGATATAGAAACAACGTAATTCAGATTATATATTTCATAAAAACCGTAATATTTGACTAAATCCCACCTTTTGATAAAAAAATTAAAAATTAAATAAAAGTATTTTTACATAATAGGACTCCAAAAATGAATATAATTTCTATTTATATTAAATAAAACATTTTTAAAACTCATTTTTGAATAAAATAAAAAATAATAATTTAAAACTCATTTAAATTTGAAAATGGAAATTTCAAATACTTGCTGTTATTATTCGTATTTCACATCAATTAAAAAAATGTTTTTATCAATTATTAATATTACCAATAGTTTATCATTAGTCATATTTTTCTTTAAATGAATGTTCATAACACAAAAGATAAAATTTATTAGAAAAACCCTTTTCTAAAAAATATATGATATTATAAGTCATATTTGATAGATTAATTTAATTTCATTCACATAATAAGTAAAAATTATTTTCAATCTAAATAAAACTCATAATTTGGTTTCTCATATAACTTAAAAATAATTAAATTACTAGTTTATTAATGTTTATAGATAAATATTTATATTTTAACTGAATATATCATGGTTTCTTTTTACATCAATGTTGTATTTGTTGCATGATACAGAACACATTCACTTATTTAATGGTAATAATATATTATAATATAAGGGTGTTATATTATTATGTCCCTTTAATAATATAATTGGATATTCATATGGTACATATTGGGGTTCATAATAGGTTTCCTTTAGTGCGGGTTATGTTGGGCTAATGATATGTGTGATTGGACCCAACCGCATCTTCAACAAGGTTCAATATTTTACGATCAAATGGGTCGATTTTATTATGGAATGAAAAATAATTTCAATTGTTCAAATTATAAAACCCCAATTAGAATTCATCGAGGGTAATAACTATCAGTTTCCATATAATGGTAGTTGATCCTTGAATGTCTCCAATAGATGAAGAGTTCCTATATAAAGGGATGATATCCCTCTATTTAGGATATGGGATATGGTTATTTTATAAATGAATCCATATTTTACCCTTTCCATTCATCTATGATTGTGGTGAAAGTGTTATCACTCTATTGGAGTGTGCGGATCCTCTCATATTGTAAGAGAAATATATTAGATGGTGCAATCCATTGGGATGTGAGAGTCTATTACAATTCACTAGGATATCACAATAAATCGTAATCAATAAATGAAAAAATATAGTGTTCACTATGATACATGTATGCTATTTATTTTATCTTCTTATTCACTTCATGTTGGTTCATTGATTATAGATCTATCAAACTATTAAGTTTCTTTCACTGCAATGATATCTTGATTTTCCACTAAACCCATAAGATTGAATTTTGGAATTGGTGTGGGTTTTATGATAACCTTGTGATGTAGTTTAGTATTTAAATTACACTAAATGTGTTATTGAATATCATGAATCATATCATTCAACCCTACTTGGAATCATCCATTATTGGGTTCCTGAATGAAATATCGGTGTATTCATAGACCTAAGAGTTGCAATTCAAGATCCAAGTGATTTTATTGAGAATTTTTTAAGCACATTTAATTTTTTCAATGCATTCTTAGATTCACTTTTAGATTCAATAGGTTTGTTTCATTAGGAACCTTATATTAGAGGTCATTATAATAGTTTATTTAGAGAATGTGATGGTGCTGATTTCTTGTATATGACATAAGAATGTGTTTGATATTTGGAGTTTTATTTTTATGGATATGTATTACAAGAAATTAATTTAGGAATTATGGGCCTAAAAGATCCCATGATAGGGATAGATAAGAATGGACTAATATTTTAACAGATGAATTTAGGTCAAGATACTTTCTCGGATTTGAGAAAAACAAAAGTAAAATAAGATACTTTTTTGATTCTCGGGAATGATTATACGAACAATTTTTATATATCAAGGGTCAATCTTAAAGTTGTTATGGTGTAGAGGTATTAAGAAGTTAATAATAGGGCTCATCATATATAAAACCTTGAGTGAAACTAATTTTCCCCTGATACAAACATATATGATTTTGTTGACCCTTTAGTGTTCATGTGATATTATCCTTTTAGCGAGATAATTTTCATCTACATAGACCACAACATATTTCTATTCATATTATCCTAGAATTAATTGATCCTGTGGTCATGGAATTATGTTGATTATCTATTTCAAGTTGTATTTATTATGTAATATACCTTATAAAAGTGTAATGACATTATTGAAACTCTATCTATATGAATTCTCCAATATAGGGATTTTAGATGTTCGATGAGGAGACGAAGATATTGAAATTACTCCCAAACTGATGGGTATATATTCTATAGTTATTAGATGACTCTATCTATCCCAAACTGATGGGTATATATTTTATAGGTATGAGATGATTCTATCTATTCCAATTTCTTCCTTACCTATTCATTTATGGATCACAGAAATACCATCTAGGAGATTGATTTTTTTTCTTATGATCTGGGAATGACTCATCGGAGATTATTAAATTCTGAGATGATCTTGGGAAGGGGATGTTTTGATCTACATAAATGGAATTGATTTGGATCCCACATCCATAAGGGGGAATTTATACAGGAATATCATGAATCATGATGGGATGTGAATAGAGGGTTGGAAGATATTTATCATGATATTTATTGGGATTCATTTTTTTGTCTTTATATGAGGAAATATATCGTCATTTTTGTCTCTCACTCCCTTACATATTAAAGGATAATGGTAGAGCACTACCAACAAGGTGGGTTAATTCAACACTTTAATGTGACAGTATAAACTTGAGATGAGGTGACCATAAATATTTTTATAGGAGTACTTAGGAATATAAGAGTTATTTTTACTGTATGGGTATTTGTGGGTTGCAAGATTAAGGTTACAAATGTCTTTTATAACTAAATGAATTAATTAGTGAATAAGATAGGTATGATCTATGTTTGAGAGATGGTATGAATATATGGGGTTCATATGAGTATAGTATAATATTGGTATATATATTTCATGTTGATAATCTAAAAATATATGTATATTTCCATGGGGCCTCATTATAAGTACAGTACTCCATATCACCTGTAGTGTAACATCCTAAGATGTCATAATATTAGTTTCCCTCAAATAAACATTGTATAGATAGATTTTTCTAAAATAATCACCAATCCAAAATGACAGAAGATATATTTTGTATGAAAAGTAAATCATGAATCAAAACCTACATTATATAATAATATATTAATCAATTATAAATGCATATAATTTATGATTAAAAAACTAAATTTTTTAATTTTTTTTCAACAACTGAATAGTTCGTTTATAAATAATATTTTCATTTAAAAGATATATTTGTATATTTATTAATTATAATTTTAAAAATTTAATTTCATTTTTGGATAAATAATTTCATTTTTTGGATGATATTGTTTTTTTGTAATGTAATTGATTTTTAGTTGAATAGTGAAAATACAATTTTGACCCAATAGGTAATTTGATGACATTATAATTTTATAAGAAAGAACAAGAAATATATTAAATAATTTAATAAGACAAATATGTACTATATATTAAATTCTATACATTTTAATCATAATATGTTGAATTTTGAAAACCTATGATTATCTTTTTAAGGACTTATGTATTATTTTCATACTAATTTTTTTGGTATTTTATTTAAATTAAATACAATATATGAAAAAATAGGTTTATTTAAAACCCATATAATGTTTATATGTTTTATAACGTTCTATTAATTATCCTGAAAATAAAATAAATTTATAATATTTCCCTACACATAAATTTTAATCTTATAAAATACATCTTTTTAACCAGTTTTTACATGTTACATGTGTTAATGTTATAATTTATTATTCCTATAAATATAAATTTTATATGAAGAAATCGATTAGATTATTGGAATCTGATTTTATGTAATAGAAAATAATTTCAATTATTTTTTTATCATTAAACTATATTTATTAGGTAAAATTTCGTTACCATGGTATAACCAAATATGTTAAAAGTGAAAATTTGGTGAATAAACGACATAAACAATGTTTTAAAAAATTAATAAATTCTTATGGTCTTAAATGAATTATGAAATCTAAAAATATATTATTATTACATTATGGATTATTATTTATGTCTTATACATGTGAAATATTTATATTATGTTAAAATATTTAAAAAATCACATTCTCACCACTTATGAAAGGGTCATTTCACCACCCCTTAATAACAACCTTAAAATTTCAGTTTACTCTTAGACATAATTCACTATTCTCTCCCCTATTATATAATCCTATTTACATGAGCCTTATCTCAACATATTTTTTCATAATAACTCCATTTTCAAGGACTATTCATTGAGAAAGACCAAGTCCTTAACATGATTACTATTTTTTCTTAACTTCATTTAATTTATTAATTACTTTCCCAAATATAACATTCACATTTCTATATAATGAAATCAATTTTTTTAAATAAACTACTATTACTATTCTTGGTTAAAACTAATAACCACCTTACACATTATTCATTATAAAAAGAAAAAAAACATCCATGCATTGTGAGGTCAAGTGCTTCTAAAAAATTACAACTTTCATTTTTCACCACTACAACTCTATACTAGTTATAGGGATTAAAATTTTGAAAAAATTAAAAGTATAACAATATTTTTATTATGAAGAGAAAAATTATTATCCATATTCATTCCCTCTCATAATGCATTTAGTAAAAAATATTAACAATTCATTTGGCTGGAAACTGACTACACAAAATAACATATCTCATTTTTCATATACTATTTGTATTATTTATTAAAATATTTTAAAATATAATTATAAACATTAATAATATCCAAATAATTTAATTATTATTATTATTTAATAGTGATATTTCTAACCAATTTCAAAATCATAATCATCCACTAATTACTATATGTTCATATTTGGGTCTGTCATATCAACTATTTGATCAATTATATAAAAAAATATCAGGAAACAATGTTTAACATTTAATAATAAAAATATAATATATAAATAAGTATTCAATTATTTTTTATTTAATTTGATAATTAATAATAAATAAATTAACGAATGAAGCGACTATTATCTTGTTAAAAATTATATAAACAACCATGTCGCCAATTTTTTCAACAAGAATCAGAACCATAATTGACATAAAATTAAATTAAAAATTTACAAATAGTTATAAATAATAAAAATATATCATTTAATTTAAAATAAAAATGAATCATTTGATAATATTGAAGAACAACACTGCTATTATGAAACTTGTCGAACACAATCAAGATTACTCATACCCAATATTGAAAATAGAAAATAACTAACAATTGTACATGTTGTGAATAATTATCAATTATGTCTATAATAGTAAGTATACATGAATAATATTATAAAATAAATTATTATGATAGTTATTTTTTTAGGATGCCAATTCAAGAACCTTACAATAATTCATTAATTAATGTAAGGGTTTCATTATCTCATTTACAAATATACAATACTTATTTCATTTGGGGGGAAATTTATATGTATCATACACTTCCCATTTGATATTTTATATCACTAATTATCTTATATTCATGGCCTTTTTAGTCCAATTTCAATCTCTCTATTAAATGGGGTTTTATCAAAATGGCACTCAATTTGTAATGATTTTTTTTCTTATTTTAAAATCCAAGAGACATGTTTTTAAATAAGAACCATCATTTATTTTATATTGTTTGATAACTACCAAATTACTATCATCTATAATTAATAAATTTAAATTTATTATAATATAGAGTCCATTTCATGAAAACCCACTTATGTTATTTTATTATTATATCACCACTACTGCAAGTATTTTTTATTATCCTTACTCCTTTCATTGAGTTAAAATTATTCTTCATAAAGTTATTTTTTACATTTTAGGTTTATTCAACACAAAAAATTTAATTCTTGGTACCCCTTCTTACAATATAGTGGATAATTAATTTTTAATTCATATCATTCAATTGATTAAAAATATTTTGAAAACAAATTTCATTTATGAGTATAAATATCATCACATTAAATGATTATTTCCCAAATAACTCCATATTTTAATTTCCATCCAATGTTATACCTTATATATAGAAACCCGATTATGTGAATTTTAATTTCACCTTAACATTTCCATTTTCCTCTTTTCAAAAGATTATTTTGTTATACATTTTTATAATGTGGGTTGTAATGATGATAATTTAAATATTGAAATGGTTTTCCTTATATGATAATTTGGTTAATCTTCCACTAAAAATTTCCTTAGGGTTACCGTTATGTATTTTTAATTACATTTTAATTATGGTTATTTTTAAAATAATATATTTTTAAAAAATATCAAGCACCATTTAAAAATAATAATTTGAATATGAGACATAACTTATTTTTTTATGATAAAGTTAAAAATTCTTGAAAAAAATTCTTTTAATATTTCACTTCCATTTTCCTCTTTGTCATAAAAGGTTTTAATTTCATTGGAAATTTTTTTCATAAATTAGAGTGTATATTCTGTTGTACTATATTTATGGATTAAACCCTTATAAATCCATTATTTCCATAACCTTTACTTACTCATTGAATGTCTATTATTTTTCTTTTTATGTATTTATTTTTTGAAAACACTCTATTTCCTTCCATTGATTGATATTTGTTCACCTAAATTCTATAAATTGACTGATTGAGGAAAATATTAACATACTTGTATACCCTTTATCTATATTCTATAAATAATGTATTCTATTTTATCATTATTGAAATGTATTTACATTGAATGTTACTAAATATATTGGGATAGACATTATTTTCCTTAGGTATATCATGATACAATTTTTTATGGAATTTTGAATTATTTCCTTATAAGAATAAATATAAAAGGAAATGAAACCAATTTTCTATTCATCTGTTCTTTATTATGTGACAAATTAAGCAGCTTATTATTACCAATGGTTAATTATGATAAAATAAATTATATATTTCATGATGATTATTTAATTATGTGTGAATTATGGGTGTGGTCATGTTTCACACCCTAATACATTGGTCAAAAATCTATATCCTTTGAGACTTTTATACAAACTAACAATTTAGTTTCATGAATGAATTATTTCATGGGTGACTTGAAATGGTGTTGTCTTCTTATGTTAATGTATGTGCCCCAATCTTGGGCTTTTGATTATGACTATGTTATTCTCTGCTAGTTCCTGTGAATTTACTCATGTGTCAACACTAACTTTATTAATTTATGATTTTATTACATTTTATATTACAATAATAATATTTTTATGGGGTTTTGGGTATCATTTTATTTTATATCTTGATTATACCCATATTTTCATCTTCCTTCAACTTTTGAAATTTAATTTTCACCCCCTATGTTTACCCACAATGATTATTTAACCTCACATCTTTTTTATGTTCCAATTTATCCATGTTATAAATAAATGTAATATATAGGATATTTCTAGAATATTATCTTATATAAGGAAAATTTAGGGGAAATTAAAGACATTAAATTTATCTCGATCATTATTACATAGTGAAAAATTTTATGTTAGTGGAAATATGCATGAGTTTTGTTAGTTACTGCTTTGGATAAATTCTATGAAACTATAAACCTAAAAGATACAGGTAATATATAAAACAAAAAAAATTCTTTATGTCATTTAATTGAGTAGGACACATCTATGGTGTTAAAAAATTGGTTTTAGAGTAGGTTTTAAAAAACATTGGAAATTAATAGGTTATATAAACATAATTTAAGTGTTTATAAGTTAAGTTTGATCATAATTTCAATGGTATATGATTACCATTAAGGATTGTAAATATAATATTGAATATTTTAGGGATATTATAAGACAATTTTAGTGAAAATTTGGGGATCATTATAATGGATAATCCAAAGTATTGGAAAACATCATGAAGTCATGGTAATGTAGATATTTATTGGTTTTACTTGAAATTACGTCCTTTTCTAGATACTATCAAGTTAATGAGGTTACATAACATATTCACCTAGAGGAAATAACCCTAAAAATGGATGGCTGAGAATCAACTCTATAATCACACAGGTGAATAATGAGTCTTTCTTAGACTGAACACCTAGCTAAACACTCCCGATAGATGTTCCTTGGTAAGTAATATTTTTATTATAAGCCATGATGATGTTTCTATTTCATTATGGAATTAGATAATATAATATGAGATAACCCAACATAATGAAAACAATAAATAAAATGTGTAATTTTTGTTTAGTAGAATACAATTGAAATATTTTTTAAGTTTATGTTAATTTGAGGATGAAATTTTTTTATCTTACAACACTTCTCTTCTGGTGTTCATAAATCATATTAATTCCAATTATTACAGTAATTGTTGATTCTTAATGGATTCAGGATAACAATTGATTTCATGTACAATAATGAGATTATCCCAATAAGAAACCCAATGGGATATGATTTGGAGTGAGAAATCATATGTTCCTGAATAAAAAAAACTCAAGAATCGTGATTAAAAATGTGACCATAGTTAATATCAAAAAATTATTAATCCATAGAATGATAGAGTCCCATGGAAGTTCTGGTGATAAGGATAATAATAGAAAGAAGACTCAATTTCATTCTTGTCCAAAATATTGGATGAATAAGAAAATAAGTTGTCTCAAAATAATTGGTGATTTTTTGTGTCTATAAAATGAGGGAATATAGAAACTAATCAACTCCATGAAATTTAAGATCACAATGGAAATAGTGAATGGAAATCATTTGTATGTAGATGTACCAGTAAAACATAATTTTCTTATATGTTAGAAACTAAAACATTATCCAAGTAAATAACCTAAATCATTGGAAAATAAGGCTTATAGGTACAAGAAATACATAGGCAAGGGAACAAATACACAACCACAACTTCAAAATTGGGATCCAAAGATGATATGTATGATGAACACTAATAAGCATCTAAATAATTGTGAGGGTTGTATCTTATTCAACATACTCATCTATGCTAAGAAATATTACTATAAATAAAAAAATCACCACCCCAATTACTAGATGGTTAATTATTAACAAAAAATCTAATGGTTCCATTATTTAAACCAAGTAAACTAATACTATATAATATATATTTATTTTAATGTGATTATCATAATTTTTGGCCTACCTTTAGTAAAATATAATGTGATATTAGGCATGTATTGGTTCCCTTACCATATATTAAATAATAATTTTCCTTATAGGAAATTTTCATCTAGAAATCAACCCAAAACCACATGTTAATAATATTTTTATTATAAAATCCATCTAAAAATTTACATCTTTTATATTTATGTATTTAACAAAAAATGTAAGAGAAAAACAAAAAATTTGTCATTATCCCCTTACTTTGGAAAAGAATAGTTCACTAGTCATACCAAATATTGTATGGATGAAACATCATTAGAAATTAAAACACAATTCATTTATATCATATAAATATAATAAACTGTTTCATTTTAAAGGGATAATTAAAATTCTGAAGAAATAATTTATTTAAGGTGAGAGATTATAATACCTAGATTTTTTAGAAAATATTTTCTTCTAAATATTCATTGTATCGATATCTTTTTTTCCAAAAAATAATAAAATAATTGGATATGAAACATTTTAGATAAGAAAATAATGGTGATAATTAAACCTACAATAGGGGAAAAGATAGACACCAACCAGTTTTTAATACAAAATTTTATTAAGAATACAAAATGCTTTAAAATGTCATTTTGAACTAACAACAATTTTCTGTTATATATTTTTTAAAAAATATAAATTTAAAAAATTTAGAATATAATGTTTAAAAAATTAACATTATTTTTTAAAATCAATAAAATATTATTTTATGGTGATTTTCGTCAATTTTTGAAAAATAATATAACTTTAGTTGAATAATGAAAATATAATTTTAACCAAAAATATAAATTTTATTATTTTTTCATATATAATAAATATAATGATATGTATATAACCTATGAATTTGGTAAAAATTAATTTAATAAGTAAATAACGCATTTTAATAAAATTTTGTTGAATATGAAAAACCTATGATAAATATTTTAAGGACTTAAGTAATATTTCACAATAAAAACTTCTTTTTGATGTTATGTTTAAGTGAAATATTATATTGTGAAAATATGATTTCGTCTTTCCCTAAACTAAAAAGAATTTTTTTAATAATAAACCATTAAATAACAAATTAATCAATGAAAGTTATAATTTAACCCTACATGTAATTTTTTCACATGAAATTATGCTTTTTTCTTCTTAAATCATGTTTTTATTTGATACATGTACTAATTTAAAAATTGATTTTTCTTACTCACAAAAATTTATTGTGATAAAATTGAATTATTATTTGGGAAATTTATATCTATAATAAGTAGAAATTTCCACTTCTTTAGTCATTAAATGTAAATTAGTTAAAAATTAGTTACCACAATAAAAGAAAAAATTCTAAAAGTGAAAATTTTAAGAGTAAAGGGCATAAAAATATTTAAAATATGTGAGGAAATTAATGGATTATAGTTGATTGAACTTATCTCATCCACCACTCATTGATTTTATTTTTTTATTGTTATATTTACACATTAAAAATGTGTGCACTTTATATTAATAAAAAATTATAATGAAAATTCCATCAACCCCACTTATAATAGGGTCCTCTCATCAGCCGTTTAGACCCATACTAATTATTAATTTTACTCGTGAAAATATTTTTTCCCTTCTCGAGAATAATTTTCCATTTACATGAGTCTGTAGTCATACTTTATTTTCCTATGAAATAAATTTCAAAGGACTATTATAATGGAAATCCCAATTCCTCAATGCAGTTCATTTTTTTCAAACTTCTTATCAATATTTAATACTTTCACGTATCTAATTTTCTCAATCATATATAATTAAATAACAATTTTTTAATAGTTATTTTTATTTATATATGGTAAAAAAAATTAAACATATTTCCTTTTTTATATTAAGAAAAATCAAACCATCATTAGTGTATTATATGGACTGCCACCTTAATGGAGATACATCTTCCATAATTCACAATTTTGTATCTTCATTTTTTATAGTGATAGAATTAATGAATAATTTTGAAATATAAAATACAAATATTTTATGAGTTTGAAATTATAATCCAATATCTTTATCTCTTTATCATCTAGAAATTAAATTGTTCATCATTTGTTATTTTATTTTGGAACACAAAATATATAAAATATATAATTATTTTTTTAATAAATATATTATTCTAGAATGAACAATTTTATAGTCACATTTATCCTTTATTTTTGGTATGTTTTTGTTTTGGTCGGTCATAATTCCAACTCAAAAAATGCTGTGAAGTAATTTCATGGATGAAAATGAGTCCTTAATATGTGTCATTAATAATTAAATAATTATATTTTTTGTTTTCATTAATGAAAAAAATAATTTCAAGCTTATTAATTTATCATAACACCTTTAATTTGTAAAAAATAACTTAAACATTCTTGTTGTTAATTCATCTACATGAACTGGAATAAAAAAAATTATTTGATTGAAATTATTGAATTATAAAAAATGAAGGGAATAACTTTTAGTACCTCGTATGATATTTTAATGATAAATATTTGGAAAAATATATAACAGCATCTCTTTTATGAAACTAATTCAAAACGTTCAATATTACTCATACTAGATATTTGAAATTTTCTATATCCAACTACTATACATGTAGTGAATAGTTAAAAATTTTGTTTTAAGATTTAATATATATATATATATGAATGAGGTTATGAAATAGGCAATTACAATATTTGTTTTGTTATATTAGTGAAACATGTGCTTTAGTGGAAGTCAGTATTTAAGGTAATGGTTTCATTATCCCATTTTTTTAATCCATGAGATTGGATTTATTCTATGCATTATATGTATTTATATTAAATATAAAAACTCAATAGAGATTTTATTTCAGGAATTAGAATTTATTCATGGAATAAGTTCAATTTATATCTCCTAATTTAAATTGTTTTCAATTGAATTTTTACTCAAACCATAATGGTTTCATTGATTCATTTTTAAATCCTTGAGATATTTTTGATAATGATCACCATCATTTATCTTATAAGTCGAAGACACTGATAGATTTTACATGTGTCTAGTGAATAACATTCATTTAATGATATTTTTATTTCCATTTCATGGAAACATCCTTATGTAAAATGATTCTTAAGTTACCATTACCTTAAGGGTTACTGTTAACTTGAATCCCTACATTGAGTTAAATATATTCTTCTTAAAATTATTGCTTCAATGATTTTTTTATTCTATCTAAAAAATTTAATTCTATATACACACTCTTCCTCTTAGTTTAAAATTAACTTTTTATTATAATATTTCCCCAATATGATCTTCCTTCTCAAAATTTATATCATTGTAAAAAATAAATTTCATCCTCTTTAATGATGGTTTCTAATTCTTATCCATGTTTTATACTCTCTAAAATATTTTAATTTAACTATGACAATCTAATTATGTGTTATCTCATGTGACCTAAAAATTTCTCATTCCCTCCTTTTGAAAGTGTAAATTGTATACCTTTTTATGATGTAGGTTTCAATAATTATATTTTATATTTTTAAATTGTTTTCCTTATTTGAAAATTTAATTTACCTTCCCCTAATCATTTATCTAGGAAAACATTTCAATTATTTCAAGGATCCATTTTTAGGGTAATTTTTAAAAGAATTTTTTTAAAAAAATTGTTCACATCAACATTTTTAAAAAATCAATGAAATTGAAATATAAATTCTTCTTTTATAAAAAGGATTAATAAATTTTCAATAATATATTTTATGGTTTCTCCTCAATTTTTATATTTATAAGAGAAGGGTTTAACTTATTTTGATATTATTTTTAATAAGTTACCCACTAAATTCTCTTGTAATATTTTGGGGTATTATGCTCATAAAATCAATCATTACCTCTTTATTTATAATTCATTGAATATTAATTATTTTTATTCCCATGAAATTCCATATTAAACACTCTATATTCCCTTTAATCTATTTAATTATGTCCACTGTGATTTCTTAAATCATTTTATTAAGAAAAATATTGAATTAACTGCATACCCATAATCCACATGATGAAAATATCATATGTTTCATTATCTTGATAAAATTAAATTTACCTATAAATCTATTAAATATCATTAGATGTAGATTTATTTTTCAATCGTATATCATGTTATGATTATATATGGAATTATGATTGATTTACTTATGTGAATCTATTTGAAAAGGATTGGAAACTAATTTAGTTTCCATGGGATATATTGGATATGATGAGTTCAACCAATTTTTTCCCATGGATTAATTATGATATAATGAATGATTGATTTTTATATTTCTACAAAATTATAGATGAATGATGGTTGGGGTCCTATATCTCCCTCCAATGATTTGGTTAAAAACATCTCAGGAGATATGTATGAATGATCACAATTTACGTTATTTTAAGTGTGGGTTAATGTGTCTTACTCATAAATTTAATGTTTCTATATGATGATGTTTCTTCCAACGCATTATAATTATTCTTATGAAAATTTTTAATCTCATGGATAATGTTTGTTGACTCGTGATTTGACACTCAGTTGATTCAATTATTATGTTATTCTTTGATATATTTCATGAAACAAATTTTATGATTTTTGATATTTTTGATATTTTTTCATATATATCATTATTTTAAAAATATTCACATCTTATGTTATATTATGATTTTTCATTGTTATCATATATGTTTACCCTTACATATAATTTTCTTTCATCCCTTTCCCATGTCTCTATTTCCCTTAGTTATGGGAAAAAGTAATTATCATGATGTGTCTAGAAGATTACATTGTGTAGAGAACTTGTTGGATGTATTGGAAACACTTTATGTATTAAGAATTTTTTTATACAGTGGTAAAAGTTTCTACTAATAAAAAAATACATGATATTTTTTAAATTATATTTTTTTCAAAATATCAAAAACTATTAACCTAAAAGGTTTTGATAACTTATATAATGAAATATTTTATTTATATATTGAAACTAACATTTTCATGTCCTTGGGGTAATATATATATAATTAATGTAAGTTTGAGATGATGATCTGGATACTGGAGGATATGCTCAAGGCGTTTATACTTGATTTCAGTGGATAATGTCATAAAAACTTATCCTTAAAAGAGTGTCAATGCGAAAATATATTCAATGATTTAATTAAGATGGATAACATGTATTATGTTAATGGTTAGTCATTCCACTTCTAATTATTATATATATATGTGGGAGATTAAGTAGTGATCATACCATGGTAGGTTTATAAAACAACTAATCTTGTGCATTTGATTGGGTAGTGGTGGGATACCACTCAAAGAATGAATATATCATCTTGAGGTCAGGTGAAAATATCTGTGGTGTTTTCCATGGATGATAAATTTACCTTTTATTTGTGGCATTTACTGGGGAATCAATTTGCAAGGAATAAATTCAATATCAAGTTTTTGTTTTTTCGTTTGTTCAAGATTTAGGAAAAAATTAGAGTTCTGTATTATGGGTTTTCCCTTCAATCAGGACATCATTGTATAAATTATATGTTTTACATCTCAAAACACTAAATTTATAATCCATAAATTATAAAATTGATTGATTGTTACAATGTCTAATTGGATTTGGATTCACCACATGGAATGATCCCAATTTATATCCTAAACCCGAGCAAGAATGAGATTTGAGGGAAGACTACATTGTTTTTCAATATATTTTTGTTTCATGGTAATATCAAATAGGAGGCCTAATAGTGTGGGTAAAATTTTTTAAACTAGTGTGAAATGTTCATTCTTAAAGATCCTCAACCGCTTCTCTGATGTATGATAACCACGTAGATGATAAGATTGTAATTCTTCTACAATTTTAATAATTATATTTTTATGTTTTTCTTTAATCTTTTTTATTTTGATACGGTAAATTTTCTTGTGGTGTTTTTTTGATTCATAATAGTAATATTTTAGGATTCAAGAATGGTTTTTACCAGGGAATTCTATAGTAGGAATGGGTACATTATGTATTTTAGGTTGTTGTGGCATTATGGTATCATGTCGGGAATTCCCATGGTGGTTAATTTGGGCTATCACCATGATATATCTATAGGGTGGGATATTGTGTCCTGATAATTAATGGAATGTTGTTATGGTGACTTAATAGGTTTCAAATTCCATGTCTAGAGGTGGTTGAACTATGATCTATAGGGTGATGATGTAATGTGGACCTGAATGGGATGTGGCTTATCATGGTCATAATTTCCATGTCATAGACTATGAGATAAGATGTTTTCTTGGGTCATATCTATAATTTTACCTTGGACAAACCATTATCGCTTTTTTCATCCACCATCTACCTTAACTAAGTTACATCATGATTTAGGATCTCAATTATTCATAAGATCATCCTTCCTCTCATCTTTCCCGTTTTCTGTTTCATTAGTTTTAGTGGCCGTATCTTGGTATGTTTAACATCATTTATTCCCAAGATTAATTTTTTAAAGGAATCAAGGTTTTATATTGTAAGTCTTTGATTATGAGGGTTATGGGGATCATTTTAGTGATTCATTTGACCAGTCTCAAATGTGGTAGAAAACATTGGGAATTGTTATCAAATTTTCTCTTATAAGAATATCCTTACCATGGTTTGACATTCAAATGTGGTTGTACATCCCAAAAGGAATTTGGGTGACTGAGTTGACCATGTAATGTTATTTCCCTATTTAAAAGGAAATAGGTGGATTGAAATTTATATGAATGAAACCATAGTTATTACATAATGGTAAAATATCTTATAAAGGTGTAAATATTACATCAATATAGTGATAGTGATAGAGTTATATGCTTTAGGGAATTTTTTCTAGAGTAGTATGTCACGACCCGTCCTCGGGGCCTGTGTCGTGACTACCCCAAGCCCGCCTTCCATAGGTCAGGAGTTGGCGACTAGCACCAAGGCGTAATTCCCGATAAAAAGGGAAGGCATTGCCTTTGAAGAGTAAACAAACACCACAAAGCAAGCAAGAAGAAGTAAACACTAAGTAAAAACTGAGTACAACAGTTACTACGGAAAAGTAATTGGGCCAGTATACAAACCCAAACTCAAAGTAAAGTACAACTGGAAAGGGAAAAACAACAACTGAAAAGTAAAGTCGTATCGTTGAGCTGTCCACTGGAAATCCCACCTGAAGGGTGAGTACAGATGGCCTCCACAGCTCCTATGGTCTAGATGTCCGTTCCGAGAACGTCCCGCCCAGTGGTCCACCTCCAGGTACCATCCTGCTCTGCAAGCCTCAACCACGATCAGCGTTGTCTGTCGTCTGCAACCAACACAAGGTAGTGCGGGCATAGCCCGTGTAGGGTTGAGTATAATCTACTCATTAGGGACCCGAGACCCCTGAACGTCTCCCAGAATCCACAAAGGATAATCCACAACGGAAAAAAAAATACAATCATGAAGTAACATTCTACACTGCTTAGGTATATGCCCATACAAATACCTAAGTCATCAAATCCAGTACGCTCCAACCTCCGATACCAAGTTCAACCTAGAACACACAGGAAAACACAACCCAATCCACACAGGAAAGAAAAACGTAATCCACACAGGATAGCACAACACAATCCACCAAGGAAAGAAAAATAGGATTCACCTCACACAGGTATACTTCTTTATATGATGATAGAGATGATCAGATGTTGCTACTGATTCATCTAAGCTTTCAGACACACAAAGGATTGATAGGTACTAACCCCCGCAATGACCCACAAAGGATCTAACCCAAATAGGATTGATAGGTAACTAACCCCTGCAATGACCCACAAAGGATCTAACCCACACAGGATCGATAGATAACTAACCCCCACAAAGACCCACATAGGATCGGACCCACACAAGATCTCTAGGCGCTGGCCCACACAGGACCGCTGAGCACTGACCCACACAGGATCGGACCCACACGGGATCTGTAGCACTAATCCACATAGGATCGCTGAGTGTTGTAGTCATGGACGTCGAATCCACTGAGGATCTCTGTAAAGTCGTCGTCGTCGTCGCAATCGCAGCCAGCTCTAGGGTTCCCGCACACAGCAAACTCATTCGGGAGGGTCCGCTCCACGAGCCGAGAGGATGATACATCAACTGACACATAATACGGAGTTGATGTATCCAAAAGTTTCGTATCATAAACAGGAACTCAACGTCGCAGACGGTGCGTCAATCAGACGCCCAGTCTGAGAGTTATTGGCTTTTTCGTTCCAAGGGCCCGGTTGGTTTTTAAGGCAAAACCAACTCGACCGTACTCCACCTGCATCCAAACCTCGGGCGGAGTAAGCCAAATGATCCGTCTCACATAGAGGAGTCCATCAAAGTCGACGGCACGTCCTTCGGACATCTGAAGCTCAAGTTATGAGTGTTTCAGCTCCAAGGGCCCGGTTGGTTTCGTGTACGAACCAAACCGGCCGAACCCAAAGTATTCCGAAACCTTGAGTGCGATATACCAAAACGACCGCCTCGGTCCAAGGATCGCATCGCTGATAACGGTACGTCGATCAGAGGCTTGTAGATCATGTTATGGGCAACAGACCGAAAAGGGTCCGAAAACGGGGGGTCTGGGCCTGTACTGACCTGGGTCCGGGTCCGACCTGGCAAGGCGCGACCCGGCGCAGCCCGGTTGGCCAACGGGTCGGCTCGGCCGGTTACAGCCGAGCGGAGCGGGGGGCGCGCTACCCCCGCGTGAAGGAGTTGTGGCCCTGCGTGGTGCCGCCCTTTCCAGCAGACGCGGCTAGCTGCCGCGTCCCATCACCCTCTGGTACCGCGCGGTCGCGGGACCGCTTCCTACAACCCCAGTGTCAGCCGCGGCAGCTCCTCCCGGCGGTGCACCAGCAGGCTGCTCCACGGACCATCGGGCGAGTTCCGGTGGTCGAAAAAACACGTCATCTTCGCCAATGGCCCTCCCGGGGCCCGTCTTTCACTACGAGGACCTCACATCGCCCGTACAGCTTATTTTGTCGTCATCCGCTATTCCGCACACCAAGAATGAAAAGGGAGGTGGGTTAGGACTTGTTCGTTGGTCCGCACCCACCGTGTTAGTGGTTTTAAAAGTCCCACAATAAATATTTAATCATACGTCGCGGGTATAAAGCAGAAAGATTCAAAATAATCAACCCCTACCTCAACATTGTCGTCGAACGTGAGTTCATCGTAGAATTGACCGTCGCGGAAGAAGAGGATCGTCGCGTCGCAAAAGGAGTGTCGTTGTCGTCGGGGTACACGGCGTTGCATAGTCAAACTTCGAGGATTAAAAACACACCGATTTAATTTCACAAATTAATCTCATGTTGAGATTATAATTCTCAAAGAATTAAAAGAACCGTAATCCCCTACCTCAATCAGTTGTTGATCAAAGATTGTTGCGGGGAAGGAATGTCGTGGAAGAAACGTCGCGGAAGGAGGATAGTCGGCGTCAATCTCCGAGGGTTTGGCGTTTTTCATCGCCCTTCGTTGAAGGTCGGCGTTCTTCATGTTCTTCACGTTCTTCGCATTCTTCGCGTTCTTCGCGTTCTTCTTGTTTTTCGCATTATTCGCGAAGGTGGATGAAGATCATCAGGCCTTGGAGTTTTCTCCCAATCCTCTCAACAAGCAACCATCAAGTAAACACGTGTTGGTCTTATTTTATTCCCATGCCAACGATTTGAAATTCAAAGTTAAGAAATGAACAATTAATTATAAGAATTAATTGTAACAACTTAACTGCCCAACTTAATGGGGCGTTTCTTAACCAGAAAAACGCACGGTTGACTTTCATTAAAGAGGGGGGTCGCGGGTGTGTTACATAGAGGGAATGAAACGGTGGGGCTCGTGCGGGCCCCACATCAAAAATATACTACCAAGTGGGTAGGATATTTTGGATTCTACCCTATCTGCTTAACTTAGCTTAAGTGGCTTTAAAGTGTCTTTAAGTGAAATTAAATAAAGTGTCGCACCACCTTTATTTTATTTCGTAACTTAACCCCAAAAATTAAAAACCACACCCGAGAAAACGCAACTCTGGAAAAGGTGTTTCTAAGAAAATGCTAGCGCTGTGATTCCATCTATGCCCTCGGAATTCGATTCCGAGCACCAGTTCAAAAGTTAGAAAAACCCGCTCATTCGTTCACTGAACGTACCTGAGCCAAACTTCGGAAAACGATTCTGGGCACATCGGGCCTTAGAATCAGGTGACGTCAGAAACTGCGTTCATGTAAAATTCCAAAGAAAATTAAAAAAAATTCCTTGAATTTTACGGGTATTTACATCACTCCCACCTCAGGGCTTTACATCCTCGTAAAGATACATCATAAACTAGAGAAACAAAAGTGGGTACTGTGCACGCATCTGAGCCTCCCACTCCCAAGTGCTCTCCTGGAGGATCCCATGCTGCCATCTTATGCGCACTAGAGGGACTGATTTCCCATGTAGGACCCGCTCCTGTCGATCCTTGATCTCTACTGGAACCTCCGCAAAAGTCTCCCCATCCTCAACATCCAGCTCCCCATGGTCAATGATATGCGTCGGGTCATGCACGTATCTCCTCAACTGAGATATGTGGAAGATGTCGTACATCCAGTGCAACTGAGGTGTTAGAGCCAGGCGATAATCCACCTCGCCAATCCTGCCGAGGACCTGGAAGGGTCCGATAAAGCATGGAGACAACTTTCCGCCTTGGCCAAATCTCCGTAATCTACGTTGAGGTGAGACATGCAAGAAGAAGTGGTCGCCATCCTCGAACTCTAGTGGCCTCCGCCTCCTGTCAGCATAGGACTTCTGCTGGCTATGAGCTATCCTCATCCACTCCTGGATGATCTGGACCTTCTCTGCCATGGCCTAGACCATCTCTGGTCCAACAAGTGCTGACTCCCCATGGTCTGTCCAGCACAAAGATGATCTGCAAGGTCGGTTATACAACGCCTCGTATGGTGCCATCCCGATGGTGGAGTGGCAGCTATTGTTGTAAGTGAACTCTACCAAGGGTAGTTGGTCCTCCCAGCTGCGACCAAAGTCGAGGACACATGTGTAGAGCATGTCCTCGAGAGTCTGTATAGTACTCTCCGTCTGACCATCTGTCTGAGGGTGAAAGGCGGTGCTCAGATGTAGCTGCGTCCCAAATGTCTCCTGCAACCCCTTCCAATTCCGGGAAGTAAAGCGAGCATCTCGATCGAAGACGATAGATGATGGCACACCGTGAAGCTGTACAATATACTGAACGTAGAGACGTCCCAAGCTCTCCACTGAGCCCTGCTCTCTAATGGGTAAGAAGTGATCCAACTTGGTGAGTTGGTCGAAAATCACCCAAATGGAGTCGTGACCTCTGGAAGTGCATGGAAGTCCATTCACGAAGTCCATAGATATGTCGTCCCACTTCCACTCCGGGACCTCCAAGGGTTGTACCAAGCTTGATGGTACCTGATGCTCTGCCTTAACCTACTGGAAGGTGAGGCATCGAGAAACGAACTCTGCCACTACCTTCTTCATGCCCGGCCACCAGTGCTGTCGTCTGAGATCCTGGTACATCTTCACAACTCCAGGATGTACCGCCAAAGGAGAAGTGTGAAACTCACTCAGCACCTCCTCCCGTAATGCAACTGGTACCAAGGTACGTCCTCTAAAAAGGACTTCGTCCTCTACTCCAAAAGAGAAACCATCAGGTGTCTGTCCTGAGGATATCTGCACACATCACGTCTCACAGTTAGCATCCCCACGTTGTGCCTCCCTGACCCGCGACAGTAGTGAAGGGGTGACTTAGAGAGACTGAAGGAAGGCTACTCCATCTCTATCCAGGAATGATATCTGCAAAGTGGCTAGCTGCTCCGTCGCCTCCTCAAGTAGCTGAATGCTCGTCCTGCTGAGAGCATCGGCTACTACGTTCCCCTTCCCAGGAGTATAGACTATCTCAAATTCATAGTCCTGGAGGAACTCGAGCCATCACCACTGTCTCAGGTTTATTTCTTTTTGAGAGAATATATACCCAAGACTTTGATGGTCAGAAAAGACCGTAAAGAGCTCGCCCATCAGATAGTGTCGCCATGTCTTCAGAGCGAAGACCACTGCTGCTAACTCCAGGTCTTGGGTGGCATAGTTCTATTCATGCAGCCTCAACTGACGTGATCCATAGGCGATCATTGCCCCCTCCTGCATCAGGACACATCTGATTCTGGTCCCCGATGCATAGAAGTAGACTACGTACCCTATCCCCTCCTCCGACAACCTCAAGATAGGTGTTCTGGTCAATCTCTGTCTCAGCTCCTGGAAGCTCTGCTGACATCTTTCTGACCACACAAAGGGTTTTCCCTTCTTTTTCAAAGCTGAGAGGGGTGCTGCATCTCTGTAAAAGTCTGGCACAAATCTCCGATAGTATCCAGCTAGTCCCAAGAAACTATGCACCTCTGACACGCTCCTGGGTGGATCCCAAGCTAGCATTGCCTCGATCTTCGCAGGATCCACTGAAACTCCCGCCTTAGAGATGACATGCCCCAATAAGTGGACCTCATGTATCTAGAACTGACACTTCGAGAGCTTTCCATAAAGCTGGTGCTCTCGGTGTGTGTCTAGGACAACCCGTAAGTGATAGGCGTGCTCCTCCTCAGTCATCGAGTATATAAAAATTTTGTCGATGAAGACCATGACAAATCAATCAAGGTATGCCTGAAAGATCCTATTCATGAGGCCCATGAACACTGCTGGAGCATTGGTTATTCCGAATGGCATAACTAAGAACTCATAGTGGCCATACCGAAATCTGAAGGTCCTCTTCTGCATGTCCTCGTCCCGAACTCTGAGTTGATGATAGCCTGACCTGAGGTCTATCTTCGAGAACCACCATGCTACCTTGATCTGGTCGAAGAGGTCATCAATCCTTGGTAGCGGATACTTTTTCCTCACTTTCACCTGGTTCAGGCGACGATAGTCGACACAAAGTCGCATGCTCCCGTCCGCCTTCTTGGCGAACAATATCGGGGAGGCCCAGGGTGAAACATTGGGTCTGATGAATCCCTTTCCCTGCAAGTCCTCCAACTGTACCCGTAGCTCTCAAAGCTCAGAGGGGGCCATCTAATATGCTGCGGTGGATATCGGGGTTGTCCCGGGGTACATATCAATATAAAAGTCTACCTCTCTGTGAGGAGGTAGTCCTGGAACGTCGTCGGGAAAGACGTCCGTGTACTGATCCACCACTGTAGGAAAACTAGGACTCTGCTTGTCAACTTCTCCTAGGATGAGGCTAGCCAACTGATGAGTGATGGGCTATCATCCCCTCTGCGAGAGTCCATCCTGTGCTGCGAAGGCTTACTTCTTGTCGATGAAGGTGAACCTGCTCCCGTCAGTGCATACACATCGCACCTTGCACCTAATACAATCAATCTAAGCATGGACTGTGGATAACCAATCCATGCACAAGATGACATCGTAAGGCCTCGACGCTGCTACAAGAAGATCCCATCCGAAGCTCTCGCCTCCTATAGTAATCTCAAACTACCGGCACCAGTGAGTAATCATCGAGTCTACTCCCGTAGGAGTCTCTAGCCGTACGGATTAATCCAACGGCTCTGTCGAAATCTCCAAGCTCCGAACAAGGGCAGCGGCTATGAAAGAGTGACTCGCTCCTGTGTCTATAAGAACTACAGAAAGGGTGCAATATACATAGATAGTAACTCAAATCATCTCGGGAGCGTCGTGGTCGTAGGCCTCTACTGCCTGGAGTTGTGCCTGTCTCTGCCCACCAGCTCCCTGTGGTCGGGGTAGACCTCCTGGTGGTGGTGGTGGTAGAGCCTCAAAGCGTCGCCCACCACTTGTTGCTCGGCCAGCTCCTCTGCCTCATCCACCTACCCCCCGTAGACCGCCACGGTCGACCCTCTGCATCTGCCTCAGTGGCCCCTCAACTGTCTGCTGCTCCTCGGCATGGTGGGTCGGGCAGTCACGAGACATGTGACCCTGCCCGCCGCATGTGTAGCACGGTCTGCCTCTCGAAAGACTGGCTCCACACTGTGTGCCCCGCACTACTGAGCCAGTGTCCTGAGGTCGTCTGCTGGAGGGTCTGGTCTGCTTGGACCCATGAGTCATCCATCGACTGCCTACTACAGAAGACTCTTCTACCTGCCGCTCGGCGGTAGGTCTCGCTGCTGATTTAGACTCAGCAAGAAAGCTCTCAATAAAAATGGGTCGCTCCATTACTCCTGCCTGAGTCGGAATGCTGAGGGAGATCAACGATGCCCTGACCTCATGTCTCAACCCCTGCTCAAAGGTCCGGGCCTGGAAGAATTGGTCTTTTACCATGTCTGTCGAGTAGCGTGAGAGATCGGTAAATCTCGCCGAGTACTGGGCGATCGTCAAGCTGCCCTGCTGCAGCTATAGAAGCTCCTGGATGCGCACCGCACGGAGGGTGGATGGGACGAACTCCGAGAAAAAGAGGCTCTCAAAGTCCGTCCATAGGAGAGATGCCTCATCATGCACCTAGAGCATCAAGCTCCACCACCGGCCCGCTACCGCGTGCAGTAGGCTCACTGCAAGGATCACCATGAGGTCCGCTGGTGTCCTCACTAACCTAAAAACTCATACAACTACCTCCAGACAGTCCTCGGATGCCTGGGAGTCCGTCTCCCCACGGAACCTAGGCGATCGCTGGCGCTGAAACTCATGCAGTGCACTAAGGCGACGTGCATCGTCAGCGGCTGGGGCTGGTAGCATCGGTGGCTCGGCGGGTAGCGGTACCGCCGATTCCTCTGCTGTCAAAGGGCCCTGTACCGAGGCCACATCCCTCAGTGGGCTATCGTCACGTACAACTCTCAGAACCCTAGTTGGCTGTGGTCGTGGGGAAATCTTGAAAAGAAACAGGTGCGCCACGGTCAAACAGTATACTTGGTGAGTTGACATAATGTAATCACAAAGAAAACATGGAACACACATGCAATCAATGTTTTCGTCCATTAAGTCAGAAATCAGAAGTCAGGGTCCTGGTGTACGGATACGTCAGACACCGCACCAACACTGGACTCCCTGGACTGATAACCACACCCAATACACTTAACACTATTGACTCACATAGAAAATGATCAGAGTCCAAAGTTCTGTGGTTGAACCGAACTCCTCTGATACCAATTTGTCACAACCCATCCTCGGGACCCGTGCCGTGACAACCCCAAGCCCTCCTTCCATTGGCCAGGGGCTGGCGACTAGCACCAAGGCGTAATTCCCGATAAAAAGGGAAGGAATTTCCTTTCAAGAGTAAACAAACACCACAGACAAAGTTAGCAGAAGTAAACACTAAGTAAAAATTGAGTACAACAGAAAGTACGGAAAAGTAAGTGGGCCATTATATAAACCCAAACTGAAAGTAAAGTACTACTGGAAAGAAAAAAACAACAACTAAAAAGTAAAGCCGCATCGTCGAGCCATCCACTGGAAATCCCACCTTATGGGTGAGTATAGATGGCCTCCACAGCTCCTAGGGTCTAGCTGTCTGCTCTGAGAACGTCTCGCCCAGTGGTCCACCTCCAGGTACCGTCCTGCTCTGCAATCCTCAACCAAGATCAGCGTTGTCTGTCGTCTGCAACCAACACAACGTAGTGAGGGCATATCCCGTGCAAGGGTGAGTATAAGCTACTCAGTAGGGACCCCAAGACCATTGAAGGTCTCCCAGAATCCACAAAGGATAATCCAAAAAGGAAAAAAAAATACAATTACGAAGTAACATTCGACACTGCTTAGGTATATGCCCATACATACACCTAAGTCATCAAATCTAGTACGCTCCATCTTCCGAGCCCAAGTACAACCCAGACCACACATGAAAACACAACCCATTCTACACAGGAAAGAAAAACGTAATCCACACAGGATAGCACAACACAATCCACAAAGGAATGAAAAATAGGATTCAGCTCACACAGGTATACTTCTTCATATGACGATAGAGATGATCAGATGTTGCTACTGATTCATCTAAGCCGTCGGACCCACAGAGGATCGATAGGTACTAACCCCCGTAATGACCCACAAAAGATCTGACCCACACAGGATTGATAGGTAACTAACCCCCGCAATGACCCACAAAGGATCTGACCCACATATGATCGATAGGTAACAAACCCCCGCAAAGACCCACACAGGATCAGACCCACACAGGATCTGTAGGCGCTGGCCCACACAGGACCGTTGAGCGCTGACCCACAAAGGATCGGACCCACACAGGATCTGTAGCACTGATCCATGTAGGATTTCTGAGTGTTGTATTCATCTCCGTCGAATCCACTTAGGATCTCTTTACAGTCATCGTCGTGGTCGTAGTCGCAGCCAGCTCTAGGGTTCCCGCACACAGCAAGCTCATTCGTGAGGGTCCGCTCCACGAGCCGAGAGGCTAATACATCAACTGACACATAGTTTAGAGTTGATGTATCCAAAAGTTTCGTATCATCAACAGGAACTCAACGTCGTAGACGGCGTGTCAGTCGGACGCCCGGTCTGAGAGTTATTGGCTTTTTCGTTCTAGGGGCTCTATTGGTTTTTAAGGAAAAACCAACCCGACCGTACTACACCTGCGTCCATAACTCAGGATAAGTAATCCAAAAGATCCTTCTCACTTAGAGGAGTCCATCAAAGTTGACAGCACGTCATTCGGACATCCGGAGCTCAAGTTACGAGCGTTTCTGCTCCGAGGGCCCGGTTGGTTTCGTGTACGAACCAACCCAGCTGTACCAAAAGTATTACGAAACCTTGAGTGCGATTTACAGAAACAACCGTCTCGGTCCAAGGATCACATCGCCACTGACGATACGTCAATCGGAGGCTCGTAGCTCATGTTATTGGTGACAGACCGAAAAGGGTCTGAAAATGGGGGGTCTGGGCCCGGACCGACCCGACCCAACCCCCCCTGGGTCGACCCGACCCGGGTCCGACCCAGAGGGGCGCGACCTGGCCCGGCCGGCGCAGCCCGGCATGGCCCGGCCTGGGTGCGACCCGTCAGGTGCTGGCCAGTTACGGCCGAGCGGAGCGGGGGGCGCGCTGCCCCCGCGTGAAGGAGCTGCCGCCCCACGTGGGGTCGCCCTTGCCAGTGGACGCGGCTGGCTGCCGCGTCCCATCCCCCTCTGGTCTCGCGCGGTCGCGGGGCCGCATCCTGCCATTGCATCTTCATCCATGGCGGCTCCTCCCGGCGGCGCGCCAGGCGCAGCCCCCACCTGCCGCCGGCGCCGCTGTGCCGGCAGGGCGCGCCGGCGGGCTGCTCCACGGACCACCGGGCGAGTTCCAATGGTTGGAAAAACGCGTCATCTTCGCCAATGGCCCTCCTGAGGCCCTTCCTTCACTGCGAGGACCTCACATCACCCGTGCGGCCTGTGTTTCCATCGTCCACCATTCCGCACACCAAAAATGAAAAGGTCGGCGGGTTCGGACTTGTTCGTTGGTCCGCACCCACCGCGTTAGCGGTTTTAAAAGTCCCAAAACAATTATTTAATCATACGACGTGGGTATAGATCACAAAGATTTAAAAGAATCAACCCCTACCTCAACGTTGTTGTAACACCCCAGGTAAATAAAGAATATGACATTTCATATTTATCCATATTTGTGAATAAAATATTTAAATGACTTTAAAGGGGACTCTATGCTCGATGGCGTACCTAACACGCAACAACGAGTTTCTTGGGAATCTTACGTTGCACTATAATAATAAAATAATATTATTTTAAATGGTAGTTATCATGTAGCCGTTGTAATGGAAGGAATGGATAGAAACAACTAAAATATGATTATATATGTTTTTAAATGTTTTTACATTTATCCAATAAAGGATAGAGGCTTAAAATACGGAAAGAATTCAATTTTAGGCATATATGCCCTAGTTTTCACTAAAGGTTCACTTATCGCCTTTTGATGGCGAACCGTCATTAAAAATAGTTTTGTTCACTCTTATACATTCTATTGGACCAAATAAAACTCTTCTTAAGAATCGGGACATCAAAATTTACTTTGTGTAAATTTTTGGTATCTTTCCGATAATGTTCATTTTTTTAATGAATAGTGTAAAATGTTGTATTTTAATTCAAAACCTCTTTTTAATCTAATTTATTTATATGATTAGATAATATTTTTAATTGGTTTTAAAGTGAAATTAGAAAATATTTTTACCATTAAATCCAATAGCGGTCGTTGGAATTAATTTCACTTTGAAATCAAACTTAAACTAGTGTCAATCTTTTGATACTTATTGTTTTATAAAAACACGCTATTTGCTCTGACAGTGGGAATTAATTATTAAATTAATTAATGTGACTAATATGTTTTGAATTTTGTAAAATGGACTCCATTTTTAAATTCGGAATATCAAATATAGCTTAGGGTGAAGTTTTGGTATTTTTCTGAAAAACTCCAATTTTTGATGAATAGTGAAACCACTAAGTGGTAATCAAGCAAACTGATTTTTCAGTTAAATGAAAGTTTAACACTAATGTGTATTGAATTTTGAAAATCCGACATACATGGTTTTCATTAGTATGTAAAATGTGGTTCAATGGGATGAAAATAATTTTTTTGGTGAATAGTAACTTATTAAGTTTTTAATCACGATTAGAGGTAATTAGTGTAATTTAAGGTAAAAATGATATTATAAGAATGTGAAAACACCATGACACTTGTCATACACCTATTGGGTGAGTCATGGCCGACCAATACAAGCCATGGGCCAACTTGGGGACCCCATGGAGCTACTTTAGTTGGAAAATGACAATAATATATTTTTATTTAATGTTAAAATTAAATTGACACAAACATGAGTTGTTTTACTAAAATAGTTTTTAAGTAGGGTTAAAGAAGTCCAAATTTTGCTTATAAATAGTAATTGGAAAGATAAAAAGATTTCCTACATCATAGTGATTTTTTTATAATTTTTAGACACTAAATAAAATAAATTATTTATGACATAATAATGATGCAGTGATGACATCATTATTTGACGATTTAAATAAAATGGAAAGATAATGTAAAATCTATGAACTACACATGTCCAAAACTTATTGGATGGGTGGATTTCGAACCCTTATCACCTTATCCACGAATTATATCAATGTGGGACCTTTTAAAACCGAAACACATTTTCAAATAAAGTAATATTTCTTACTTTCCAAAAGTGCCCCTCCTCTCCTCTTATAAAAGGCCCCCACCCCTACCTAATTTCACACACTCCTCAAGGCTTTGGCTCGGCCAAACCCTGCCAATTTACTCTCTCCACATCCCTCTACTCATCCTAGAGGATTCTATTTGGGAATAATCCTTTCAAAGGAAGCCTTTAGGCTCAAATCAAAAGGAGGTACACTTTTAAAGGTAATTCATTCTCTCTTGTTCATTTGTTTTATTTTGCTTCTCCAACCCTCTAAACTCTTTTTATTTACTTCTTTTGTAACAACACCAGTATCTTCAATATACTAGAGTGTTGTTATAAGATTTCTTCAAACTACACTCTCACACAAGTACATCAAATGGTTAAAGAACATACGGTTTCTGTGGATGGTGAAATTCTGCCTCCCGAAACGATGATTGTTCAATACTCATCTAACACCTTCAAAGGTGGCCATTAAGATGTAACTATATTTATATATGATATATAATATGTTTATGTTTTCTTTAATCTTATTTATTTTTCATTTTGGGAATACCTTTATGGTTTCCATTATGGGTAAACATGATATCTTCATTTATGGAAGTGCGGACTACCGCCCCCTCAAAGTGATGTGATTCGTTAATGCCATATGTGGGACGTGTAAAGGATGGATTTAAAGTTATTATATATGATGTTATACTGGAATTATAATATACCTCTATATCATTATTATTTCTTTCCATTAACGTATTATATAGAAATGAAATTAGCGTTCATGCGTACGTACGGCTTACCGTCTCCATGAACGGTGCATTTCATTTCTTATCCCCAAATGTAATGTACTATTAAAAGTATATGTATATAATGGATATATATAATGAATGATACATCTAAATGATGAATATAATTTTGGAATTAAAATATACATACCTCTCATTTAATTTTAATTCCATTAATATGAGAAAGAAATGAAAGTAGCGTTCATGCGTACGTACGGCTTACCGTCTCCATGAACGGTGCATTTCATTTCATACCTCTAAATGATTATGTAATATTAAAAATAAATGTATATGCTGGATATATATGATATATATGATATCCAAATCAGGAATGTCATTCTGGATATAAAGAACCTTTGACCACACGAACAACATGTAATTGTAAGAAGTCCACTTTCGACTTAAGAACCAAATATCGACAAAACCAACATTATTAACTTAACTGGTTACATAATGTTTATAACATGGAAATAAGTGATATAAAAGGAATAATTAACTCTAAAAAGGTTCTTAATCAAGTATAAATTAACTCAAGTTTATTATTTAGGAGATTAAAGAACGATCGAGTCAAGTCAGACCCGAGGTAAGGGATCCTACTCCTCTCTTTCTTTTTAAGTACACTCTTTTATGTCATTCCTTTTAAAGCTCATCTTTATTTTTATTGGGATGTTATTTTATATTAATATTACTGTAATTTTTATGTTCATGTGATGAGAGACCCTATTCTCTCTCATCAATCCATTTTGGATGTTTTGAGTGGCGCCGATAGGCTGTCGAATTTTCGTAAGAGATCTAACTGCTCTCTTTCTTTTAAAGTACTCTCCTTTATGTCACTTCTTTTATGCTCCTATTTGTTATGTTGGGGGATGTTCTTTTATATTCCTCTTTCTGTAAACATTATGTTGATGTAATGAGAGACCTTATTTCCTCTCATCAATCCATTTTGGAAGTTTTAAGTGGCGCCGTTAGGCTGCCGAGTTTTCGTAAGAGATTTTTCATCTCACTTTTATCCCCGTGAGATTTATGCTACATTATCCACAATTTCCATTGAGTGGTTTATGTACTGCCCACTATTACAATCCTATTGTAATATAATTCAATTTATGGGTATTTACATATTCATTGTATGACACTTCTTCAATGGGGTGTACTTTTCAAAAGTTACCCAGGTCGGTAAGGGAACCTTTCACCCTCCTTTTTTTAAAAGACTTATTTTGTTGGGTCTTTTAATTTACATATTGTTATGTTGGGATATGTTCTCATATATCCTTATTGATGTAAATTTTATGTCCAAGTGATGAGATACCCTTTTTTTATCTCTCATCAACTCATTTTTATGTGACGCCGTTAGGCTGTCAAGGGAACTTCTTAACCCAATTTCGATTTCTTTGGTTTCAACATGTTGTTATTGAATATGTAATACATTGAATATGTGTGAATGTCCTTTGATTATTTTACACTTAATATCCACTTATATTTGGTGTATTCATTTGTCACACATAATTATGTAAATTGATTTATCCTTAAACCAAGGATACCGTCTTTGTAAGGGACTTCGTCTCAATCTCCTTTCATTGAGGCATATTTTGTTTTATACACAAATTCCTTTTATATGGTTTATAAACCCCATTGACTTTTACTTTTATACAAAAGGAATCTTTTTCTACGAATCGTTTTACTAATCGACAAAAAGGAATGTTTTTTAACGTATGCGGTGACAATGACCTTTTCCACCGCCGCGAGTATTATTTGGTCTTTGGCTTCCTCAACAATCCGTTATGTTTTTAAAATGAAATAAATACCATATACTCTTTTATGTATTTTGGTATTGAAAATGGTTTTGAAAAAGGATTCTATTATGTCAATATATTTATGATATATTGTGATTGAAATGTGGAAATGTTATCATTCCTTTATATTGGTTTTATGTTTTATGATTTTATACTGGTACTTGGACATTTTAACGGGTGGTTACATTATAAACCATATGACGGGTGGTGCCGTGAATACCAGGACGGGTGGTTACATTATAACCTCCAATGCATTGGGTATGGAAGTCGGCCATATGGATATTCCATTAAGTATGTATGGAAATTGGCCGTATGGCTATTCCATTAAGTGATATGTGTGGGAGTCGACCGTATGGTTATTCCACTTAAGTACGTTTATTTCCCAAGTTACCTTTATATATGATAAGTGTTCTTTATATGGGTTTTATGGTAATACTTTGGTTACAAAAAGGTAAGTAATGATATATAATTCATGAATAGTTTTTACTACTTCATAAAGGTGAAAAGTATTACCTTCATAATGTATACATGGTTTACTTTTTGTTTTGATAAACTAACAAGTTTTTATTCTTTGTGTATCCCTTACTGAGTTTTTATACTCATCCCAAGTTTTTGAAATGCTTTTCACAGGACTTAGCATGGAATAGGGTCAAGGATGGGATCAAGGGAAAGTCATGCTACCTAAAACATGAAACTAGACATGTTTCTTTTTAAAAATTTTTATTTTATGGAAATTTAGTAGAAGAGACTACTTTGTAATCTGTTGAGATGTAATAGTTATGCCCTAATTATCTAAAACTCTAAACCTGAAAAGATTCTCAATGTGAATTATTCATTTAATTCAATTTTAAGTAAGGTTTAAGGCTGGGGCCTTATAGTTTTCGTCGAACGTGAGTTCATCGCGGAATTGACCGTCACAGATGAAGAGGATCATCGCGTCGCGGAAGGAGCGTCGCTGTCATCACGGTACACGGTGTCGCATAGTCAAACTCTGAGGATTAAAAACACATAGATTTAATTACACCAATTAAAACCATGTTGAGATTATAATTCTCAAAGAATTAAAAGAACCGCAATCACCTACCTCAATTAGTTGTTGATCGAAGATTTTTTAGGGGAAGGAACGTCGCGGAAGAAACATCGCGGAAGGAGGATCGTCGGCATCGATCTCCGAGGGTTCAGAGTTCTTCGTCGCCCTTTGTCGAAGGCCGGAATTTTTCGCGTTCTTCGCGTTCTTCGTGTTCTTCATGTTCTTTGCGTTCTTCGCGAAGGAGGATGAAGATCGTCAGGCCTTGCAGTTTTCTCCCAATCCTCTCAACAAGCAACCCTATAGTAAACACATGTTGGTCTTATTTTATTCCCATTCCAACGATTTTAAATTCAATGTTAAGAAACGAACAATTAATTCGAAAAATTAATTGTAACAACTTAACTGCCCAATTTAATGGGGAATTTCTTAACCAGAAAAATGCACGGTTGACTTTCATTAAAGAGGGGGGTTGCGGGTGCGTTACTTAGAGGGAAGGAAACGGTGGGGCTCGTGCGGGCCCCACCTCACAAATATCCTACCAAGTAGGTAGGATATTTTGGATTCCACCATATCTGCTTAACATAGCTTAAGTGTCTTTAAAGTGGCTTTAAGTGAAATTAAATAAAGTGTCGCACCACCTTTATTTTATTTCTTAACTTAACCCAAAAAATTAAAAACCACACTCGAGCAAACGCAAGTCCAGAAAAGGTGTTTCTAAGCAAATACCAGCGCTTCGATTCCATCAGTGACCTCTGAATTTGATTCTGAGCACTGGTTCAAAAGTTAGAAAAATCTGCTCGTTCGTTCACTGAACGTACCCGAGCCAAAATTCAGAAAAAGATTCCGGCCACACCGGGCCTCAGAATCAGGTGCCGTCAGAAACTGCATTCATGTAAAATTCCAAAGAAAATTAAGAAAAAAATTTCATTGAATTTTACATTTCTTTACATAGTATGTTCTAGCTCTGTTATGTATCGGGTAACCAAGTTAGCGGGAAGGTTGTATGAGGTTATGATTATATTAATATGTTAATTTTTTGATAGATATAATATAGTTAATGTGGCTAACCAAGAGATATTTTTAAGGAATATAATAAGGGATTATCCTTTTATTACACTTATGATTTGGTATTGTAGTTGAGCTAGTTTTGACTTTTCTATAGTACTTTATTATTTGTTCACAAAACTAATTATATTGTGTTATATTGTTATTAATGGTAATGGACACATCTTTAGTGAGAAGGATGTAATTTTTATGTGATGAAATGGGATTTTGGATATTTATGTTTCCCTATGAAAGAGAGTTAGGCTAGAGATGATGAGGTTTAACCTCTCTTGAGTGAGTGGGGATGGTCTAATAGTTGTTTTGTAGCCTCCCATGAGTGATAGATGATAGTTTTAGATACGATGTGAGACCTCTTCTTTGTGTGGTGGTATGGATTAGGACTTGATGTATGTTCCCCTGATAGATATTGGAAGGCCTAGTATATGATTTTTGTCCCCTCCTAACTGAGTGGGGGTCTTCTCATGATTGAAGTGGGACTCTTTAATTAGTGAGAATGAACTAAACATTATCTGATATGTGATTTGGGTTTTATAATAGACTTATGAATAGAATGTGTCTAAAATTTCTATAGCTTAGGTTTGTAGTGATTTTTTACACATGATTATTCAATATACATGTATGACGGATATTTTAATATTTATTTTTGTCTATAAAAAATCATATATAATTCACTTATGTTGAGGATTATTTTTTCCTATTACTTTTATTACTCAAAAAATACATGTCCATCCTAATGAATATGAAAACGTTATTGAAATGTATCATTACAATAGGATGTTTCCTATATTTGGATGAGAATAAAGTGGATTTTATTTGTGATTAGAGGTAATATCATGAAAAACTGTGGGCACTTTTATATCTTTGAATCAAACATTACTTTGTTATTTTTTTCACAAGAATTAATCCACCCCATTTATGGTTCCTATAAAATAGATGTATGAATAGTTTTATAACATTTTTATATTGCGTGTGATTTTATTTTTATATTGGATTATCTTATATTCCCATTCTACTTTATATTTACTTAATACTTCAACCACTATGTTAGTGACTATTGGTCCCCGAACATTGTAAAAACATTCTAACCATGAGGTTTCATAAACAATTGTCTCCAATTGAAAGACTCTTTCATATGGGTGGAGTTCATGAGACCTTATAGTTTATCTTCTCTGTTCTAATGAACTGAGATAGGGAATTATAGGATAGGTCTAAACACCACATTATAAATGGGTTCATTGTTCTCCTTCTAGTAAATGTGGGATAAATACCTCACCATTTCATATAAAAATCGTTAACTTATTAACAATATTAATGAATTAATATTTCCACTAACATTTATTTTATATGGTTAAATTTTTATTTTTTTATTTCTTGTGGAGGGAAAATATATTGATTGATGTTTGGAATTTGAATTTTCTAATTTGAGCATGTATTGTTTTGTCTTTTTGGATGTCTATTGTGTTTTATTAGGATTATAGTGTTTTTATATGGTTTTTAGGTGAATTTAGTGGACAAAAATCCAAAATTTGGTTTAATTATAGGATCCTAGAGATTCGGAGGAAACCACCAGAATTTATCCAGAGACTCCAGTGGGATACATGTCTTAAACTAGAGTTTTTTCTATTCCAAGAATATATTTTAAGGATAACATAATTTTTTAACCTAATATCATTAAAATATATTTTTGAAGGTATACAAACTCATTTTCCTCCCACTCATATTTTCATTATGAGAACATACATTGGATTACTCATCCTCTCTTTTGTACATGGATCTTGGTTACTTCGTGGAGATTTATTCCACTATATTATGGTTTGGACTCTCTTCCTTCTCTCTTCATCACTATTTCTACATTCCCCTCTATTTATTTCTTAATTGTTTGGGTGTTTGGAGTTTTTATATCATGTTTTCTTTATAAAATAACATAATAGCATAGGTATTATTTTCTTTATAATTCAAGGAATATCCTACATGTTTCTCACTATTTGTTTCAAACATATAAAAGTATAAATCTATTGAGTTAGTTTATTTTGGTATTTTATTATATTATAGTTAATTTGGAGGTTCTTATTATTATATTTAATTAGGTATTTTATCACAATTATGTTAGAAATATTTTAGGATTTATTTATTGGTCATTACATAAGGTTTTATGATTTTTATATAATGATGATTTTGAAATTAGGTGTCTCATATATGGTATCATGTTTATTTATTTATTTCATTTTATCTATTTATTTTGAGTAAAATGTGTAGATATATGAATGGTATTGGGTCTCAAACCTAAGAGTTGATCTTTTTTTATGCATGTAAAATTTATGTGGCAAGTTTTTTTAAAAATTAGCGATAAAACATAATATTTTGTTTGGGAACCTAAATGATTGTTTGTAAAAAAATTATCTTGGTATTATCTGAAAAAACTGAACTAATTCATTTGTGATATTAATTAGTGTTGGTTTCCATTACATAATCTTTTACGTACATCATTATCATTATTTTAATATGATCAATTCATTACAAGAATACCTTTATTGTGGGTTTTACATTTAAATTTAGTTTCTATGTTCCATTTTGGGTTATCCCATATGACCCATAATGATAAAATGTGTCTTTAACATTATATGGTATTAAAAGACAGAGAAATGAAAACCATATGGATTTTTTGTGTAAATTATTTCTATAGATAGCTTGTGAAAAAAGTGTGTATTTGATGCCTAAAAAATTATTTCATATTTTTTATCAACAAAATGCATTCTATAGTATTTTTATCATGTCCTAGAAAACGGATTTTCTGTAACAACCTAATATTTTTAGAATTATTTTTTAGAATTCATTTTTCTTTTAAATTGTTTTCATTTCACATGACACTAAAAATAGTTCTTAATATATATATATATTAAAACTCTAATTCAAACATTCCATTCATATGAAATACCAACTTGGCTTGCTCTACAAGCAACACCGACTTGGCATATGATGCACGTAACACTGAGTTTCTTTGGGAAATCCTTATATATATATATAATTAATTAATTAAATGAGATAACTATAACCTAACCATTAAAATAGTTATATATAACCTTTTAAAAAATATATTGTTTATTTTAATCATAATAAATTATAAATAATTTTTATATATGATTTAGGTACTTAAAATGTTTAAGAAACATCAATATAATGATTATTTAGTCAATAATTAACTTTAATAAATAATACTATAAATATTAAAAGTTAAGTTAATTCATTTAATTATTGTGTTTATATATATTTTAGATTAATATATCATGTTAAACACCTATGAAAATAATAAAACTCAATTCCAATATAATATTTATATTTAAAAATTAACATTAAATAAATAATGTGAAAATTGAGAGTATAGTTATTTTAATATAAAGGAATATTATAAAATGATTTAAAATTGATGAAAATATTATATTATACCAAGTGACATGTGTGTGTTAATATATATTTAATATTTTATGTTAGTGGAATAATTAAACTTTTATAAATAACACATTGACTAATATTATGTAAATACGTTGTTAAGATGGTCTGGGTTGAAGTAGTGTTTTAGAGTGTCACATGCGATTGTTTTAAAATTAATTTACAAAAAAAATGGGATTTTAATTTTATAAATTATATATATTTTTAATAATTAATTGGATCTATATTTCCCAATAAATATAATTTTAAGTTAGTCTTAATTCATAAATTAATTAGATTAGAAAACTTGATTCTTTAATAAAAAGCAAAATTATAAAATTGGAGAATCTTAGAAGTTAAGGATCCAAATAATTAAAATGCACATATTTTTGTGTGGATGTGGTTTTCCATGACCATTATTCTACTTTAATCCATTTTTTAAAAATTTTGGGAAACTTTAGGTAAGATAGACCACCCATTATTGAATACCTTTTGGTATTTACAATGGTGTCACTCCCCCTCCACTATAAAAAGGAAAGCACTCTACCCCTTCATCAGACCTATCAAGCCTCATATGTTCAGCCACTACCAGCCCAAATATCCTCCCAAAAAATCCTACCTTCTACCTTCAATCCTTCATTTGAGAAGAAACCCTCTCAAGGAAGCATTTTGTCACAACCCAAATGGAGTTACCCAATTAAGAGGTAATGTCTTCTCTCAAACTATGTTCTTTTATTTTCCTTCTCCACCCCCTCCACTCTCTTTATACCCTTATTTTGTAATTTAAAAAGTATTATATAGATAATAGGATGTTTTTTTAAATGGTATTACCTACACCTACACTCACTTCTATCTAATGGATTTTGAACATACTCTTTTTGTGTATGGTGAACTACCACCTCACGCAATGATGATTGTTCACTTCTCCTTTAACACCAATAATGGTGGAAATAATGATAGACACTATTTTTTTATATTTAATATATTATATTTATTATTCCTTTAATATTCCATATTCCTTTTACAACATATGTATTTTTATTTTCCATTTGGTTTTAATACTATAGTTTTGTTTGAGGAAGTGTGGACTACCTCCCCCTCAAAATGATGTAATTTGTTCACGTAACACATATAATGAATTAAGAATGGGTTTAATGAAATTATATTATATATATCATATATTAATTCTAATAAAATAATGATATATATATACATATATATACATAGTTCATTTACATACTTTCTTTCGATGTGATAATAAAAACAGAAACAGTGTTCATGCGTACGTACGACTTGCCGTATCAATGATCATTGTATTTAATTTCATACTAAGATGTTATATATATTATTATAATACAAATATTATATATATAATTTATATTTATATCATGTTTTACATTTTGGAATCCTGACATTAGTATAAGGACCAAAGATGTAACAAATTAAGACACATGTGAAAAACAAAGTAAATATTACCCAAAGTGAAATATTAACATAAGATAATTAAAAAGAGGGTAATGTAAGGTTCTAATAAAACCATATATGGTAATGTATATAATAATATTATTATATAAAAAATAATATAATTATATTTTTTATATATGAATTTTGTACGAGTACAGAGAGTTTCAAGACACAAGATAAAGGGATTTCATCTCACTTTTAATTTATGTGAGATGCAAGTTATGTTTGACACTCATTAATTTGTTGTGGTGTATGTACTACATGTGGTTTTATTCTATGTATAATTTAAATAAATATATTTTTATTCACATTTATATTTTATGATACTTCATTTATGGCTTTTATTTTTCAAAAGTTACCAAATCGGTAAAAATGTTTTTGTCTCAAATTTCCTTCTTTGAGACTCATGTTTTGTTATGAACATAAAATATTTTTCAGGGTTAATATAATTCCTTTATATATTCCATACAATGAATCTAAATATTTTAATGATATTATATGCTTAATTTAATTACCAATCCTTGCATGGGTAGCATGATCCCGAGATACCAAGTTATAAGTGTTTATTGAGACAATATCATTGTATTATTTTTATATTTTTTATGTTTATAATTCCTTTGATAAAATAATATGATACATATCTCAATAATATTCATTAGTTTCATTATCCTCTTTTATTTCATGATATACTAATATATTTTTCTATTTTCTACACTTTGGTACATAAGTTAGTTATGGAATTATTTTCTGGAAATTTTGACTTTTCCCTCTCTCTGGTTGAAAATCTATGTTTTCTAAAAGGTTTTCCAATAATATTATAACATTAACCAATAATATATAAAATAAATTTTTAACCTTTTTTACTTTTACCAATATATTCATTGTAATATTATTTTCTCTTTCCTAACAAGGCACTTTTCTATCTTTTTTACCATGTAAAAGGAATGTTCTTTTGACCTTGCATGACATGTATGGATTTACCTATCGTAATTTCTTGAAAGTACCCTTTGAATTTTTAAAAAGTTTATTCTATAAGAAATTTTTTTTAAAAAATAATTTTTATGTAAAATTATTTTCAAAATCATTTAAAACATCTATTATATTTTTTGATGGAAAATGGTTTTCAAAACGTTTCCAAGATCTATTAATAAGTTTTTAAAGTGATTTCAATAAAATGGTTTTCAAAACATTTTCATGCTTCCTTATATGTTTTCAAGAAAAATGATTTTCGAAATGTTTTCAATCTTTTTGTATATGTTTTAAAATTATTTTCAATGAAATGGGTTTCAAAAAAATTTCAGGATTTCTTTAAAAAATTTCATGTGTTTTAAAATAAAAATGTTTTTAAAATGTTTTAAATATTATTTTAAATGATTTTATGGTAAACAGTTTTAAAAATGATTTCAAGATTTATTTATTTGTTTTCAAGGTATTTCCTAAGAAAATTATTTCCAAATGGTATTATTTATTAAAAAACCTTTTTTCAAAAAAGATAGTATATATTAATCAATAAATGTTTTTAGAGTATATTTTATAATTATTTTCCATCTAAGATTAAATCTGCTAATATTACTCAGGACTTTCTAGGAAATGATTTAAAGATTACATTCATATCATTTCTATGAATGATTTATTATTAATTACAAGGTCTTTATGAAACCCATTTCTCCTTCATGGGTAATATATTTATGAAATATGTTTCTCTTTCAGGATTTATGTGCATTTGAAACCCGTTTATTTTCCCAGGTTATATTTATGATGAAATGATTATGAAACATATCACTTTCCATAGGTTATGATATGTTTACTTGTTTATGATACCAAATTCATTTCCGGTTTTATGATATGTTCATTTATGATATTTTCGAACATGTATGTATGAGTTCATTATGTGATGGGTGGGACCTATATCTCCCTTCAATTCATTGGTTAATGATTTATATCTCATGAGATAGACAGTATTGCAATGGGGGTTTACTTGTTTATATAATATAGGGTTGGAATGATGGTTTAATTGGTTTAGTAATATAGGGTTGGAAAAAGGGTTAACTCAGTTCAGTAATACAAGGCTAAAATGAGGGTTTACTCGGTCTGTAATATAGTGATAGAACGAGGTTTTACTCGGTTTAGAAATACAGGGCTGGAACGGGGCTTCACCTGGTTAAGTAATGGACATTATCCACTAGGGTGGTCTTGAAATTTATGCCTTGTCTATTATGGAAATCATTATATACATATGCTTTATTTCATTTCCATGTCTTATTCCAAGGTTATGCTTTTATGGCTTATTCTATTTTTTCATTATGATTCATGTCCCTTAAACTGACAGTATTTATGACATGATCTATATTAGGATATTTGATGTGTAGGGTATGATCTTATATATTCTTTATCATGTTCTCATACCCTTATGCTCATGATTATTCTTACATGTCTCCCTTGTTTACCCTTACTGAGTATTTGACTCACCCCTTTTTATGTTTCCTTTCTCTCAGTTATGAAAAAATATTTTAGGTGGAATTACTATAGGTGGGGATATTTATGGGTTATGTTTATGATCTTCCACCAGAATAGAATATTTTTTTCCATGTTTCCAAACATACTAATCTATTTTGGTCCTATGGAATGTATTTTTTTTATGTACTAAATATTCATCTAAAATGATGTAATATCTATGTATGTTAGACCCGAGTCACTATAGATTTTATCAATGAAAAGGTTTAGTCATCCTTTGGAAATTAGAATGAGAAAACCTTATTGAGATCCCTAGGTTTGTTTCTAAAGATATTCCTAGGAATGTATATAATGATAATTATAAGGACTATTTAACATTTTAGAAAATATCCTAGAATTTTGGTAAAAGATAGAGTGATTTGTTTTGAGAAAATACAAACTTGTATGGATATTACAATTGGATGAGGCAATAGAACATATGTAACTAGGGGTAACAACTCAGACAAGATATTCCGGTCTTGACTTGATATAATCCAGCACAAGACAACAGGCCACGCTTCACACCTAGTTTGACACTCCCAAGGGATATGATTTTGGAATTCACAATCACTTCAGGAACCATCATGAATAATTTATATATATTTTAGCTAGGAATAACCTAGGATAAACCAATGTTGTCATAATTATCTGATGGTGTCATGATTCATACATCCAATAAGTTATTTTTTTCATGACTATGTGGTTTTCTACTATGACAAGTAATGCTCACAATATGCTTCTAGATTTATCAAATGTAAATAAGTGGAAGGAACTAGATTAATAGTGAATGTGATGGATGATTTTATGAAGACCAGTCAAGTGGGATGATCACTGGAGTGAAAGATTTCATGATCATGCCTAATCAATTTTTACAGAACTTGATTAACAATTTTTACCTTAACTAACTACCAAAATCACCAATAAAGTGAAATAAGGAGTTCACATAGAGTTAAGTTAAGGGAAAAAATGGAGGAAAGAATATTTGGTTTCCATTATGTCACTAAATGAATGTCATAGATGAATAAGAATGTGTTTTTACTGTGGAAAAGAAGGAAACAAAGAAAGTGACTACAATGAAAAAATTAAGAGTTTTTTAATGAAATGAATGATAATTTGTGCCTCTCTATGTTTTATTATAGGATTAGTGTTTTATGTGTGGAGAAAATGGTCATTATTCAACCCAATTCCCCAAGATGAGTGTTCCTAAAGAGAATCATTAAGGTGGTGTGAGTAATTTTTACCTTCTAGATGATGATGAGAATACCGATAAAATGTGAATGGAAAGAGGTATTATTTTTAATGGATTGAAGATGGAGTATGGATTGAGGATGGAGTAATCAAAATATTTATATATTTTGATTCTATAATTAAGGATGGTGATTTATGTATGGATTGTTCGGTTTATGTTTTTGCTAAGGATTTACAAGAATATGTTGAATGTTCAGGATTGACTAGAATTGTTATCTCATGAAATTTAACATTTTTACTAAGAGACGGTAACCCTCAACATGTTCATGATTTTAATATGATGTCATATGGATAAAGATACATGGGATATGAATATGTATATTGTCCAATATGGATTACCTTGGAACTAAGTAAGGACTTTTTGATAGGTGGTTTATGATACCACTAATGAATTTTACAACATTTCAATATATAAGAAGTAAATACAATATACTTTGGAATGAGGAAGCATGCATGTTTTCAAAAAGAATTTATGGTAATTCAAATTGTTACCATGTTTCATGGAAGTATACAATAAGGGTATTCACACGTTTGGAATGTGACAACCAAGAGATACTTTGTGATATACAAGGAAATAAATGCTAACATCTTTTCATAAACTTCTTTATAAATCATTGAAATCTAATCTTTCAAATGGGTTATGAGGTTAACTATTTATGAAGGGTTTATGTTAAACATCATATTAAGTTAGTAATATTCATTTTTTGTCTTCCATATAAGGATTTATGCAAGCTTTATAGTCTATTCAAACTACCTTTTGTGTATGGTAACTAATGAAAAATGGGATGGCATATCATGGAACTCATGATCTATTAGTACTAAAGGAAGGAAAATGTAATACTTTTTAAGCAAGTTAAGTTGATCAACAAACAATAAAGGATGACTTTGTATAGAAACCATGAAAGTATATATTTTAATGAAGAATCTTTAACTTTTCTTGAAACCAAAAGTGTCTTCTTAATCCTACGTTTTCGATTAATCAGAAGGTACATTAAGTTATTACATATTTATGGCTTTATGGTTGTTAACATTATCCTAACTTTGTTCTCTATCACTCCCCATTAGAAGTTGATGGTAATATTTTTATTCCATATTCATGTTTTCACTTTCCACTTATGTTCTCCCATGTGGAAACATATTTATATGTTACTTTGGGTAACCGATATGGTTCCAAATTTTTCTTTTTAAGGGATGTTTGAGTGTCCTTTTTTATTATGTGGGTTTATAGGAATGAAAAATTCTTTTATCAAACCTTTATATCCTAGAAAATTTTTTGAGGGTGAAATTCATTTTATGGGGTTATAATGTAATACCCTTACCTTTGGTGATTTATTTTTTTCGAATTAATTTATCATTTATTTTTTTTCATTTCACATTACACTGGAAATATATATATATATATATATATATATATTTATATATTAAAATGATAATTCAAAAAATCCTTTCACATGTAATACCAACTTGGCTTGCACTAAAAGAAACACCAAATTTGAGTACGATGCAAGCAACACTGAGTTTCTATGAAACACCCTTATATAGAGATATTATAAAATAAATAAGATAATTATAACCTAAACATTAAACATATTTATAAAAATATTAATGAATGATTTCTGAATATTGGTTAATGTTTTTTTTAATAAATCAAACATATTAATAAGTAAATATAAGATTTTTGGTAAAGTCCTTTTATGTTAAAAATATTGTCTTCTTGAATGAACAGCCTGTAATAATAAAATTAATTTTAGAAAAAATTATCAATTTAATTTTATAAGATAAATATATTTTTTGAATTCATAATTTTTAAATTATCCTAGGGTGAATTTTTAGGATTTTTCTGAGAATCTTTATTTTTTGATGAATAGTAAAAAAATACACTTTTTTAGTTAAAATTTGCATTTTTTTCTAATTATTTATTAATTATAAATGTTACTATAAATATGTTTTAAGATAATAATTGATAAATATTACATCTATTAAAAACATTTTATTCATTATAATCAATTACACATTGAAATTGAATATAAAAACAAAACAAACATTAGAATGTTTTTCAACTATAAAAACCCATTATTTCACTCTGTCTCTAGGATTATCCTTAATCTTAATTTTCCCACTTCTATAATTATAATTTTGAAAATATAACTTACAAAAATGAAACTGGTATGGAATTTTTGGTCTCATACAATAAAAGTATTTTTTTGACCTAAATGACTTGTGAATGTGACTAAAATTAATTACAGTGATTAAAGAATAATTAAGCTTAATAGGGGACTAAACCTTAATATTAAGAACAAAAATGACTTAGACTCTTGTCCAAAATCCATTAGTTACCAAAATTATATAATTTCCCACTTTTTTCGAAATATATGTGTTTTGGGTTATTATTAAATATAAGTTCCCTATAAAAAGGGTAAGTAAGGAAAAAAACAAAAAATGAACTTTCCTTACATTTAAAATTTATAAAACATTATGATATGTAAAAAAATCATATTTTCGGTTATATACATCCTTTCGAAAGTAATATTGAATATTTTTTCATAATAAATTATCAATAATTTTTAGATATGGTTTAGGTACTTAAAATTCTTAAGAAACATCAATATAATAATTATTTAGTTACTAATTAACAAAAATAAATGATACTATAAATATTAAAAGTGAATATAATTGGTTGAATTATTTTATTTAATTATTTTTTTAGATTAATATATACTGTTAAAAACATTTAAAATTAATTTATTTCAATTCCAATATAATATTTATATTTTAAAATTAAAATTAAATTAATAATGTCAAAATTGACATTATTGTTATTTTAATATAAATGGATCTTATAAAATGATCTAAAATTGATAAAAATTCTAAATTATTCCAAGTGACTTATAAGTGTAAATATATATTAAATATTTAATCTTAATGTAGTAAATAATCTTTAATAATTAACATATTTACCCATATTATGTAAATAGGATGTGAAGATGGTTTAGGCTCATGTAGCGTTTTAGTGTGTCACCTGCGATTGTTTTAAAATTAATTTGAAAAAATGGTATTTTAATTTTAAGAAATATATTTAATGTTAATAATTCAGTTGCTCCATATTTTATAATAAATCACACATTAATTTATCCTTAATGGTTAAATTAATTAGACTAGAAAACAAGTTGCTTTAATAAAAACCAAAATGATAAAATTGGGGAATCATAGAAGTTAAGGAACCAAATAATTAAAAGGCACATATTATTATGTGAATATAATTTTTCTAAATATTGATTCTATTTTACTCAATTATTTTTCAATTTTGGAGGAACATTTGGTAAGATATAACACCAATTATTATATGCCTTTTGGTATTTAAAAGGTGTAACTCCCCCACCACTATAAAAAGGCAAGCACTATAACCCTTCCTCACAGCTCTCAAGCCTCTTAAGAATGGAAACCCCAAGAAAAAATTGCCTCAAAAAATTATCACAATTACCTTGAATCCTCCATTTTGGAAAACCCCTCTCAAGGAAGCCTTTTGGCACAATCCAAAAGATGTTACCCGATTAAGAGGTAATGTCTTCTATCAAGCTCCTTTCCTTCACATTTATTCTACACTCCCTCCACTCTATTTATACCATTATTGTGCAGTGAAAATTGTATCCTAAATATTCTAGTCTGATTTTTTTAATATTTTATGACCTACACTTACAGACACCTCTATCTAATGAATATTGAACATACTATTTTTGTGTATGGGAAACTACTATCACACCAAACGATGATTATTCATTTCTGCTTTACCAGCAATCATGGTGGCCATTATGATAGAAACTCTGCTTATATATATAATATATTATATTTATTATTTATTTAATCTCTTTTATTCCTTTTAAAACAAAAATATTTTTACCTTCCATTTACTGTTAATATGATAATCTCGTTTAAGGAAGTGTGGACTACTACCCCCTCAAAGTGATGTGATTCATTCATGCACCACATAGAATGTATTATGGATGGGTTTGATGGACTTATATGATATATATGATATATTAATTCAACTTTAATAAATATATATATTAATATATATACATATTTCAAATATATACTTTATTTCAATACGACAATAAAAATAAAAAAACATTCATGCATACGTACGGCTTACCGTCTCCATGAATGGTGTATTCCACTTTGTACTCCTATATTATATTGATTATAATAATATAAATATACTATATATAACTTATGTTTATATCATGGTTTTCATTCTCGAATCATGATATAAGTGTAAGGACCAAAGATATAACTAATTAAGACACATGTAATGAATAAAGTGAATATTACCCGATATGAATCCTTAACAAACGATTGTTCACAAGAAGGTAATATAAGGTTATAATCATAACATATATGTTAATATATATAATAATATTCTTCTGTAAAGTATTTTTAAAAAATTTATTTTTATTATACATAAATCTTGTATGAGTACGGAGAGAGTCAAGACACATGGTAAGGGGATTTCATCTCACTTTTAATTTTTGTGAGATACAAGCTATGTTAACCACTCTTTAGTTTTCTATAGTGTATATACTTCCTGTGATTGTATTATATGTATCTATTACTTAAATTTACGAGTATTCACATTTCCATTTGGTGATCCTTCTTTCTTGTGGTTTATGTTTCAAGAGATACGAAATTGGTAAAAATGTTTTTGTCTCAATTTACCTTCATTGAGACTCGTGTTTTGAAATTCTCTTAAACTCTATTTTGGGGTTAATATAACTTGATTTTACATGACATATCATGAATATAAATATTTTCATTATATTATATGCTTCATGTAATTACCTTTCCTTACATGGATATAACTATCCCAAGATACCAAGTTATAATAGTATTTTAAGATGATCTCATTGTTTTTTAGAGATTATTTGTGTTTATGCCTCCATTGATAAAATATTATGATCCATACCTCAATAATATTCATGAGTATCCTTATCCAATTTTATTTCTTGATATACGCATTTATTGGTACCATTTTCTACTCTTTGGGACATAGGTTATTTAAGAATGTGTATTTAAGAAAACATGAATTTACCATATCTTCATTCAGAAATCTATGTTTTCTAAAAGGGTTTCTATAATATTTTACCATTACCCTATAATATCTAAAATACATTTTTACCCTTTTGTATTTTATAAATCTCTTCAATGTAATATTCTTGTTGTTTTCCAAACAAGGAATTTTTCTATCCTTTTTACCATGTAAAAATGAATATTTTTTTGACCTCATACGACATGTACAGCTTTACACACAATTGTTTCTTCGAAGCATGCCTTTCATTACTAAAAAGGTTAATCTTTAAAAAAACGTTTTTAAAAATTAAATTTCAAGGTATATTTTTTTCAAAATGGTTTCGAAATTATTTGATATTTTTCATGGAAAATGGTTTTTAAAACATTTTCATGCTCTATTTATATGTTTTCAAAGAGATTTTAAAGAAATAGTTTTCCAAAAAAAATCAATATTCTGTATATTTTTTCATGAAAAACTATCTTCAATACCTTTTCATGATATTTTTATAATATTTCCAATTATTTTCAAAAATATGGGTTTCCAAACAATTTAAAGATTTCGTTAAATGTTTTCATGTGTTTTTAAAGGAAATATATTTTAAAATGTTTTAAAGATTATTTTAAATGCTTTCAAGGAAAAGGGACTTAAAAATTATTTCATGTATTCTTTATAAGTATTAATGTTATTTACTAATAAAATGATTTTCAATTGGATTTATGTATAAAAAATAATTTTTCAAATTATAAAACGATATTTTCCTCAAGAAATTGTTTTACTGTATATTTTAAAATTATTTTCCCTAGATTATGAAATATATTAATGTTACTCACTACTTTTTAGGAAATTATCTAAAGGTTCCATTTATATACTTCATATGAATGAGTTATGATTAATTAAATGGTCTTTATGAAACCCATTTCTACTTCATGTGTAATATGTTTATAAATTTTTTTCACTTTCACAGGTTATATACTTTTGAAACACACTTCTTTTAACATTCTAATATTATGATGAAATGATTATTAAACCAGCATCTTTACACAAGTTATGATATGTTTACATGTCTATGATACCCATTTCATTTCATCGGTTATGATATGTTCATTTATGATCTTGTGGAACATGTATGTATGATTTAATAATGTGAAGGGCGGGACCTATATCTCCCTCCAATGCATTGGGTAAAGATTTATATCTCATGAGATAGACAGAGATGGAATGAGGGTTTAATCAGTTATGTAATACAGGGCTGGAATGATGCTTTACTCTATTCAGTAACACAGGTCTAGAGTAAGGGTTCACATGGATCAATAATACAATTCTAGAACAAGGGTTTACATAGTTCAATAATATAGGTCTATAACAAGGGTTTACTCAGTTTAGTAATATAGGGATGGAATGGGGGTTCACCTGGTTCAGTAAAAGACCTTTTCCACTAATATGGTCTTGGAATTGATTCCTTGGATACTATGGATATAATTATATGATTATGTTTTTTCATAATTCCATGTCTTATTCCTATATTATTATTTCATGGATAATTATCTTTATTTAATTATGATCCATGTCTTATGAACTTACCATCTTTATTCCATTATCTATGTTATGATCTCAGATATGTGGGGTATGATCTTATATATTCATGATCAAGTTCTAATAATCTATGATCATGATTATGCTTACATGTATCCATTATTTACCATTACTGGACATTTGATCTCACCCCTTTTTATGTTTCGTTTTTCAAAGTTATGAAAAATGGTTTTAGGTAGAAGTTTTAAAGTTGTAGATATTTATGGGATATGTTGAAGAACTTTCACCAATATATAAGATTTTGATTCTAAGATTCCAAATACACTAAACTATTATGATCATATGAATGTATTTTTTTAATGTACTAAATAGTCATCTAAAATGATGTAATATATGTGTATGTTAAGCTCAGGATTCTAGAATTTCCCATTCCCACTTAATTATGAAGGAATTATATAAAAATGGAAAAAACATAACTATTGGTTGTAAGATTTATTTTTTGGAGAGATGTTGAGTTTGATGAAAAAGTGATAGAATGTGCTTGGAAATTAATATCTCAATGGATTTTTTTAAAATTAGTTATTTTTCATATAATTGATTGAAATTTCTTTTTTAAGGATTGGGTGAGTGATATTTTATTAAAATTCTTTCTTAATAGATACAATCTTCTAAAAAAATTTATTTCATAAACACATTTTCCCTTTTAATCATTTCATAAAACATATGTTGAAAAAAATTCTCCCTATTTCATTTCTCAATTTTCTATTTTAAACTTTTTATTCCTAATCATGTGTTGTAAATACATTAATAAAATAGTGATATATGTAGTGTGTTTCCAAGAAATTTTTTGGTTGTGGGTTTTACAAGTAATAAGTTCATTACTCATGTATTTAGCATGATATGTATATTTTTTAAAAGTCAAGTATTAAATATAATCTAGTAGAAATTATATTTATTTTGTAAGGGATGAATTATTGAGGTCCAATAGACCAACCAAGTTATCCAAGATTGTAATTTAAGAATGTGTACCATTGATTTTTTTTCCTTTACTACATTATTCTGGTAATTACTAATTGTAAAATGTAGTTATCTCCACATTTTCATTATTCATACAATGTCTATAATAATAATTTATTCATATGAAAATTCCTTATTTGAAATTTTCTCATGTAAAATTGGTGTTTGAGTATAATGTACACATGCATTACTTATATTGAGACTACCTTGATTTAATTATATTATGTTATAATTTATCAAAATAGTAGCTTACATATTTTTATAGTTAAAAAATATTATCACTATTGAAATATTGGTATAAAATAATGGAGTATAAATTTATTATACATTATTTCGTATAGATAGATAATATATTTTACTTGATTATAGACTATGTTACTACTTCTCTCTAATGTATGGTTATTTATTTCATATTATGAATTAATACTTTATATTATGCACAAATACATTTTTTATAACTTATTTTATTGATGTACGATATACATAGATATTGGATATTATTGTTATATACTTCTTGAGTAAGTATACCATCTTTTTCTATACAAGGTTGAATGGGATGGGCTTTTAACACTAACTGTGTATACCACTTTCCCTATTATATAATGGATGGCTATGAAATTTATTAAATTTGTATACATGATACATTATATCTATGATGGGTCTTGATGCCTCAAATTCATTTTTATGCACACACATAGATTTATATGTTCTATGTCCATATCTATACATGAGGGAAGTATATTTTGGTGAGTACATCACATCATTTTGCAGATGGAATTAATGTCTCTCATCAAACCCACATCAAGTCTCCAAGTATGTAAATGACATATAGAACTACACAGTATAATGAGTTATTAATTTTTTGTAGCAATATTTGTTTTCAATGATACACTCTTGATATGTTTCTATAATTTCATTATTTATTAACAAAACTATTATATTATATACATATATAATTAAAAAATCATGTTCACTCACACACCCACTATTAATAGTTTATTTGAGACACCATTATTGGTACATTGATGAGTATTTAAGATCAAATTTTGTATTGAAACATCAATGCACATGTAGTCTAATTTAGATTATTTAATGAATTTACATATTAGCTTCTGATGATGGATGTTTGTGCCTCATTTTCCAGGAATGAAACAAGAGTAGGATTAGTTCCCTCTCGTCATTGTAGTTTTATCATTTGGGTTTGAAGATTTTATTTTATTATTTCATACATCCATTTTTTTTTCTTTTCATTATGCCCTATTTTTTCGTATAAAATCACTATAGACTGATTATTCATTGTAAAATGATATTTAATTATCTTATATTCTATCATTTATCGATTTAATTTATTTATCTTCTTACTCAAACATGTAGGAACTATTTTTTATTGGTATTTATATATGGAATATATGACTTGTGGAAAATTCATTCTAGAATTATAGTACAATATATTTGTTTTTTCTTATTTAAATAGGAAAATTATTTCCCAGATGTACATAGAGAGAAAAAAATATATAATAATTAACTTATGGAATTATGTAGAACCCATGGGGCATATATAATTCTAATATGGCTATTTAATTTTTATAAAGGTATGGGTCTCCAAAAGTTGTATTAGATAATTGGTGGGTTTATATGATTTTATTCTTATTATATAAGATCTTGTATAATCAGGACATGATATGAAACCCATAAAAACGAATAAAATATTTCTTTAAGGTATTAATTCAAGTTACTTGGTGATTTTTAGGTTCAGGCTAAGCATATAGGTTTCTGTGTCAATGTTCATTACATCCTTTAGTATGATTAAATGGGACTCGAGAAGTATAATAAGGGCTTGGGTGGGTGAAAACACCATATATTAGTCCATGGTTTTTTTATTCATAAACATTAACTAAAGGGAATTTATCCCATATATCATGATTTTTTCTGATTGATTAAATTATATTAATAATCAATGAGATTATTTTATTCACTGAAACATAAATAATATATATTATTTCTATCAGACTTGTAATTTTTTATTACTAGGATAATATGAATGATTATCTTATTCTCATGAATTCATGATATTGGAATTTATAAATGAAAATATTGTGAATGGTTTATCTGAATAGTCTATTTTGGAATAGTTTATAGAAAGGAATGGGGTTTAGACTATCTTTCCTCCATATAACTATTCCATTTCAAGAACCATCCATTGAGAATTGAAAGGGTGTTCTCAATTCATGCAAGAACACTATTGGAATGTATCGAACATTAATTTTGGATCATTTTTTAGTAATTAAATTCATGATTCCTTATCACTAAATCACATTAATAGTCAATATAACTATAATTTAATTATTTGTTATTCATGACCCTATTTATGATATAAATGAAAGGAATAATAATCCTTTCTTCTGATATTTATTATCTTCAGTCATATAACCATCAATTGACCTTCATTCCATCCTCTTTTATCATATTTGTTATAACCATTCCACTATAATTTGTTTCTTCTTCCCATTTAGATCATATTTTCTATACCTAAAAGGCTTATGACTATTTTCAATCACAACTCCATATGTAGATAGTTAATGAACTTTCAAAAAGTTACTCTGAATATCTCCAAATAGTTGGTAAAACATTCTTGTGTTGCACTTTCTTATTCCTAAATATATTTCCTCTTTAGTCCATCCAAAATCTATTTACATGAGATGAAATCTAAACTCAAATTCAATTCCCCGCTTCTAAAGTTTAGTTTCATTCTTAGACCTTTTTTCTAGAAACTGATTACATTTTCATTTATAGGTGAGAACTTCTTGCCTCTCCCTATTATTCTAGAATTTTATGCCTCTATCATTGAACCTTTTACTATGATTTGTTATATAACTCGTTAGTTTTATCTCATTATCTTGGTTTCTTTCATTTGAGGGGATAAGAAAGACATTTAGGTTTGGTTTAAACCATTGATTTAAAAGAATATAGCATGGGGGAAACTTTATCATTTTAGACATAGGGAATGAATATGGTTATTCATTGGGAAATAATAAAGAATAAAGGTACATTACAATAAAAATATTAGTAGGCTTAGTAGAATGGTAGGATAGCTCAGGAAAAAAATTAAATAAGCAGAGGATAAGTAAAATGATTGGATTTTAACTTGAAGTATTCAGGAAATGAATTATAATCGTGGATTGGTTACCATGAAATGAGGAATTTTACTTATGCTTCAATTCCTATGGATGTTACTTCACATAATAAATTGAGGATATAATGTTCCCTTTAATACTATTATAATTAATGTAATCAGAAGTTACTCACTTTTATTTAGGATTAATCAAACATACTTCATAAAATTTATAAAGTCACTTCGTGAAGTACTCTGTTTTCCCTATTTAGTATGATTTATATCATAATAAACTATAAATTGATATCCAGCTAGCCACTTTCATATCATTTCATACTTCTCTTCCTAGAAAGGGACATTAATAAGAGTAATTACATATGAAGAAATAAAATAGTTTTTGATTATTCATATAATGATAAATATCATATGAAATCTATAAATTATTTATTTATATATGGAAATAAAACAAATAAAAAATAGGGTTACACTGAAATAAGTGGAATTAGGTATACAATATGTGTCATATGAAGAGGTATCTAGTAGTTTTTTATCATATTTTATTTCAATTAATAACTAGTTATTATACACAAATGGTAAGGATAATTTTTACCTATATCAAGTAAATTATTTTCAACCATTCCAAAGAAACTATGTTACAATTATAGTAAGATAATTTGAACAGTATCACTTCTGAAAAGTTGGGATGGGAACATTTCTACCATTTGTAAGACATTACCACCTCTTACTTTAACCGGGGGTTAGGAGCATGATATTTCCAACATATATATAGGTTTTAAATGTTTTAACATTCCTTTGGTAAATTTAGAATTGAGATATTTATTCTCTCAAATATGGTAGAAAAAATAGGGTATTCCCATATGGCATGGTTAATTAAATACTAGCATAGTGGGTTAGGCCCATAGTCCCCCCAAATTTTTCTAGATTGTTTTATTTTCAGTCATTGAGTTGTGGTATTTTATTTTAATATAGATTATTGTGAATTCAAACTTTATTAATCATTTGATGCATTACCCACACCCTAAGTATAATTGGATATTATTGATTTTATGAGTGGATTTAAGATTGAATTAATAATCATTGGTTCAATGATTAATGAAGGGGAATTCTGCTAATTTCAATAACTCCAATACACTGCTTGAGATAATGATCTCCAAAAGTGTAAATTTTCTATCCTGTATTTCTCGGAGATTCGCATTCCATCTCTTTAACATCCAAACCAAAGTACCACACACTATTTCTTTGAGGCAGTCAGTCACATGACATCAATAGTTCCTCCCTATATTCCATCGGCTTCTAAATAGCTGTAAGGTTCTAATATATATTATGGGGAGACAATACACTCTTTATCAATGTTGTACAATAGCGTAAATAAAAAGTAATAACCAGATGACATATAATCACAACCATATTAATATCAGTTTCACAAGATAACCAAAACTGGAAATATAATATCAAACTAAATAGTATATATTCCATGCTAAAGTATGTGCCATGTGTTAAAATAAAACTCAAATGTAATGAAACTGACAATTCCCAAGAGGCTCCATAACCACATCCAGTTCCTTCATCCATGATCCATCAGAAAACATCCATCTAACACAATACCTTTTCCATTATCCTATCCCACAACTATGAAATCTATAAGGTTACCGATCAGGTAACCAGATTAGAGTGTGAGTGCAACTTTGCAGGATACCACCAATGACGTCTAGTACAATATCAAGTCAAATAATGTATGTTGTTGTATAATGGAATAAATAAAATTAACAAATAAATACTTATCAAATTATCAATTATTCTTTATTTAAACACTAAAATCTATGGGTTCCCAATGAAACCCAATCCTTAATACCTACTTCATACCACACCAGAGTCTATTCAACCCCTGAGGGATATAATATCTCTATATTTCATAATTACCATTCATCATCTCAATTCATTTATGAATGACATTCTTACCATTCATTATCTCAATATCACATATGATTGTCATTGTCACTATTAATTATCTCATTATCACATACAAATTCCATTGTTACTATTTATTATCTCAATATCACACATTACTTTCATTGTTACTATTCATTATCTCAATATCACAAAGGAATTCCATCTTTAAAAAATTCATTTTCACTTTATCACATATGAATTCTATTATTACCATTAATAACCTCATCATCACATATGAATTCTATTTTTAACATTCTTTTTCTCAATATCGCACCCCATTAAATTATTCAAGAATTAATTAATAACCTTGATACCACTAATAAATTCAACAACCAATTAATCATCTCAATCCCATTAATCAACTCAAAAATTAATTAATAATATCAATCGCATTAAATAAATCAATAATTAATTAACCATCTCATTCTGATTAATTATATCAACAATTAATTAATCATCTCATTTCCATTAATTAACTCAACAATATATTAATCATAGCATTCCCATTAACTAACTTAATAATTAATTAATCATATAAATTTTTTAAAAAATTCCAAAAATAATTTATCACATTAGTCCTCATTGTTGGACTCCTCATGTGTTAAACATGTTTTAATGATCACAAATCTTATTACTATTAATTAATCTCGATCTTCATTGCATATCTTGCTAATGCTCTTTAATCTTTATAATAACTACTCATCATGTTTTAATGATAACAAATCTTAGGATGTTAATTACTCTCTTTATTATTTACAAGTCTTATGCATGATCACAAATCTCACATATATTATCAACCCTTTATGTTTATGATTCAAGTTCTCTTACTCTCTAATGATTAAACTTAATCCATATTCTTCATATTATTATCTATGTCCAAATACAGATATTTTCCTAAGTATGGACTCACCGTGAAGGACTCACTGTGACCCAGACACCGTGAAGGAATCACCGTGACCCAGACACCTAGAAGGACTCACCGTGACCCAGACACCGTGAAGGACTCCCCGTGACCCAGACACCGTGAAGGACTAACCGTGACCCAGACAATGTAAAGGACTCACCGTGACCCAAACACCGTGAAGGACTTACCGTCAATCTCATACCGTGAAGCTCATATAGTGAAGCTCATTCAGTGAAGAAGAAACCGTTTACATAATCACTGTGACACCGTTTCTTAACTTTTTGTCAATATTATTTAAATAATGATAACGATCATATTTTATGTTTTTAATTCAATAAATTTTATTTAGTGATAGTTGTTAGAATGTCAGGAACTAGTATCTCGTACCTATGAAAAGGGAATCATTCCTACTGCCAGAACTCATGGAATATAAGGAAGATTAAGATACAGTACACTACGAAGAATAGAGATCAGCAAGGGAAGCGAGAAAAGTGTGAATATACAACGAGAAGAACTTACATACTCTCGAGAGCATTGTGCTGAACAATAAGAACAATCATGAGCAAGAAAGAGATTTCAAGACTTTCAAATAACTCTCATGAATGAAATCCAACACCACTGAAGAATACACGATGAATCAAGAGATCATTCTCACTCCTGCAGAACACAAGATGAACTACGACACTCTGTGTTTTAACAGAAAAACCAGAGAAGGACTCAAAAGCATTCCTGCTGAATCCAATGAGTCTAGAGCTGCATTGATAATAACTAGAGCTTTCTAAACTCTTATCTGTTATCTCTAAGTAACTTATTTATTAACTTTCAAGAAGTGTGGTGTACTCTATATTTCTTATACACACACTGTCTCCTATACTGAACTGGAGGATATCAGAATCCTCACTCCAAATCTCTTATCTCTTGTTTACCCACGTAAACTGTGGAAGAGGTCATTGTGTGGCCGGGTCTTTGTTTTTATTCCCACAAAGAATAGTGGTAGAGGTCCCTGTGTGGCCTGGATAGTTTTGTAAACTGTTGTTAACCCCGATCCATGGTGTTGATCAAATTTATATAAATTTGAGAGGACTAAGTCTCAGCTTGATACTGAACCTCTTGTTATATTTCTATGCATCTTTAGTTAAGTTCAAAGTATACTACATATATCTTATCTATTCCACTTCTATTACTTTAAAATACAAAAATATTTTAAAGCAACTTTGATAGTTAAATTAGCAAGTGTTTACATTTATTGAAAATTAGTAGGTTAGTTTCAAAAGTTAGTTTGATCTTGTTTTTAAATTAACTGAGACCTAATCAATCTTTGAGAAGCTAAGTGAACATTTACAATCTATATAAATTCACTACATTATAACTTGTTTTATAAATTGGGGGATTTTAAATAGACAATATTTTAACAGAAATTTTAATTGAAACTCAATTCAACCCCCTCTTGAGTACCCACTCTGACCAACATTTGGTATCAAAGGATTGTTTTTGTTTAAGGATTTTTGAAACACACTGTTTTTCAACTGTGATTTTAGTTTCATCTTTAAAGATCTTAAATTTTTGTTAGTTCTAAATTTTATCTCTTTAAATTATCTTTCTACAATCTAGTTATGGATAATATACTAGAGGGTGATGCTAATAACATGCCACCTTTCTTCAATGGTACAAACTATGCTCAGTGGAACCTTAAAATGAAAATTCATTTAGAAAGCATGGGTTTTGATATCTGGACTGCTATTGAATCACAATATAAAATTCCAGAAACTGAAAGAGTTACTTGGGATAAACCTACAAAGACTGCCTACAAAATAATTGTAAAGCTATGAATGCCATGTACTGTTCTCTAGGAGATGAGGAGTTTAACAGAATTTCTACTTGAAAAACTACTTTCGAAATATGGGATACTTTGGGTGTTTCTCATGAGGGAACAACCAATGTTAAAGAAATGAGGTTAAATACTTATACTATTAAATATGATAATTTTGAAATGAAGACTGATGAACCTATTTCTGATATGTATCTCAGGTGTAATGAGATAGTCAATACAATGAATTCACTCAGAAAGTTTTTTCCAGTAAAGGAACAAATTATGAGAATCTTAAGATGTTTACCAGACCGATGGAGAGGCACAACTATTTCAATCAGAGAGTCATGTGACATTGCTGCTCAACCTGCCAAGGAACTCATTGGTAAGCCTATGAAGTATGAGGAAGAACTCAAGGTGAATGAAGAGGAAGATGATGAACCTAAGAGAAAATCTGTGGCTTTCAAGACTATTACTTCAAAGAGCAAAGACAAGGAGAAAATGCAAATACCTACTGAGAGTTCAACTAGTGAAGATTTTGATTCAGATAGTGATGCTGAAATGCATCAGATATCCAGAAGGTTTAAGAAATTTTATAGGAAGAATAAATTCTTCAGAAAATCAAATTACAAAGGAAAGTATGATAATAAGGGACATTGGAAGAAATATTGGAAAAAGCCAGATGAAAGTGATGAAGTTGTTTGCTATGAGTGAAAAAGGAAAGGAAATATAAAAGTAGACTGTCCAATGCTGAAATACAAGAATAAATATGAGTATAAGGATAATAAGTATAATAAAGTCATGAAGGATATGTGGAGTGCTTCTGAGGATAGCTCCATTGAATCTGAAGTTTCTAAGACTAAAAACAGAAATAAAGAAAACATCTGTTTTATGACAAACACTTCTAAGGTAACATCTGAAACTCCTGCTTTAAATTCATATTATTCTGAAGATGATTCTGATTCTGAAAATATGTCAATATCTGAACTGTTTGAATACTTTAATGTGTTGGAAGAAACCTGTAATGAGCTGAAAGACAAATAAAAAGGTTTAAAGTAACACTATGCTTTAACTGTTAAACATAAATCTGATCTTGACATAGAAATGGAAAAGAATGCTCAGTTGCTTAAAGAAAACACTAAACTGAAATTTTCAAATGAGAAACTTAGGAAGGATTTAGAAAAGTTCACAAATGGAAAAGATACTCTTACTCAAATTTTAGGTAAGAAGATTGCACCTAGATATACTGCTGGTATTGGATACCAACCTAGACAAAGAAAAATTACCAAAACTATTTTTATTCCTAAATCTGGACAGAATGTAGATAGTTCTAGTTCTGGACATTTATATGCTTCAACTAGTTATTCACTTAGTTATAATTCAAATAGATTTTATCTTTAAAAATATTTTGATTCTGTAAATTATATGAGACCCATAAGACAAATGTGGGTACCGAAAGCTTTGATTTCTAACCTATCTGGACCCAAGAAGATCTGGGTACCAAAATAATTTCATATCTAAATCTGTTTTGTAGGAAACCTACTTGAAGAGTTCCCACAAGAAGACATGGTATTTGGATAGTGGATGTTCAAGACATATGTCTGGGGATACTCATGCTTCAAGAGTTTAATAATGGTTGATGGAGGTCATGTCACCTTTGGTGATAATTCTAAAGGAAAAATCATCGTCCTAGGTCAAATTGGTAACACTGATTCAGTTTTAATTTCCTATGTTTTATTTTTTGATGGACTTAAATATAATTTGTTAAGTATTTATAAATTATGTGATGATGGTTCTAATGTTAAATTTGAAAAAGATTCTTGTAATTTTTTTAATTCTAAATTTTTTTTAGACTTTTCTGCTTTAAGAAATGAAAATTTTTATGTTGTTGATTTAAATTCTTTAGCTTTGAAAAATGTTACCTGTTTAAATGATTTTCATAAAGAGTCCTGGTTATGGCATAGAAGATTAGGACACTGCAATATACATTCACTTTGAAAACTAACTACGAAGAACTTAGTTAGAGACCTACCTAAGCTTGAGTTTCCAAATGAAAAAGTTTGTAATCCCTATCAAAAGGGAAAGTAACAAAAAGTTTCTTTTAAATCAAACAAAGAAGTTTCAACTTCTCAACCTCTCGCGTTGGTTCACATGGATTTTTTTGGACCATATAGAGTTTCTAGATTAAATGGGAAGCACTATGTCTATGTCCTAGTAGTTGAATTTTCTAGATAGACTTGGGTATATTTCTTAGCTTACAAAAGTGAAGCTTGTTCTTACTTTGTTAAATACTTGAAATCTATAGAAAATATTAGTGGACTTAAGATTAAAAACCTACAATGTGATCATGGCCGTGAGTTTGAAAATCATGAGTTTGAATCCTACTACTCACACAATGGTTATAGTCACAATTTCTGTACAGGTCAGCAGAATGGTGTAGTAGAAAGAAGAAATAGAACCCTGCAAGAAATTGCAAGAACTATGCTTAATGAATATGACCTGCCTGTTTATTTTTGGGCTAAAGTTGTGAATGCAGCTTGTTATATTATTAATAGTGTCTTAATTAGACATGTTCTTAAGAATACCCCATATGAGTTGTGGAACAATAGAAAACCTAAAGTTAGTTACTTTAGAGTCTTTGGCTGCAAAGTTTTTGTTCTCAATACAAAAGATAATCTTGATAAGTTTGCTTCTAAGAGTGATTAAGGAATCTTTTTAGGATATTCTTTAACCAGGAAAGCCTATAGAGTATTTAATAAGAGAACCAGGTGTGTGGAAGAATCTGTTCACATCAAATTTGATGAAACTGATCCACATGAGCCTAAAACCTCTCTTGAAAATCTTGAAGAAGATTTATCTGTTCGGGACCTTAATGACAAATCTAATGAACCTACTATAAAGACAACCCGTTCTAGACTTATTCCAGAATCTGCTCATAATGAACATTATCCTAGAGAAGAACTTGAGATTTCTAGTCCTACCTTTACTATATCAACTAGAATTCTAAATAATTATCCTTTAGATGTTGTTGTAGGAAATCTTGATAGAGGGACACAAACTAGAGCTTCTCTTAGAAATCTGGTTGAACATCAAGCCTTCTTGTCACAGCTTGAACCTAAAAAAATTGATGATGATATTAATGATGAATTTTGGGTAATTTCTATGCAAGAAGAACTCAATCAATTTGAAAGAAATAACGTTTGGAATCATGTTGAAAGACCTAAAGACACTTTCACAATAGGCACTAAATCAGTTTTTAGAAATAAAGTAGATGAATCTAGAAACATAGTTAGAAATAAAGCTAGGCTAGTTGCACAAGGCTATAGTTGAGAAGAAGGTATTGACTATGAGGAGACTTTTTCTCCAGTAGCCAGATTAGAAGCTATTGGGATTTTAATTTCTTATGTTCCTCCTCTAAATTTCAAACTATATCAAAAGGATGTCAAGAGTGCATTCTTGAATAGATATATTGTTGAGGATGTTTTTGTTTAACAACCACCTAGATTTTCATACCCTCATTTTCCAAATAATATTTTCAAATTAAAAAAAGATTTATATGGTTTTAAGCAATCTCCAAGAGCTTGGTATGGTAGATTAAGTATTTTTATAATTTCTAAAAGTTTCATAAAAGGAATAGTTGATCATACTCTGTTTATAAAACGAATTTCTAAAGATGTTTTATTAGTAAAAATTTATGTAGATGATATTATTTTTGGATCTTCAAAAACTACATTATTTACTGATTTTTCCAAAATGAGGCAAAATGATTTTGAAATGAGTTTAATGGGTGAACTTAAATTCTTTCCTGGATTTCAAATCTTTCAAAATGATGATGTAATTATTTTATCTCAAAGTAAATATACTAGAGATCTTTTAAAACATTTTGTATTGGATAGAACAAAGATTAGTGAAACTCCCATGAGTACCACCTGTAAGGTGGATGTTGATGAAAATGGTAAATCTATTGATCAAACCACTTATAGAGTAATGATTGGAAGTCTACTCTACTTGACTTCTTGTCGTCCTGATATTATGTTTAGTGTGTGTATGTGTGCTTGTTTTCAAGCAAACCCTAAAGAGTCACATTTAAATGTTGTAAAGAGAATTTTCAAATACCTCAAGCATACTCCCAATTCAGGAATGTTCTATCCCAAAGGACAACCATTTGAATTAGTTACTTATTCTAATGTTGAATTTTCTGGATGTAAGTTAGATAGAAAAAAGCACCTCTGGAACGTGTCACCTTTTAGGAAAGTCACTAGTATCATGGTGTATTAAGAAAAAACATTTGGTTGCATTATCTACTGCAGAAGATGTATACGTAGCTGATGGCCGTTGTTGTGCACAAATTTTGTGGATGAAACACACATTACTAGACTATGGATATCAATTCAGACATGTCCCAATAAACTGTGACAACACAAGTGCTATTAACATTTCTAAGAATCATGTTTCTCATTCTAGGACAAAACATATTGATGTAAGACATCACTTTTTGAGGGATCATTATCAAAAAGGTGATATCACTTTGGAATTCATTTGTACTGAATATCAACTTGCTGATATATTCACTAAACCATTAAATTCTAAAAGATTAGACTACACCATACATGATCTTAGTATGATTAATCATTAGTAAATATCGCACTTATCTTAATGTTTAATACTTTACTGTATCTTACTTTACGGTTTCATGGTCACTGTTTCTAGGTTACTGTTTTATGCTCACGGTCTGTCAACTTACTGTCTCACCGTGACTACACAGAATTCTCACTATCTCACCGTGACGACTACCAACTGTCTCACCGTGATGACTAGTTTTCATCACACCGTAATTCCTACTCAGGGTCTCACCGTGAAGATTATTTTTATTCTTATTTTAACCTGTATCGCAGTAATTTTTTATTTCACCGCTATTTTATTACCCTCATTTTTGTTTTTAAAACGTTTGACATTACCAATTGATAAAACTTAAGGGTTTCATTCAACTCTGTACCTAAACTCTCTCCTGAACCTTCTCTTCCCTCTTTCCCAAACATTCATTGATTGCCAAGGATGAAGCATCCATCTTCACCCTCGTCTGAGAAGCATCACTCTATGAAACAGAAGAGGATATCGAGGATAGCTCTTGAAGGACCTCTAAACCCAAACCTGGTAAGTTGTACAGTTGTACCTGAAAAAGAGGTTTGTGCAGAGTGGTTTCTATCTAGCAGATCTTTAGTTTTGAAAGTTTTAAGAGAAAAATGATGGCTTGGATGGTTCACTAGACAGAATAGACCGATTTACCTGAGGTTGGAATCTCAATTCTATCAGTATGTGAAGCTCTCCTTTGAGTTTGGAGAAAGCATTATGGTGACAAGATGGATAAATGGTCAGAATTGCTCTTTCACTTCGAGGCTGTGGGTTGTATGCCTAGGGATTCCGCATGAAGGAGTTTGTGAGGATTAACAGAGAGACCATCCTCCAACAACCGACATCTTTGACCTGGAGACTTCTTTAGAGATCCTGACTAGAAATGTCACCAAGCGAAGGGCCATAGCTGCTGAATTTGATGGGGATACTAGACTTCTATTCAAATTTGTTCATATTTGATTAGACCAAGAAAAGGATATTTTACTGTGATGAAGTATCAGGATGTGTTCCTGATTCACCTGTTGATGAACTGCTATAATATCAATCTTTGTAAGTATGTTATCAACATTATATGTGAGGTGATCAAAGTCACTTCCAAATCCACCTCCTTGTTTTACTCAAGGATGATTTCAGCTATGTTAGTTGCCAAAGGGATGGTTGGACCAAATGAAGAAAAGTTAGAGGACTTGGATTTATGCCTATCCATGCCTATCATCAGAAGGATTTAGATTAGCTGGAACCCCTGGAAGAAGCAGTGGGTTGAGGATAATGATCATGTGTATAAAAAGTTTAATCCTGTTGACTGTCCAGGAAGGCCAAAAAATCTGTCTGATCCTGGTTTGGAACCAGATGAAGTGGCTGAGTATTCAGAAGAAGAACAAGAGGAAATAATAGTTGAAGTATCTCCTAGAGAAGAAGCTGGAAGACCACCAATGGAAACAGATCTTGCTGAAAAATAAAGGATTTTTGTCCCTGCTGAAATACCTCAAGGAGAGGATGTTGGGGTTAGATTGGGAGAAGATGAATCTCCTTATTCTAGTGCGAAGGTAAATCCAGAAGCTCATCCTAATGCTGCAAGAAATTTGGTTTTTCCTGATTCAGATCAGCAAGCAACCTTAGAGGAAGATGCTGTTGAAGAGGAACTTTCTGTTGAGAAAGAATCAAGTTTAGAAGCTCAACCAGTGGAACAATCAGTTCCTGATATTATTCCCTCTGCTGAAGAGAGGATGGAAATTGCCTTTCAGTTGGCAAGGCCATAGTTTTCTAAAGAGATTAGAGATGATCCTGTGGATCTTGACCTTGTACCTAAACCTCAAGAATCTGAAAGGGAAGCACAGTTTGAGGGGGAGGAACCTCAAAACCTTGAGATTATAGAAGCTGGATCTACTGAAGCTTCTCAACCTTCTGCCTCATACTCTATGCACACCCAATTTGTTTTCCCAAGATTTTAAGATGTGAATGAGTCACAGTAAGTGAGTATAACTGGAATGGATCACTAGTGTAGAAAACATTTTTTACGTCGGTTATTTTTTATTATTTACGTCGGTTTTTAGGCGACGTTAATACGGACGACGTTATAAATAACGTTTTTTACGTCGGTTATTTAAAACCCGACGTAATATCCCAAACATCACGGTGGTTATCACGTCGGTTCATATAATAACCGACGTGATAAATATGCGCGGGGGGGGGGGGGGCTTTATCATGTCGGTTATTCCCTAAACCGACGTGATAAAACGCCTGGGATATCGTTTATCACGTCGGTTATGTCATAACCAACGTGATAAACCCTTCCCCTGGCCTATTATCACGTCGGTTTCTTAAATAACCGACGTGATAAAAAGGCCTGGGAAACGTTTTAGCACGTTGGTTATCCAATAACCGACGTGGTAAATCGATTCCCAGGCCTTTTAGCACGTCGGTTATATTAAGAACCGATGTGATAAAAGCCCCAGGAACGGTTTATCACGTCGGTTCTAGAAAAACCCGACGTGATAAACCCCTACCGATTTATTTACCACGTCGGTTATAAAATAACCGACGTGAAAGAAATTATTATTTTTTAAATAATTGCACTGCTCTCACCAAAAAGCAACTAGAAACCAAACAAAAATAACCATGCCAGCCCTCCCCCAAGCACCAACTGAACCCCACCCTCATCTATACCCACCTAACAACCTGGCCAGCCCTCCCCCACCACATTGGATCCCCACCACAACCCTTGGACACCCCCCCCCCCTTGGACAACCCCCCCACCCTCATTTACACCCCCACGACCCCTAGTACAGCCTCAAACACCCATTGGACACCCCTCCCATATCCCTTGGACACCCTCCACCCCTTGGACACCCCCCACCCCTTGGACAGCCCCCCACCCTCATTTACACCCCCAAGACCCCTAGTACAGCCTCAAACACCCATTGGACACCCCCCCCCCACACCTTGACAGCCCTCCCAGACCCCTTGGACACCCCCCCCCCCCCCGAGCCCTTGGACAGCCCCAAACACCCCTTGGACACCCCTCCCATATCCCTTGGACACCCCCCACCCCTTGGACACCCCCCCACCCCTTGGACAGCACCCCCACCCTCATTTACACCCAACCGGCCCCTTGGACAGAACTCCCAGACACCTTGGACACCACTCCCATATCCCTTGGACACCCCCCACCCCTTGGACACCCCCACCCCTTGGAAAGCCCCCCCACCCTCATTTACACCCAACCGGCCCCTTGGACAGAACTCCCACCTCATTTACACCCCCCCCCCCCCCCCGACCCCTAGGACAGCCCCAAACACACCTTGGACACCCCTCCCATATCCCTTGGACACCCCCCCAAACACCCACCCACCCCCTTGGAACCTCTCCCCCCATACCAAAATCCAGACCAGAAAAACCATCAACAGTAGACCAAAACAAGAAGTAGAGAAAAATTAAACATTCACTTATATAACATTCAAAACTTACACTGTCAACTTCAAAAAAAAACTAAATCCAACATAAATGACTACGAAATACACAATTACATTGACAATATTCAAAATTACATTTTACATTACAAACAACTAAAAGTCAATCAAACCTGTAAAATAATTTGACCACTCCACTTGTAAGTGTTTGATATCTTCAGCAGTAAAGGGTTGAGGGTCATCAAAAAGCTACAATGGAAAAGGATAGTAGTCAACGTGTATAATGAATAAATCAAATTGAAATATTATGAGAAAGAGGAAATCTTACCAGGTCAAAACTCAGAACTGTCCCAGTTGTTATTATTTCATACATAAATCTTAACATGTAATATCCGCATGCGATGATGCCTTGTTGCTCATGACATTTCTGTTTGAATGAGTGTAAATTCAATATATTATTTTTATGTAATAAATCAAAATGTACAAATTATAAATGGATATTTACCTTCGCATGTACATATTTGATCTTGAAATTCCTTTTCATTGCGCTTTTTCGAAACTGTACCCATGCTTTGTTAGAAAATAATACGAATGGGGTAAATTTAAAATTCATTATAATATATAAAACTATTGTGAAATTGAAACTTACGTTTCCAATATATTCTTAAAACTTTCTCGCACATCATCATGGAGAGAGCATATCCAATAAAGTGTTTTCTCCCTAGGGAAAAAACCCCTAACATCCAATGATCCCTGATAAAAGGAAATTTAACGTTAGTGGTTTTTTATGTTAAATGATAATCAACTCTTTGAGAGGGATGTGTTTCATACCTCTCAAAAAAGGCATCATCCAACACTGTGTGATTACATTCTTTTCAAATCTATCAGCAATATAAAGCATTCTTTGTTCCTCATCCAATGCACATGCTTCAGGGGAAATCAATTGTGGGTCCACGAATCCATATACATCTGTCAGCTCATTCCTCTCACAAATTTTATACAGATACCTAATACAAAGCAGACATAAGTATACATTTTTAATAAATATAACGCAAGGAAAAGGTGTTAAGACTTACATGATAAAAATTTGCACCACGTTGATGCCCAGCTTATCTCCAGTGACAAACTCCATGATATCAGTTTTCATAATCCCCACACATAGTTCACGTCCACAGACATGAGCTTCCATTGTAAAGTCATAATGATCCGCCAACAAATTTGAATATCTTGACAATTTGTCAAGACTGCTAGTATCTGCATCTGATGTCATAGCTATCTGTCTTTGTTGTTGTCTATACAGTATTTCTTTACCTTTGAAGTATTCCTGTAAAAATAAATTGAAAAATATATTAGTTTTCAAATGATAAAACATTAATAAAAATATAAAATAAAAGATATAACATCCATACCTCTATGGTAATGAGTCGAAGAAGTCTGGATGACCAAAGTAAAAAATGGCCGATACTATGTCCAACTGTCGTCACCTCATCTGTAGGTAATGGTATCCGAGCTGATCTATCTATAATATCCTGTACAGTGACCCTCTGATTCTCTACCTCTAACTTTTGATGATGAACTGTATCTCCTATACAATATACCATCCCATATGCAACTATATGATATTGAGGATCATCAACATACAACTCACAATAAGTAGGTAGCTGCGGCGGAGGAGGAGGATCAAAAATGGGGTCCGCAGGCTGAGGTGGGGGAGTGGGAGCTACTGGGAGAGGTGGAGTGGGAGCTGCACCCTGAAATTGTCTTTGCAAGTCTGCAAACATTACCTGCACCGATGCTCTAATCTTGTCCTCCATTGTCGCATTAATATTATGGACTTCAGCCTCCAAGGATTCTATTTTTTTTATAAACTCCCTCAACGTTAGAAGTTCAGGAATGTGGCAACACTTTTCTTACCGATACACCTGCCGGATATCCTCTTACACGGCCAGGATGTTCGGGCTTTCCCAATGCCACAGATAAAATATCTTCCCTCCCAGATGGTGTAAATGTCCCCTGTGAACTCTGCTCCTCAAGAGAGTCCTGTAATAATTAATTGAACATTTCTATAATGATTGGAAATATATGACGAAAATAGTAAACTTAAATAAATAAAATAGATATCTTACAATCCTCTCAACTACGAGTCTCGATTCTTCCGAAAGATATTGTCCTTTTTTCCCTTCCGAGCTCTTTTCCATTTCTCATGTCTAGATGGAGGGGATGGAGGGGCCACCTCTCCAGAGCTTGAAGACTCAGCTCTTAGTTGTTGAAATTTTTCTGCCATCATTTGTTCTTCCAATAATGCATACCCTCCCCGAGATAAACTATGAGGGTATACATTTTTAGATTGGATCTCTTGATGAGCTTTCCTTGTTTGCTGTAAATTAAGAATAAGTAATCATTAACAAAACAATAATAAGATCATTTATATAAGAAAGCTTATAAAAGTTTACATTGCCCTTACCAAAAATGATTCTTTTCTTCTATTTTCAAAAAATTGTCTCCATGTGTCTTCATCTATAAAAGGATATATACGACATGGATTCTCACGACTCCTATGACCATAAATGAAATCAGATGAGAGGGTTGATTTGAAATCCCTCCATCTCCTAGCAGCCAACGATAAGCATTTCTTCCTGACTCCTCCAGTGTCAGGAATATCAAATGTCATCTGATAAAAAAGAGGTTAAAAATATTATATATACTAGAAACATTTAAAGAACAGTCAAACAATAGCAAAAGATCTTACCAAAATGGTCTCCCACAGCTGAGAAATTATCGCCTTATCCACACTTCTCCAATCATCATAGAGAATGCTTACTTTGCTCTTAGCCTCAGTTGCTACAAAACCCTTAAAATCATTAGCATTTGGACCTCTAGGAAGATCATCATCATCAAACTCCACGACTATCCTCTCCTCCTTCGTACGGGCAAGTGATAATTTTGGTAAACGTGTGCACCCACGCATACCAACCTTTGAACTCTTTTTCGTAATAGGAGCATGTGAATGTTCCTCCCCAGATGTATGACCAATATGCTCATCTCCAGAATCATGTGGCTGATCAAGTGATTGATCTGTCATTTTCCTTCAAATCAAAAAAACAAACATTAGTTCACAAATAGGAAGGTGTACTAAATTACATAATAGTAAACATTGGTAATATGGTAAGCACGTTAAACAATGATAAACATGGTAAACACAGGCAAAAGGTTGCCAAGGAGTTGGCCCACGAAAGCTGAAAAGTGGACTCACTGAGTCCACCGGTCAGCCGGTGTGAGCTCACCGGCCAGCCGGAGGACCCAGGCAGTAGACTTGCCCACTGCCTGGTGCCACCGGCCGGCCGCTGGCTCACCACCGGCCGGCCGGTGGACCAGACAGCCTTCCTCTGTCTGGACCACCGGCCGGCCGCTGGTGATCCAGACATAGAGGAAGGCTCTGTCTGGTCCACCGGCCGGCCGCTGGCTCAACACCGGCCGGCCGCTGGTGATCCAGACAGAGAGGAAGGCTCTCTGTCTGGTCCACCGGCCGGCCGGTGGTGATCCAGCGGCCGGCCGGTGGCTCAGCACCGGCCGGCCGGTGGACCAGACAGAGCTTTGTTCTGGACCACCGGCCAACTGGTGATCCACCACCGGCCAGCCGGTGCGCCCAGGACTTCTCCTCTTTACGGTTTTTATTGTTTTATCGTTTTGGTTTGATACATGTTTTAATAAGTAAAAAATTTACAGTATCTAACATTATATGAAAAAACTAAATGTAAACAAGAAATAAACTTGTGTTACCTGTAATTTTAGGAATGTACAGTTGGATTGTTTTCCCAAATTCCTTCGTCGTGATCGTTCCTTATGGCACAAACCATGTCTTCAACATACTCATCATTATGTTCTGTTAATCTTTCCATGGAAGTAGGGATCTCACATAAATCAGCAGCTTCATCAAATTCATCCTCACCAACATATTGGTTTTTCCCTTGTAAAACAACAGCCCACTGCATATCTGATTGATCTACTACATAGAAAATTTGTTTGGCATGTGTTGCCATTATAAAAGAATCAGCTGTGTCTTCCAATCTATTCAGATTAACAAGTGTCATTCCAAATTCATCGTGTCTGACACTGTTGTTACCGATAAACCATTTACAGTTAAAAACGGGAACTTTAATTTTAAAGTAATCAGCCTCCCATATGTCTTCAATCACTCCATAATATGCACTTGATGCCGAAATTGGGTTTCTGTCCTTAGCACTCGAAAAATGCATTGCTTCTGCAAACACCAATACACCACTATTCTGAACTGCACTTCTGTTGTCCTGAGCTTTCGTATGAAATGTATAGCCATTAATGTCATAAGCGGACCATGTTATCACATTTAAAGATGGACCACCCACTATCCATTTTAATGTCTCTGATACATCTGATCTACCAAGCAAGGTCTTTTTAAACCATGGAAAAAAAAATTTGTTGTGCTCATTCAAAATCCACATTTCTTTCTTCTTTGGATGACATTGTTTCAACTCATTAATATGCAATGTGATATACGGTTGAACATCAGCTATGTTATTCAAGATGTATGATTCTAACTTCTTCATATGTTCAGCTGACAGTGATTTGACTTTCAAGCCACGAATCCCCTTTCCCTCATTATTAACCCGTTCATGGCGAGATGGAGGCAAACCTATGTGTTGCGCCGTAGCCAAGTAGCTCGTACAAAACTCTGCTACCTCCTCAGAAATATACTTTTCAATAATGGAGGCTTCAGGTCGATATGGATTTTTAACATATCCCTTTAATATTTTCATATACCTTTCAAAAGGATACATCCAACGAAGATATACAGGTCCACAAATCCTTATTTCTCGAACCAGATGAATAATTAAATGCACCATCATATCAAAAAAAGTTGGAGGAAAATACATTTCCAAATGACAAAGTATAAAAATTTCATCCTTTTCCAAAATGTTCAAAGCATTCACATCAATCGCCTTGTTGCAAATTGAATTGAAAAAATAACAGAACCTCATTATAGTCTTTCTGACACGGATGGGCAATATTCCACGCAGTGCAACTGGTAGAATTTGTTGCATCATGACGTGACAATCATGTGATTTCATACCTATCAACTTCAAGTCTTTCAATGAGACAAAATTTGTTACATTTGAAGAATAACCTTGAGGCACTTTGATATCATGAAGACACTGAAAGAAGCTACTTTTCTCCCTCTTCGATAATGTATGACAAGCCGGGGGAAGAAATGTTCGTCTTCCTTTAGGAGTGGGAGCTAACTCCAAACGTATTCCCATTGACAGTAGGTCTAACCTTTCATTCAACCCATCTTTTGTCTTTCCTTTAATATCTAGCAATGTTCCGATCAAAGAATCACAGATAATCTTCTCCACGTGCATGACATCAATATTATGTTTGAATTCATGATACCTCCAATATGGTAGCTCAAAAAATATTGACCTTTTCTTCCAAATATGTCTATCATTACCAGATTTCTGTGTCTTTCCCAATGTCACATCAAGGTTTTTCACCCTCTCAAAATACAATTCTGGGGATAAAGGTTGAGGAGCAGTATCAAATTCTTGTGAGCCATTGAATGCCTTTTTTAGTCTTCTATAAGGGTGATCCATAGGCAAAAACTTTCGATGACCCATGTACACTGTTTTCCTCCCATGATGCAATTGACAATATGACGTCTGTTGTTCGCAAATTGGACATGCTTTATGCCCTTTAACACTGTATCCAGACAAATTTCCATATGCTGGGAAGTCATTTATAGTGAATAGAAGCACTGCATGCAGTTGAAAATATTCCATTTTATAAGAATCATACACCCTAATACCATCAGCCCATAACAGTTTCAAATCATCAATCAGCGGTGACAAGTATACATCAATATCATTGTCGGGTTGCTTTGGACCAGAGATAATGATACTCAACATGACATATTTGCGCTTCATACAAACTTCAGGAGAGAGGTTGTAAATTACCAATAAAACAGGCCATGAACTATGTGTGCTACTGAGGGTTCGGTATGGATTCATTCCATCTGTGCACAAGCCTAGTCTCAGATTTCTAATTTCATTTCCAAATGTAGGGTACTGGGCATCAATTTTCTTCCATTGTGGACAATCAGCTGGATGACGTATTTTTCCATCACATACCCGCTCATCAGCATGCCATCTTAACCTTTTTGCATCATGTGAATTAGCAAATAAACGTTTGAAAAGAGGAATTATAGAAAGATACCAAAATACATTTGAAGGGAGCTTTGTAATCTCTACATCGGCTTGTGATTTTTCTTTCACCTTATACCGTGATGTCCCACATTTAGGACACTCTTTCAGAAATTCATATTCCTTCCTATATATAATGCAGTCATTCGGACAGGCATGTATTTTCCTGTATCCCAATCCCATCGGGCATAATATTTTTTTGGCCTTATAATGTGAATCTGGAAGATCGTTATCTTTTGGAAGAATGTCTTTCATCAATTGTAGCAGCTCTGTAAAACTTCTGTCACTCCATCAATGTTTCGCCTTCAGGTTAATCAATCTTAACACCGCCGACAAAACTGTAAAATCTGTACAACCAGGATATAATGGTTTTTCGGCATCACCATATAGACGTGCAACTGTCGGTTCTATCTCAATTTGTTCTGCTACAATATCGCGAATCATTTCTTCAATTCCATCGGAGTTACCATCTTGCGATTCATTATCATCAGTGACATTCTGTCCAGTTTCGCCATGCCAAATCCAAGGGTTGTAACTCGGATTGAAACCATGACAAATCAGATGATCTTTTATCTCTCTACTTTTCAACTTCTTCATATTCAGACATTTCAGGCATGGACAGAAAAAATGTCACTACTTGGAACATTTCGTTTAGCAAATTCCAAAAAGGCATCAACACCTTCCTCATATTCATTGCTCATTCAATGTGCCGTAATCCAACTTCGACTCATTATTACCTATAACAAATAGAAAATATATATATTTTTTTTAGATAAGACAAATATATGTTTATATGAAAAAAATCATAATTTGAATGTAAAAAATTTTGAAATATAAAACAAATCGATGTGTAAACCCCCCTGGACACCCCCCAACCCCTTTGGACAGCCCCCCACCCCTCCTGGACACAACCCCCACCCCCGACCTGCTTGGACACCCCCCTGGACACCCCCCAACCCTCTCGACAGCCCCCCCACCCCTCCTAAACACCACCCCCACCCCCTACCCCCTTGGACACCCCCCTGGACACCCCCAACGCCCACCCACACCCTTGGACAGCCCCCCACACCCACCCACCCCCTTGTAAACCCCCCTGGACAGCCCCCGACCCCTCTGGACAGCCCCCCACCCCTCCTGGACACCACCCCCCCACCCCCTACCCCCTTGGACACCCCCCTGGACATCCCCCAACCCTCTGGGAAGCCCCCCCACCCACCCGGACAACCCCAAATACCCTCTGGAGAGGCCGCCACCCACTTGGACAGCCCCCCACACCCATCCACCCCCTTGGACATCCCCCCACACCCATCCACCCCCCTGTACAGCCCCCCACACCCATCCACCCCCCTTGGACAGCCCCCCACACCCATCCACCCCCTTGGACAGCCCCCACACCCATCCACCCCCTTGGACAGCCCCCCACACCCATCCACCCCCTTGGACACCCCCCTGGACACCCCACCGACCCCTCTGGATAGGCCGCCACCCCCTTGGACAGCCCCCCACACCCACCCATCCCCTTGGACACCACCCTGGACACCCCCCGACCCCTCTGGACAGCCCCCGACCCCTCTAGAAAGCACCCCCACCCCTCCTGGACACAACCCCCCACCCCCGACCTGCTTGGACACCCCTCTGGACAGCCCCCGACCCCTCTGGACAGCCCCCCACCCCTCCTGGACACCACCCCCACCCCCTACCCCCTTGGACACCCCCCTGGACATCCCCCAACCCTCTGGGCAGACCCCCACCCACCCGGACAACCCCAAATACCCTCTGGAGAGGCCGCCACCCACTTGGACAGCCCCCCACACCCATCCACCCCCTTGGACAGCCCCCCACACCCATCCACCCCCTTGGACACCCCCCTGGACACCCCACCGACCCCTCTGGACAGGCCGCCACTCCCTTGGACAGCCCCCCACACCCACCCATCCCCTTGGACACCACCCTGGACACCCCCCGACCCCTCTGGACAGCCCCCGACCCCTCTAGAAAGCACCCCCACCCCTTCATGGACACAACCCCCCACCCCCGACCTGCTTGGACACCCCCCTGGACACCCCCCAACCCTCTGGACAGCCCCCGACCCCTCTGGACAGCCCCCCACCCCTCCTGGACACCACCCCCCACCCCCTACCCCCTTGGACACCCCCCTGGACATTCCCCAACCCTCTGGGCAGCCCCCCCCCCCACCCACCCAGACAACCCCAAATACCCTCTGGAGAGGCCGCCACCCACTTGGACAGCCCCCCACACCCATCCACCCCCTTGGACAGCCCCCCACACCCATCCACCCCCTTGGACACCCCCTGGACACCCCACCGACCCCTCTGGACAGGCCGCCACTCCCTTGGACAGCCCCCCACACCCACCCATCCCCTTGGACACCACCCTGGACACCCCCTGACCCCTCTGGACAGCCCCCGACCCCTCTAGAAAGCACCCCCACCCCTCCTGGACACAACCCCCCACCCCCAACCAGCTTGGACACCCCCCTGGACAACCCCCAACCCTCTGGACAGCCCCCCCACCCCTCCTAAACACCACCCCCCACCCCCTACCCCCTTGGACACCCCCCTGGACACCCCCCAAAACCCACCCACACCCTTGGACAGCCCCCCACACCCACCCACCCCCTTTTAAACCCCCCTGGACACCCCCCGACCCCAAATCCATGCACCTATGCCATGGTTGTGTGTGAAGAAAGTAGTAACAACTGTAAAAGGGCAACGCATCCAAATGGACACGCCCCAACCCTCTCGGGGATTTATAGAAAACGATGAAAAATTAGTGAAATCATAAAATTACTCAATATTGCAAGTCGAACAAATAGATCTAGGGATGATAAATAAGATTATGGTGCCAAAACGAGTTAAAAGGGTTCGCAATCGAAGAATCTTAGCTAGTTTCAACAAAAAAATCACAACACATATATATATACTATCCGCAAAAAAAAACGAACGAGTGGGAGGATTACCTGAGTGCTGCGAGTTTAGATGATTGATCCGAGGAGATTAAATATGAGAAACGATTATCGCAAAACGAATCTAAACCAACGAAATGGACGAGCCGATTTGGGTTTACGCGCGAGAGAGACGAGTCGCGACTGTCGAAGGTAAACTCGCGAATGACAATCCATGGGTCTGGGTAAAATTTTAAATGAGTTATCACGTCGGTTATTCAATAACTGACGTTATAATGTTTTTTAAAACATTTATAACGTCGGTTATTCAATAACCGACGTAAAAACCTTCCTTCGATTCTTTTTTTACGTCGGTTATTCTATAACCGACGTTATAAAGGGCTCAAAATCCGCGTTTTATTACGTCGGTTATTCCATAACCGACGTCAAAAACATCTGCGGATTCTTTTTTACGTCGGTTATTTTATAACCGACCTAAAAAGACCTTCTAAAACCACGTTTGTTACGTCGGTTATTGAATAACCGACGTAATAAATGCCCCCCGCTTCTGTTTTTTACGGCGGTTAATGTATAACTGACGTAAAAAACGAAGCTGCGCTATTAATAACGTCGGTTATCAAAATAACCGACGTTAATGGTGTACTAAACACAGGGTTTTACGTCGGTTATTAAATAACCGACGTAAAAAACCTCATTTTACATATTATGACGTCGGTTTTATATAACCGACGTAAAAAATGGTGACGTAAAAAACGTTTTCTACACTAGTGGATCTTTCTTCTCTATTTCAACTGAAGTCTGTAGCTCATCCAGAACCAGAACCAGAGCCCCAACCTCAATCCGAATTAGAATATGAGTCCGAAGATGACTCTGAACCTCAACCAGAATCTGAACCACTACCTTTACCTGCACCCTTACCCGAGCATCACTTTTTTGTGAGTAAAGATGATCTGAAATTTTTTGGAGAAACTTTGTTATCTGGAGTTGAGAAAATTGTCTCCACTCAACCTCGTCCAGTGACTCAGTTAAGTCAAGAAGATGCATCAATTCTCTTGGAAAATATTATCTTGCATATTCAACCAAGGATGATCCAAGAAATTCAAGAAGTGAGAGTAGAAAAAAAGCTGCTGAGTGCTGATGTTGCAATCCTGAAAAATATGATAGCAAATTTGCAGAATGAGTTATCCTTGAGATCAGATCCTGATCCGGTTTCTACCCCTGCACCTATTGCTGCTTCTCCGGAGACATCTGATTCCATCCTTTCAAGCTAAATTGTGTCTCAAGTTCATCTATATCTACTTTATTTTGATGAAAAGATGGAAATGGACACACCAAGATGCTGGAACGCATGAGAGAGCTTGTATATAATCTCAATAAGCTTATAGATGAATACACTGGCTGCCTGAAAAAGTTCTAAAACAGCTCAAAGTTTTAACCGAAGCTGTCAAGGCTTCACCTTCATCTAGTCAGACCTCTATATCTTCATTAGATGACTCTATTCTGAGATCCATAATAAAGGAGGAACTTCAGAGTACCTTCAGTGGATTGGATCTATCTTCTTTGTCAGAAGTGGTTAAGAACAGTGATAGTGCATTGGACTTGGTTTGGGTTCATTCTAAGATATCCAATGATGCTCAACAAGAGGTCACCAAGAAAATATATCTTTATCTCTCTTGGATTTTCTCTAAAAGTGATATGACATATCACTTTAGATATCTTGTTGAAAATTTGAGAATCCCTCCGGTGACTCAAGCTTTTAAAACTCAAGTTCAGAAACTTACAGAGTTCACCAGATTGTTGGACAAGTTTATGGAGAATAAGGATGATTTTGAAAAGGCTATGCAATATGGTGGTGAAATCATTACTGATTTCATCAATCTTTTGAAGTTGTATCTTCATGTGTATAGTACTACTATAGTTTCTCCAGTTGCTGCACCCCTTAGACCTGGTCTACCTACCTTATCCTCAACTGCCATGTCAGTCAGCCAAGCTCTTTCTCAGATCCGGCCAGTCATTCTTGACCAACCACAGCCTAGATCTTATACTACTCCCACTTTGGATCCATCTGTTTTTGAAGGTCTACCCTTACTCTCTTTGTCTACTGCATCTATGCCTTCTTCTACTTCAGAACCAGCTCCTGCTGCTGATAAAGGAAAGGAAAAGATGGATCCCTGAAGAGTCTAAAGACTATTTTCTTTTTGATGGGATGTCTTTTCTTGTTTACTGTCTGTAATTCTCCTGTATGTTCTATTCTGAACCCTTTGTTTAATGAAAAATGTCGAGTTTCATTTCATTTTCTCTACTTTTTGATAATCCCAAAAGGGGGAGAGAAGTCTACAAGTATAAATGTGGGAGAAAAACTACAAGTGTTGGTTCTATAATGTTTTTTTCTATGCTAGTATCTTTAATGTTACATTTCATTTATATTCTGACTATATATGATTTGTGATCATAAAAAAGGGGGAGATTTTTGGACTCCTCATGTGTTAATCATGTTTTAATGATCACAAATCTTATTTCTGTTAATTAATCTCGATCTTCATTTCACATCATGCTAATTCTCTTCAATCTCTATAATAACTACTCATCATGTTTTAATGATAACAAATATTTTGATGTTAATTACTCTATTTTTTATTTACAAGTCTTATGCATGATCACAAATCACACATATATTATCAACCCTTTATGTTTATGATTCAAGTTCTCTAACTCTCTAATGATTAAACTTAATCCATATTCTTCATATTACTGTCTAAGTCCAAATACATATATTTGTCTAAGTGTGGACTCACCGTGAAGGACTCACCATGACCCAGACACCGTGAAGGACTCACCGTGACCCAGACATCATGAAGGACTCACAGTGACCCAGACACCATGAAGGACTCACTGTGACCCAGACACCGTGAAGGACTCATCGTGACCCAGACCCTGTGAAGGACTCACCGTGACCCAAACACCGTAAAGGACTCACCGTGACCCAGACACCGTGAATGACTTACCATGAAGCTCATACCGTGAAGCTCGTATCGTGAAGAAGGCATCATTTACATAATCACTGTGACACCATTTCTTAACTTTTTGTCAATATTATTTAAATATTTCTAACGGTCATATTTGATGTTTTTAATGAAATTAATGTTATCTAATGATAGTTGTTGGCAGGTCTGGAAACTGTATCTCGTACCTATGAAAAGGGAATCATTCCTACTGCCAGAACTCATGGAATATATGGAAGATTAAGACACAGTACACAACGAAGAATAGAGAGCAGCAAGGGAAGCGATCAAAGTGTGAATATAAAATGAGAAGAACATACGAACACCCAAGAGAACTGTGCTGAACAAGAAGAACAATCCTGAGAAATAAAGAGATTGCAAGACTTTCAAAGAACTCTCATTAATGCAATACAACACCACTGAAGAATACACGACGAATCAAGAGATCATTCTCACTCCTACAGAACACAAGCTGAACTACGACACTCTGTTTTTCAACCGAAAAACCAGAGAAGGACTCAGAATCATTCCTGATGAATCCAACGAGTCCAGAGCTGCATTGATAATCAATAGAGATTTCTAAACTATTATTTGTTCTCTCTAAGTGATTTATATTAACTTTTGAGTAGTGTGGTGTACTCTGTATTTCTTATACACACACTATCTCCTACACTGAACTGGAAGATATCAAAGTCCTCACTCCAAGTCTCTTATATCTTGTTTACCCACGTCAACTGTGGAAGAGGTCCTTGTGTGGGATAGTCTTTGTTTCATTTCCCACGAAGAACAGTGGTAGAGGTCCCTTTGTGGCCTGGACAGTTTTGTAAACTATTGTTAACCCTGATCCAGTGTGTGGATCAAATTGATATAAATTTGAGAGGACTAAGTCTCTACTTGAGACTGAACCTCTTGTTATATTGTTGTGCATCTTTAGTTAAGTTCAACTTATACTACATATATCTTATCTATTCTGCTGCTATTACTTTAAAATACAAAACTATTTTAAAGCTACTTCAATAGTTAAATTAGCAAGTGTTTACACTTATTGTAAATCAGTAGGTTAGTTTCAAAAGATATTTTGATCTTGTGGTTAAATTAACTGAGACCTAATCAATATTTGAGAAGCTAAGTGAACATTTACAATCTGTATAACTTCACTACAGTTTAACTTGTTTTATAAATTGGGGGATTTTAAATAGACAATATTTTAACAAAAATTTTAATTGGAACTCAATTCACCCCCCTCTTGAGTATCCACTCCGACCAACACTCATAATTAATTTAGTAATATAATAATCCCATCAATTCCATTAATTAATTAATCAATTAATTAATCAAAATCCATAATCCTAATAATTGCACAGATAATTCAATAATTAAATATCCTGATAAAACAACTCAATATCTCTATAATTAATTGAATATTTAATTATCTCAAATCAATCAATATGAATTATTACCCAAATTCCACAATTCAAGATTCTAATGATTAATTCAACAATTCATTATTCTGGATTCCCAATCCCAAATTAATTAATTAAAAAAAATAATTCATTCAATAATAAAAACAAATTTAGTAATGAACTAGAAATTATTAAATTATAGACAGTTAATTGAAATCATTACTCTATTATTTGAATAGTAGACCACCCACCACAATTTTTTGATGAATGTTCACCAAATAAAAATCCCCATTTTTGAAACACAATAACATAGAATGAGATCTATAACTTAAACCATAAATCAATAAAAAAAATTAAGAACACTCAATTCAAAATCCATATCCAAAAATCCAAGATTTAGATAAAAAAACAAGTAAAAATAATCCTTATGTTTATGGAAGAAGAATGAAACAATAAAGGAAGCCATATTGGATGAGATCATCTTACGAGGAGGGGTGATGTTCTTCAATCTGGGCTTTGCGTCATGAGGAACAGAGGTCATAAGTTCTTTTAGTCCATCCAAGAGGCTCATCAAATGAGATTAACAGACTTGGTCTGAGTTCAGGCCAATTTTGGTGAGTTTTGGAGATTTGATAAATTTTAAATATAAATTTTTAGAGATTAAAATCGTGTATTCATAGTTTTCTAATTAGGGAACCATGTTTCCCCAAACTGTACACCTGATGGGGTGTGGTGGTGAATGGTTTCTCCTAATAGGGAGCACATTTTTGAAACATTGAGCTAGCCGTTTGAATCTCCTCTATTTGGGTTCACTTGTCTTTCTAGGCTAGGGCACACGGTTTTGGAAACCATTGTACTTTTCCACATCCTTCCAAAATTTCAAATATTTACCCAAACGCACCACAAGGAAAAAAAACAATGTATGATCAAACAAATAAAAATGAATACCTAATAATTGTCCCAAGAAATATCTCAAAAAAGTTGGTATCTTATAATATCCCCACCTTGTAATAGCTTATCCTCAATATATACTCCCAAGAATATCTAAGATTTAGCATAAAAAAGATGGGGCATTTTAGTTACATTATCTTTTTCCCTCTCTCATGTGTCTTCCTGCAAACTCCCATGTTACCACAATATATGAACTATTAGTATGGACTTTCCACACAACACTTATTAATGTGATACAACACACATATCATTTACTCATCAATGGATGCGTCTATCTCAATCTCTACATCATCCACATATATAACATGAGAAGGGTTGAGGTGGTACTTCCATAGTTGTGATACATGGAAAAAATATTGCATAGAACTACATCTCTGTGAAATATCTAATCGGTATTCCATCTTCCTAATTCTTTACACAACCTCAAATGGTAACACAAACCTGGTGGCCAACTTACCAGGTCTATGTATCCTATTGTGATTCAATCTAGGTGACACCTAAAAGAATACAAGATCACCCTCTTTAAATAGTTAGGTTCATCAATGATAATTGACTTACAACATATATCTACTCATTGTTGTATCCATTTGATTTAAAATCAACAATACCTACTCTGATGTCTTCGGCATGAGGCTTGGTCCCTACTACTCTAACTCAGCTACCTCCATCTAGAATAGAGGTGATATTCATGGACTACCCTGAAGATCCTAGTGTAGAAGAATTTGAATAGAATCTTGACAACTATTATTATTAGTGCACTCCACCAAAGCTAGTTGATTCTACCAAGACCCAACGAAGTTATGGAAACATTCTTATAGCATGTCCTCAAGTAAATGTATAGTACACTATGACTGCCTATCTATCTTTGGGTGGAATGTTTTACTCAATTAAACTTGTCAACCAAGTTCCTTTTAAAATCCCAACTAGAAGAGAAAAATAAAACAGGAGTCACATTATGGAACTATAGTATATGAAACCCCATGTATATGGTCTATATTCCATACATACAATTCTACCAAATACTCCATTGAGAAAGTCTCCCATTTAGGAAATAAATGTTTTACATTTATTAGTAAGTCCACAATAACTCAAATAGTGTCATTCTTCTAAGAGATCCTCGGGAGACCCACCAAAAACCATATAGTCTGGTTTTCCAAATTCCATTCAGGAATGGGTTATAGATGTGGTAAACTAGTTATTCCTTGATGCTCGACCATTAACTAATGATAGGTATATAAATGTTTCATGAACCCTGCTATCTCTTTTCTCATTATAGGCCTCCAAAAATATTATCATAGAACACTATACATTTTGGTCACACCAATATTTAACACACACTTTGAGGAATGAAACTCATGCATCACCTCCCCCATCATGCTCATAGGAACAACTACTTGATTCCATACATAGATGATATCATCCTTATCTATGGTATAATCGGAAGGTTATGTCACGAACTATCCCTCAGGACCGGTTCCGTTACTACCGCAAGCCCGCCTTTCATATGCCAGGGATTGGAGACTAGAACTGGAAAGGAATATCCCTAAAATGGGAAATAATTTCCATTAAACATGTACAAACACATAGTCTAAGAACACAACAAGATAGAACCACGAAGTAGAATTGTACTAGTAAAAGTGTTTACTGAAAGTAAAGGGACCGAAATACAAGCCCAACTGAAAGATACAACTACAACATAAAATAGTAAACAGTAAACAGCTCCTGAGATCGTCCACCAAGGATCCTACCTAAAGGGTGGGTATAGATCATCTCCATATATCTCCACATCAAACATCACTACTGTCCACTATCAAGTCCTAGCTTGCCGAGTCTGAGTTAAGGTTGTCTGTCATCTACAAAATACACAACAATGTGCGGGTGAAGCCCGTTCATGGGTGAGTATAACAATACCCACTAGGGACCCTGAGACCCATGAAGGTCACTCAAAATTCCACAAAGTAAAACCACAAAGCATGATCTCAATCAAAAATCACAAAGAAAAAGACTCAACTCAAACTAGGAATAATGTAAGTATTGAATTATATATGATTATTTGTAAAGCTATATCATCTTATTCTATCGAGGGCTCTACTACTGATCCACACAGGATCTCTCGGTGTTGATCCACACAGGATCACTAGGTTGTGATGTACACAGGATCTCTAGGTGGTGATCCAAAAAGGATCACTAGGTGCTGATCCACATAGGATCTCTAGGTGCGGATCCACATAGGATCTCTTGGTGTGGATCCACATAGTATCACTAGGTGATGATCCACATAGGATTGTTATTTATTCATCACATCTTAGCCAGCCACTAGATTCCCATATATAGTACGCTTGATTATGGGAGGATCCAATCCTTAAGCCATTGGTCATACTTCAACCAGAATGAAGTTCCACGAAGAAGTAACACAATGATCTATCTTTTCATATGGGTTCCAACACAACAGTCAGTGTGTCAATCAGACATCTAGTATGAGAGTTATAGGAATTGGTGTAGCAGCACTGTAGGAGGCAATATGTGCGAACGGTAGTAGAATTGTAGTAGGTACTGTAGAAGGTGCTTTTTGGTAGTTTAGCAGCCAGGAACTATTCACTTTGGGCCACTGGTTTGGTCATGGAGTCCTTAAAGACTTTGGTCCAACCAGGCCTTCGAGTCGGTAGGGCTTTTGGGTCACCATCAAGGCCTTTGAGTCTTTGTAGTTATAGTCTGGTTGGATTTCCTAAGACCTTCGGGTCATGAAATGTATCTCAAGCCTACGGGAAATGTAATCACCTAAGCCTACAGGCCATGTAAGGGTTCCCCCTAACCCCTTGAATGGGGGGTTATCAAAAATCAATAAGAAAGAGGCCTTCAGGACATTCGAGTAGAGGAATTTTAGAGCCAAGGGCCCAATTGGATTTTGGTATGATCTAACCTAGATATACTCCAACCTTCTCCAAAACGCATGTGGAGTATCTAAAAAGGACCATCTCATTTCAAGGATTCATTCTCCATAGACAGTTCCTTAAAAAAACATCTGATTTGTTAGTTACGACCCTATTTGTGAAACAGTGTTGAACTGGGTCCAGGTCTGGTTCGACCAAGTCCGGCCAACTCCACCTGAACTGGTCTGAGTCTGACCCGGGATCGACCAGGCCCAACTCGAACCGACTGGGTCGGGCTGTGTAGGATAGGCTGCAGCCGGCTCGGCCCACTGGGCTGCAGAACCGGCCTAGCCCACCTGGGTTTGGCGAGGCCTGCCAGTTGGGCAGCCTGCTTGGGTGGTGTGGGGCCGGTCCTCCTCCTGAATGGAACAAGCAATTCGGTTTAGCAAAATGGTGGATTTATGTATTTCCTCCCCTACCAGTGCGACCCATAGGTGCAGGTCTCCCTCCTATATCATGGCACGATGTCGCGGCTGCCATCCGTAGAGCGTGATGGCATGTCACCTCCATTGCCAATGCATTTGGCTGATGTCGACTGCCCCCTTCGATCTTCTATGGCATCGTGCGGCACAGCCTTTCCACTGTGGTCGGTAGTTTCTGGCCACTGTCCACATCCACCATTGATGGTCACTGGCACAACCACACCGTTGTCACACTGATTATTCTTCTACGGGGCTCTGGCGATGCTCTGGATATTTTTTTTTTCACTTCCCTCTATGCTTATGGGCCCTCCGGGATGCCTTAGTCACTACGTGCCTCCCAGTTTCAAGGTTCTGTCATGTTGAGAAATCCACCCTCGAAGAACACAATGATAAATCAAGCGTCAGAGTGTCTGGGCCTTATTCATTTGGACAAACCCCTCCACATTAGCATCATTACATTGGTGAGATTAATTCTTCTTCAAACACTTTGAATTAATCAAGATAAATCCCATAGAATTATATTAATACAAACCCCATGCCTTGAGAATCGTTGGAGGTTTTGTCATTATGGCAGGAGGAGAGTCCTCATTGGATGAAGTTGCTGGCATTCATCGATCCTGGATCGTTGCCACCCAAGCTTCATTCTTCTGTCTATGGAAACTACCCCAGTACTTTGGAAGAGGTTCCTCACATTCATCTCCATAACCCCAACCCAAGCCTCAATTAAATAGAGGGGGAGTGTGAGTAATGCATAGAAGGAATTAATGAGGTTTATTAATTAATGAACCTCTTAATTCCAAATGATGTTGTTACACAACTGATGAGTGAAGACATTAAATGTCTTGAAAACCCATAGGTCCCACCCCCACTTCTTAACAGGAGGTAGGAAACATAATATAAAAATTTTTATGTTATTTTATTATTTCATAAAATGTCACGAAAACAATCTTTTTCACCCGACCTACTACGGTAAAAGTTAAGCCCCCCTTAAGAAAATCCTAGCGTTGCGGATTTAATGGTCCCCTCATATTTTTAATCTGAACACCGGTTCAAGAGATATAAAATGCCACCCATACTTTTACTGAATGTACCTTAATAAAAGTTCAAAATTTCATTCAGGTACACCGGGCCATAGAATCAAGCGCCGTCAATTTTGGAAAACATGTAATAATCCAAAATAATTTAAAATATATATATATATATACATATATATCATTTCCAGGTCATTAAATTATCCCCACCTTAGGTATTTCCATCCCCGAAAGGAATAAAAAAATTAGGGGAACAAATGGGGGTACTGAGAACGTATCTGAGCCTCCTGCTTCCATGTACTCTCTTGGAGATTTCTATGCTACCAATGAACTCGCGCTAGAGAAATAAATCTCCTATGAAAGAGCCATTACTATAGATCATTTATCTCCATCGAAAATTCCACAAATTTCACCCCATCATCGATGTCTAGCTCTCCCCAGTTGATAACATGTGATGGATCATGAATGTACCTCCTCAACTATGACACATGGAAAAAATTATGCACCCAGTGCATCTGTGGGGGAAGATCGAGACGACATGCCACCTCACCTACTCTAATGACGATCTGGAATGGTCCAATGAACCTTGAAGATAGCTTTCCACCCTAGTCGAACCTTCGTAATCCTCATTGGGGTGAGACTCATAGGAAGACATGGCCTCCCTCCGCAAACTCTAAGGGTATCCATCTCTTGTCGGCATAAGACTTCTACCGGCTATGTTCTGTCTTCATCCACTCCTGTATTATCTTCACCTTCTCCATGGTAGCCTATACCAACTCTGGACCCATAAGTGCTGACTCCCCTTGGACTATCTTGCATAGTGAAGACCTACAAGGTCACCCATAAAGGGACTCAAACAGAGCCTGGATCATGGTGGATTGATAACTATTGTGGGGTGTGAACTCCACCAGTGGTAGGGGGTCCTCTTAACTACGGTTAAAATTGAGGACACATGCACAAATCATGTCATCGAGTGTTTGTATGGTCTGCTCCGTCTGACCATATGTCTATGGATGGAAGGAGGTGCTCAAGTGTAGCTGAGTCTCGAATTCTTCTTGTAACCCCTTCCATAAATAGTAGGTAAAACATGCATCGCAATCTAAGATGATCATTGATTGCACCCCATTAAGTCATACAATCTCCTGTACATCGAGGCATCCCAAGCTCTCTACTAATCCCTGCTCTGGGATGATTAGGAAGTGGGCCGACTTGGTGAGTCGATCAATGATCACCCAGAAGGAATCATGGCCACTGGACGTATGTGGTAGCCCTATCACAAATTCCATTTGGATACCATCCCACTTCCACCCCGGCGCCTCATGTGGATGAGAAAAGCATGCTGGTACCTAATGCTCGGCCTTCACTTTCTGAAATCTATGTCATCGGGATACGAACTCATCCACCTCTATCTTCATCCATGGCCCCTAGCACTGACGTCAGAGGTCCTGGTACATTTTGTTCATTCCAGGATGTACCGCTAAAGGGGATTTGTGGAACTCCCTCAACACCTCATCTCATGACATCACTGGTACAGTGGTGAATCCTTTGAATTGGGTGGAGTACTCCCTACCTTCATAAAACTTATCCGCACTGTGTCCTAAGGATATATGAGCACATCGGGCCTCACATTCTATGTCCCTAAGATTTGATTCCCTGACTCGCTGAAGGAGTGGGGGAGTAACTATCATAGACTGGAGGTAAGCTGCTCCATCACTATCCACAAAGGATATCTACAATGTGCCTTGTCACATTGTCTCCTCACTCTGCAACTGTAGACCTGACCTCTTACTGAGTGCGTCTACTACTACATTTCTCCTCCCAAGAGTGTAGACTATCTCAAATTCCTAGTCCATCAATAAATCCAGCCATCATCGCCACCTCACGTTCAGGTCCTTCTATGAGAAGATATACCTGAGACTCCTATGATCAGAGTAGACTGTAAAATGTTCATCCATCAAGTAGTGTCACCACATCTTCAGTGAAAAGGCCACTACTGCTAACACCAGGTCATGGGTAGCATAGTTCTACTCTTTTGTATCAAATGTACTGATTTTTAGGTGATCACGACTCTCTTTTTCATTAGGAAACATCCTAGTATGATCCATGATGCATCAATGTAGACTACATACACAACGCCCTCTCCTGGTAGACTCAAGATGGGAGGGACTCATCAGCCTCTTCCTCATCCCCTAAAAACTCTGGTGGCATCTCTCTATCCACACGAAGGGCTATCCCTTCTTTTTCAAATCTAACAAGGTTTTCGCAACTCTGGAAAAGTCAGGCAAGAATCTCTAGTAGTATCCAACCAATTCAAGGAAACTCTACACATCGTTCACCCTCCTTGGTGGATCCCAAGAAATCATTACATCTATCTTCACCAGATCCACTACAACTCTAGCCTCTGAGATAACATTCCTCAGGAAGTGGACTTCTCGTATCCATAACTGGAAGATCAAGAGCTTTCCATAAATCTGGTTCTCTTAGAGTATATCTATAACTATCATTAGGTGTTTGGTGTGCTCCCCCTCCGATTCCGAGTATATTAAGATGCTCTCAATGCATACCCCCACGAAGTGATCGAGGTAAGGCTGGAAGATCATGTTCATTAGCCCAATGAACACTACCAGAGAGTAGGTCACACTAAAGAGAATCACCCAGAACTCGTAATGGCCATACCGACATCTTAAGGTTGTCTTCGGTATATCCTCATCCCGTACCCTAAGCTGGTGATAGCTTGATCTGAGGTATATATTCTGAAACCATCGATATCCATTTATCTGGTCTAAGAGATCATCAATCCTTGAGAGTGGATACTTATTCTTCACGGTCACTTGGTTAAGGAACCAATAATCCACAAAAAACCACAAACTCCCATATGTCTTCTTGATGAAAAAAATCAGGGATGCCAATGGAGAAACTCTGGGCCTTATGAACCCATTTTTCTGCAAGTACTCCAACTTAACTCGTAACTCACGAAGCTCCATTGGGGCCATCCGATATGCTGCTATATATTTCAGTGTCTTCCTATGGTACAAGTTGATGTATAAGTCTTCCTCTCGACAAGGAGGTAGTCCTGAAACATCATGAGGAAAGACATCAGCATACTGGTCCACCACTACAGGATAACTCGGACTACTCAAATCAACTTCTATGAGGGTGAGGCTATCCAACTGATGTATGATCGGTTTCACCCTCTTCTGAGTAAGTCTATCATGTGTTGAAAAGGATACCTTCTCACCAGTGCAGGTAAACATGATCTCATCCTCACAGACACACCGCACATTGCGCCTAAGATAGTCAATCTGAGCATGGACTATGGATATCCAGTCCATACGCAAGATAACATTGTAAGGCCTCGACTGTAACGCCCCGACCCCAGTTACCCAGAGTTTGTGCATTATTACATAACATTGGAATGATCACAAGAAATATCAAATATTGAAAGACCGATTATTTTAGTAGCCTTGGAAACAATAAATATATTCATAATGTTTTACATTACATCATAAAAATGAAAACTACAACAACATAGTCTCCATAGTCTACACTCTTATCCCCTCATACTATCCTTGTAGGTCATTTACAATTTAATTCTTCACATTCTGGGGGAAATAAAACATATAAAAGGGGTGAGATCAAATTCCCAGTAAGCATAACAATATAAGAGAAACTTTCATAAATTAGAATAAACATTTAAGGCAATGTATAACTAAAACAAAAGCCTTTTAAACTTGAACTTCAACATAATATGGAAAAAATAAAATGAAATAATTCCATTTACTTATTCACATAGATATTCTACTAATCGAATAATCACATGTAATATTAATAACCACTTTCATAATGATGGAATGAATAATGCCAGACAATCATAACCACATAGCTAAGGCCCCGTACCCAGACTACAAATAAGATTTTTCCAAGGCCTTGTACCAAGACACTAGTTTCTCTCAATGAGACCTAACGATGCATCAAGGAGATATAGCGGGCTCCATCTGTCACATATTAAGTCCAATGCATTCCTCATATGAACATGTTTAAACATAACATAAAAATTCGTATTAAAACTAGCATACGAAATGTCAATAATTTCTCCATAAACCATGAATGGTATAAAAATAACACATCCATATTAAAAAAAATCACAAAACCTTCAATACAATATGGATTTTTTGTAGCATAATAAATCAACTTCAAATAAGCTTAAAATCCATCAAAGGATGTTGACATAGATGAAATAAAAACTATTTGAGAGAAATATCCCTTTTTTTGAAATCATTTAAAAGTCACATAATTATAAAATAAAACATTTACATTGAATTTTTTTTAATCATGTAAGGGAAGCCTCGACGATTTTATAACGGCGGAAAATAGCCGCACCCACCGTATAAGTTAAAAAAAATTCATACTTTAATTCTTGTCGAAAAGGTTAAAAAGCACCGTGTTTGGAAAATGATGGAAAGATTCCTTTATAAACATCTTATAAAAAGTCAAACAAGGGTATAAATGACTTTAATTCATATTCTTGTAAATAGTAAAATTGTTTTGAAATACATTTTTAAGAAATATGGATGTGGATGATAAAGAGATCCCGGTAGATTATTACGTATAAACAACCTCGGATAATGAAGAGATTGCGAAATAAAACCTTACCTTGTACTTTTCCTTGGTTATGGGTAGGTTAAACTCTTTTATAATGTTGAAATAATTTTTGTTAAATTATACAATAAACATATACATTAATATGATATCATATCTGATCTTTTAACATTGATTTGTTAATAATATCTTAGTATTATCGTTGTTTCAGGTGTTAACTTACATGTTTTCTTTTATATGTTTTGTTACGTAAGCCGTGTTTGTCATGGATAGGTTGCATATTAATCATATCCAGAATTATATGAACTCCTTAGATACTATTATTAATCATCAAATGAGAATTATTCTTGAATGGATACGATGGAGAATGAATCTCATCGCGTTCGTGGAGACTGTAGTCCGTACATACGCACGAGCGACAATATCATCCTTTTGTTATTAAAATAATATATAGTTGGATGTTATATCATATATAAAAAATCATTATCATGTTATATTTATTATTTACATGAATTACACATCATCATTATACCCATCCAAATAATAATTTATTGAATAAAAATTACACCACGACGTGGAGACGGTAAGCCGTACGTACGAACGTATGGTGACATGTCATTCAAAGGATGGATAGAATATTGAATATGTTTTTATCATATTTATAATAACATCACAGTATATATAATATACTGGAGTTATTATTTTAGAATGGTAATAACAAAGAAAGAAGAAGTGGAAGAAGAAAGGAACATGAAAAAGGGTGGTGAAATCATTACCTCTTCTTTGGGTTCTGTCTTTTGATTTGATCAAAAGGGCTCCTTAGGTTGGATTTATGACTAAATTAAGGCCTCTAAGATGAAGTTAGTGAATTTTAGAGAGTATTTGGGTAGTTTTTGGTCGAGCCAAATGGCTTTGAAGGTGTGAATTAATGAGAAGGGGGAGTGCCCTTTTATAAGAGGGGTGAGGGGAACCTTTGGAAAAGCTGGAAATATTATTTTATAATAAATTCAGATTCGGTTTATAATCGCTCCAAAGTGGAATATTTAAAGGTTAAGGTGGGTATGGTTCGAAAACCACTCAACCAATATAATTTAGACAGGTTTGGGTCATTATATTAACCTTATCTTTGAGTTTTAACTCTTAGTTAATTAGTTTGACACTTACCATGTCACTTTGTATTTTTATATTATATAGTTAATAAAGTTACTATATACATCCAAGAGACCCCCCAAGTGGTCCATTAATGATAAAAATATCAAGATATAAGTCTCTTGGCCAAAACATATATATTTAGGAATTTAATATCAATTTATAATATAATATTTTTTTTAAAAACTCTTTTATGTCAATTTTGACACTATTCAATAATTGATTTTTGTAAAACTCATAATAGACTGATTACTTCGAAAAAAGTTAATTAAATAATTCCTAAAATTTCATATTTACTTATAAAATTAGTTTAATTCATAAAAAGTCTCAAATTATATTTATTTGGGTATTTATAATATCAATTATTTTAATTTTTCACTATTATGGTAATTACTGCATCATTATTGCGTATTAAATAAATTAAATTATTTAATATCTAAAAATTATAAATAAAATACCATTATGTAGGAAATATTTTTATCTTTCTAATAAATATTTACAATCTAATTTATCTTATGTATAACCCTATATTAAAAATGATTTAGTAAATAAACATTGATTTTAACTCTTTTAACTCTTCTTTGAATTAAATAATAATAAATGTCCTTATCTAACCCAAGTGGACCTAAATGATAATATTTTATTCTTAAGGTTGTTTTTTATTGAATTATGCTTATCCAATAGAATTATGACATTTGTTAGGGTAATATTAATATCATTTTTACCCTTAATTACCCTATTTACTTTTAACCGTGGCAAATAAAAGTAAAAAGTTACTATTCACCAAAAATTATTTTCAACTCAATGAACCACTTTTTACTCCTTGATATTAACTGTGTCTCTTGGATTTTCGAAATTTTACTCACAGAAGTGGTAAAATTAAGTTTTATGAAAAAATCAGTTTTTTTGACTACCACTTAGTGGTTTCACTATTTATCAAAAAATAAAGTTTTCAGAAAAATACCAAAAATTCACCCTAGGCTAATTTCGATATTCCGAATCCAAAAATGAAGTCCAATTTGGAAAATAAAATTTATAAATTTCAAAATGTGGGTATTACTATTCAAAATGGCTAGTTTGATTGGTTGTGGTGTGTTATAACTCGATGTTGCGTACAACACACGATATTGCGTTATTCAAAGAGAAGTGTACTGTAGAAGATTGGGGTGTTACATTCTCCCCTCCTTCAAATAATTTCATCCTCGAAATTTCAAGAATACTACCGCATGAAAAGAATTGGGTGGTTCTTCATCATAAGTTCATCGGGTTCCCACATTGCATCTTCCATCTTATGGTTTCTCCACAATACTTTTACCAGACGAGTCGTCTGGTTTCTCAGTACTTGTTCTCTCGTATCAAGAATCTTGACGGGCTCTTCGCAATAAGAAAGATCGGGTTTCAGTTCTAATTCCTCATAGGTGAGTACATGCGTTGGGTCAGGAAAGTATTTCCTCAATAGAGATACGTGGAACAAATCGTGAACTTTGGAGAGACTTGGAAGCATTTCCAATCGATAAGCTATATCCCCAATTCGTTCTAGAATTTAGAAAGTTTTGATGTACCTGGGACTCAATTTACCATTCTTACCAAAACATATGACTCCCTTCCATGGAGATACCTTCAGGAAAACATGATCACTGACTTGAAATTCCAAATCCTTCCTTCGATTATCAGCATAGTTGTTATGCCTACTTTGAGATGCTTTGATTTGGTTTTGGATTACCTTCACCTTTTCCATCGTTTCCTCCACCAGTTCTGGGCCTACAAGTTTTCTTTCACCAACATCATCCCAACAGGTTGGTGTGCGACATCTCTTTCTGTATAACACTTCATATGGTGCCATATGAATACTAAAATGGAAGCTATTATTATAGGAAAATTATACTAGAGGTAAATATTGATCCCACATACCCTGAAAGTCAAGTGAACAGGATCTCAACATGTCTTCTATGGTTTGAATAGTTCTTTCTGATTGTCCATCTGTTTGAGGGTGGTAGGCAGTGATCAAATGAAGTTCAGTATCCAAGGCTTTCTGAAGACTTTTCCAGAATCTTGATGTAAAATGGGGATCATGATCAGAAACAATCGATAGGGGTACTCCATGAAGTCTCACAACTTCATTAATATATAGTCTTGTTAGTCGTTCAAGTGGTAAATCATCCCTTATAGCAAGAAAATGTGCTGACTTGGAAAGACGATCAACAATGACCCATATTGTATAGTTCCTTCTAGGAGTCTTTGGTAGACCCATGAAAAATTCCATCGTAATATTGTCCCATTTCCACTCTAGTATGGGAAGAGGTTGCATGACTCCTCCAGGTTGTTGCCTTCCAGATTTCACTTATTGAAAAACCATTCATCTTGACAAAAAATCCGCAATCTCCCTCTTCATGTTTCCCCACCAAAAATGTTCCTTCAAATCTCTATACATTTTGGTGCTCCCAGGTTGTATAGAGAAATTGGAACTATGAGCATCATCCAGCAATTTCATTTCTAGATCAGGTATATAAGGAACACAAAGCCTCTTCCCGAATTTCAAAATTCCTTCTTCGTACACAAAGTCTCTCAATCTCCCATCATTCACAGCTTTAATCTTCTTTTTTAATTCTTCATCATCGGTCTGAGAACTCTTAATCCTTTCTAGTAAATATTGTTTGGAAACCATTTGAAAAAGCATTGATGTTTCACCTTCCCTGGTTATTCCCATGACCATTTTCACTAGATCCATGAAAATTGGATCCCTTTCAATTCTCATATTGTTCAAAACTCCATGGTCTTTTCTGCTCAAAGAATCTGCCACCTTATTTTCTTTCCCCGGGTGGTAGTGTATCGTGCAATCATAATCCTTGAGTAATTCAAGCCATCTCTTTTGCCTCATGTTGAGTTCTTTTTGTGAGAAAATATACTTCAAAATCTTGTGATCAGTATAAATCTCTTATTTTTCACAGTAGAGGTAGTGCCTCCATATCTTCAAATCAAAGATCACAGCTGCCGACTCGAGATCATGAGTAGGATATTTTTTTTCATGAATTTTCAACTTTCATGATGCATAAGCAATAACCCTATCATTCTGCATAAGGACAGAACCAAGTCCTTTCTTCGATGCATCACAATAAATAACGAACCCATTATTCCTCGATGGTAAATTCAATATAACACCATTGACTAATATTCTCTTCAGTTCTTCGAAACATTCTTCACACTCTTTTGTCCAAACAAATTTAACCCCTTTACATGTGAGATTCCTTAATGGGTTTTCCAATAGGGTAAAATTCTGGACGAAACGTCGATAATAACCTGCCAAACCAATAAAACTGCGTACCTCAGTTATACTTGTAGGTGCAGGCCATTATTGGATTGCCTTGGTCTTAGATGGATCAACAGAGATTCCATATTTAGAGACAATATGGCCACGAAAAAAAATCTCCTAAAGCCCGAATTCAAACTTGCTAAACATCTCATATAATTCATGTCTTCTCAGAGTCTTCAGGATAATGCGCAAGTGATTTTCATGATCTTTGTATATTTTGGAGTATACCAAGATATCATCAATAAATACCACCACAAATTCATCAAGATTTTCCTTGAAAACTCAATTCATCAGATCAATGAATACAGAGGGTGCATTAGTCAATCCAAAAGGCATAACTGTAAACTTGTAATTCCCATACCTGGTTCGAAATGCTATCATCAGAATGTCTTCCTTCTTCACACACAAATGATGGTATCCAGATCGAAGGTCAATCTTTGAAAAGTATTGAGCTCTATAAAGTTGGTCAAATAAATAATCATTACGAGGTAGGGGATACCTGTTCTTTATTGTTATAGCATTGATCTCCTTGTAGTCGATACATAACCTCATAGATCCATCTTTCTTTTTAACAAAAAGAATAGGGGATCCCCATGGAGAAACACTAGGGAGAATAAATCCCTTATTACTCAATTCCTCTAGTTGCTTCATTAGTTCAACTAATTCTACAGTGGTCATTCTATAAGGGGTCTTCGATATAGCCTTGATCTAGGAATTAAATCAATGGAAAACTCAACTTCTCGTTCTGGAGGATGTCCAGGTAAATATTATGGAAACACATCTACATATTCCTTCACAATAGGTACATCCTCTATTTGAACATTCCTTCCCTCACCCATAGTCGTGTCATTTTCTTCCTCCCCAATAATTGAATTTAGTTGAGCTCCTGTGGGTGGATCTAGATAAGAATTAGGTGGTGACGATTCTGCTCTAAAGATAAGGTGTTCCTTATCATCATCATCAAAAATCGTAACCTCCTTCTTCTTACAATAAATCTTCACATCATGGTCTGAAAGCCAATCGATACTGAGGATTATATCAAAATCAATCATAGGTATGACGATGAGATCAACGGATAAAGAACATTTATGTGCTCTAATGGGGACTGATTCACAAAACATTGTTGCAATGATACTTCCCTTAGGAGTTTTAACTGATAACTTCCTTGTTAAATCAAGTTGGAAATATATCTAATTTTCTTAGCAAAATGGGAATATATGAAACAATGCGATGATCCAGAATAAAATAATGCATTTGCTAAACATGAGGAAACCATTAAATTACCTGCCACCACGTCTTTCAGAGCTTCTACCTCAGTAGTAGTGATAACATAAACCTGCCCTTGATCCCTTGGTCTTTTCTGAGGTAAGTTTCCCTGATGCATAGGACATTAATTTGCATAATGTCCCATCTCCCTGCAATTCTAGCACTGAACATTGGTAGATTCCTTATTCCCCTTGCAATCACGAGCTTGGTGGCCTTTTTCACCACACTTGTAACAGACTACTGTTTCCTTCAAGAAAGTACCGGGGTGTTTCTTCCCACATTTACCGTAGGATGGATATTCAACATTTCCCTTCTTCCCTTTATTTCCATTCCCAAATTGATCAGCAGATCTCTTCTTCTCTTGCTTTTCTTGACAGTCATAAGACTTTGAGAATTCGTTCTCTATCTTGATAGCACATGAGACAATGTCTTCATATGACGAGAAGGATTGTGAGACTAATGTTCGACGGAGAAATGTTTTTAACCCATCAAAGAAATGATCAACCTTACTTCTTGGCCTATGTATATAATCTCCAACATACCTTGCTAACCTTGTAAAGTTAGCCTCATACATTGCGACATTATCATCCTCCTTTTGTCTCAGACTTAGAAATTGACTTTCCATGTCTGCTCGATGGTACGAGGAAAGTATTTTTCTAATAACAGATCTTTTAACTCCTTCCATTCCATATTTGACACTTCATCATCTTCCTTCGTGTTTTGAATCAATGACCACCATTGATCAGCATCTCCAGGGCGACGATAAACTGTCAGGACAACTTTTTCCCTTTCACTACTCCCCAAAGCCTAAAATATTCTCTCTAGGGAACTTCTCCAATGCTCAGATACTAATGGATTTGTAATCCCATTGAATGTTGGTGGTTACTGCCTCATGAAGCAATCTAACATTGATCATCCACGCTTTGGATGAGGGTGCTCCATACGGGTAAGGTTATTATTCATAACCTGACTGAGTTGTCCCAGTATGGCGATTAGTTGATCAGCACCAGTTACATCACCAGCTCCACTATAATTATCTTGAGCAGGAGGGAAATACCTACATGGAGTGAGTGCATTGATACAATTTCCATTTCGTCCACTAGGTGCCATTTCTAAACAATGGCATAAACTATATCAGTTTATGAATAAAAATACATAATTACAGACTTATAAAACACTTAACATAAATTGAACTATTTATGGATATAATCCATAATCATAAAAATGTTTTCTTTGAGGAAGTATATACTCATAAACCCTTCATAATGATTTGTAATGAAAATGAGAGTTATTCTACGCATATCCCCCGTGAGTGTCGTAACCAAGAGTACAGCAAGGCCCGTTGTCGTGCACCAGTTCCAGTTCGAGTCTAGCTCAAAGCGGTGTTTTCGGGTTTTACCCCTAGGTACATCTGTGCTAGAGCTGGCTCTACCTGCTCATATCCAGACAGGGATGTATTTCTCAGAAAACTCACAAAATCTCAACAATACCAAAATTCTAGGAAGTTCTGCTATACTAATCCTCAAAGTCCATCTTAAATCTATGTGCTCTAATCAGAGTTTACCTAAATCTAGCTTCCAAGGTTTGTACTAAACTTCCTCTGATACCAACTATAATGCCCCGACCCCAGTTACTTAGAGTCGGTGCATTAATACATAACATTGGCATGATCACAAGAAAGATCAAATCTCGAAAGACTGATTAGTTTAGTAGCCTTGGAAACAATAGATATATTCATAAAGATTTACATTACATCATAAAAATGAAAATTAAAACAACATAGTCTCCATACTCTACACTCTTATCCCCTCATACTATCCTTGCAGGTCATTCATTATTTACTTCTTCACATCCTGGGAAAAATAAAACATAGAAAAGGGGTGAGCTCAAATGCCCAGTAAGGATAACAATATAGCGGAAACTTTCATAAATAAGAATAAACATTTAAGGCAATGTACAACTAAAACAAAAGCCTTTTAAACTTGAACTTCAACATAGTATTGGAATATTAAAATGAAATAATTCCATTTAATTATTCACATGGATATTCTACAAATCGAATAATCACATGAAATATTAATAACCACTTTCATAATGATGGAATGCATAATTCCAGACTATCATAACCACATAGCCAAGGACTCGTTCCAGGACTAAAAATAATATTTTTCCAAGCCCTTGTGCCGAGACACTAGTTTTTCTCATGAGACCTACCAATACATCGAGGAGCTATAGCGGGCTCCCCCCGTCACATATTAAGTCCAATTCATTCCTCATATGAACAGGTTTAAACATAACATAAATATTCGTATTAAAACTAGCATACAAAATGTCAATAATATCTCCATAAACCATGAATGGTATAAAAATAACATACCCGTATTTAACCAAATCACAAAACCTTCAATACAATATGGAATTTTTGTATCATAATAAATCAACTTCAAATAAGCTTAAAATCCATCAAAGGATGTTGACATAGATGAAATAAAAACTATTTGAGAGAAATATCCCTTTTTTGAAATCATTTAAAAGTCACATAATTATAATATAAAACATTTACATTCAAAATTTTCTTATATTCTTTTAAGGTATGCTTCGACGATTTTATAACGGTGGAAAATAGCTGCACCCGCTGTATAAGTTAAAAAAACATTCTTACCTTAATTCTGTCGAAAAGGTTAAAAAGCACCTTGTTTGGAAAAAGACGGAAAGATTCCTTTATAAACCTCTTATAAAAATTCAAACAAGGGTATAAATGACTTTAACCCATATTCTTTTAAATAGTAAAAATGTTTTTAAATACATTTTTAATAAACATGGATGTGTATGATAAAGAGATCCCAGTAGATTATTACGTATAAACAACCTCAGATAATGAAGAGATTGCAAAATAAACCCTTACCTTCTACTTTTACTTGGTTGGGGGTAGGTTAAACTCTTGTATAATGGTGAAATAATTTTTATTAAATTATACAAGAATCATATACAATAATATGATATCATATATGATCTTTTAACATTGATTTGTTAATAATATCTTAGTATTATTGTTGTTTAGGATGTTAACTTACTCATTTTCTTTTATATGTTTTGTTACATAAGCTGTGTTTGTCATGGATATGTTGTATCTTAATCATATACATAATGATATCAAATACATAGATACTATTATTAATCATCAAATGAGAATTAGACTTGAATGGATACGATGGAGAATGAATCTCATCGCGTTCGTGGAGACGGTAGTCCGTACGTACACACGAGCGACAATATCATCTTTTTGATATTAAAATAATATATAGTTGGATGTTATATCATATATAAAGAATCATTATCACATTATATTTATTATTTACATGAATTACACATCATCATTATACCCATCCAAATAATAATTTATTGAATAACAATTACACCACGACGTGGAGACGGTATGCCGTATGTAAGCATGTATGGTGACATGTCATTCAAAGGATAGATAGAATATTGAATATGGTTTTATCATATTTATAATAACATCACAGTATATATAAGATACTAGATTTATTATTTTAGAATGGTAATAACAATGAAATAAGAAGTGTAAGAAGAAAGGAACTTGAAAAAGGGTGGTGAAATCATTACCTCTTCTTCGGGTTCTTCCTTTTGATTTGATCAAACGGACTCCTTAGGTTCGCTTTATGACTAAAGTAAGGCCTCTAAGATGAAGTTACGAAAGTTGAGAGAGTATTTGGGTAGAGTTTCTCCGAGGAAAATGGCTCTGAAGGTGTGAATTAATGAAATGGGGGAGTGCCCTTTTATAAGAGGGGTGAGGGGCACTTTTGGAAAAGCTAGAAATATTATTTTATAATAAATTAATATTCGGCTTCTAATGGCTCCAAAGTGGATTATTTAAATTTTAATGTTGGTATGGGCCGCAAACCACTCAACCAATAGAATTTAGAAAGGATTGGGTCATTATATTAACCTTATATTTTAGTTTTAACTCTTAGTTAATTAGTTTGATACTTACCATGTCACTTTGTATTTTTATATTATATAGTTAATAAACTTACTATATACATCTAAGAGAACCCAAAGTGTTCCATTAATGATACTCCTATCATGATATAAGTCTCTTGGCCAAATCATAGATTTTTAGGAATTTAATATCAATTAATAATATAATATTTGTTTTAAAAACTCTTTTATGTCAATTTTGACACTATTCAATAATTGATTTTTTTAAAACTCATAACAGAATGATTACTTCGAAAAAAGTTAATTAAATCATTTAAAACATTCCATAATAACCTAAAAAATTAGTTTAATTCATAAAAAGTCTAAAATTATATTTATTTGGGTATTTATAATATCAATTATTTTAATTTTTCACTATTATGGTAATTATTGTATCATCATTGGGTCATAAATAAATTAAATTATTTAATGTATAAAAATTATAAATAAAATACCATTATGTAGGAAATCGTTTTATCTTTCTAATGAATATTTACAATCGAATTTTTCTTATTCTTAACCCAATATTAAAAATGATTTAGTAAATAAACTTGGATTTTAACTCTTTTAACTCTTCTTTGAATTAAATAATAATAAATGTCCTAATCTTACCCAAGTGGACCTAAATGATAATATTTTATTCCTAAGGTTTTTTCTGGTCGAATTAAGCTTATCCTATATAATTAGGACATGTTTTAAGTTAATATTAATATCATTTTTACCCTTAATTACCCTATTTAATTTTAACCGTGGTAAATAAAAGTAAAAAGTTACTATTCACCAAAAATTATATTCATCTCAATGAACCATATTTTACTCCTTGATATTAACTATGTCTCTTGGATTTTCAAAATTCCACTCACAGAAGCGGTAAAATTATGTTTTATGAAAAATTTAGTTTTTTTAACTACCATTTAGTGGTTTCACTATTCATCAAAAAATGAAGTTTTTCAAAAAAAATACCAAAAATTCACCCTAGGATAATTTCGATAATCCGAATCCAAAAATGAAGTCCATTTTGAAAAATAAAATTTATAAATTTCAAAAATTGGGTACTACTATTCATAACGGCTAGTTTGATTGGTTGTGGTGTGTTAGAACTCGATGTTGCGTACAACACACGTTATTGCATTATTCAAACAGAATTGTACTGTAGAAGCTTAGGGTGTTACATCGACACTGATACTAGGAGATCCTAGTCGAATCCCTCGCCTCCTAGAGTAATATCACATTGTCTTCACTAGTGTTTAATCATTGAGTCTTCTCCAGTCAAAGTCTCTAATCGTAAGGATCGAGTCAACAGCACTGTCAGAATATCTGAGCTCTGAATGAGTGTCATGGAAATAAAAGAGTTACTGACACCTGTGTCTATAATAACTGTAGCTATGGTGGAATAGAAACATATTATACCTCTAATCATCTCTGGAGCACCGTGGTCATAGCCCTTTGCTACCTGAAGCTGAAGTCTCCCTTGTCCACCTACTCCTCGTGGTCAGGGTGGACCACCAAGGGGTGGTGGTTGTAGAACCTCAAACTGTCATCCACCATCTACTGCATGGACTGCTCCTCTACCACATTCGCCTCCCAGCAGACCTCCTCACTTGATCCTTGGCTGCTGCCTCGGCGGTCCATTTATCATCTACAGATCGTATGTGCGGGGATTCAGACAGTCGCGAGCCATGTGTCCATGTCTGCCACAAGAGTAACAGGATTTAGTCGTCAAAAGATCCCCTCTGCCTCGTGATCTCCACACCTCCGACCCTGCATCCTTTGGTCATCCACCAAAAGGTCTAGCCTACTTGGACCTCATTGTCATCTTCCTAATGCCTGCTATAGATAACTTGGTTACATGTCATATGGTGGTGGCTCTCATTGTTGTTGTCTCATCCGCTAAGAGGCTCTTCACCAATAATTCTCGCTCGAGCACTCCATCCTACGTCAGAATATTGAGTGATATAATCGATGCTCTGATCTTCCACCAGATACCATGCTCAAAAGTGTGGGCCCTGAAGAAAGGTTCTTGTACCATGTTAGTGGAGTACTGTGAGAGGTCAGTGAACCTCTCCAAGTACTGGGCCACTAATATGCTGCCCTACTGTATGTGAAGAAGTTCCTAGATACGCACTGAGCATAATGTCTCGGGTATGAACTCTATAACACCTCAATATTTTATGGTACATTTCCCTTTGAATAATGCAATAGCTTGCATTGTACGCAAATCTGAGATTCTAACACATCATGACTAATCAAACTAGCCGTTATGAATAGTAATACCCACTTTTTGAAATTTTACCAATTTTATCTTTCAAAATGGACATCATTTTTGGGTTTGGAATATCAAAATTATCTTAGGGTGAATTTTTGGTATTTTTCTAAAAACATTCAGTTTTGGAAGAATAGTGAAAAATACTAAATTTTAATTAAAAACATCTTTTTTAATCAAAATAATTTATAGTGACAAATTAAATTATTCAGTTTTTTATAAATATAATTATATTATATTTTTTCCAATTAATCCAATTTTGGTCATTGGACATAATTTCACATTTAAACTGGACATAAGCAAGTGTCAATCTTTTGATAGTTATTATTTCTTAAAAATGAGTTTTTTGTTTTGACAATGGGAATTAATTTTACATTAATTTTTTACACTTCTATATTTTGAATTTAGAAATATGGATTTCATATTTAGAATCAGTAGGTACAAATTGTGTACATAGGAATATTTTATTTTTAGACATCTGGAATAATTACTTTGGTAAATATTTTATTTACTATGGTTAAAGGGTAAATCCAGTAAATAAGGGTAAACAAATAATATTATAATAAAATTAAATTACCATAACACATGTCATAACCCTATATTCTGATACCTTTATGACCATGGGAATCCTTGGGTCTATTTTTGGACCCCATTAATCGACTTGTAAGTGATAATGACACTTTATATTAATTAAGTTAAAGTAAACACAAAAATGACATAAGCATATATCTTTTTGTAAAACAATTTTAATATAGAGTTATATATGTTATCTCTTTGACAATAAATATTCATTAAAAATATAAAAATATTTCCTAAATAATGTAATTTAATTTATAATTTTTTAAACATTATATAATTTAATTTATGTGTGACACAATTATGATTCATTAATTACCTTATTAATGAAATATTAAAATAATTGATATTATAAATACACACATAAATGTAATTTCAGAATTTTTATTAATTAAACTAATTTTATAGGTTAATATGACATGTTATAGTTGATTAAATGAATTTTTTTCTAATTAATAATTCTTTTATGAATTTAGAAAAAACAAAATACCAAATAGTGTGAAAATTCACATAAAAGAGTATTTAAAACAAATATTATATTATTAATTGCTATTCTATTCCTAAAAATATAGGATTCGTCCAAAGGGCTTAAATACTATTATATATGTCATTAATGAATCACTTGGGGTTCTCATGTAAGTTTATAGTAATTTTATTAACCATATAATATAAAAATACAAAGAGACATGGTAGATGTCAAACTTTTTAACTAAGAGTTAAATCTAGAAGATGAGGTTAATATAGTCACCCAAAACTATATAAAATCTATTGGTTAAGTGTTTTTATCCCCATACCCAGCTTATCCTTTAAATAATTCATTTTTAGCCTTAATAAACCTAAAATTATTTTATTATAAAACAATATTTCAATCATTACCCAAGGTGCCCCTCACCCCTCTTATAAAAGGGAACTTTCCCTTCTCTCAAATTCACACCTTCAAAGCCATTTGGCTCAGCCAAAACCAGCCCAAATATCATCCTAACTATCCTCCCTTAATCTTATAGGCCTTAATATAGTCATAAATCCATCTTTTGGATCCCTTGTGATCAAATCAAAAGGAAAATCGCGAAGAAGTGGTAAATATTCCATCACCTCTTTCAAGTTCTTTTCTTCTTCCACTTCCTATTTCATTGTTGTTTCCATTCTAAAATAATAGATCCAGTATATTCTATATACAGTTATGTTATTATAAATATGGTATAACCATATTCATTATTCTATCCATCCTTTGAATGACATGTCAGCATACGTGCGTACGTATGGCTTACCGTCTCCACGTCGTGGTGTAGTTGTTATTCAACACATTATTATTGGGATGGGTATAATAATGATGTATAATTGATGTAAATAATAAATATAACATGATAATTATTCTTTATATATGATATACCATCCAATTATATATTATTTTAATATCAAAAGAATGATATTGTCACTCGTGCGTACATACAGATTACCGTCTCCACGAACACAATGAGAATCATTCTCCATTGTATCCATTCAAGACTCATTTTCATTTTATGATTAAAAATAATTTTTAAAGACCTAATATAATTCATAATATGAATAATATACATATTATCCATAACAAACATTACTTACATAACAAATCATATAAAGGAAATTGAATCAGTTAACACCCGAAAGGACGATAATACTAAAATATTATAAAAAAACAATATTATAAGATCATATATGATATCATATTAATGTATATAGTCCTTGAATAATTTAATAACAATTATTTCACCATTATAAATGAGGTTAACCTACCCTCGGCCAGGGAAAAGTACAAGGTAAGGGTTAAATCTAAAATCTCTTTATTATCCGAGGTAGTTTTTAAGTAAGTATCTACTGGGACCTCTTTATCATCCACATCCATGTCTCTTAAAAATGTATTGAAAAACATTTTTACTATTTACTATAAAATGGGTTAAAGTAATTTATACCCTTATTTGAACTTATATGTTTTCAAAGGAATCTTTCAGTCGTTTTCCATACAAGCTACTTTATGACCATTTCGACAAAATTTAGTTAAGAATGACTTTTTTTAAAATTATATGGTGGGTGTGGTTATTCTCGACTGTTATAACATCGTCAAATATTTCCTCAAAATATTATAAGAATATTTTTTTTAAAATGTTTTCTTTTATAATTATTTAACTTTAAAATATTTCAAAAAAATAAAGATATATTTCTCTCAAATAGTTTTGATTTCATCTATGTCAACATCCTTTGATAAAATTTACATTTGTTTGAAGTCAATTAATTATGATAATAATCATCCATATTTTATTAAAGGTTTTGTGATATGTTTGACTATGGATGTGTTATTTTTATACCATTCATGGTTTATGGTTAAAGTATTGACATTTATTATTGTAGTTTTAATACAAATGTTTATATTATATTTCAACCTTTTCATATGAGGAATGTATTGAACTTAGTAAGTGACGGGTGGAGCCTGATATAGCTCCTCAATGCATTAGTAGGTCTCACGAGACAAATAGACATGGAATTGGACAAGGACTTTCCCAATTAGATATAAAGATTTGGCTGAGGCCTTAATCAATTTTAGACATCTTGGCCAAGGCCTTGACAAAATGTTTCAAAATGTCAGGCATTATACATTACCTTATTATGAAAATAACATTGATGGTTCATGTGGTCATTAGACTATTATAATACCTTTTGTTATGTTTTATTATGGAATTATTTACTAAACTCATATTCCTTCCATAAAAGTGTTCATGTTTATTACTGGTAAAGGCTTGTGTTTTCAATTATTCACCATGATTAATATTTATGTGATATTCTACTGTATTTCGTACCCTTACTGAGCCTTTGAGCTAACCCATTTCTTATGTTTCATTTTCCTAGGATATGAAGAAGTTAATTATGAGTGACTTGAAGTCTTAATTTAGGAGGATTCGGTGTTTCTAATAGAATAAATTAGTGTTGTATTTCTTTTCATGTTTTAAAGTTGAACTTATATATGAATCTTGTTTCCAATAATAATAAACTAATCGGTCTTTTGGGGCATGATTTCCTAGTGATCATGACAATTTTATGTAATAATGCACCGAATCTGGGTAACTGGGGTGGCAGTGTTACAGTTGGTGTCAGTGGAAGTTTATTAAAAACCTTTGAAACCAGATTTAGATAAAATCTGATTAGAGCACATATCCCTAAGAAAGACATTGAGGATTATTATTGAATAACTTTAGATAATTTTGGTACTATATAGATTTTGTGACTTTTCCAAGAAATACATCCCTTTCTAGATATGAGCAGGTAGAGATGGCTCTATCACAGATGTACCTAGGGGTAAAACCCAAAAACAACGCTTTGATCAAGACTCGAACATGAACTGGTGCACGACAACATGCCTCTTGCACTCTTGGTTACGAAACTCCCAGAGAATATTCTTAGGATAATTCTCATTTTCTTTACAAACCATTATGAAGGTTTTATGAGTATATAATTCCTCAACGAAAACATTTTTATGATTATGGATTATATCCATAAACTGTTCAATTTGTGTTAAGTGTTTTACAAGTTTGGAATTATATATTTAGATTCAAAAAATAATCTAGTTTATTCCATTGTTTATAAATGGATCCTAGTGGAAGGAATGAAAACTATATCAATGCACGTAATCCATGTAGAGATTTCCCTCCTACTCAAGAAAATTATAGGGGAGCTGGCGATGAAACTGGTGCTGATCAACTTATCATCATACTGGGACAACTCACACAGGTTATTAATAATAACCTTACCCGTATGGAGCTCCCTGATCCACAATGTGGAGGATAACTGTTGGACCACTTCATGAGGAAAAAACCACAATCATTCAATGGGAGTACAAATCTATTACTGGCTGAGCAGTGGATAAATTCCTTATAGAAGATATTCCACACCTTGGGGAGTAGCGAAAGGGAAAAAGTTTCCATGGCAGTTTACCACATCACTGGAGATATTGATCAATGGTGTTCATTGATTACAAACACAATGGAAGATGAGGAAGTATCAAATATGTTATAGAGTGAGTTTAGAAATATTTTTTTATAAAAATACTTTCCTCATGGACATCCAGCAGATATGGAAAGAAAATTTCTGAGTCTGAGGAAAAAAGATAATGAGAATGTCGCAAAGTATGAAGCTAACTTTACAAGGTTAGAAAGGAATGTTGTAGATTATATATGTAACCCAAGAAGTAAGATTGACTATTTCTTTGATGGGTTAAAACCATTTCTCCATCGAGCATTAGTATCACAATACTTATCATCATACGAAAATATTATCTCCTGTGCTATCAAGACAGAAAAGAAATTCTCTAAGTCTATTGACATTAAAAAAAAGAAATATAAGAAGAGATATGTTGAACACTCTGGGAAAGGAAATAAGGAAACTAGGAAAAGGGAATAATTGAATTTCCACCCTGTGATAATTGTGGAAGGAATAACCCTGGTGCCTGTCTAAAAGGAAAAGAAGTATGCTACAAATGTGGACAGAAAGGCCATCTTGCTGGTGATTGTAAGGGAAATAAATACACTACCAATGTGCAATTCTACAATTGTAGTGAGACGTGAAATTAATAAAATTAATGTCCTAATAATCAGGGAAACTTACCTTAAAAAAGTCCAAGGGGTCAAGGACAAGCTTATGTGATCACTACTACTGAGTTTGAATCTCCGAAATATTTGGTGGTAGATAATTTAATGGTTTCCTCAAGTTCATAAAATGATTTATTTGATTCTGGATCATCACATTTTTTCATATCTTCCCAGTTTTATATGAAAATTAGATATTTCCAATTTTATTTAACAAGGGATTTGTCAGTGAAAACTCTAAATGGAAGTATCATTACTGCAATGTTTTGTGAATCAATTCCCATTAGGGAATATAAATGTTCTTTATCTGCTGATCTCATCATCATAACCATTATTGAATTTGATATAATCTTCGGTATGGATTGTCTTTCAGACCATGATGCAAAAATTTATTTTAAGAAGAAGGAGGTTATGATTTTTGATGACGATGATAAAGAACACCTTATATTTAGAGCAGAAACATCACCACCTCTTTCTTATCTAGATCCATCCCCAGTTTCTCAACTAAATTCAATTATTGGGGAGGAAGATAATGAAATAACATTGGGTGAGAAAAAGAATGTTCAAATAGGGGATGTACCTATTGTTCAAGAGTATGTTGATGTGATTCTAGAAGATTTACTTGGACATCCTCCAGAATGATAAATTGAGTTTTCCATTGATTTAATTCCCGATTCAAGGCCCATATCAAAGACCCCTTATAGAATGGCCACTGTGAAATTAGTGGAACAAAAGAATCAACTAGAGGAATTGATTAATAAGGTATTTATTCACCCTAGTTTTTCTCTATGGGGAGACCCTGTCTTTTTTGTTAAGAAAAAATATGGATCTATGGGTTTGTGCATTGACTATAGGGAGATCAATGCTATAAAAATAAATAACAAGTATCCCCTACCTCACATTGATGATTTATTTGACCAACATCATGGAGCTCAATATTTTTGAAATATTCACCATTGATTTGGATTCCATCAGTTGTGCATGAAGAAGGAATACATTCTGAAGGCATCATTTCAAACCATGTATGGGCATTACGAGTTTATATTAATGCCTTTTGGATTGACTAATGCACCATATGTCTTCATGGATCTAATGAATAGTGATCTCAAGTAATATCTTGATGACTTTGTAGTTGTATTTATTGATTATATATTGGTATACTCTAAAAGCTACAAAGATCATGAAAATCACTTGTGCATTATCCTGAAGACTCTTAGAAGAAATGAATTATGTGGAAAGTTTAGCATGTGTTAATTCTGGCATCAAGAGATTTCTTTTCTTGGCCATATTGACACTAAGGATGGAATATTTGTTGATCCTTCAAAGACCAAGGCAATCCAAGAATGGCCAACACCAACGAGTATAACTGACGTATGCAGTATTATTGGTTTAGCTGGCTATTATTGACGTTTCATCCCAAATTTTTTCCGATTGGCTAACCCATTTACAAAGCTCTCACATAAAAAGGGTTAAATTTGTTTGGAAAAAATAGTGTGAAGAATGTTTTAAAGAACTGAAGAGAAGATTATTCAATGCTTCTATATTGACTCTACCAACAGGGAATGATGGGTTTGTTATTTATAGTTATGCCTCAAATAAAGGACTTGGTTGTGTCCTTATGCATAATGATAGAGTTATTGCTTGTGTGTCACGACAGTTGAGAATTCATGAGCAATACTATCCTACTCATGATCTTGAGTTAGCATCTATAATATTTTATTTGATGATTTAGAGAAACGATCTCTATGGTGAAAATGTGATATTTATACTTATCAAAAGATTTTGAAGTATATTTTCTCTCAAAAGGAACTCAACATGAGGAAAACGAGATGGCTTAAACTACTAAATTATTATTATTGCATGATACACTACCACCTTGGAAAGGAAAATAAGTTGTAAGATTCTTTGATCAGAAAGGATCATGGAGTTTTGAACAAGATGAGAGTTGAAAGGGATCCTATTTTCATGGATATAGTAAAAAAGGATATGGGAAAAACCATGGAAGGTAAAACATCAATGCTTTTTCAAATGGTTGAAAACCCATCTTTTCCAAAAAGGATAATAAGTTCTTAGGATAATGATGCGGAATTTCAAAAGAAGAATAAATCTGTGAATGATGGGAGATTGATCGACTTCATATATGAAGATGGGATTTAGAAATTTGGGAAGAGACTTTTTGTTCCTAATATACCTAATCTGAAAAGGGAATTGTTAGATGATGCTTATAGCTCCAATTTCTCTATACACCATGGGAGAACCAAGATGTATAGATATTTGAAGGAACATTTTTTTTGGGACAACATAAAGAGGGAGATTTATGATTTTTTTTCAAGATGTATGGTTTTTCTACAAGTGAAAGCTGGAATGAAATAGCCTAGAGGAGTCATGAAACCTCTTCCCATACATGAGTGGAAATGGAATAATAATATGATGGACATTTTCATGGGACTACCAAAGATTCCTAGAAGGAACGATGCAATATGGGTCATTATTGATCATCTTACCAAGTCATCACATTTTCATGCTATAAGAGAATATTTTCCACTTGAACGTTTAGAAAAAATGTATATTAAATAAGTTTTAATAATTCATGGAGTACCCCTATCGATTGTTTCTGATCGTGATCCCCATTTGACATCAAGATTCTGGAAAATTCCCCATAAATCCCTCAATACTGAACGTTGTTTGATCATTTCCTATCACCATCAAAACGATGGACAATCATAAAAGACTATTCAAACCTTTGAAGACATTTTGAGATCGTTCTCAAATGACTTTCATGTTATTTGGGATAAATATTTACCTCTAGTAGAATTTTTCTATATCAATAGCTTCCATTAAAGTATTCAGATGCCCCCATATGAAGAATTATTTGGAAAGATATGTCATACACCAACTTGTTGGGATGAAGTTGGTGAATGAAAACTCATAGGCCTAGAACTTGTTGATGAAATTATGGAAAAGCTGAAGGTTATCCAAACCCACATCAAAACAGTACAAATTATGCAAAAGAGCTATGCCGATAACCGAAGGAAGGATTTGGAATTTCAGCTTGGAGATTATGTTTTCTTAAAGGTATCTCCACGGAAGGGAGCAATAAACTTCAGTTAGAAGTGTAAACTAAGTCTCAGGTATATCAGAACATTCAAAATTCTAGAACAAATTGGGGTTCTATCTTATCGGTTGGCAATACCGCCAAGTCTCTCCAAAGTTCATGATGTGTTCCATGTATCACTTTTGAGAAAATAAATGCATGACCCAATACATGTACTCACCTATGATGAATTAGAACTAGAACCTGATCTGTCTTATTACGAATATCATATCAAGATTCCTGATACAAGACAACAAGTGTTGAGAAACCAGACGACTCGTCTGGTAAAATTTCTATGGAGAAACCATAAAATGGAAGAGGCAACGTGGGAACATGAGGAAGATATGATAAAGAAACAATCGAATATTTTTATGCAGTAATATTCTAGAAATTTTGAGGAAGAAATTATTTGACAGAGGGGAGAATGTAACACCCTAATCTTCTACATTATGTTCCCCTTTGAATAATGCAATAGGTTGCATTGTATACAACTTCAAGATTCTAACACATCGCGACCAATCAAACTAGCCGTTATGAATAATAATACCCAATTTTTTAAAATTTTATCAATTTTATCATTCAAAAAGGACTTCATATTTGGGTTTATAAAATATAAATTATCTTAGGGTGAATTTTTGGTATTTTCTGAAAACATTCAGTTTTTTATGAATAGTGAAAAATACAAAATTTTAAATAAAAACAAATTTTTTAATCAAAATAATTTATAGTGATAAATTATACTATTGAGTGTTTTCTCAATATTATTAGATTATATTTTTACCATTTAATTCAATTTTGGTCATTGGACGTAATTTCACTTTTAAACTGGACATAAAGAAGTGTCAATCTTTTGATAGTTATTATTTCTTAAAAACATGCGTTTTGTTTTGACAATGGGAATTATTTTTAAATTAATTTCTGCCACTTCTATGTTTTGAATTTAGAAAAATGGATACCATATTTAGAATTAGGATTTCCAAATTTTTTAAATATTTAACATTCATTTTTAGACATTTGAATAACTACTTCGGTAAATATTTTATTTACCATGGTTAAAGTGAAAATCTGGTAAAGAAGGGTAAAAAAATAATATTATATTAATAATAAATTACCCTAACACGTGTGATAACTATATTTGATGATATATTTCGGACCATGGGCATCCTTGGGTTGATTTTGGGACCCCATGGAGGAACTTTTAAGTGATAATGACACTTTATATTAATTAAGTTAATGTAAATACAAAAATGACATAAGCATATATCTTTTAGTAAAACAATTTTACATTGGGTTATATATGTTATTTCTTGGACTATAAATATTAATTATAAATATAAAAATATTTCCTACATAATATTATTTTATTTATAATTTTTAGACATTATTTAATTTAATTAATTTATGACACAATGATGATGCAGTAATTACCTTATTATTGAAATATTAAAATAATTGATATTATAAATACCCAAATAAATGTAATTTGAGACTTTTTATGAATTCAAATAATTTTCTAGGTTAATATAATATGTTATAGTTGATTAAATGAATTTGTGTCGAAGTAATAATGATTTTATGAATTTAGAAAAAACAAAATACCAAATAGTGTCAAAATTGAAAAAATAGATTTCTTAAAACAAATATTATATTATTAATTGGTATTCTATTCATAAAAAAATAAGGTTCTGAAAAAGTGCTTAAATACTATTATATATTTTATTAATCAACCATTTGGGGTTCTCTTGGATGTTTATAGTAAGATTATTAGCCATATAATATAAAAATACAAAGAGACATGGTAAATGCCAAACTATTTATCTACGAGTTAAATCTAGAAGATAAGGTTAATATAGTTACCCAAACCAGTATAATACCAATTATTTTAGTGGTTTTTGACCCATACCCACATTATACTTTAAATAATTCTTTTTTAAGACATTAAAAACCGAAAAGTATTTTGTTATAAAATAATATTTCAATCTTTTCCTAAGGTGTCCCTCACCCCTCTTATAAACGGGCACTTTCGCTTCTCTCAAATTCACTCCTTCAAAGAAACTTGGCTCAGACAAACCCAACACAAATATCCTACCAACTATCATTCCTTCATCCTAGATTCCTTCCTTTAGTCAGAAAGCTAACCTAAGGATCCCTTTTGATCAAATCAAAAGGAAGAACCTGAAGAAGAGGTAAATATTTCATCACCTCTTTCAAATTCCATTCTTCTTCCACTTCCTCTTTCTTTTTTGTTTATATTCTAATATAAAAAATCCAGTATATTCTATGTAATGTGATATTAAAATAAATATGGTAAAACCATATTCATTATTCTATCCATCCATTGAATGACATGTCACCATACGTGTGTACGTACGGCTTACCGTCTCCACGTCGTGGTATAGTTGTTATTCAATACATTATTGTATGGATGAGTATAATAATGAGGTATAATTGATGTAAATAATAAATATAACACGATAATGATTCTGTATATATGATATACCATTTAATTATATATTATTTAAATATCAAAAGATTGATATTTTCGCTCATGTGTACATACGGATTACCGTCACCACAAACACGATGAGATTCATTCCCCATCATATCCATTCAAGAAAAATTTTCATTTGATGATTAAAAATAATTTGTAAAGACATAATATAATTATAAATATGAATATGATTCATTCTATTCATAACAAACATTATTATGTAACAAATCATATAGAGGTAAATGAATCCGTTAACACCCGAAGTGAAGATAATGCTAAAATATTATTAACAAAGCAATATTAGAAGATTATATATGATATCATATTAATTTATATAGTCCTTTAATAATTTAATAAAAAAATATTTTACCATTGTACAGGAGGATAAACTACCCTCAACCAAGGAAAAGTACAAGGTAAGGGTTAATTCTACAATCTCTTTATTATCTGAGGTTGTTTTTGCGTAAGTATCTACTGGGATCTCTTAATCATACAAATCCATATTTCATAAAAATATATTGCAAAATTTTTTTACTATTTACTATAAAATATGTTAAATTCATTTATACCCTTATTCGAAATTATATGTTTTGAAAGGAAGCTTTCAGTCTTTTTCCAAACAAGGTAATTTACGACCTTTTCGACAAAATTAAGATAAGAATGCCTTTTCATAACTTATACGGAGGGTACGGTAATTCTCCTCCATTATAACATAATCAAAGCTTCCCTTGTAAGCTTATAAGAATATTTTTAAAATAAAAGTTTTCTTTTATAATTATGTAACTTTGAATGAATTCAAAAAAAGAAAGATATATTTCTCTCAAATAGTTTTGATTTCATCTATGTGAACATCCTTTGATGGATTTTACACTTGTTTGAAGTCGATTGATTATGATACAAATCTTCTATATTGTATTGAATGTTTTGTGATATGTTTTTTATGTATGTGTTATTTTTATACCATTCATGGTTTATGGTTAAATTATTGACATTTCTTATGATAGTTTTAATATGAATTTTTATGTTATATTTCAACCTTTTCATATGAGGAAGGTATTGGACTTAGTAAGTGATGGGTGGAGCCTGTTATAGCTCCTCGATGCATCGGTAGGTCTCATGAAAGAAATAGAAGTGGAATTGGTGGAGGCCATTCCCAATTTGATATATAGTTTTGGTTGAGGCCTTAATCATTTTTAGACTTCTTGGCCGAGGCCTTGAGAAAATGATTCATAATGCCCGACATTATACATTCCCTCATTTTAAAAATAATATCGATGGTTCATGTGGTCATTCAACTAGTATAATACACATGATTATGTTTTATAATGGAATTATTTACCAAACTCATATTCCTTCCATAAAAGTGTTCATGTTTATTACTAGAATATGCATGTGTTTTCAATTATTCTCCATGCTTAATATTTATGTTATCTTCCGCTGTATTTCTTACCCTTACTGAGCATTTGCGATCACCCCGTATTTATGTTTCATTTTCCTAGGATATGATGATGTTAATTATGAGTGACTTTCAGGCTTAATCTAGGAGGATTGGATGTTTCTAATGGAATAAATTAGTGTTGTATTTCTTTTCAAGTTGTAATGTTGAACTTCTATATGAATCTTGTTTCGAATTATACTAAATTGATCGGTCTTTCGGGACATGATTTCCTTGTGATCAGGCCAATGTTATGTAATAATGCATCAACTCTGGGTAACTAGGGTAGGGGCATTACAAACTCCACCCTGAAGAAAGTCTTGATGTCTAACCAAAAGAGTATCACCTCCTCGTGCATCTAGAGATTTAGACTCCAATATCTCCCTATTTTGCCCTGGAATAGGCTAGTAGCTAGGATCACCATCTGATCTACATGCATCTCAACTTAGCAAAAAATCCATGCCACAACCTCCAGCTAGTCCTCATCTTCTGAGGGATCTGTCTTTCCTAGAAACCTCGGAGGCCTCTATCATTCGAACTTGTAAAACATGCTCAGTCGGCATGCAAGGTCTTCCAGTGGGGCTAGTGGAAACTTAATCCCTCCGAGTAGTGATTTTGTAGGTACACCACCCAAAGGTGCCAACACAGTAAGAGGGACCTGCACAAAAGCCTCGTCGGTCGGTGGTCAATCATCATATACTCTCTCTAAAATCCTGGTTGGCTATCTATATGGAGGCATCCTGAAAAGAAACAGGTGTTTCAGGGTTAATAAGTTATACCTATTGAGCTAAATATAAATAAATTAAAACTAAATTATTTGCAAAACACTTGAAATCAGAGTTTTCATGCACTGAGTTGGAACTCAAAATTCAGGGTCCTGGTGTATGGATACGTCAGCCGCCGCAACACCATTGGACTCCAAGAATTGAAAACGACACTCAAAACACTTAACACTTCTACTCCATTGGAAAGACCATAGCCCTAGTTCTTCGGTAGAATTGACTCCTCTAAGAGCACTTTTCCATGACCCATCCCTCAGGGCTCGTGCTGTGACTAAACCAATCCCACCTTCTTTAGGCCAAGGTTTTGCGACTATCACTTGAAAGGAATATCCATAAAACAGGAAGGTATTTCCTTTAAACCTGTACAATCACGCTGTATAAGAACACAACTAGATGAAACCACGAAGTAAAGCTGGAGTGGTAAAAGTGTATACTGAAAGTAAAGGGGCCGGACTACAATACCAACTAAAAGATACAACTACAACAGTAAACAGTAAACAGCTCTTCTGATCATCTGCCAAGGATCCTACTTGAAGGGTTGGTACAACTCGTCTCCACAACTCTCCACGTCAACCACCACCACCGTCCACCATCAGTTCCTAGCTTCCTGAGTCTCAGTCAAGGTTTCACATCATCTACACATGAAACAACAAGGTGAGGGAGAATCCTATGAAGGGATGAGTTTAAAATACCTAGTTGGAATCCCAAGACCCTCGAAGGTCTCTCAGAATTCCAAAAAGTAAAAACAGAAATCATGATCTCAATAACAAGGAACAATGAAAAATAGTCAGCTCAAACTAGGTATTACTTAATTACAGAAATAAAGATGATTAGTAGTAAGGCTAGATCATTTTATTCGGTCAACGGTTCTACTGCTGATCCACATAGAATCACTTGGTGCTGATCCACATAGGATCTCTAGGTGATGATGCCCACAGGATCGCTAGATGATAATCCACACAAGATCACTAGGTGTTGATCCACACAGGATCGCTAAGTGCTAATCCACATAGGATCACAAGGTTCTGATCCACACAAGATATTTAGGTGTAGATCCACATAGGATCACTATTTATTTATCACGTCTCAGCTAGCCACTTGATTCTCATACATTGTACGCTTGATTCTTGGAGGATTCTCTCCTTAAGCCATCAATCATACTTCAACCCACATGAAGTCCCACAAATAAGTAACTCGGTTATCTTTCATTTCATAAGGGTTCCAATGCAATAGATAGAATGTTAATCAGACACCTGTTCTGAGAGTTATAAGAATTTCAGTGCTGAGAGGCCAGTTGGATTCGGGTACAATCCAAACCGGCCATACTCAAACCTTCTCCAAAATTCAGGTGGTGTATATAATAGGACCATATCATTCCAAGGATTCCATTTTCATATATGGTTCATCCACCGGAATTCTATATTGTTAGTTACGGTCATTTTTGCGAAACAGAATCGAAGTGGGTTCAGGTCTGGTCAGACCCGGTCGAACTGACTTGACCCAGTCTGGGTATGACCCAGATCTGGCCTGAACCAACTAGGCCAGACCGTGCGGGCCGAACAGAGGAACCGGCCCGACCCTCCTGGGGTGGGTAAGGCCTGCCTGGGTGGTGCAGGGTCGGACCCTAACCAAAACGGCACATGTCATTCGGGTTAGAGAAATGGTGGTTCCACGTGGTGCATACCCCTGCCTGTGGGACCCATGTGTGTGGGTCCCCCACCTCTGCCATGGCACAATGTCGCGAACCTCCTTCTGTGGCGTGTGATGGTGTGCCACCTCTACTACCAACATGTCCGGCTGATTTCGGCCACCCCCTTCGGTTCTCCATGGCGTCGTGTGGCACCACCCTTCCACCGCAGCCTACGGTTGCTGGCTGCTGCCCTCATCTGTCGACGCTGGTCGAGGGCATCGCCACACCGGGGTTACACTAGCACTTCATCCACGAGGCTCTGGAAACGCTCCAGAGCTCCATTTTCACTTTCTTTTAAACCTACGGGCCTCCTGGGATGTCGTCGTCGTTGTGTGCCTCCCAGCATCAAGGTTCCACCATGTTGAGGAATCCTCCCCTGAAGAAAACAACAATAAATAGGGTGGTGGAGGATCTAGGCCTTGTTTTTTTGGCATGTTCCCTCTACATTTGCATCTTAACATGGGTGAGATTAATTCGTTTTCAAACACCTAGAATTAATCAAGACAAAACCCATATAATTAAATTAAGAAAAAACCCCTACCTCGTGAAGCGTTGGAGGTTTCGCGGTTGTGGAGGGAGGACAATCCTCATCGGATGAAGTCACTGGCATTCATCAATCCCTGATCATTGTTGCCCAAACATTCATCCTCCTTCATTGGAATATTCTGCAGTACATTACCAGAGGTTCCTCATAGTCTTCTCCATAACCTCGTGCCGAGCCTCAATTAAATAGAGGGGGAGGGAGTAACACATCGAAAGAATTATTGAGGTTCATTAATTAATGAACCTCTTAATTCCCAATAGTGTGGTTATGCAACTGAACACTCAAGCCAATAAATGGATTGAAAACCCATCGATCCCACCACCGCCTCTTGACATGAGGTTGGAAAAATATAATAACAATTTCTATGTTATTTTATTATTTCATTAAAAGTTGAAAAATCTAACTTTTTCACCTGACCTACTATGGTCAATGTTAGGCCTCCCTTAAGTTAATATTGGTGCTACGGATTCAACTGTGCCCTCAGCTTTTTAATCTGAGCACCAGTTAAAAATATAGAAAATTCCAACCTAGCATTTAATGAAATTACCTTAAAAGGGTTCAAATTTATGTTCTTCACTCACCGAGACTCAGAATCAAGTTCCGTCAATTTTAACTGACTTGTAATAATTCCAAATGAATTTTAGAAAATTATATTTAATTTTTGGGTCTTTACAGGATACTCCCCAAATTCAAGTATTTACCTCCTCCTGAAACACCATAGATCCTCATGCTATTAATATCTGATCTGTCTCAAGAGTTTACGCTCTACTAAAACTGATATGAGATTCATATTCTCCTAGATCTCTTAAACCACCACATGTATCTCAACTAGTAGATTCATCATCTTCCACTCTCCACTAGACTCTTAAACAACCTGAGTCTATGACTTCCTATATAGTGCATCAGCCACATTGTTCCCCTTTCCACATTTATATGGCATCTCAAAATCAAATGACTCCATATACACAACCCCTCACCACTTATGGAGATTCATATATCACTACAAAAAAAATATTTCAAGCTATTATGATCTGTAAACACATCAAACTTATCTAAAAAAAGAAAATGTTGATAACACATTAAAGAATAAACAACTACTTCCTACTCGAGTTCATGCATAGAGTAGTTTTGTTCATGTTTCCATAATTGATGAGCTTATACAACACTACTCGATCTCCCTACATCAAAATTACTCCATACCCTATCCTAAAAGAATCACAAAACACTATATACTCTTCAACTGACTCATGTAAGATCAAGATTAGTGCTAATGTCAAGTGCTTCTTCAACTCCTAGAAATAATTCTTGCATGATTCCATCCATTAAAACATTACCCTTTTCTTGGTCAATATTGAAAGATGTGATTCTAAATATAAAAATTCATGAATAAATCTAAAATAATACCCATCTAATCTCAGAAATCTGTGGATATTGAAAAAATTCATTGGATTATCCCATATAAACCACTTTCTGAATCATATCTAGGTCCCCTAACACACCTTACTCGGAGATGATGTGTCCAAAGAAGTTTACTTAATCAATCCAAAACTCGCACATAGATAACTTGGCATATAGATAGTGCTCTTTTAGTGTACTCATGATGATGTAATGATTTTTTTCATGATCTTCAAGAGTCATGGAGTACACCAATATATTTTCCATAAACACTCCCAAAACCTGATCTAGGTTTATATGGAAGATTATATTCATCAAGTCCATAAACACTTCGAGTGTGTTCATCGACCCAAAGTTAATTACAAAAAACTCATATAGGCTATACATTCTTTTGAAAGTATCACTTAGTATATTATAAATTTGAACTCTCAAATGATGATACCATGACGTCAAGTTAATCATAGAGAAAACACAAGCTCCTATTTTCTTCTAAAATAGATTTTTGATATGTAGAAGAGGATACTGGTTCATCATTGTCATCTATTTCAATTTCATGTATTCAACATATAAGTATAAACTCATGTCAGCATTCTTTGTAAAAAAAACAATGGATAACCCCAATGAAACATACTTTGATGGATAAATCCATTATTCTCTAACTCCTCAATCTAATTTATAGCCTCTTGAAGCTCTATCATTTCAATTTTTTATAGTGGAATAGAAACTAGCTCAACCCCTGACATTAGTTCAATTAAAAATTCCACATATCTCTTAGATGTAATCCTTGAGAAGTATTCAGGAAACACATCCTAAAACCAGACCACTATAGGTGGAATGAGATATATTTTTTAACCCCATAATCTAGTAATATAATAGAGACATGGGTGGTAATATCACCCATTTTCGGATGAAATAGCCATGGTCATCCTATCTTAATATGATATTCTCCAAGGTTTTTTTAATTTACACACTTAAGAAATGTAAAAGTCACTCCCCTATGGTAAAAATCAATGTGGGATAAGTATTAAAATAATCATTCCATACCGATAATTACGTCAATTAATGAAATTCCAGTAATATTGAGGTCCCATAGATAATGATACTCACTAACCTTGAGATAACATACCATGAACAAATATATGTCTATATATGTTACTCCCAATGGTTTATCTATTATCAATACCCCTCTCAAGAACTCTACTACTAGGATCAAACCATTGACAAGTTGTGCATAAAAAATGAATGGTAGTCACCATTTTCAAATAAAACATTAGAAAATGATGGTGCTATATGAATAGTAACACTCACTATCAATGGTTCTACCACACTATAAAAAAGTATAGGTTGAATGACATGTAACTATCCTTCCCCCTTTCTCGTGGTTATGTTATAGATCCCTGAATTACATGAAATTGGTCTTACTGACAATATTTCCTTAAAGAATGTGATCCACTGCCTCTACCACTTGGACTAGTAGAACTCTAACTGCCAGGATGATATTTTAAAGAAGACTCCCATCAAGCACTATGGTTTCATCTTGATCCTAAATCATTAACTGCCTATCATGGGTTTCCATAGAACCTGTATAGATGTTCCATCTTAGTACAATATTGTCACTACACTGATGGTCAGGGAATTGGTCTACAATGGTGGAACTACCTACTTCACTAGTGACAAACAATTTGGGTAAGGTCCTGTGTGACTGACCCTTCACCATGGCCAATCTTACAGCTATCCCCTAGATATCACACTTGTAGATATTCTTCCATATCTTGAAATATGTACCTATAGATCATCCCACATCAACCACTTATATTATACTGGAAGCCTCTCTTAAGTTTCCCTCATCAATGAGAGCCTGATCCAACATCTCAAAAAACTTCTTTAACCAAAAGTGTTTAACATGGTTCATAGTATCACATTTAATTATATCCTTTAAATGCCTCACTATATCTCACTCATCCCCTTCCAATTATAGATCAATGTTCTATAAACATTAATGTGTCTATCAAAATCCATCAAATACATACTCCCATGAGTGGACCACATGAACTCAACTTCTCTATCCTACCTTAGAATCTCTGGATAGAAGTTCTCTAATAACTTCTATAAGAATCAATTCTATAACATACCGTCATCTTATCTAGTCCGAGCCCAAACATCCCACCAGCGCTTTTATAATACTTATAGAATATAAGCATCAAAATTTACCATATTCTCACCAAGAGTCTCCAAATGATAGATTATTTTATTGATAGACTCAATCCAGAACCCACCATTGATAGGTCCACTCTATCATGTAAAAGTTAGTGGGTGCTCCAACTGAAATCCCCATATAAGGTTAGACATACTCTTCACCACCCACTTTGTGTCTCTCTCTCAATAAACTACATGAAGCGAGAAAAGTTTTCATGGAACTACTCTCTTACATCCCCACCCAGCATTATTGATGCTTCTGATTCTACTACTAGTATATGATCCCAATACATAACCCATGGTCATCCTATCAACAATAATCTTTATAGAGGCCTATATCTACTCTTACAAAATCACATCTCCAAACACCTAACAAAAAAAATTCAGGTTTATATAAAAGGAAAACACAACAAGGAACCACAATTATTTTTCCCAAAACCCTTCCACATGGTAAAAAATGGGGTGTTATCACTACCCTTATAAATCTTATAACTAGAGCATGGCTATAGAAGGGTATACTTATTATCACAATCATTTTTTTCATTATACACCCATTATTCATATTTTCCATGATTTTACCACTTTAAATTTCTTATTAAGAACCATTTTCATTTCAATTTCATAGGTACAAAAAAATAGTTCAATTTTAACAACATACCAAAACCAATTTTATTATGAATTCTTAAAATGATACATATCACAAAATAATCATGAGTACCTATAATGATACATGTAAATTCAACTTTAATTCCTTATTATGCCATGAATAAATCTCAATAATCTACGAAACAATTTTTGCACCCCAAAATTAGTGCATCACCCAAGGGGAAATAATATTCAACTGTACCAATAACTATAAATAACAACAATCCCACCCTTCGTAATTGGGTTCTCCATTGTACGTGGGCTAGAAACTCCCATGCATGAGCTCATAAAAAGGTGTAACTCATCCTATTCCAATGTATAACTTTCCAAAATAGTATGGAAAAATAAAAATAAATGAAAAAATTTCAAATACCACCTTTTAACATCCCTAATTGTGTGCTACACACCAGTTCCCTGAGATGGTCAGTCACAGGACCTCAAGAGCACCTCCAGGTATGCCATATTAGTAGAAAAATTGTGAAAAATATAAAATAATAACCAAATAACATATAATGAAAACCATATTAGTACTAGTTTCACAAGATTAAAAAACCTGGAAATACAATATCAAATGGAACGGCAGATATTCCATACTAAAGTACATGTCATTTGTCAAAATTCCACTCAAAAGTAAAGACATAGATAACTCCCAAGTGGGTCCTAAACCACATCTGATTCCATAATCCATGCTCTATACTAAATCATCAATCTGAAATTGGTCATTTTCCCTTATCATGTCCTATAACCATGAAATCAATTTGCATACTAATTTGGAAGTTTGATTAGTGTGTGAGTACAACTCAATAGGCTACCACCAGTGACGTAAAAAAAAATATTGAGTTAAGACAAATATTCAGTTTTATAAAGGAATAATTAAAATTAATAAAAAATAATTATTACATTATCAATTATTATTTACTTAAAAACAAAAAACCCATGGGTTCCGGAGGACACACAAACCTCAATACCCACATTGACCCATGATAGATCTTGGACTATCCCAATGGGATATCATCTCTTAGAATTTCACTGTAAAAATTCTACATCTAAATTAATCCATGAATTCCATTGATACCAATCATTATCTCAATATCCCATATGAATATCATTTTTACTATTCATTATCTCATTATCACATATGAATTACATTGTTACCATTCATTATCTTAACATCACACATGAATGCCATTATTACCATTCATTATCTCAATATAACATATGAATACCATTGTAACCATTAATTATCTCATTATCACATACGAATTACATTTTTATAATTTATTATCTCATCATCTCATATTAAATACATTATAACCATTCATTTTCTCAATATCACACTCAAATAATTAATTAAATAATTATCTAATCACCTTGATACCATTAATTAATTTGAAAATAAATTAATCATCTCAATCCCATTAATTAAATAAAAAATTAATTAATCATATCAATCCCATTAATTATCACAATAATTAATTAATAATCTCAATCCAATTAATTAACTCAACAATTAATTAATCGTCGCATTCCCATTAATTAACACAATAATTAATTAATCATCTTAATCCCATTGATTAAATCAACAATTATATAATCATATCAATTTCATTAATATTTCAATAATATTTTTATCATATCAATACCCTTAATTAATTCACCAAATCAGTAAGCACATCAATTCCATTAATAAATTCAATAATTAATTAATCAAATTCTACATTTCCACTAATAAAAAATTTAATTCAACAATTTACTATCCTGACCAAACAACCCAAAATATCTATAATTAATTCAAAAATTAATTATCTCAACTCAAACAATATCAATTTTTCTTAAATTCCACAATTCATTATTCTAATAATTAATTAAATAGATAAATATTCCTAATTCACACTCCTAACTTAGTTTATTCACAAAATTAATTAATTCAATAATAATCACAATTTCCAAATGAAACCTATAAATTTTTAAATTAAATGAATGTAATTCAAATAATGACTATTGGATTTAAATATTAGATCACCTACCTCAATTCATTGATGAACGATTGCCCAATGAAAATCCGCAATTTGTATGGCACAACGACAGAAAATGAGATCAAGATCTTAAACACAAAATCAAAAATGAAAAATAAATATACCTTAATTATAGATTCATATCCATGATATATGATATTGATCAAAAAAACAAGGAATACTATTACTTCAACTGATGGAAAAATAACAAGAAAATAAAGTAAACCACATGGGATGACATCCTCTTATTTATAGGGGTGCATATCTTTAGTCCACTCTTAAAATCGCAAAGAATAGAATATAGAATTATATGGCCCATGTCTTAAACATTACATAATATTGAGTTAATTAAATAATTCAAAATGAGGATATTTTTAGGATTAGAGTTTTGTAGAATTAGTCCATAATTATTACATTACATCTCAAATATTACAATGTATACACTTCTACTCTATCCAAATTTTTTCACAATAATAAAACTCCTTAAATAAAAAGAAGAATTATTTTTCATGATAAAAATATTATTGAATTATTCCTTTCTCTTATCCTTCCTTATACCCTACAAAAAAACATTTTATAAACCTGGGATGAGCTTAAAAATATCATTAAGGGATATAAAATTAGGAAATAAAACATTTGTCCATGAATGCATACAAATCAAAGAGATCATAATTTTCAATAATAAATCATAAGTTCATTAACATACCTCGTGAAATCATAAGATTTACAAATAACACATTGAAATCATAAATAATAAAGGTAACTTTTGGAATCTATAACATACTTACATTTTATATTTTACAGCTGTATAGAGAGTTATGTTTGGAATACCCATCACAATATATTCCCTAAATCTCTTTGGAGAAGCATTAATGTTTACCTTCGTCATGTTACCCAATGCATTGGAGAGCTATCTTAGGCTCACCCTCCCTCAGTTTATCATAGAACCACACACATATGTAAACAATTCCTAGGAACCATAACATATTCATAATAAATAAAACAAACAGAAATGAAAGATAACATTTCGACATTGCAATCACAATATATCATTTTAAGATATTAACATAATCAACGCTCTCTAAAAACCATTTTCAATATCAAAATATGTAAAAATAGTATAAGGTATTTATTTTCCTTTTAAAAATATTATGACTTGTTAAGGAAGCCAAATATCAAATAATTCTCATGGATGCGGAAAGGACATTGTCACCACGTATATTAAAAAGAAATATTCTTTTTGTTGTTTAGTAAAAATGCTTCGAAGAAAAATGATTCCCATTGAATAAATTTTTAAATTCAAAGGGTTTTATAAACTATATAAAATAAGGTACTATATAAATCAAAATATTCTTCAATTAAAGGACACTTAGAAAAATCCACTTACGATGAGTTTGACTTGTATTATTCTTTCATTATCTCCCTCTAAATTTGGTAACTTCTTTTGATTTCAGCCAAAAGGATTTCTTGAATTGACTTCTTCCCAATGTAAGACTTATGGGAAAAGGGAGGGATTTTTGGAGATTATTTGATCACAATTAGTATAATCCAAGGGGTTTTTTAGGTGTGAGTTATGTGGGTAGAGGTAGTGGTCATTTATAAGAGGGGGGAGTGGCACTTTACGAAAGTCTAGAAATATTAATTTATTATAAATTAAATTTCAATTAAAAATCTTCTAAAACACATTTAATTCTATGATATGATTTTTTTCCTTAAAATATCCATCAGACACTAATTTTTAAACAATATTTATATATTTTTTCACCCTTATGTTTTTGGTTTAACCCTTATTTTACCCTTTATAATCATATAGTGACATCATGTTCTTTACACATTGTGAGATAATTTAATTCTCATATCATGTTAAAAGATCCACAATAAAGTAATTAATGATATATTTGTACTTATCTTAATCATTTGTATGGATCGTATATTTTTAGGAATTTAATATCATTTAATAAACTATTTAATATTTTAAGTTATGAATAATGTCAATTTTGTACACTATTAATACATGAATTTTTAAAACAAATCATAACACCTTGATTCCTTAGAAACAAATGAATTATCTCAAAGATAATGTGACAATATAATTAATAAAATTCGTGGGGGGTATAAAAATATTTAAATTACATTTATTTTAATATTTATAATATCAATTATTTGAATATGTTATTAATGGAGAAATCACTACATCATCATTATGTCATAATTAAATTTTTTATTTAAGGTCTAAAAATAAAATATCAGGAAGTAAGAAATATTTATAACTTTATAAAGAATATCAATAGTCAAATAGATCAATTATATAACCCCATATTAAAATTGTTTTAGTAAAAGACACATGTTTATGTTATATTTCTCTTCACTTTAAATTAATTCTTATAAAAACGTCACATTCACATAAAAGTAGCTCCATGGGGTAACAAAATAGACCCAAGAATTCCCATGGTCATACATATCTCATAAAACAGGATTAATGCACATGTTAGGGTTGTTAATATTACTATAATTTTATTGTTTACCCTTATTTACCAGATTTACCCTTTAACCATGGTAAATAAAACAATTATTGAATTTACAGTCCATAGGGTCCAAAAATAAAAGGTACATATTTAAACAATGTTTACATTTTTATTAAAACTGTGTAATAAATTTTTCCAAATTTAAAATATAGAATTTCTAGAAATTAATTTAAAATTAATTCCTCTTGTCAAAACCAAAAAACCAGTTTTTTAGAAGTAAAATCTATCAAAATATTGACATCGGTTTATGTCCAATTAAAATGCGAAATTACTTCTAACTTCCATAATTGTATTGAATGATAAAAAATAACCCAATTACTCTTTAAAACTAATAAAAAGTAAAATCTAACTATATAAATAAATATGATAAAAAGGATGTTTTCAATTAAAATGCAACATTTTTCACTATTCATTAAAAAATGAACTTTATTAAAAAATTCAAAAAAGATTATCCAAGGTAAATTTTGATATCATTATTCTATAGAAGAATTTTTTTTGTCAAATATAACAAATAAAAGTGAAAAAATAGGATTTAAAAAGGGTTCACCATTAAACGGTGGTAAACTGGCCTTTTAAAAATATTACAGTATTTTATGCTTAAAATAAGATTCATTCTTATATTCAGCCGAAAATATTAATTGGTTAAATGAAAAAACATTTAAAAAAATATAAAATGATAATATAGTTAATTCCATTTATTCCTACCAATACGACAGTTAGGAAATAAGTACCATTTAAAATAATAACAATAATAATATTTTATTATTTTTCAGTATTACTCAACATTCTGTGCAACATAAGATTTTAGAGAAACCTGTTGTTGCATGTAGAGTCTTCTATCAGACAAAGAATCCCTTTATCTTAAAATTAAATTCTTATTCATAAAAATTGTTATAAAATAAAATTTATTATTCAATAAATACCTTGGTTTTTATAGGAATGGATTAGAATCTCCTCCTAAGGCTCTAAAAATAGGATAAAATTACTTGTTACATGTTTTGGTCTATTTGGATGAGTTTTGGGGGGTTTTATAAATTTTGAAATCTAAATTCCTCGTGATTAAAATCTTGTATTAATGGTTTGTTGCTCGAGTTGCATGGTCTCACTTAACTATTCACCTTAATTGTGTGTCTCATCAAGGGGTAGGGATGTATAGATTATCATAATTAGGAGCATGATTTGAAACAATATGTGCAAGATGTTTGAATCCATTCAATTTATGTTCAAATGGTTTCCTAGGATAGGGTGCAGTGTTTGGGTAAACCATTTCCCAAACCTGCACTTGCACAGTTCCTTCCAAAATTTTCAATTTTCACCAAAATGTACCCCATAGAAAAACCCAATCAACGTATACTGAAACAAAACATATATACTATCTAGAAAAAGTCACAATACATCATAATACATATTTAGGATCATAAAATCTAATAAACAAAAGCATGATATCACATTGGTTTATGTTTACTAATGGTTCCTCTAATTCCAATCCTAAGGAACTACCCAACAGAAAATCAAACTCAACCATGGTTCAAAGGAAAATTCTAGTTGTTGGAGTATTAATATCAGAACCAATGAAAATATATAAAATATTATGATATTAATTCCAAGAAAATTGTTACTAGATCTTTAAAACAAACTCAATCTACTCTTATAACTATAAAGGATTGTTGTGGTCAATGAAAAAATGATTTGTATTTTCAAACAAACAATATTTTTCCCCAAAAGGGTTTTTATGGAATAACATACCCTTATTCACCTACAATATGGGATCACAACATTGATGGTTTGACCGTGCATTTTTTTAGGCATGAGAAGAATGGTGTCAATTTCAAATAATGTGATAAATTTTAAATGATGGTTATTTCAGTTGGGGGGATGAAATTTATCTCTTTTGATAATCTCTATGGAGTTGGGGGCTCATTAAAGGAACAAGAAGTAATGGGTTGGTATCTTGTGTTTCAGAAAAATCAATTACTATTATGGTGGTTTCCTTGGTTTAAAGGATACATTGAGTTGATGGGGTTTGGTTCATGGTGGAAGGTAATTTCATTTTCATTTGGACTGATATAATATTACAATGAGGTTAATAGTTCACCAATGGGTTTCTTCAATTGATATGTTTATTAAAATGTGAAATTAACCATGGATTCATGATGGATTGTTCCAGTGGTGGTACCTCCTGAAATTATATTGAGACCACTCCTAAACATATAAAATACAATTAAACTATATAATTTTATTTCCAAATTCTATTCTCCTTTTCAAAGAACCACCATTGGTACAATGGAAATATCCACTAGAGGAATTGAATGGCATGTGAAATTATTGTTCAATGTTGAACATATTGTAACCTTACTAGGGAAGATGAATTGATTTGGTGGGATCACAATGGGGGAGGATAAGGATAACAGATGGGTTAATACACCTTATACTGGATTCTTGGTAACCTTATGGGGTTGTCGACCCAATGATCATATAAAATTCATGAGTGCACATCTTGATCAAGATAAATATATGGTAAGGAGGTGGTTCCATTTCCAAATATAAATAATTTTCATTATAATAGTTGTTGAGGTACCTTATAGAGTCAAATATATGTTGGTAGTCAAAAGAAGTTAGAATCAATGAAGAATCTATACACACACTATTTTGTATCAACTAGGAATTGTCAAGGATATCAAGAGTCACCCCACTACTCATAATTTCACTAGAACATGTGAATTATCTATAATATTTAAAAGGTCTCATTTTAGTATCATTTTAAGAGGGTGAAAATTAAATGATTATATAAGATAGTAAACTTGTAACTACACCAACATTTATTTATTAATAGTGTTCTTAAGAGAGATTTGTGGTTGGGAAATAAAATTATGGGTATTAAAATGACCACAGAATAGGTTTCGAAAGATTCCATGTGAATGGTTGGGGAGTCTCATTGATCATGGGGGGAATGTACAAATATCATTCAAAATTAGGTTCTTGAACTATCATGAGATGAGGGAGATTATTTTTTCTTACAGTAGGAAATAGAAATTGGTTGGGTGAATATAAGTGAGGTTGAATTGGGTAGAAGATTAAACAATCTATTTTGAGGGTGAATTGGTTGGATTAACTATAATAAATTGGTATGGGGAAGGTTTTCTATATCAAATTCCAAACAAATTAATGGATGCATTCACTAATGTTGAGGATTATTTTTTCCTATTACTTTTATTACTCAAAAAATACATGTCCATCCTAATGAATATGAAAACGTTATTGAAATGTATCATTACAAGAGGATGGTCCCTATATTGGGATGAGAATAAAGTGTATTTTATTTTTGATTAGAGGTAATATCATGAAAAACTATGGTCACTTTTATATCTTTGACTCAAACATTACTTTGTTATGTTTTTCACAAGTATTAATCCACCCCATTTACGGTTCCTATAAAATAGATTTATGAATTGTTTTATAACATTTTTATATTGCGTGTGATTTTATATTTATATTGGATTATCTTATATTCCCATTCTACTTGATATTTACTTAATACTTCAACCACTATGTTGGTGACTATTGGTCACCAGACATTGTCAAAACATTCTAACCAAGATATTTCATAGAAAATTGTCTCCAATTAAAATACTCATTCATATGGGGGGATTTCGTGAGACCATATGGTTTATCTTCTCCGTTATAATGAACTGAGTTAGGGAATTATAGGATAGGTATAAACACCACATTATAAAGGGGTTCATTGTTCCCCTTCTAGTCAATGTGGGATAAATACCTCACCATTTCATATAAAAATCATAAACTTATTAATAATGTTAATGAATTATTATTTCCACTAACATTAATTTTATATGGTTAAATTTTTATTTTTTTAGTTCTTGTTGAGGGACAATATACTGATTGATGTTTTGGATTTTAATTTTCTGATTTGAGTATGTAATGTTTGGTGTTTTTGGATATCTATTGTTGTTTATTTGGATTATAGTGTTTTTATAAGGTTTTTAGGTTAATTAAGTGGACAAAATTCCAAAATTGGGTTTAATTACAAGAACTTAGAGATTCTGTGGAAACCACCAGAATTTATCCAGAGCCTCCAGTGGGATACATGTCTTAAACTACAGTTTTTTCTATTCCAAGAATATATTTTAAGGATAAAATATTATTTTTAGTCTAATATCATTAAAATATATTTTTGAAGATATACAAACTCATTTTCCTCCAACTCATTTTTTTCATTATGAGAACATACATTGGATTACTCATCCTCTCTTTTGTACAAGGATCTTGGTTACTTCATGGAGATTTATTCCGCCATATTATTGTTTGCACTCTCTTCCTTCTATCTTCATCATTATTTATACATTCCCCTCTATCTATTTCTTTATTGGTTGGGTGTTTTGAGTTTTGATATCATGTTTTCATTATAAAATAACATAATAGGATAGGGATTCTTCCCTTTATCATTCAATGAATAACCTACATGTTTTTCACTATTTTTTCAAACTTATAAAAGTATAAATCTATTGAGTTATATTTTATTTTAGGTATTTTATTATATTACAGTTAATTTGGAGGTCCTTATTAGTGTATTTAATTAGGTTTTTTATCACAATTACATTAGAAATATTTTTGGATTTATCTATTGGTCATTACATAAGGATTTGTGATTTTTTTATGATGACAATTTTGAAATTAGGTGTCTCATATATGGTATCATGTTTATTTATTTATTACATTTTATCTATTTATTTTGGGTAAACTGTGAGTCTCTCCATAGACATATGAATGGTATTGGGTCTTAAACCAAAGATTTGATCTTTTGTTATGCCTGTAAAATTTATGTGGCTAGTTTTTAAAAAAATTAGTGATAAAACATAATATATTGTTTGGGAACCAAAATTATTGTTTCTAAAACATTTATCTTGGTATTATCTGAAAAAAAATCAACTAATTTATTTTTGATATTAAGTAGGGTTGGTTTCCTTTACATAATCTTTTATCTACATCATTATCATTGTTTTCATGTGATCAATTCCTTACATGAATACTTTTATTGTGGTTTTTACATTTAAATTTAGTTTCTATGTTCTATTTTTGGTTATCCCATATGACCCCTAATTTGAACCATTTCGTGATTTTTTCATGTCATCCTTGCATAGAGGACATGCTAATCTTCTCTGTATCATTCCAATTTTATCGGATGTCTCCGAAGACACACCCATATAACCCCTAATGATAAAATGTGTCTTCAATAATGTATGGTATTAAAATACATAGAAATGAAAACCATATGGATTCTTTGTGTAAATTTTCTCTATGGATAGATTGTGAAAAAATCATGTATTTGAAGTCTAAAACATTATTTCATATTTTTTATCAACAAAATGCATTCTATAGTATTTTTATCATGTCCTAGAAACGGTAGTTTCTGTAACAACCTGATATTTTTAGAATTATTTTTTAGAATTATTTTTTATTTTCAATTGTTTTCATTTCACACGACACTAAAAATAGTTTTTAATATATATATATATATATATTAAAACTATAATTCAAACATTCCATTCATATGAAATACCAACTTGGCTTGCACTACAAGAAACACCGACTTGGCATACGATGCATGTAACATTGAGTTTCTTTGGAACATGCTTATATATATATATATAATTAATTAATTAAATGACATAACTATAACCTAACCATTAAAAAAGTTATATATAAAATTTTTAAAAATATATTTCTTATTTTAATCATAATAAATTATAAATAATTTTTATATATGTTTTAGGTACTTAAAATGTTTAAGAAACATCAATATAATGATTATTTAGTCAATAATTAACTAAAATAAATAATACTATAAATATTAAAAGTTATGTTAATTCATTTAATTATTATCTTTATATATATTTTAGATTAATATATCATTTTTAAGACCTGTAAAAATAATATAACTCAATTCCAATATAATATTAATATTTAAAAATGAACATTAAATTAATAATGTCAAAATTGACAGTATAGTTATTTTAATATAAAGGAATCTTATAAAATGATTTAAAATTGATAAAAATATTATATTATACCAAGTGAATGTATGTGTTAATATATATTTAATTTTTTATATTAGTGGAATAATTAAACTTCTATAATTAACATATTGAATCAATTTATGTAAATACATTGTTAAGACCGTCTGGGTGGATGTAATGCTTTAGAGTGTCACATGCAATTGTTTTAAAATTAATTTACAAAAAAATGGGATTTTAATTTTATAAATTATATATATTTTTAATATTTAATTGGATCAATATTTCCCAATAAATATAAATTTACATTAGTCTTAATGGTTAAATTAATTATATTAGAAAACTATATGCTTTAAAAAAACCAAAATTATAAAATTGGGTAATCTTAGAAGTTAAGGAACCAAATAATTAAACTGCACATATTTTTGTGTGTATGTTTTTTTCCATGACCATGATTCTACTTTAACCCATTTTTTTAAGTTTTTGGGTAACATTAGGTATGATAGAACACCCATTATTGAATACCTTTTGGTATTTACAATGGTGTCACTCCCCCTCCACTATAAAAAAGAAAGGACTCTACCCCTTCGTCAGACCTATCAAGCCTCATATGTTCAGCCAAGACCAGCCCAAATATCCTCCCAAAAAATCCTACCTTATACCTTGAAACCTACATTTGGTAAGAAACCCTCTCAAGGAAGCCTTTTGTCACAAACCAAATGGAGTTACCCAATTTAGAGGTAACATCTTCTCTCAAGATTTGTTCCATTATTTTCCTTCTCTATCCCTTCCACTCTCTGTATACCATTATTGTGTAATTAAACATGTATTATACAGATAATAGGATATTGTTTTTAAAATGATATTACCTACACCTACACACACCTCTGTCTAAGGGATTTTGAACATACTGTTTCTCTGTACGGTGAACTACCACCTCATGCAATGATGATTGCTCATTTCTCCTTTAACACCAATAATGGTGAAAATTATGATAGAAACTATTTTTCTATATTTAATATATTGTATTTATTATGCCTTTAATATTCCATATTACTTTTACAACACAATTTTTTTTATTTTCCATTTGGTTTTAATACTATAGTCTCGTTTGAGGAAGTGTGGACTACCTCCCTCTCAAAATGATGTGATTCGTTCATTTACCACATATAAGGTATTAAGGATGGTTTTAATGAAATTATATGATATATATGATATATTAAATCTAATAAAATAATGATATATATATAAATATATATCCATAGTTCATTTACATGTTTTCTTACAATATGATAATAAAAACAGAAACAGTGTTCATGCGTACGTATGGATTACCGTATCCATGAACATTGTGTTTCATTTCATACTAATATGTTATATAGATTATTATAATACAAATATACTGTATATAATTGGTATTTATATTATTTTTTACATTCTGGAATCCCGACATTAGTATAAGGACCAAAGATGAAACAAAGTAAGACACATGTGAAAAACAAAGTGAATATTACCCGAAGTGAAATATTATCATAAGATCATTAACAAGAGGGTAATTTAAGATTATAATAATACCATATATGGTAATCTATATAATAATATTATTATAAAAAATGGTTTATAATATAATTATATTTTGTATATAGGAATCTTGTACGAGTACAGAGAGTTTCAAGAAACAAGATAAAGGGATTTCATCTCACTTTTAATTTATGTGAGATACAAGCTATGTTCGCCACTCGTTACTTTGTTGTGGTGTATGTAATACCTATGGTTTTATTCTATGTATCATTTACATAAATATATATTTATTCACATTTCCATTTTATGATACTTCATTGATGGGTTTTATGTTTCAAAAGTTACCAAATTGGTAAAAATGTTTTTCTCTCGATTTTCCTTCATTAAGACTCATGTTTTGTTATGCACATAAACTCTTTTTCAGGGTGAATATAATTCCTTTATATATTCCATATCATGAATCTAAATATTTTCATGATATTATATGCTTCATTTAATTACCATTCTTTGCATGGGCAGTATGATCCCGAGATACCGAGTTATAAGAGTTTATTGAGACAATCTCATTGTATTCTTTTGATATTTTTTATATTTATGCTTCATTTGATAAAATAATATGATCCATATCGAAAGAATATTCATGAGTTTCCTTATCCTCTTTTATTTCTTGATATAATCATATATTTTACTATTTTCTACACTTTGGTACAGAAGTTAGTTAAGGAATTATTTTTTGGAAATTTTTACTTTTCCCTCTCTTCGGTTGAAAATCTATCTTTTCTAAAAGGTTTCCCATAATATTATATCATTCACCAATAATATATAAAATAAATTTTTAACATTTTTTCCTTTTACCAATATCTTTATGGTAATATTCTTTTCTTTTTCCTAACAAGGAACTTTTCTATCTTTTTTACCACATAAAAGAAATGTTCTTTTGACACCGCATGACATGTATGGATTTACCTGCCATAATTTCTTGAAAGTACCCTTTTAATTGTTTAAAATTTTATTCTTTAAGAAAATGTTTTTAAAAATTAATTTTTATGTAAAATTGTTTTCAAAATCATTTAAAACCTATTTTATATTTTTCATGGAAAATTTTTTTCTAAATGTTTCCAAGCTCTATTTAAAGTTTTTAATGTGATTTTAGTAAAAATGGTTTTCAAAACATTTTCATGCTTCTTTATATGTTTTCAGGAAATTTTATTTTCAAAACAATTTCAAGATTTTTGTATATGTTTTCAAATTATTTTCAATTAAATGGGTTTCAAAAAAATTTAAGCTTTCTTTAAAAAATTTCATGTGTTTTCAAATAAAAATGTTTTTAAAATGTTTTAAAGCTTATTTTAAATGATTTCATGGAAAAAGGTTTTAAAAATGATTTCAGGATTTATTTATATGTTTTCAAGGTATTTCTTAAGAAAATTATTTTCAATTGGTATTATTTATCAAAAAACCTTTTTCAAAAAATAATATATATATTACTAAATAAATTTTTTTAGAGTATAATCTATAATTATTTTCCATCTATGATTAAATCTACTAATATTACTCAGGAATTTCTAGGAAATTATTTAAAGATTACATTACTATAATTTCTATAAATAAGTTATTATTAATTACAAGGTCTTTATAAAACCCATTTCTCCTTCATGGGTAATATATTTATGAATTATGTTTCTCTTTCATGAGTTATAGGAATTTGAAACCCGTTTATTTTCACAGGTTATATTTATGATGAAATGATTATGAAACATATCTCTTTCTATAGGTTATGGTATGTTTACTTTTTTATGATACCAATTTCATTTCAGGTTTTACGATATGTTCATTTATGATATTGTGGAACATATATGTATAAGTTCATTATGTGATGGGTGGGACCTATATCTCCCTTCAATTCATTGGGTAATGATTTATATATAATGAGATAGACAGTGTTGAATTGAGGGTTTACTTGGTTATATAATATAGGGTTGGAATTATGGTTTAATTGGTTAAGTAATATAGGGTTGGAAAAAGGGTTAACTCGGTTCTATAATACAGGGCTGGAACAAGGGTTTACTCAGTTCAATAATATAGTGATAGAATGAGGGTTTAATTAGTTTAGAAATACAGGGCTTGAATGGGGCTTCATCTGGTTAAGTAATGGAATTTATCCACTCGGGTGGTCTAGAAATTTATGCCTTGTCTACTGTGGAAATTAGTATATGCATATGTTTTTTTACATTTCCATGTATTAGTCCAATGTTATGATTTCATGGATTATTCTATTTTTTCATTATGATTCATGTCTTTTGAACTGATAGTATTTATGACACGATCTATATTAGAATATTTGATGTGTAGGGTATGATCATCTATCTTCATGATCATGTTCTCATACCCTTATGCTCATGATTATTCTTACATGTCCCCCTTGTTTACCCTTACTAAGTATTTGAGCTCACCCATTTTTATGTTTCCTTTCTCTCAGTTATAAAAAAATATTTTAGGTGGGATTAATATAGGTGGGGATATTTATGGGTTATGTTAATGATATTTCACCATAATAGAATATTTTATTCCATGTTTGCAAACATACTAAACTGTTTTGGTCCTCTGGAATGTATTTTTTTATGTACTGAATATTCATCTAAAATGATGTAATATCAATGTATGTTAGACCAGGGTCTCTATAGATTGTATTAAAGGAAAGGTTTAGTCGTCCTTTGGAAATTAGGATGATAAACCCTTATTGAGTTCCCTAGGTTTGTTTCTAAATATATTTCTAGGAATGTATATAACGTTAATTATAAGGATTAGTTAACATTTTGGAAAATATCCTGGAATTTTGGTAAAATATAGAGTGATTGGTTTCCATGAAATACAAACTTGTTTGGATATTAAAAGTGGATGTGGCCCTGGAACATATGTAACTAGGGGTAACAACTCAAACAAGATATTATGGGCTTGACTAGATATAATCCAGCACGTGACAACAGGGAATGACGCACACCTAGTTTAACACTCCCAAGGGATATGATTTTGGAATTCAAAAACACTTCAGGAACCATCATGAATGATTTATATATAAGTTATCTAGGAATAACCTAGGATAAACCCAATTTGTCATAAATTTTAGATGGTTTCATGATTTACACATCTAATAAGTTATTTTTTCATGACTATATTGTTTTCTACTATGGAAAGTAATGCTCATACTATGCTTCTAGATTTAGTAAATGGAGAGAACTTGAGGGAACTAGATTAATAGTGAATGTGATAGATGATTTTATGAATACCAGTAAAGTGGGATGATCACTGGAGTGAACGATTTCATGATCATGCCTAATTAATTTTTACAGAACTTGATTAACTATTTTTACCTTAACTAACTTCCAAACTCACCAACAAAGAGAAATAAGGTGTTCACATAGAGTTCGGGTAAGGGAAATAATGGAGGAAAGAATATTTGGTTTCCTTTTGTAAGGAATGTGGAAAGAACCACCGAAGTGAATGTCTTAGAGGAACAAAAATGTGTTTTGACTTTGGAAAAGAAGGAAACAAATAAAGTGACTACAATGAAAAAATGAAGAGTTTGGTTAATGAAATGAGTGATAATTTGGGCCTCTCTAAGTCTTTATTAGAAGATTAGTGTTTTATGTGAGGAGAAAATGGTCATTATTCAACCCAATTCCCCAAGAGGAGTGTTACTAAAGAGAATCATTAAGGTGGTGTGAGTAATTTTTACCATATGGATGATGATGAGAATATCGATGAAATGTGAAAGGAAAGAGGTATTATTGTTAATGGATTGAGGATGATGTAATTGAATTATTTATGTATTTCGATTCTATAATTAAGAATGGTGATTTATTTATGGATTTTTTCGGTTTATGTTTTTTCTAAGGATTTACAAGAATATGTTGAATGTTCATGATTGACTAGAATTGTTATCTCATTAAATTTAACATTTTTACTAAGAGAAGGTAACCCTCAACATGTTCTTGATTTTAATATAATGTCATATGGATAAAGATACATGGGATATGAATAAATATATTGTACAATATAGATTACCATGGAACTAAGTAAGGACTTGTTGATAGGTGGCTTATGATACAACTAATGAAGTTTAAAACATTTCAATATATATGAAGTAAATCCAATATACTTTGGAATGAGGAAGCATGCATGTTTTCAAAAAGAATTTACGGTAATTCAAATTTTTACCATGTTTCAAGGAAATATACAATAAGGGTATTCACATGTTTGGAATGTGACAGCCAAGAGATACTTTGTGATATACAAGGAAATAAATGCTAAAATCTTTTCATAAACTTCTTTCTAAATCCTTTAATTCTAATATTTCAAATGGGTTATGAGGTTAACTATTTATTAAGGGTTTATGTTAAACATCATATTAAGTCAGTAAGATTCATGTGTTGTATTCCATATAAGGATTTATGCATGCTATATAGTCTATTCAAACTATTTTTTGTGTATGGTAACTAATGAAAAATGGAATGGCATATCATGGAACTCGTGATCTATTAGTACTTAAGGAATGAAAATATAATATTTTTTAAGCAATTTAAGTGGATCAACAAACAATAAAGGGTGAATTTGTATAGAAACCATGCAAGTATATCTTTTAATGAAAACACTTTAACTTTTCTTGGAACCATTAATGTTTTCCTAATCCTACATTTTCGATTAATCAGAAGGTTCATTAGGTTATTATAGATTTATGGCTTTATGGTTGTTAACATTATCCTAACCCTGTTCTCTATCACTCCCCATTAAAACTTTATGGTAATTTTTTTATTCCATATCCATGTTTTCACATTCCACTTAAATTCTCTCATGTGGAAACATATTTATATGTTACTTTGGGTAACCCATATGGTTCCAAATTTCCCTTTTTAAGGGATGTTTTAGTGTCTATTATTATGATGTGGGTTTCTAGGAATGAAAAATTATGTATTAAACCTTTCATATCCTAGACAAACCTTTGAGGGTGAAATTCATTTTATGGGGGTATAATGTAACACCCTGACCTTTTGTGATTTATTTTTTTTCGAATTAATTTATCATATAATTTTTTTTTCATTTCACATTACATTGTAAATAGTTATATATATATATATATATATATTAAAATTCTAATTCAAACAATCCTTTCACATGTAATACCAACTAGGCTTGTACTAAAAGAAACACCAAATTGGCGTACGATGCACGCAACACTGAGTTTCTATGAAACATCCTTATATATAGATATAATAAAATAAATAAGATAATTATTACCTAAACATTAAACAAATTTATAGGAATAGTAATGAATGATTTACAAATGTTGTTTAGAGTTGTTTTTTAATAAATCAAACATATTAATAAGTAAATATAAGATTTTTGGTAAAGTCCTTTTATTTTAAAAATATTGTTTTCTTGAATGAACAGCCTGTAATAATAACATTAATTTTAGAAAAAATTATCAATTTAATTTTATAAGATAAATATATTTTTTGAATTCAATATTTTTAAATTATCCTTTGGTGAATTTTTGGGATTTTTCTGAGAAACTTTATTTTTTGAGGAATAGTAAAAAATGCTCTTTTTTAGTTAAAAATTTCATTTTTGTCTAATTATTTATTAATTATAAATGTTACTATAAATTTGTTTTAAGTTAATAATTGATAAATATTACATCTATTAAAAACATTTTATTCATTATAATCAATTACACATTGAAATTGAATATAAAAACAAAAAAAAACATTAGAATGTTTTTTAACTATAAAAACCCATTATTTCACTCTGTCTCTAGGATTATACTTAATCTTAATTTTCCCACTTCTATAATTATAATTTTGAAAATATAACTTAAAAAAATTTAACTAGTATGGAATTTTTGGTCTCATACAATAAAATTATATTTTTGACCAAAATGACTTGTGAATGTGACTAAAATTAATTACAGTGATTAAAGAATAATTAAGCTTAATAGGGTACTAAACCTTAATATTAAGAACAAAAATGACTTAGACTCTTGTCCAAAATCCATTAGTTACCAAAATTTTATAATTTCAGAACTTTTTTCGAAATATATGTGTTTTGGGTTATTATTAAATGGAAGTTCCCTATAAAAAGGGTAAGTAAGGAAAACAACAAAAAAATGAACTTTCCTTACATTTAAAATTTATAAAACATTATGATATGTAAAAAAAATCATATTTTTGGTTATATATATCCTTTTGAAAGAAATATTGTTTATTTTGTAATAATAAATTATCGATACTTTTTATATAAGTTTTAGGTACTTAGAATTATTTAAAAATGTCAATATAATAATTTTTTAGTTACTAATTAACAAAAATAAATGATATTATAAATATTAAAAGTGAATATAATTGATTGATTTTTTTATTTAATTATTTCTTTATATTAATATATAATTTTAAACATCTTTAAAATTAATTTATTTCAATTCCAATATAATATTGATATTTTAAAATTAACATTAAATTAATAATGTCAAACTTGACATTATTGTTATTTTAATATAAATGGATCTTATAAAATGATCTAAAATTGATAAAAATCCTAAATTATTCCAAGTGACTTATAAGTGTAAATATATATTAAATATTTAATCTTAATATAATAATTAATCTTTTATAATTAACATATTTACACATATTATGTAAATAGGATGTTAAGATGGTTCAGGTTCAAGTAGCATTTTAGCGTGTCACCTGCGATTGTTTTAAAATTATTTTTCAAAAAATGGTATTTTCATTTTATAAATTATATTTAATGTTAATAATTCAGTGGCTCCGTATTTTATAATAAATCACACATTAATTTAACCTAAATGGTTACATTAATTAGTCTAAAAACTGAGTTGCTTTAATAAAAACCAAAATGATAAAATTGGGGAATCATAGAAGTTAAGGAACCAAATAATTAAAATGCATATAATATTGTGTGAATGTAATTTTTCTAAACCATGATTCTATTTTACTCCATTATTTTTCAATTTTGGAGGAACATTAGGTAAAATATAACACCCATTATTGTATGCCTTTTGGTATTTATAAGGTGTAACTCCCCCACCACTATAAAAAGGAAAGCACTATACCCCTTCCTCATAGCTCTCAATCCTCTTAAGATTGGAAACCCTGAGCAAATATTGCCTCCAAAAATTATCTAATTTACCATGAATCCTCCATTTTGGAAAACCCCTCTCAATCAAGCCTTTTGGAACAATCCAAAAGATGTTACCCGATTAAGAGGTAATGTCTTCTATCATACTCCTTTCCTTTACATTCCTTCTACACTCCCTCCACTATATTTATACCATTCTTGTTTAGTGAAAACTGTATCCTATATATACTAGTATTATTTTTTGAATATTTCATGACCTACACTTATAAACACCTCTATCTAATGAATGTTGAACATACTATTTTTGTGTACGGAAAACTACTACCGCACCAAATGATGATGATGCATTTCTCCTTTACCACTAATCACGGTGGCCATTATGATAGACACTCTATTTCTATATGTAATATTTTATATTTATTATTTATTTAATCATTTTTAATCCTTTTACAACACACATCTTTTTACCTTCCATTTAGTGTTAATATGATAATATCGTTTGAGGAAGTGTGGACTACTACCCCCTCAAATTGATGTGATTCGTTCACGCACTACATATAATGTATTAAGGATGGGTTTAATGAACTTATATGATATATATTGTAACGACCCAAAGTATCATTAATGTAAAATTCCTCTTGATCTAGTTAAATGTCTCTTTATGAAAAATGTTTTTATAAGATGTCAACTTCATTGCTTTTATGTTAAGATTTGTGGCCGTTACTTTTATAGCCATTGAACAGTGATCACATGATTAGTATAAATTTATGGCTTTAACGAACAAAATTTTACTCAGACAAAGGAAGCGATGACCTCATCCAGAAGAATTTCCCCATATAAAGCCCATTTGTCGGAGCTCAGAAAAGAGGTGGCATCCTTGGGCTTCGCCCTTGACCAAGCCCAAGCTGAGCTTCATTATGTCAAGCTCGAACGGGACCATCAACGGGAAAAGTGGAAGTTGATAGAGATTACCACTCGAGCGATGTTATCCGTGTCGCCCCAAGAGTCTGTCACCATCGCACACCTTACCCTTAGGTCTTATGTGGCTATTTTAAGGGTTTATGTAACAAATAAGTAGTACTATGTTCATATACATTTTTTTTGTATATAATAATTAATATAATTTCTAGTCATTTTTGATACATTGTAAATAGTTTTTAAAGTACAAATGGGGTTTTTAGTTATTATTTAATTAAAAAATATATTTTATTAAATTAAGAGATTTTTTAATTAAATAATATTTTAATAAAATAATAATATTATTATTAAATTAATTAAATATAAATGATCTTATAAATTTATGAATGCAATTAAAATGTTATACTAATGTTTGAAATCCATTTATGTCAAAACCCGTGAATTTTCGATAAATGTTGGTTTTTATTTTAAAAGTGAAAATTAACATATTTATAAAGTATTTAGATAAAATAAATGTCTTTTCTGGAATCAGGACGTCAAAATTATCCAACAGTGAATTTTTCATAATTTTCTGAGACAGTCAAATTTTTGGGTAAAAATTAAATACTGTTTAAATATATAATTTGTTTTATGACATCATAATGACCCAATGGTGATGTAATAAAATACTGTAATCCTTATGTTCGGCCAATATATGTTTTACCATTAAAATAAAGTGATTTTGGGTTTGATTGACTTACTTTTCAAAGCATTAATGAACCCCTCAAGACTTATTCAACACTTGCCTTTTTAAATTAATTTCCATGGGAGTGTGACTCACCTCCACATAAGCAACCTTATTATTTTAATAAGTTCGGACCATGACCTTGTAAAATTTTGTTTTCCTATTTCCTTTTCCAGAAACCATGGGCAAAAAACATGGTATGGTTTGTGGTTTGTATTAGTTTAATATAAGGGGTCCCAAACCTAAATAATAAAGAATTCTCTCACCTTTCCTATATAAACCCACCCAAGCTCCCACTTACTCCTCACTAAAATCCTTTGGAGTTCGTCCAAACTCTTCCCTACTCTCTCTAGAATCCTCCCAAGGTTCCCCAATCTCCCAATAAGCCTCTCACAAGCCTCTCTCTAGCATTTGGAATCACACTTCAATGTAAGGGTTTTTTTCTTCATTTCTCATTTTTTGTCAATTTTTTTTAAGTTGTATTGCCCTTTTAATTTCAATTATGAATGTTGGGGTATGGTTTAGAACCTCCCCCATACATCCCTATTATTTTTGGAATGATGGGAGACCCCTTTGTCTCTCATTAAATGCCTCCCATGTACACCCGTTACTATGCCGAAATTCTTAAAGGAATTTCTCTCTCTTCTTTTACATTCAAACAATACTTTTGTATCATGAATCTAAATTCCTTTTCAATTGTTGGGACATGTATCTATATGCCCTTCTTACTGTCCATTACATGTAAATATGATGAGGAACTCCTTTCTCTCTCATCAACCATTTTTATGAATTCTTATGTCACGCCGTTACGCTGTCGAAATCGCACCGATTTTCTAAGCCAATGTCATTGTGTAGTGAATACCATGCCCATTTTTCCATAAAGGGTATTCACCTTTATGAAAATTTACTTATTTATTATGATGTTTCATGTATGAATTCCACATTACTTTATCATGGAATAAATTATTATGTTTTATGAATCCATGTTTTATGATCCATGTGGCACACTTATGCATGAAATGAAATGTTTAAGAAGGGTGTGCCCTTATAGCACTCCAATGCATTGTGTAAAGTATTATATCATGATACGTCATGTGAAATGAGTGTTTACTCATGCTAATTCAAGTGCAACGAGGGTTTACTCATGCTTCATGTGCAATGAGGGTTTACTCATGCTCCATGTGCAATGAGCCTTGGCTCATGCTAATTCAATGTTAAGTGTTGTTGTCACATTTCCATGTTATGATTATCATTCTTTATCAAGCCTTTATGTTTGTGTTTCGTTTATGCACTATTGATATGCCTATTGTCTAACATGTATTTTACTCCTCATGTTATTCCATGTGTACTCCCTTACTGGGCTTTATAGATCACCCTTTTCTTATGCATGTTCTCAGGTTATCCCATGCAATGCTAAGTATGAGGGAATGTAGTGGTCATGTAAAGGAAGTTTTCAATAAAGATGTTGTATTTCATTTTTTATGTTTTTATGTAATGATCCTAATCCCCAATGACACTAAACCTCTCGATCCTCTTTGTTGTATCAAGTGATGTTTTATGTAATGAATCATGTTTAAGTTGTAATAAAAAGCAGGGTTGTTATATATATGATATATTAATACAAATATAATAATTATATATATATACATATATATAGATATTTTATTTATATACATTCTTTCAATATGACAATAAAAATACAAAAAAACTTTCATGCATACGTATGGCTTACCGTCTCCATCAACAGTGTATTCCATTTTGTACTCCTATATTATATTGATTATTATAATATAAATATAGTATATATAACTGATTTTTATGTCATGGTTTTCATTATAGAATCATTATATATGTGTAAGGACCAAAGATATAACTAATTAAGACACATGCAAAGAATAAAGTGAATGTTACCTGATATGAATCCTTAACAAAAGATTGTTAACAAGCAGGTAATATAATGTTATAATCATAAAATATATGGTAATATATATAATAAAATTCTTCTGTAAAGTATTTTTAATAAATTTATTTTTATTATACATAAATATTGTATGAGTACAGAGAGATTCAAGACACGTGGTAAGGGGATTTCATCTCAATTTTAATTTCTGTGAGATACAAGTTATGTTCACCACTCATTGCTTTTATGTGGTGTATATACATCCTGTGATTGTATTCTATGTATCTATTACATAAATTTATGAGTATTCACATTTCCATTTGGTGATCCTTCTTTCTTGGTGTTTATGTTTCAAGAGATACCAAATTGGTAAAAATGTTTTTGTCTCAATTTACCTTCATTGAGACTCATGTTTTTTTTATGCTCTTAAAAACTTTTTCGGGGTGCATATAACTTGATTTTACATGCCATATCATGAATCTCAATATTTTCATTATATTATATGCTTCATCAAATTACCGTTCCTTACATGGAGATAATGCTCCCAAGATACCAACTTATAAGAGTTTATTAAGATGATCTAATTGATTTTTTTTTGAGATTTTTTATGTTTATGCTTCCATTGATAAAATATTATGATCCATCTCTCCAGAGTATTCATGAGTTTCCTTATCCTATTTTATTTCTTAATATACTCATTTATTGGTATCATTTTCTAATCTTAGGAACATAGGTTATTTTAGAATGTGTTTTTAAGAAAACCGGACATTACCACCTCTTCAGTCAGAAATCTATGTTTTTTAAAAGGGTTTCTATAATATTTTATCATTCCCCTATAATATCTAAAATAATTTTTTAACCTTTTTGTATTTTTGATATCTCTTCAAATTAATATTCTTTTTGTTTTCCAAACAAGGAATTTTTCTACCCTTTTTACCATGTAAAAATGAATATATTTTTGACCTCATACAACATGTATAGTTTTACACACCATTGTTTCTTCGAAGCGCCCCTTTCATTGCTAAAAAAGTTAATATTTAAAAAAATGTTTTTAAAAATTAAATTTCAAGGAATATTTTTTTCAAAATGGTTTCAAAATTATTTTATATATTTTATGGAAAATGGTTTTTAAAACATTCTCAAGATCTATTTATATGTTTTTAAAGAAATTTAAAAGAAATAGTTTTCCAAAAAAATCAATATTATTTATATGTTTTCATGAAAAATTATTTTCAATACCTTTTCATGATTTTTTTAAAAAATTTCCAATTCTTTTAAAAAATATGGGTTTCAAATCAATTTAAATATTTTTTTAAATTTTTTCATGTGTTTTTAAAGGAAATAGATTTTAAAATGTTTTAAAGCATATTTTAAATGATTTAAAGGAAAAAGGTATTAAAAATTATTTCATGTATTTTTTATAAGTATTAATGTTATTTACAAATAAAATTATTTTCAATTTGATTTTTGTATTAAAAAAAAATTTCAAATAAAAAAGGATATTTTCCTCAAGAAATTATTTTAGTGTATATTTTAAAATTATTTTCCATAGACGATGAAATATATTATTTTTACTCATTCGTTTTTACGAAATTATCTAAAGGATCCATTTATATCCTTCCTATGAATGAGTTATGACTAATTACATGGTCTTTATGAAACCCATTTCTATTTCATGTGTAATATTTTTATAAAAACTTTTTCACTTTCATAGGTTATATACTTTTGAAACCCACTTCTTTTAACGTGTTAATATTATGATGAAATGATTATTAAACCAATGTCTTTACAGAAGTTATGATATGTTTACATGTTTATGATACCCATTTAATTTCATTGGTTATGATATGTTCATTTATGATCTTTTAGAAAATGTATGTATGATTTAATTATGTGAAGGGTGGGACCTATATCTCCCATCAACGCATTGGGTAAAGATTTATATCTCATGAGATAGAATGGGATGGAATGTGGGTTCATTCAGTTATGTAATACAGGGCTGGAATAATGGTTTACTCTGTTCAGTAATACAGGTCTAGAGTAAGGTTTCACATGGATCAGTAATACAGGTCTAGAATGAGGGTTTACATAGTTCAATAATATTGGTCTGGAACAAGGGTTTACTCATTTTAGTAATATAGGGTTGCAATGGGGGTTAACCTGGTTCAGTAAAGGACCTTTTACACTAATATTGTCTTGGAATTTATGCCTTGGATATTGTGGATATCATTATATGCTTATGTTTTTGCATAATTCCATGTCTTATTCCTATATTATGCCTTCTTGTATAATGATCTTTATTTAATTATGATCCATGTCTTATGAACATACAATCTTTATTCCATGATCTATTTTATGATCTTAGATATGCGGGGTATGATCTTATATCTTCATGATCAAGTTCTCATACTCTATGCTCATGATTATTCTTACATGTCTCCCTTATTTACCCTTACTGGACATTTTATCTCACCCCTTTTTATGTTTCCTTTTTCAAAGTTATGAAAAATTGTTTTAGGTAGAAGTATTAAAGGTGTAGATATTTATGGGATATGTTGAGGAAATTTCACAAAGATATAATATTTTGTTTCTAAGATTCCAAATACACTAAACTGTTATGATTATATGAATGTATTTCTTAATGTACTGAATATTTGTCTAAAATGATGTAATATATGTTTATTTTAAGCCTGGGTTGCTATGTTTTCCCCTTTACACTTAATTATGAAGTAATTATATGAAAATGGAAAAAAATAACCATTGGTTGTAAGATTTATTTTTTTCGAGAGATGGTGAGTTGGTTGATTAAGTGAAAGGATGTTCTTGGAAATTAATATCTCAATGGATTTTTTTAAATTATTTATTGTTTATATAATTGATTGAAATTTATTTTTTAAGGATTGGGTGAGTTATATTTTATTAAAATTATTTCTTTATAGATAGAATCTTCTAGAAACATTTTATTTCAAAAAACCCTTTTCCTTTTTAATCATTTCATAAAACATATATTGAAAAAAAATTCCCTATTTCATTTCTCACTTTTCTATTTTAAACTTTGTATTACTAATCATGTGTGGTAAATAGATTAATAAAATTGTGATATATATGGTGTGTTTCCATGAAATTTTTTGGTTGTGAGTTTTACAAGTAATAAGTTCATTACTTATGTATTTATGATGATATGTATATTTTTTAAAAGACAATTATTAAATATAATCTAGTAGAAATTATAATTATTTTGTAAGGGATGAATTAATTAGGGCCCATAGACCAACCAAGTTATCCAAGATGGTAATTTAAGAATGCGTACCATTGATTTTTGGTTTTTTCCTTTACCACATTATTCTGGTAATTACTAATAGTAAAATCTAGTTATCTTCGCATTTTCATTATTCATAAAATGTCTAGAATAATAATTTATTCATATGATAATTCTTTATTTGAAATTTTCTCATGTACCATTGATATTTGTGTATAATGTACACATGAATTATGTATATTGAGACTAACTTGATTGACTTATTTTCTGTTATATATTATCAAAATAGTAGCTTACATGTTTTTATAGTTAAAAAATATTATCACTATTGAAATATTGGTATAATATAATGGAGTATAAATTTCTTTTACATTATTTCTTATAGATAAATAATATATTGTACTTGATTATAGACCATGTTACTACTTCTCTCTAATGTATGATTATATATTTCATATTATGAATTAATACATTGATATTATGCACAAATACATTTTTTATAACCTATTTTATTGATGTATGATATACATAGATATTGGATATTATTATTATATACTTCTTGAGTAGGTATGCCATATTTTTCTACACAAGGTTTAATGGGATGGGCTTTTAACACTAATTGTGTATACCACATTCCCCATGACGTGTCTTGATGCCTTGAATTCATTTTGACACACACACATAGATTTATATGTGTCTGTGTCCATATATATACATGAGGGAAGTATGTTTTGGCGAGTACATAACATCATTTTTCAGATGGAATTAATGTCTCTCATCAAACCCAAATCAAGTCTCCAAGTATGTAAATGACATATAGAAATACCCGGTATAATGAGTTATTAAATTTTTGTAGCAATATGTGTTTTCAATGATCCACTCTTGATATGTTTCTATAATTTCATTATTGATTAACAAAACTATTATATTATATACATATATAATAAAAAAATCATGTTTACTCACACACCCACTATTAATAGTTTATTTGAGACACCATTATTGGTATATTGATGAGTATTTATAATCACATTGTGTATTGAAACATTAATGCACATGTGGACTTATTTAGATTATTTAATGTATTTACATATTGGCTTCTGATGATGGATGTTTGTGCCTCATTTTCCATGCCTAAAACAAAAGTATTATTAGTTCCCGCTCGTCATTGTAGTTTTATCATTTGAGTTTGAAAATTTAATTTTATAATTTCATACATCCATTTTTTTTCTTTTCATTATGCACTATTTTTCATATAAAATCACTATAGCTTGATTATTCATTATAAAATGATATTTAATTATCTTATATTCTTTCATTTATAAATTTAATTTATTTATATTCTTACTCAAACATGTAGGAACTATTTTTTATTGGTATTTATATATCGAATATATGACTTGTGGAAAATTCATGCTAGAATTCTAGTACAATATATTTGTTTTTTCTAATTTAAATAGGAAAATTATTTCCCAAATGGACATATAAGGAAAAAATTATATAATAATGAACTTAGGGAATTATGTAGCACCAATGGGGCTTATATAATTCTAATATGGATATTGAATTTTTATAAAGGTATGGGTCTCCAAAAGTTTTATTAGGGAATTTTTGGGTTTCTATGATTTTATTCATATTATATAAGATATTGTATAATAATGACATGATATGAAACCCATAACAAGTAATAAAATATTTATTTAATGTATTAATTCAAGTTACTTGGTGAATTTTAGGTTTAGACTAAGCATATAGGTTTTAGTGTCAATGTTCACTATATCCTTTAGTATGATTAAATGGAACTCGATAAGTATAATAAGGGCTTGGGTGGGTGAAAACCCCTATATTAGTTCTTGAATTTTTTATGCATAAACATTAACACAAGGGAATTTATACCATATATCATGCTTTCTAATGATTGATTAAATTATATTAATAATCAATGAGATTATTGTATTCACTGAAACATCAATAATATATATTATTTCTATCAGACTTGTAATTTTTTTACTAGGATAATATGAATGATTATCTTATTCTCATGAATTCATGATATTGGAATGTATAAATGAAAATATAGTGAATGGTTTATCTGAATATTCCATTTTGGAATAGTTTATAGAAAGGAATGTGGTTTAGACTATCTTTCCTCCATAGAACTATTCCATTTCAAGACCCATCCATTGAGAATTTCAAGGGTGTTCTCAATTCGTGCAAGAACACTATTGGAATGTATTGAACATTAATTTTGGATCTTTTTTAGTAATTAAATTCATGATTCCTTACCACTAAATCACATTAATAGTTAATATAAAAATAATTTTATTATTTTTTGTTCATGACCCTATATATGATATAAGGGAAAGGAATAATAATCCTTTCTTCTGATATTTATTATCTTGAGTCATATAACCATCAATTGACCTTCATTCCATCCTCTTTCATCATAATTGTTATAACCATTCCAATAAAAAAAATTTCTTCTTCACATTTAGATCATATTTTCTATACCTAAAAGGCTTATGTATATTTTCAATCACAACTCCATATGTAGATAGTTAATGAACTTTGAAAAAGTTACTCCGAATATCTCCAAATAGTTGGTAAAACATTCTTGTGTTGCACTTTCTTGTTCATAAATATATTACTTCTTTATTCCCACCAAAATCTTTTTACATGAGCTGAAATCTGAACTCAAATTCAATTCCACACTTCTAAATTTTAGATTCATTATTAGTCCTTTTTTCTAGAATATGCTTACATTTTCATTTATAGGTGAGAACTTCTTGCCTCTCTTTATTATTATAGAATGTTATGCCTCTAATATGGAACCATTTAGAATGATTTGTTATATAAATCATTAGTGTTATCTCTTTATCTTGGTTTCTTTCATTTTAGTGGATAAGAAAGACATTTAGGTTTGGTTTAAACCATTGATTTAAAATAATATCGCATGGGGGAAACGTTATCAATTTAGACATAGGGAATGACTATGTTTCTTCATTGAGAAATAATAAATAATAAAGGTAAATAATAATAAAAATATTAGTAGGATTAGTAGAATGGTAGGATAGATCAGAAAAAAACTAAATAAGCAGGGGATAAGTACAAGGATTGGATTTTAACTAGAAGTAATCCAGGAATGAATTGTAATCGTGGATTGGTTACCATGAAATGAGGAATTTTACTTATCCTTCAATTCCCAAGGATGTTACATAACATAATAAATTGAGGATAAAAAGTTCCCTTCAATACTATTATAATTAATGGAATCAGAAGGTCCTCACTTTTATTCAGGATTAATCAATCCTACTTTATAGAATTTATAATTTCACTTCGTGCAGTACTCTGTTTTCCCTACTTTTTATGTTTTCTATCAGATTAATTACAAATTGATGTCCAGCTAGCCACTTTCATATCATTTCATAATTCTCTTCTTGGGAAGGGCCACTAATAAGAGTAATTACATAAGAAGAAATAAAATAGTGTTTGATTATTCATATAGTGATTAATATCATATGAAATATAGAAATTATTTATTTATATATGGAAATAAAACAAATAAAAAATAGGGTTACACTAAAATAAGTGGAATTAGGTATACAATACGGGTCATATGAAGAGGTATATAGTATCTTTTTATCATATTTTATTTATATTAACAACTAGTTATCATACACAACTGGCAAGGATAATTTTTACCTATATCAAGTAAACTATTTTCAACAATTCCAAGGGAACTATGTTACAATTATAGTAAGATAATTGGAACTGTATCACTTTTGAAAAGATGGGTTGGGAAATTTTCTACCATTTTTAGGACATTACCCCCTCTTACTTTAACCGGTGGTTAGGAGGATGATATTTCCAACAGATATATAGGTTTGAAATGTTTAAACCTTCCTTAGGTAAAGTGAGAATTGAGATATTTATTCTCTCTAAATGTGGAAGGAAAAAATAGGGTATTCCCATATGGCATGGTTAATAGACTACTATCATAGTGGGTTAGGCCCATTGTCCCCTTAAATTTTTCTATATTTTTTCATGTTCAATCATTGAGTTGTGGTATTTTATTGTAATATAGATTATTGTGAATTCAAGCTTTATTACTCATTTGATGCATTACCCACACCCTAAGTATAATCAGATATTATTGATTTTATGAGTGGTTTTAAGATTAAATCAATAAAAATTGGTTCAATTATTAAGGAAGGGAAGTGTTCTAAATTCAAAAAGTCTAATACACTACTTGAGATAGTGATCGCCAAAGGTATAAATTTTCTATCTTGTATTTCTCAGAGATTCCCATTCAATCTATTTAACATCCAAACCTAAGTACCACACACTATTTCTTTAAGGCGGTCTGTCACATGACATCAACAGTTCCTCCCCATATTCCATCGGCTTCTAAATAGCAGTAAGGGTCTAATATATATTATGGGGAGACAATACCCTCTTTATCAATGCCGCACAGAAGCGTAAATAAAAAATAATAACCAAATGACATATAATCACAACCATATTAATACCAGTTTCACAAGATAACCAAAAATAGAAATACAATATCAAACTAAATAGTATATATTCCATTCTAATGTATGTTCCATGTGTTAAAATAAAACTCAAATGTAATGAAACTGACAACTCCCAAGAGGCTCCATAAACAAATCCAGTTCCTTCATCCATGATCCATCACAAAACATCCATCTAACACAATACCTTTTCCATTATTCTATCCCATAACTATGAAATCTATAAGGTTACAGATCAGGAAAATAGATTAGAGTCTGAGTGAAACTTAGTAGGATTCCACCAATGACATCTAGTACAATATCCAGTCAAATAATGCATGTTTTTTTATAATGGAATAAATAAAATTAATAAATAAATAGTTATAAAATTATCAATTATTCTTTATTTAAACGCATAAATCTATGGGTTCCCAGTGAAACACAATCCTTAATAACTAATTCATCCCACACTAGAGTCTACGAAACCCCCTAGGGGTATAATATCTCTATATTTCATTATTACCATTCATCATCTCAATTCACGTATAAATGACATTCTTACCATTCATTATATCAATATCACATATGATTGTATTTTTCACTATTAATTATCTCATTATCACATAAAAATTCCATAATTACTATTTATTATCTCAATGTCACACATTAATTTCATTGTTACTAATCATTATATCAATTTCAAAAATGAATTCCATCTTTAAAATTCATTTTCACTTTATCACATATGAATTCCATTATTACCATTCATAACCTCATAATCACATATTAATTCAATTATTAACATTCTTTTTCTCAATATCACACCCCATTGATTTATTCAAGAATTAATTAATAACCTCGATACCACTAATTAATTCAACAACCAATTAATCATATCAATCCCATTAATCAACTCAAAAAATAATTAATAATATCAATCACATTAAATAAATAAATAATTAATTAACTATCTCATTCCCATTAATTATATCAACAATTAATTAATCATCTCATTTCCATTAATTAACTCAACAATTTATTAATCATCGCATTCCCATTAATTAACTTAATAATTAATTAATCATACCAATTTTATTAAAAATTACAAAAATAATTTATCACATTAGTCCTCATAATTAATTTAGTAATTTAATAATCCCATCAATTCCATTAATTAATTCATCAATTAATTAATAAAAATCCAAAAACCCAATAATTGCACAAATAATTCAACAATTAACTATCCTGATAAAATAACTCAATATTTATATAATTAATTGAATAAATAATTATCTCCAATCAATCAATGCCAATTATTACCCAAATCCCACAATTCAAGATTCTAATGATTAATTCAACTATTCATTATTCTGGATTCAAAATCCCAATTTAATTAATTTAAAAAAATTATTCATTCAATAAGAAACAAAAAAAATTATTAAAAAACTAGAAATTATAAAATTATAGATAGTTAATTGAAGTCATTACTCTATGATTTGAATAATAGACCACCCACCACAATTTTCTGATGAATGTTCACCAAACAGAAATCCCCAATTTTTGAAACACAATGACATAGAATGAGATCTATAACTTAAACCCTAAATAAATAAACAAAAATTTAGAGCACTCAATTCAAAATCTATATCGACAAATACAATATTTAGATCAAAAAATCATGTACAAATAAACCATAATTTTATGGAATAAGAATGAAAAAATAAAGGAAGCCACAGTGGATGAGATCCTCTTACCAGTAGAGATGACGTTCTTCAATATAGGCTTCGCATCATGTGGAACAGAGGTCATAAGTTCCTTTAATCCATCCTAAAGGCTCATCAAATGAGATTAATTAACATGGTCTGAGTTTAGGCCAATTTTTGTGAGTTTTGGGGATTTGAGAAATTTTAAATATAAATTTTTATGGATTAAAATCTTATATTCATGGTTTTCTACATAGGGAACAAAGTTTCCCCAAACTGTGCACCTGATGGGGTGTGGTGGTGCACAGTTTCTCCTAATAGGGAGCAAATTTATGAAATGTTGTGCTAGTCGTTTTAATCCCCTCTAATTGGGTTCACTTTTCTTTCTAGTCTAGGTTTCACAGTTTTGAAAACCATTGTACTTTTCCACATCCTTCCAAAAATTCAAATTTTTACCCAAACACACCACAAGGCAGAAAAAATTAATATATGATCAAATAAATAAAGATTAATACCTAATAATGATCCCAATACATCTCTAAAAAAAGTTGGTATCTTACAATATTCCCACATTATAACAACTTATCCTCAAAATATACTCCCAATCATCTCTAAGATTCTGCATAAAAAAGATGGGGCCTTTGAGTTACATTATCTTCTTCCCTCTCCCATGTGTCTTCCTGCAAACTCCCATGTTACCACAATATATGAACTATTAGTATGGTATTTCCACACAACACTTTATTAATGCGATACAACACACATATCATTTACTCCTCAATGGAGGAGTCTATCTCAATCTTGAAATCATCCATATATATCACATGATAAGGGTTGAGGTGGTACTTCCATAGTTGTGATACATGGAAAAAATATTGCATAGCACTACATCTCTGTGAAATATCTAATCAGTATGCCATCTGCTTAATTCTTTACACAACCTCAAATGGTAACACAAACTTGGTGGCCAAATTACCAGGTCTCTGTATCCTGTGGTGACTCAATCTAGGTGACACCAAAAGGAATACAAGATCACCCTCTTTAAATAGTAAGGTTCATCAATGACATTCGACTTACAACATATATCTACTCATTGTTGTATCCATGTGATTTAAAATCAAAGATACCTACTCTGATGTCTTCGATATCTATCATGGTCCCTACTACTCTAACTCACAATCCTCCTTCTATAATAGAGGTGATCTTCATGGACTACACTAATGATCCTAGTATGGAATAATTTGAATAGAATCTTGATAACTATTATTATTATTGCACTCCACCCATGCTAGTTGATTCTACCAACACCCAATGATGTTTGGAAACATTCTTATACCATGTCCTCAAGTAAATGTATAGTACACTCTGACTGCCTATCTATCTTTGGGTGGAAATTTTTACTCAATTAAACTGGTCAACCAAGTTCCTTCTAAAATCCCTACTAGAAGAGAAAAGTAAAACAGGAGTCACATTTTGGAACTATAGTATATGAAACCCCATGTAGATAGACTATCTCTCATATATACAATTCTCCCAACTACTCCATTGAGAAAGTCTACCATTTAGGAAAGAAATGTTTTTTCTTTATCAATATTTCCACAATAACACAAATAGTGTCATTCTTCTAAGCGATCCTCGGGAGACCCACCACAAATCATATAGTCAGGTTTTCCAACTTCTATTCGGGAATGGGTAATAGATGTGGTAAATTAGTTATTCCTTGACGCTCGACCATTAACTAATGATAGGTATAAAATTGTATCATGAACCCTATTATCTCCGTTCTCATTATAGGCCACCAAAACTATGATCATAGAACACTATACATTTTGGTCACACCAATATTTTACACCCACTTTGAGGCATGAAACTCATGAATCACCTCCCCCATCATGCTCATAGGAAAAACTACTTGATTCCTTACATAGATAATATCATCCTCATCAATGGTACAATTGGTGGGTTATGTCACGAACCGTCCCTCAGGACCCGTTCCGTGACTACCCCAAGCTCGCCTTTCATAGGCCAGGGGTTGGAGACTAGCACTGGAAAGGCATATCCCTAAAATGGGAAAGAATTGCTTTTAAACTTGTACAAACACACAATCTAAGAACACAAAAAGATGCAACCATGAAGTAGAATTGTAGTAGTAAAAGTGTTTACTGAAAGTAAAGGGACCGAAATAAAGCCCAACTGAAAGATACAACTACAAAAGAAAATAGTAAATAGTAAACAGCTCCTGAGATCTTCCACCAAGGATCCTACATGAAGGGTGGGTACAAATCATCTCCATATATCTCCACGTCAATAATAACTATTGTCCACTATCAGGTCCTATCTTTCTGAGTCTCAGTTAAGGATGTCTGTCATCTACATCGGACACAACAAGGTGTGGGTGAAGCCAGTGCAGGGGTGAGTATAACAATACCCAGTAGGGACCTAGAGACCCATCAAGGTCACTCAAAATTCCACAAAGGAAAATCACAAAGCATGATCTCAATGAAAAATCACAATGAAAATGAATCAACTCAAACATTAATAACATAAGTATAGATGTACATATGATTATTTGTAAAGCTATATCATCTTATTCTGTCAAGGGATCTACTGTTGATCCACATAGGATCACTCAGTGTTGATCCACACGGTATCACTAGGTTGTGATCCACATAGGATCTCAAGGTGGCGATCCCCAGAGGATCTCTAGGTGTTGATCCACATAGGATCACTAGGTTTAGATCCACATAGGATATCTAGGTGATGATCCATAGAGGATCACTAGGTGATAATCCACATAGGATTTCTATTTATTCATCAAATCTCAGTCGGCCACTAGATTCTCGTATATAGTACGCTTGATTATGGGAGGATCCACTCCTCAAGCCATTGGTCATATTTCAACCAGAATGAAGTCCCACTAAGAAGTAACACAATGATCTATCATGTAATATGGGTTCCAAGACAACAGGAAGTGTGTCAATCAGACGTCCGGTCTGAGAGTTATAGGCATTGGTGTAGTAGCACTGTAGCAGGAACTGTGCGGGAACTGTAGCAGTTACAGTAGCAGTATTGTAGTAGGTACTGTTTGGTAGTTTATCAGCCAGGAACTATTCACATTGGACCACCGGTTTGGTCTTGGAGTCCATAAAGACTTTGGTCCAACTAGGCCTTCGAGTCGGTTGGGCTTTCAGGCCACCTTCAAGGCTTTCAGGCCACTTGAAGGCTTTCAGGCCATATGCAGTTGCCCTAGACAGACTCTATAAAAAAGGAACATCCCTAGAGGAGGATTCCAAGTAGGCGCACTCACCATAGCAGAACCAAATGGATTCGAAAAGAATGAGAGTGTATGTCTATGCCATCGAGACCATCATGTGTTTTCATATGATGATTTTACAGATGGCCATGCGAAGGTGGAGAGCTACCAACATGATGCAGATGCTGGGAAGGGGCAGTTCCATGTAGTTATAGTCTGGTTGAATTCCCTAAGACCTTCAGGTCATGAAATGTCTCTCAAGCCTATGGGAAATGTAATCACCTAAGCCTAATGGCCTTGTAAAGATTCCCCCTCACCCCTTGAATGGGGGGTTATAAAAAATCAATAAGAATGAGGCCTTCAGGACATTTGGGTAGATGCATTTTAGAGCCAAGGGGCCAGTTGGATTTGGGTACGATCCAACCTAGATGTACTACAAACTTCTCCAAAACTCATGTGGATTATCTAAAAATGACCATCTAATTTCAAGGATTCTTTCTCCATAGACAGTTCCTCAAACGGATGTCTGGTTTGTCAGTTACGACCCTTTTTGTGAAATAGTGTTGAATTGGGTCCAGGTCCAGTCTGACCTAGTCAGGCCAACCCAACCTGACCTGGTCTAAGTCTGACCCCGGTTCGACCAGGCCCAACTCGAACCGACTGGGTCAGGCTGTGCAGGAAAGGCCGCAGCCGACTCTGCCCACTGGGCTACAGAACCGGCCCGGCCCGCCTGGGTTGGGTGTGGCCTACCAGTTGGGCAGCCTTCTTTGGTGGCATGGGGTTGGTCCTCCTCCTTAATGTAACAAGCAATTAGGGTTATCAAAATGGTGGCTTTATGTGGTGTCGCCCCTGCCAGTGAGACCCACAGGTGCAGGTCTCCCTCCTCTGTCATGGCACGTTGTGGGATTAATTCTTCTTCAAATACATTTAATTAATCAATATAAAACCCATATAATTATTTTAATACAAAACCCCATGCCTTAAGAATTGATGGAGGTATTGTCATTGTGGCAGGAGGAGAGTACTCATTGGATGAAGTCATTGGCGTTCATTGATCCTAGATCGTTTCCACCCAATATTCATTCTCCTGTCTATGGAAGATTCCCCAGTACTTTTCTAGAGGTTCCTCACATTAAACTCCATAACCCCAACCCGGGCCTCAATTAAATAGAGGGGGAGTGTGAGTAACACATCAAAAGAATTAATGTGGTTCATTAATTAATGAACCTCTTCATTCTAAATGATGTGGTTATGAAACTAATGAGTTAAGCCATTAAATGGCTTGAAAACCCATTGGTCCCACCACCACCGCTTAACAGGAGGTAGGAAAAATAAAATAACAATTTTTATGTTATTTTATTATTTCATTAAATGTCACAAAAACTAACTTTTTCACCTGTCCTACTATGGTCAAATTTAAGCCTCCCTTTAGAGAATCATGGCACTGCGGATTTAACGGTGCTCGCAGATTTTTAATCTAAACACTGGTTCAAGAGATAGAAAATTATGCACCCACTTTTACTGAATGTACCTTAATAAAAGTTAAAATTTTCATTCTTGGTACACCGGGCCATGGAATCAAGCGCTGTCAATTTTGGAAAACTTGTAATAATCCCAAATAATTTAATATATATATATGTCATTTTTGGGTCTTTACATTCTCCCCACCTTAGGAATTTTCATCCCCGAAAGCAATAACAAAATTAGGGGAACAAATGGGGGTACTGAGAACGTATCTAAGACTCATGCTTCTTTGTTCTCTCTTGGAGATTTCTGTGCTGCCAACAAACTCCCACTAGAGAAATCAAACTCCTAAGAAAGACCCATTACAATATATATCCATCGAAAATTCCGCAAACGTCACCCCATCATCGATTTCCAGCTCTCCCCAGTTAATAACATGTGATGGATCATGAATGTACCTCCTCAACTATGACACATGTAAAACATTATGTACCCAATGCATCTATTGGGAAGAACTAGATGGAATGCCATCTCACCTACTCTACTGACGATTTGGAATAGTCCAATGAAACTCGAAGATAGCTTGCCACCTAGTCGAACCTTGGTAATCCTCATCGGGGTGAGACTCATAGGAAGACATGGCCTCCCTCCTCAAAATCTTAGGGTCTCCATATCTTGTCGGCATAAGACTTCTGTCGGCTTTGTGAATTCTTCATCCACTCCTTTGTTATCTTCACCTTCTCTGTGGTAGCATGTACCAACTCTGGACCCATAAGTGCTGACTCCCCTGGGTCTATCATGCATAGTGTAGACCTAAAAGTTCACCCATAAAGGGAATCAAACAGAGCCACGGTGACGCTGGATTGATAACTATTGGGGTGTGCGAACTCCACCAGTGGTAGGTGGTCCTCCTAACTACGGCCAAAATTGAGGACACAAGCACAAATCATGTCCTCGAGTGTTTGTATAGTTTGCTACATCTGACCATATGTCTAAGGATGGAAGGAGGTGCTCAAGTGTAGTTGAGTCTCGAATGCTTCCTATAACCCCTTCCATAAATATGATGTAAAACATGAATCACAATCTAAGATGATCGTTGATGGCACCCCGTTAAGTCATAAAATCTCATGTACATAGGGAATTCCAAGCTCTCTACGGATCCTTGATCTTGGATGCCTAGGATGTGGGCCGACATGGTGAGTCGATCAAAGATCACCCAGAAGGAATCATGGCCACTGGACTTATTTGGTAGACCTATCAAAAATTCCATATAGATACCATCCCACTTCCACTCCAGCACCTCAAGTGGATGAGCAAAGTCTACTAGTACCTAATGCTTGGATTACACTTTCTGAAAAGTGTGGCATTGGGATAGGAACTCATCCACATCTATCTTCATCCATGGCCCCTAGTACTGACGTCGGAGGTCCTGGTACATTTTTTCCACTCCAGGATGTACCTCTAAAGGGGATGTGTGGAACTCCCTCAACACCTCATCTCATAACATCATTGGTACAGTGGTGAATACTCAGAATAGTGTGGAGTACTCCCCACCTTCAGAAAATTTATCAGGACTGTGTCCTGAGGATATATGAGCACATCAGGCCTCACATTCAACGTCCCTATGATTTGCTTCCCTTACTCGCTGAAGGAGTGGCGGAGTGACTATCATATACTGAAGGTAAGCTGCTCCATCACTATCTACAAAGGATATCTGCAACGTGGCTTGTTGCTTTGTCTCCTCACTCTGAAACTATAGACCTGGCCTCTTACTGAGTGCATCAACTACTACATTTCTCCTCACAAGAGTGTAGATTATATCAAATCCTTAGTCCTTCAAGAACTCCATCCATCATCACCGCCTCAAGTTCAGGTCCTTCTTTGAGAAGATATTCCAGAGACTCTTTTGATCAGAGTAGACTGTAAAATGTCCGTCCATCAAGTAGTGTCACCACATCTTCAGTGAAAATACCACTACTGCTAACCCCAGGTAATGGGTAGCATAGTTCTACACTTGTTGTCTCAACTGTCGTGATCTATAGGTGATCACTGCTCTATTTTTCATTAGAAAACAACCAAGTATAATCCTGGATGCGTCAAGGTAGACTATATACCCAACGCCCTCTCTTGGTAGCCTCAAGATGTGGGGACTCATCAGCCTCTTCCTCATCTCTTGAGAACTCTGTTGGCATCTCTCCATCCACACGAAGGGCTATCCCTTCTTTTTCAAAGATGAAAAGGGTGTCGAAACTCCGGAAAATTCAGGTAAGAATCTCTAGTTGTATCCAACCAATCCAAGGAAAATCTACACCTCGGTCACCCTCCTACATGGCTCCCAAGAAAGCATTACATCTATCTTCCCCAGATCCACTACAACTCCAGCCTCCGAGATAAAATTCCTCAGGAAGTGGAATTATTGTATCCATAACTAGAAGATCAAGAGCTTTCCATAAATCTGGTTCTCTCAGAGTATATCTATAACTATCTGTAGGTGCGTGGTGTGCTCCTCCTATGATGATGAGTATATTAAGATGCCCTCAATGAAGACCACCACTAAGTGATCAAGGTAAGTCTTGAAGATCATGTTCATGAGCCCAATGAACACTACCAGAGAGTTGGTCACACTGAAGGGAATCACCAAGAACTCGTAATGGCCATACCGAAATCTTAAGGTTGCCTTCAGTATATCCTCATCCCGTACCCTAGCTGGTGATAGCCTGATCTAAGGTATATATTCTGAAACCATCGAGATCCCTTTAGCTTGTCTAAGAGATCATCAATCTTCAGGAGTGGATACTTGTTCTTCACAGTAACTTGGTTAAGGCACCAATAATCCAAAAAAAACCACAAACTCCCATATTCCTTCTTGATGAAAAAAATAATGGGTGCCAATGGAGAAACCCTAGGCCTTATGAACCCCTTTTTCTGCAAGTCCTCCAACAGAACTCGTAACTCACGAATCTCTATTGGGGCCATCCGATATTCTGGTGTAGATATCAGTGTCTTCCTAGGGAACATGTTGATGTAGAAGTCTACCTCTCTGCAAAGAGGTAGTCCTGAAGCATCATGAGGAAAGACATCAGCAAACTAGTCCACCACTACAGGATAACTCAGAATCCTCACATCAACTGCTCTGAGGGTGAGGCTAGCCAACTGATGTATGATAGGCTACACCCTCCTCTGAGTAAGTCCATCATGTGCTGCAAAGGATTCCTTCTCACCATTGAAGGTAAACCTAATCTCATCCTCACAGAAACGCCACACTTTGTACCTAAGACAGTCAATCTGAGCATGGAATATGGATAACTAGTCCATACGCAAGATAACGTTGTAAGGCCTCGGCGCTGATAATAGGAGATCCTAGTCGAATCTCTCACCTCCTAGAGTGATATAACACGGTCTTTACAAGTGTTTAATCATTGAATATTCTCTCGTAAAAGTCTCTAATCATAAAGATAAATCCAATGGATCTGTCTGAATATCTGAGGTCTGAATGAGTCACTACGGTAAAAATGGTTTATTGCAACGGGTTATTTGCGACGGGACATATTCCCATCGCAACAGGTCCGACAAAAGGGATAGTTGCGATGGGAATATATTCCCATCGCAAATAAATTTTCATTTTCGATGGGGAAATTATCCCCGTCGCAATAGGTTTGGTGCAGATTTCATGCCAAAACGCGGGTAAAGTATTTGCGACGGGTGGCTACACCCCATCCCAAATACCCTGCCGCGGTGAATACTATTTGCGACGGGTAAAGCTTCCCGTCCTAAATAGTATTTACCGCGTTAGGGTATTTGCGATGGGAAACTTCACCTGTCGCTAACGTTATGTCGGCAGGCAAGAATTTTCGATGGTTCCTATCGCAAAAGCCTTTTTTAACGCTGACCGTAATTAATGTGGGCGGCGGGAATTTGCGACGGGTACCCGTTGAAAATAATCCCTTCGCAAATAGTATTTACCGTGTCAGGGTATTTGTGATGGGAAACTCCACCCGTCACTAATGTTATGTCGTCAGGTAAGTATTTTCAACGGTTCCAATCGCAAAAGCCATTTTAAACGCCGACCGTAATTAATGCAGGCAGCGAGAATTTGTGACGGGACCCGTCGCAAATAGTAGTATTTGCGACGGGTTACCCATCCCAAATAATCCCGTCGCAAATACGTTAACCTTTATATACCCCCAACCATTTCATTTTTGAAAACATTCAAATCTTCTTCTTCTCCTCTCTTCTCCTTGAAGCTTTAGTTTTGAGCAAAAAAAAATTCAATTCTTTTTGTGAGACCGTTGGAAAGCAATCAAAGGGGTCTATAGCTTCATGATTTCAAAGGTATTTACATTTTATTTAATTTTATATTTATTTCAATTTTTTATATTAATTTTAATTTTTTTTCTAATTAAATTAGATTTAAATCAATGTATTATTTATATATTGTTTTGTTAATAAACTGATATTGTTATAAATAATAAGCCATAATTAATTCGGTATAATTAGTATAGTTTTTGGTTATCAATCAAATAAATCCTTCTCTCGATACGAACAAGTAGAGGTGGCTCTGGCACCTATGTACCTAGGAGTGAAAACTCTGACAAAGAGTTTCGGGATTGACCCAGTGTGTCCTGGTACACGACAACGGGCCTTGCTGCACTCTTGGTTTGACACTCCAGGGGGATATTTATTTGGTAATAATTATATTTAATTAGAAATATGAAAATAATTAAAATAATTTGAAAATAATTAAAATAATTTTCAAATAATTAAAATAGTTTTGTTCAAATAATTAGATTTATTCAAATAATCAGCAAATAATTAAAATAATAGAAATTTAATTAAAATAATTAAAATAATTAGCAAATAATTAAAATAATTAACAAATAATTAAAATAATTAGAAATTAAACTAAATAGGGATTTAATTATATTTATTCAAATAATTAAAAAATAATTAAAATAAATAGCAATTTAATTCAAATAATTAAATAAAATAATTATAAAATAATTAAACTAATTATCAAATAAAATAATTAGTGATTTATTTCAAATAATTATGATTTAAAATAAATAGAGATTTAATTCAAATGATTAAAATAATTAGCAAGTGATTAAAATAATTAGCAAGTGATTAAAATAATTAGCAAGTGATTAAAATAATTAGCATGTGATTAAAATAATTAGCAAGTGATTAAAATAATTAGCAAGTGATTAAAATAATTAGTAGCAAGGTGATTAAAATAATTAGTAGAAAAGTGATTAAAATAAATAGCATCAATGTGATTAAAATAATTAGCAGCAAAGTGATTAAAATAATTAGCAGAAAAGTGATTAAAATAATTAGCAGCACAGTGATTAAAATAATTAGCAGCAAAGTGATTAAAATAATTAGCTGCAAAGTGATTAAAATAATTAGCATTAAAGTGATTAAAATTATTAGCAGAAAAGTGATTAAAATAATTAGCAGCAAAGTGATCAAAATAATTAGCAGCAAAGTGATTAAAATAATTAGCAGCAAAGTGATTGACCACTCGTTCAATGAAAAAGCAAATGTGATTGACCACTCATCCACCTCAATTATCTTTTCATCTATGTGTTGACGATTCCCAGGAAGCATCTGTCTCCACTTGTAATATTTTCATTCACTGTCAAAATTAACCTGCCAGTGAATGTGAATATTACATGTGGAGATAGAAGTTTCCTGTCAATCGTCAACACATAGATGAAAAGAGAATTGAGGTGGATGAGTGGTCAATCACGTTTGCTTTTCCATTGAACGAGTGGTAAATCACCTCGTCTCTTCATATCTTCCCATTACTAATTAGTAACATAATTATTATATAATTTGTATGTAATTAGTAACATATGTTATTATTATATGATTAATATTTATGAAAAGATAATATTAATAATTATGTCATATTCAATAAAAATTTTGCGTCAGCTGTGTCCAATGTAAACTCTATAATTATCCTTTCTTGGTTGATCACCTCTTAAGTAGCATTGCAATAAGATGATCCAAGTCATGTCTTTCTCATCTATAAGAATCATATCACATGACCCTTTACATACCATTGTTCCTTGAAAATTTAAGGGATTAAATTTTTAAGGAAAATGATCTATATAAATGGTAATGCAAGATAATTCTTAGAGACGTGAATGACATGACTTGGGTCGTCTTATTCCAACGCTACTTGAGAGGCGATCAACTAAGAAAAAACAATTATAGAGTTTACATTTTACACGGCTGAAGAAAACTTTTAATGAGCATGACTTAAATATTAATGACCCTTTAAGATATGAACATGTTAAGAATATATCAAATCATGTTTCGAATAATTATCAGTAATTACCAAAATTTACCAATAATTATCAGTAATTATCAGTAATTTCACTGAAAATTGTGTCGCTCGTAAGTAGTGGTAATTATTAAGATGTTCTTCTAATATCTTCTCTTTTTGGGGATTTTTCTAAGTTATCATTGTACACAGCTGACGCAAACTTTTTATTGAGAATGGCCTAAATATTTAAAACCCTTTATGATTTGAACATGTTAAGAATAGATCAAGTCATGTTGCGAATAATTATCAGTAATTACGAATAATTAGTAATAATTATCGATAATTACAAATAATTAGTATTAATTAACGATAATTACCAATAATTAGCAGTAATTAGCTTCAATTTCACTGAAAATTATGTCTCTTGTAAATAGTGGTAATTATTAAGAAGTTGTTCTAATATCTTCTCTTTTTGGGAATTTTTCTAATATCAAATTATTCAAAACTAGTAATGTTTTAATGTTTTGTAGAAAAATATGGAACAACGATGTCGGCAACAGTCATTATTAGAAGACCGTGTATGGATAAATCAATGTAGAAATCCAAATGGTTTTGGTTTAAATACTATATATATTGAGGGTGTAGAGACTTTCTTATCATGTGCATCATTATATCCAGAATTTGTTTTAGAAGGCACAATAAAATGTCCTTGAAAAAAATTTGCACTAAGAACGTTTGACACATTTGATAAAGTTGGGGGACATCTCTTGTGTTTTGGTTTTCAACCGGATTATGTTTTTTGGTTTCAACATGTTGAACACAGTTCCAGAGAAGGTGATACTAACTTGATTCTGGATCCATTGCGGTTTCAAAATTTATTACATGATGTTGCAGGTCCATCTGTTCAACATACCAAAAATCAGGATGATATTGATTCAACTCCTGAGTTGGCACCATCTTAATTTTATGAGTTGCTGAGGTCTGCTGAGGATGCGTTATATCCTGGTTTCAAGATAAGAAAGTTAGAAGCAGTTGAAAAATTTATGGCTATCAAATCAGATAATGGAATGTCAAACAACTATTTTGATCAGATATTTTCTTTGGATAAAACACTATTACTCGAAGGAAATGTTTTTCCTAAAAATTACTATGAAAGTAAGAGGTTGGTTCGGAATTTGGGACTTAGTTGTCAGAAGATTCATGCATGTTCAAATGATTTCATTTTATATTTTGGTGAAAATGAGTCATTGGATAGTTGTCCCAGATGTGGACAACTGAGGTATAAAGAAGATCAACATGGGAAGTCTGGCTTGATTCCTGTTAAACAGTTTAGATATTTTCCACTTACATCCAGACTGCAGTGTTTATTCATTTATAAGAATACAGTGACAATGATGTCATGGCACAAAATGAATATTTAAACCAGTAAAATCTTGAATCATCCATCTGATGGTGATTCATGGAAACATTTTGATAGAGTACATCCGTCATTTTCTTTAGAAGCTCGAAACGTGTGAATGGGTCTTTCCACTGATGGTTTCTGTCTGTTTGGATCTTATGGTAGTCAGTATTCATGTTGGCCTGTCATTATAACTCAGTACAATTTACCTCCATGGATTCTAATGAAGGAGCCCTATATATTTTTGACCTTATTAATCCTAGGACATCCGAAAAATAATATTGATGTATATTTGAAACCATTTATTGATGAATTAAATTTATTATGGAGTACTAGTGTCAATAAATATGATGTTGTTGCGAAACAGAATTTCATACTAATAGCATCATTGATGTGGAAAATTAGTGACTTCCTGACATATGACATGTTATCTGGATGGATTACACATGGACCGAAATCATGTCCTTACTTTATGGGAGAGAACAAAGCATTTATCCTTTTCCATGGAAAAAAACATTGTTATTTTGACTGTCATCACAGATTTCTTCCAACTAATCATCCTTTTCGGAGGACCAAATCTCATTTTAGAAAAGGTACAATTAAAAGAGATGGACCTCGTAAAATGATATCAGGTACGGAGTTAAAATCAGTTGTATTTTCATTACCTCCCATCACATTTGGACCCACAATAAACCAACATTAAATTTCTGGCTTTGGTAATGAACACAATTGGATAGCATTTTTTGGGATTTTCCATATTGGTTTGATTTGTTGGTCCGCTACATGTTGTATGTTATGCATATTGAGAAGAACTATTTTGATAATTTATTTCATACAGTTTTGGATACACCTGGTAAGAGAAAAGATAATGTAAATTCACGATTAGATCTTTCCCAAATTTGCAGGCGCCCAAAACACGAACTATTTGAGAATGTCAGAACACAAAGGTTAATGAAGCCAAAAGCATCTTTTTCACTGTCCAAAGAATGTTGCTTATTATTTTACCAGTGGATTGCAAATTTGAGACTTCCAGATGATTATGCTTCTAATTTGGGTGGATTTGTAAAGAATGGTTATATTAGCGGATTAAAAAGTCATGTTTGTCATGTTATAATGGAAAGAATTATGCCAATTTGATTAATAGGTCTATTGAATTCCATGATTTGGGATTCGATAACAGACATGTCATATTTTTTTCAAGACATTTGTGCAGCGACATCAGATTACGATGTTATAAGAAATCTTGAATAAGATGTTGTTGTAATTATATGTAAACTAGAAAAAATATTTCCGCCATCTTTCTTTGACTCAATGGAACATTTGATATTACATTTTCCACATGAAGAAAAATGTGGAGGTCCAGTAAAAGTTCGATGGATGTACCCATTTGAAAGATGCATGCAGAAGTTGAAAGAAAAAGTACGTAACAAAGCATATGTTGAAGGATCAATTGCTGATGCTTATTTGCAAGATGAAATATCCTTTTTCTGCTCTCACTATTTTAAATCTGAGTATCCCTAAAAACACAACCACATGGGACGGAACGAGGGGAATGTTGATGATGGAATGGACAATCAATTATCAGTTTTTAATCAGTCAGAGCTTGGTTTCGGTGGAGTTCATGAATGATGGATTTCAGATGATGAACATCACAGAGCTCATATGTATGTTCTGCTCAACTGTGAAGAGATGATATCATTTGTACTGTAAGTTCTTATATCACTTATTCTATCATTTATGTTACAATAAGTAACTTTATTTTTTTAGGTTATATGATAATCATATCAAGAAACAACTTCCACAAATTACAGCAGCTTCTCTTGAAGAACGCTGGAAAAAAAAATTCTCTGTAGTTTCAAAAACTGGTAACATAAATTCTTCTGTTTTAACATTTCATTCAGTTTATTATTTATTATATTGATAATTATTTGACAAATTTTCAGGTGTCTCACCATGTTGATAAAATTGACAAATGTCTGTGTATATTGAGTAACCCACCATCCAAAATGGTTAAATCATATAATGCATATGTGGTGAATGGATTTCGATTTCATACATGTGCATATGGGGAATCAAAAAAAAACAATGAACAATGTAATTTTCTTGAGAGGATCTCATCATAGAGAAAATGAAGTTGACTTTTATGGCATGCTTGATGAAATTATTGAACTCTGTTATCTAGGACAACATTACATAACGATGTTCAAATGTCGGTGGTTGGATACTGAGAGAGGAGTTTGTGTTCATCCTACTCATTGAATCATCGATATTAAATATAAAAGTCTTCTTGCAGTAAATGAACCATTTTTACTGGATCAACAGGAAAATCAAGTTTATTATGCAAAGTACTATGTTATGCCATGAGACCTGAGTGATTGGTGGAGAATAATAAAAATCAAAATTAGAGACAATTAGTTTTCTCAAAGTGAAGCTTGTTTCACTGAAGTGCAAGGAATTGAAGTTTTTCAAGAGACTAGTCAAAAACCATCTTTTTCACAAAGAAACATGAGTATCGATGATAACATCCCACAATTAAGATTAAATGGTGATGATGATGTTAATGATGTCACAAATGAATTTGAAATGGTAAGAGATGATGGAACTGAAACTCAAATGGATATCGATGATATTGAGAAGGAATATAAAGATGACATCGTCATATATGAAGATGGTGATGAAGGTGGACATTAATACAATTCAATGCTGGTTTTATGTAATAATAACTTATATATATGTATATAATAATTATAATTTTTAATTATTTTCTAACAATATTAATTTTCTATTTTAGATGAATGATGGGTTATTTCGTCTGTTGTCGGAGGCTGACCTACCTCTGGATGAGGATGATTTCTGGTCATCTGACCCTCAGCCTACTGACACTTCAGGGAGTACGCAGAGGGGGCATGGTCTTGCATGAATGATGATCCCTGACCCCATCCTCGAGCGACATCCACGTCTTGGGTTCGATCCATGCACTCGGAGGTATGATAACCTATGAATTTTATTAAGATTTCATTAATTTATTTACATAATAAATGTTCGATTATTTTTTTTTATAGATTTCCACATATAGAAGTTGGACAGGGCAGCGCTATTTTGAACAACTATTTTTCTCAGCCATGGACCACGTGGGAACAGATTCCCATTGATGTGCAGTAGCCCATGTTCGGCCATTGGTTGGTACGTAAATAAATAGTTTTTATTTTAAAATTTATTTCATTTATAACTTGATATTGTAAATTATTTGTAGGGTTTATGGTATCCAATCGATGATACCATGCGTGACGCCATCCACGAGGCATGGGAGGTGGTGATGCGTCAGTGATTACGTCAGTTTTTATACAATTTAAGAAAAATGACCATGAAAAAAGATGGAGTGACCGTGTTTGATGAGTCCTGTACAGACGACCGACTAGAGAACATTTCATCCCACGTATGGGATGAATTATGTTCACAATAGTTGAGTGGTGGCTTTCAAAGGAGATCATCATTGGGGAGGCAGAATCATGGGAGCAGGAGGTGACTCATCAAGCTGGGAGTTGTACATTCAGTATACATAGACAGCATCTAGTATGTACATTTTTTAAAAATATTTTATATAACTTTAAATATTAACAGTTTATTTTATATTCTTATAGGCTATTGAGCAGCCCGATATTACGGAGTACGACGTATATCGGAGGATGTATAGTGATCAAGTTACTGGGGAGATTAGAGCTGATCACCGACGTTAGATTGTGGTCAGTATTATTTGTTTTTCAGTCTGAAAATTAATTGTATATAATATATTCAGAATTTTAATTTCAAATTGCAAATGAAGGAGTCATATGGGGCCGAGACGTCACAGACCCAGAGTGAGGTTCAGTCCGAGACATCTGATCAGACCAATGGCCATCATTTTGATGAGGCCGCATGGATGCATGCTACCCAGTATGGCTTTGAGAAGGGCCGAGTAGTTGGTATCAGCTTTCAGTTGACTCCGGCGGCTTATTATGGTAGTGCTGTGATGTCGGCGTCCAGCTCGAGAGGAGCTCATGCATCATCTTCCGCATCACAATATGAGGATTAGTTTCGATCACAAACTGTTTTGATAGAGAGTCTCCATAAGGAGAAGGAGGAGATGCGTCAACAGCAAGAGCAGCATGAGGAGGAGCGCCGACGACAACAGCAGGAGTACGAGGAGCAGATGAGTTGGTGGCAGTAGTAGCATCAGGAGCAGATGGAGTACATGCGTCGTTTGACTTATGCATTCGGGATAGAGTTTCCTCCACCAGCTCCTCTAGATCCTCCACCCCCTCCTTCGAACCAGTGACCAGAACCCCCCCTCCTTCGGACCATTGATTTATTTTGATGTTATAATGTTTTTTGAATTCAAAATATGAATTATTTTCTATTTATAGTTTATGTATTTTTTATATTAGTGTCAATGTTGCATTATTTAATTCATATTTATTTTTAATAGTTTATTATTTATTATTAGTATTAATTCTTTAATGTTTGTTTATTTTATTAATAATAGTATTACTCTTACTATTTTATTATTATTTTATATTTTTTTGTTGAAAATATTGATGAAAAATTATGATTTATTATTTAAAAAAATTATGATTTATTATTAGTTTTATTTTTTTAATGTTTTTTTATATATTTTTTTTTTCAAATATTGATAATTTTCATATTTTAATTATTTTAATAATATTAATAATAGATTTTCATAAATATTAATAATAATAATAACATTATTATATTATATAATATTATAATTTTTATATTATAGTATTAATAAGATTGTTAATATTTTTTAATATTATACATATTTTATTATATTAATAATTTTAAATATATTTAAAATTATAATTAATTATAATGTTTTAAATATTGTAATTATTTATTATTTTAATATTTGATTGAATTATAATTTTATTATTATTATTAAAATATTATTATTTTTATATTATTATTTCATTTTTTTATCTTTTTATACTTATTTGCGATAGGAATAAGGACCCGTCACAAAAGGTATTTGCGTCGGTCCCATCACAAATAGTTATTTCGAAGTAACTATTTAAGGTAGGAAAAGAGGCTCGTCACAAAAGGTATTTGCAACGGGCCCGTCACCAATAGTTATTTCAAAATAACTATTTGCAGTGGGCAAAGATACCCGTCGCAAAAGTTCTTTTCGACGGGCCCGTCGAAAATAGGTTTTTTAAAAATAACCTGACAAGTATTTGCAATGGTAATCATTCCCGTTGCTATTAATATTATTAGCAACAGGACCATCGCTAATAGTTTTAATTGAGATGTCGTCTTCCCCAATGGGTTATTTGCGACGGGATCGCGTCACAAATACTCCGATTTCTTGTAGTGAGTGTCGTGGAAATAGAAGAGTGACTGACACCTGTGTCTATAATAACTATAGCTATGGTGGAATAGAAACAGATCATACCTCTAATCATCTCTGGAGCACCGTGGTCATAGGCCTTTGCTACCTGAAGCTGAAGTCGCCCTTGTCCACCTACTCCCCGTGGTCGGGGTGGACCACCAAGGGGTGGTGGTTGTAGAGGCTCAAACCATCATCCACCACCTGCTGCACGAACTGCTCCTCTGCCACATTCGCCTCCATGAAGACCCCCTCACTTGATCCTTGGATGCTGCCTTGGTGGTCCCTTGATCATCTACAGATCATATGTGCGGGGATTCATACAGTTGCGAGCCATGTGTCCCTATTTGCCACAAGAGTAACAAGATTTAGTCTTCAGAAGATCCCCTCTGTCTCGCGAGCTCCACACCTCCGACCCTACATCCTAGGGTCATACACCAGAAGGTCTATTGTAATAGCCCAAGATTTTATGAAAAATATTCTTTTTAATTTCACTAATGTCTTGTGTTGTACGCTACACCAAAAGGAGCTTGCACAACATGCATCCTTGACTTGCCTTGTATTACATGCAATCGCGACCTTCCTCAATAGCTTGTGTAGTACGCAATACCGAGTTTCACTAAACAACGATATGCTATTAAAATATTGTTAAAACTAGTCATTATGAATAGTAATAACCACTTTTTGAAATTTTGTATATTTTATTTTTCAAAATGGACTTTATCTTTGGATTCATAATATCAAAATTAGCTTAGGGTGAAATTTTGGTACTTTTCGGATAACTTTCATTTTCTGATGAATAGTGAAAATTACTAAATTTTAGTTAAAAACAACTTTTTCAATCGAAATAATTAATAGTGATAAATTATTAATTTAAGTGGTTTAAAAGTACATTTAGAATATATTTTTAAAATTTAATACAATTTTGGTCATTGGATATAATTTCTAATTTAAACCAGACATAAACAAGTGTCAATCTTTTGATATATATTGTTTCTTAAAAACACGCTATTTGTTTTAACAGCGGGATTTAATTATAAAATTAATTAATGCAACTTCTATGTTATGAATTTGGTAAAATAGACTTCATTTTTGAATTCGGAATATGAAATATAGCTTAGGATGAAATTTTGGCATTGTTCTGAAAAACTTCAATTTTTGATGAATAGTGAAACTACTAAGTGGTAGTTAAAAAAACCGAATTTTTCATAAAACTTAATTTTACCGCTTCTGTGAATGGAATTTCAAAAATTCGAGAGACACGATTGATGTCAGTAAGTAAAATGTGGTTCAATGAGATGAAAATAATTTTTGGTGAATAGTAACTTTTTACTTTTATTTACCACGGTTAAAAGTAAATAGGGTAATTAAGGGTAACAATGATATTAATATTACCCTAACACAATTCCTAATCCTATTGGACAAGTGTATCTCGACCAAAAACAACCTTAAGTGTAAAATATTATCATTTAGGCCCACTTGGATTAGATTAGGACATTTATTATTATTTAATTCAAAGAAGAGTTAAAAGAGTTAAAATCAAAGTTTATTTACTACAACATTTTTAATATAGGGTTATACATAAGATAAATTCTATTATAAATATTAATTAGAAAGATAAAAAGATTTCCTACATAATGGTATTTTATTTATAATTTTTAGACATTAAATAATTTAATTTACTTATGACACAATGATGATGCAGCAATTATCTTATTAATGAAATATTGACAGAATTGATGTTATAAACACCAAATTAAATATAATTTGAGACTTTCTATGAATCCCACTAATTTTATAGGTTACTATGATATATTAGTGTTGATTTAATCAACTTTTTTTGAACATATAATTCTGTTATGACTTTCACAAAAAATAATATATCAAATAGTGTCAAAATTGACACAAAACAGTTTTTAAATCAAATATTATATTATTAATTGTTATTTTATTCCTAAAAATCTAAGGATCGGCCAAATGACATAGATAAGGATAAATATATATTGATAATAAACAATTTGGGGTTCGTTTGGCATGTTATAGTAAGTGTATTAACCATATAGTGTAAGAAAACAAAAAGACACGGTAAAAGTTAAATTATATAACTTAGAGTTAAATCTTATTGATAGGGTTAAAATAATAACCTAAACTTGTCTAAATCCTATTGATTGATAGTATTTCGACCCATCCCCAATTTAGCTTAGAAATAATACCCTTTGGAACCATTATAAACCGCTTTTGACTTTAATATAAAATAATATTTTGAGATATTCCTAAGGTGCCCCTCTCCTCCCTTATAAAAGGGCACCTCCTCCCCCTCCTCCTCACACCAATTTGAGCACTCAAGCTCGGCCAACCCCTACCAAAATCCCTTCTCCACTTCCCTATAATAATCCTAGAGGTCCTGTTCTTCTTCAAAGACCAATCTTAGTTCCCTAAGTGGAGGATTCAAAGAGGCGTTTCAAAGAAGAGGTAATATCCATTACCGATATTTTCAATTTCTTTCTTCTTCAACTTCTTCTTCTTTAGTTGTTTCAAGATAAAGTAATAAAATAAGTATTACTTACATACTGATATGTTATTATAAATATGAAAACAAATCTAATTAACCTTCTATCCATCCTACGGAAAAAGGAAATCATCGCGCGTGCGTACGTACGGAATACCGTCTCCACGCCGTGGTGTAATCTATTTTCCGCCACCACCATAATAGGATGGGTATAATGGTTTAATGAGTAACTATATATGATTATTATAAAGTAATATTGATACTGAAATAGTATACATACACTTCAACACAATTCCACGACCATGGGAACGATATCATCGCTCGTGCTTACGTACGGACTACCGTCTCCACGACGCAATGAGATTCATTCTCAATGATTAACCATTCATGAATGATTATAAAGTATATATAATAAGTACTAATGAAATATATGACATAATAATGATACTGGAATTATTTATATTTATATGTATGTCATCTACTTAATTCCATTCAATTCAATAAGGAAATGAAAACAGCGTTCATGCGTACGTACGGACTACCGTCTCCATGAACAATGTATTTCTTTCCATTTACTGATTTATTATATATTTATATTCTGAATATATATATATAAATCATGTTTTATATTCTCGAATTAAGTAATCATGATCTAAGTAATCATATGAATAATTACAAGTTAAAAATACGAACGACAAATGAGACGATGTTACCCAAAACGCTACTTTAACATGAATTTACAAAAGAACGGGTAATATAAAGTCATAAGTGGACCATATATGATTTAATAACAATGAATATGATTCTGGAATAAGTCAATAACATTATTTAAATCATTATACAGTAGGTTTGGACACTTACAAAGCAAGTCGGACCTAAGGTAAGGGAAATATCACAATCTCATTTTTATCCGAGATTGTTTATTCGTAAGTATTTACTGGGGTGTATTTTATCATCCACATCCATGTTCCCTAAATATGTAACATTGTTTCCATACACTTAAAATAGTTTAAATCTAATTTTACCCTTCGGTGAGTTTTTAGTAAAGAATATGAAAGGAATCTTTTGTCGTTTTTTCGTACGAGGTACTTTTTGACTTTTCCGACAAAAGTACGAAGAATGTTTTTTTTTAACTTATACGGCGAGAATGGATTTTTAAAACATTATTTCCAAGAAGATTACTTTACAAGTTTTCATGTTAATTTTTAATCAACTTCTTTAAGTTTAAAATGGTATGACATGTTAAGAAAGGAAAAGTGTTTTTGAAGTAGAAAGGATATTTTCCTCAACAATGGAGTTCAAGTGTTTTATCAAAATTATTTTCCATATAAGATAATAAAGGGTTCTGTTTTTATCCCTATTATTAAATTGATTTGATTATGTTGTGATGGAATTATATTTTTATTAATTCCTTTATCTTATATGAATTGTTTTATGATGTCACGATGTTTAAGATTCCCATTTTTATTACATGGGTTATGAAATGATGTATGATTTATGATTTTGTGGCACACATAAGAATGGTATAATTATGAGATGGGTGGGACCTATATCTCCATCCAATGCATTGGGTAAAGATTTTATATCTCATGAGATAGACATGGCTGGAACGGTAGGTTATACCGGTTCCGTGAAACAGGACTGAAACGAGGGTGACTCGGTTCAGAAAGGGACTTTGTCCACTAAGATATTCTTGGCAATGAGTCTTGACTAACAAGAAATGATTCTCTATGATTATGCGTTTATGCCACAAAGTTTCATGTTTTATGTTATGATTATTGTGATTACATTTCACTGCCATGATTTATCCCATGTTATGAAATTTGCTCTCTTTTGCAGGTTAAGATTTCCAAAAGTTATGTTCTTATGAATATGATGTGATTGATTTTTCATTTATTTACCCTTACTGAGCATTTGAGCTCACCCTTTTATGTTTTCTTTTCCCCAGGATATAAAGAAAGGTTTTAGGTAAAAAAATGGGAAGATCTTTAGGGGAGATATAGAAGATCTTTCACCACGATTAGAAGATTACGTTCCGAGTTTCCAAAGACACTAAACTATTACGATCCTTGTGTGTGTGTTTTTTGTTATGTAATAAGTATTACGCAAAAGTAATGTAATCTCAATGTACTTCAGGCTTCGGGTCTCTACAGTTGGTATCAGAGGAAAGGTTTAGTCAACCTTTGGAAACTAGGATGTGAAAATGTTACTGAGATCCCTAGAGATATTTTTAAGGTATATCTAGGGATGTCCCTAAGGTTAAGTATACGTATAGGTTATAGTACTAGAATTACGCTAACGATCCTAGAATTAAACCTAAGATGTTAGATATTGAAGGTAATCCCCCTTTGTTATGTTGTTTTCCCTAGCATGATTTTTGTCTCTCACACTATTCTTTTTGGGTTTTAGACGATGGATGGAACCCGAAGGAACCGTGTTGATCAATGTAATGGACAATGAAATGATTTTCCTCTTGAAGAAACAAATGTTATGGGAGATGGAGTACAAAATCTTATTTCTATACTTACACAAGCTATGAATCATTCTGGACTTCCAAATGAGCAGAGAAGGGAACACTATTCTATTGAGTCCTTCATGAGGCAACGTCCACCTTCATTCAGTGGGTCTTCTGATCCACTTGTTTCTAAAAATGGATCAGTACTACTGAAAAGATATTTACAGTTCTTCAATGTTCTGAACATGATAAAGTCATCTTAGCAGTATATCGATTGGAAGGAGAGGCTGATCAATGGTGGAATCTTATCAAGAATACTAGGCCTAGAGATGAAATTGAGTCCATGGAATGGGACGAGTTCAAGAACTTGTTTTTTAGTATGTACTTCCCTCGTATTCTTTGAACAAAGATGGAGAAAGATTTTCTTGAACTGAAGCAGAGGGATGATGAATCTATTGGTACCTATGAAGCAAACTTTACAAGACTTGCAAGGTAAGCTTCTGGTATTATCATCCAACCTGAAAGTAAAGTTGATCGATTTTTCAGTGGCTTAAAACCAAGTCTTTGAAGGGAATTAGCTATAAGAGACTTCAGTAGCTATGAAGAAATTGTGCGTTGTGCTATCAAGGTAGAAATGGAAGTTGGTGTTACATATCAATCTCATGGTTTTGACAAAAACGAAAGATGGAGTTCAAGGAGAAATCTCAGAATAATGGTGAAAAGAAGATGAATGTTTCCTTATGCACAAAGTGTGGAAAGAAGCATGGTGGAGACTGTCTTAAAGGGACTAGAAAATGTTTTAATTGTGGAAAAGAAGGTCATCGAGCAGCTGAGTGTCGAAGTAATGGAAAAAGGGTTTCTAATGATGTGAATAAAGAAAACACTACAGAGAACGCACCACCAACACTTCAATGCTTCAAGTGCAAGGAAATGGGGCATTATGATAATAAATGCCCTAATCCAAGGGTTACTGATGATCAACATGAGAAACCACTGAAGGCAAAGGACACAGGGAAGTCACATGCGATCACTATTGGCGATGTTGAATATGACAACGATGTGGTGGAATGATTAAGTGTTTATGTAATGGGATTCCAAAATAATATTGTATCATGGAGTAATGGAATATTTATGTATTGGTCTAATGTGGTATTCAAAGTAATTGAGATATTTTTGGAAATAAGATGATATGCGCATAATGAAGGGAAAACGAGAAAACAAAATGTTTAACAGTATTCATGAGCTCATGATTGATATAAGGACTAAGTGATATCATGGTTTGAGTATATAGAATTTTGAGGATTTTGGTATGTGGAATGTGTTAACTTTTAACTGAATTCATGTTTTCACTAAGGTATTCAAGAAAATACACGATTAAGGACTTTGAATGTTTGGAATGTGACCAACAAATCATACTTTATGATATATGGGGATCGATGATGGTGTTAAATCTCTGGTAATCGTTTTCACTATGTTATGAGAGTGGACTGCAGTATTATGGATAAGCCTAAAGATTGGAATGGATTATGTTGGACATAAGTTAGTATTGTTTAAGGATAGAATTTTTTTTCGATATTATTGAGGGATGTTATAGTGATATAGTTTTAGAAAAAGGACAACCTGCAGGACGGGCGACAACCCATCGCGTCGGACAAGGCTGTAGGAATCGAACCCACAACCGAAGTGTGACTGGCCTTTATCGCCTACCACTGGCCTACAGGAAGTCCCTGTTTAGTAGAAACTAGTTTTATTATATTAAGCAGTATGATATATGATGTATATGTCCATTTTAGGAACCCTATATGATTAATCTCACTATAGAATGACTTATGTATATTTAATAACTTTTTCTAACCTTTTGTTTGAGACAGATGGAATGACCCGTCATTCTATCACAGGATCTGCTAACACTTCACGAATAACAAATTCAACTTCATTTATTTAAGAGATGAATTGGAAATTTTTCAAGGCACGAACAACAGTGAGATTGTACCAAAATAAAGTAAGTATTTATTCTAATTCAAATTCTTCAACTTTAGGGAAACGATCTTGAAAACCAAAAATGTTGTCCTAGTGATCTTATATCTGATGAATCAGATGGTACCTTAGATCATCACAAATTTTTGGCTTTGTGATTGCTGGATTATCCATAGCCATGTTCTCTACCAATCCCCATCAGAACATGATGGTTAGATTTCTCTTCCATATCCATATTTTCACCTATGTGGAAACCCAGTGATTAGTTTATTTGGGTAACCGTTAAGTTTCATACTTTTGTTTTTAAAGATTGGTTTTGGTAATCCTTTTTACGATGTGGGTTTCTATTAAAAAAACTTTCAAGTAGTAAACCATTTATAACCCAGACGAATTTCGAGGGAGAAATTCATTTTAAGGGGGGTAGAATGTAACAGCCCAAGATTTTATGAAAAATATTCTTTTTAATTTCACTAATGTCTTGTGTTGTACGCTACACCAAAAGGAGCTTTCACAACACGCAACATTGACTTGCCTTGTATTACATGCAATCGCGACCTTCCTCAATAGCGTGTGTAGTACGCAATACCGAGTTTCACTAAACAACGATATGCTATTAAAATATTATTAAAACTAGTCGTTATAAATATTAATAACCAATTTTTGAAATTTTGTAAATTTTATTTTTCAAAATGGACTTTATCTTTGGATTCGTAATATCAAAATTAGCTTAGGGTGAAATTTTGGTACTTTTCGGATAACTTTCATTTTCTGATGAATAGTGAAAATTACTAAATTTTAGTTAAAAACAACTTTTTCAATCGAAATAATTAATAGGGATAAATTATTAATTTAAGTGGTTTTAAAGTATATTTAGAATATATTTTTACAATTTAATACAATGTTGGTCATTGTATGTAATTTCACATTTAAACCAGACATAAACAAGTGTCAATCTTTTGATAGATATTGTTTCTTAAAAACACGCTATTTGTTTTAACAGCGGGATTTAATTATAAAATTAATTAATGCAACTTCTATTTTATGAATTTGGTAAAATAGACTTCATTTTTGAATTCGGAATATGAAATATAGCTTAGGATGAAATTTTGGCATTGTTCTGAAAAACATCAATTTTTGATGAATAGTGAAACTACTAAGTGGTAGTTAAAAAAACTGAATTTTTCATAAAACATAATTTTACCGCTTCTGTGAATGGAATTTCAAAAATCCGAGAGACACGGTTGATGTCAGTAAGTAAAATGTGGTTCAATGAGATGAAAATAATTTTTGGTGAATAGTAAATTTTTACTTTTATTTACCACGGTTAAAAGTAAATAGGGTAATTAAGGGTAACAATGTAATTAATATTACCCTAACACATGTCCTAATCCTATTGGACAAGTGAATCTTGACCAAAAACAACCTTAAGTGTAAAATATTATTATTTAGGCCCACTTGGATTAGATTAGGACATTTATTATTATTTAATTCAAAGAAGAGTTAAAAGAGTTAAAATCAAAGTTTATTTACTAAAACATTTTTAATATAGGGTTATACATAAGATAAATTCGATTATAAATATTCATTAGAAAGATAAAAATATTTCCTACATAATGGTATTTTATTTATAATTTTTAGACATTAAATAATTTAATTTATTTATGACACAATGATGATGAAATAATTATCTTATTAATGAAATATTGACAGAATTGATGTTATAAACACCAAATTAAATGTAATTTGAGACTTTTTATGAATCCCACTAATTTTCTAGGTTACTAAGATATATTAGTGTTGATTTAATCTACTTTGTTTGAACATATAATTCTGTTATGACTTTCACAAAAATCATATATCAAATAGTGTCAAAATTGACACAAAATAGTTTTTCAATCAAATATTATATTATTAATTGTTATTTTATTCCTAAAAATCTAAGGTTCGGCCAAATGACTTAGATAAGGATATATATATTGATAATAAACAATTTGGGGTTCGTTTGGCATGTTATAGTAAGTGTATTAACCATATAGTGTAAGAAAACAAAAAGACACGGTAAAAGTTAAATTATTTAACTTAGAGTTAAATCTAATTGATAAGGTTAAAATAATAACCTAAAATTGTCTAAATCCTATTGGTTGACAGGATTTCGACCCATCACCACTTTAGCTTCCAAATAATACCATTTGGAACCATTATAAACCGATTTTGACTTTAATATAAAATAATATTTTGAGATATTCCTAAGGTGCCCCTCTCCTCCCTTATAAAAGGGCACCTCCTCCCCCTCCTCCTCACACCAATTTGAGCACTCAAGCTCGGCCAACCCCTGCCATAATCCCTTCTCCACTTCCCTAGAATAATCCTAGAGGTCCTGGTCTTCTTCAAAGACCAATCTTAGTTCCCTAAGTGGAGGATTCAAAGAGGCGTTTCAAAGAAGAGGTAATATCCATTACCGATCTTTTCAATTTATTTCTTCTTCAACTTCTTCTTCTTTAGTTGTTTCAAGATAAAGTAATAACATAAGTATTACTTACATACTGATATGTTATTATAAATATTAAAACAACTCTAATTAACCTTCTACCCATTCTATGGAAAAAGGAAATCACCGCGCGTGCGTACGTACGGAATACCGTCTCCACGCCGTGGTGTAATCTATTTTCCGCCACCACCTTAATTGGATGGGTATAATGGTTTAATGAGTAACTATATATGATTATTATAAAGTTATATTGATACTAAAATAGTATACATACACTTCAACACAATTCCACGACAATGGGAACGATATCATCGCTCGTGCGTACGTACGGACTACCGTCTCCACGACGCGATAAGATTCATTCTCAATGATTAACCATTCATGAATGATTATAAAGTATATATAATAAGTACTAATGAAATATATGAAATAATAATGATATTTGAATTATTTATATTTATATGTATTTCATCTACTTATTCCATTCAATTCAATAAGGAAACGAAAACAGCGTTCATGCGTACGTACGGACTACCGTCTCCATGAATGGTGTATTTCTTTCCATTTACTGATTTATTATATATGTATATTCTGAATATATATATATATAAATCATTTTTTATATTCTGTAATTAATTAATCATGATCTATGTAATCATATGAATAATTACAGGTTAAAAATATGAACGACAAATGAGACGATGTTAACCAAAACGCTACTTTAACATTAATTTACAAAAGAACGGGTAATATAAAGTCATAAGTGGACCATATATGATATAATAAAAATGAATATGATTCTGGAATAAGTCAATAACATGATTTAAATCATTATACAGGAGGTTCGGACACTTACAAAGCATGTCGGACCTAAGGTAAGGGAAATATCACAATCTCATTTTTATCCGAGATTGTTTATTCGTAAGTATTTACTGGGGTGTATTTTATCATCCACATCCATGTTCCCTCAATATGTAATATTTTTTCCATCCACTTAAAATAGTTTAAATCCAATTTTAGCCTTCGGTGAGTTTTTAGTAAAGAATATGAAAGGAATCTTTTGTCGTTTTTTCGTACGAGGTACTTTTTGACTTTTCCGACAAAAGTACGAAGAATGTTTTTTTTAACTTATACGGAATGAATGGATTTTTAAAACATTATTTCCAAGAATCTTCCTTTACAAGTTTTCATGTTTATTTTTAATCAACTTCTTTAAGTTTAAAATTGTATGACATGTTATGAAAGGAAAAGTGTTTTTGAAGTAGAAAGGATATTTTCCTCAAGAATGGAGTTCAAGTGTTTTATCAAAAATTATTTTCCATCTAAGATAATAAAGGGTTATGTTTTTATCCATATTATTACATTAATTTGATTATGTTGTGATGGAATTATATTTTTATGAATTCCTTTATCTTAAATGAATTGTTTTATGATGTCACGATGTTTAAGATTCCCATTTTTATTACATGGGTTATGAAATGATGTATGATTTATGATTTTGTGGCACACATAAGAATGGTATCATTATGAGATGGGTGGGACCTATATCTCCATCCAATGCATTGGGTAAAGATTTTATATCTCATGAGATAGACATGGCTGGAATGGTAGGTTATACCGGTTCAGTGAAACAGGACTGAAACGAGGGTGACTCGGTTCAGAAAGGGACTTTGTCCACTAAGATAGTCTTGTCAATGAGTCTTGGCTATCAAGAAATGATTCTCTATGATTTTTTGTTTATGCCACAAAGTTTCATGTTTTAATTTATGATTATTGTGATTACATTTCACTGCAATGATTTATCCCATGTTATGAAATTTTCTCTCTTTTGCAGGTTAAGATTTCCAAAAGTTAGGTTCTTATGAATATGATGTGATTGATTTTTCATTTATTTACCCTTACTGAGCATTTGAGCTCACCCTTTTATGTTTTCTTTTCCCCAAGATATAAAGAAAGGTTTTAGGTAAAAAAAGGGGAAGATCTTTATGGGAGATATTGAAGATCTTTCACCACGATTAGAAGATTACGTTCTGAGTTTCCAAAGACACTAAACTATTACGATCCTTGTGTGTGTGTTTTTTGTTATGTACTAAGTATTCCACAAAAGTAATGTAATCTCAATGTACATCAGGCTTCAGGTCTCTACATCTATCCTTCTTGGACCTCTTTGTCATCTTCCTAATGCCTGTTGTAGATAACTTTTCTACATGTCGTCTGGTGGTGGCTCTCATCGTCGTTGCCTGCTCAGCTAAAAGGATCTTCACCAATAATGCTCACTCGAGCACTCAATCCTGCGTCAGAATATTGAGTGATATCATCTACGCTCTGATCTGCCCCCAGATACCACGCTCAAAAGTGTGGGCCCTAAAGAAAGGGTCTTGTACCATGTTAGTGGAGTACAGTGAGAGGTCAGTGAACCTCGCTATGTACTGGGCCACTAATATGCTACCCTACTGTAAGTGAGAAAGCTCCAAGATTCACATTGAGTGTAAAGTCACTGGTATGAACTCTATAACACCCCAAGCTTCCACGATATGTTTCCCTTTGAATAATGCAATAGCTTGCGTTGTACGCAACATCGAGATTCTAACACATCACGACCAATCAAACTAGCTGTTATGAATAGTAATACACACTTTTTAAAATTTTATCAATTTTACCTTTCAAAACGGAATTCATTTCTGGGTTCAAAATTTTAAAATTGTCATAGGGTGATTTTTTGGTATTTTTCTGAAAACATTCATTTTTGGATGAACAGTGAAAAATAATAAATTTTAATTAAAAACAACTTTTTTAATCAAAATATTTTATAGTGATAAATTACACTATTGAGTGTTTTTTAAGTATAATTAGATTATATTTTTACCAAATAATCCAATTTTGTTCATTGGACATAATTTCACATTTAAACTAGACATAAGAAAATGTCATTCTTTTGATAGTTATTATTTCTTAAAAATAAGCTTTTTGTTTTGATAATAGGAATTAATTTTATTTTAATTTCTACCACTTCTTTGTTTTTAATTTAGAAAAGTGGATTCCATATTTAGAATCAGTAGGTAAAAATTGGGTAAATAAGAGACTTTTATTTTTAGACATCTTGAATAATTATTTCGGTAAATATTGTATTTACCATGGTTAAAGGGTAAATCCAGTAAATAAGGGTAAACAAATAATATTATAATAATATTAAATTACCCAAACATGTGACCTAACCCTATTTTTTGATACATTCTTGAACATGGGCATCCTTGGGTCTATTTTGGGACCCCATGAAGCAACTTGTAAGTGATAATGACACTTTATATTAATTAAGTTAAAGTAAATACAAAAATGTCATAAGCATATATCTTTTCGTAAAACAATTTTTACATAGGGTTATATATGTTATATCTTCGACAAAAAATATTCATTAGAAATATAAATATATTTCCTACATAAAGGCATTTTATTTATAATTTTTTAAACATTATATAATTTAATTTATATATGACAAAATGATGATGTAGTAATTACCATATTAATGAAATATTAAAATAATTGATATTATAAATACCCAAATTAATTTATTTTCAGACATTTTATGAATTAAACTAATTTTATAGGTTAATATGACATGTTATAGTTGATTAAATTAATTTTTTTCTAAGTAATAATTTTGTTATGAATATAGAAAAAAAACCAAATAGTGTGAAAATTCACATAAATGAGTTTTTAAAACAAATATTATATTATCAATTAGAATTATTTTCATAAAAATATAAGGTCATTACAAAGGGCTTAAATACTATTATATATGTCATTAATGAATCACCTGGGGTTCACTTGGAAGTTTATAGTATGTTTATTAACCATATAATATAAAAAAACAAAGAGACATGGTAAATGTCAAACTTTTTAACTAAGAGTTAAATATAGAAGATGAGGTTAATATAGTCACCTAAACCTGTATAAAACCTATTGGTTAAGTGGTTTTAGCCCCATACCTACTTTATCCTTTAAATAATTCATTTTTGTGCCTTTATAAACTGAAAATTATTTTATTATAAAACAATATTTCAATCTTTACGTAAGGTGCCCCTCACCCCTCTTATAAAAGGGCACTTACCCTTCTCTCACATTCACACCTTCAAAGCCATTTGGCTTGTCCAAACCCAGCCCAAATATCCTCCCAACAATCCTCTTTTCATCTAAGAGGCCTTACTATAGTCATAAAGCCATCTTATGGATCCCTTTTGATCAAATCAAAAGGAAAACCCGAAGAAGAGGTAAATATTCCATCACCTCTTTCAAGTTCCTTTCTTCTTCCACTTACTCTTTCTTTGTTTTTTCCATTATAAAATAATAAAACCATTATATTCTATATATAGTGATGTTATTATAAATATGGTACAACCATATTCAGTATTCTATCCATCCTTTGAATGACATGTCATCATACGTGCGTACGTATGGCTTACCGTCTCCACGTCCTGGTGTAGTTATTTTTCTATACATTATTATTTGGATGGGTATAATAATGATGTATAATTGATGTAAATAATAAATATAACATGATAATGATTCTTTATATATGATATAACATCCAACTATATATTATTTTAATATAAAAAGAATGATATTGTCGCTCGTACGTACGTACGGATTACCGTCTCCACAAACACGATGAGATTCATTCCCCATCGTATCCATTCAAGAAGAATTTTCATTTGATGATTAAAAATAATTTTTAATGACCTAATATCATTCTTAATATGAATAAGATACATCCAATTCATAACAAACATTACTTACGTAACAAAGCATATAAATGAAAAATGAATCAGTTAACACCTGAAACAACAATAATACAAAAATATTATAAACAAAACAATATTAGAAAATCATATATGATATCATATTAATTTATATAGTCCTTGAATAATTTGATAACAATTATTTCAACATTATAAATGAGGTTAACCTACCCTCGACCAAGGAAAAGTACAAGTTAAGGGTTAATTCTAAAATTTCGTTATTATTTGAGGTAGTTTTTAAGTATCTACTGGGACCTCTTTATCATCCACATACATGTTTCATAAAATTGTTTTTTAAAACATTTTTACTATTTACTAGAAAATTGGTTAAAGTAATTTATACCCTTATTGTAACTTATATGTTTTGAAAGTAATCTTTCAGTCGTTTTCCAAACAAGGTACTTTATGACCTTTTTGACAAAATTAAGGTAAGAATGTCTTTTTTTATCTTATAAGGTGGGTACGGTTATTCTCTGTTGTTATAACATATTCAATGATTTCATTACAAGCTTATAAGAATATTTTAAAAATAAATGTTTTATTATATAATTATGTAACTTTAAATGATTTCAAAAAAAGAAAGATATATTTCACTCAAATAGTTATGATTTCATTTATGTCAACATCATTTGATAGAATTTATACTTGTTTGAAGTCAATTAATTATGATAAAAATATTCCATATTATATTTAATGTTTTGTGATATGTGTGACTGTGGATGTGTTATTTTTATACCATTCATGGTTTATGGTTAAAGTATTGACATTTCTTATGCTAGTTTTAATATGAATGTTTATACTATATTTCAACCTTTTCATATGAGGAATGTATTGGACTTAGTAAGTGAAGGGTGGAGCCCACTATAGCTCCTCAATGCATCAATAGGTCTCATGAGACAACTAGACATGGAATTGTCCGAGGCCTTTCCCAATTAGATATATTGATTTGGCTAAGGCCTTAATCAATTTTAGACTTCTTGGCCAAGGCCTTGACAAAATGTTTCAGAATGTCCGGTATTATACATTCCCTCATTATGGAAATTATATTGATGGTTCATGTGGTTATTCAACTAGTATAATACCCATGATTATGTTTTATTATGGAATTATTTACTAAAATCATATTACTTCCATAAAAGTGTTCATGTTTATTACTGGTAAAGGCTTGTGTTTTCTATTATTCACCATGATTAATGTTTATGTTATCTTCTACTTTATTGCTTACCCTTACTGAGCCTTTGAGAAAACCCCTTTCTTATGTATCATTTCCCCAGGATAAGAAGAAGTTAATTACGAGTGACTTTCAGGCTTAATTTAGGATTCATGGATTTTTCTAATAGAATAAATTAGTTTTGTATTTCTTTTCATGTTGTAAAGTTGAAATTATGTATGAATCTTGTTTCCAATAATACTAAACTAATGAGACTTTCAGGACATTATTTCCTAGTTATCATTCAAATGTTATGTAATAATTCACTAACTCTAGGTAAATGGGGTCGAGGTGTTACAGTTGGTATCAGAGGAAGTTTAGTACAAACCATGGAAACTAGATTTAGATAAACATTGATTAGAGCACACATCCCTAAGAAAGACATTGTGGATTATTATAGAAGAAATTCCTAGAATTTTGGTATTTTACAGATTTTGTGACTTTTCCAAGCAATACATCCCTTTCTAGATATGATCAGGTAGAGGTGGCTCTAGCATAGATGTACCTAGGGGTAAAACCCAAAAAAAACCGCTTTGAGCTAGACTCGAATAGGAACTGTTTCATGACAACGGGCCTTGTTGCACTCTTGGTTACGAAACTCCCAAGGGATATGCTTCGAATAGTTATCATTTTCATTAAAAACCATTATGAAGGGTTTATGAGTATATAATTTCTCACGGAAAACATTTTTATGATTATGGATTATATCCATAAACTGTTCAATTTATGTAAAGTGTTTTAAAAGTTTGGAATTATGTATTTTCATTCATTAACTAATCTAGTATATGCCATTGTTTAGAAATGGAGCCTAGTGGAAATAATTTAAACTGTATCAACTCACGTAATCCATTTAGGGATTTCCCTCATACTCAAGAAAATTATAGGGGAGTTGGTGATGCAATAGGTGTTTATCATCTTATCATTATACTGGGACAACTCACACAGGTTATGAATAATAACCATACCCGTATGGAGCTCCCTGATCCACAACAAGGAGGATCAATGTCCGACCACTTCATGAGGCAAAAACCACAAACATTCAATCGGAGTATGAATCCATTACTGGCTAAGTAATGGATAAATTCCTTATAGAAAATATTCCACACCTTGGGGAGTAGCAAAAGGGAAAATGTTGTCATGGAAGTTTACCTCCTCACTGGAGAGACTGATCAATGGTTTCCATTGATTATAAACACAAAGTAAGGTGAGGAATTATCAAATATGGAATAAAGGGAGTTTAAAAAGATTTTTTAGAAAAATAATTTCCTCATGGCCATCGAGCAGAGATGTAAAGACAATTTCTGAGTCTGAGGGAAAAAGATAATGAGAATGTTGCAAAGTATGAAGCAAACTTTACAAGGTTATAAAGGCATGCTGCAGATTATATATGTAACCCTGGAAGTAATATTGACCATTTCTTTGATGGGTTAAAACCATTTCTCTGTCGATCATTAGTATCACAATGCTTATCATCATACAAAAATATTATCTCATGTGCTATCAAGACATAAATGGAATTATCTAAGTCTTATGAATTTAAAGAAAATAAAGATAAGAAGAGATATGCTGAAAACTCTGGAAAAGGAAATAAGGAAACATGGAAAAATGGAAGAATTGAATTTCCACCCTGTGATAATTGTGGAAGGAAGAACCCTGGAGCCTGTCTAAAAGGAAAATGAGTTTTCTACAATTGTGGACAGAAAGGCCATCTTGTTGGTGATTGTAAGGGAAATAAAGACACTACCAATGTGAAATTCAGAAATTGAACAGATATGGGACATTATGCAAATTAATGTCCTAAGAATCAGGGAAAATTACCTCAGAAAAGGACAAGGGATCAAGGACAAGCTTAAGTGATCACTACTGCTGAGGTTGAAGCTACGAAATATGTGGTGGTAGGTAATTTAATGGTTTCCTCAAGTTTATCCAGTGATTAATTTAATTCTGGATCATCACATTGTTTCATATCATCCCAGTTTTCTGTGAAAATTATAAATTTCCAATTTGATTTAACAAAGGAGTTGTCAGTCAAAACTCAAAAGGGAAGTATCACTACTACAAAGTTTTGTGAATCAGTTCCCATTTGGGCATATAAATGTTCATTATCTACTGATATCATAATCATACCAATGATTGAATTTGATATAATCTTTGGTATGGATTGGCTTGTGGACCATGATGAAAAAAATTTATTTTAAGACAAAGGAGGTTTTGATTTTTGATAACGGTGATAAATAACGCCTTATCATTAGATCAGAAATGTCACCACCACTTTCTTATCTAGATCCATCCCAAGTAGCTCAACTAAATTCAATTATTGGGAAGGAAGAGAATGAAATAACCATGGGTGAGGAAAAGAATGCTCAAATAGGGGATGTACCTATTGTGCAAGAGTATGTTCATGTGATTCCAGAAGATTTACCTGGACATCCTCCAGAACAAGAAATTGAGTTTTCCATTGATTTAATTCCTAGTTCAAGGCCCATATCAAAGACCCCTTATAGAATGGACACTGTGAAATTAGTGGAACTGAAGAAAAAACTTGAAGAATTGATTAATAATGGATTTATTTTCCCTAGTTTTTCTCCATGGGGAGCCCCTGTCTTTTTTGTTAAGGAAAAATATGGATCTATGGGGTTGTGCATTGACTATAGGGAGATCAATGTAATAACAATAAAGAAAAAGTATCCCCTACCTCTCATTGATGATTTATTTGACCAACATCATGGAGCTCAATATTTTTGATTGATTGACCATCGATTTGGATACCATCAGTTGTGCGTGATAAAGGAAGGCATTCTGAAGACAGCATTTCAAACCAGGTATGGGAATTACGAGTTTATAGTAATGCCTTTTGGATTGACTAATGCACCATCTATCTTCAGGGATCTAATGAATAGTGATTTCAAGTAATATCTTGATGAATTTGTAGTGGTATTTATTGATGATATCTTGGTATAATCTAAAAGATACAAATATCATGAAAATCACATGTGCATTATCCGGAAGACTCTTAGAAGAAATGAATTATATGGGAAGTTTAGCATGTGTGAATTCTGGCTTCAAGAGATTTCTTTTCATGGTCATATTGTCTCTATGGATGGAATCTTTGTTGATCTTTCAAAGACCAAGGAACTCCTAGAATGGCCAACACCAACGAGTATAACTGAGGTATGTAGTTTTATTGGTTTAGCTGGTTATTATTGACATTTCGTCCAGCAGTTTGCCCGATTGGCTTACCCATTTACGAAGCTCACACGTAAAGTGGAGAAATTTGTTTGGACAAAATATTATGAAGAATGTTTTGAAGAACTGGAGAGAATATTAGTCAATGATTCTATCTTGACTCTACCATCAGGGAATGATGGGTTTGTTATTTATAGTGATGCCTCAAAAAAGGACTTGGTTGTGTCCTTATGCATAATGATAGAGTTATTGCCTGTGCATCACGACAGCTAAAAATTCATGAGCAAAACTATCCTACTCATTATATTGAGTTATCATCTGTATTATTTGATTTGAAGATTTAGAGAAACTATCTCTATGGTGAAAAATGTGAGATTTATACTGATCACAAGATTTTGAAGTATATTTTCTCTCAAAATGAACTCAACATGAGGAAAAGGAGATGGATTGAACTACTAAAGTATTATTATTCCAGGATACACTACCACCTAGGAAAGGAAAATAAGGTGGTAGATGCATTGAGTGGAATGGATCATGGAGTTTTGAACAAGATTATAGTTGAAAGAGATCCTATTTTCATGGATATATTAATGATGGATATGGGAATAACCATGGAAGGTGAAACATCAATGCCTTTTCAAATGGTTTCCAACCCATCTTTACTAGAAAAGATAAAAAGTTCTACGGCAGATGATGAGGAATTTCAAAAGAAGATTACATCTGTGAACGATGGGTGATTGATCAAAATCATATATGATGATGGGATTTAGAAATTTGGGAAGAGACTTTGTGTTCATAATATACCTAATTTGAAAAGGGAATTGTTAGATGATTCTCATAGCTCCAATTTCTCTATACACCCTGGGAGCACCAAGACGTATAGATATTTGAAGGAACATTTTTTCATGGGACAACATAAAGAGGGAGATTTCTGATTTTGTGTCGATACGTATGGTTTGTCAACAAGTGAAAGCAGGAAGGAAACAGCCTGGAGGAGTCATGAAACCTCTTCCCATACCAGAATGGAAATGGAATAATTTTACGATGGACTTTGTCATGGGACTACCAAAGACTCCTAGAAGGAACGATGCAATATGTTTCATTATTGATCGTCTTACCAAGTAAGCACATTTTTCATGCTATAAGAGAAGATTTACCACTTGAACATTTAGAAAAAATCTATATTAATGAAGTTGTAATAATTCCTGGAGTACCCCTACCGATTTTTTCTGATCGTGATCCCCATTTTACATCATGATTTTGGAAAAGTCTTCAGAAAGCCCAGGATACTGAACTTTGTTTGAGCATTTCCAAACACCATCAAACCGATGTAAAATCATAACAGACTATTAAAACCTTAGAATTCATTTTGATATCTTTCGCACATGACTTTCAAGTTATGTGGGATCAATATTTATCTCTAGTAGAATTTTCCTATAATAATAGCTTCCACTCAAGTATTCAGATGGTACCATATGAAGCATTATATGGAATGAAATGTCATACACCAAATTATTGCGATGATGTTGGTGAAAGAAAAATTGTAGGCTCAGAACCTGTTGATGAGATTATGGAGAAGGTGAAGGTTATCCAAACCCATATTAAAACAGTAAAAAGTAGGTAGAAGATTTATGCCGATAACTGAAGGAAGGTTTTGGAATTTCAGGTAAAAGATTATGTTTTCTTGAAGGTATCTCCTTAGAAGGGAGATATACGATTCTGTAAGAAGGGTAAACTAAGTCTCAGGTACATCATACCTTTCAAAATTCTAGAAAAAATTGGGGTTGTAGCTTATCGGTTGGAAATACCGCCAAGTCTCTCCAAAGTTCATGATGTGTTCCTTGTATCACTGTTGAGAAAATACATGCATGACCCAACGCATGTACTCACCTATGAGGAATTAGAACTCGAACCTGATATGTCTTATTATGAAGATCCTATCAAGATTCCTGATACAAGACAACAACTGTGGAGAAACCGGATGACTCGTCTGGTAAAAGTTCTATGGAGAAACCATAAAATGGAAGATGCAATGTGGGAACCCGAGGAACTTATGATAAAGAACCACTCAAATATTTTTATGTAGTACTATTATAGAAATTTTGGGGACCAAATTATTTGATATAGGGGAGAATGTAACACCGTAATCTTCCATAATATCTTCCCCTTTGAATAATGCAATAGCTTTCATTGTACACACCTTCAAGATTCCAACACATCGCGACCAATCAAACTAGCCGTTTTGAATATTAATACCCAATTTTTTAAATTTTATCAATTTTATCTTTAAAAATTGACTTCATATTAGGGTTTGTAATATCGAAATTAGCTTAGGGTGAATTTTTTGTATTTTCTGAAAACATTCAGTTTTTGATGAATAGTGAAAAATACAAAATTTTAATTAAAAACACCTTTTTTAATCACAATAATTTATAGTGATAAATTATACTATTGAGTGTTTTTTCAATATTATTAGATTATAATTTTACCATTTAATTCAATTTTAGTCATTGGACGTAATTTCACTTTTAAACTGGACATAAACAAGTGTCAATCTTTTGATAGTTATTATTTCTTAAAAACACGCTTTTTGTTTTGACAACGGGAATTAATTATAAATTAATTTCTTCCACTTCTGTGTTTTGAATTTATAAAAATGGATTCCATATTTATAATTTTGATATCCAAATTGTGTAAATAGTTAACTTTTATTTTTAGACATTTTTAATAATTACTTCGGTAAATATTTTATTTACCATGGTTAAAGTGTAAATATGGTAAATAGGGGTAAAAAATAATATTATTATAATATTAAATTACACTAACATGTGTCCTAACTATATTGGATGATATATGTCCGACCATGGGAATCCCTGGGTCAATTTTGGGACACCATGGAGCCACTTTTAAGTGATAATGACACTTTATTTTAATTATGTTAATGTAAATACAAAAATGACATAAGCATATATCTTTTAGTAAAACAATTTTTACATAGGGTTATATATGTTATATCTTAGACTATAAATATTAATTAAAACTATAACAATATTTCTAACATAATGGTATTTTATTTATAATTTTTAGACATTGTATAATTTAATTAATTTATGACACGATGATGATGCAATAATTACCTTATTAATGAAATATTAAAATAATTGATATTATATATACCCAAATAAATGTAATTTGAGACTTTTTATGAATTCCAAAAAATTTATAGGTTAATAATACATGTTATAGTTTATTAAATGATTTTTTTTCTAAGTAATAATGCTTTTAATAATTTAGAAAAAACAAAATACCAAATAGTGTCAAAATAGACATAAAAGAGTTTCTAAAACAAATATTATATTATTAATTGGTATTCTATTCCAAAAAATATAAGGTTCTGCCAAAGGGCTTAAATACTATTATATATTTCATTAATGAACCACTTGGGGTTCTCTTGGAAGTTTATAGTAATTTTATTAACCATATAATATAAAAATACAAAGAGACATGGTAAATGTCAAACTATTTAACTAAGAGTTAAATCTAGAAGGTAAGGTTAATATTGTGACCCAAACCAGTCTGAAACCTATTAGTTGAGTGGTTTAAGACCCATACCCACCTTTTCCATTAAATAATTCATTTTTAATCCATTAAAAACCGAAAATTATTTTATTATAAAATAATATTTCGATCTTTTCCTAAGGTGTCCCCCACCTCTCTTATAAAAGGGAACATTCGCTTCTCCCAAATTCACTCCTTCATAGTAATTTAACTCAGCCAAAACCTACACAAATATCCTACCAACTGTCCTTCCATCATCCTATATTGCTTCCTTTAGTCAGAAATCCAACCTATGGATCCCTTTTGATCAAATAAAAATGAAGAATCCGAAGAAGAGGTAAATATTTCATCACCTCTTTCAAGTTCCTTTCTTCTTCCACTTCCTCTTTCTTTGTTGTTTTTTATTCTAAAATATAAAATCCAGTATCTTCTATATTCTAAGATGTTAAAATAAATATGGTACAACCATATTCATTATTCTATCCATCCTCTGAATGACATGTCACCATACGTGCGTACCTACGGCTTACCGTCTCCACGTCGTGGTGTAGTTGTTATTCAATACATTATTATTTGGATGAGTATAATAATGATGTATATTTGATGTAAATAAAAAATATAAAATGATAATGATTCTGTATATATGATATAACATCCAATTATATATTATTTTAATATCAAAAGAATGATATTGTCGCTCATGTGTACGTACGGATTACTGTCTCCACAAACTCGATGGGATCCATTCCCCATCGTATCCATTCAAGACTAATTTTCATTTGATGATTAAAAATAATTTTTAAATAATTAATATCATTCTTAATATGAATAAGATTCATTCTATTCATAACAAACAATACTTATGTAACAAATCATATAAAGGAAAACAAATCAGTTAACACCCGAAGTGAAGATAATACTAAAATATTTTTAACAAAGAAATATTAGAAGATTATATATGATATCATATTAATGTATATAGTCCTTTAATAATTTAATAAAAATTATTTTAACATTATACAGGAGGATAAACTACCCTCGACCAAGGAAAAGTACAATGTAAGGATTAATTCTACAATCTCTTTATTATCCGAGGTTGTTTTTGCGTAAGTATCTATTGAGATCTCTTTATCATCCACATCCATGTGTCTTAAAAATATATTGCAAAACATTTTTACTATTTAATATAAAATAGGCTAAAGTCATTTATACCCTTATTTGAACTTATATGTTATGGAAGGAATCTTTCAGTCTTTTCCCAAACAAGGTACTTTACGACCATTTCAACAAAATTAAGATAAGAATGCCTTTTCTTAACTTATACAGAGGGTGCGGTTATTCTTCTCCATTATAACATAATCAAAGCTTCCCTTATAATCTTATAAGAATATTTTTAAAATAAATGTTTTCTTTTATAATTATATAACTTTGAATGAATTCAAAAAAAGAAAGATATATTTCTCTCAAATAGTTTTGATTTCATCTATGTCAACATCCTTTGATGGATTTTACACTTGTTTGACGTCGATTGATTATGATACAAATATTCTATATTGTATTGAAGGTTTTGTGATATTTTTGTTTACATATGTGTTATTTTTAAACCATTCATGGTTTATGGTTAAAGTATTTACATTTCGTATTCTAGTTTTAATACGAATGTTTAGGTTATATTTCAACCATTTCATATGAGGAAGGTATTGGACTTAGTAAGTGACGGGTGGAGCCCGCTATAGCTCTTCGATGCATCGGTTGGTCTCATGAGACAACTAGACTTGGAATTGGTAGAGGCCTTTCCCAATTTGATATAAAGATTTGGATGAGGCCTCAATCATTTTTTGACGTCTTGGTCGAGGCCTTGACAAAATGTTTCATAATGTCCGACATTATACATTCCCTCATTATGAAAATAATATCGATGGTTCATGTGGTCATTAAACTAGTAGAATAAACATGATTATGTTTTATTATGGAATTATTTACGAAACTCATAATCTTGCCATAAAAGTTTTTATATTTATTACTGGTAAAGGTTTGTGTTTTCAATTATTCTCAATTCTTAATATTTATGTTATCTTCTACTGTATTGCTTACCCTTCTTGAGAATTTGTGACCACCCCTTTTTTATGTTTCATTTTCCCAGGATATGAAGAAGTTAATTATGAGTGACTTTCATGATTAATCTAGGATTCATGGATGTTTCTAAAGGAATAAATTAGTGTTGTATTACTTTTCAAGTTGTAATGTTGAACATCTATTTGAATCTTGTTTCCAATAATGCTAATCTAATCGGCCTTTCGGGACATTTTTTCCTTGTGATCATGCCAATGTTATGTAATAATGCACTGACTCTGGGTAACTGGGGTAGGGACGTTACAAACTCCACCCTGAAGAACGTCTTGATGTCCAACCAAAAGACTGTCGCCTCCTCATGCGTCTAGATCGTTAGACTCCAGCATCTCCATATTGTGCCCTGGATTAGGCTAGCAGCTAGGATCACCATCTGATCTACTAGCATATCAACTAAGAAAAAAACCCATGCCACATCCTCCAGCTAGTTCTGAACTGACTAGGGATCTTTCTTGCTTTGAAACCTCAGAGGCCTCTATCTTTGGAACTTGTACAATGTGATCAGTCAGCATGCAAGGTCTGCTAGTGGGGCTGGTGGAAACTTATGCCCTCTGAGTAGTGGTTCTACTGGTACACCACCAAAAGGTGCCAATATAGTAAGAGGGCCCTGCGCCGAAGCCTCGTCGTTCGGTGGTCAATCATCATATACACTCTCTAGAATCATGGATGGCTATCTATGTGGAGGCATCTTGAAAAGAAACATGTGTTTCAGGGTCAATAAGTTACACTTAGTGAGCTGAATCTAAAAAAATTAAAATTAAAACATTTAAAAAACACCTTCAATTAGAGTTTTCATGCACTAAGTTGGAAATCAAAATTCAGGGTCCTGGTGTATGGATACGTCAGTCGCCACACCAACATTGGACTCCAAGAACTAAAAACCACACTCAAAACACTTAACACTATTGCTCCATTGGAAAGACCATAGTCCTTGTTCTTCGGTACAACTTACTCCTCTAAGACCACTTTTCCATGACCCGTCCCTCAGGGCACGTGCTGCGACTACCACAATCCCACCTTCCATAGGCCAAGGGATTGTGACTAGCACTGGAAAGGCATATCCCTAAAAGAAGAAGGAATTTCCTTTAAACCTGTGCAAACACGCTGTCTAAGAACACGACTAGATGCAACCACGAAGTAAAGATGGAGTGGTAAAAATTTATTCTGAAAGTAAAGGGGCTAGAATACAATACCAACTAAAAGATACAACTACAACAGTAAACAGTAAATAGCTCTTGTGATCGTCCACTAAGGATCATACTTGAAGGGTAGGTACAACTCATCTCCACAACTCCCCACGTCAACCACCACCATCGTCCACCATCAGGTCCTAGCTTCCTGAGTCTCAGTCAATGTTGCACATCATCTACACATGACACAATAAGCTGCAGGAGAATCCTGTGCAGAGATGAGTATAACAATACGTAGTTGGAACCCCAAGACCCTCGAAGGTCTCTCAGAATTCCAAAAAGTAAAACCACAAAGCATGATCTCAATCACAAGGCACAATGAAAAATAGTCATCTCAAACTAGGTATTACATAAGTACAAAAATAAAGATGATTATTAGTAAGGATAGATCATTTTATTCTGTCAAAGGTTCTACTGCTGATCCACACAAAATCACTTGGTGCTAATCCACATAGGATCTCTAGGTGATGATACCCACATGACCGCTAGATGCTAATCCACACAGGATCGCTAGGTGTTGATCCACACAGGATCACTAAGTGTTGATCTACATATGATCACAAGGTTCTAATCCACACAAGATAGTTAGGTGTGGATCCACATAGGATCATATTTATTTATCATGTCTCAACTAGCCATTGGATTCTCGTACATAGTACGCTTGATTGTGGGAGGATCCGATCCTTAAGCCATTGATCATACTTCAACCTTCATGAAGTCCCACAAAGAAGTAACTCAATGATATTTCATTTCATAATGGTTCCAACACAATAGATGGCATGTTAATCGGACACATGGTCTGAAATTTATAGGCATTTCAATGCCGAGGGCCCTGTTGGATTCGGGTACGATCCAAACTGGCCGTACTCAAACTTTCTCCAAAACTCAGGTGGAGTATATAATAGGACCATCTCATTCCAAGGATTCCATTTTCATAGATGGTTCGTCAAAAGGACTTCTGGATTGTTAGTTATGGTCATTTTTGTGAAACGGTATCGAAGTGGGTTCAGGTCTGGTCAGACCCGGTCGGACCGACTTGACCTAGTCTGGGTCTAACCCAGGTCTAGCCTGAACCAGCTGGGCCAGCCCGTGCGGGCCGAACCGCGAAACCGGCCTGGCCTGCCTAGGCTGGGTGCAGCTTGCCTAGGTGGCATGGGGTTGGAACCCCTCCAAAACAGCACAAGTCATTCAGGTTAGCGAAATTGTGGCACCACGTGGTGAATCCCCCTATCTGTGGGACCCGTGGGTGCGGGTCCCCCACCTCTATCGTGGAACAATGTTGTGGCCCTCGTTCTACGGTGCGTGATGGTGCGCAACCTATGATACCAACATGTCCAGCTGACGTCAGCCACCCCCTTTGGTTCTCTATGGAGTCGTGCGACGCCACCCTTCCACCGCAGCCTACGGTTGCTGGCTGCCACCCTCATCTGTCGGCACTGGTCACAGGCACCTCCACACCGGGGTTTCACTAGCACTTCTTCCACGGGGCTTCAGCAACGATCCAGAGCTCTTTTTTCACTTCTGTCTACACCTACGGGCCTCACAGGATGCCGTCGTCGTCGTGTTCCTCCCGGATTCAAGGTTCCATCATGTTTAGGAATCCTCCTCTGAAGAAAACAATGATAAATCAGGTGGTGGAGGGTCCAGGACTTGTTTTTTTGGCACGTTCCCTCTACATTATCATCATAACATGGGTGAGATTAAGTCGTCTTCAAAAGCCTTGAATTAATCAAGACAAAACCCATAGAATTAAATTAAGACAAAACCCCCTACCTCGAGAATCATTGGAGGTTTCATGGTTGTTGCGGGAGGAGTGTCCTCGTTGGATGAAGTCACTAGCATTCATCGATCCTAGATCGTTGTCGCCCAAACATTCACCCTCCATCAGTGGAATATTCTGTAGTACTTCGCCAGAGGTTCCTCACAGTCATCTCTATAACCCCAAGCCGAGCCTCAATTAAATAGAGTGGGAGGGGGAGTAACACATCGAAAGAATTATTGAGGTTCATTAATTAATGAACCTCTTAATTCCCAATGGTGTGGTTATGCAACTGAATACTCAATCCAATAAATGTATCGACAACCCATTGGTCCCACCACCGCCTCTCGGCCTGAGGTTGGAAAAATAAAATTACAATTTTTATGTTTTTTTATTATTTCATTAAATGTAGCAAAAACTAATTTTTTTCACCAGACCTACTACGGTCAATGTTAAGCCTCCCTTAAGTGAATCATGGTGCTATGGATTCAATGGTGCCCTCAGATTTTTAATCTGAGCACCAGTTAAAATGATATAAAATGCTGACCGAGCATTTAATGAAATTACCATAAAAAGGTTCAAAATTCTGTTCTTCACACACCGAGCCTCAGAATCAAGTTCCATCAATTTTCACTAACTTGAAATAATCCCAAATAAATTTTAAAAAATTATATGGAATTTTTGGGTCTTTACAGGTTACTCCCCAAATTCAAGGATTGACCTCATTGTGAAACACTATGGATCCTCATGCTATTAATCTATGAACTGTCTCAAGAGTGTAGGCTCTACTAAAACAGATATGAGAGTCATATTCTCCAAGATATCCTAAACCACCACATGTATCTCAACTAGTAGACTCATCATCTTCCACTCTCTGATAAACTCTCAAACAACCTTATTCTATTTCTTCCTACGTAGTTCATCAGCCACATTATTCCCCTTTCCACATTTATATGCCATCTCAAAATCAATTGTCTTAATATAGCCAACCACTCACCACTTATGGAGATTCAAATATCACTATGAAAAAATATATTTCAAGATATTCTGATCTGTACACACATCAAGATTATCTAAAAATAGATAATTTTGACAACACATTAAAGAATAAACAACTGCTTCCTCCTCGAGTCCATGCATAGAGTAGTTCTGTTCATGTTTCCTTAATTAATGAGACTTATACATCACTACTCTGTCTCCCTGTATCAAAATGACTCCATACCCAATACTAAAAGAATCACAATACACTATATACTCCTAAACTGACTCAGGTAGGATCAATATTAGTTCTGATGTCAAATGCTTCTTCAACTCCTAGAAATAATTCTTGCATGATTCCATCCATTAAAACATTACCCTTTTCGTGGTCAATATTGAAAGATGTGATTCCAAATATGAAAATTCATGAATGAATCTCTAATAATACCCATCTAATCTCAGAAAGCTGTGGATATTGAAAAAAATATTTGGATTATCCCATATAAACCACTTCCTCAGTCATATCTAGGTCCACTAACCCACCTTACTCAGAGATGATGTGTCCAAAGAAGTTTACTTAATCAATCCAAAACTAGCACATAGATAACTTGGCATATAGATAGTTCTTTTTTAGTGTACTCATGATGATGTAATGATGTTTTTCATGATCTTCAAGAGTCTTGGAGTACACTGATATATTGTCCAGAAACACTCCAAAAACTGATCTAGGATTATATGGATGATTATATTCATCAACTCTATAAACACTTCTAGTGTGTTAATCGACCCAAAGGGAATCACAACAAACTCATATAGGTTATAATTTCATTTGAAAGTATTCCTTAGTATATTAGAAGTTTTAACTCACAAATGATGATACCATGACCTCAAGTTAATCATGGAGAAAACACAAGCTCCTATTTGCTTCTAAAATAGATTTTTGATATATAGAAGATGATACTGGTTCATCATTGTCATCTGGTTCAATTTCATGTATTCAACACATAAGTATAAACTCATGTCATAATTCTTTGCAAAAAAACACTGGGTAACCCCAATGCAACATACATTGATGGATAAATCCATTATTCTCTAACTCCTCAATCTAATTCATGACCTCTTGAAGCTCTATCATTTAAAATTTGTATAGTGGAATAGAAACTAGCTCAACCCCTAACATGAGTTCAATTAAAAATTCCACATATCTCATAGATGAAGTCCTTGAGAAGTCTTCAGGAAACGCATCCTAAAACAAGTACACTATAGGTGGAATGAGGTATATTTTTTCACCCCATAATCTAGTAATAGAATAGAGACATGGGTGGTAATCTCACCCATTTTCTGATGAACTAGCCATGCTCAGCCTGCCTTATTATGATATTATCCAAGGTTTTTTTAATCGAAACCATTAGGAAATGTAATAGTCACTCCTCTATGGTAATAATCAATGTGGGATCAGTATTAAACTAATCATTCCATACTAATAATTATGTCAAATAATGAAATGCCAGTTATATTGAGGTCCCATATATAAAGATACTCACAAACCTTGAGATAACATACCATGAACAAATATATGTCTCTATATGTTACTCCCAATGGTTTATATATTATTAATACCCCTCTTAAGAACTCTACTACTAGGATCAAACCATTGCAAAGTTGTGCATAAAAAATGAATGGTAGTCACCATTTTCAAATAAAACATTAGAATATGATAGTGCTATATGAATATTACCACTCACTATCAATGGTTCTTCCACACCATCAAAAAGTGTATGTTGAATGACATGTAACTATCCTTCCAACTTCCTCATGGTTATGTCAAATATCCTTGAATTGTATGACATTTGTCTTACTGAAAATCTTTCTTTAAAGAATGTGATCCACGACCTCTACCACTAGGACTAGTAGAACTCTAACTGCTAGACTGATCTTATAAAGAAGACTCCCTTCAAGCACTATGGTTTCATCTTGATCCTCAATCATTAACTTCCTATCATGGGTTTCCATAGAACCTCTATAGATGTTCCATATTAGTACAATATTTTCACTACACTGATGGTCAGGTACTAGGTCTACAATGGTGGAACTACCTACTTCACTAGTGACATACAATTTTGGTAAGGTCAAGTGTGACTGACCTTTCACCATGCCCAATCTTCCTGCTATCCCCTAGATATCACCCTTGTAGATATGCTTCCAACTATTGAAATATATACCTATAGATCATCCGACATCAACCACCTATACTACACTGGAAGCCTCTATTAAGTTTCCCTCATCTATGAGAGCCTGATCCAACATCTCAAAAAACTTCTTTAAGAAAAAGTGGTTAACATGGATCATAGTATCACATTTAATTCTATCCTTTAAATGCCTCACAATATCTCACTCATCCCCTTCCAATTATAGATCAAAGTTATAAAAAAAATTAATGTGTCTATCAAATTACATCACATACATACTCCAATGAGTGGACCTAAGGAACTCATCTTCTCTATCCTACCTTAGAATCTCTGGATAGAAGTTCTCTAATAACTTCTGCAAGAAGTAATTCTATAACATACCATCATCCTATCTAGTCTGAGCCCAAACATCCCACTAGTGCATTGTTGATCCTTATAGAATATAAGCATCAAAATTTACCCTATTCTCACCAACAGTCTCCAAATGCTCAATTATTTTATTGATAACCTCAATCTATAACCCAACAGTGTTAGGTACACTATATCATGTAAAAGTTAGTGGGTTCTTCAACTGAAATCCCCATGTAAGGTTAGACATACTCTTCAACAACCACTTTTGGTCCCTCTCTCTATAAACTACATGAAGTGAGAAATGTTCTCATGGAACTACTCTCTTACTTCCCCACCTAGAATTATTGATGCCTCTAATTCTACTACTAGTATATAATCCCAATACATAACCCCTAGTCATCCTATCAACAATAATCATCATGGAGGCCTATATCTACTCTTACAAATACACATCTCCAAACACCTAACAAAAAAATTATCAGGTTTATGTAATAGGAAAACACTACAAGGTACCACAATTATTTTTCCCAAAACCATGCCACATGGTAAAATATGGGGTGTTATCACTACCCCTATTCATCCTATAACTAGAGAATGGCTATAGAAGGGTATACTTATTCTCACTATAATTTTTTTCATTAGAAACCCATTATTCACATTTTCCATAATTTTACCACTTTTAATTTTTTATTAAGAACCATTTTCATTTCAATTTCTTAGGTACAGAGAAATAGTTCAATTTCAGCAACATACTGAAACCAATTTTTCGATGCATTCTTAAAATGATACATATCACAAAATAATCCTGAGTGCCTAGAATAATACATGTAAAGTCAAATTTCATTCCTTATTATGCCATGAATAAATCTCAATAATCTATGAAACAATTCTCACACCCTAATATAAGTGTATTACCCAATAGGAAATAATATTAAACTATACCAATAACTATAAATAACAACAATCCCACCCTTGGTACTTGGGTTCTCCAATGTATGTGGGCTAGAAACTCCCATGCATGAGCTCATAAACAGGGTTTAACTCATCCTATTCCCTTGTATAACTTTCAAAAATAGTATGGAAAATAAAAATAAATGAAAAATTATCTAATTCCACTTTTTAACATCCCTAACTGTGTGCTACACACCAGTTCTCTAAGATGTTCAGTCACAGGATGTCAAGAGCACCTCCAGGTATTCCATATTAGTAGAAAAATTGTGACAAATATACAATAATAACTAAATAACATATAATTAAAACCATATTATTACTAGTTTCACAAGATTAAAAAACCTGGAAATACAATATCAAATGGAACAACAGATATTCCCTACTAAAGTACATGTCATTTGTCAAAATTCCACTCAAAAGTAAAGAAATAGATCACTCCCAAGTGGGTCCTAAACCACATATGATTCCATAATCCATTCTATATACTAAATCAATGATATAAAATTGGTCATTTTCCATTATCATTTCCTATAACCTTGAAATCTATTTCCATAATAATTTGGCAGTTTGAGTAGTGTGTGAGTACAACTCAATAGGCTACTACCAGTGATGTCAAAAATAATATCGACTAAAGAAAAATATTCTGTTTTATAAAGGAATAATTACAATGCATAATAAATAATTATCACATTTTCAATTATTCTTTACTTAAAAACAAAAAACCATGGGTTCTTGAGGACACTAGAACCTCAATTCCCACTTTGACCCATGCTTGATCTTGAACTATCCCAATGGGATATCATCTCATAGAATTTTACTGTAAAAATTCTTCATCTAAATTCATGCATGAATTCCATTGATACTAATCATTATCTCAATATCCCATATGAATATCATTTTTACCATTCGTTATCTCATTATCACATAGGAATTACATTGTTACCATTCATTATCCTTAACATCACACATGAATTCCCTTATTACCATTCATTATCTCAATATCACATATGAATACCATTGTAACCATTTATTATCTCATTATCACATATGAATTGCATTTTTATCATTTATTATCTCATCATCGCATATTAATTACATTATAACCATTCATTTCCTCAATATCAAACTCAATTAATTAATTCAATAAAACTAATCACCTTGATACTAATAATTAATTTTAAAATCAATTAATCATCTCAATCTAATTAATTAAATAAAAAATTAATTAATAATATCAATCCCATTAATTATCTCAAGAATTAATTAATAATCTCAATCCAATTAATTAACTCAACAATTAATTAATCATTGAAGGACCCCGGGACACCATGAGAGGGGAGGGGTGAATCAGGGTGACAACTTTTTCTTTTAATTTGATGGATATTTTTCCCACGTTGGTAGGAACTTGTTGAACCTGTATGATTAATATGATCAGAAAGCAAACATTCACATGCACAGAGAAGACCGAGCCCTTTTTACTTGGTTCACCACTAAGGGCTACGTCCAAGGAGCATACGCCGACAAGTTTCCGGTCGTACCAAATTCCACTAAACTTTACTAGTTGTGGATTACAATGGTTCGGGAATAGTCACTCTGTCCTGGTCTCACTTCCTTTACAAAAGTTCCGGGATAGCTCACTGCGTCCCTCGGGTCACTCCCGTTGACTCCCCCTGGCTCACTGCCGTTGGTGAAGTACCACTCAGTTTATAGACGTGAAGGTCTATTCATCATTTCATAAGAATGCATCCTCTGTTGTATGTAGATGCTCTGTTAAAGTCCAACTCTTACCAGAAGACGAATCTCACTTTGCGCTGAGGGTACCGGGTGATCTTCCAGCTTTCGTGTAGCTTCAAAAATGGACAGATGTGCTTCAACAATATCTGGCAGTCTCCTCAAATCCCAGCACGCAAGTCCCAATACGTTGTGCAAGTCCTCGGCGTGCAAGTCCAAACCGGAACGCAAGTTTCACAAAAGGATCTGCACGACGCTGCCGTCTTGAACTTCAACCCTACGCGACTCACTTCCTTTCTCACCCAAATCACCTTGGGCGCGTAGCCACCAGCCGGCGCGCAGCCTCTACTTGTGCGACCCAACAACCACTTGCACGACTCAACCACTTGCACGATGAGAGCTCGAAAAAAAATGTAAGTCTTGAACTTCGTTACAAATGAGGAGGGGTGGTCCTCTATTTATAGGCAAACTAGACCCTCTGCACGGTGGCACACAAGTCTTCCCTCAGCGCGCAGGTTCCGGCGCGCAACTCACCCTCCCCAGCCTATATCGCGCTACTCACTTGCTGACCACACAAATACTTAGGCGACCTTATTTCCTTTGCCATATTTTGAAGTAATAATCTTGAAAAAAATAGACGTGCAAGTTTCCAATCCTCCTAGGCATCGGCGTGCAAGTCTCTTCACGGCGCGCAGGTCACTTGCGCGACCAACCCAAAACTTGCGCGGACCTTATCCCTTTTCCATTTTCCCATGTTCTGATCTTGAAAAACATATGGCACGCAAGTTTCTTCTCTTTCAAGTACACGGTGCACAATTCTCTATTCCAAAAACACTTTTCTCCATTTGTCAATTTTTAGGCCCAAAAATTTGGCAAACACTCGGAAACAGTGCCACCATCAATACTATTGTCTGCTTAAACTGTATGATCTCTTTACTGGTACACATTCTGAACTTCTATTGAGGATTGACAACAAACACAAACCATACTCCAAATCATACATAGAAGACCATGGTTCCAACAATCATCTCATTCCCATTAATTAACACAACAATTAATTAATCATCTTAATCCCATTGAATAAATAAAAAATTATATAATCATATCAATTTCATTAATATTTCAATAATAGTTTTATCAAATCAATAACCTTAATTAATTCACAAAATCATTAAGCACATCAATTCCATTAATAAATTTAGTAATTAATTAATCAAATTCCACAGTTCCACTAATACAAAATTTAATTCAACAATTTACTATCCTAACCAAACAACCCAAAATAACTCTAATTAATTCAAAAATTAATTATCTCAACTCAAACAATATCAATTTTTCTTAAACCCCACAATTCATGATTTATGAATTAATTAAATAAATAAATATTACTCATTCATACTCCTAAATTAGTTAATTCACAAAATTAATTAATTCAATAGTAATATCAATTGCCAAATGAACCCTATAAATTATTAAAATAAATGCATGTAATTCAAATCATGACTATTTGATTTAAATATTATACCACCTACCTCAATTCAATGATGAACGATTACCCAATGAAGATCCTCAATTTGTCTGGCACAACAACAGAAAATGAGATCAAGATCTTAAACACAAAATAGAAAATGAAAAATAAATATCCCTTAATTATAGATTTATATCCATGATACATGATCTAGATCAAAAAAACAAGGTATAATATTACTTCAACTGATGGAAAAATAACAAGAAAATAAATTAAACCACATGGGATGACATCCTCTTGCCTAGAGGGGTTCATATCTTCAATTCACTCTTCAAATCACAAAGAATACAATATGGAATTATATGGCCCTAGTCTAAAACATTAAATAATATTGAGTTAATTAAACAATTCATAATGAGGATATTTTTAGGTATAGAGTCTTGTATAATTAGTCCATAACTATTACATTACATCTCAAATATTACAAAGTAGACACTTCTACTCTAAACAATTTTTTTCACAATAATAAAACTACTTAAATAAAAAAATAATTATTTTTCTTGATAAAAATAATATTTAATTATTTCTTTCTCTTAACCTTCCTTATACCCTACAAAAAAACATTTTAAAAACATGGGATGACCTTAAAAATCTCTGTAAGGGATATAAAATTAGGAAATAAAACATTTGTCCATGAATGCATACAAATCAAAGAAATCATAATTTTAAATCATAAATCATAATCTCTTTAACATATCTCATGAAATAATAAGATTTACAAATAACACATAGAAATAATAAATCATAAAATTAACTTTTGGAATCTATAAAATACTTACATTTTATATTTTACAACTATATAGAGAGTTATGTTTCGAATAACCATCACAATATATTCCCTAAATGTCCTAGGAGAAGCATTAATGTTTACCTTCGTCATGTTACCCAATGCATTGGAGAGCTATCTCATGCTCACCATCCCTCAGTTTATCATAGAACCACAGGCATATGTAAACAATTCCTAGGAACCATAACATATTTATAATAAATAAAACAAACATAAATGAAAGATAACATTTCAACATTGCAATCACAATATATCATTTAAAGATATTGACATAATCAAAGCTTTCCAAAAACCATTTTCAATATCAAAATATTTAAAAATTGTAAAGACCCGTAAATTTCAAGGAAATTTTTTTCTTAATTTTCTTTGAAATTTTACAAGAACGCAGTTTCAGACGGCACCTGATTCTGAGGCCCGGTGTGTCTGAAATAATTTTCCAAAGTTTGACTCAGGTACGTTCAGTGAACGGATGAGCGGGTTTTTCTAACTTTTGAACTGGTGATCGAAATCGAATTCTGAGGGCACTGATGGAATCGTAGCGCCGGTATTTGCTTAGAAACGCCTCTTCCGGAGTTGTGTCTGCTCGGGTGTGGTTTTTAAATTTTTGGGGTTATGTTAAGAAATAAAATAAAGTGTGCGACAAATTTATTTTTATTTCAATTAAAGCCACTTAAAGCTTCTTAAGATGAGTTGATGTGGATAGGGTGCTATCCAAAAATATCCTACCCTCTTGGTAGGATATTTGTGAGGTGGGGCCCACATGAGCCCCACCGTTTCTTTTCCGCTAAGTAACGCTCCCGCGAAAACCCATCATTATGAAAGTCAACTGATGCGTTTTCTTAAATTCTTAACGCACCATTTAATTGGGCAGTTAACATCGTTAAATTAATTCTATGAATTAATTTAATCATTTCTTAACCTGTTTACAATCCGTTGGCGTAATAATAAAATAACACCAACACACGACTTCTTGAGGATTGCTCGTTGAGAGGTTTTTGACAAATTTTGTGCCTTCATCCTCCTTCGTGAAGAACACGATGAATGCGAAGAACGCGAAGAACGCCCTCACCCTCGGAGATTGACGACTCTTCTTCCGAGACGTTCTTCCCCGCAGCGATCTCCGATCACCAACTGCTTGAGGCAAGAGATTTCGGGTTTCTTCTTTTAAATAACTTTGTGGGTTATAGCAACATCATGGATTTAATTAATATAATTATATCTACATGTTCTTGAACCTCGGAGTTCGTCAACGCGACACCGTATTCCGCGACGAGGCGACACCCTTCCACGATGACGCGACGCCCTTCTGTGACGCGACGATTGCCTCCTTCCGCGACGATCAATTCCGCGAAGAACGCGCGCTCGATGACTACGGCGAGGTAGGGATTTTTATTTGAGAACAATCTTTAATTATCGTGATTGTTTCTTTTAAAAACAAAGAACCCGGATCAAGTTCAATTTTTAATTCTATTAAAATTGTGCCTTGCTTGTTATTCATGTGTTGAATATTTTATTCCCTATTGTTATCACCTAACGCAGAGGGTGTGGGCCAAACAAACACGGCCTGACAACCCTCCTCAGTTCTTCGTTGATGTGCGGATTGGCGGGGGGACGACAAAACATGCCATAGAGGTGATTTGTTGTTTCCGCAGTGAAGTACGGGACCTGGGAGGAGCTACGACGCAGACGGAAACGAAATCGGACCACCGGAGCAACTCCGGTGGCCCGCAGAACCCACCGGCGGCGCCCCGGCAAGCCACCCGACAGGGCCGCCGCGGCTGAAGGCGCGACGGCGGCAGCCAACGGACTCGCGGCCACGTGGGTCTAGCACACACGGTACGCGGCTTTGCCGCGTCCGCTGATCCAACGCGGCCCCACACGGGGTCGCGACACCTTCATCCCGTGGGGGTAGCGCCCCGCGGCTCCCTCGCTCGGCCGAGCCGAGCCGGGCCGATCCGACCGTCCGAGTCGTGCCCTGGCCGGGCCGAGCCGCGCCAAACTGGGTCGGGTCGACCCGGTTCGGGCTGACCCGGGGGGGGGGGGGGGGGGGTTGGGCCGGGTCGGTCCGGGCCCAGACCCCCCGCCTTCGGACCGTTTCTGGTATTTTGCCCGTAACATGAGCTACGGGCCTCCGAACGACGCGCCTTCAGCAGTGATGCGATCCTTGGATCGAGACGGTCGTTTAGGAATATCGCACTCAAGGTTTCATGATACTTTGGGTTCGTCCGGGTTGGTTCGTACACGAAACCAACCGGGCCCTCGGAGCGGAAACGCTCATATCTTGAGCTTCGGACTTCCGATTGACGTGCCATCACCTTTGTTGACTTCCTCTAAGTGAGACAGATATTTTGGAATACTCCGCCCGAGGTTTGGATGCAGGTGGAGTACGGTCGGGTTGGTTTTTCCATAAAAACCAACCGGGCCCCTGGGACGAAAAAGCCAATAACTCTCAGACCGGGCATCCAATTGACGCGCCGTCTGCGACGTTGAGTTCCTGTTGGCGATACGGAAATTTTGGATACATCAACTCTGGAATATGTGTCAGTTGATGTATCAGCCTCTCGGCTCCTGGAGCAGACCCTCCCGAACAAGCTTGCTGTGTGCGGGAGCCTTAGAGCTGGATGCGACTGCTATTGTGACGACGACGACTGTGCAGAGAATCCTATGTGGGTTCGACGATGAAGAATTTCGTACTGGAATCCTATGTGGGTTCGACGATGAAGACTCTCGTACTAGAATCCTATGTGGGTTCGACGATGAAGACTGTCGTACTAGAATCCTATGTGGGATCGATGATGAAGACTGTCATACTGGAATCCTATGTGGGTTCGATGATGAAGACTCTCGTACTGGAATCTTATGTGGGTTCGAAGATGAAGACTGTCGTACTTGAATCCTATGTGGGTTCGACGATGAAGACAGTCGTACTGGAATCCTATGTGGGTTCGACGATGAAGACTGTCGTACTGGAATCCTATGTGGCTTTGACGATGAAGTCTGTCGTACTGGAATCCTATGTGGGTTCGACGATGAAGACTGTCGTACTGGAATCCTATGTGGGTTCGATGATGAAGACTATCGTACTGGAATCCTATGTGGGTTCGACGATGAAGACTGTCGTACTGGAATCCTATGTGGGTTCAATGATGAAAACTGTCGTACTGGAATCCTATGTGGGTTCGACGATGAATACTTTCGTAATGGAATCCTATGTGGGTTCGACGATGAAGACAATTGTTCCGGAATCCTCTGTGGGTTCGACGACGATGACTACAGTGCTTGTATCCTACGTGGGTCCTAGAAGATGAATCATTGATTACATCTGATCATCTCTCTTACTTTACGATGAAGTATACCTGTGTGAGGTGAAACTCTATTTTACTTTCCTAGTGGATTGTGTTGAGCTATACTGTGTGGATTTACATTTTACTTTCCTTTGTGGATTGTGTTGAGCTATCCTGTGTGGATTTTACGTTTTTCTTTCCTGTGTGTACTGGGTTGTACTTGAGCTCGGATGTTGGATTCGAGCAAGAATTGATGACTTAGGTATATGTATGGGCATATACCTAAGCCATGTCGGATGTTACTTCGTGATTGTATCTTTCCTTTGTTGATTATCCTTTCTGGATTCTGGGAGACCATCAGGGGTCTCGGGGTCCCTACTGAGTAGCTTATACTCACCCTTTCACGGGCCATGCCTGCACTACGTTGTGTTGGTTACAGACGACGGACAGTGCTGATCGTGGTGGAGGATTGCGGAGCAGGACGGTACCTGGAGGTGGACCACGGGGCGGAGTGTACTCAGAGCGGACGGCTGGACCGAGGAGCTGTGGAGTCTATCTGTACTCACCCTTCAGGTGGGACTTCCAGAGGATGGCTCGACGCCGCGACTTTACTTTTTAGTTGCTGTTTCTCCCCCTTTCAATTGTACTTTACAGTTGGGCTTGTATTTCCAGCCCCCTTTACTTTTTCCGCACTTACTGTTGTACCAACTTTTACTCAGTGTTTACTTTTTCCGCTTGCTTACTCTATAGTGATTTTTTACATTAAAAAGGCAATGCCTTCCCATTTTACCAGTATTTACGCCTTGGTGCTAGTCGCCAGCCCCTGGACTATGGAAGGCGGTCTTAGGGTAGTCACGGCACGGGCCCCGAGGACATGTCATGACAAATTGGTATCAAAGGTGGTCGGTTCTACCGCAGACTCTGATCTTTCTTCTTTGTGAAGTAATAGTGTTTAGCGTATTGGGTGTGGTTATCAGTCCAGGGAGTCCAGTGTTGGTGCGGCGGCCGACGTATCCGTACACCAGGACCCTCACTTACGATTTTTGACTTAATGCATGAAAATATTGATTGCATGTGTGTTTCATGTTTTCTTTGTGATTACATGTATCAGCTCACTAGGTATATTGTTCTGACCATGGCACACCTGTTTATTTTCAGGATGGCCCCACGATGGTAGCCAGCTAGGGTTCCGAGCGTTGTGCGTGGCGAGAGCCCACCGAGCGACGAGGACTCGGTACAGGGCCCTTTGATAGCTGAGGCACCGGCGGTACCTATACCCGCCGAGCCACCGATGCTACCAGCCCCAGCCGCTGACGATGCATGTCGCCATAGTGCACTGCATGAGTTCCAGCGCCAGTGACCACCCAGGTTCCGTGGGGAGACGGACCCCCAGGCAGCCGAGGACTGGCTGGAGGCAGTTGTACGGGTTTTCAGGTTAGTGAGGACACCAGCAGACCTCATGGTGATCCTCGCAGCAAGTCTCCTACACGCGGCGGCAGGAAGATGGTGGAGCTTGATGCTCCAGGTGCACGATGAGGCATCTCTTCTCTGGATAGACTATGAGAGAATATTCTGCTCAGAGTTCATCCCAGCCACCCTCCGTGCGGTGCGCATCCAGGAGCTACTACAGCTGCGGTAGGGCAGCATGACAGTTGCCCAGTACTCGGTGAGGTTTACTGATCTCTCGCGCTACTCCACCGATATGGTACGAGATCCGTTCTTCCGGGCTCAGACATTCCAGAAGGGACTGAGGCATGAGATCAGGGCCTCGATGATCTCCCTCAACATTACGACTCATGTAGAGGTGTTGGAGAGAGCCCTTTTAGTAGAGAGTTTCCTCGCCGAGCAGGCACCAGCGGCAGGACCCTCCGCAGGATGACCCGTAGCGGAGTCTTCTGCAGCTGGCAGTCGACAGGTGACACAGAGGTCCAAGCGGTCCAGACCATCAGATGGGAAATCTCAGGGTGATGATTCGTTTGTGCGGGGCACACAAAGGAGAGCCAGCTACTCGAGGAGCAGGCAATGGTACACATGCGGCGGGCAAGGTCACATGGCTCGAGACTGCCCGACTCGTCCTGCTGATGAACAATAGGCGGTAGAGGGACCTCCAAGGCAGAGGTTCGACCATGACGGTCCGCAGGGAGCAGGCGGGCGAGGCAGAGGAGCTGACCATGCACCTGGAGGTGGACGACGCTTCGTGGTGTTGCCACCACCACCACCAGGAGGTCCACCCCGACCGCAGGGGACAACATGACATGGGAGAGCTCAGCTTCAGGAAGCTGAGGCCTACGATCATGGAGCTCCGGGAGCAGGTGGACAGGAGAGGGACTAGCTCCAAACCTGGAGACTTTTGTTCATGTTGCTTTTATTTTGTTGTTGTATGTTTGTAGATGCTTTGTGTCTTTGTACTTGAGCTGCAGTAATAAAAGACACCTTTTTTGTGGCATTTACTTTCCTGTCCTCTCTTGTGTTGTTACTAAGAGGTTCCAGTTTAGACTATTGACTTGACCCTGACTTGAGAGATACCTACTGGAGGAGACCCAGTTACCACACACTGATGCCGACAGTGTGACTCAACCCTTGGAGGTGAGAGTAACGGTTGGATCTCTTGGTAGTAGCGTCGAGGCCTTACGACGTCATCCTTGCTATGGGTTTGTATCATCCATGATGGGATTTACAGTATTAGGTGAAAAACATGGTTCATCCAAGGGATGAGACTGGATTTCTCTTATCGTCAAAGAAGAAATCACAACAGCTCTTGTAGGACCAGAGAAGGTCCAGATCATCCAGGAGCGGATGAGGACAGCTCAGAGCTGACAGAAGTCTTATGCTGACAGGAGGCGGAGGCCACTAGAGTTCCAGGATGGCGACCATGTCTTCTTGAGTGTCTCACCTCGACGTGGATTAAAGAGATTTGGCTGAGGCATCAAGTTGTCTCTACGCTTCATTGGACCATTCCAGGTCCTTAGCAGGATTGGCGAGGTGGCTTATCGCCTAGCTCTACCACCTCAGTTGCACCAGGTGCACGACGTCTTCCACGTATCTCAGCTGAGGAGATATGTGCTCGACCCGACACACATCATTTACCATGAGGAGCTAGACGTTGATGATGTGGCGACTTTTGTGGAGGTTCCGGTGGAGATCGAGGATCGACAGGAGCAGGTCCTACGTGGACGGTCGATTCCTCTAGTGCACATCAGATGGCAGCACAGGAACCTCCAGGAGAGCACTTGGGAGCGGGAGGCTCAGATGCATGCTCAGTACCCACATTTGTTTCCCTAGTTTATGATGTATCTTTACGGGGACGTAAAGCCCTGAGGTGGGAGTGATGTAAAGACCCGTAAATTTCAAGGAAATTTTTTTCTTACTTTTATTTGGAATTTTTCAAGAACACAGTTTCAGACGACACCTGATTCCATGGCCCGGTGCGTCCGAAATCATTTTTCGAAGTTTGACTCGTGTACGTTCAGTGAACCGATTGGCGGGTTTTTCTAGCTTTTGAACCGGTTCTCAGAATCGAATTCTGAGGGCACCGATAGAATCGCAGTGCCGGTATTTTCTTAGAAACGCCTCTTCTGGAGTTGCGTTTTCTCGGATGTGGTTTTTAAATTTTTGGGGTTAAGTTATGAAATAAAATAAAGTCTGCAACAACTTTATTTTTATTTCACTTAAAACCACTTGAAAGACACTTAATGCTGCTTATGCTGAGTTGATGCGGATAAGTTGCTATCCAAAAATATCCTACCCTCTTGGTAGGATATTTATGAGGTGGGGCCCACATGAGCCCCACTGTTTCTTTTCTGCTAAGTAACACCCCCGCGAAAACCCGTCATTATGAAAGTTAACTGATGCGTTTTCTTAAATTCTTAACGCACCATTTAATTGGGCGGTTAACTTCGTTAAATTAATTCTATGAATTAATTTAATCGTTTCTTAACCTGTTTACAATCCGTTGGTGTAATAATAAAATAAGACCAATGAACGACTTCTTGAGGATTGCTCGTTGAGAGGTTGTGACAAATTTTTTGCCTTCATCCTCCTTCGCGAAGAACGTGAAGAATGCGAAGAAAGCGAAGAACGCGAAGAACGCCGTCACCCTCAGAGATTGACGACGCTTCTTCCGAGACGTTCTTCCCCGCAACGATCTCCGATCACCAACTGCTGAGGTAGGAGATTTCGGGGTTCTTCTTTTAAATCTCTTTGTGGGTTATAGCAACATCATGGATTTAATTAATATAATTAAATCTACATGTTCTTGAACCTCGGAGTTCGTCAATGCGACATTGTATTCCGCGACGACGCGACACCCTTCCACGACGACGCGTCGCCCTTCCACGACGCGGTGATCGCCTCCTTCCGCGACGATCAATTCCACGTAGAACGCGCGCTCGACTACTACGGCGAGGTATGGATTTTTATTTGAGAAAAATCTTTAATTCCCATGATTATTTCTTTTAAAAACAAAGAACACGGATCAAGTTCAATTTTTAATTCTATTAAAATTTTTCCTTTCTTGTTATTCATGTGTTGAATATTTTATTCCCGATTGTTATCACCTAACGCGGAGGGTGCGGGCCAAACAAAACGGCCCGACAACCGTCCGTAGTTCTTCGTTGATATGTGGATTGGAGGGAGACGACAAAACAAGCCGCAGAGGTGATTTGTTGTTTCCGCAGTGAATTACGGGACCCAGGAGGAGCTACGGCGCAGATGGAAACGAAATCGGACCACCGGAGCAACTCAGGTGGCCCATGGAACCCACCGGCGGCGGCGGCCAGCGGACCCGTGACCGCGCGGGTCCGACACACACGGGACGCGGCTTTGTCACGTCCGCTGATCCAGCGCGGCCCCACACGGGGCCGCCGCAACTTCATCCCGCGAGGGCAGCACCCCGCGGCTCCCTCGCTCGGCCGCTCGGCCGAGCCGAGCCGGGCCGATCCGACCGGCAAGGTCATGCCCTGGCCGGGCCGGGCCGTGCTGAATCGGGTCAGACCCGGACCCGGGTCGGGTCGACCTGGTTCGGGCAGACCCGGGGGGGTGGGCCGGTTCGGTCCCGGCCCAGACCCCCTGTCTTCGTACCGTTTCCGGTCTTTTTCCCGTAACATGAGATACAGGCCTCCAAACGATGCGACGTCAGTGGTGATGCGATCCTTGGATCGAGACAGTCGTCTCGGTATATCGCACTCAAGGATTCGGGATACTTTGGGTTCGGCCAGGTTGGTTCGTACACAAAACCAACCGGGCCATCGGAGCGGAAACGCTCATATCATGAGCTTCGGACGTCCGATTGACGTGCCGTCTACTTTGTTGAAGTCCTCTAAGTGAGACAGATCATTTGGCATACTCCTCCCAAGGTTTGGATGCAGGTGGTGTACAGTCGGGTTGGTTTTTCCTTAAAAACCAACCGAGCCCCTGGGACAAAAAATCCAATAACTCTCAGACCGGGCGTCCGATTGACGCGCCGTCTGCGACGTTGAGTTCCTGTTAGCGATACGAAACTTTTGGATACATCAACTCTGGACTATGTGTCAGTTGATGTATCAGCCTCTCGGCTCGTGGAGCGAACCCTCCCGAACGAGCTTGTTGTGTGCGGGAACCCTAGAGCTGGCTGCGACTGCTACTGTGAGGACGACGACTGTGCAGAGAATCTTATGTGGGTTCGACGATGAATACTGTCGTACTGGAATCCTATGTGTGTTTGATGATGAAGACTTTTGTACTGTAATCCTATGTGGGTTCGATGATGAAGACTGTCGTACTGTAATCCTATGTGGGTTCGACGATGAAGACTGTCGTACTGGAATCCTATGGGGGTTCGATGATGAAGACTTTCGTACTGGAATCCTATGTGGGTTCGACGATGAAGACTCTCGTACTGGAATCCTATGTGGGTTCGATGATGAAGACTGTCGTACTGGAATCCTATGTGGGTTTGACGATGATGACTGTCATACTGGAATCCTATGTGGGTTCGACGATGAAGACTGTCGTACTGGAATCCTTTGTGGGTTCGACGACGAAGACTGTCGCACTGGAATCCTATGTGGGTTCGATGATGAAGACTTTCGTACTAGATTCCTATATGGGTTCGACGATTAAGACTTTCATACTGGAATCCTATGTGGGTTCGCCGATGAAGACTGTCGTACTGGAATCCTTTGTGGGTTCGACGATGAAGACTATCGTATTGGAATCCTATGTGGGTTTGACGATGAATACAATTGTTATGGAATCCTCTGTGGGTTCGACGACGATGACTACAGTGCTTGTATCCTACGTGGGTCCTAGAAGATGAATCACTGATTACATCTGATCATCTATCTTACTTTACGAAGAAGTATACATGTGTGAGATGAAACTCTCTTTTAATTTCCTTGTGGATTGTGTTGAGCTATCCTGTGTGGATTTACGTTTTACTTTCCTTTGTGGATTGTGTTGAGCTATCCTGTGTGGATTTTAAGTTTTTCATTCCTATGTGGACTGGGTTGTACTTGAGGTCGGATGTTGGAGCCGAGCGAGAATTGATGACTTAGGTATATGTATGGGAATATACCTAAGCCGTGTCGGATGTTACTTCGTGATTGTATCTTTCCTTTGTGGATTATCCTTTGTGGATTATGGGAGACCATCAGGGGTCTCGGGGTCCCTACTGAGTAGCTTATACTCACCCTTGTACGAGATATGTCCGCACTACATTGTGTTGGTTGCAGACGACGGACAGCGCTAATCGCGGTGGAGGATTGCGGAGCAGGACGGTACCTGGAGGTGGACCACTGGGCGGAGTGTACTCGGAGCGGACGGCTGAACCATTGAGCTGTGGAGGATATTTGTACTCACCCTTCAGGTGGGACTTTCAGAGGACGACTTGACACTGCGGCTTTACTTTTCAGTTGTTGTTTCTCCCCCTTTCAGTTGTACTTTACAATTGGGCTTGTATTTCCGGCCCCCTTTAATTTTTCCGCACTTACTGTTGTACCCGCTTTTACTTAGTGTTTACTTTTTCTGCTTGCTTACTCTGTAGTTCTTGTTTACTTTAAAAAGGCAATGCCTTCCCTTTTTACCGGGATTTACGCCTTGGTTCTAGTCGCCAGCCCCTGGCCTATGGAAGGCGGGCTTGGGGTAGTCACGACACGGGCCCCGAGGACGGGTCGTGACAAATTGGTATCAAAGGTGGTCAGTTCTACCACCGACTCTAATCTTTATTCTATGTGAATCAATAGTGTTTAGCGTATTGGGTGTGGTTATTAGTCCAGGGAGTCCAATGTTGGTGCGGCGACCGACGTATTCGTACACCAGGACCCTGACTTATGATTTTCGACTTAATGCATGAAAACATTGATTGCATGTGTGTTTCAAGTTTTCTTTGTGATTACTTATATCATCTCACCAGGTATACTGTTCTGACTGTGGCGCACCTATTTCTTTTCAGGATGGCCCCATGACGGCAGCCAGCTAGGGTTCCGAGCGTTGTGTGTGGCGAGATCCCACCGAGCGACGAGGACTCGGTACAGGGCCCTTTGACAGCTGAGGCACCGGCGGTACCTATACCCACCGAGCCACCGATGCTACCAACCCCAGCCGTTGACGATGCAGGTCGGCTTAGTGCACTGCTTGAGTTCCAACGCCAGCGACCACCCAGGTTCCGTGGGGAGACGGACCCCCAGGCATCCGAGGACTGGCTGGAGGCAGTTGTACATGTTTTCAGGTTAGTGAGGACACCAGTAGACCTCATGGTGATCCTTGCAGCGAGCCTCCTGCATGCGGCGACAGGAAGATGGTGGAGCTTGATGATCCAGGTGCATGATGAGGCATCTCTCCTCCGGACGGACTATGAGAGCATCTTCCTCTCGGAGTTCTCCCCATCCACCCTCCGTGTGGTGCGCATCCAGGAGCTACTACAGCTGCGGCAGGGCATGATGACGGTTGCCCAGTACTCGGCGAGATTTACTGATCTATCGCGCTACTCCACTGATATGGTACGTGATCCGTTCCTCCGGGCCTGGACATTCGAGCAGGGACTGAGGGATGAGATCAGGGCCTCGATGATCTCCCTCAACATTCCGACGTAGGAAGAGGTGTCGGAGAGAGCCCTTTTAGTAGAGAGTTTCCTCGCTGAGCAGGCACCAGCGGCAGGACCCTCCGCCGGATGACCCGTAGCGGAGTCTTCTGCCGGTGGCAGTCGACAGGTGACGCAGAGGTCCAAGCGGGCCAGACCTTAATATGGGAAATCTCAGGGTGATGATTCGGTTGTGCGGGGCACACGAAGGAGAGCCAGCTACTCGAGGAGCAGGCAATGCTACGCATGCGGCGGGCAAGGTCACATGGCTTGAGACTGCCCGACTCGTCCTGCTGATGAACAACAGGCGGTAGAGGGACCTCCCAGGAAGAGGTTCGACCATGATGGTCTGCAAGGAGCAGGCGTGTGAGGCAGAGGAGCTAGCCATGCAGTTGGATGTGGACGACGCTTCGGGGTGTTGCCACCACCACCACTAGGAGGTCCACCCCGACCGCAGGGGACAAGAGGACATAGGAGAGCTCGGCTTCAGGCAGCTGAGGCCTATGATCATTAAGCTCCAGGAGCAGGTGGACAGAAGCAGGACTAGCTCCAGACCTGGAGAATTTTGTTCATGTTTCTTTTAGTTTTGTTTTTGTATGTTTGTAGATGCTTTGTGTCTTTGTACTTGAGCTGTAGTAATAAAATACACCTTTTTTGTGGCATTTACTTTCCTATCCTCTCTTGTGTTGTTACTAAGCGGTTCCAGTTTAGACTGTTGACTTGACCCTCACTTGAGATATACCTACTGGAGGAGACCTAGTTACCACACACTGATGCCGACAGTGTGAATCAACCCTTGGAGGCGAGAGTAACGGTTGGATCTCTTGGTAGTAGCGTCGAGGCCTTACGACGTCATCCTTGCTATGGGTTTGTATCATCCATGATGGCATTGACTGTATTAGGTGAAGAACATGGTTCATCCAAGGGATGAGAGAGGATTTCTCTTATCGGAAAAGAAGAAATCATAGCAGCTCTTGTATGACCAGAGAAGGTCCAGATCATCCAGGAGCAGATGAGGACAGCTCAGAGCCGGCAGAAGTCTTACGCTGAAAGGAGACGGAGGCCACTAGAGTTCGAGGATGGAGACCACGTCTTCTTGCGTGTCTCACCTCGACGTGGATTACGGAGATTTGCCTGAGGCAGCAAGTTGTCTCCACGCTTCATCAGACCATTCCAGGTCCTCAGCAGGATTGGCGAGGTGGCTTATCGCCCGGCTCTACCACCTCAGTTGCACCTGGTGCACGACGTCTTCCACGTATCTCAGCTGAGGAGATACGTGCACGACCCAACACACATCATTGACCATGGGGAGCTGGATGTTGATGATGGGGCAACTTTTGTGGAGGTTCTGGTGGAGATCGAAGATTGACAGGTGAAGGTCCTACGTGGACGGTCGATTCCTCTAGTGCGCATCAGATGGCAGCACGAGAACCTCCAGGAGAGCACTTGGGAGCCGGAGGCTCAGATGCGTGCTCAGTACCCACATTTGTGTCCCTAGATTATGATGTATCTTTACTGGGACGTAAACCCCTGAGGTGGGAGTGATGTAAAGACCCGTAAATTTCAAGGAAATTTTTTCTTAATTTTCTTTGGAATTTTAAAAGAATGATGTTTCAGACGGAACCTGATTCCGAGGCCCGGTGTGTCCGAAATAATTTTCCGAAGTTTGACTCGGGTACGTTCAGTGAACGGACAAGCGGGTTTTTCTAACTTTTGAACCGGTGCTCGGAATCGAATTCTGAGGGCACTGATGGAATCACAGTGCCGGTATTTGCTTAGAAATGCCTCTTCCGTAGCTGCATTTTCTCGGGTGTGGTTTTTAAATTTTTGGGGTTAAGTTAAGAAATAATATAAAGTGTGCGACAACTTTATTTTTATTTCAGTTAAATCCACTTGAAAGCCACTTAAAGCTGCTTAAGATGAGTTGATGCATATAGGGTTCTATCCAAAAATATCCTACCCTCTTGGTAGGATATTTGTGAGTTGGGGCCAGCATGAGCCCCACCGTTTCTTTTCTCTAAGTAACGGCCCCGCGAAAACCCGTCATTATGAAAGTCAACTGACGCATTTTCTTAAATTCTTAATGCACCATTTAATTGGGCGGTTAACTTCGTTAAATTAATTCTATGAATTAATTTAATCGTTTCTTAACCTGTTTACAATCCGTTGGCATAATAATAAAATAAGACCAACGCACGAATTCTTGAGGATTGCTCGTTGAGAGGTTTTGACAAATTTTGTGCCTTCATCCTCCTTCGCGAAGAACGCGAAGAACGCGAAGAACGCCATCACCCTCGGAGATTGACAATGCTTCTTCCGAGAAGTTCTTCCCCACAATGATCTCCGATCACCAACTACTTGAGGTAGAAGATTTCGGGTTTCTTCTTTTAAATCTCTTTGCGAGTTATAGCAACATCATGGATTTAATTAATATAATTAAATCTACATGTTCTTGAACCTCGGAGTTCGTCGACGTGACACCGTATTCGTTGACGACGCGACACCCTTCCGCGACAACGCGACGCCCTTCCGCGATGCGACGATCGCCTCCTTCCGCGACGATCAATTCCGCGAAGAACGCGCGCTCGACGACTACAACGAGGTAGGGTTTTTTATTTGAGAACAATCTTTAATTCCCGTGATTTTTTCTTTTAAAAACAATGAACCCGGATCAGGTTTAATTTTTAATTCTATTAAAATTGTGCCTTGCTTGTTATTCATGTGTTGAATATTTTATTCTCGATTGTTATCACCTAACGCGGAGGGTGCGGGATAAACAAACACGTCCCGACAACCCTCTACAGTTCTTCATTGATGTGCGGATTGGCGGGTGATGACAAAACATGCCGCAGAGGTGATTTGTTGTTTCTGCAGTGATGTACGGGACCCGGGAGAAGCTATGGCACAGACGGAAACGAAATCGGACCACCGGAGCAACTCTGGTGGCCCGCGGAACCCACCGGTGGCCGGAGGCGGCGGCGCCCCGGCGCGTCGCCAGACAAGGCCGCCGCGGCTGAAGCTGTGGACTCAAGGGTCCGGCACACACGGGACGCGGCTTTTCCGCGTCCGCTGATCCAGCTCGGCCCCACGCGGGGCCGCAGCACCTTCATCCCGCCGGGGCAGCGCCCCGCGGCTCCCTCGCTCGGCCGAGCTGAGCCGGGCCGATCCGACCGGCCGGGTCGGACCCGGACCCGGGTCGGGTCGCCCCGGTTCAGGCCGACCCGGGGGGGGGGGGGTTGGGCCAGGTGGATCCAGGCGCAAACCCCCCATCTTCGGACCATTTCCGGTCTTTTGCCCGTAACGTTGTCTACGGGCATCCGAACGACGCGTCGTCCACGACGATGCGATTCTTGGATCGAGACGGTCGTTTCGGTATATCGCACTCAAGGTTTTGGGATACTTTGGGTTCGGCCGGGTTGGTTCGTACACGAAACCAACCGGGCCCTCGGAGCAGAAACACTCATATCTTGAGCTTCAGACGTCCGATTGACGTGTCGTCGACTTTGTTGAATTCCTCTAAGTGAGATGGATCTTTTGGCATACTCCGCCTGAGGTTTGGACGCAGGTGGAGTACGGTCGGGTTGGTTTTTCCTTAAAAACCAACCGGGCCCCTGGGACGAAAAGGCCAATAACTCTCAGACCGGGCGTCCGATTGACGCGCCGTCTGCGACGTTGAGTTCATGTTGGCGATACGGAACTTTTGGATACATCATCTCTGGACTATGTGTCAGTTGATGTATCCGCCTCTCGGCTCATGGAGCGGACCCTCCCGAATGAGCTTGATGTGTGCGGGAACCCTAGAGCTGGTTGCGACTGCTACTGTGACGACGACGACTGTGCAGAGAATCCTATGTGGGTTCGACGATGAAGACTGTCGTATTAGAATCCTATGTGGGTTCGACGATGAAGACTATCGTACTGGAATTCTATGTGGGTTCGACGATGAAGACTGTCGTACTGGAATCCTATGTGGGTTCGAGGATGAAGACTGTCGTACTGGAATCCTATGTGGGTTCGACGATGAAGACTGTCGTACTGGAATCCTATGTGGGTTCGACGATGAAGACTGTCCTACTGGAATCCTATGTGGGTTCGACATGAAGACTGTCGTACTGTAATCCTATGTGGGTTCGACGATGAAGACTCTCGTACTGGAATCCTATGTGGGTTCGACGATGAAGACTGTCGTACTGGAATCCTATGTGGGTTCGACGATGAAGACTGTCGTACTGGAATCCTATGTGGGTTCGACGATGAAGACTGTCGTACTGGAATCCTATGTGGGTTCGACGATGAAGACTGTCGTACTGGAATCGTATGTGGGTTCAATGATGAAGACTGTCGTACTGGAATCCTATGTGGGTTCGATGATTAAGACTATCGTACTGGAATCCTATGTGGGTTCGACAATGAAAACTGTCGTACTGGAATCCTATGTGGGTTCGACGATGAAGACTGTCGTATTGGAATCCTATGTGGGTTCGGCGATGAAGACTTTCGTACTGGAATCCTATGTGGGTTCGACGATGAAGTCAATTGTTCGGGAATCATCTGTGGGTTCGACGACGATGACTACAGTGCTTGTATCCTATGTGGGTCCTAGAAGATGAATTAGTGATTACATCTGATCATCTCTCTTACTTTACGAAGAAGTATACCTGTGTGAGCTGAAACTCTGTTTTACTTTCCTTGTGGATTGTGTTGAGCTATCCTATGTGGATTTACATTTTACTTTCCTTTGTGGATTGTGTTGAGTTATCCTGTGTGGATTTTATGTTTTGCTTTCCTGTGTGGACTGGGTTGTACTTGAGCTCGGATGTTGGAGCTGAGCGAGAATTGATGACTTTGGTATATGTATGGGCATATACCTAAGCCGTGTCGGATGTTACTTCGTGATTGTATCTATACTTTGTGGATTATCCTTTTTGGATTCTGGGAGACCTTCGGGGGTCTCGGGGTCCTTACTGAGTAGCTTATACTCACCCCTGCACGGGCTATGCCCGCACTACATTATGTTGGTTGCAGACGATGGACAGCGCTGATCGCGGTGGAGGATTGCAGAGCAGGACGGTACCTGGAGTTGGACCACTGGGCGGAGTGTACTCGGAGCGGACGGCTGGACCGAGGACCTGTGGAGGCTATCTGTACTCACCCTTCGGGTGGGACATCCAGAGGACGGATCGACGTTGCAGCTTTACTTTTCAGTTGCTCTTTTTCCCCCTTTCAGATGTACTTTACAGTTGGGCTTGTATTTCTGGCCCCCTTTACTTTTTCCGAACTTACTGTTGTACCAGCTTTTACTTAGTTTTTACTTTTTCTACTTTCTTACTCTGTAGTTCTTGTTTACTTTACAAAGGCAATGTCTTCCCTTTTTACCGGGATTTACGCCTTGGTGCTAGTCGCCAGCCCCTGGCCTGTGGAAGGGGGGCATGGGGTAGTCACGGCACGGGCCCCGAGGACGGGTTGTGACAAAAATAGTATATGGAATTTATCTTCATTTTAAAAATATTAAGACTTGTTAAGGATTCCATATATCAAATAATGCTCATGGATGCAGAAAGGTCATTGTCACCGTGTATATTAAAAAGAAACATTCATTTTGTCATTTAGTAAAAACGATTCGAAGAAAAATGATTCCCATTGAATAAATATTTAAATTCAAATGGGTTTATACACTATATAAAATAAGGTCCTTTATAAATCAAAATATGCCTCAATTAAATGAGACTTAGACAAATCCCCTTACTATGAGTTCTACTTGTCTTATTATTTCTTTATCTCCCTCTAAATTCAGTAACTTCTTTTGATTTGAGCCAAAATGATTTCTTGAATTGACTTCTTCCCAAGGTAAGACTTATGGGGAAAAGGGAGGGATTTTGGGAGCTTATTTGATCATAATTAGGATGATACAAGGGCCTTTATAGGTGTGAGTTATGTGGGTATAGGTGGTGGCTATTTATAAGAGGGAGGATGGGCACTTTACGAAAGTCAAGATATATTAATTTATTATAAATTAAAATTCAATTAAAAATGTTCCAAAACATTTTTAATTCTATTATATTATTGTTTTTTCTTCAAATATCCATCATCCACTAATTTTTATGCATTTTTTTTAAATTGTTTCACCGTTATGTTTTTGGTCTAACCCTTATTTTACCCTTTATAATCATATAGTGACATCATGTTTTTTACACATTGTGGGTTAATGTAATTCTCATATCATGTCAAAAGAGCCACAATAAAGTAATTTATGATATATTTGTACTTATCTTAATCATTTGTATGAATTTTATATTTTTAGGAATTTAATATCATTTAATAAAATATTTAATATTTTATGTTATGAATAATGTCAATTTTGTACACTATTCATACATGGATTTTTAAAAAATATCATAACAACTTGATTCCTTAGAACCAAAAGAATTAACTCAAAGATAATGTTACATTGTCATTAAGAAAATTCGTGGGTGGAATCAAAATATTTAAATTACATTTATTTTAATATTTATAATATCATTTATTCGAATCTGTTATTAATGGAGAAATCTCTACATCATCATTGTGCCATAATTAAATATTTTATTTAAGGTATAAAAATAAAATATCAGGATGTAAGAAATATTTATATCTTTATAGAGAATATTTATAGTCAAAGAGATCGATTATATAATCCCATATTAAAATTGTTTTAGTAAAAGACACATGTTTATGTTATATTTCTCTTTAGTTTGAATTAATTCTTATAAAAATATCACATTCACATAAAAGTAGCTCCATGGGGTCGAAAAATAGACCCAAGGATACCCATGGTCATACATATCACATAAAATAGGATTAATTAACATGTTAGTGTTGTTTAATATTATTATAATATTATTGTTTACCCTTATTTACCAGATTTACCCTTTAACAATGGTAAATAAAATAATTATTGAATTTAGAGTTCTTAGTGTCCAAAAATAAATGGTACCTATTTAAACAATATTTACCTTTTGATTCCAAATATGTAATAAATATTTCCAAATTTAAAACATATAATTTGTAGAAATTAATTTAAAATTAATTCCTCTTGTCAAAACCAAAAAACTGGATTTTTAGAAGTAAAATCTATCAAAATATTGATATGGGTTTATGTCCAATTAAAATGTTAAATTACTTATAACATCCATAATTTTATTGAATGATTAAAAAATAACCCAATTACACTTTTAAACTAATAAAAAGGAAAATCTATCTATATAAATAAATAAGATAAAAAGTCTGTTTTGAATTAAAATGTAGCATTTTTCACTATTCATTAAAAAATAAACATTATTAGAAAATTACAAAAAAAAATTATCCAAGGTAAATTTTGATGTCATTATTCTACAGGAGAAGTTTATTTTGTCAAATATAACAAATAAAAGTGAAAAAAACTGGATTTAAAAAGGGTTCACCATTAAAAGGTGGTAAACTGGCCTTTTAAAAATATTTGAGTATTTTATGCTTAAAATCAGATTCATTCTTATTTTCAGACTATAATATTAATTATATAAATTAAAAAAAAATTAAAAAATATCTAAAATCATAATATATTTAATTCCATTTATTCATTCCAATACGACGGTTAGGCATTAAGTACCATTTAAAATAATAATAATAATATTTTATTATTTTTCAGTATAACTCAACATTGTGTGAAACATAAGATTTTAGAGAAACCTGTTGTTGCATGTCGAGTATGTTATCATGAAAATAATACCTTTATCTTAAAATTAAATTCTTATTCATAAAAATTAATATAAAATAAAATTTATTATTCTATAAATACCTTGGTTGGTATAGGAATGGATTGGAATATTCTCCTAAGACTCTAAAAAATAGAATAAAATAACATGTTCCATGTTTGGGTCTATTTGGATGAGTTTTGGGGGGTTTTATAAATTTTAAAATCTGAATTCCTAGTGATTAGAATCTTGTATTAATGGTTTGTTGCCCGAGGATCATGGTTTCCCTTAACTATTCACCTTAATTTTGTGTCTCATCAAGGGGTAGGGATGTATAGATTATCATAATTGGGAGCATGATTTGAAAAAATAAGTGAAAGATGTTTGAATCCCCCCAATTTAGGTTCAAATGATTTCCTAGGATAGGGTGCAGGGTTTGGGTAAACTATTTCCCAAACCTGCACTTGCGCAGTTCCTTCCAAAATTTTCAATTTTCACCAAAATGTACCCCATAGAAAAACCCAATCAAGAAATTCTGAAACAAAACATAAATATTATCTACAAAAAGTCACAATACATCCTAATAAATATATATGATCTTAAAATCTAATAAACCAAAAGCCTGATATCACATTGAATGATGTTTACTAATGGTTCCTCTAATTCCAATCCTAAGGAACTGCCCCACAGAAAATCAAACTCAACCATGGGTCAAAGGAAAATTCTAGTTATCGGAGTATGAATCTCTCAAATGAGGAAAATCTATAAAATATTATGATATTAATTCCAAGAGGATTGTTACTAGATCTTAAAAACACACTCAATATACTCGTATAACTATGAAGGAATGTTGTGTTCAATGAAAAAATGATTTGTATTTTCAAATAGCCAATATTTTTTCCCCAAAGGAACTTTTTATGGAATAACATACCCTTATTCACCTACAATATGGGATCACAACATTGATGGTCTGACCATGCATTTTTTAAGGCATGATAAGGAGGGTGTCAATTTCAAATGAGGTGATAAATTTTACATGATGGTTATTTCAGTTGGGGGAATGAGATTTATCTCTTTGGATAATCTCTATGGGGTTGGGGTCTTATTAAAGGAACCAGAAGTAATGGGTTAGTATCTTGTATTTCAGAAAAATCCATTACTATTATAGTGGTTTACATGTATTAAATGATACATTGATTTGATGGGGTTTGGTTCATGGTGGGAGGTAATTTTATTTTCATTTGGACTGATATAAGATTATAATAAGGTTAACAGTTCACCAATGGGTTTCTTCAGTTGATATGATTGTTAAAATGTGAAATTAACCATGGATTCATGATGCATTGTTCCAGTGGTGATACCTCATGACATTCTATTGAGACCACTCCTAAAACTAGAAAATACAATTGAACTATGTCATTTGATTTCCAAATTCTATTATCCTTTTCAAAGATCCACCATTGGTACAATGTACATATCCACTAGAGGAATTGAATGGCGAGTGAGATTTTTGTTCACTTATGAACATATTGTAACCTTACTAGAGAAGATGAATCGATTTGATGGGCTCCCAATGGGGGAGGAAAAGGATAATATATGGGTTAATGCACCTTATACTGTGTCCATGGTAACCTTATGGGGGTGTGGACCCAATGATCATATAAAATTCATCAGTGGACATCTTTATCAAGATTAATCTATGGTAAGTAGGTGGTTCTATTTCCAAATATACATAATTTTCATTATAACATTTGGTGAGGTACCTTATATTTTCAAATATATTTTGGTGATCAAAATAAGTTAGAATAAATGAAGAATCTATACACACCCTAGTTTGTGTCAACTAGGAAATGTCAAGGATATCAAGATTTACCCCACTACTGATAATTTCACTAGAACATGTGAATTATTTCTAATATTTAAAAGGTTTCATTTTAGTATCATTTTAAGAGGGTGAAAACTAAATAATTATAGAAGATAGTAACCTTGTAACTATACGAACATTTATTTATTAATGGTGTTCTTAAGAGAGATTTAAGGTTTGGAAATAAAATGATGGGTTTTAAAATGACCACAGAATAGGTTTTGAAAGATTCCATGTTAATGGTTGGGGAGTCTCATTGATCATAGGGGGAATGTAAAAATATCATTCAAAATTATGTTCTTGAATTCTCATGAGATGAGGGTGATTATTTTTTCTTACAGTAGGAAATAGAAATTGGGTTAGTGAATTTAGATGAGGTTGAATTGGGTAGAAGATTAAATGATCTTTTTTTAGGGTGATTTGGTTGGATTAACTATAAGAAATTGGTATGGGGACATGTTTTCTAAATCAAATTCCAAACACATTAATGGATGCATTCACCTATTTGAAACAATTTGTCTATTTATTCCTACTATTTTAAGTATACTCTATATATATGATCCTAGTATTATTTCAGGGGATGAGATACATTAAAATATTATATATTCTCCAAAAATATCAAGAAATACATTTCTATTAAATTATATAGACATTGTGTTCCACACCGAAGATGAATTCATCCATGGGTTTCACTCATGTATAGAATATCTATCGGAATATTGATGTTGTTTATCCAATTTATATATAAGGATTTGATGGTATTAAAGTCACTAGATTAAATGATTCAAACTCTAATGAATTTGGTAGATCAAAGTTATGTTATTCATTGAAGGCCATAACTGATGGCTATCATCCTTGTGTCTCACTGAGAGGGGGACACCGTTTTGTATGGATGTTTTGTTGTTCCATGTATTACTTAGTATTAACAAAATATTTTACCAAAAAATTATTAGTTAACAATGATTTGAGAGGTGGTGTGCCTTTTTTATTGAAATTGATGTGGTATTCCATGGGTTCTTAGGTTGGGAATCCATTGATACAAGAATAGACAAACAATTAGGTGGGAAGATATTAGTTTATCCAAAGGTTCACACATTTTTTGGGGTTTTGAAATCTAAAATGTTCAGAGGCTATTACAAAGATATTGTGGTTGGAATACTAGAATTTACTATGGGGATTTCAAAATAAAACACAACTATATAGATATGTGACACATTTAGATATGTGATATAGACAAGGTTGAACATGGACTTCAAAAAAATGAATGTTGGAACTCTTAGTACACATTAAGAATTTTCAAAATGTTGGTCGAATGACACTAAAGAGGGGATGAATTGAGTTCCTGTAAAAATTTCTGTTAAAATATTTATTTGAAGATCCCCCAATTTAAAAAAACTGCAAGTTAATAAAATTAATAAATTCATAATAGTTTGACTATTCAATTAATTTCTCATAAGATTTATTACTTATCAGTTATAACAATGTGAGATTTTGATATAACCTTACAAATTAATTTAATAAATCAAAATAGTTAAAAATACTATCCAAGACTAATTATCAAAGTGAAACATTGTTTTTTGAAATATGAGTTAAAAACATAGTAAACTAAATTTGAAAACACATCGTATTTAAACCAGTGGTTCAGTATCAATCTAAGACCTCAACAACTCCATTTGGTGATCACCTCCCACCAAGAAATATTTATATATCTTTGATCAAAACTAGGGATCAGATTTTACACACTAGTACACTAGACTATCCCAATCACTTGTCCTCCACCATAGTTCTACATGTGAAATATAACAACCAAATCACATAGGACCTCTTTCATAATTATACATGGGTGAAACAAGGTGTAAAATGATTTTTGTGTGGGGATATCTTGTATCATCCAGTTCTATGCCGGGGACAGTGTGTGTTTTTAGTATTGACACACACAATACTAAAAAGAATAATAAAACAATACATAACATAGATGAATATAATAATAATGTATTAGAAATGATCTTATCATTGTTCTATGTAGTTTTGGACTTCTATGATGTAACAACTTTTATGTTCGGGTCCTCTCCTGAAATCAGACTCTGAAACATAGTGTTGTGAGTTGTGTGTTCTAATTTTAGTTCAGTGAGTTTCTATTCTTCTCTTATTTGTGTTATTTATATGAGTATGTTCAAATCTGAGATCCACAACTAATAGAAAATGAGGTTTATTCATGTTTTCTTCTGTTTTTTCTTTCATGCATGTATGTTCACTCCAACATCTCTTTTAGTCTCTACTTAACACACTTCTGCTCGTGCACCACCTTGTATTTTTTTCGGGGGTGTTTGTGTTATGGCTGATATGAAGCATGATCCCTTCAACTCGTACATCATATTTTTGGGTGTCATGTCTAAAAAGATCATTAATTATGTTAGTTTCATTAAACGACTCTAATATGACTATTAGAATCAAATTTTTAATTTTATAGAAAAAGATAGATAAATGTTTGAGGAACAGTGTCATAGTTGCAGTGTGTAAGAAGTGGTACAACAGTCATGGTGAGTTAAATGTTGTTCCATAACCATGATGAGTCAGAAGTGGTGAATTGTAACTCTGTATTCTTATAATTTATTATTACGGTGTTATAGAAATAGTGTCTTGTCCTTTTTCAATCTTTTGAACGTTGTCTTGTTACAGTGTCACGAAAATGGTATTACAGAAATGGTGTCTTGTCCTTTGTGAATTCTAAAACCGATAGCATGGTTACAGTGTCTGGCCCATTGTAAAATCTAGAACTGGTAGCATGGTTATGGTGTTTGTCCCTTTGAAAAATCTAGAACTAGTGGCATGGTTATGGTGTCTTGTCCTTTGAAAAATTTGGAACTGATATCATGGACATTGTCAATTTCTAGACAAAATGGTGAGACCATTTTGGGTAGAGAAATGGGGTCACAAACTTAGCCAAATATCTACCATCATTCTTAAGATTTAATAATCACATAATTGATTAAGTATAATCGTAATCATACTAAAACCTAATAGAGAAACATTAGTAATGATTTATAATTTTTCAACATGATTTACATTATTTTTATGATTGGCATTTTTTGTGAGAAATAAAACAAGAGGAGTCCAAAAATATCTTCCTTTTCGATGATCACAAATAATGGAATTTACAATACATACATTAGTATAATTGAAAAATCTTCTCCCCCTTTGGGATTATCAAAAATAGAATGAGAGAAAGGAAAAAAGAAACACTAAATGAAACAAAAAAGTAAATAAAAGAGAGATAACACTTTTCATTGAATAAATGGAGTTTAAGTACAATTAAAAAAATAAAATACATCACATCACTATAAAAAATGAGTCTTTACCTCTCACCAGTTTTTGTAGCATTCTATTTCTCCTTTTCAGAGACTACATGAGGAGTGGAAAGAGGTGTAGAAGTGGAGGTGGAAGAAATAAGAGTAAGGGAATATAATGGAAATTATTTAATGATATGAGGGGAAAGGGTTAGTCTGGTGGAAGACTAAGGAAATGGTTTCTCAACAATAACAGGTCTGATCTGGTTCAGAGACTGAGAGATAGATGTGGTTACATGTGAAAAAAGGTAGAAGTATAAGGATTGGTAGAAGTAATCAAGCTATGTCTCAAAGGAGCTTCTGGAGGAGCCATGATGGATGTTCTCTAAACATGTAGATAATGATTCAATGGATTAATAAAATCTGTGATGATTTCTGTACCATAATTCATGGAATTTTCAAATCCATATTTATTTACCATGAAATTCTTCAAATTAGGTGTGAATTATTTTAACTTCTGAAATTTATCCTTGAATTCATGAGTTATAGTGGGTATCTCTAAGTTCAATACAAGATCCATGAAATTGTTGATAAACTCATTCTTATAATAGATCCTCTTGAAGTAGTAATCCATATTCATAGAAATTTCTTTTTAATCATCAGTTGTAATTTTGTAGTGAACTCTTACCAATTGAAGAACATGGTCCCAGTTAATGAAAACTATGTCAGTAAGTTCCTTATCAAAACATTCAATCAAAGATTGAAACTCTTATTTAATTACAGATCTGAACATTTCACTATCATAGGGATGAGATGGAGAAGCAAAAGTATATGCAGCAAAAACAACTGATGTGAGAGTCTTAAGATTATTTAGAATAGTCTGCAAACATCCTTTATATTCAGTGGTCAGATTATTGATTCCAGAAACAAGCCCACAAATCTCATTTTCTATTTTGGTTTTGTTCTGAACTACCTAGTCATACACTATAATCATGTGGGGTTGAATCATAGATACATCCTCTTTTGGGATCTTATTAGTATCATCCTCACTAAGATGAGAAAAAGGATCTTGAGTAGCTTGCAAGTCATTCCTCATTTCCTTAACCATATGTTTTAAAGATTTCACTTCATCACTCAACTATTTGTTCTCAGTCCAGACTTCTTGAATTTCATGAATCATTTTGGGTAGGATCTACCATATGACTTCTCCATAGGAGATGTATCATCCCTTTCAATAATATTAGTCATTAGAGCAGGTTGAGATTTCATGAGCTTCTCAAAACCATAAAAAAAATTCTCTCCAAACTCTTTCAAATTTTTTTCGATTACATAACTAGGTGAATCTTGAGTAGGTTCAGAATCTAGAACTAAAATAGGTTCTAGTTCCTTATCAAACATAACTTTATATTCTGTTTTCAACTGAAACAATGTTGAGATATCTAATCCCTGAACTAAGATCCTTGAGACTCATAAACATCCAAATATCTTGGAAACCTGTATTAGGTATCCACAAAACATGAGTCAACATGATTTGGCACTTTAATCCTTTCCATGTTAATGTTTTTCTCCCCCTAAAAATATTCACCTATTTGAGTAATAAGAGACTCAATCTCTTGGCCATATTCTACACCCTCTCCTCTATTAGACTCATCCATATACTTAGATGACTAAAAAAATTTCTCCATTCATTATTCAATAAATAAAATTACTACTTTTTATACATGTTCTTCCTCTTTCTGTTTCTTAGTAGCAGCAATCTCTTCCAAAACATCATCTTATTTGTAAATAGTATATTTACTTTTATCAACATCTTCACTTACATTTATGTCATATTCATCACCTTTAGAGGGAGGATATTCTCTAAATAGAAAATCATCAGGTTCGTGAGATTCTTTCATAATTGCTTCACTTTTATCAGCCTATTTTTATCCTTCAGGTATATCAACATTTATTCCTTTATCTGAGTATTACACAAGCTCATATAACTCTAAACTAGGGTCAGTGACATTCTTAGGTCTAGAAGGGAGTTCAATAGGATTAAAATTCTCATAAAATCGACCATTATCATCAACCCATGTTCACTTCCATGGATTCCCACTAATTTTCATTCATCTGCATGTATCCTTAGAGATAAAAAATCATAATAATCAATCACCTATTCATTTTTACTAACCAAACCTTTGGATAGTATCATAAAATAGATAAAACATGAATAAAAAAGGGAGGTTGACTTTGATATTGGCTAGATCAAGTCACAAAATTGATGGATAAAATACATGAATAGATTAATCTTGGGACTATTCTTCATAATATGTTTCAAAAACACATCTTGGTACTTGATAGAAGTAAAGTAACTTTTCCTTGGAAAAATTAGGTGTTGGAAAAACATAAAAGACCTAGTCTTTCCATCCAGTTCAGCATCAATAGGCCTTCATTTTTTTTTCCCGTCAACTCACCCAAGGCCTCTTCTAAAGTAATTATGCCACTTAGAAGAGGTTGACCTCATTGATAGTCCTAAAAAATTTATTCATGGGGTATTTCTAAGCAGTAAGTCCATAGACTTGAATAAAAGGTGAATCTTTGTCCATTCATCCAGCTTTTAACCACAAAATCATCACCAGAGTTGAAAGAAAACTGAACATACTGATAAAATTGAAAAACTAGCTTCAGATAGATATGACTTTTCTCTTTTGTAAACCACTATAACCATCCTTGTTCTTCTAAGACTTTTAGAACAAGTGACTTAATTGATAGAAGACACTTGACACAAATTTCATTTTCTGGCATGACTGTACGATCCTCAAGACCTGGGTTTAACAGTTTCTTGGGCATGGTCATCAGAACCTTTTTCTGTTTCTTTAAAGACTAGTGATTTCTAGGAGATGATGAGATATATGATTCATCATGAGAATTCAAGACATGGGTTTAACTATTTCTAGTATCACTACATTTAGTATTATCAAAACCAAAATGTTTTAGAAGATCATTAGTATATTTACTTTGATTCAATATAATACCTTCTTTATTTTGAAATACTTGAAATCCAAGAAGGAATTTTAGTTCCCCCATCAAACTGATTTCAAATTAATTTTGCATCATCCTTTAAAAATCATCACATAAATAAATTTTTGATGACCCAAAAAAATATCGTCAATGTAGATTTAAAAAACTAAAACATATAGGTAATTTATTTTTATAAAGAGAGTAGGATCAGCTATATATTTTCTAAAACAATTAGAAATAAAAAAACAACTTAGTCTATCATTCCAAGATCTATGTTATTTCATTAAACTATATAAATATTTATTTAATTTAAAAACATGATTTGGAAAATGATGGTTTGTAAAACCACGGGGTTGTTTAAAAAACATCCTCAACAATATACCCATTTAATAATGCACTCTAAACTTCCATTTGATATAGTTTAATATTTATATGTGATTAATATTCATGAATTATTCTAATGTATTCATTTCTAGAAACTGGTGAAAACATTTCCTCATAGTAAATCCCTTCTTCTTGGATATAACATTATGAAACCAATCAAGATTTGTTTCTCACAATATTACCATATTTATCTACTTTATTCTTAATAACCCATTTATTACCTATAGTAAAGATGTCTTTATGTTTATCCATTAGTTTCTAGAATTTATTTCTTTTAAAAAAAATTAATTCTACTTGCATTTACATTATACAGAATTCAACATTTAATGCCTCATTGATGTTTTTAGGATCAAGATGTTACGAGAATTATTGATGTTCAACCTGATTTCTTATAGAATCTATAGTCTGAGTTCATTTATTTAAATATCTAGGAATATCATATAAAGTATCGTTATTAAGGGTTCTAGTAGATCTAGAAAAATAAGTTCAAGAGATTTCAGTTTCTTTAACAAGTTTGGGTTCATCATGACTTGAATCTAGAGAATTTCTAGGACTAGAAGATTTTAAAGATTTCTTGAAAACAAGGTCAAAGTATTTTGTAATGATATTCAGATTTGAAAAATCATCCTAAAGGTTTCTAGGGAGATCTTAGGTTCATGTGGATATATTTTATCAAATTTGAATTGTATAGATTCTTCCACACATTTGGTTCTTTTATTAAATACTATATCGTAATTTATAGAGATTTAGTAGCCTAGAAAAATTCCATCTATGCTTTTGGATGAATTTTTTTAAGATTGTCCTTAGTGTTGAAAATGTAAACTTTCAAACCAAAAACATTGAAGTAATAAACATTGGGTTTTCTAATGTTCCATAACTCATAGGGAGTTTTCTTAAGAATTGGTCTAATTAAGACTTAATTAATAGTCTAAAAAGCTATGTTGATAGATTCATCACAAAAGTAGATAGGTAGGTCATATTCATTAAGAATGGTTTTTCTATTTCTTGTAAGGATCTATTTATTCTTTCTATAACACCATTTTATTGAGGTGTCCTAGGGGCAGATAAGTTATAAATATAGATATTTTGTGAGAAAAATATTCAATCTCTTGGTTTTCAAACTCATGAATATGGTCACTTTATAGGGTTTTAATTCTAAGACCACTTTGGTTTTCTACTTTTTAATCATACCTGGTGAAATGAGAACAATATTCACTTTTCTAAGCTAAGAAAAAGGTCCAAGTATATCTAGAATAGTCATCTACAAGAACATATAAATATTTCTTCCCATTAATAATTGAAACTCTAGATGGTACAAATAAGTCCATGTGAACCAACCTGAAAGGTTGATAATTTGAAGCTTCATTCATTGATTTAAAAGAGATTTTTATTGTTTACCCTTTTGATAAGTATTGCAGACTTTTTCATTTAGAAACTCAAGTTTGGGTATATCCATAACTAAGAATTTTCTTGTAATATTTTTAAGAGAGTGTATGTTATAATTTCCTACTCTTATTTTCAAAATCCTAGACTCTTTGTGAAATACAGTTTAGTATGAAACATTTTCAGAAACTAAAGAATATAATTTAACTTCATAAACTTTTTCAATTCTAAAATAAGAAAATAATAATTCATTTTTTGAATTAGAAATATTACATGCATAATTTTAAAATTTTTCATTGAAACCATCATCCCATAGTTGTGAAATAATAAGTTGGTTATATTTTAATCCATAAAAACTATCTTTAGAAATTAAAACTGATTTAGAGTTACCAATATGGCAAGGCCAATTATCTTTCCTTTAGTATTATCACCAAAAGTGACATGTCCACCATCAATCTTTATCAGATTCTTAAAGCATGAGTAATCTCCTATCATGTTTCTTGAACATACATTGTCAATGTACTATATACATCTGTAGGATCTCTTTAAATAAATTTACTACAAAAGAATTATGAAAAATATGATTCTGGTACCCATATTTTTTTGGGTCTAGTAAAATTAGTGATAAGATATTTGGTAACCCATACATGCTTTATTTGTTTTATATACATAGTCTGTGAAGTATTTGAAAGGTAATAGTTTTTTGGTCCTGAAAATTAGAAGCATTGAATGACTTCCTAGGTCTAGAACTATAACATTTTTTAGTTCTAGGCATGACAATAGCTTTTCTAGATTTTTTTTGTAAAATTAGTTTTATCTATGTTCATATATCTCGGTTAGTATCCTATACTGGTTGTGTACCAAAAAGCTATTTGTTTACCAAGAATTTGAGTTAGAGTATTCTTGAAATTGGTAAAAAAAATTATGTCCCTTTTCAATTGTTCATTGGATAATTTTAGTATATTTTCCACTTTAATTAAATCATAATTATTTTCCATTTCTATAGTAAAATCATATTTGACATTAGAGGTGAGAGCCTGATGTTTCTTTAGAGATTTATTTTTTTAACTCATTTCATATATATTAAATCATTTTCTAGTATTCAAACATTTCTTCACTAGTTATATTTTCATAATCACTTTCATCTCCAAAATAATAATAAATCCATACCGGAGACTCAAGGGTTACCGCCGATGTGATTTTTATGAAACACATATTGGATTTGTCATCCTTTTCATCATGTAATGATTCTGAGTCTGTTAAGATATCCATAGAAGCACTCCATGTTTATTTTGTTTCCTTTTTGTACTTTCTATATTTTTTCTCATATTTGTTTTATACTTTATCTTGGTATAGTCAGAATTTACATGTCCCTTCCTCTTACATTCATAGCAGATTATTTCATTTGAGTTCTAATCCCTTTTCAAGTTCTTCTTCTGGTTTCTCTTTTGTTCATAATTTCTTTTATAGCTAGGATTCCTGAATAATTTCTTCCTTCTATAAAACATTTTAATCCTTATAGATAATTGAGAAATTTCCTCATCACTATCTGATAGTGAATCATTATTACTTGTACTATCAAAAGGATTCTATATCCCTTCTATTTCTTTGTTCTTGGAATTAGTGGTTTTAAATGCCACTAAATTTTATTTTGGTTCATCTTCTTCCTCTTTGTTTACCTTTAACTCTTCCTTATAAATCATCAATTTTCCAATCACCTTCTTGACTGGAAACATTTGGATGTCACAGGATTCTCAAATAGATACTGAGATTCCTCTCCATCTTTCAGGTAGACCTCTAATTAGCTGCATGATTTGTTCTTTGGCACCCACTGGATTTCCAAGAGATCTCATACTATTGACTATTTCATTAAACCTAATATACATATAAAAAATGGGTTCATCATAATTCATCTTAAATTTACCATACATAATAATATAGGTATTGAGCCTCATTTATTTAACATTAGTAGTTCTTTCATGTGAGAGAGCTAAGGTATCCCAAATTTCATAGGCAGGTTTACTATCAGATATTCTATTAAATTATTCATCCCCATAAGCATAAAACATGGAATTACTAGATTTACAATTATTATTGTTAGAATATTTTGTAGCTTCACTCCATATAGTTCTTAGAGTTTCTAGTATTTCAAATTTATCTTCTATTACTGTCCAAATATCAAATCCCATACTTTATAAGTGCATTTTCATTTTCATTTTCCACTGATCATATTTTGTTTTATTAAATTATGGAGGTCTATTGGTAGTAGAACCTTCTTGTCTATTATCCATAACAAATAATAAAGGCTAGATTTTAAAGATCTGTAAATTCTGAACTAAAATAAATTTAAAGATATTTAAAATACAACTAAATAATAGTTTAAATGATTTGAAAAATATTTGAAACATTTAGAGTAGTATTTTAAAAACAACCTATGATAACAAATGTTGTACAGAGTAGGAAACTCAAGAGGGGGTGAATTGAGTTCCTATAATAATTTTGTTAAAAAAATTATTTGAAGATCCCCCAATTTAAAAACAAAATAGGTCAGTTAATCAATGTAGTAAATTCATAATATTACGAATTTTCAATAAATTTCTTAAAAGATTAATTATTTCAAAGTTATAGCAATATGATATATTTATATAACCTTTCAAAATGATTCAATAAATCAAAATAGTTATAAATACTATCCATGACTAACTATCAAAGTGAAACATTGTTTTTTGAATATGAGTTGAAAACCGAGTGAACATAATATGAAAACACATCGAATTAAAACAATTGTTTTAGAATCAATCAAATACTTAATCCTCTACAATTGGGGATCACCTTCCACTAATAAAAAAATATAATGATTTGATCCACACCCTAGATTGGGGTTTACACAAGAGTACACAATATTTTCTAGGTAACTTGACCTATACTAAATTTCTTTGTGGGAAATATAACAACCATGTAATGAAAGTCCTCTCCCATAGTTATACGTGGGTGAAAAAAGGTGTAAAAATATTTTTGTGAGGAAATCATATATCCTCCAACTTAGTGCAGGAAACAATGTGTTTTTAAGTATAGACCCACACACTACTCGAATGATTAATAAAACAGTACACAATAAGTATAAAATACTAAGAAGGGATTATAAATGCTCTGAGTGTTTTTATATAAAGTTTTGGACTTCTAGGATGTATTATATTTGATTTTCAGGTCCTCTTCTAAAAGAAAACTCAGAAAAAGAGTGTTTTTAGTTATGTGTTCTGATTTTTGTTCAGTGATTTTCTCATCTTCTATTCTATTTGTTGTTTCTAAAAGGATTTTTGAAGCTTTTATCCACATCTAGTATAAAATAAGACTTATTTTTTTGTTATTATGTGTGTTATTTCATGCATGTATGTATACTTCACACACTGCTGCTCATACACCACCTTGAATTATTGTCTTTGGTGTCTATGTTCTTCCCGATAAGAAGAACGATCCATTTACCTCGTACCTCGTACTATCATCTTTCATGTATAAAAAAGATCATTAATTATTTCAATATCATTAAATGACTCAAATATAATAGTTATAATCGATTTTTAAATTTAATAGAAAAATACATAGAATTGTTAAGGAACGATGCCATCGTTGTGGTGAGTCATTAGCATTGCCACAGTCATGGTAAGTCATAAGCAGTTTTATAGTTATAGTGAGTAAGAATCAGTGACTTTGAACAATGTACTATTATAGTGAATTATTATGTTATCATATAAATATTTTATTTCCCTTTTTCAATCTTCTGAATGGTGTCTCATTTCAGTGTCATAGAAATAAAATTACAGAAATTTTGTTTAATCCTTTTCGAATTCTAGAACCAATAGCACGGTAATAGTGTATGTTCATTTATAAAATATATAAAAAGTAGCATAGTTATTGTGTATTGACCTTTGTAAAATTTGGAAGCAGTGACACAGTTATGCTGTCTTGTCCTTTATAAAATCTGGAACTAGTAGCACAGACTTTGCCAATTTTGTGACTAAACGGTGAGACTGTTTTGGGTAGAGAAATGGTGTCTCATACTTAGTCAAATATATGTAAGATATATGAATAATTAATACTCATAGAATTTATTGTTTTTAATCATAATCATAATAAAAAAAATAGAACCATATTAATCCTGATTTATAATATTTAAAGACGATTTACATGATTTACATGATTTGTATTATTATCATGATTTGTGAGAATTAAAATAAGAGGAATCCAAGAGAAAATATGAAAAAATATTAAAAAGGGAGTAGATATTTTCATTATCATGGTTATTGTGTAATTAATTCTATTTTTATATTGAATTCCTATGAAAATACACATGTAAATAGTTACTCACTTTGTGTTCCTTTTAAGGCTCTGAGTATGAAATAATCATACATCCACTTCTCTATTCCTTCTGAATATAAGTATATTGAAATTAAAATATAACTTTTGGTGGTTTTTGTTGGGGGTATGAAGTAGAGGGAACTTGAAATCATATAGTTACATTTTACATTATTTTATCAAGGTATATTGACACTATAATAACACGGGCTGGTGTGGATAGAAAGAATTAGTCGAGTGGAAAAGGTGGTTCAATATTGCATGTTCTATATCATCACATGAGGTTTTTTGAGGTAATGCGAGTAAGAAATTGAGGTTATAAATATCAAAATGGCTATGGGAGTATTATTTCAAGAAATATATCAATTTTTATGAGTATTATATACTCTATGTAATGACATAGATGCAATATTCATGGAGGTTTAGATGAATCAATTGATGAGGGTTAGAGAATCAATGAATACGTAATAAAACTCTAGAATGGGTAAGAGGTCACATTATTAAATTAAATTATGATCATTTGGTATGTGTTCTAGGAAAACCCATATATGTTAAATGGGATTGATCAGATCGAAAACTACATAAGTCATTTATTAACTACAATATTAGGTTGTCGGTTTAAAATCCTAGTTTATTATAGTGTTATAAATTCTCTTAATTCTAGTATAAAACATTAGTTATATCTTAATGGATGTACCTAAAGTGTTTTTGGAGGATTTTAGAGTGCTTCTTCTTGGTTTTGGTCCTGAGGTACCGTTTTTCAGAGAAAGAAGATGAGGGACACTGTTAGGTCATGGTTAGTACTGACTGTGAGCCTCAAATGTATGGTCTTGTAAGGGAGAAGTATGGTTATCCAAAAAAACATAAAAAAGTCCAAAATACCATGAAAAACAGGAAATAATTTATAGATGATAATTACATGGTTTTTACATAGTTTTCCAAAAATTCACCTAAACTTTGTGAGGTGTAGGGTTGTGGACAGTGGCATCCACATTGTATGCACACTTTTTATCCGTCCTTGTGATAAAATTGTGTAACCCTTTAAATACATTGAAATTACAATTTTCCCACCTTTTCACTAACGCTTATTATCCATTCCTCCTCCACCAACACAAAATATCTCAACACTCAGATTATCTCTTTCTTACCTACCCTAATCGCATTGATATCTCCACAATCCTTGCTCCAATTCAAACATCTTTGATCATGTTGGACCCCCCTTAGTTTTTCTGTCATTTCATGAGTTTCCTTTCTATGTTTTCATCTCTATTCTGTATAATATTTCAAAATGAGGTTATATAAATTTTTTTAGTTTTTTTATTGTTTATCTATTTTATATTGTTCCATAACAAATAAGAGTTTGATATTAGACATGGAGTGAACTACTCTGTATATTTTGGTAGACTATAATAATTCCATAAGTGTATGGTTTTCTATGATTTTTCACCTATGTTAAGCATGCAATAAATTCAATTTTTTATCCTATAATAATTAATTCCTTAAATTAATTGTTTATATAATAACCTCGATGATCAATATAACCTTCTACATGGATGGATGTTAGGTACCATAAACAAAACAACCCCTAATTGTCTGTTCAATTAAATTCAATCGAATATAATTCAAATTTTATGAATTAACCACCCATTATATGTGTTGAGATTCCTGCATGAATTTGGAATACATAAATAAATTATATGAATTTTTTAATGGAATGGACATAACACAAAGCCCTTAAAGCACCTATAAGTGGAATGAGTAATGATATTTATAAATTTTTAAATGGTATGAATACTTTTATTGGCCTTTTTCATTTATAATGGAAAATATTGGATGAATGTACTGAATTAAAGTTGTAAATTTAGAATAAATTACACTTGGATAATGGTTAAATTATTATATTTATTACATGATTATTATTATTTTGGACTTTGACCACATTAATGGATTTGAATTCCATGAATGTGTCTTTGATTATCGACATGGAATAGCCTTGGAGAACATAGAGTAGTCCAACCGATTCATTTATGTGACAAATAAGTGAGTTAACACACTAGTGGTTCGTCAATATCTTTTGTTAGTTAATTCATTAATGTATGACTGGTGAAACAGCAGCATCTCAAGAAATATATTTCTTAGATTAGCTCCTGGGATTTGGATTGATGACCTCATACACATGATGCCCCAGATTATATTATTGACCTAAAAATAAAAACTAGTTCATGGTTAACATTTACATGTTCCAATGACTTATTTTTAAATATGGGATAATTACATGTTTTCATCCATTAGATTACACTCATACCCCTCTAGAAAAGTCTCATAGTTGTTACTGTGAGTTTTTTCGTCCTTCGAAGTTCAAGGATGCATTGTATTCACCATCAATCCAACATGATTTTGTTACATGAACTTTTTACTATGTTCCCCAAGCTACCGAGTTATACTAAAATGTTATCATGTTTATAGAAATCCATCATTAGCTGATGTAGGTATTATTACATGGCACTCCATGTGTACCCAGATCTTCATGTCACTACTATTTATTCAATTGTTAAATATTATACATGGAAATAGTTTAATGTTATATTCATAGGATATATTTGTATTAGAACTAGTGGTTGGTGGCCTATTGAGTATTACTCACAACCTGTCTAGGATACCATTGGGTGCCTAGATAGTTTTTAGGGATGTAGGTATAGATAATGGGAAGCTCAGACCTATGGACGGTTCATATCTATGGGATTAGTAACAAATGACTCAGTTAGTGCTCAAGATTCTCAAGGAGAAAATTTTGTACTTTTTGTTACTTTTTTATGAATGTATTTTATGTATTCATAATCCAATGTATGCATTATCATTTTTAGAAAAATTACATCATCTATATAATATATTGCTCAGGGATTTTGAATTTTTAATACTATTGGGATAATTTACTTCATCTACCCTGTTAATGTTTTTTATATTTATGCCTCTATTGTATCCATTATTTATTTATATGATCCAATTTGATAAATTTGGTATAATTTCCCCACCTTACTACCATAAATCCTCTCTTCTAGTTTGTATCTTTTGGATAGAGGATATGTGCTTGAGGCATGGTGGGAAACCAGGATTTGTTATATATGAATGAATCAGGTCTAGAATATCAAAATGTGGTATAAGAGCTCTTTATTTTATATTTACATACTAATTTTAGTTGGTGGATAGGAGACTGCGATGTCTCAAAAAATGGTTATAATTCTTACAAGTTTATTGTAAAACCCTTTTGAGGGAATATCCTTGTTTAAATGGATGGGACTAGTTCTTTTGGGATTCACCTATTATAAATGTACCACTATAACCATTTGATGATGCACATGATTTATGAATTTTTTATGATTATAGACTTCTACCCTTGGAATAGTATAGAAAGATTTTATTTCTTTATCAATAATTATAGGATATTAGCCATTTATATTACATGCATATTCCATGACATGTTTATTTTATTGTAAATTGCATACCCTATGTGCCTTTATTACAACACTTGATTGTTTAATAACATTTTTTGTTATAAAATGATAAAATTAATTAGTTATATAAAGCTTATAAATCAACCTAAAAGGTTTTTAATCAAATAACATTATTAGTGAACCATAACTAACCTATTATGAAATTTTTATTCCATAGAACTCCAGTTACATGGATTGAAATTTTAGATGGATTTGATTAAATGGATCCCAATTTTAATTTAATAATTTTTAGAATTTTTAAAACTAGTAACAGAAACACATATATTAAATACTTCATTTTTATGGAGTAATTTTATCCTGAGACCAAAAATGAAATCCTAGTTGTAGTTACATGGACTGTCATGTTCGACTTATAAATCTAGAACATTATGAAAACGGAATGAAAATACATATAAATGAACCTTTAATAATAAAGTAATAAATTATAAGTCATGGTAGAAATAGTGGTTATTAATTATGGTTTGTAATTAAAACTGATAGTGTGTTTTCCTCTAAAATATGAAATGTACTCTACGTATAAAATATGCTCTATAATTCAATGTTTTAATCATACTAATACCCTAAACATAAAATGGGTAGTTGTGATAATATGTTCTAGGTAGTTAAACCTTATTATAATCATGTTATCAAAAGAATATCCTTTCAATCATGTTTATTTTATAGTTCATGTTATTGGAATTATATATATATTCCAACATAATGGCCTTAGGTCAAGAACTGAGATGGTGAAAACAACTATGCTCCATACGAGGTGGAACATAGACCACCTATAGTTCCCCTTGTGTAACATTCATTAGTACCACCTACTATATATGTATTGAAAATTGAAAATAATTTTGGGGAGAGTTTATTGTGGTTATTATAGTCTATTGTGGGAAATCCATGACCTTCACCAACAGTGTTGGAGTTGATGGGGGATTTTTAGAGTTAACATCGACCTACTTTCTCAGGTGATGGTATCCCCAATGTTTTTGATTCAATGCTCAAAGTTATTATATTGATATTTGATAATATGGATAAGAATCTTGAGTGGAGGTTCAATATAATATCTTACATCATTCATGGAGCACCCAATCGATTATGGGATATTCTAAATCAGACAAGTCAACATCGAGCCATGGAATGGAGGAAATACCAAAGAACCTCTTGTAATTAATTTTTACCAGAAAAGATGAGAGATTACCAAACTAGGGAATTTATTCACTTGGTGAATGGTACTATTTCTATCATACATGTTTCATATTACTTAATAGAACTCTAGTACACTGCACTGAATCTTACTGATAATGAGATACCCAGAGTGAGACACTTTGTGGATGGTCTTAGGTATTCCGTCTGATCACATATGAACATCTTTCAATTATATACTATTTTAGAAATGGTTAATATGTCCCTTATCATTGACCATAACCCAAATTAATCTAGTTGTATGTGGAATAATGCTTCATTCACTAGGTTGGTAAGTTCTTCATCGAGTGGTAGGAATCATCATTTTGAGGTTTCTAATGATGGTAGTAGATGTCAATGTGTACACACTAATTGATATATTTATGCCATTTGTGAGGGATACCATGTCACATGAAGCATCATTGTGACATAACTCTATATGAGTGTAGAGCCAATAGAAAATTGGGAATATTCATAGATTATTCTGGACCATTCCACTAACCACCAATGCATGTGTATGTGAACAATCTCTGTAATTCTTTGTGGTATCAGTACCTTTGAATTGGGAAGGGAGCTAAAGATCCACCGACTAAACTGGTTGAGGATATGGATGACGTCAAGGACTTAAAACATATTACATGGAAAATTATCAAGGAATATATACCTAGGTAGTTCAATCTATATCTTAGTCCCATAGATCTGGACAGTTACATACAGTGTATCTTATGTCAGAGGATTAGAGTTTTTGGTCATCTACATTGTGAGGAAAAAAATTACTATCCTTGATATTAGTATTCACTTTTCTTGAAATAATAAATTCCCATTAATTCCTATAAATTTCTTTAATAGTTATTCTATAACTTATGATTGAGTAATTATTTGGGGAAATATATCTTGATAATTTATTTTGAGTACAGTCAAAAAGTATTCACTGATGCAAGGAGTGCCCCTCGAGATTTAATTCTATTATTAATAATGGAACATATTCATACTCAAGATGAAAAGTTTTTACATTATTATTTGGGTAAAATGTTTATTAAATTATTATTCCCATATTTAAAGTTATCACAAGAGGGAGTCTTTTATATCTACTGATGGTGATAGCTATATTCATAAAGGAAAATGGTATTTCTATGAAATTTAAGATAGACGTAAGCATCATGGGAAGGGTCACATTTCAACCAAGAATTATATTATTTAAATGACTATTGGGTAATATGATAGACTTTTTTCCTCTATTGGTTGACCAATTGCTATATGGTTTTTCCCTAATGACTTTTTTCGGCATACCTTCCGGGGGAGAGGTGGAGTTCACCGTTGATATTATTCTGAGAGCAACATCACTATCTATTCATCCAAACATGATTGTTTTAAATATGATTCTGTAACTTAAGATGTTTTTAAGTGGATTGTAATATAAATGGTATATGAACCAATACTTCAAAATGGGTTTCACCCACTATTTTCTATAAGAAGACAGATAGGGCCTACTGCGATGTATGGATTACTATATTTTGAATCAACTTATGGTAAAGAACTAGTATGCACTTCTTGGTATAGATGATCTCATTGAATAGTTTTAATAAACCATAATCTTATCAAAAATTTATTTATGTTTATCACAATTAAATTTTTAGACCCTCAAATATACCACATACAACATTCGAAAGTATGTATATTCTATCTGGTTATCTGCTTATGTTTTTGGGTCTAATGAATGCACATGATATTTTCATGGCCTTTAAAAATCATGTTTTTCTCCCATATCTGGATACCATTATTATAGTTTTCATTTATGATATCTTATAGTGTTCATATATGTCAAACAATAATTCCAAACACCTTGAAATAATATTCATTACACTGAGAGATGATATTCTCTATTATATTCACACAAAATTGCACATCTAGACTGATAATGTTTACATCCTCATTTACATTATATCAGTACATGGGGTGCATGTAAGTCCAGATATATCTAAAGTTGTTATTTCTCAAGAGTATCCCTAGAAGGCCTTTAAGATACTATGTTTCTTGGGGATTGTTTTTAAAATATTACCTTCATTCAGAACCAATAATTCATTGGAACACCACTTATATTCTCTAATAATAATGATTTAAATTCACATATTCCAAATCTTGTGAGAGTTTTTTTTTGAGTTGATAGGAAGGATGAATTCAGCACAGATCCTTTTTATGCCGGATCAAGGTAGAATCTACACAGTTTATTATAATGCATTGGGCTTTGGGCTAGAAGAAATTTTTATCCAAGGGGAATGAGTCAAAGCATACATGTCTATTTAGTTTAAGACTCTTAGGCATAATTAACCAATTAATGATCTCAAGTTATTAGAAGTAGTTCATACCTTATGTTTCTAGAGATATTACTTGTTTTGTGATAGGATTGTGATATTAAAAACAATAAAAGACTAATATTTAAATTCACTCAATTTTAATTTAATATTTGATAAAGAAGATTGGTTGAATATTTGGATTCCTTTAAAACTAAGATTGAATACACACTAGGTAAGGGAAATTATTTTTTTGATTTTATGAGATAGAAAACATTAACACATGTTTTTTAGGAAGCATTAAGATAATTTATGTTTATGGATCTTATTTCTGAAATGCATTAGGAATTTCAAGTGTGTCACAAGATGTATTTTCTAATTCATTTATTTGTGGCCTCATCACTTATGTATTAATTGAAGTGGATGTATCATTCTTATATTGATGGTTTACTCTTATAGGAAGGTGTTTCTATTAATTAATCACTATATACTTGGGTTTTTAGTGAGGATGTGATCATAAATATCCATAGGATGGTTAGTTTATCTTAAAACACGAGTGAGTGTTGATGCAAGAATAAAATAAATCTAAATGGAATAGAAATCCCAAACTCACTATGTAGAACCCCAACACGTTCCTCTAGTATTGGTGGTTTGGAATAAAAAAGTTGTTTTTGGTTTTATTACTAGGTGTTCCCTGATATGTAGGTTAAATTAAATACTAGAGACTTACATGTCCCTTCAATCCATTACCCATCCCGTATTGGAAATTTAATGACGTCTCCATTGTTATTTTTATGGATTTTTAAAAATTGACCTATGTAATGGATGTGGTATAGGTGATCATGGATATGATGATAAAGTTTTCTCATTTCATACATATCATGGAGGCCTTTTTAGTATACATACTTGGAAATATTTATCTCTAATAAATTATACTCTTTTATAATGTTCTATGTACTATCATATCTAATAGGGACACTTAATTCACTTCCCAGTACTTAAAATGGTTATAAATGGATATTTCCACGTATGTATTTTTCAGTACATCTTATGACCCATAGACTAGTGGTCAGTCTATGTGCACTACACAGTTATTAGTTTACATGTTTAAATTAGTCACCCTTTATTTTGGAAGTACATGGGAGAAATATTTACCTATAACTGAGTTTTTATATAATAATTGTTCCCAAAATAATATCCATATTTCTCTATATGATGCACTCTATTATATTCCATTTTTTCACCAAAGTTCTGGTTAGAGGTTGGGAATCTACTGTTATAGAACCCCCACATGTTTAGGATACATGACAGTAGGCATAGTTGATTAAACAATTTATGGGTATGGATCAGTCTAGGTAGAATTCATAAACCAATCTTCACCACTATCCTATAATTATTTGGGGGGATATCAGGGCTTCTTTCATATATCACCTACATTAGAGAATCAAATGATATAGATGAATGGTAGGTTTCCACCTATATTCATCTGTTAGTTATGGAGGCTTAGTACATTAGCATATTGTATTGATCTTCCTCATTGTTATATGTCCAGGGATGATGGTTTCATGTTTCTCATATTTTCCATTATCATTATTTATGGTCTCATGATTTTGATCGAGATGGGGTTTAGTAGGAGGTTGATTCATCTTTTGATGAGTTTTAGTTTTTATAATTTATCGTTTCATGAAGGATTTCCAAATGAGTATAGTTCCTCTAGTATGGTTTCTAGGGAAGGATGACCATATATAAGATAGTACATGGGAGTAATATGCCAATATACATTCTCAATAGCCAGAGTTATTCGCTGATTCTTCTTAACCAACCTCAGAAGGGAAACTAGGGGATGATTTGTTTTAAAGAGTGTATGATTTAAGATACAATTTTTTATATAGGTATAGATCCATTAAATTCTATTTTAAATCCATTTTTTTATAGATATAAGTCCATAAAAGGTCATGGAGGTTTCTTATAGTGACCAATACTCTTAATTCATAAATATCACATTTTATTATATGAGTATTCTCCATATAACATGATGATCCATGCCAAAATCATATAGTTCTAATGACTTTTAAATCATAGAAACATGAATAACTAGCTCATAAGTGAACTATATCATCTCCCACTTAGATCTTAATAACTAGTTCCTCCTTATACATATCTTACATAATACCTTTCTTCATAACTTGGGAAAAGGAAACAAAAGAAAACATGGTCTCTAATGCTCATTAAGGGAAAATAAGGGAGATATCTATTATCAAAATTATATAACATGGGAATAAGGGTATTACGTTATAAGTTTAACCTTTTCAATCCATGTCCTACATACCATAGGTCATAATTTTGAATCATGGCATTCAGCATGGAAATTCATAAGACATAATTCATAAAGGAGTCAAATAACATGATCCATGAGTTCATAAAATTCGTATAAGACTTTGAATTGTTGAATACACATATGAATAGAAAACAATCTATTAAGAAATCCCACCAAGACATTCATAACAAGTTAGGCTTGGGATGACCACCAGTGTGCTGACATGTGGCTTGTGATATCCTCTTGTGTAAACTTTTTTAGACTATAGATAACCTCTCATATACCCTTTGAGCTTATAGAACATTTATAATTACCAAATTAATTGGAGTAGATATAGGTCACACACATCACATAATGAGAATAATATGTATAAGTCCCAATAGTCCATAAAATATTTATTATTCCAGATAACATGAAATGAAATGGTTTCATAAAAATTTAATCAAAGCATAAACCATAGAAAATTAATGGGTTTAAAAAAAATATCGTTATAAACATAAAACTTGTGTAAAAGGATGAAGGATGGTATATTTTTATCTAAAACCTATTAATTCAAACGAAACATAAAATGATTTAATCTGATGTGGAAAATGATTTTGAAATATCACATCAAATGTTTCTTGAGGAAAATATCCATTCAATTTTGAAAAACGTTTTTAAAATATATAAACAATAAATATATTGATGAAAAAAATTTATTTTAAAATAAAAAAGAAAAATATTAAAGTCTACTTCAAATAATTTTGTGTCTATAATGGTGGATTATTATTTCATGCTATAAAAGTTAAAACACATTACTTTTCACTTTTTTAAAAAAATTACAAAGTACCTCATTCAATAAAATAAAAAGATGAATACTTTAGAACCATTTTTTGAAACCTAAAATATGGGTGAAAATTAATTTAAAATACAATAAGAGAAAGTATAAACATTCTAAAAAACAATGTTTAGAAAACATATATATGGAGGAAAACTACTTTTCAACCGAAGAGAGAAATATCATCAATTTTCCTTAAAAATATTTTCTCTATCTTGAGAACATAAGATGAGGAAAATTAATGGAAGGAATATATATATCAATGAAATAATATGATTATATGAAATTTAATAAGTTTATTGATATTTAGATCATATTATTTTATTATCAAGAACATAATAATAAACAATCTTGATAAATAAACAAAATGTAACATAAAACCCTTAGCACATTGGAAACATTTGAATAATATGTACCATGAAATAAGTAGCCATAGATTGATATATAAATCCCTATAATTTCTATAAAATTAATAATAATAAAAATTATTGATTTTATAACCATGTCTTAAAATAAACATGATATGTAAAAGGGTTGTTTCCCAAAAAAAAATTGATACAAAAAGTCCCTTCATAAGACTTTCAATTTCCTTGAAAGTGTTCTAACCTCATACATAAATTAATTAAATTTATTATAATTTTATATCATAATCACATGAATTATAATTATATAATAATTATTCATTATATCCATGTACTTATATTCATCCTTGTTGTTATAGATCGAAAATATATTACACCATTCATGGAGACGGTAGGCCGTACGTATGTGTGAACACATATTTCATTTCTCAACAAATAGAATGAAAGAAAGGTAAATAATAATTCACCATTAAAGATTAATTGTTATATAATATTAATAATAAATATCCATAATACACATCCTCATTAAAATTCATGTAAAATAGAAAAGAAAAAATAATCACATCGCCTTGTGGATGTGGTAGTCCACACGTAGGCATGAGGGGATTTAAAATTTTCCATCGGTTTGGAAGGTAAGAAGTTAGATATTATATTATTATTAGAGAATAATAATTATTTCACATATTAAATATTTAAACTTCAAATATATCATAATATCCATCCATGACTGATTGTTATATAAAATTGTATGCACAACATTGTGGAGACAATAAGTCGTACATATGCATGATCGATATATTCACATCCCAGTTGGTGGAAAAGTGATAGATAACAGAGTAATGATATTCATAATAATAGTTCATCATATTTTGGATGTAAAGACCGATAAAATTAAAAGGAAATTTTTTTCATAATTTTCTTTGGGATTTTACAAAAAATGCAGTTTCTGACCGCACCTGATTCCGAGGCCCGGTGTGCCGGAATCATTTTCCAAAGTTTAGCTCGGGTACGTTCAGTGAACGAACGAGCGGGTTTTCCTAACCTTTGAACCGGTTCTCGGAATTGAATTCTGAGGGCACCGATGGAATCACAGCGCTGGTAATTGCTTAGAAACACCATTTCTGGAGTTTCATTTGCTCGGGTGTGGTTTATTTTAAATTTTTGGGTTAATTAAAGGAATAAAAAAAGTTGTGCAACCTATTTTATTTTTTTTGTTTAACCTAAACTAAGTGGATGAAGTGGGACCCACAATATCCTACCCACTAAGTAGGATATTTGTGAGGTGGGAACCACACGAGCCCCACTGTTTCTTTTCTTCCTAAACCCCCCTCCTTTAATAAGGTAACACACCTGCAACCCTATTAAGTTGAATTCAACCCTTGCGTTTTTCTGTTTATGACACGCCTCAATTAATTTGGGCGGTTTAAATGTTGTAACGAATTATTTTATTTGTTTGATTCATTTGTGAATTTTAAAACACATGGCTTGAGAAATAAAATAAGACAAAATCTTATTTTATTAAGGGTTGATTGGGTTGTGAGAGGCTGGGAAGATTTTGCTCAAGTTATTGAATTCTTCCTCCTTGACGAAGAACGCGAGGAACGCGAAAAACTCTGACCACCGACGAAGGTCGACAAGAACGCCAGATCCTCAGAGATCGACGACGCGACGCCGACGAATCTTTTTTCTGTGACGCAACGATCCTCCTTCCGCGACTTGAAATCCCGCGATGAGCCTTCGTTCAGCTACGCTCAAGGTAGGGGATTAATTTAATTGTTGGTTCGTGATTACTCCGTCGCCATTCTTCATTTCAATTTGAGCCGCCTAATATCACAATAACGGGAGGTGGTCGGACCGCACAAACACGGACGACCATCCTCCCCACTTGGTTGTTGTTTTTGTTGCGGCACGTGTGAGGCGGTACGGTGTCGTAGCACAACGCGGAAGCTATGAGTTGGGCGCAGAAAGGCGGTGCCGTCGCACGACACCGTTGAAGACGAACAAGACGCGGCGCCGTCGCGCCGCACCGGACGGATCAAGGATGCATCCATAGGCCGCGGCGGAGCAGGGACCGGCGGCTGGTTCTAGGCGGCCGGCATCGTAGCAGGAGGACTGGTCGTGCCAGTCCCGTGGCGGCAGCAGCAGGCCGGCCGGTCAAGGGAGCAGTCGGGGGTTCGTAAACCCCGGCTGGCCAAAAGGAGCGGCCCCCCTCATGGGGGCCGCGGTTTCATAACGCGGGGGGGGGGGGGGGGTAGCGCCCCCCCCCCCCCCCCCCCTCATCGCCCGGCCGTTACGGCCCGCCACCTGGCGCCAGGCCGGGCCGCCAGACAGGGCCGCGCTAGCCAGGCCGGGTCGACCCGGTTTGGGCTGACCCAGGGGGAACCGGGCCTGAACCCCCTAATATCGGACCTCTCATGGTCTTTTTCCCATAACTTGGGCTTCGGACCTCCGATCGATGCACCGTCCGCTGTGATGCAATCCTTGGATTGAGACAATCGTTTCGGTATATTACACTCAAGGTTTCAGAATACTTTGGGTTTGGCCGGTTTGGTTCGTACACGAAACCAACCGGGCCCTCGGAGTGGAAACTCTTATAGCTTGAGCTCTGGACGTCCGATTAACGTACCGTTGACTTTGTTAGATCCCTCTTAGTGAGACGGAACATTTGGATTACTCCGCTCGAGGTTTTGAGGCATTTGAAGTATGGTCGGGTTGGTTTTGACTTAAAAAAAACCGGGCCCCTGGGACGAAAAAGCCAATAACTCTCAGACTGGGTATCTGATTGACGCGCCGTCTATGACGTTGAGTTCCTGTTGACGATACGGAACTTTTGGATACATTAACTCTGGACTATGTTTCAATTGATGTATCAGCCCCTCGGCTCATGGAGTGGACCCTCCCGAACGAGCTTGCTGTGTGTGGGAACCCTAGTGCTGGCTGCGACTGCGACGACGATGACGATTGTACAGAAATCCTCCGTGGATTCGATGGCGACGACAATAGCACTCAGTGATCCTACGTGGATAAGTGCTACCGATCCTGTGTGGGTCAGATCCTGTGTGGGTCAGCGCTCAGCGGTCCTGTGTGGGCCAGCGCCTACAGATCATGTGTGGGTCTGATCCTGTGTGGGTCATTGTGGGGGTTAGTTACTTATCAATCCTGTGTGGGTCCGACGGCTTAGATGAATCAGTGGCTACAACTAATCATCTCTATCGTTTACGAAGAAGTATACCTGTGTGAGCTGAATATTTACTTTCAATCTTTATCTTCGATATAATTGACTTGCTTTCCTGTGTGGATTGTGTTGTGCAATCCTGTGTGGATGTGATCGAACTTGGGCTCGGATGTTGGAGCCGAACTGGAATTGATGACTTAGGTATATGTATGGGCATATACCTAAGTAGTGTCAGATGTTACATCGAGTTTGTACCTTTCCTTTGTGTATTATTCATTGTGGATTCTAGGAGACCTTCGGGGGTCTTGGGGTCCCTAATTAGTAGCTTAGACTCACCCCTGCATAGCCTATGCCCACACTACGTTGTGTTGGTTGTAGATGACGGACAGCGCTGATCATGGTTGAGGCTTGTGGAGCGAGTCAGTACCTGGAGGTGAACCACTGAGCGGGACGTACTCGGAGCGGAAGGCTGGACCGAGGAGTTGTGGAGGCTATCTATACCCACCCTTCAGGTGGGACTTTCAGTGGATGGATTGACGTTGCGGCTTTACTTTTCTGTTGTTTTACTCCCTTTTCAGTTGTACTATACTTTCAGTTTGGGTTTGTATTCTGGCCCACTTACTTTTCCGCACTTACTATCGTACCCAGTTTTTACTTAGTGTTTACTTCTTCTTGCTTACTCTGTGTGTTTGTTCACTTTACAATGGCAATGCATTCCCTTTTATTATCGGGAATTAGGCATTGGTGCTAGTTTCCAGCCCGTGGCCTATGGAAGGCGGGCTTGGGGTAGTCACGGCACGAGCCCTGAGGACGGGTCGTGACAAATTGGTATCAGAGGAGTTCAGTTCTACCGCTGAACTCAGGGATCTGATCGTTTTCTATGGGAAGAAATAGTGTTAAGAGTATTGAGTGTGGTTATCAGTCCAGGGAGTCTAGTGTTGGTGCGGAGGCCGAAGTATCCATACACCAGGACCCTGACTTCTGATTTCCGACTTAATACACGAAAACATTGATTGCATGTGTGTTTCAAGTTTTCTTTGTGATTATATTGTGTCAGCTCACCAGGTATACTGTTTTGACCGTGGTGCACCTGTCTCTTTTCAGGATGGCCCCATGACGGCAACCATCTAGGGTTCCGAGCGTTGTACGTGATGACAACCCACCGAGCAACGAGGCCTCGGTACAGGTCCCTTTGACAGCAGATGCACCAGCGGTACCTCTACCCACCGAGCCACCGATGCTACCAGCCCCAGCCGATGACGATGCACGTCGCCTTAGTGCACTACACGAGTTTCAGCATCAGCGACCGCCCAGGTTCTATTGGGAGATGGACCCTCAGGCAGCCGAGGATTGGGTGGAGGCAGTTGTTCGAGTTTTCCGTTTGGTAGGGACACTAGAAGACCTCATGGTGATCCTTGCAGCGAGTCTCCTGCACGCGGAAGCAGGCAGATGGTGGAGCTTGATGCTCCTGGTGCACGACGAGGCATCACTCCTCTGGACGGACTTTGAGAGTCTCTTCCACTCGAAGTTCATCCTAGCCACCATCCGTGCGATGCACATCCAGGAGCTTCTACAGCTGCGACAAGGGAGCTTGACGGTCTCCCAGTACTCGGCGAGATTTACCTATCTCTCGCGCTATTCGATGGACATGGTATGGGGCCCATTCTTTCGGGCCCGGACCATCGAGCATGGATTGAGGTAGGAGATCAGGGAATCGCTGATCTCCCTCAGCATTCCGACTCAGGAAGGGTTACTGGAGCGAGCCCTTCTCATCGAGAGATTTCTTTCTGAGTCTGCACCAGCGGAGAGACCTACCGAAGGGCGACACGTAGCAGAGTCTTCTGCAGCTGGCAGTTGACGAATGACACATGGGTCCAGGCAGACCAAACCCTCAGGCAGACAACCTCAGGACACTGGCTCAGAGGTATGGGGCACTTAGCGCAGAGCCAGTCTTTCGAGAGGCAGACAGTGCTACGCATGCGGCAGGCAGGGCCACATGGCTCATGACTGCCCGACCCGCCGTGTCGAGGAGCAGCAGACGGTTGAGGGACCACCCAGGAAGAGGCAGAGGGTCGACCGTGGTGGTTTTCATGGAGCAGGAGGACGAGGCAGAGGAGCTGGCCGAGCAGTAGGTGGTGGGCGATGCTTCGAGGTTCTACCACCACCACCACCAGGAGGTCCACCCCGACCACAGGGAGCTAGTGGGCAAAGATAGGCACAACTCTAGGTAGCGGAGGCCTATAACCACGATGTGCCAGAGATGATTCGAGGTACGATCTGTGTATATTCCACCCTTTCTGCAGTTCTTATAGACATAGGATTGAGTCATTATTTCATAGCCGCTAACCTTGTTCGGAGCTCAGAGATTCCGACAGAGTCGTTGGCTCGATCCTTACGGCTGGAGACTCCTACAGGAGCAGACTCTTTGATTACGCACTGGTGCCGGTAGTGTGAGCTTACACTAGGAGGCAAGATCTTCAGCTGGGATCTTCTTGTAGCGGCGTCGAGGCCTTATGACGTCATCTTGGGAATGGATTGGTTATCTACAGTCCATGCTCAGATTTACTTTATTAGGCACAAGGTGCGGTGTGTATGCACCGACGGGAGCAGGTTCCCCTTCACCGGCGAGAAGGGAGCCTTCACAACACCGGATGGACTCACGTAGAGGAGAGGACATCCCATCACTCATCAGTTTGCTAGCCTCATCCTAGGAGCAGTTGACGTGCAGAGTCCTGGTTTTCCTGTAGTGGTGGATCAATATGCAGACATTTTCCCTGATGACGTTCCAGGACTACCTCCTCGCAGAGAGGTAGACTTTTATATTGACATGTACCCCGGGATATCCCTGATATCCACTCCAGCATATCGTATGGCCCCCGTTGAGCTTCGAGAGCTACGGGTATAGTTGGAGGACTTGCAGGGTAAGGGATTCATCCGACCCAGTGTTTCACCCTGGGCTTCCCCGATATTGTTCGCCAAGAAGGCGGACGGGAGCTTGCGACTGTGTGTCGATTACCATCACCTAAACCAGGTGACAATGAGGAACAAGTATCCGCTATCGAGGATTGACGACCTCTTCTATCAGCTCAAGGGAGTACAGTGGTTCTCAAAGATAGACCTTAGATCAGGCTATCATCAGCTCAGAGTTCGAGACGAGGATGTGCAGAAGACGACCTTCAGATGTCGGTATGGCCACTATGAGATCTTGGTTATGCCATTCGGCATAACCAATGCTCCATAAGTTTTCATGGGCCTCATGAAAAGGATCTTCCAACCATACCTCGATCGATTTGTCATGGTCTTCATGGACGACATTTTGATTTACTCGACGACTGAGGAGGATCACGCCTACCACTTGCGGGTTGTACTGGACACACTCTGAGAGCACCAGATTTATGGTAAGCTCTCGAAGTTTCAGTTCTAGATACACGAGGTCCACTTATTGGGACACGTCATCTCTATGGCGGGAGTTGCGGTGGATCTTGCGAAGATCGAGGCAGTGCTAACTTGGGAGCCACCCAGGAGCGTGACGGAGGTGCATAGTTTCTTGGGGCTAGCTGGGTACTACCGGAGATTCATGACAGAATTCTCTAGAGTTTCGGTACCACTATCAGCTTTGACGAAGAAGAGGAAACCCTTTGTGTGGTCAGATAGATGTCAGCAGAGCTTCCAGGATCTGAGACATACATTGACCAGTGCGCCTATCTTGTGGATACCAGAAGAGGGAGGTGGGTACGTAGTTTACTGCGATGCATCAGGGACCGTACTCGGATGTGTCATGATGCAGGAGTGGTCTGTGATCACCTATGGATTGCGTCAGTTGAGGTAGCCTGAGCAGAACTACGATACCCATGACCTGGAGTTAGCAGTAGTGGTCTTCGCTCTGAAGATGTGGCGACACTATCTGATGGGCGAGTGCTTTACAGTCTATTCTGACCATCATAGTCTCAGGTACATATTCTTGCAGAAGGACCGGAACCTGAGACAGCGGCGATGGCTCGATTTCCTCTAGGAATATGACTTTGAGATAGTCTATACTCATGGGAAGGGGAATGTAGTAGCTGATGCTCTCAGCAGGAGGACGGGCATCCAGCTACTTGGGGAGGTGACAAAGCAGCTAGCCTCTTTGCAGATATCCTTCATGGATAGAGATAGATCATCCTTTCTTCAATCACTCACAGTCACTCCTCCACTACAGCAGCGGGTCAGAGAGGCACAGCGTGGGTATAATGACTATGAGACGCAGCATGCACAGATATCCTCAGGAAAGGAACCTGATGGTTTCTCTTTAGGAGGAGGGCACAACGTCCTTTTCAAAGGACGTACCAAGGTACACGTTTCTTTATGGGAGGAGGTACTGAAAGAGTTTCATACTTCTCCTTTGGCGGTACATCCTGGAGTGCCGAAGATGTGTCAGGATCTCAGATGACAGCACTGGTGGCCGGGCATGAAGAAGGCTGTGGTAGAGTTTGTTTCTCGATGTCTCACCTACCAGCAGGTGAAGGAAGAGAACTAGGTACCAACAGGCTTGGTACAACCCTTGGAGGTCCCAGAGTGGAAGTGGGACGACATATCTATGGACTTTGTGACTGGACTTCCATGCAATTCTAGAGGTCACGATTCTATTTGGGTGATTGTTGACCGACTCACCAAGTCGGCTCACATCTTACCCATCAGAGAGCAGGGATCAATGGAGAGCTTTGGACGTCTCTACATTCATGAGATTGTACAGTTTCATGGTGTGCCATCATCTATTGCCTCCGATCGAGATGCTCACTTTACTTCCCAGCTTCGGAAGGGGTTTCAGGAGGCGTTCGGGACGCAGCTACGTCTGAGCACCGCCTTTCACCCTCAGACGAATTGTCAGATGGAGAGGACCATTCAGACTCTCGAGGACATGCTCCGTGCATGTGTCCTCGACTTTGGTCGCAGGTGGGAGGACCACCTACCCTTGGTGGAGTTTACGTACAACAAAAGCTACCACTCCAACATCGGGATGGCACCATACGAGGCGTTGTACAGCCGGACTTGCAGATCACCTATGTGCTGGACAGACCCTAGGGAGTCAGCAGTTGTGGGACCAGAGATGGTCCATGCCACAACATAGAAGGTCTAGGTCATCCAGGAGCAGATGACGACAGCTCAGAGCCGGCATCAGTCTTATGCTGGTAGGAGGCGGAGGCCACTAGAGTTCGAGGATGGCGACCACGTCTTCTTGAGGGTCTCACCTCGACGTGGTTTACAGAGATTTGGCTGAGGCGGCAAGTTGTCCCCACGCTTCATCGGACCATTCCAGGTCCTCAGCAGGATAGGCGAGGTGGCTTATCACCTGGCTCTACAACCTCAGTTGCACCGGGTGCACGACGTATTCCACGTATCTCAGCTGAGGAGATACGTGCACGACCCGACGCATATCATTGACCATGGGGAGATGGACATCGATGATAGGGAGACTTCTGTAGAGGTCCCAGTGGAGATTGAGGATTGACAGGAGTGGGTCCTATGTGGATGGTCGATTCCTCTAATGCACATCAGATGGCAGCACGAGAACATCTAGGATAGCACGTGGGAGCGAGAGGCTCAGATGCGTGCTCAGTACCCACATTTGTTCACCTAGTTTATGATGTATCATTACGGGGATGTAAATCCCTGAGGTGGGAGTAATTTAAAGACACGAAAAATTCAAGAGAAATTTTTTTCTTAATTTTCTTTGGGATTTTACAAAAACGAAGTTTCTGACGGCACTTGATTCCAAGCCCGGTGTGCCGGAATCATTTTCCAAAGTTTAGCTCGGGTACGTTCAGTGAACAAATGAGCAGGTTTTCCTAACTTTTGAACCAGTGCTCAGAATCGAATTCCGAGGGCACCGATGGAATCGCAGCGCCGATAATTGCTTATAAACCCCTTTTCCAGAGTTGCGTTTGCTCGGGTGTGGTTATTTTAAATTTTTGGGTTTAGTAAAGGAATAAAATAAAAGTGGTGCAACCAATTTTATTTTATTTTGTTTAACCTAAACTAAGTGGATGAAGTGGGTCCTACAATATCCTACCCACTAAGTAGGATATTTGTGAGGTGGGACCCACATAAGCCCCACCATTTATTTTATTCCTAAACCCTCCTTCTTTAATAAGGTAACTCACCTGCACCCCTATTAAGTGGACGTAAACCCTTGCTTTTTCCTTTTTATGAAATGCCTCAATTAATTTGGGCAGTTTAATCGTTGCAATTAATTCATTTAATTGTTGGATTCGTTTATGAATTTTAAAATGCCTGGCTTGAGAAATAAAATAAGACAAACTCTTATTTTATTAAGGGTTGATTGGGTTGTGATGATTTCTCTCAAGTTCTTGAATTCTTCCTCCTCAATGAAGAACACGAAGTATGCGAATAACGTCGCCCTCCGACGAAGGTCGACAAGAACGCTGAATCCTCGGAGATCGACGACGCGACGCCGATGAATCTTTTCACCGCGACGCGACGATCCTCCTTCCACAACGTGCAATCCCGCGACGAGCCTTCATTCAGCTACGCTCGAGGTAGGGGATTAATTTAATTGTTGGTTCGTGATTACTCTGTCACCATTATTCATTTCAATTTGAGCTGCCTGATATCACAATAACGGGAGGAGGTCGGACCGCACGAACACGACCAACCCTCCTCCTCCCTTGGTTGTTGTTTTTTTTGGGGCGCGTGTGAGGTGGCACGGTGCTGTTGCACTGCACATAAGCTATGAGTTGGGCAAAGAAACGTGGCACCGTCGCGCCGTGCCGGAGAACCACAAAGGCATCGTGGCCAGAGTGGGGCCGAAGCGGAGGGGGCGCGGTGTCGTCACACCGAACCGAACAGATAAAGGCCGCGGCCATAGGTCGCGGCGGAGTAGGGACCGACGGCCGGTTCCGGGCCGCCAGTGTCGGAGCAGGGGGACCGGCTGTGCCTGTCCGGTGGCGGCAGCAGCCGACCGGCCGTAGCGGGCCGACCGGTCAAGGGAGGAGCCGGGGGTTTGTAACCCCTGGATAGACAGCAGGAGCGGCCCCCCTGATAGGGGTCGCGGTTTCAGAATGCGGGGGGCAGCCCCCCCCCCCCCCTCATCGCTCGGCCGTTACGGCCGAGCCGCCGGCCCCCAGGCCGGGCTGCCAGATCGAGCCGCCAGGCCGGGCCGTGCCCATGCCGGACCCGGACCCGGGACGAGTCGACACGGTTCGGGCCGACCCAGGGGGTACCGGGCCGGGTCAGACCGGGCCCGAACCCCCTAATACCGGACCTCTCACGGTCTTTTTCCCATATCTTGGGTTGCGGACCTCCGATCGACGCACTGTCAGCTGTGATGTGATCCCTAGATCTAGATGGTCGTTATGGTATATTACACTCAAGGTTTCGGAATACATTGGTTTCGGCCGGGTTTGTTCGTACACGAAACCAACCGGGCCCTTGGAGCAGAAACGCTTATAGCTTGAGCTCCGGACGTCCGATTGACATGCCATAGACTTTGAGGGATCCCTCTTAGTGAGAGGGACCTTTTGGCTTACTCCGCTCGAGGTTTGGACATAATTGGATTACAGTCGGGTTGGCTTTGACTTAAAAACCAACTTGGCCCCTAGGACGAAAAATCTAATAACTCTTAGACCGGGTGTTCGATTGACGCGCCATCTGTGACATTGGGTTCCTATTGACGATACAGAACTTTTGGATACATCAACTCAGGACTATGTGTCTGTTGATGTATCGGCCCCTCGGCTCATGGAGCAAACCCTCCCGAACGAGCTTGATGTGTGCGAGAAACCTAGAGCTGGCTGTGACTGCGACGATGATGACGACTGTACAGAAATCCTCTGTGGATTCGACGGCGATGACTACATCACTCAGTGATCCTACGTGAATCAGTGCTACCAATCCTGTGTGGGTCAGATCTTATGTGGGTCAGCCCTCACCGGTCCTGTGTGGGCCAGCGCCTACAGATCCTGTGTGGGTCCGATCCTGTGTGGGTCATTGTGGGGGTTAGTTACCTATCGATACTGTGTGGGTCCGACGGCTTAGATGAATCAGTGGCTACATCGGATCATCTCTATCGTTTATGAAGAAGTATACATGATTGAGCTGAATCTTGACTTTAAATCTTTATCTTCGATATGATTGACTTGCTTTCCTATGTGGATTATGTTGTGCTATCCTGTGTGGACGTGATCGAACTTTGGCTCGGATGTTGGAGCCGAACTGGAATTGATGACTTAGGTATATGTATGGGCATATACCTAAGTAGTGTCGGATGTTACTTCATGTTTGTATCTTTCCTTTTTGGATTATCCTTTGTGGATTATGGGAGACCTTCGGGGATCTCGGGGTCCCTACTGAGTAGCTTATACTCACCCCTGCACGGGCTATTCTCGCACTAAGTTTTGTTGGTTGCAGACGATGGACAGCGCTGATCGTGGTTGAGGCTTGTGGAGCGAGTCGGTACCTGGAGGTGGACCACTGAGCGATACGTACTCGGAGCAGACGGCTGGACCAAGGAGATGTGGAGGCTATATGTACCCACCCTTCAGGTGGGACATTCAGTGGACGGCTCGACGTTGCGGATTTAGTTTTCAGTTTTTGTACTCCCTTTTCAGTTGTACTTTACTTTCAGTTTGGGTTTGTATTCTGGCCCACTTACTTTTCCGTACTTACTATTGCACCCAGTTTTTACTTAGTGTTTACTTCTTCTTGCTTACTCTGTGTGTTTGTTCACTTTACAAAGGCAATGCCTTCCCTTTTTTTATTGGGAATTACGCCTGGGTGCAAGTCACCAGCCCGTGGCCTATGAAAGCCGGGCTTGGGGTAGGCACACACGGGCCCTGAGGACGGGTCGTGACATTGGATAATCATTTTATTATTATTTTTTGTAAATAACATAAAATTACATGGTGTAGAAGAAGTAAATTGAGAGAGTTATGGTAAGAAAACTACCTCCCTTTCAGGAGACCACCATTATATCCTTTCATAAGGAATATATAGTTTGACTTTTGGTTAGATAAAAACATCCCAAAAATGTATAATGATGTTTAAAATACATTTTTATGGTATTACTGAGATATATTACTCAACTTGTTGTGAAGTATATCATATTGGGGTGTCCTTTTCTAATGGTTGGAAAGGACACATATGGAATTTATGAAAATATTACATTATAATGAAGTCATTGTCCATCCAAATTATTAAAAATGTACTATTGATGGATAGGGGATGAATTTTTTGGAAATATAGTATCCTCATTGTCATATCTCAATATTTTAATGATTTTTATGTAATTTAATAAAATATTACTTTGATAATGAATAATTACTGTTAATATTGGTAATCTTTATTTAATTTGACTTAAAAAGGAATAATATAAAAGTTAGAATTTGAATATAATTAATTAAAGTAACACTAATATTTCATATTATTATATATAAATTTTGAAATAATTAAATGACCCAAAATTTATTACCTTTAATATTTTAAAATCCATTTATTATATTTTTTAATTAACTAGAGGAATATTTCATCGGTGTTTCATAAGAATTTAAGGTCATTATATAAATTATAAAAATTATAAATGAATTCCTATAATGAAAATAAATTCATTAAGATAAATTTTAATGTCATTATTCATTCATAACTAATGTTTTCTGTTATATTAATACATAAATTATATTAAAAAGTTATAGAGTAACACATTGTGACTTTATTTAATTTTAATATTATAAATGTAATTTTTATGAACATGTGTTAATTAATAATATAAATTTTGATCGTAAGGTGTAAGAATATAATTACATTAACCCAATAAAAATTAATATAATAAATTTATCCTTATAAACAAGTTTTAACCAAGATTAACTTGATTTACCCATTACCAAGGTGGTACATTTTACCATAGTTACTATTCATATTGACCAAACAATAAAAGTGAACTATTTATAAAATTAAAAATAAATAATTAAAATAATAAAATTAATTTTATAAAATTAAAAAATAATTATTGTCATAAATTAATTTTAATATAAACATACAAAATGCGAGAAAAAAACATTTTTAGAATACTATAGTTTTTAAGCATACAATCAAATTTATTTTTATTCCACCCCTGTTAGATAGTTGTTTAAAAAAAATAGTTCATATATTATGTGTATAATTAATTAAAATCATTTAAAAATAGTGATAAATTTAATGTATTAGAATCATAATACATTTAATTAAATAAAGCTATTTTTAGAAAACAATCTCCACTATTCTCAAATGCTTTCTGTTTCTAAATAATTGAGAACCAATGTCATAATTTTATAAATGCATAAGATATAAAGATTCCTAAATTAAATTTTCATGTTCATATCTATCAATCCAAAGTCTATATGATAACATATAATAAAAATATTTTAATTATATATCACCGGGTTTTAGTGTTTTTCATGCTTGAAACACAAGATATCGAAGAAATAAATTAATTCAAAAAAAATATTTCATAAAATATTAGGGTGTTATAGTATACCCCCCTTAAAATAAATTTATCCCTTATAATTCATCACATTAATACTAAAAAGTGAGGATATATATATTTCATTATATCCTAAGGTTCCCATATAACTTCCTCAAATTGGTGAGTTCTCTATAATACATTAACCTTGTGAGTGGTTTTTTTAATAGAACTCTCTCTCTATGATTTAGAATCTCCACTAGTAATTCATAATAATATATATCTTTATTGACTAATATAAACTCTATGTTTAGTATATGGGAAGGATCACATATGTACTATCTCAAGTGATATACATGAAACACACCATGAAATTTAGAGTGATTTGGTGGAAGCATTAATCGATATGCTATTGTCCCAACATGAGCATTAATTACGAAGGGGTCGATATAAATAGTTCTCATATTTCCCTTCATTCAAAATTTCATCACCCACTTCCTTGTAGATATTAATATGAACATATTATAACTAACTTCAAACTCCAAATTGTTCTGACCATTTTTAGGATAACACTTTTTACAACTTTGATATTCCCTTATATGCAGATGAATATCTCTAACCTTCATTATTATATCCTTTTCTTGGACAAGTCATAACGCCATTATATCTCGAACTTCATTCCAGTACATGGATGCTTTATGCTTTTTACAATAGATATATTCTAACTGATCCATCTAAATGATGGATTAAAAGATATTATTGTATGAGAATTTCACCAAAGGATGGTTTTGATCCCAACTAACATTGATTTATATAAATATACACTAAAAATATATTCTATAGTTTAAATTGTTTTCTTGGACTAACCATATTCATGAGGATGATATTCCATAATGAATCTCAATTCTTTACCTGGATCCTACTGTAGACTTCTCTAGAACATCTCGGTAAACATCTGATCTCGACAAGATAAAAAAAATTGTAGTACTCCATGAAACATTACAAGTTCATTAATATATTTCCTATAAATATGATACAAATTTAAATTTTATCTAATCCAAATGAAGTGTGTTGGTGTTGTTAAGATTCCATTTACAAGACACAAGAAATTGTTCCCTTTAGTTGTTTTAGGGAGACCCAAGACCATATCCATGGTGATGTTTTCAAATTTCCACTCCTATATGGAAAATATTTATAAAATCACCTTATATATTTATCACTATGAATTGGGTTACTAACATGCTGATAACCATGATATAAACTCAATAATATCCCTCTTTATACCATCCCACTATAAATACACATTCAAATCAATATATATATATATATTTACTTCAAATATGAATAGAGAATGAAGATTTATGAGCTTCATTAAATATCTCCTTCAAAACAAGGATTTAGGGGACATAAACCAAGTACCAAAACCTTATCACTCTTCTTAAATCAATGTTGAACTAATTAATATTTCTCACATTCTTTTGTAGCTCTACATCAACCTTTTTTCCCTTTTTAATCCTTACATGGATAGCATGTTGAACCCAGATTTGATCCAAAAGATATTTTTACCCATAATTAATATATCATACTTTACCCTTTGAAAATATATGAATATATGTTATTTTGAGATCTGAATCATAGATAATCTTTAATGATCCTTTCAACTTAATGCATCATCTACCTTGTTAACTTTCCCAGGATTGAAATATATTGAGCATCCATATTTTTAATCACCTCTAACTATCTTCTATGCCTCATATTAATCTATTTTTGAGTCAATATTTTTATTAAATATTTTTCAATATAGTTTATATTAAATAATTCTCCATAAATAAAATTCCTATATATATTTTATTCAAAAATTAAAATAGCTAAATCAAAATCATGAGTTCCATAATTCGGTCCAAGAACCTTCAATTATCATGTAGCATGAAATATAACCACATCATTTTTACATGATGACACATCACAATCCCTTCTTTGAAGAATAACATTAAATTAAAAAATCTTATTCATTACAGGGTAATATAATAACAATCTTTTTGACTAGCCTTACATCTATCCCTAGGAACACTCCTCAAATTCATATTTCCAAATAAAAAAGTCTCCCTTATAAGTTAACTTGGTGAGTAGATTGGATAGTTGTGAAAAAATCTACAAAACCCATCGATAATATCCATTTTAACAAAAGAAACTATGGTTATAAATAATCTGGGTTGGTCTATACCAATACTTAAAAGCATCTATCTTCGATGGATACACCAATATAACCTCTCTTGAGAATATATGACTTAAAAATTATGTTTATGTTAAAAAATTCACTCTTTTAAAATTTTTAATACATCTTCTCATTAAATAGCAACTTCAATAGAATCCTAATGTGATCTACATGCATTTATTTAATCATTAAATATATAATATTATCATCCCTACAGTCTACCGCAAGCTAACCAAGGTAATCACTTATGACTATATTCATTAAATCTATGAACATAGTGGGTCTAATGATAAGATAAAAATTCCAATCTTTATATTCCTAATTTCTATAACTTTTTTAGAATGATATCTTATGTACATCCTCCATCTTGACCCTCAGTAATGCTATAAATAATGAAGGTAAAAAAAATTAAATATTTTCTCCTAGAATATTATTAAATAATTCATCTATATAGAGTTGGGGATACTTTTTATTAGTTGTGATATTATTATATCCATGAAAATTAATGAAATGTCAAATTGATCAATCAATCTTATTAAAAAAATAATAGGTTCAACCCAAACTGACACACATGGCTGAATTAATACCATGTATTGATTCTCCTGGAGTTCCTTTTTAAATTATAGTAACTCAATTGGGACTATTCTATATGGATTCATTTAAATAGGGGAAAGCCATGAATGATTTATTTTGAATAATAAACTTCAAGATTCAATGGAATACCATGACACTCTTCATAAAATCATCGAAAAACTCCTAAAAAAAGACATACCTTTTTGTTTATTTTTTCCCAACCATATAACATAAACAACCCTTTTAATTGGAATCAACATCCACACAATTGATGTGATTTCCATAAAATGTTTATATATATCTGCACACTGATAGAAGATAAAATTTCAGTTCACAAAATAATGTGTGACTTCCCTTAAATAAAAATTGATGTGGGATATATGTAAAGAAGGTTGATCCATTAACAAAATAACATCGAACAGAACCATAGGTGGGATAACATAATTTTGAAGAATCACATTCCTAAAAACATTATATAGAGAGGTTTTCACTGATAATTAAACATCTAATCACTGCGGTCATACCACATTACACTTAGAAAATTCCTCATAAATAAAATATTTGGTGAATATAGAATCAAATAAGAAATTATTATTTCTATAGTAGATGATAAATTTACAATTCACCACTTCATATTCAAACCCATAATCAAACATAGTGATCGTATAATATTTTACTTTGTATATAGGCTTCATAGGATTTTTATTATGATATTCATCATTAACATTCAGATTTGGGAATCAGTTATCATAATTATGATGGTCTGAGAATTTGAATAATTAGATTTTGGTGGATGATTTATGTGGAGAATTCTCTTTATTCACATAATTTAATGAATTCTTTACATTACTTCAACATTCATTCACTTTATGTCCTTCTTTTCAACAAATAAATCATTTTTTAGTCCCCCTAAGACAATTTATTCCATGTTTCCTTCAACACATTGACCATAAAGAAAGTATCATCTTCTTCTCTGTGAACTTTTGAATATTCATTGAATTTTAAATTTATTTTCTTATCAAAACAATGAGATTTATGGGTAACTCCAATCTCCATTTTCACAATAATTTAACATAAAATAATTTATTCATTTATATTAAATTAACTTATTCACAACACCCTTCATAGACTTCATTATATTCCACTAATGAATCCATTAACGATACTTTTATGATGGATGATAATGCTAGAAGTGTACCTTGAAATCCAAGTAAAATTTCTCTCATAGGTACCTATAGATTCTTTATTTTTTTTATTTAACTCAAGGATATCCTTCTCACTTTTTTAAAATTATTAAGATAAAGGATGAATTGATAAATAAACATTAATTCCCTACAACACTATGGAGTCAATATCATCTGATTCCCTTATATTCTTGATAAGTTCCCAGCATTTATCTTCTTCACCTTCTAAGTGATAAACAACCAAAATAAAATTTTCCTAACCCAAGATTTTATAATTATTATGATGACATCTGGGGACTCTCTTCAGGAACCCTAGGCGATTCGTTCTCTTGGATAAGACGACGACGACTGGGCGGATCTCTCCTCCCCCCCGGAGGGGGAGGGGTCTTCGAAGTTTCGGCCCATCTCTAATCCCGACCTGTTTCCTCCTTTCCCGAAGGCATAGCTATGCCCCAAAGTCATATAGCTCCTCTACGGTTTTTCAAACCTTCATATTTCAGCAATAGAATTCATTAAAACATATGTGCTTCTGAAGCTCACACCGGTGGCGCGGTTCAAGCAGAAAAGACCTTCAGTTGACTCCTTCGACTGCTTCATCTTCGACGCCTGGGATTTTCAAGATAGGGAGACAACGGGATTACTTGACAATCACGATATTATGATTTTCTTTGCATCTGAGGAGCACCTCATCAATGCCTGGGCGAGGGCTCCCCGCTTCTACAATGGCCATCAGTTCTTTCTCTTCCGATGGACGTTCGACTTCCACATGAAATGTGATTCTCCCTCCATTGAAATTTGGGTTAGTTTCCCTAATTTGCCGCTACCTTTCCAAAATACCTCTGTTATTAGGATGCTAGGTAATATGGTCAGTTAGTATCTGTGTTCGGATATCCACACTGAATCGGGTTGTCACCCTATGAATCCTTGAGTTTGTGTCGAGACTGATGCATCTAGAGTTCCGTTCGATTTTGTTTGTATCACGGTTGCAGAGGAGTACAGATGCAAGAAGCATGTGGTTTACGAGAGTTGGAGTGATTACTACTATTCATGTGGTTGGATGGGTTATGCCATGGTGGTCTGTTCTCGGGAGCATTCTTCGAAGGTGGATAGGGGACCTAAAAACCATTTGATGGCTAGTAGGGAGGTGATGGATAGCAGGGCAGCACCCGTTCAGAGCAAGTCTTTGGAAAATTGTGAGGAGGTTGGATTGGGGCAGAGGGAATTAGAAGGGGATGAATGTGCTGGCGAAGATAGGACACCATGTTTGGGTGTGGAGAAGACTACCAGAAACGAAGTAGTGGAATGCATCCCGGAGATTGGTGCGGGTTATGGCGCGGGGAAGGACGTTGCGAGGCACCAATACAATCCGAAGGTAACTGATGTCTTCAAGCAGCTATGGCAAGACCTGGCAAGACCCTCCAACACTCCAAGGGGTGTCGGCTCCTTATGTCGGACCCCAATCAGCATGTTCAATAGGTTCAATGGACTCGTGGTGGTAGGGTCGGGAGATGAAGCACCTGTTGCGGTTGAGGGAGAGGAGATTACCAGGAAAAACCTTGATGGCCGAAGCATGGAAGTTGGGCACATGGCCCCAGATTTCTCTACTGGAAATGGGGTGGAGGAACACTATGAAGGCATTAAGAGTTTATCTGCAGGGGAGTCCAGTCTGAGGAGCAATATGGGTAATAGGAGGAGGATGGGTAGGAAGGATTACTCCTCCTTACCACCTCCCAGGAAGACTCGGACATCCAAAAAAAATGGAGTAGAAGTTGGACAGTGAGGTCAGGTGCCAGCGAAAACCTCCGGGCCAATCTGAACTAACCATGGAGTTGATTTTAAGCTAGGAGGTTGAGGTGACAGAGCATGTGTTATTTCTCAATGCCTTAGAATAGGAAGCGACCAAGATGATGGGCTGGGACATCTAAGTGAATCTTAATGAGGAACAATATATTTGGATTGACAAACAGGACTCGATCCTGGTTGGGGGCTTCAATAAGGAGATAATCAGACTCGAGGAGTACATCCAAGTCTGGGATAAGATGACTTCTTCACTTGAAGTCCTGATAAGGGGAGATCCGCATACTCAAGTATCCGCTATATCCTGGAGATTTTTTAGGGATATGGTATCAGACAGAATTCAAGTGTTTTTAAACGATACTGCTTTACGAGTTTCTGATTAATGATTGGGTGCTCCCTTTTTCCTGAGATTTTTGGTTATGGGGATGTTCTTCTTCGTTTTGTGTGTCCTAAGTTGGTTTTGGATGTTTCAATCCCAGCATTGATATGGTATATCCATAGATGAGGTTTAGAGCACAATACTGTCACTACTGCATGTCACTTGGAGCGGAATACTGAGAGGGTATTTCTTGTCCAGTTGTTCCATTCCCGTGCATCGTTGCATGGGACTCTTTGCCGATTTTACATGCTTTGGTGGAGGCCTTTTAATGCTAAGTTTCTGGGAAGAGGCAGGATCAATCTTTTCTTGGGTTTCTTTTGCTGTTATTTTGGTTGTTATTTTGGTTGTTTGATGGACTTGATGTTTCTCACTTTCCCTTGAAAGTGATTTGATAAAATAAAAAATAATAGTCAGTCAGTCAGTCTAACCCAAAAACCTAATAATGAAAAAATTATTTTGGTCAAGACCCATCCCCTAGGGCCCATGCCATGACTACCCCAAGCCTACCTTCCATAGGCCATGGGATGGTGACTAGCACCGTAAGATTTCTTCCATAAAACCAAGAAGGCATTGCCTTTGTAACCTATAAACACAAGCAACCAAGCACATAGAAGGATATGAACACAAGTAACCTGTATAGTTAAAATAGTGTGTACTATAAGAAAAAGGGGCTATAATATAAGCCCAACTATAAAGTACAAGAAAACTGAAAAGTACAACTAAAACTTGGAGGTACATGTAAAATTAACAGCTCATGTGGACACCCGCCAAGGATCATACCTGAAGGGTAGGTACAGCTCTCGAACAATAGTCTATGCGGTACACCTTGTCTAAATCCACCACTGAGCTACCTCCAGTCCTAGTACTCTCATCCTCAGTCAGCGTTGTCTATCTTCTGTACCAAACACAACTATGTGTGGGCGTAGCCTGTGCAGGGGTGAGTATAACGATACATTGTAGGGACCCCGAGACCCTCAAGGTCTCACAAAATCCACAAAGGATAAACCACAAAGAATGTAAACCATTGACCACCCTACTTAGGTATATGACCATATATATACCTATGTTATCATGTATAACCATCCCAGTCATGAGGAAACACAGGGTCCAACTCCAAAAGCCCAAAGCTCAACTGTTCCACAAAGGAAGGAATACCATGAAGGTAAGTACCACACAGGTACGCCACATAGAAAAATACCACCAAGAAATCACCACGAAGGAAATTACCCCACAGGTACGCCACACTGAAGAATACCACAAAGGTATCACCACGTGGGTAAGTACCAAACAGGTACACCACATAGAGGAATACCACAAAGGTATCACCATGAAGGTATGGATTCAGCTCATAAAAGGTATAACTTATGTACAGAAGTATAAATGATTAAATGTAACTACTGAATCATCTTACTCTATTGAGAGGTAGACCCACGTAGGATCCTAGTACATCTTCAGATCCACACAGGATCCTAGTACAGCAGGCCCACATAGGATCCTAGTATATCATCAGATCCACACAGGATCCTAGTAAGGAGACCTACACAGGATCCTAGTACATCATCAGACCCACACAGGATCCTAGTAAAGATAACCCACACAGGATCCAATAGTAGTCCCACATGGATTCCTAGAGTGAATCCATGTGGGATCCTAAAATATAGGCCCACGAAGGATCCCTTTCTCATGTTACAGCCAGCTATAGGGTTCCTGCACTATGTTCGCTTGATTCTGGGAGTGTCCACTCCTCAAGCCATAGTTTTATACTCCAAAATCCACGAATTCCCACAATGAAGTATCCCAAAGTACCTCCACGTAATAGAGGTCTCAACGCAATAGACAGTGTGTCAATCAGAAGTATGATGTGTAATTTATTGGCATTTTAGTCCCTAGGGCCCGATTAGATTCGTGATCGATCAAACCTAACCATACCCCAACTTTATCCAAACCTCATGTGGGGTATACCAAAAGGACCGTCTAGCTCCAATGTTTCTAGTGCCATAGACAGTTCATCAAACGAACACTCGGTGCCAAAGATATGGCTGAAAGAGAAATTATGGTTGATTTAGGTCCGGTTCCAGTCCGACCCAGTCGGACCGACCCGACCTGGCCTTCTGGATCCCGCCCAACCCGTGCTGGGTGACCCAGCCTAGATAGCCTGGCATGGGCAGCCTAGCCTGGCCTCATCTGGGGGGAGTCGCACACCCCCCGCTCCCAATCACCGAACGACCGATGTCGTTCGGTTTTCAGGCAACACGTGGGACCCACTGCAGGTCCTGCTCGGTCCAACTTTTCCTGCTGAAACAACCAACTCCTTCTCCTCCCGGCGATGTGTCGTGCGCCGCCCCTCCGTGGCCTGCTAAATACCGGTCGCCGTCTGCCATCTTTCCTAGCCAGGTGGGTCGCAGTCCTTTGCTCCGACGATGGTGCAACGTGTGCCGCCCCTCCACGGTCGGCCGAATGCAGGCCGCCCTCTGTCCATTGTCGCGGCCGACAGGCCGCAACTCTTCTCTGGCATCGCGGTCGCACCACCGTCTACGTGGTGCCCAGCCGTGGTGCTGACCGCCATTCCAGAGCCCTACTGGTGTCAGTCTCCATCCTCCTCCATTGCGAATGATACAGAATAACCAGAAGATTTGCAACGGGGTCGGGCCATGTTTGTCTGGCTCGTACCCTCCGCGTTAGAGCCGTAGTAAGCAGCTCAAGGGATTTGATTCAAAGTGAGATAAAAATTAACATTGATCAAACAAAAACACACCCCTACCTCGGAGGGTTGTTGATGTCGATGAGGAGGGAAGGACGGACGTCAGTTCGTCGATGTGTCGCAATATGAAATAGGTGAAGTTGAAGAGGGTTCCAACGATCACCACTTCCGCAACACACTTCTGAAGTCGGGCACATGTCTAGTCCTCTTTCTTGATTCCAAATAATGTACTTTGATGAATATAGAATTATTCTTTGGGTGGAGAAGTTCTTTGTTGGTGGATGAGTTCCTCCTATGCTCTCCCAATTCCTCCCTTTCTCCAATGATTTCTCCCCAATCCAAAATGGGGAGCCAACCCAAATAAAATATTTTTGTCATTATTAAATTGATGGAACAATTATAGTTGGCTTTAATTAATTAATGGAAGGTGGCACAATTAAAGCGGAGTAAGTTCAAGAGACTTCCCCACATTAAATAGGGAGTTTGAGGGGGTCGGGTGGTCCCCACCATTGAATTAAAATTGTGGGTTTTAATTCGGGTGGTCCCCACCTCCATTACCCATGTTGAGAGGTTTCAATAAATAAAAATGTTAATATTTTTGTTTTTCTATTCCTCCAAGAAAAAGTGAAAAACTATCTTTCACCCTCGACGTAATGCGGTCAAGGTGAAGGTCCCCATAAGAGAATACCAGTGCTTGGAGTTCAACAGTGTCCTTAGATTTTAATTCCGAGCATCAGTTCAAAAGTTAGAAAAACATGCTCGTACATTTACTGAACATACCCAAAAAATGTTTATTAATTCATTCTGGGCACACTGGGCCTCAAAATCATGCGCCATAAATATTTGTGGACTCATAAAATTTCCATATAATTTATAAAAAAAATTACATGGATATTCTGAGTCTTTACATTCTCCCCACCTCAGGGCTTTGTGTCCTCATAATCCACAACTCAAAAACTAAAAAAAAAAGTTGGGGTACGGAACATGAATCTGAGCCTCCCACTCCCATGTGCTCTACTGAAGGTTCCCGTGCTACCAGCGAATGCGCACCAACGGTATCGACCTCCCACGAAGGACCTGCTCCTGTCAATCATCTATCCCCACTAGAACCTCCATAAAAGTCACCCCATCTTCGATGTCTAGCTATCCATGTTTGATAACGTGTGATGGGTTGTTCACATATCTCCTTGGCTAGAATACATGGAAAAATTTAGGCACCCGGTGAAACTGAGGGAGAAGAGCGTAGTGGTAAGCCACCTCGCCAACTCTGCTGAGGACCTAAAAAGGTATGTTTAATATCGGAGATAACTTGATGCCCCGACCAAATCTCTGAAAACCTCATCAAGGTGAGACCCGTAGAAAGACATGGTCATCATCCTCGAACTCTAGAGGTCTCTGTCTCCTGTAGGCATAAGAATTATGCCTGCTCTGTGAAGTTTTCATACGCTCCTGGATGATCTGTACCTTCTCTGTGGTAGCCTGTACCATATCTGGTCCCATGTGTTTTGACTCCCCTGGGTCAGTCCAGCACAAAAGTGATCTGCAAGGTCGGCAGTAAAAATCCACGAAAGTTGTCATCCCAATGGTGGAGTGATAGCAGTTTTTGTATGAAAACACCACCAAAGGAAAGTGATCCTCCCAACTGCGACCGAAGTCGAGGACGCAAGCATGCACCATGTCCTTGAGGGTCTGAATGGTCTTCTCAGTCTGGCCATCCATTTGAGGGAGGAAGGCAGTGCTCAAATGAAGCTACTTCCCAAAAGCATACTACAACGCCTTCCATAGCCGGGAAGTGAATCGTGTGTCACGATCGGAGACTTCCATTTAGGGTACTCCATGTAGCTGCACAATATCTTTCAAATAGAGGCTTCCCATGATCTCTATAGAACCCTGCTCTCAGATCGGTAGGAAGTGGGCCGACATGGTGAGTCAGTCAATGATCACCCATATAGAATCATGCCCCATGGATATATGTGGAATTCCTGTCATGAATTCCACAGATATCCCATCCCACTTCCACTCTGGGACCTCTAAAGGCTGAACTAAGATTGCTGGTACATGATGCTCCGCCTTCACTTACTGACAAGTGAGGCACCAAGAGACAAACTCTACTACTAATTTCTTCAATCCCAGCCACCAGTGCTGTCGTCGGAGGTCCTAGTACATCTTCTACACTCCTAGATGTATCGTTAAATGGGATATGTGGAACTCCCTCAACACTTCATCCGGAAGTGACACTGGTACCATGCTACGTTCTCTGAGAAGGATGATGTGCTCCCCACATTCATAAAATCCATCAGGTGCATGTCCTGTGGATATCTAAGCACGTCGAGCCTCGTTGTCAGCATCCTCATGTTGTGCCTCCCTAACTCACTAAATAAGTAGAGGTGTGACTATAAGAGACTAAAAAAATATTCTCCATCTCGATCCACAAAGGATATCTTCAAAGCGGTCAGCTGCTTCGTCGCCTCACCTAGCAGATGTATACTAGATCTCTTACTGAGTGCATATGCTACTTTGTTCCCCTTACCAGTAGTATAAACTTTCTCGAATTCAATGTCCTGGAGGAACTCAAGCCTATGTCGATGTCTCAGGTTCAGGTCCTTCAGAGAGAAGTTATACCTGAGACTCCTGTGATCCGAGTAGACTGTAAAACGTTCACCCATCAAGTAATGTTGCCACATATTTAAGGGAAAGGCCACCGCTACTAAATCCAGGTCATGGGTAGCGTATTTTTTCTCATGTTGTCTTAGATATTGAGAACCATATGCGTTCATTGCTTTCTCATACATTAGGACATATCCGAGTCTGGTCCCTAATGCATCATAGTAGAATATGTACCCTACGCCCTCCTCTAGAAGCCTCAAGATGGGGGCACTAGTTAGCCTTTTCCTCAGCTCCTGAAAACCCTGATGACATCTCTCTAACCACATGAATGATTTCCCGTTCTTTGTCAATTATGATAAATGTGCTAAAAATCTGAAGAAATTTGTCACAAAACTCCAGTAGTATCCATCCAAACCCAAAAAACTCCGTACCTCCATCACACTCCTGGGTGGCTCCCAAGAAAGTACCGCCTCAATCTTCACTGTATCCACCGCAACTCCTTCCTCCAAGATGACATGTCCCAAAAATTGAACCCCTCAGATCCAGAACTGGCACTTCGAGAGCTTATCGTAAAGGAGGTGCTCTCAATGTGTGTCCAGAACTATCTTAAAATTATATGCATACTCCTACTTGGTAGCTGAGTAGATCAGAATGTCGTCGATGAAGACTACTACAAAGCGATCAAGGTATGGCTGGAGGATCCTATTCATGAGTCCCATGAACATTGTTGGAGCGTTGTTCACAACAAAAAGCATGACCAAAAACTACTAATGGTCATACTAACATCTTAAAGTTGCCTTTTATACATCATCATCTCATACTTGGAGCTTGCGATAGCCTAATCTGAGGTCTATCTTCAAGAACCACTGTGCTCCCTTCAACTAACCAAAGAGGTTGTCAATCCTCGGAAGTGGGTACTTTTTCTTCACAGTCACCTGGTTCAGGTGAAAATTGTCACAACAAAGTTTCAATCTCTCATCCACCTTCTTGGCGAACAAAATCAGGGCTGACCTAGGAGAAACACTAGGCCGAATGAATCCCTTCCCCTGTAAGTCCTCCAGTTGTACCTGTAGCTCACGAAGCTCCGCTGGAGCCATCCGATAGGCTGATGTAGATATTGGTGTCGTCCCAGGGTACAATTCAATGTCAATTTATACCTCTCTATAAGGAGGTAGACTTGTAACATCATCAGGGAAGACATCCACGTACAGGTCCACCACTACAGGATAGCTCGGACTCTCCACATCAACCGCTCTGATGGTATGGATATCCAACTGATGAGTTATCGGTTTCACTCTCCTTTGAGTAAGTCCATCATGTGCTGCAAAGGCTCCCTTCTTTCTGGTGAAGGTAAACATGGTCCCATCTATGTGGACACAGGACACATTGTGCTTGATAAAGTCAATATGAGCATGGATTGTAGATAACCAGTCCATACCCAAGATAACATTGTAAGGCCTCAACGCTGCTACTCGGAGATCCCAGTGAAAGCTATTGCCTCCCAGAGTAAGCTCACACTACCCGAACCAGTTTGTAATCATCGAATACTCTCCCGTATGAGTCTCTAGTCATAAGGATCGAGCAAACGGTCTGTCGGAATCTCCGAGCTATGAATAAGGGTAGTGGAAATAAAAGAATGACTAGAACCTGTGTTTATAAGTACTAAAGGTAAGGTGGAGTAGAGATAGATTATACCTCATATCATCTCTGGAGTTCCATGGTCATAGGCCTCAGCTGCTTGGATTTGAGCTCACCCCTGTCCACCTACTCCCTGTTGTCGGGGTGCACCACATGGTGGTGGTGGCGGTAACATCTATAATCGTCGACCACCACCAGCTGCATGGCCAGCTCCTCTCCTACGTCTGCCTTCTCCCTGTGGACCTCCTTGTTCGAACCTCTATATCTGTCTGGGTGGTCCTTCAACCATCTTCTGATAATCCGTATGGCGGGTCGGGCAGTCTTGATCCATGTGACCTTGCTCACCGCATGTATAACATTGTCTAGTCCTCGCAGGACTTGCTCTGTCTCTGGTTCCCTGCACAACCAACCCTAAATCCTGTGGTCTCCCACCTATAGGTCTAGTCCACTTGGACCTTTGTGACATATGTTTGCTTCCAGCTACAGAATACTCCACTACGTGATGACTGGTGTTCGGTCTCACTACCGGTGACTGCTCAGTAAGAAAACTCTCCACTAATAAGGCACGCTCTAATATCCCCCGCCTGTGTCGGGATGCTAAGAGAAATAATTGAAGACCTAATCTCCTGCCTGAGTACCTGTCAAAGGTATAGGCCCTAAAGAATGGGTCCCACACCATATCAGTGGAGTAGCATGAGAGGTAAGTGAACCTCGCTGAGTACTGATCCATAGTCATGATTCCCTACTGCAGATGAAGTAGCTCATGTATGCGCAATGAACGAAGAGTCGTTGGGAAAAACTATACCCAAAACAGGCTCTCGAAGTCTGCCTAGTTAAGTGTCACCTCGTCGTGAACCTGGAGCATCAAGATCCACCATCTTCCTGCTGCTTCCTATAGAAGATTGGCGGAAAGGATCACCATGAGATCAGTTGGGTCCCTACAAGTCGGAAGACTCTCCCTATGGCCTCCAACCAATCCTCAGCTTCCTGTGGGTCCATCTCTCCCCTGAACCTTGGTGGCCTCTGGCGATTGAACTCATGCAATGCACTCAAGAAGCATGCACTCCCTGCTGCTGGTGTTGGTGGCATCGGTGGACCAACGAGTAATGGTTCCATTGGTGCATTTGTTGGCACCTCTACTGGAGGATAACCATGCACCGAGGCCTCGTCACTCAGTGGGCTATCCGTGTGTACTAGACCTGGAACACTGGATGGCTATCTGTGTGGAGGCATCCTGCAAAGAAACAGGTGTTTCACAATCAATAAGTTATACATGCTGAGCTGAATCAAATATATCTCAAAGAAAACTTATCAAAACACACAAGCAATTAGTGTTTTCATTTTCTGAGTTAGAAATCAAATGTCGGGGTCCTGGAGTATGGATACGTCGGTTGCCGCACCAACACTGGATTCCGCAAACTGATAACCACACTCACTACACTTAACACTATCTTCGTTAAAATGATCAAAGTCCAATGTTCTATGGTTGAACCGACTCCTATGATACCAATTTTTCACAACCTATCCCCTGGGGCCTGTTTTGTGACTACCCCAAGCCCGCCTTCCATAGGCCAGGGGCTGGTGACAAGCACCATAAGACGTATTCCCTAAAACTGGGAAGCATTGGATTTATAACTTGTAATCACACACAACCAATAAAACAGAAAGATACGACCAAAAGTATCCTATATAGTAAAAATAGTGCGTACAGTAAGAAAAATGGTCCATAATACAAGCCCAACTGTAAAGTACAAGAAAAATAAAAAGTACAAGAAAAAACGGGAGGTACAAGTAAACTGAACAGCTCCAGTGGACACCCGCCAAGGATCCAACCTAAAGGGTAGGTACAACTCTCAAACGATCGTATCTACATTACGCCTCATCTAAGTCAACCATCGAGCTACCTCCAGTCCTCGTACTCTCGTCCTCAGTCAGTGTTGTCTGTCATCTGCACCAAACACAACAAAGTGCAGGCATAGCCTGGTAGGGGTGAGTATAACAATACTCAGTAGGGGCCCCAAGACACTCAAGGTCTCACAAAATCTTCAAAGGATAAACCACAAATCATGTAAACCAGTGACAACCCTACTTAGGTATATGCCCATACATATACCTAAGTTATCAAGTATACTCATCCCAGTCATGAGGAAACACAAGTTACAAATTCAAAAGCCCAAAGCTCAGCTGTTCCATAAAGGAAGGAATACCACAAAGGTAATTACCAAACAGGTACGCCACATAGAATAATAACACCAAGATATCCCCAAGAAGGAAAGTACCACATAGGTGTGCCATACAGAAAAATACAAAAAAGGTATCACCATGAGGGTAAGTACCACACAGGTATGCCCCAAAGAAGAATACCAAAAAGGTATCACCATGAAGGTAAGGATTCATCTCATAATAGGTATAACTTATGTACAGAAGTATAGATGGTTATATGTAACTACTGAATCATCTTACTCTGTTAAGAGGAAGACCCACATAAGATCCTAGTACATATTCATACCCACATAGGATCCTGGTACAGCAGATCCACACAGGATCCTAGTACATCATCAGACCCACATAGGATCCTAGTATAGTAGACCCAAACAGGATAATAGGACATCATCAGACCCATACAGGATCCTAGTAAATTAGACCCACATATGATCCAAGAGTAGTATCACATGGATTCTTAGATCAGACCCATGTGGGATCCTAAAATACAGACCCATGAAGGATCCCTTTATCATGTTACAACCATCTATGGGGTTCCCACACTAAACTCGCTTGATTCCGGGAGGTTTCTGCTCCTCAAGACACAGGTCGATACTCCAACTGCCATGAAGTCCCATAATGATGTATCCCAAAGGACCATCATGTAATAGGGGTCTCAATTGAATAGACGGTGCGTCAATCGGACGCTTGGTCTGTAAGTTATTGGTCTTTTAGTCTCGAGGGCCCAGTTGGATTCGTGCTCGATCCAACCCAACAATACAAAATATTTATCCAAACCTTAATTAGGTAATACCAAAAGGGCCTACTCGCAACAAGATTTCCGGCACTGTAGAAGGTTCATCAAACGCATGCCTGATGCCAAAGTTATGGCCAAAAGAGCGATTATGATCGAAGTTGGTTCGGGTCTGGTCCAACCTGATCGGACCGACTTGACCCGGCCTGGGTCAACCAAACCCGATTTGGTTCGACCCAGACCACTGGGTCTAGCCCGACTCACTAGGCCCTGCCAGACCCACTGGCCCCGGCCCGGCCCCTGCTGGACGGCCCGGCCCATGCTGGGCGGCCCGGCCTGGCCACATGCGGGGGGAGTTGTGCCCCCCTCTCCCAATCACTGAATGGACAAAGTCGTTTGGTCACCAGGTAGAACATGTGAACCTCCGTGTGTCCCGCTCGGTCTAGCTCAGTCGGCCGAAACGGTAGGCCCCTTATCCTCCCGGCGGCACGTCATGCGCCACCCCTCCACGGCCGACCGAACGTCGACCCGCATCCGCCATGGCCAGGTGGGCCATATCCCCTTGCTCAAATAGCAACAAGTCATGTTCCCCCCTTGATGGCTGGCCGAACATCAGCTACCCTCTTTCCACCACCGTGACCGACGAGCCATGGCTCTTCTCCAGCAGCGCAGTCGCACTGCCGCCTTCGTCACGACCAGCCATGGTGTTGTCCGTCGTTCCTGATCTCCACCAGGTTCGGTCTCTATCCTCCTCCATCGCGAAGGATACAAATGAACCACAAGATTTGAGGATGGGTCGGGCCATGTTCGTTTGGCTTGTACCCTCCGCATTAGAACCTATCAAGCGGCTCAAGAGAGGTGATTCAACGTGAGAGAAAAATTAATGTTAATCAATCGAAAACACACCCCTACCTCAAAGGTTTTTTGACATCTATGAGGAATGAATGACATACGTCAGTTTTTCAATGTGTCATGATATGAAATAGGTGAAGGTGAAGAGGGTGCCAATTATTGTCGCTTCTGCAACACGCTTCCGAATTTGGGCTTGTGTGTCATCCTCTTTCTTGATTCTGAAGGACGTTCTTCGATGGAGATGGAATTCTTCATTTGGAGGAGAAGTTATTAATTGGTGGATGAGTTCCTCCAAATCTCTCCCAATTCCTCCCTTTCACCAAAGATTTCTCCCCAAACCAAAATGAGGAGCCAACCCAAAAAAAATACATTTCTCAAATTTAAATTGTTGGCACAATTAAAGTTGGATTTAATTAATTAATGGAATATGGCAGAATTAAAGTGGAGGAAGTTCAAGAGACTTCCCCTCATTAAAGAGGGAGTTTAAGGGGGTTGGGTGGTCCCCACCATTGAATTAAAATTGGGGGTTTTAGTTCAGGTGGTCCCCACCTCCATAACACATGTAGAGAAGTTTCAAAAATTAAAAATGCTAATATTTTTATTTTTCTATTCCTCCATGAAAAAAGTGAAAAACTATCTTTCAACCTCAACCTACTGCGGTCGAGGTGAGGGCCTCCTTAATAGAATATTGGTGCTTTGATTTCAACGGTGTCTTGGGATTTCAATTCTGAGCACCGGTTAAAAATTTACAAAAACCTGCTCGCACATTTACTAAATGTGCCCAAAAAATGTTCATAAATTCATTCTCGGCACATCGGGCCTCAGAATCACGTGCCGTTAATTTTCGTAGACTCAAAAAATTCCCATATAATTAAGAAAAATTACATGGAAATTCCTGGTCATTACAATTTTAGATGGTACTTATGTGTTTCTTAGAAATTAGTGGATAAATGGTCTAACTAAAAGCTAGAGGAAGTTTATTTATGAAGGATTTAATTTAATGTCGTTCCCTCCTTTTCTCATTTGTAAGCTCATCGTGATTCATACCATGAGAATATTAAACGAGGATAAAAATGGGCTTTTTCATTGAAACTCCAATAAATTTTTCTTCATAAGGATAATAATTTCATTATTTATTTCATTCAGAATTGAAATGATCACTTTGGGTTCCATCCATTGACTAAAACAAAAAAATAATAGTGCTAGCAACATTAATCATATAGGGAGACCACGTAATGATGAAAAAATTTATTAGAGGATGTATAAGTCAAGAAAAGATATTTTTAATCCATAAAATATTTGGTTTAACTAGGGTTATCCATGATATTTTACAAATTAATAGTATTTTATCCTATATATTGACTTATCCCAGTGGTTTTTACAGAAGTTTTCTCTTTGTAGTTTCCATACGTTACATAAGACTTGATATGATACCTACAACAGTGTCCCATACTTTTAATACATAAATATTATAATATATTTAATGAATATCATTTACATAACAGTATGGTATATTCTAGAATCATATGTGTCAATACCATTGGATACATGGATGAATAATCATTTATTTCATAGGTAAACGGCATTTTCACCCACATCAGTCATTATAACTAGCACCCTTCTTATAAATATCATACATAATACCTTTATTTATAAGATGGGAAAAGGAAAAATAATAAAGGGTGGTCTCTAAAGCTCATTAAAGGTAAAAAATGATATTTCTATGATCAAATAAACATAACATGAGAATAAGGGTATGATAACTTGAGTTTAACTTCTAAAATACATTCCATGTGCATCAAAAATTATAATATTGAGTCATTTAATAAAACATGGAAGTTCATAAGGCATGAATCGTAAAGGAATAAAATAACATGATTCATGAGAACATAAAATTGGAATAAGGCATGGAAATATGGAATACACATAATCATTGAAAACTTAATGGTATGGATTCCAACTAATACATTCAATACATGTTAGTCATTTTCTAACCAACTGTGTACCTACTTTGGGATTAGGATAATATCCCGTGTACCCTATTCTGGTCTTGGGATAACCTCCAATGTACCGTTTTATATAGTGTCCCAATCCTTTTAAAAATATTTTTACGTGTTTTTATTCATAATTATCCATGAAATACATACCAAGGATCAAAAATTCTAGTGTCTTTAGAGGAATATACGCATAATTAGAAAACATGAAAATAGAATAAGAAATAATTTTATTAATCTCCCTAGGGATATCCTAACAAGCTTTTATCTTATATATATATATAGGATATCCTAGGGAATACATAAGTAAAATGTATGAGCTAAAATCCCAGTAGTGGAATAAAAATGGGAACAAGTCATAACACATGAGTTAGAAGGCATAACATAATGACTTTAAAGGAATGGATAATGAAGAAAAACATGAATGAACAACATATATATCATGGAATAATATAATCATTTAAATATTGAATTTTTTTAGAAACATATAACCTGATATAAACACAATTTAATGCTAACTACCAATACTGTATCAAATAGTGGAGAAAGTCCCATAATGGATTAGGTTAACTCCCATATCCCACACATGTAATTACATGAGACTAAATATTACCCCCAAGGAATATGAGTTTTATCTAGGATCACCAATCATAAAATGTTCATTCATATGTATACCACATACAGAATCAACTATAAAGAATAAATATAAGGTATACCCATGGAGAGAAATGGGTCTCATAATCATGTCTTATGGAAAAAAGGTCATATCATAAAGGAATCCATGAAATGGTGATGTAAATAATTAATTTTAAATAATTAAGGTAAAATAATAATATATATTGAATCATGATGACCACCTAAATTGAATATAGGAAAGAGAGTGGATAGGTAAAATTATAGTTGTGCCACTTAAGTGTAGTTTTTGAGAAATATTAAAGAGTATTAAAAGAGGATAAAAAAATAATTTTTTTCCATAAAACCAAAATTTACATAAGATATTAGATATGATAAAATTATTTATTATATAAAATTATTTATGGATTCAAACATTTTATCGATTGTACTTTTAAATGGGTAAGAAATAGAAAAGTTCCCTTTAATCGGGCTTGCTTATTGGGTGGAATTGAGAAGGGAACCTTTTAAAACATGTATTTACCCATTAAATAAGGACAAATTGACATGGATACATATTTCTGGAATATATAAACAAAATTTATAAGGATTATATAAGACTAATGTAGAAATATATTGGGGTAAAGAGAGGGAAATTGTAACCCAAAAGTGATTTGGAGGTTCGAAGAGATCTCTTACCTTATGTCTAAATGTGTTGTTCACATGAACATAGTGTCCTAGAAAATAAAATTAGATTCATTAATTACATAATTTTAAAATTCTTATTGATGTATTATATTAATTTTAATTCTATTATGTTTATTTAATTCCATTTTTTTGAGTCATAATGCTCAATTCCATCCTTCTGATAGCGTTTTTTTCATGGTTTCATAGCCGTTTTACTTGTATATAATTATGGATATTCTTATGAAATGGAAATAATTATCTATAATTGAAATTATATGGTATTAATTCCCTTTCAAAAGATTATATGTTCTAATATATAATTTTCTTTTCTTTTATGCGGATGATTAATTTGATATAATTTTTATGAAAAATTGTTACATTATTTTTTTCAGTTTTTTTGATTACCAAGAACATGTTTATTTTTATTTAATATTATATCTACATGTTAGTTTAAGAGAATGATGAAATTTATAATATAAATATTAAAATACATTTCAACCATAATAATTGTTTTATTACAATCCTTGAACGTAGTAATGGAGAATTAAAACTCATTATCCCTGAAGTCAGTAAACCGCCATAATTGGGAGAATGGTTTCACTTCATTGAATAATAGGAGATGAGAAAAGGGTTGGATAGAATATATTCCATTATAAATAAAAAAATATAGTATATACATGATACTAGAGTTATTTTGATTTTATGAATGAAGGAGGTGAATAAAAGGTAGAAAATAGAATGAAATTAACAGAGATTGTTTGAGAAAGTTGCCTTATAAATTTGCCTCCTTGAAAGACCCCTTATGGAACATAAAATTGGGATTCTAATGAGACCAGTAGCTCTGGTACATGGGGAAGTGGTTTAAAATTTTAATTTGATAAAATATTAATAATATACAAGATGTATAAGGTGATACTGGAGGGGGTGTTGAGGGAATGTATTTATAGGGGATGAGAGGAGTGTTTTGATTATTATATTCATTAGTTTATTATTTTTTTCTGAAAACAATAAATAATGTTGATTACTATGAATATATATAGTAAATGGCTTAGTATAGTTCCAACCAATTTTTTAATACATCATCCATGACTCAAAAATCAATCTATTTGTCATTTATTGTCAAATACTATAAAATAAAGTATGTCACTATTAATTAGAAATTAAACTATTACAAAAAAATCCAAAAAAATACTCTAACCATTTTTAGATGTATAGATTTAAAAAAATGGATTCCACTTTCTAAAAAATTTGAAAATATATGATAAATTAATTTTTAAACAAAATCATTATTTATTCAAAAATTATCGATTTTAGTATTAGAATATTTTTTTACCCTTTGAGAAATAAAATAAGGTTGCATAAAATTATCGTATAATTGTAATAAAACATAATATTAATTTATAAATCTGTTTTATGAAAGTAAAACTTCATTTAATAAATTATATTAATTATAAAAGTGTAAATAAACTTTTAATTTTTACAAAAATACCAACACATAATTTATCATTTCTAAAACAATTATTTAATTATACCATGATATAAATATATCATTTCTCATTTATAAGATACCTATATTTTATTTTCTACATTCATAGGTGTGGTCACTATTCTAAAGGCTATAATTCTATTTTTATTGGTCATACTACTATTTTAATGGTTTTATTAATAATGTTCATATATGTTTCTCAATTCCTATAAACAACTCTTGTTTCATTCACTTTAATTTTTTCTTAAGGTTCTAAATACTCTCAACATAAAAATTAATATTTTATAATTAAAATTTTATTTTATTTTTATAGATTCTTCTATGAGTTATTTTATTCAATTAGATCTTGTATATCCAAATTTCCCCATTTTTATCTTATTTTATATTTACTATCTTGCTCAAATCTTTTGAATTATTGTTAGTTTACTTTTTGATTAATTTATCGATATTTATTTATTATAATATTTTTTTATTAGGTTCCCCATGTGATATATGTTTTTATGACATGATTTTAAGAAATAAATTCCATTGATAAAATTATGGGTCATTAAATTATTCTTCCATTATGAAATTTCACCTAAAACATTTCATTTTAAATACTTATGTGAAAAAAGTGAGGTTATATCTCCATCATCACTTACTCTGGTTCCCATGGCTCCTTTTCATCCATATTCTTTCTCTATAGTACATTGACCAGGTGAGTGGTTTTTTTCACATAAAACCCTGTCTCTACCATCAAAGATAATCATCGATTGTTCCTCATAAGAGAGATCATTTTCTATATGTACAACCACTATGTTAAATATATCTGGTGGATCATGAATGTACTTCCTTAGGTGGGAGATATGGAATACATCATGTACTTTAGACATGGTTAATGGAATTGCTATTATATAGGCCACAACTCTAAACTGACCAAGAATTTTTAAGGGAGAAATGCACATTGGAATTAGATTTCCTTTCTTCAAATTCCTCACAACTCTCTTATGTGGAGTTATATGGAGGAGAACCATGTCACCGAACTCACACTATAAGTCCTTTCGATGATTATCTATGTATAATTTATATTAAATTAGGGAATCCTAAATATTCTACTAGATGGTCTTTACATTTTATTTTATTTCCTAGACCTTTTGATCTCCCAGTAGCTTACGTTCACCCAATTCATTATAGCATGAATGTTTCCTACATATGTTCCCATGACGTGGTTTATATGGATCAATTTGGATTCTTGAGTGGAAAATATTATAATAAGGGAACTTGACCAATGAAAGATGTTTATCCCATCGACTTGAAAATTCAATTATGCATTCCCTAAAAATATCTTCCAATGTAAGAATAGTACTCTTAGATTGTACATCAGTTTGTGGGGGGGATAAGACTTACTGAAGTTCAACTAAGTATTTAGAGAATTTTGAAGACTTTTTCTAAAAATGGAGGTAAATCTCAAATCATGATTGGATATAATAAATAATGGTAGTTTTTGCATCCTCTCAACTTCTCTAATGCATATCCATGAAAGTGGGTCAAGTGAGAAGTCATATCTAATAAATATAAAGTGAGTAGTAGTCTTATGGTTATCCATAACGACCCATATAATATTATTTCTTCCAACTATCATTGGAAGTCTAGTGAGAAAGTACTTAGTGATGTATTCGAATTTCCATGTATGTATGTTTAATAGTTTCATAATTTCCATAGAAGTTTTCCTTTCATCCTTCACTTGTGGACATTCTAGACACATTGATGTAAATTTATATATCTCTTTCTTCATAAAATCTCAACAATAGTGTTTTCAGATATCTTGATTCATCTTCATGATCCCCATGTGGATGGAGAAGGTCGAGATTTCTGCATCATTCCAAATATCCCTCTCTATCTCAGGATATGATGGTATATATGGTAGTGATACAAATATTATGACTAATTAGACCTAATTTTTTTATCTCTAAGTATTTCTCATTACTTATAGATTTATATTTTTCAGAATTTCCACGTCATCTCTTTGAGCATCCATTATCTTAAATAATGGAAGGTTGAGTAAAAATTTGTAAAAGAAATGGTTATGTTCCATACTTTATGATTCCCATGTACATAATTTGAATTTTTTAGAAGATTAGATACTTCTCAATTATCAACCTTGATAAAGATATAGGATTCTTTCTACTTAGAGTATTTGTCCCTTTATTTGCATTACCTGGATGGTAGTGAATTGATCAGTCATAATCCTTAATGAGTTCTCACCATATTTACTGGCCCATATTAAGATTCATATTTTTGAATATATATTTGAGGATATTATGATCAATATATATCTCAAACATATCCCCATATAGATAATTCATCCAAATTTTCAATGCAAAGATCACACCCAATAACTCCAAATCATGTGTGGGATAGTTTTCCTCATGAACATTCAAATTCCATAAGGAATAATATATCACTATATCATTTTGAAATAGTACTCATCCTAATACCGTCATTGAATAATCTTTCTATACCACAAAGAGTCCTCCATTTGTCAGTAGTGTAAGTAATGGTGCAGTGATAAGCCTCCTTTTTAACTCTTTGAAGCATCATTCACATTCACTAGTTGAGAAAATGTTACTCCTGAGTCATCTTGGTTACTTTGTCAAAATATAGTGTGATTTTCTTCACAAATCATGTAAAATACACATATTGAACAAAGAAACTACAAATCTTCACTACAGATGCTGGTCGGGGCTACTCCTCAATTGCCTTGGTGTTATAAGGGTCAACAATTATTCCTTTAACGGAGATAAGATAACCCAATAATGATACGTCATTCATACATAACTCACATTTACCATAATTTTCATATATTTTATCACTCTAAAGAGTCTTTATAAAAATTTAAAATAATCTTCATATTCTCCATGCTCATGTTGAATATTAGAATATCATATATAATGAAAACAATAAATTTTTCAACGTAGTCTCTAAATTATCTATTAATTAAATCCATGAAATTTACTTGAGAATTAGTGTGTTTGAAGGGAATCACTACGAAATAATAGTGTCCTTACCTTGTTTGAAAGGTATCCTTTGGAAAATCTTTCTTCTTCACTATTAATTTATAGTATCATAACGGGAGGTCCACCTTAGATAAATATATTGACCCACATTTTTTATTGAACAAGTCATCTATCCTTGGTGGAGGGAACTTTTTCTTTATCATGATTTTTTGTGCTTGTGATAATCAATGCAGAGGGACATTAATCTATCCACATTCCTGATAAATAGGACTTGCTCACCCCATGGGGAAGAACTCTAGCATATAAAACCCTTATCTATATCCTCATGTAACTTATTATTTTGTTCCTTTAACTCAATCATGGACATTCTTTAATGAGTCATTAATATAGGTATAGATCCAGTTATAAGATCAATTGAGAATGTATCCTCTTGGTTAAGAGAAAGACAAGGAAATTGTTTAGTGAACAGAAAAGTTTAGTACTTCACAAATGTGCATGTATTCAATGTTAATCCTCTCATTTATGTTAATAATTTTAGTTATACATTATTTCTCATATGGTGATAATACCCAAATTTTTGATGAGGATTCTGATGGATATTCTTCTCCCTCCTTACACTTCTATATTATTGGTGGATTCCATGGGATGTGAATAGAGATATCCCATTCCTAACAGTGGATGTTGGATTTGTATATTAATTTCTAATCCATGCGAAAATGACATCAAACTACACCAAAGGAATTAAGATGGGAATTCATGGGAGGTGTAGTCCATAGAAATTTATTTGGGGGGAGTTATATACTTTAGACACAATCATTTACCTGTTTTATGTTCCCATGAATAAATCAAACTTCATATTTTGAGGTGGTTTTTAATAGTTCTACTAAACATGAAATATATGAAGGAATGCATGGAACCGAAATCATATAGTTCATTTAACACACTTGAATGACTAACCAGCATACCTATCACGACATCATTTTTAGGATCCGACTCAATAGTTGTGATATAATATTCCCTACCTTTCTACCATGCAGTTTTTTATTATTTATTGTCTATAATAAAAGTTAGATTATGGAATTGGATCACATAATTCTCAAATTCCATGTAGTTGAAACACTTCACTATAGGATTATTTTTTATCTAAAACATCCTTTATACTTCCAAATTATTGGGATTCATCAAATTACTTCACTAATAATTATCATAAATCATATATATTCCACATTTGAAGCATCTCTTAGTTCCCTTTATAAATTTACCTAGATGATTCTTCCAACACTTTTAACATGTGGGATATTGTGTTTTATTTATTTAATGGGATTTATCTTTTTAACCACCCATATAAAACTTATTTTTCAAATTTTTATCTCTAAGGCCACTATACAACTGAGTGTGTCCAATCACCTTCACATCCTTTAGGAAACATTGGAAAATCTCTTAGTAGCTGTCAAAGTCTCGAATCACCAACGATTTCAATGATTATATATTTTTACGCTATAGAATAAACCCACCTTACTTTTAGTGTTTATGAAAAATATTGAGGATTATCATGTAATCCTTGAAAAAATTTCCATGTACATATTTACATATTCATCTTCCTTTTTCTTCAGTCAAAGGAACTCACTGTCTATAATAAGAGGGAGAGTTATGGGAAAATATTTACCAAAAAATATTCTCTTTAATCCTTCCCAATATATATAATCAATTTCCTCCTTATATATTGTGTTATTGACTAGTTTCCTTCACTGATAAAATTCCCTATCAAAATGATATACTACTGGTGTTGAGTCAACAAGGATATCTTATGAATTCTCCATTCCTTAAGGTTTTATGTTTTGAAAATCACAAATATAATTTCTAAATTCTGAATATTTTTAAGTTCTATATTTTTTCTTAAGATCTTGAATTTTCATTCCGATTTTGTCATTAAGTTATATTTTTGAAGTATTTGTCATTATGATATGTGATTCAGTTTTACAATTACAATTCCGGTGTACATATGATGCCAATATTTAATTCTAAATATGGTGTATATATGATGCCGATATTCATTTGTGAATTTGGTGTATATATGATGACGATATTAAATTCTGAATCTTGTTTATATATGATACCGATATTCAATTCCCAATCCAGTGTATATATGATGCCGATATTCAATTCTGAATCTGGTGTATATATGATACTGATATTCAATTCTGAATCTGGTGTATATATGATGCCGATATTCAATACCGAATCTAGTGTATATGTGATGCCTATATTCAATTCCGAATCCGGTGTATATATGATTCTGATATTCAATACCGATTCTGGTGTATATGTGATTCTGATTTTATTATTTTGTTTTCTTGATAATGTTATTTCTAAGAATATGTTTTCTTGATTTCCTAAGATTACGTTTTCTTGATAATGTTAGAGTCGTTTAAATGTATCATTCCAATGATATCGGACTTTAAGTTCACTTATTCTTAACATCATTTCGGTTACTTAAAATGATGCAGTACAGTCTATTATAAGCTAATTGTTGTATGTTTTCCATGTGTCTAGGTCTCTTCAAAATTTAAGGAAAATATGACCATTGGAGAGGAGCCGAAGGTTGGGAAGTTTTGCATATAAATACAAGCTCATTTGAACGGGCAAAGGACTTGACAGTGAACAAGATTGTGAAGTGATTTCTAAAGAGACGGTCTTACAACTCTCAGTGCTTTGTGTGAATGTTGTGAAAAACTTGTTCAGGTGTGAACAACTTATTCAGACATGCTTAGTGCAGACTCCGATCATTTTGATCGTGGGCTTCTGAGTTTGGAAGATAGAGGTTCTGATTTCCTTATAAATCGAGGTCTTGTGGGGATAGCAAGACAGATACTGATCATCAGATTAAGGGCTTAAATGGGTTTGGGTAAGACATACTTTCTTGAAAGTATAAATCAAGAAACTTTTATCCAAGGATGTTGGATACCCTTCTCTTTAGGTTAAAAGAATCACATTATTACTTGATTCCTATTTCAAGTTTTTTTAATTCCGTTGTATTTGTAACTTTTTTAATGTTAGAAAGTATAGATATATTAAACTTTTTAATTCCGTTACTCTGATTGTATTACATATTCTATACGCTTTAAGGTAGAATCATTCATTTAAGAAAATAGAAAAGGTTTCTTTAAGAGGTCTTGTGAATGTTCGTTTAACCCTGTTAAACTTAAATTTAAAGGTACCAAAGGAATTTTTAAAGTATACAATTTACCCCACCCCCCTCTTGTATTTGAGCATCTCATCTTTACATATTCAATCTTATAGTTAGTGTCAGAGGCTGGTAACCTCGTACCCTATACCAATCCTACAATTGGTATCATTGATTGGCTACCTCAGACTCTGAATCAATCTGTCAATTTATATTAGAGGAGGTTACAAAAATACTTATATCCACATATAAGTCTTCTTGCTCAACTTTTTCTTTTCTTAAGTTCTTCATATTTGTTTTTAAATTTTTACTACTAATAAGTTTTGTGGAAAGAAATTCCTTTTATTATAGCAGTAATTCATGTTGGATATCTAAATAATCTCAATCCTACTAGACCACTGATCTTCAATGGAAATGACTATGAGTACTGGTAAGATTGAATGAATACTTTTTTTATAAACACAGGTGTAGATAACTACATTATGTTAACTGTAGATTATAAGATTCTTGATAAGGAACATAGAAACTTTACTAATATAGAAAAGGTGGAATATCAGCTGAACTTTAAGGTACGTAATACATTGTTATTTACCATCACTAGAAACATATATAGCTATATTTCATCCTGTGAATCTACTAATAGTATTTGGAATAAGCTTAAATTAACTCACATTTGAAATTACAAAGTTATTGAAACTACAAGAGCAATGCTTAGGGATAAGTATCACAGTTTCTACTTCCCTTATAGAGAACCTATATGTAAGGTACAACATAGATTTATGACTATTGTTAACATCCTACAATCCAAGGGTGAGAAAGGCTTAGATGATGAATCTCTTGTATACAAGATTATTGACATCATGCCTAACTAATGGGAATCCAAGAGAACTACTATAGATGAGAATAGGAAAGTTACTCAGATTTCTCTTGATGAACTGTTTGGAACTCTTCTTCAGCCTGAAACCAGAATGAAGAGAGATGTTGATAATATAAAGAAGGAGAATGGAAATCGAGGTGTTGCTTTCACAACTGCTTCAAATTATATGAAACCCAATTCTCCTGAGAGAATTACAAGATCTAAAGCTAATAATGTTTTTGTTCATTCTGAATCAAGTGAAAGTGAAGCTTCCGAAAATGAGTTATCCAATATTTCTCGGAGGATGAACAAGATTGTTGGGTAGAATAACTTTCAATATAGATTCAAGAAGAAATATGGAAAATATAAGAAATATGGAGAAGTGAAATTCTATGAATGTAGAAGAACTGTTCATATCAGACATGATTTTCCATTACTCAAAAATAGAGAAAAGAAATTGTAAAGTTTCCAGATAGAGGTTTTTCTTCAGATGAATAATCTTCTTCATCAGATAATGATAATAATTTTCCTTCCTATGAGGAAATTTCTATATTTTCTAAATTGATTGAAAATATAAATTGTAATGTTTCTAAGAAACTTGATAAAGAAAATTATAGAGAATCTATTTTAACAAAAGAAATTTTGGACATTTCCAAAGATATTGATGAGAAAAATGTTGTTCTAAAAAATCTTTCTAAGAAACTTGAAGAAGTTAATTCTGAGAAGAATAAACTTTTTGAGGATCTTATGAATCTGTTTTTAGAAAAATATGATTTAGAGGATAAACCTAACTCTAAATCTATTATTCTTGAGGATAAGAATTTAGTCCTGAGACTAACATCTAAAATATTTTACTTGAAGAAACTTCTTGTAAATTTTACTTCTGGTAAGGAAAATTTTGAGATAGATATATTCCCAGACCCAACCACATTGTAATAGTCAGGGTTTAGGTTATTCTCATGAAAAACCTATTTTTAAAAATGACTATTTTGTTCCTTATAGATCCACTTTTTGTACTAAATTACAAAGTGGTGGGCATTGGAAGAAAAACTATTCTTTAAATAAGGCTCAATTCCTTGGGTTTCATAAATCTTATTTTTTCAAACAAATGTGGTTACCCAAGTTCTTATTATCTAATAATTCTGGATCCAACCAAATTTGGATTCTGAAGATCTAAATGTTTCTTTTTTTGAAGAATGAAGTAAGTACCAACAACCTATGGTACATGAATAGTGGATTTTCCTCGCACAAGACTGGTAACAAAAACTATTTCAATAATATTTTTTAAAAAAAGTGGAAAGGTTAATTTTGTTGATAACATTCAAGGATAAATTTTCGGTATTGGTAACATTATTCTTCATGGTAAGGTTGTTATTTAAAATGTTATTTTTAAAGGCCTTAGGCACAACCTCATAAGCATAAGCCAATTATGTGATCAAGGTTACCTTGTGAATTTTAGAAATGATAAATGTTTAGTTAACAATTCCAATGATGAGTTTATCTTCTTTGCCCTTCGGCATGAGACTGTGTACACCTTAAACCTAGAAGACCATAGAATTCAAGATCTACCTCGACATAGTGCTTTTGAAGATAAATCATGGATTTGTCATAGGATACTAGGATACTCTAATTTAAGGAATCTATGTAAGATTTCTAAGATAGAAATTGTTCAGGATCTACCGAAACTTAAGTTTTATTTTTAGAAAGTCTGTGATCCTTGTCAATATGCCAAGAAACATAAACCAATCTTTAAATCTATAAGTGAAGTTACGAATTCTAATGCATTACAGTTAGTGCACATGGATTTATTTGGTCCAACACAAACTGGAAGTATTGGAGGCAAATACTATGTGTTTGTCCTAGTAGATGACTACACTAGATTTACATGGATCTATTTTCTCGCAAAGAAATCTTAAAATTTTTCTTATTAAAAAATCTTTAATCTCAGGTTAAAAATGAGAAAAACCTACCATTGGTAACTATTCATAGTGATCATGGTGGAGGATTTGAAAATTTTGGATTTGAAAATTTCGGATTTGAAAATTTTGGATCTGAAACTTTTAGATTTGAAAATTTCATATTTGAAAGTTTCAGATATGAAAATTTTAGATTTGAATATTTTGGATTTGAAAATGATGGATTTGAAGATTTAGGATTTTAATATTTCAGATTTGAAAATTTCGGATTTGAAAATTTCGGATTTGAAAATTTTGGATTTGAAAATTTTAGATTTGAAAATTTCATATTTGAAGAATTCGGATTTGAAAATTTTGGATTTAAAAATTTTGGATCTGAAAACTCCCATGAAAAATTATTATAATAACGATAAAACTCTAAGAGTATTCCAAAAGGTAGTATTTCTTAATCCTTATTTTCTTTATCTTATGTTTTCGTTATTGGTATTCCAAAATTTCTTAAATTATGGTTTACCTTACTTAAAAATATCGGAATTCATGTTTTCTATATCCATTCTAAACCTTCAGATCAGATCAGGATTTTTTCAGTCGTTTTATTATCTAATAGAAGTTGAAAATTCATATCCATATCTATATAAGGGTTGCCTCTTTTTCAAGTATCTCACCATCCTTACTGATCTCAATGCTGAAGTTATGTTTCCATCAAAGCTATTTTCCCGAAGTTCTTTTTCTACAAATGCCTCTGGAATCCTTAGTAGACTAGATGTCGATTAGCAATGAGATAAAGGATTCGTAAATATTAAGAGAAAGGTTGGTATGCCCTATGTTCTTTGAGAAATATGATTCCCTTATTTCTAAGGTGATAAGATCTAATGGATGGGAAAGTGTATGTGTTGCTAAGGAGAAATCTCAAGATCCTGTTTATCTTGATCTCTTTATTCAATTCTATGAATCATTTTATTTCATACAAAAGGATGGTAAGGATTAGTTTATGTTCAAATTCTATGATAATACATATACAGTTCTTTACAAGAAGGAAGAAAATGTTCTCAACATTCCATATGAAGGGGAAGCTCTTCTATGCTCTCAAAAACTTCCAGAGAAGGTAGGTTCCTTTGAAAAATCCAAGGCTCTGAATTTTCTTGGTCTTAAATTTGTTAAGAATACAAAGATCACAAATATTTCAACAAACCACAAGATGGTGGCCCTCTAGATGCAAGGTTTTCTTATTCCAAGAAAGGTAGAAAAGGATTCTCTAAATATTTGTGATATATTTATTTTAGACTTTCCTGTCTACTTATGGAAGATCAACTTGGTGTAGTACATCTTCTTCACTATTCAGGAAATAAAAGGCGGATCCATCAGATCTCAGATCTTTATTTACCTAGAAACCATTTCAAGGATAATTTTTTTGGGTCTTCAAGAAATTAATTTTCCATGTCAATCAGTCTCGAAGACATTCAAGATATTTTTGCTAAGTGACGACACTCTAAGGAGGATGAAAGTATAGTTTATTTCAGAATCAAAAAACTTTGAAGAAATGGTTGTACAGAACAAGGGTGATGTTCTGAAATCATTAAAGCCAGTATCGAAGAAAATAAAACATGAAGAACCATGCTTTCCACTACCAGTTCCTGATGTCTTGGAATCAACACCTCCTCCGGCTAAGAAACCGAAAGCTTATTCAGATGAAACAGTTGCAAAGTGGAGAGAAATGGTAGCCAAAAGAATAGAAGGAGATCCTTATTTTGGTTTAAATCCCACAGAGGCTAAGGCCTTGAGAATCAAGAAAGCTGAATATCTTGAGAAAGAAATGAAGGAGAAGAAGTTAAAGAAAAAATCATTGGAAGAGCATGTTTGTCAGTATCTTCTAAAATCTATAGAAAAGAAATCTCAGGATGTACAAGAACATCAAGTTGTTCATAAAAAGAATCTTATGACTCCAAAAATACAGAAAGATAAGAATGTTATATCTTTATCAGAACCTGTTCAAGAAGTAGAAGATCAGATAGTCCAATAAGAAGATGATGATGTTTTAAGGGAAGTGGAAGATTATGTTGGAACTCCTTCTAGTTAAACTTCCAAATCTTTAGAACAAGTCGGAGAATAGGTTGAAGAAGAAATTGAGGAATAATTTGAGGAAGAGGTAGAATTTGAGGAAGAAATTGAAGTAGAAGAAGAAGAACAAGTAGAAACTAAAGTATAAGAAGAAGATAAATAAGAAGTTTAACATCAAGGTGAAGAAGAGAAAGAATTTAAAAAGGAATAAGATAAAAAATAAGATCTTAATGTTATCCAATTATCTGATGGGAAAACACCAGTTAGAAATCCCAATAAAAGAAAGAGTGTTTTGGTTGCCTCACCAGATAAAGAAACCCCTCAGATGTCCTCTAAGAGAATAGAGAGACCAGCTTCTTAAACTCCATGAGGAGTTGAGAAAGGGAAAGATGTTCCAGGATTTGAGTCCTCTTCATCTGTTGAGAATGATTTTGTCAAGCTATCTCTAATAAAGTTGATCATTACTACTCCAGTTCTTGCAAACATAGATTCCCAGAGTCAAATGATTCCAGATACCCTGAATCAAAATACGGAATCAACCAATATGCTTATGGGCATGGTTGTCAAGCAAGAAGTAGACTTCAGTAATCTTTTGATTGATTACAAAGCTTAGAAGGTGACTTGTAATAAAGTATTTAACCGCACCAAAACCATCAATGAAGTGCTTAGACATTTTGGTGACTTCATGGATTCAATAAAAGGATCCTTTAATATTTGTGAAATTGAGTTTAATAAGGTCAAACCATCAATATCAGAGAAATCTAGTGAACTCAATTCTTTTTCTAGATCTGTTATCAGGGAGAAGGAAGTCAGAGCTGAATTAGAGAGAAAGGTGGATGATCAAGAAGAGAGGATCTTGTCATTATAAAAGAAGAATAAGGATCCGGAGATCTTATTGAAGAAGTTTGAAAAATATCATAAGGAAGTGAAGAAACTCAAAGATCTAATAAAGAAGATGTTGTCTGAACAGAAGAAGAGTGGATGATTTTTTTTCTTTGCATTCCGGTGTTTTGTTTTAATATAAACCTTATTTTTAAAGTCTTATTAAGAAGTTTCTTGAAAATCTATATTTTTTTCGAATGTATGCTCTCTTAACCATTCTGGTACATCTTATACTTCTCCATTTCATTCCCTCATTTTGAAAATCACAAAGGGGGAGAAATTATTTAAAGGAAGAATTTAATCTTCGAGAAGGAGAATCTATTAAGGCGGAGTTTTGGAAAGAAAGGAAAATGTCCAAGTAGGGGGGAGTTTTTCTTTAAGAAGAGATCATTATCTAAGGGGGATATATTTCCATAAGAAAACCTAACTTCAAATATCAATAATATGATCCTTGGGGAACATAACCTAAGGGGGAGTTATTTTTATTCAACCAAAATCCTATTCAAAGGGGGAGATAAGTTTTTACTTGTTTATCTAAGTCAATATATTCTTCCTTATCAAAGCTGTTTATGCTTTCCAAAAAGGGGGATATTTTTAGTCAATAAGGATATACTATAAATTCTTCATTCCTTAAGTTTTTATGTTTTTAAAATCAGAAAGACTTTTTCTAAATTGTGAATATTTTTTATGTTCTGTATTTTTTATTAAGATCTAGATTTGTCATTCCGATTTTGTCATTCCGTTATTTTTTTGAAAGATCTGTCATTATGATATGTGATTTAGTTTTTAATTTACAAATCTAGTGTATATATTATGCTGATATTCAATTCCTAATATGTTGTATATATGATCCCGATATTCAATTCCGAATCCAATGTATATATGATGTCGATATTCAATTTCGAATCTAGTGTATATATGATGCTGATATTCAATTCTGAATTCGGTGTATATATGATTCCGATATTCAATTCCGAATCTGGTGTATATATGATGCCTATATTCAATACCGAATCTGGTGTATATGTGATGCTGATATTCAATTCTGAATCTGGTGTATATATGATGTCGATATTCAATACTGATTCTGGTGTATATGTGATTCTGATTTTATGATTTTGTTTTCATGATAATGTTATTTATAAGAATCTGTTTTCCTGATTTATTAAGTTTACGATTTCTTGATAATGTTAGAGTTGTTGAAATGTATCATTCCAATGATATCAGACTCTAAGTTCTCTTATACTTAACATCGTTTCTATTACATGAAACGATATCGTACAATCTGTTATAACTAACCGTTGTATGTTTTCCCCGTGTCCAGGTCCCTCTAAAATTTAAGGAAAATATGACCGTTGGAGAGGAACCGACCTTTGGGGAGTTTTTCCTATAAATACAAGCTCATTTGAACAGGAAAAGGGCTTGACAGTGAACAAGCTAATGAAGTGATTTCTTGAGAGTGAGGCTCTTACAACTCTCATTGCTTCATGCAGATGTTGTGAACAACTTGTTCAGGCGTTAACAACTTGTTCATACTTTCTTAGTGCGGACTATGATTGTGCTGATCATGGGATTCTAGGTTTAGAAGATAGAGGATCCAATTTCCTTCTAAATCAAGGGCTTGCGGGGCAATCAAGACAGATACCGATCTTCAGATTGAAGGCTTTCCTGGGTTTGGGTTAGACATACTTTCTTGAAAGTATAAATCAAGAAACATTTATCCATGTTTGTTGGATACCCTTCTCTTTAGGTTAAAATAATCCCATTGTTACTTGATTCCTATTTCAAGTTGTTTTAATTCCTCTGTATTTGTAACTTTGTTAATGTTAGAAAGTATATATTTCTTATACTTTGTAATTTCATTACTCTGATTATATTATAGATTCTATACGCTTTAAGGTAGAATATTTCTTTTAATAAAATTGAAATGGTTTCTTTAAGAGGTCATTTGAAAATTATAAAATTATAAAATTCACCCCTCTTGTATTTGAGCATCTCATCTTTACATATTTGATCCTACAACTAGTATGGCTTTATCTTCTTCTAATCAATGAAAAATAGAGAATTTATTCTCAATAGATTTAATCAATTATTCTATGATGAGGTTATCAGATGATCCACTAAACATAGGAGGATTTTATTGAATAAAATATTTGACCACAATAAGATATTTCCTTGGAGAAAGAGGCTATTCGAAATGATTCAAGTTATTTTTCATTACTGGATGAAGTTGAGATAGTACGCTCATGAAGCTATAGGATCCCATTCTTATCAGGCTTGGAGTTCCATTAGGTGAATCATTACATTTCATATCACATTAATTGTTGGAATTATTCACCTATTATCTACCACTAACTTAGAAAAATAAATAAAATACATTTAAGGGGGTGAGCTGATTTTACGATGAAGATGATGGGGAGGATATGTTTCAAGTAGTTTGTCTGGGATGTATATAATGTTTGAAGCCTATGGTAAATGAATTCCTCTAAGTCCTACAAACCATGTAATACTTATGCCTACAGGACTTGTAAGGGTTCCACCTCACCCCTTGATAGGTGGATTATAAAAATCAATATAAAAATGAAGACCTTCAGGCCATTAGAGGAGGAAGGGGTGAATATTATCTAATTATCATACAAAAAGGAAACTATGAACATATAATAAAAAATATAAATAAAAGTTATAAACTAACTTATGATTCTTGAAGTTTCAATCTAGGTTATCCAAGATGATAGAATTGTAACTAAGGTTATTACTAAATTTTTCTAGTCATAATCCTCTAAAAATAACCAGACCCTACTCTAATACCAAATATAGTGACTCAATCCTTTTAAACATATTTTTACATGATTTTAAGCATAATTATCAATGAAATATAGATAAATGGTGGAATAGTACAGTTACTTTGTGTAACACCCCGACCCCGGTTACCCCGAGTCAGTGAATTATTACATAACATTGGTATGATCACAAAAGATCAAGTCTCGAAAGACCGATTAGTTTAGTATTCTTGAAAACACTAGATATATTCATAAATCATACATTAAATCATAAAGTAAAAAAACTACAACAACATCTTGTCTTCATATCCCCTCATAATATCCCTACAGGTCATTCATAAATTACTTCTTGGAATCCTGGGAAAAATAAGACATATAAAGGGGTGATCTCAGATGCTCAGTAAGGATAACAATACAGAGGAAACTTTCATAAATAAGCATAAAAATTTAAGTAAATTATAACTAAAACAAAAGCCTTTTAAACATGAAATTCATCATAATATGACAAAGATAAAATGAAATAATTCCATTTCATTATTCAAATTGATATTCTACTAATCGAATAATCACATGAAATATCAATAACCACTTTCATAACAAGGGAATGCATAATTCCGAACTTTAATTTCTTTATCAAGGCCTCATGCCAATACCTAAGGGATAACTGTAATCGGATCCCAACCCGGAGAGCCTCTGTAACCCGACTCTATCCCGGAGAGCCTCTATAACTGGAAACCAACCCGGAGGGTCTGCTGTAACCAGACCCCAACCCAGAGGGGTTACTTTTAGCGATCCCCAACCCGGAACATACTAGTCCAACACATTCATCTTAAGAAGAGGTTGAAATATAACATAAACATTCATATTAAAACTATCATATGAAATGTCAAGAAATTAAACATAAACCATTAATGGCATAAAAATAACTCATCCATAGACAAACATATCACAAAACCTTAAATACAATATGGATGATTTGTATCATAATAAATCAACTTCAAACAGGTGTAAAATTTATCAAAGGATGTTGACATAGATGAAATCAAAACTATTTGAGAGAAATATCTCTTTTTTTAACCATTTAAAAGTCACACATTTTGGAAAATAATTCATTTAAATACATTTTTTAATCAAAGTGTCCCATACCACTTTGAAATATTTGAAAGGAATTAAAATTTTAAAAACATTCATGTCCATATAAATAAATATTTAAAAATCATTTTGAAGACATGTACATTAATGAGAAAGATTTAGAGTAATAAATATTTAAAACATTTAAAATTATATTTTAGTAAAAATTCCCTTAAAATAATCCCTCCGAAAACTCTTTCATAAAACATGGACATGGATAATAAATATGTCCCAGTAGATACTTATGTAAAAACAACCTCGGATAATAAAGAGATTGTGAAATTTACCCATACCAATTTGGTAACTTACTAAACATACACCCCATTAAAGAGGTATCATACAATTTATATTTAAACACACATAAATTAAAGTGTATTAAATAAATAATACAATTATGGGTAGTACATACACCACACAAAAGGTAATAGTGGCAATGTGGCATGAATCTCACGAGAATAAGGAGTGAGATGAAAACCCCTTACCCTGTAATTTTCCTTGGATGAGGGTAGGCTAACCTCCTGTATAATGGTGAAATAATTGTTATTAAATTATACAAGAATCATATACATTAATATGATATCATATATGATCTTTTAACATTGCTTTGTTAATAATATCTTAGTATTATTGTCGTTTTGGGTGTTAACATACTCGTTTTATTTTATATGTTTTGTTACATAATCTATGTTTGTTAGGTATAGGTTGTATCTTATTCATATCCAGAATTATATCAAGTCCTTAAACATTATTTTTAATCATAAAATGAGAATTATACTTGAATGGATACGATGGGGAATGAATCTCACCGCGTTCGTGTAGACGGTAGTCCGTACGTACGCACGAGCGACAATATAATTCTTTTGATATTAAAATAACATATAATTGGATGGTATATCATTAATATAGAATCATTATCATGATATATTTTTTATTTACATGAATTAAACATCATTATTATACCCATCCAAATAATAATTTTTTAAATAACAATTACACCACGATGTGGAGACGGTAAGCCGTAAGTACGCACGTATTATGACATGTCATTCAAAGGATGGATAGAATACTGCATATGGTTGTACCATATTTATAATAACATCAAAGTATATATAGAATATTTTAGTTATTATTTTACAATGGGAATAACAAATAATGAAGAAGTTGAAGAAGAAAGGAACTTGAAAGAGGGTGGTGAAAACATTACCTCTTCTTAGGGTTCTTCCTATTGATTTGATCAAAATGGCTCCTTAGGTTGGATTTATGATCAATATAAGGCCTCTAGGTAAAATTTAGAGAAGTTTAGAGGATATTTTGGCAGGTTTTGGCCAAGCCAAAAGGATTTTAATGTGTGAATTAGTGAGAAGGGGGAGTTCCCTTTTATAAGAGGGGTGAGGGGAACCTTTTGAAAAGCTAGAAGTATTATTTTATAATAAAGTAATATTCGGTTTCTAATAGATCCAAAGTGGATTATTAAAAGTATAAGGTGAGGATGAGTCAAAATACTTTGAACCAATATATTTTAGATAGGTTTGGGTCATTATATTAACCATATAATTTAGTTTTAACTCTTAGTTAATTAGTTTTACCTTTACCATGTTACTTTGTATTTTTATATTATATAGTTAATAAACTTACTATATACATCCAAGAGTCCCCCAAGTGGTCCATTAATGATACACCTGTCATGACATAATTCTTTTGGGTCAACCTTAATTTTTTAGGAATATAATATCAATTAATAATATAATATTTGTTTTAAAAACTCATTTATGTCAATTTTGACACTATTCAATAATTGATTTTTGTTAAAGTCTTAAAAACTTTATATATTCGAACCAAATTCATTTAAGAAATACTATAATGTCTTATTAACCAATAAAATTCATGTATGTCATAAAAACTTTGAAATTATATTTATTTTAACATTTATAATACCAATTATTTGATTCTTTCATTAATAAGGAAAATACTACATCATAATTGTGTCATATATAATCTTAATTATTAAATGTCTAAAAATTATAAATAAAATACCATTATGTAGGAAATATTTTTATATTTCTAATGAATATTGACAGCCCAAATTCCAACCTATATAACCCTATGTAAAAGTTGTTGTGCTAAAAGATATATGCTTATGTCATTTTTGTATTTATTTTAACTTAATTAATATAAAGTGCCCTTATCAACTACAAGTGGCTCCATGGGGTCCCAAAATCGACCCAAATATGCCCATTGTCGTACATGTATCAAATAATAAGGTTATGACACTTTTTAGGTTAATTTATTATTATTATAATATTATTATTTTTACCCTAATTTACCGGATTTACCCTTTAACCATGGTAAATAATGTATTTACCGAAGTAATTATTCAAAATGTCTAAAGATAAAAGTTAACTATTTACACAATTTGAAAATCCTAATTCCAAATATGGAATCCATTTTTCCAAATTAAAAACACATAAGTGGCAGAAATTAATTTAAAATTAATTCCCATTGTTAAAACAAAAAAGCGTGTTTTTAAGAGATAATAACTATCAAAAATTGACACCTGTTTATGTCTGGTTTAATTATAAAATTATGTCCAATGACCAACATTGTATTAAATGGTAAAAATAAATTATAAATATACTTTAAAACCACTCAAATTAATAATTTATCACTGCTAATTATTTCGATTTAAAAAGTTGTTTTTAATTAAAATTTAGTAATTATCACTATTCATCAAAATATAAAAGTTATCCGAAAAGTACCAAAATTTCACCCTAGGATAATTTTGATATTTTGAATACAAAAAATGAAGTCCATTTTGAAAGATAAAATTTATATAATTTCAAAATGTGGGTATTATTATTCATAACGGCTTGTTTGATTGGTTATGGTGTGTGTTAGAACTCGAAGTTGCGTACAACACACACTACTGTATTATTGAAAGAGAAGCATACCGTGGAAGCTTGGGGTGTTACATTCTCCCCTACTTCAATAAATTGAATCCTCACAATTTGAAATTTTTCTTCGAAAATAAAAGGTTGAAAGTAGAAAATACCTTTGTGGAAAACCCACATCAGAAATAAGGTTCATAAAATTTAGCCTTAATCAGAGGGAAAGGGAAGTGAAAAATTCACCACCAAATTATGATCTCGATTCGGAGAACATTGGTGGAAATTATCGACACATAATTGGAGGAAAAATGTAAATATTTGTAGGGAGTGATTGAGGTCATCAATCACAAACAAGTGTAAAATTGAGGGCCTCAAAGCCTTCAATCTATGGTGATTTAGAATATCATCAGTTCAACAAAACATAAGTTATTAGGATAACACATTTTTAATTTATATACATTTCCTAAAGTTTAAGAATTAATTTATAAGAGAGAGGTATATAAATATATATATATATATATACATGACAAGTAGAGTTTCAACCTTCAACTAATTTCTCCCACAAACTCATATTTCACTCAAAAAGATAATGGAACTCAAAAATATTATATTTATCCTAATCGTACAAGGTCCCAAATAATAACACATATCATTTAGATTGGGAAAACTATTTTGTAATAACCAGGGACTTCCTGTAGGCTAGTGGTAGGTAATAAAGGCATGTCGCACTATGGTAGTGGGTTCGATTCCTATAGCTTTGTCCGACGCGACGGGTTATCCCCCGACCTGCAGGTTGTCCTTTTCCTAAAACTATAGTATCATAATTTTCCAAAAATAATCATAAGAAATGTTTTAACCTTGAACAATAATATCCAAAGTTCAACTTAATCCATTCCAAAATGTTATAGTTATCCAAAGTACCTCTGTCCAAACTCTCTCTAAAAGGTATCTAAATTGAAAAATCAATCGCAACGTCAGATTCTCCAATCAGAGTAAAGTTTCTCTTATTGTCACATACTGAAAATATGATTACCTTATTCATATTAAAACCTTAATGAAAACAACAAGTATTTTAGTACAATCCTTATATATATTATGTTATTCTAATAACTAGAATATAATCCTTGAGTCCAAAAATACAAATACATTAATCATTCCTCTTCAACTGTAGTAAAAGCATAAGCTTGGCCTTGAACCCTTGGCCTTTTCTGAGTAAAGTTTCCCTGACGCTTAGGACTTTCATTTGCATAATGCCTCATTTCTCTAAAATGGTAGCATTCAACATTAACAACCTCCTTCTTTCCCTTGAAATCACAAGTCTGGTTACCTTTTTATCCACATTTGTAACAAACTCCCATTCTTTTTAGGCAAGTACCGGGGTGTTTCTTCCCACAATTTTCACATAATGTAAAATCCTTCTTTCCCTTTTTCCCTGTATTTTTCTCTTGAACCATTGTTCATTTCTTCTATTTCTTTTCTATATTTTCATAAGATTTGGAGAATTCATTTTCTGTCTTGATAGCACATGAGACAATATCTTTGTACAAAGAGAAGGATTTTGAGATCAATGCTCGACGAAGAAATGGTTTTAACCCATAAAAGAAATGATAAATATTACTTCTTGGGTTACGTATATAATCTCTAATATACCCTGATAACCTTGTAAAGTTAGCCTCATATTTTGCGACATTCTCATCCTCCTTTTGCCTCAAACTCAGAAATTGCGTTTCCATATCTGCTCGATGGTCACGAGGAAAGTATTTTTCTAAAAACATATCTTTAAACTCCCTACATTCCATATTTTATACTTCATCATCTTCCTTCATGTTTTGAATCAATGACCACCATTGATCATCATCTCTAATGAGGTAGTAAACTGCCATGATAACTTTTTCCCTTTCACTACTCCCCAAAACCAGAAATATTTTCTCTAGGGAACATATCCATTTCTCCAATACAAATGGATTTCTACTCCCATTGAATGTTGGTGGTTGTTGCCTCATGAAGTGATCTAACATTTATCCTCCACACTGTGGATCAGGGTGCTCCATACAGGTAAGGTTATTATTCATAACATGAGTGAGTTATCTCAGTATGGTGATTAGTTGATCAGCACCAGTTGCATCACCAGCTCCACTATAATTATCTTGGGCGGGAGGGAAATCCCTACATGGAGTTCGTGCATTGATACAGTTTCCATTTCTACCACTAGGCGCCATTTCTAAAAAATGGCATAAACTAGATCAGTTTATGAATCAAAATACATAATTCCATACTTGTAAAACACTTAACATAAATTGAACAGTTTATGGATATAATCCATAATCATATAAATGTTTTCGTTGAGGAAGCATATACTCATAAACCCTTCATAATGGTTCGTAAAGAAAATTAGAATTATCCTAATCATATCCCTCGGTAGTGTCATAACCAAGAGTGAAAAAAGACCCATTGTCGTGCACCAGTTCCCATTCGAGTCTAGCTCAAAGCGGTGTTTTCTGGTTTTACCCCTAGTTACATTTGTGCCAGAGCCGCCTCTACCTGCTCGTATCCAGACATAGATTTATTTTTTAGAAAACTCAAAAACTATCCACAATACCAAAATTATAGGAAGTTCTTCTATACTAATCCTCAAAGTCCATCTTAGTTCTATGTGATCTAATCAGATTTTATCTAAATCTAGCTTCCAAGGTTTGTGCTAAACTTCCTCTGATACCAAATGTAATGCCTTGACCCTAGTTTCCCAACGTCGGTGCATTATTACATAACATTGGCGTGATCACAAGAAAGATCAAGTCTTGAAAGACCAATTAGTTTATTAGTCTTGGAATAACTAGATACATTCATAAATTTTACATTACATCATAAAGTAAAAAAAACTACAACAACATCTTGTCTTCATATCCCCTAATACTATCCCTACAGGTCATTCATAAATTACTTCTTGGAATCCTGGGAAAAATAAGACATAGAAAGGGGTGAGCTCAGGTGCTCAGTAAGGATAACAATACAGTGGAAACTTTCATAAATAAGCATAAACATTTAAGGAAATGTGTAACTAAAAAAAAGCCTTTTAAAATTGAACTTCATCATAATATAGAAAAGATAAAATGAAATAATGCAATTTAATTACTCAAATGGATATTCTACTAATCGAATAATCACATGCAATATCAATAACCACTTTCATAACAAGGGAATTCATAATGCTGAAGTTTAATTTCATTGTCAAGGCCTCGTTCCAAGACCTAAGGGATAACTGTAACCAGAACCCAACCCGAAGAGCCTCTGTAACCGAACTCCATCCTGGAGAGCCTCTATAACTAGAATCCAACCCGGAGTGCCTCTAATAACAGGACACCAACCCGGAGTGCCTCTAATAACTGGACACCAACCCAGAGGGTCTGCTGTAACCGGACCCCAACCCGGAGGGCTTACTTTTACCAGTCCCCAACCCAAAACATACTAGTCCAACACATTCATCGTAAGAAGAGGATGAAATATAACATAAACATTCGTATTAAAACTAGCATATGAAATGTTAAAACCTTAATCATAAACCATTAATGGCATAAAAATAACTCATCCATAGTCAAACATATCACAAAACCTTAAATACAATATGGATGACTTGTATCATAATAAATCAACTTCAAACAAGTGTAAAATTTATCAAAGGATGTTGACATAGATGAAATCGAAACTATTTGAGAGAAATATCCCTTTTTTTGAAACCATTCAAAAATCACACATTTTGGAAAAGAAGTCATTTAAAGACATTTTTAAATCAAATTTCCCCATACCACTTCAAAAAATTTGAAAGGAATTATTATTTTAAAAACATTCATGTCCATATAAATAAATCCTTAAAAACCATTTTAAATACATTGACATTAATGAGAAAGATTTAGAAGAATAAATATTTAAAATATTTGAAATGATATTTTAGTAAAAATTCCCTTAAAATAATCCCTTTGAAAACACTTTCATAAAACAAGGACATGGATAATAAATATGTCCCAGTAGATACTTATGTAAAAACATCCTCAGATAATAAAGAGATTGTGAAATTAACCCTTACCAATTTGGTAACTTACGAAACATACACCCCATGAAAGAGTTATCATACAATTAATATGTAAATACACATAAATTAATGTGTATTATATAAATCATACAAGTATGGGCAGTCCATACACCACACAAAAGGTAATAGTGGCAATATGGCATGAATCTCACGGGAATAATGAGTGAGATATAACCCATTACCTTGTACTTTTCCTTGGATGAGGGTAGGCTAAACTCTTGTATAATAATGAAATAATTGTTCTTAAATTATAAAATAATATTATAGATTAATATGATATCATAGATGATCTTTTAACATTGCTTTGTTAATAATATCTTAGTATTATTGTCATTTCAGATGTTAACTTACTCGTTTTATTTTATATGTTTTGTTACATAAGCCATGTTTGTTATGGATAGGTTGTATCTTATTCATATTAATAATTATATGAAGTCCTTAAACATTATTTGTAATCATAAAATGAGAATTATACTTGAATGGATATGATGGGGAATGAATCTCATCGCGTTGGTGGAGACGGTAGTCCGTACGTACGCACGAGCGACAATATCATTATTTTGTTATTAAAATAATATATAATTGGATGGAATATCATATATAAAGAATCATTATCATGTTATATTTTTTATTTACATGAATAACACATCATTATTATACCCATCCAAATAATAATATTTTGAATAACAATTACACCATGACGTGGAGACGGTAAGTCGTACGTATGCACGTATGGTGACATGTCATTCAAGGAATGGATAGAATATTGAATATGGTTGTACCATATTTATAATAACATCACAGTATATAGAGGATACAGAATTTATTATTTTATAATGGGAATAAAAAATAAAGAAGAAGTTGAAGAAGAATGGAACTTGAAAGAGGGTGGTGAAAACATTACATCTTCTTTAGGTTCTTCCTTTTGATTTGAGCAAAAGGGCTCCTTAGGTTTTCTTTTTGATCAATCTATGTCCACTAGGTTGAAATGAGGGAAGTTGATAGGATATTTGGGCTGGGTTTGGCTGATCCAAAATTCTTTGAATGTGTGAATTAGTGAGAAGGGGGAGTGCCCTTTTATAAGAGGGGTGAGGGGCACCTTTGGAAAAGCTAGAAATATTATTTTATAATAAATTAATATTCGGTTTCTAATGGATCCAAAGTATATTATTAAAATTATAAGGTTGGTATGGGTCGAAATACTTTCAACCAATATATTTTAGACAGGTTTGGGTCATTATATTAACCAAATCTTTTAGTTTTAACTCTTAGTTAATTAGTTTGACATTTACCATGTCACTTTGTATTTTTATATTATATAGTTAATAAACTTACTATATAAATCCAAGAGACCCCCAAGTGGTCCATTAATGATACACCTATCATTATATAATTCCTTTGGCCGAACCTTAGATTTTTAGGAATATAATATCAATTAATTATATAATATTTGTTTTAAAAACTCATTTATGTCAATTTTGACACTATTCCATAATTGATTTTTGTTAAAGTCTTAACAACATTATTAATTAGAACCAAATTAATTTAAGCAATACTATAATGTCATATTAACCAACAAAATTTATGTATGTCATCATGACTTTCAAATTATATTTATTTTAAAATTTATAATACTAATTATTTGATTCTTTCATTAATAAGGAAAATACTGCATCATTATTATGTCATAAATAATATTAATTATGTAATGTATAAAAATTAAAAATAAAATACCATTATGTATAAAATATTTTTATATTTTTAATGAATATTTATAGTCAAAAATCCAACATATATAACCCTATGTAAAAACATTTGTACTAAAAGATATATGCTTATGTCATTTTTGTATTTATTTTAACTTAATTAATATAAAGTATCCTAATCACCTACATGTGGCTCCATGGGGTCCCAAAATATACCCAAAGATTCCCATGGTCTGACATGTATCAACTAATAATTTTAGGACACGTTTTAGGGAAATTTCTTATTATTATAATATTATTTCTTTTACCCTTATTTACCGGATTTACCCTTTAACCATGGTAAATAAAGTATTTACCGAAATAATTATTCAAAATGTCTAAAAATAAAAGTTACCTATTTACACAATTTGGAAATCATGATTCCAAATGTGGAATCCATTTTTTCAAATTCAAAACACAGAAGTGGAAGAAATTAATTTAAAATTAATTCCCATTGTTAAAACAAAAAGCGTGTTTTTAAGAGATAATAACTATCAAAATATTGACGCATGTTTATGTCCGGTTTAATTAAGAAATTAGGTCCGATGACCAAAATTGTATTAAATTGTAAAAATATATTCTAAATATACTTTAAAACCAATTAAATTCATAATTTATCACTGTTAATTATTTCTATTAAAAAAGTTGTTTTTAATTAAAATTTAGTAACTTTCACTATTCAACAAAAAATAAAAGTTATCCGAAAAGTACAAAAATATCACCCTAGGATAATTTTGATAATATTAATACAAAAATGATGTCCATTTTGAAAGATAAAATTTATAAAATTTTAAAATGTGGGTATTACTATTCATAACGGCTAGTTTGATTGGTTGTGGTTTGTGTTAGAACTCGAAGTTGCGTACAACACACGCTAATGTATTATTCAAAGAGAAGCGTACCGTGGAAGCTTGGTGTGTCACACATTGGAAGACTAGGTACATTATTAAAAATCATGAAACTAGAATAAAACATCATTTAATTAATCTCCTTAATATTCTATCAACTCTATTTGAGATCTTATAACTGTATAGGATAATGTGGGGAATATATAAATAAAATGAATGTTCAAAAAGGCCTAGTAAGGGAATAAAAATGGAAATAAATAATATCACATGAGTTGGAATGTGAAACATGATAACATAAAAGGAATGGATCCAGAATAATCATATTGATGAATAAAATATAGAATGAGGAATCATATGATCTGGGAACTATTGAAATGTGGATGAAACATATAACATTATATAAACATGAATCAATGTTAACTGCCAAGACTATATCACATGATCGAAAATGTCCCATAATAGTTTTTATTTACTACCTAATATCATATATGATTTATCATATGACTAAACATTAACCAATTCATTTTAGTTCTTTCTAGGAATACCCATCATAAAATTTCCATGTATATGTGTGCTATATAAAGAATCAAACATAAGGAATGAACATAAGGTTTACCCATGGAATGAAATGGATTTTGAAATCATATTAGAAGGGAAAACCAGTGGGCGTATAATAATTGAATCAATCAAATAATGTATTAAATGATTCATTATAATTAATAAATGAAAAATAATAATAGGTCATGGATAATTATTACCAACTGAAATAAAAACATGAAATTGAGTGGTTAGGTAAGATTAGAAATCCTCCACATAAGTGTGGTTTTCGGGAAAAGATTAAATGAACTTTCAAGAGGATGAAGGAAAAAATATTGGCATAAAAATATAATTGAAATATGATAGTTTTTTTCTGAAAAAATTAGTGATTTTATAAAAATGGTTTCGGTTTATAATAGTTTATGGTGTGTACATGAAAATGGGTATGAAATGGAGAAGTTACCGGTAATTGGGATTTCTTATCAGGATTAATTTAAATGGAACCTTTAAAAACATGTATTTTTACATCAATAATGGTTTATTTTATCTTGATACATAATTTTGGAATATATACACAATTTTTATAAGATGTGCATAATAATGATGATGAAATACATTAGGGTAATGAGAGAGATATCATAACTCATAGGTAATTTGTAGGTTAAAATTGATCCCTTTTATTATGTATAAATTCATTATTCACTTGCACTTAATGTATAAGGTAGTAAAATTATATTAATTAAATATATAATTAATAACCTATTATACATTAATTTTATTTATTATAATCTAATTATGTTCGTTTATGGCTATTTTTATGGGTTATAATGTTTAAATTTGTTTTTTCAGGAGCATTTTTTCATGGTTTCATGGTCAATTTACTTGTATATAATTATGGAAATTATTTCTCAATGCGAATAATTATATAGATCAGAAATTATATTTTATTAGTTCGCATACATATGTTTTAATTATCCCATAAATAATTTTTTCCCTTGAATGTGGACGATTCATTTCATAAAACATTAATGATAAATGCTTTCTTTATTTTGTTGGTTTTTCGATTGTTATGAACCAATTTCATCTTACTTAATATGTTGTAAGTATATTTGTTTCAAATCCTGAAACAAGTTATAATATACAAATTTAAATTTATTTTAGCCATAAAAATTGTTTTATGATCATCCTTGAAATAGGTAATGGAAAACAAAAACACATTATTCATGGAGACGGTAAACTGCCATAATTCAAAAAATGGTTTTATTTCATTGAATAAAAGGATATGATAAAAGGGGTGGAAAGAAGATATGATATATTTAATATAAAATTAAAAGTCTATAAATTAATATTTTTGTTAATATTCTTTTATGGATGATGGAGGTGAGAAGAAGGTATAAAAAACAAATGAAATTAAAACAAATGGTTTGGAGAAAGTTACATCTTGAGTATCACCTTATCGAATGACCCCTTGATGAACTTGGAATTGGCCTTATGTTGAGAAAAGTAGCACTTTGATGTGGTAAAGAGGCTTTGTGAGGTAATTTAGAATATTATTTACATGATACAAGGTTTATAAGCTCTAAAGAGAAGGTTTGGTGAAGGGTGAAATTTATAGGGGAGGAGAGGGTAGTTTTTTATTATTATATTCATTATTTTATTATTTTAACTCAGGAATATCAATAGTGATGATTACTATTAATAAATATAGTAAATTGTTTTGGAAATTTTGAACTAATGGTTTCTTACATTATTCAATAATAAAAAGTTCATGTATTCATATTATAATGTTAAATATTGATAATTATGATATTTCATTATTCACTATAGATTCAACTATTTTAGGGAAATCCAAAAAATTAACACTAACCATTTTTTAACATGTTAATTTAAAAAATGTAATCTAAATTAAGGAAATAATTTTATTTTTGGACTCCTCATGTACTAATCATGTATTATTGATCACAAATATTATTCAACATGGTTAAGTCCTGTAAATTATATCAAATCATGTATTATTATTTAAGTATTCTCATGATTTTAGAAGATCCATTCAAGATCTTAATTGCTCTACATTCAGTTTAATTACTTTATACTTTCCTTTATTTACTTCTATAATATCTTCTTTGACAAATGATTAAGTAAAATTCATTCTATGATCATCATTGCTTAAGTTTAAATACAAATATTTTCCTAAGACTAAGACACCGTGAAGAAAACATCGTGAGCATTCAGACACCGTGAAGAAGACACCATGAACATACAAGACACCGTGAAATCCAGACACCATGAACAAGACACCGTGACCATCAAACACTGTGAACAAGAAATTGTGACCATCATACATCGTGAACAAGACACTGTGACCATTAGACACCATGAACAGGACACCGTGACCATCAGCCAACATGAAGCAGACACCATGAACATTCAACACACTGTGACATCCAAAAACCATGACAATAAGACACTATGAAGGATAAGACACCGTGACTATCAGACACCATGAATAACACATTGTAATATCCAAAAACTGTGAACGAGAAATTGTGACAATAATACAATGTAACCATAAGACACTGTGACCATGAGACACTGTGACCGCGAGACACTGTGATTATGAGAAATTGTGACCAACCTAGACATCGTGTGAAGGAGACACTATTTCCATGATATATTGTGACACCTTTTACTTATTTTTTTCATCTTTTAGTTTAATCTCTAATGGTCATATTTGAAGATTTTAATGCACTGACATTATTAATGTTTCTTTTTAGACATATCATCAGATAGTACGAGGTACGAGGTACAGAATACATGCAACATGTCGGCTCCAACACATGCACTCCTAGATAAAAAGAGTAGTACAACCCAGGAAAAGCGGTGAAAAATATTTTAGGAAAACCACAATACAAGAGAACAAGCTGGTGGGCGTGAGCATCACAACAGAATACTTTCTTAAGAATTGGCTCATGGAACCTGATTCTGCTGAAGGACAAACGAACCATACTAGAATCCTGACAACATCTCCACACTGTCAAACATCACGAAGAACACAAGCTTGTGAAACTATATTTTCCAGATGAGGACCCGAGTTCTGCATCTGCTTCATCTCAGAAGTCGAGAGCTACAAAGACTAACACTCAGAGCACTCTTGAACCTTTCTCAATCATTACTACTCTGTTGTGTATCTTTTTATTAACTTTTTAGCAGTGTGTGTTTCTATATAATAACACACTCTGTCTCCTGCATCAAACTGAAGGATACAATATATCCTCACTCAAACATTCTTTTACTCTTGTGTATACCCATAGATAAGTTTGGAAGTGGTCCCTGTTTGGCCTGGTAGTTTGTACCCATGAAGAACTGCAGAAGAGGTCCTTCTGTGACTTGGAATGTTCTGTGTACTATTGTTTAACCCCGATCCAGGTTGTGCATCAAGTTTATTTATATAAACTTCTTAGTGGTAGGTGATCACCAAGTGGAGTGGATTAGGTCTCAGCTTGAGACTGAACAACTTGTTATATATTCAATGTGCTTCTTATTTTATTTTTCTCTGTTTTACTGCTTTACTATATAATTCACAAATCACTAAACATACTTTGATAGTTAATCTTGGAAAGAAGTTATAATTTCTTTGTCTTAGTAAAATTGTTTCAAAAGTAATATTAATAACTATTATTATTACTGAAAATAATCAATCTTCTAAGAAGTTATTTAAACAGTCAAACATTTATAACCGTATTATTGTGATTAAAAGGGTTGTATTTAACTTTAAGGGGAAATTTTTTTAAGAATTTTTTTTTTAAAATATAAATTTTTATAGATACTCAATTCACCCCCACCCCTCTTGAGTATTCTACTCCGACCAACATTTGGTATCAGAGGAATCATTATTAGGACTCTGTTTAATCTTATTCAACTATGATTGTAGTTGTACTTTAAAGTCCTTTAAATTTAAATAAATTCTAAATTTCCATCTCTTTAAACCTATTCTGTTATTATGGATAATATATTGGAAGGTGATGAACCAACATACCACCATTCTTTAATGGAACCAACTATGCTCAATGGAAAATTAAAATGAAAATGCATTTAGAGAGTATTAGTTTTGAAATTTGGTCTTCCATTATAGATGAATATAAGATTCGTGCTACTTATAGAATCATATGGGATGAACCTAACAAAATTGCCTACACTAACAATTTCAAAGCTATGAATGTTTTATACTGCTCATTAGGAGATGAGGAATTCTAAATAATATCTTCTTGTAAAACTGCCCATGATATTTGGAATACCCTATCTGTCTCACATGAAGGAACATCTAGTGTAAAATAAATGAGACTTAATACTTACACTATAAAATATGATAATTTTTTAATGAAACCAAATGAACCTATTTATGACATGTATCTTTTGTTCAATGAGATTGTCAACACAATGATCTCGCTTGGAAGAGAAGTCACTACCATGGTACAGATCATGACAATTCTCAGATGTCTACCTGACAGATGGTGGGGAACCTCTATCTCTATTAGAGAATCATGCGACATCAGCAAGCTACCTGTAAAAGAACTCATTGGTAAACTAATGATGTATGAAGAAGAGCTGAAATTCAACAAGGAGGAGGATGAACCAAAAAGGAAATCTGTTGCTTTCAAGAACACCACCTCTAAACACACAGACAAAGAGAAATTGGAATCCTCTATAGAAAGTTCCATTACTGAACAATCATTACCCGATATAGATGAGGAGATGGGTCAACTAGACAGATGATTTAAAAGTTTTTACAAGAAGAAAAACTTTTTCCGAAATCCTAACTTCAAGGGATAATTTGACCAAAAAGGAAATTAGAAGAAGGACTAGAAAAAAAGTAACAAGGCTGATGAAATCGTCTGCTATGAATGTAAGCAAAAAGGACATATCAAGGATGACTGTTCAAAGCTCAAGTAAAAAAAGAGATATGAGTACATGGATAGAAAGTATAAAAACGAAGCGAAAGAAACCTGAAGTGAATGTAAATATAGTTCGAGCGACTCAGAAACATCACATGATGAATAGGCTAACAAAGCCCATATGTGTTTTATGACGAACACATCTGAGGTAACACTGGACTCCTCTGTATATGATTCATACTATTCTAAAGATGAGAGTAAATCTGAAAACATGACTAATGATAAAATGTATGAATATTGTACCATTATAGAAGAAGCATGCAATAAAATAAAAGAAAAATAGAAATCATTGAAGAAACAACATGCTCTTACTGTGACTATTAAATCTAAACTCACAACTGAAAAGGAGAAAAATACCAAACTGCTCCAAGAGAACAATGAATTAAAAATGTCTAATGAGCAGTTAAAGAATGACCTAAAAAAGTTTACCAATGGGAAAAATACCCTTACCCAAATTCTAGGAAAAAATTACCCCTAAATACAACATTGGAATTGGTTATCAACCTGTAAAAAGAAATCTTGGTAGAACAAAGTTTGTTTCTAAATCTATGACATACATTTTTTACTTCCAATTATGGACAAAAATCATCTAATTCAAGTTATGATACACTATCTACTGTTTCAGGTTTTTCTAGACCAGATAGTGTTTATTTTTAAAATACTTTACTTAATGATTATAGGAAACATATGAGGAAAATATGGGTTCCCAAAGCACTTATTACTAATATTACTCTACCCAAACAAGTATGGGTATAAAAATAAATTTTTTCCAGATCATTTTATAGGAAAGCTACTTAAAGATTTCCAATAAAAGTCTATTGTACTTGGACAGTGGATGTTCATGACACATGATATGATACTACTCATGCTTCAAGAACCTAATCAAAATAGATGGAGGACATTTCACATTTGGTGACAATGTGAAAGGAAATATTATTGGCTTCGTCCAAATCGGTATCTCTAATTCAGTATTGATTTCTATAGTACTATTTGTTGATGGATTAAAATAAAATCTTTTCAGTATCTCACAGTTATGTGATGATGGAGTTCATGTAAGATTTTAAAATAATGCTTGAAATATCTTTAATTATAAAGAAGAATTAATGTTTTCTTCTTTAGGAAATGAAAATGTTTAATCTATTAACATAGATTTCTTAGCTTCTTAAAATGCTTCATGCTTAGGTGTATTTCATAAAGAGTCTTGGCTCTAGCATAGGAGACTAAAACATTGTAATGCTCACTCTCTTAGAAAGCTAACAAGAAAAATCCTTGTTAAAGACTTACCGAAACATGAGTTTCCAAATGAAAAAGTATGTAATCCCTATCAAAAAAGAAAACAACACAAAGTTTCCTTCAAAATAAAGAAATAAGTGTTAACTTCTCAACCTCTCAAACTGGTTTACATAGTTTTGTTTGGACCATCTAGAGTTTCTATTTTTAATGGGTAGAACTATGTTTAATTTCTTGTAGATGACTTTTTTAGATATAATTAGACCTTATTTATGGCTCAAAATAGTGAATCCTGCTCTTATTTTGCTAAATATTCCATGTCTGTAAAGAATCTTAGTGGACTTAGAATTAAATCCTTAAGAAGTGATCATGGCCGTGAGTTTGAAAATCAAGAGATTGAAACTTTTTTCTAAAAAAATGGTTATAATCTAAATTTCTTTACCCCTAAAACAGCTCGACAAAATAGAGTTGTAGAAAGAATAAATAGAACCCTGCAAGAGATTGCTAGAACAATGCTTAGTGAATATCACCTACCTATTTATTTTTGGGCAGAAGTTGTCAATATAGCATTCTACATAATCAATATAGTGTTGATGAGACATATTTTTAAATGTACTCCTTATGAGTTATGTAATAATAGAAAACCCAAAGATAATTACTTCAACGTTTTTTGTTGTAAAGTCTATATTCTTAATACAAAGGACAATCCGTACAAATTTGCATCCAAAAGTGATGAAGGTATCTTTTTAGGAAATTCCATGTCTAGTAAAGCCTATAGAGTGTACAATAAATGAAATAAATGTGTGGAAGAATTTGTCCATGTCAAATTTTATGAAACAGATCCACATGAGCCTAAAAACATTCTAGTGAACCTGGAGGATGATCTATTGAATCTGAACATTAATCCAAAATCCTCAAACTAGTCTGGGAAATTATCAGTCAAAAATTTCAGTTCTAAAAATTCCATAGAACCTGAACCTGCTGATGAACCTAATATCACTATTTCCTCCTTTACAAGAGTTGTTAGAACTCTTAAGAACCATCCCTTAGATTTTGTTGTAGGAGACCTAGACAAAGGAACTCAAACTATAGCTTCTCTTAGAACTCAGGTTGAACATCAAGTATTTTTGTAATAACTTGAACCTAAAAACGATAATGATGCTATCAATGTTGAATTTTGGGTGATGGCTATGCAAGAAGAACTTAATCAGTTTGAAGGGAACAAAGTTTGGAAACTTGTTGAAAGACCTAAGGACACATTCACCATAGGCACTAAATGGGTGTTTATAAATAAGGTAGATGATACTGGTAAAATATATAGAAACAAGGCTAGATTGGTTTTTCAAGGCTACAGTCAAGAAGAAGGAATTGACTATGAGGAGACCTTTTCCCCAGTAGCTAGACATGAAGCCATTATAATCCTGCTTGCTTATGCTGCACATCTAAATTTCAAACTATATCAAATGGATGTTAAAAGTGCATTCTTAAATGGATATATTGCTGAGGATGTTTTTGTTTACCAACCCCCTGGATTTACAAACCCTCATTATAAAAATCATATTTATAAATTATCAAAAGATTTATATGGTTTAAAACAAGATCTAAGAGCCTGGTATTATAAGTTAAGTACTTTTATTATTACCAAAGGTTTTACAAAATGAATAGTTGATCCTACCCTTTTTATAAAATGAATTTATAATGATGTTTTATTTTTTCAAATCTGTGTAAATGATATTATATTTGGATCATCAAGAAATTCTTTATCTGTTGATTTTTCTAAAATGATTAAAAATGAATTTGAAATGAGTTTAATGGGTGAACTAAAGTTCTTTCTCGGATTTCAAATCTTTCAAAAATAATGATGGTATTATTTTAACTCAAAGTGAATATACTAGAGATATTCTAAAACGTTTTGGATTGGATATCACTAGAAGTAGTAAAAACACAATGAGTACCACTTGTAAGTTGGATCTTGATGAATATGGAAAACTTGTTGATCAAACCACTTATAGATGAATGATTGGAATTTTACTTTACATAACTCTTAGTCAACCTGAAATTATGTTTAGTGTGTGTATGTGTGCTCATTTTCAATAAAATCCTAATGAATCTCATTTAAATGATTTAAAGTGAATTTTCAAATACCTCAAGAATACACCCAATCTAGGACTATTCTATCCTAGAGGAAAATGATTTTAATTAGTTAGTTATTATGATGCTAACTTTGGTGGTTGTAAGTTAGATAGAAAAAAAAGCACCTCTAGAACATGTCACTTTTTAGGCAAGTAACTAGTATCATGGTGTAGTAAGAAAACAAATTCTGTTACATTATCTACTACAGAAGCTGAATACATAGCTGTGGGAAGTTTTTGTGCCCAAATGTTTTGGTTGATACACACATTACTAGATTATGGATATCAATTCAGGCTTGTACTTAAAAACTGTGAAAACACAAGTGCTATTAACATCTCCAAAAAATATGTTTCACATTTTAGGACAAATCATATTGATATAAGGCATCACTTTTTGAGATATAATTATCAAAGAGGTGATATCACTTTGGAATTCATTGGTACTGAGTATCAGCTTACCGATATATTTACTAAATCATTAAATTCTGAAAGAATAGACTACTGTTGGTCAGAGTGGATACACAAGAGGGCGGTGAATTGAGTTCCAATTAAAATTTATGTTTAAAATATTGTATTAAAATCCCCCAACATAAATAACAAGATAAACTCTAGTGAATTTTTAATACATTAAAGGTTTAGTTAGGTTCTCAAGAGATTGATTAGTTCTCAGTTAATCTAATCTGAGGATTGGATTAGCTATCAAAACTAACCTACTGGTTTACAATAAATAAAACACATGTTAGTTTAACTATCAGAGTTACTTTATAATGTATTATTATTTAATGTACTTAGTAGTAGAATATTCACAGTAAAAGTGAACGGAAGTTTATCCAAGAGGTTCAGTCTTAAGCTGAGACTTAGTCCTCTCAAAAAGTTTATATAAAACTTTGATCCACACCCTGGATCAGGGTTTATAACATTACATAGACTGTCCCGGTCCTCAGACCTCTACCACAGTTCTACGTCAGATACATGAAGATGTAAAGAGTTTAGTGTGAGGATTTTAGTATCCTCTAGATCAGCTTAGGAGTCAGTGTATGTCAAAGCAGACAGAATCACACACTGCTTGTAATATAAAGAAAATTATGATCACAGTAGAGCAAGAATATAGAGATGAGTTTAGAATTCTCTTGAGTGATGTCAATGTAGCTCTAGACTCCTTTGGAACGAAGCAGATGAAGCTTTGAGTCCTTCTCCGGAATTTTTTTGGAAAATAGAGTGTCGTGGTTTTGTTACTTCACCTCCAGTACTGGTGTTCAGGTTGAATGTGAGAGTATTCCATGTGGCGCTTGAATTTCCTCTTTCAACTTCTGTTCTTGAGAGTTATTTAAGTTCTACATGTGTTCTTCTTGTATTTTTCTCTCTTTTCATTCTCTATATTCTTCTGTATATCCAGCCTCTTTTTTCTTATGTGCGTTGAAGGACATGTTGTCTAGTAGCTCAAGGTTCCCCTTTTTATGTTCCTTGAGCTCCGGCATTAGGAATGATTTCTACGAGGTACAATTTCATGGCATCCAACAAACATCATTAATTAATTTATGTTGCATTAAAAGCACAAAATATGACCATTTCTAATGAGAAAACAGAGATAGAGTATAGAGAAATAGTGACTAGTTTCCATTAGGTAGCTCTTATATCATTAAACTTTTAGCGGTGGACTTGTAACAGTAGATCTTGTATCGGTAGCTATTTGTAGTGGTAGATCCTTCTAGTGATAGCTCCAAATACCTGTGAATATATGTAGCGGTGACTTCCTTTAGCGATAGCTCTCGGTAGCGGTAGACTTATGCACTAGTGACCCATACGAGTGATCTTGTAATGGTAGACAACAAAATATTAGTTGTCACTCTGTATCGGTCTACTTGTGCATACCGGTAGACTTACTCTATCGGTAGCTTAGGTGAAACGGTAAATGTCTTCATATCGGTGACCATTCTGTATCGGTATCTCATCTGCATACTGGTGGCCTTTCTGTATCGGTAGCTCATCTACATACAGAGGACCTTTCTGTATCGGTATTTGTTAGTATATTTATGCAAACTATCCACAGATTAAGTTAGGATAAAACATTACAATGTAACTAAACATTTGATTAACCGAATGTGTTTGAATGAAAGATATAATATTAGAAAAAATTCAACAGTATTTATATTTTGAAATTAAACTCTTATACGGTATCTAATGTAATGAGAAGTTTAATCAATAAACATCATTTGGGATTATCAAAACTTAATTAATCATAATTGAGATTATCAAAACATACTTAATCATAATTGGGATTATCAAAATATAATTAATCCTGAGATTATCAAAACATACATAATCATAATTGACATTATCAAAATATAATTAATCATAATTTAGATTATCAAAACATATTTAATCATAATTGACATTATCAAAACATAATTAATCATAATTGAGATTATCAAAACAGTTGAGTCCAACAGTCTCCCCCTTTTCATAATCACAAATTATGGCAGGTAATCCAAATGTATCAGACTAAAATACAATTGTTCTTATTTCTCAGTGTGTTCCAACACAGGTAAAATATATTTCAAAGATAAATAGAAATTCTGAGGATCAAATGTATCAGAGAAAATTGAATTAGAGAAATAAAATATTAATATCCATGTATGACATATGTCCCTCCTGTAATAAATAATCCTCCCCCTTTATCATTTATCCCCTGTTATAATTTCTCCCATTTGGGAAATATTTCTCCCCCTTTGGGATTATCAAAAAGAAAGGAGGTATAAGATAAGGATGTAAGGAATGTATTAGAGAACAAAAAATATGGGTAATCAGAGTTAAAAGATAAGACATAAAGTTGGTTATCAAAGGGAAATTAGACAATACAAGTATGGACCAGAAGTAGAAACAAAAGTTTAAAAGTAAAAAAAAATACATTAAGTAGGCAGTAGAGGTAAAAACTGAGACAATGAGACTGCAAAAGAGGTTTATATTAAGGAGTCAAACGTACATAAGGATTACAAAAATAGTATACAAGGTACAAATGATTCCTATCAAATTCATCTAGACCCACTCAATGCACTTCCTGAATGTCCACATTGGATTTTTCTTTGGGATCTGAGGTAGAATCAGACTGGGTATCTTCGGTTGAAGGCTTGGGAACTCCAAAAATGACCATTGGAGGTTGAGCAACTGAAATTTTTCCTGGCATGTAGTGGGTAATCCTCTGGGTAATCACTAGTGTCAAGATTCTGATTGCTTGAGCTGTGGTCATCTGAAAAGTAGAAGCAGTAGAGCCAGATGCAGGTAAAGCTGGTGGTAACATCGCTGGCTGAGCATCAATATGCAAAAGGGGCAGCAAGAGATTTATGAAATCCATGATAATCCCTCCTCCTCTCTCCATAGAAGAAATGAAGTCATCCTTGTTTTCCAGGAATTTTTTCAAAGCTGAAGTCAGCTCCCTGAGCTTACTCACTTTCTCTCTAAAGGCTTGAGTCACAGGAGGTAATCTCAAATTTTCTAACAAAAGTTCGAAGTGATTGTTCAACTGGTGTTTTGTGTAGACCCTTTGGAAATAGTAATCCACCTTGTCCTTTACTTATTTCTGAGAAGCAGTGGCCTCCCTCAGAAAATCCTGAACAATTTTTCCTATATCCTTAGTGGTAGTCACCACTTAGTTCAAGGTAGTAGACTCTACAGAGCTACTGGTGGCAGACTGTCCAATATATTCTCTTATCACAGCTCTAATCTGATCAACATCTAAAGAAGGCCCGGGAGAACTCAGAGGTGCAAAAGTAAAAGATACTATTTCCTTAAAAGATTTAGTCATCCCACTAATGATATTTTTCACAACAAGGTCCTGGGTGTTGACATGCTGCTTTATGGAACTCTTAAATTCCTCAAAAACTAATACCATCTAGCCAACTATACTTTTCACAAATGTTAAATCCTTGTCTTCTTGAGATTTACAACTCATATAAGACTTCATAGAGATAACTAATTTTTTAGAGATTCAACATTCTCTGCCAAGATTGAAACTTTATTCTGGTAGGTATTGAATTCATCCAAAATACTAGATACAGATTCAGTCATAACAGATTGATGGATGAAATTATAGAGGTTTCCATTCTTCTCATTTCTTCCACAAAACAGGTCTTGATATTAGACTTCAACCGGTCTAGGTCATCTTTTCTTACTAAATCATCACGTAAAGTCTCATAAAGGATATCATAACTGACATGTGGTCTTCTAATGGGTGTCTCATCTTCAGAATCGGGATAATCCAACCCAAAAACTACAAAATCGGGGTCTTCTTCCCGCTCTACAATCTCATGAGCTACTGATAAAGTACCATGTCTGGTGGGATGCTCCCCCTCAATCTAAGCATTCTCTTGTACATATACATCGATAGCAGCCTCATCATGTAGGTCTTCCTTAGAAGAATTGTCCACAACTATCTCCATTTCAACAATAGGTGGCTCATCAGGGATAAGTGTAGGTTCTATCATCTCAACCACAATAGCCTCTATAGGCATAACAGAACTCCCAATTACAGCAATCAAACTGAATGTACCTTCATTTAAGATATCAGAATTAGATTCTCATCACGGTAAGGTAGTTGGAGGACTAGCCTCTTCATAAGAAATACTCTGAGGTACAGGGCTAGGAAGCAGGTTAGGATCTCCTCCTTCTTCCAATGAAGTCTCTTTATTCTCATCATCAACAACATCACTATAAGCAGGTTCATCTTCATCAGGTCCTAGACCTGGATCCCTCTTATCCTTAGGCCTAGAAGGATGGTCCACAGGATTAAATTTATCCTAAAATTTACCATCATCATTCACCCATAGTTTCTAACAAGGGTTCCAGCTTACTTTCATATACTTTCATATAGTCTTAGTAATGCAGAAATTGTCTTTAACAACAACAGTTTCATCCCTAGATTTACAAATACCTTTGACTTTTAACATAATGGAAATAATCTTAGCAAAGAACAAAGTATTTGTCTTTGATTTAGGTCTGGTCATATCTTTTATCTGAATCATCCATAATCTACATATATTGACCTTCACTCCATGCCTAAATAATTACATTAAATATATATCCTGAAACTTCAGGGTTGAAAAATCTCCTCTCCTGGGACTAATCACATGTTGAATGAACTTAAACAACAATATGTTTTCCCCTTCCATTTCAGCAGCAATCATTTTTCTAGGTGATCCATTTCCAGTTAACCCAAGCAATTCAGCCTCATACGCAAAATGGTCACTAGCTATAGGTACTAATTTAGTTGAAAAACCATAATCTTATTAATGAGGAATTTTTAGACACTCAACCCATTCAACAGATGAAAAAGATATCTTCTTATCATTTACCACATAAATCATCCTATTTTCATCTTCATTAACATCAAATCTAATATACTAATAAAATTCCTTAACCAGTTTCAGGTAATAAGGCCCATTTTTATTTGAAAAAAAATCTAGCCATCCTTGATCTTCTAAAATCCTCAAAATCAGAGACTTGGTTGACATCAAACACTCCACACAAAGCTCCTTCTCAATCACTATTTCCCTCTGTGATAAATACGGATTCTCTGACTTTCTCTTCTCTTTACTAGTACCACTACTACTTCTAGTGGCTCCAGAACTGACTTTTTGTCACTTCTCACTCAACTCATTTACTTCATCAATTGTCAGTCTCTTAACACGGGCCATTTAAAAATCGAGAAATTTAGGGTTCATAAGATTTCAGAGGCTTGGGTAAGTGAGGACTTGGAAGGGTGGAGTTCGCGGTGGATTTAATGTGATTTAGACTTGACTAATATCATTTAGTAATCGAAATAATAAAAAATATATATATATATTAAAATGATAAAGAATCTCGGCTTAAAACAAAAAAAAGTTAAAACAACGCGATATATCGGTAACCATTCTACAGGTGAGGATTATAATGGTAATTAATACTGGTGGGGTATCATAACGGTGAGTTTTCTATAATGGTGAGGTGTGTCTATCGGTGAGGTTTGTCTAACAGTGAGGTTTGTCTAATGGTGAGGTTTATCTAGCAGTGAGGTTTGTCTAGCAGTGAGTTTTGTCTAATGATGAGGTTTGTCTAACGGTGAGGTTTGTCTAATGGTGAGGTTTGTCTAACGGTGAGGTTTTTCTAACGGTGAGGTTTTTCTAATGGTGAGTTATGTCTAAGGTTGAGGTTTTTATAATGGTGATGTTTTTCTAGCAGTGAGGTTTATCAAACGGTGAGGTTTGTCTACCAGTGAGGTTTGTCTAATGGTGACGTTTGTCTACCAGTGTTTTTTATCTAACGGTGAGGTTTTTCTAACAGTGAGGTTTGTCTAACAGTGAGGTTTTTGGGTAGTTTATCATTACTAATTCATTTATAATGTAACTTAATCTCTATGAACTTAAAGGTTTTGTAATTATATCAACTAGTTGACATTCAGTGCCTATAAATTCAAGAGTTATATCACCCTTTTGATAGTGATCTCTTAGAAATTAGTTCCTTACATCAATGTGATTGGTTCTAGAGTGAGATATGGGATTCTTAGAAATATTAATTTCACTAGTGTTATCACAATTAATAGAAACATGTCTAAAATCATATCCATAGTCCAACAATGTGTGTTTGATCCATAGAATATGTGCACAGCAACTACCAGTAGCTACATATTCTGCTTCAGTAGTAGACAATGCAACTGAATTCTGCTTCTTACTACACCAAGATACTATGTATTTTCCCAATAAATGACATGTTCCAGATGTGCTTTTTCTATCTAACTTGCAACCAGAAAAGTCAGCATCTGAATAACTTATTAAATGAAAATATTGTCCTTTTGGGTAAAATAAACCTAAATTAGTAGTATGTTTAAGATATTTGAAATTCCATTTTATAGAAAGTAAGTGTGATTCTTTTGGATTAGCATGAAATCATGCACACATACATACACTAAACATAATATCAGGTCAACTAGCAGTAAGGTAAAGTAAGATTCCAATCATACCTCTGTAATTGGTTTGATCTATTGGTTTCCCAGATTCATCAATATCCAACATACAAGTGGTAATCATAGGTGTATAACTTCCCTTATTATTATCCATTACAAATTGTTTTAATAAATTCTTTGTGTATTTACTTTGATTTAGAATAATACCATCCCTATTCAGAAAATTTTGAAATCCAAGAAAAAATTTGAGTTGGATTAAGATCTTATCAAATTTATTTTTCATAATCTTTGAAAAATCAGTACATAAAGAATTTTTAGAATATTGAAAAATAATATCATAAACATATATTTGTAATACAAAAACATCTATGGAAATATTTTTGATAAAAATAGTGGGATCATCAATTCCTTTAGCAAAACCTTCTGAAATAAGAAAATTAGTATGTATGTCATACCAAGCTCTTGGAGCTTGTTTTAAACCATATAAAGCTTTATAATGTTTAAAAACATGATTTTGAAAGTGGGGATTTGTAAATCCAGGTGGTTGTTCAACAAAAACATCTTCAATTATATAACCATTTTGAAAATCACTTTTAACATCCATTTGATATAACTTGAAATTCAGATGATAAGCATAAGCAAGTAAGATCCTAATGGATTCTAATCTAGAAACAGGTGCAATGGTTTCTTCATAATCAATTTCGTCTTCTTGAATATAACCTTGTGCAACTAACCTAGATTTTTTTCTAATGATGTTTCTAGATTCATCAATCTTATTTTTAAACACCCATTTTGTGCCTATGGTCAAGGTGTCCTTAGGTCTTCCTACTAATTTCCAGACTTTGTTTATTTCAAATTGATTTAACTCTTCTTGCATATCCACTACCCAAAATTCATCATTTATAGCATCATTGATATTTTTAGGTTCTAACTGTGAATGAAAATCTTAATGTTCAACCTGGTTTCTTAGATAAGCCCTAGTTTTTATCTCTATCAAGATTTCCAACAATATCATCTAAAGGATGATTCTTTAGAATCCTAGTTGATCTAGTAAATGTAAGACTAGAAATTTCAGTTTCTTATCTAGGTTCAGGTTCTCCAGTAGCAGATTCTGAAATATTTCTAGAACTAGTTTTCTTTACAATAGGTTCACTGATTTCATCATTAAGGTTCTAAATAGACAAATCTTCTTCAAGATTTTTAAGAGAAGGATTAGGTTCATGTGGAACAGTTTCATCAAATTTTATGTGAACAGATTCTTCCACACATTTGGTTCTTTTATTAAAAACACTATAGGATTTTCTAGTTAAATAATAACCAAGAAAAATTCCTTCTTCACTTTTAGATGAAAATTTATCCAAATTATCTTTAGTATTTAGAATAAAAACTTTACAGCCAAAAACATTAAAATAACTAACATTAGGTATTTTATTATTCCATAATTCATAAGGGGTCTTCTTAAGTACTGGCCTAATCAAGAATCTATTTATAATGTAACAAGCTGTATTTATAGATTCATCCCAAAAATAAACAGGTAAATCATATTCATTAAGCATAGTTGTGCAATTTTCTAAAGAGTTCTATTTCTTGTTTCTACTACACCATTCTGTTGAGATTTCCTAGGGGCAAAGAAGTTGTGATTTTAGCCACTCTGTGAGCAGTATGATTCAAATTCATGATTTTCAAACTCAATACCATGATAAATTCTCAAGTTTTTAATCATAACTCCACTATGGTTTTCCACAGACTTAAAGTATTTAATAAATTAAGAGAAAGCTTTACTTTTGTGAGCTAGAAAGTATACCCAAGTATATCTAGAAAATTCATCTATAGGAACATAGACATAGTGCTTCCCATTTAAACTGGAAACTTTGTATAGTCCAAACAAATCCATGTGATCCAACTCAAGAGGTTGAGAAGTTGAAACTTCTTTCTATAATTTAAAAGAAACTTTATATTACTTTACCTTTTCACAAGGATTAAAAACTTTGTCAGCTGGGAATTTAAGTTTAGGTAGGTCTCTAACTAAGTTCTTCCTAGTCAGTTTTCTAAGTGAATGTATATTTCAGTGTCTTAATCTTCTATGCCAATGCCAAGATTCTTTATGAAAAGCATTTAAATAGGTAATATTTTTCTTAGATAAAGAATTCAAGTCTACAACATAAACATTTTCATTTCTTAATGAAGTAAATAACAAAACATTTTTAGAATTAAAAACATTACATGAATCATTTTCAAATATAACATTAAACCCATCATTACACAACTGAGAAATTCTTAACATATTATACTTTATCTAATCAATAAATAAAACATTAGAAATTAAAATTGAATTAGTGTTACCAAACTGGCCTAAGCCGATGATTTTTTCTTTTAAGTTACCCCCAAAGGTGACATGTTCTCCATAAACTTTGATTAAGCTCTTATATCATGAGTAGTCTCCTATCATATGTCTTCAACATCCACTATCCAAATACCATATCTTCCTACAGGAACATTTCAAGCATGTTTCCTACAAAACATATTTAGAAAGAAAATGATTTTGGTACCCAGATTTTCTTTGGTCCAGAAAGGTTAGCAAGCGGAACTTTTAGTACCCAGATTTGTCAAATGGGTTTCATATAATCAATACATTTAAAAAAAATTGAAAGATAAACTTTGTTTCATCTATAACTATGTAAGTAGATAGTTGAGACAGAAGCATTTCCAGAACTAGAACTAGCATCATACTGTCCAAATTTAGTAATAAATATATTCTTTTAAATCTGTCTCTGTCTAGGATGATAGCCTATACCAGTGGTATACTTTAGTGTTATGTGTTTTCTTAGAATTTTTATAAGAGTTTCCTTTCCATTAGTAAATTTTTCTAAATCATTCATGAGTTTCTCATTAGAAAATTTCATTTCAGTATTCTATTTGAGTAGTTGAGCATTCTTTTCCTTTTCTACTTCTTGTGCATATTTTACAGTGCTGGTTAAAACACGTTGTTTCTTTATGGCTTTATACTTGTATTTCATCTCATTGAAGGTATCCTCTAGCATGTTATAGTATTAAAATAATTCTTCACTAGACATGTTTTCAGAATCAGAATTGGAATCATCTCCAGAATAATAAGATTTAAAAACATGAGTATCCAATGTTACCTCAGATGTGTTTGTCATGAAACACATATTATCTTTTTGATATTTTTTTTCCTGAGTGGAATCAGAATCACTTGAACTATCTTCTAAATCACTCCAGGTATCTTTCATGGTTTTTTTATATTTTTTGTCCTTGAACTCATATTTCTTCTTATACTTTAACTTTGGGAAGTCAGCTTTCACATGTCCTTTCCTCTTGCATTCGTAGGAGACTATGTCATTACTGTTATTAGTCCTTTTCCAATCCTTCTTCCAATGAACTTTATTTTCATACATTCCCTTCTAATTAGATTTTCTGAAAAACAAATTTTTTCTATAAAACATCTTAAATCATTTGGCTATCTAAGACATTTCAGCATCACTATTAGATGTACTCTCTTCATTACTTGAACTATCAATTATAGCTTGAATTTTCTATTTGTCCTTGATTTTTAAAGCAATGGTGTTGAAGGATACTGGTTTTTTTCTTGGTTCATCATCTTCTTCTTTGTTTACGTTCATCTCTTCTTCATACATCATCAACTTTCCAATTAGCTCCTTGATAGGCAGCTTTCCAAAGTCACATGATTCTCGTATTAAGACAGAGGTTCCTCTCCAACAGTTTAGTAGGCATCTTAGTATTCTCATGATTTAATCTTTTTCTGGAATAGATTTTTCCAATGATCTCGTTGTATTGACTATCTCATTAAACCTGAGATACATATCATAAATAGATTCATCAGTTTTCATTTTAAAATTATCATTCTTAATAGTGTATGTGTTTAGTCTCATTTCTTTTAAATTGGTTGTTCCCTAATGGGAAACAGCCAGAGTATCCCATATTTCATTAGCAGTCTTACAAGAAGATATTTGATTAAATTATTTATCTCTTAAATCACAATATAGGGCATTCATTTCTTTACAATTGTTATTTTAAGAAACTTTAGTAGGTTTATCCCAAGTAGTTCTAACAGTTTCTGGAATCTTATACTGAGTCTCTATATCAGTACAAATTTCAAATCTCATACTTTCTAAATGAATTTTCATTTTTATTTTCCATTGGGCACAATTAAACTGTTAAAGAAAGGTGTCTTATTGGTAGCTACACCTTCTAATCTATTATCCATAATAACTAATTTTTTAAAATATATATAAGGGTATAAAAATTTATAATTAATAGAAATTTTGAGATAATTAAGATACCACTGAAATCATAGTTGAAACCTTTTCACAAATAGTGTGATTTGAAAACCTTTTATAAATCCTTTTGATACCAAATGTTGGTCAGAGTGGATGCTCAAGAGGGGGTGAATTGAGATCCAATTAAAATTTCTATTTAAAATATTTGTATTAAAATCCCCCAACATAAATAACAAGATAAACTATAGTGAATTTGTAATACATTAAAGGTTCAGTTAGGTTCTCAAGTGATTTATTATTTCTCAGTTAATCTAATCCGAGGATTATATTAGCTTTCGAAACTAACCTACTGGTTTACAATAAATACAAACACTTTCTATATTAACTATTAGAGTTAATTTAGAATAGATTTATATTTAAAGTACTTAGAAGTAGAATATTAAAAATAAAAATACATAGTAGTTTAACCAAGAGGTTCATTCTCAAGATGAGACTTAGTCCTCACAAATAGTTTATATAAAACTTTGATCCAGACCCTGGATCGGGGTTTACAACAGTACTTAGACTGTCTAGGTCCTCATACATCTACCAAAGTTCTATGTAGGAAAGCAACAACAACAACACATAGGTTTTCCATTTCGTCAGACCTCTACCAGAGTTTTATGTGGGATACACGAATATATAAAGAGTTTACTGTGAGGATTTTAGTATCCTCCAGTTCAGATTAGGAGCTAGTGTATGTAAAAACAGACAGAAGCACCCACTACTCATAATGTAAATAAAATGATGATCACGACAGAGCAAGAATATGGAGATGAGTTTAGAGTGATCTTGTGTGATGTCAATGCAGCTCTGGACTACTTTGGATTGAAGAAGATGATGCTTTGAGTCCTTATCTAGAAGTTTTTTGGAAAATAGAGTGTCGTGTTTTTTTTTTCTTCACTTCCAGTACGACTGTTCAGCTTGAATGCGAGAGTATTCCAAGTGGCGCTTGACTTTCCCCTTTGAACTTCTATTATTGAGAGTTCTTTGAGGTCTACGTGTGTTCTTCTTGTATTTTTCTCTCTTTTCATTGTCTATGTTATTCTCTATATCCAGCCACTTTTTTCGTATGTGCTTTGAAGGACATGTCGTCCAGTAGCTCGAGGTTCCCCTTTTTATGTTCCTTGAGCTCCGACAATAGGAATGATTTGAATGAGGTACGGTTTCCTAAAATCCAAAAAACATCATTAATTAATTTAAGTTGCATTAAAAGAACAAAATATGACCATTGCTAATGTGAAAATAATGATAGAGTATAGAGAAACAGTGACTGGTTTCCATTTGGTAGCTCTTATATCATCGAACTTGTAGCGGTGGACTTGTAACGGTATATCTTGTATCGGTAGCTATTTGTAGAGGTAGCTCCTTCTAGCGATAGATCCAAATACCAGTGACTATATGCAGAAGTTACTTCCTTTAGAGGTTACTCTTAGTAGCGGTAGACTTATGCACCAGTTACCCATACTAGTGAGCTTGTAACTGTAGACTACATAAAATTAGATGTCACTCTGTATCGGTCGACTTGTCCATACCGATAGACTTACTCTATCGGTAGCTCAGGTGAAATGGTAACTGTCTACATATTGGTGACGTTTGAGTATCGATAGCTCATATGCATACTAGTGACCTTTCTGTATCGGTAGCTCATCTGCATACCGGTGAAATTTCTGTATCAGTGGCTATAAGTCTATTTATTCAAACTATCCACAGATTAAGTTAGGATAAAACATTTCAAAGTAACTAAACATTTGATTAACCGGAAGTGCATGAATGAAAGATATATTATTTGAACATATTCAAAAGCATTTATATTTTGAAATTTATCAATTAAACAGAAACTAATGTAATGAAAAGTTTAATCAATAAACATCATTCGGGATTATCAAAACATAATTAATCATAAATGAGATTATCGAAACATACTTAATCATAATTGAGATTATCAATACATAATTAATCATAATTGAGATTATCAAAACATTTTTAATCATAATTGAGATTATCAAAACAAAATTAATCATAATTAAGTTTATCAAAACATACTTAATCATAATTGAGATTATCAAAACATAATTAATCATAATTTAGGTTATCAAAACATAATTAATCATAATTGAGATTATAAAAACATAATAAATCATTAATGAGGTTATCAAAACAGGTGAGTCCAACAACTACATCATACACGAATTAGGCATGATAAATATTACGTAAATATCTTACTGTTTCATGATTATGGTCTCACCGTTAGTGTTTTATGAATACTGTCTGACAGTTATTGTCTCACTGTAACGCTCAGTTACTGTCTCGTTGTATTACTATCTCACCGTAATGCTCAGTTATTGTCTCACCATATCATTTATTCTATGTCTCACCGTAAAGACCTAATATGTCTCATCGTAATGATTTTATTTAATGTTTAGTTATTAATTAAAAACCTTACCATGGTAATTATTTATTTCACCTTTTTTCCCTCGTTTTTAATTTTGTGGCATTTGGCATTCCTAAATGATAAAATTAAGAAAGTATCACTCGATTATTTACTCAGGATTTATTCTATTCACTCATTTAGAATCCTTATTCAAACCTACAATCCTTCCCTCTCTCTCAAACCTTCGATGGATGCCCAGGATGAAACACCCTTCATCGTCGACTCCTGAGAAACGCAGTGCAAAGAAGAAGAAAATTACACCCAAGCTAGAACCCGAAGGTCCTTTAAACCCAAATCTGGTAAACCAAGTTTTCATACCTGAGAAAGAGGTTTTCCCCAAATGGCATATGTCATGTAAGTCTCTGGTTATGAATTTTTTAAATGAGAAAGGCTGTCTAGAGTGGTTTTTGAAGGAAGATAGGCATATCTATCCTAAGTTAGTGGCTCAATTTTATCAATATGGTCACTTCACCTTTGATTATAAAGATGGATATGTTTTGAGAAACTCGATCAATGGAAAAAATGCTCATTCTATTTGAGGTTAAGGGTTTCATTCCTTAGGATACATCATGAAGGCATCTGTGAGGATTATCAGAGAGGACCTCCACCTTCAACTGAATTCTTTGATATGGAGGATGCTTTGAAAGCCTTAACTGGAAATGGCACTAAGAGGATATCCATTACTGATGAACTAGATGGAGAATAAAGGCTTCTGTTCAAGTTTATTCAGAATCTGGTTATCCCTAGAAAAGGTGATTTTTCTACTTTGAAATATCAGGATGTGTTTCTAATCCACCTTATGAAAAATGGGCAAAATATCAACCTTTGCAAGTATATCATTCACCACATGTGTGATCTGATCAAAGCCGCATCCATGTCAACCTCCCTATTTTACTCTCGCCTTATCTCAGGCATGATTCTTGACAAAGGTAAGGTTCGACCTAATAATGAAGTTATAATGTATTGTGAGTACTACATTTCAAAATTCACTATCAAGAGGATGAAGATAAATTGGAACCCTTGGAAAAACTCATGTGTAGAAGACAATGATAGACTTTATGAAAAATTCAATCCTGTGGAATATCCCTCAAGACTAAGATATATTTCTAATCCTAGTTTGGAAGAATATGAGGTTGTTGAATAATTTTCTAAAGAAGAATATGAGGCTATTGTGCCCCCTGAGGAAACTATTTCTATTGAGGAAGACAGTACTCCTATCCCTCCTCTGGTAAGTGAAAAAAAAGTCCATGCTCCTACCGATGTGGTTAATCTGGAAGATCAACCCAAGGTTGAAACAAAATATGTTTCCAAAGAAACTGAAAATAATGCCATGAAAGAACCTATAGTGGAAGATATACTTGTTATGCAAGAGGCTAACCATGGGGAACTCCTAGTTGAACAATCTGTTGCTAAAATCATTCCATCGGCTGAGGAAAGGATGGAACTGGATTTTCAGTTGGCTAGATAGATAATGAGTTAAGAACTATGCGATGATTTTTTGGAATTAGATCTAGATCATAAGCCTCACAGTCCTAAGAAGGATGAAACTGTTGATAGGGAGCAACCCCCAAATATGGAATCTATCGAAGTACCAAATCTGGTTGATCTAATCCTTGTAAGAACTCGATATAAGTTCCCCAGTTTCTATGATGTGGATGACTCTCAACAAGTCTTAGAAAAAGTCCTTGACTATTCCTCTTTGCTCATGTTTAAATTTTTCTCTAATATCACTCCTGTAAAGGAACCTAAAACTGTATCGATCCTTATTTATGAACCTTCATCAGAACATCCATCCTTTGTGAGTAAGAATGATCTAAAGGAATTTGGTGCTACCCTTTTTTTGGTGTTGAAAATTTTTGAATTCCCAACCTACTCTTGTGACTCATCTAAGTGAGAAAGATTCCACTTTATTGTTGGAGAATGTTATCTGGAAAATACAACCCAAATTGCTTCATTAGATTCAGAAAGTAAGAGTTGAGAATAGACTGCATAGTGATGAAGTGAAGGCCCTAAGAGGTGTGATTGAAGACATAAAGAAAGAGATGAATCTGAGATCAGATCTTATTTCTCATCCTGTAGAACCTTTTGTTCCACAAACCCCACAAAATGTTGTCTCTGAGATTCAGCAACACTTATCTTCCTTAGCTGAAAAGGTCATTGAAAGGAACAAATAGATTGTGAAGAAGATGAGAGATCTTGTTGTAAATTTTAACAAACTCATTGATGAGTATACGGGGTGTCTTCAAAAAGTTCAGAATCAACTGAAATCTCTCACCACCACTGTCAATGCTTCTAAAGCCTCTGGTAAATCCACTCAACCCTCTTTAGATAGTGATCTGCTCAAAACAGTAATCCCAGAAGAGCTTCAGACTCTGCTTATTGGCTTTAATAATGATTCTCTCTCTGTAGTTAACAAGAATAGTGACAGAGTTCTTGAACTGGTCCAAATCCATTTTAAAATTTCTAATGATGCTCAGCAATAGATTCCCAATAAAGTGGATTTCTACTTCAAAAGAATCTTCTCCAAGACTGACATGAATAATCATTTCAAGTATCTTGTGGAATATCTACAAATTCCACCTGTTACATAATCTTTCAAGACCCAAGTCCAAAGGCTCATAGAGATTACTCAGTTGTTGGACATGTTTATGGAGAACAAGGATGTTTTTGAGAAAGCCATGTAGTATGGTGCAGAGATCATTGCGGATTTCAATAAGCTTTTAAGGCCTTACCTTCACGTATATAGTACAACCATTGTTGCTCCTGCGGCTGCACCTCTAAGACCTGGATTTCCTACCTTCACCTATTCCCTAGCCTCCACTACTATGTCTGTCAGCCAAGCTCTGAGTCAAATCAGGCATGTGATCCTTGATCAACACCTACCTCGGTCTTCTACTGCACCTAGTATGGCTCACTCTATTTTTGAAGGCCTTCATTTACCTTCTCTAGCAACCACCTCACTCCCTTATTATACCTCCACTTCTGCTCCTATGGCTTCCTCTTCTTATGCTGCTGATAAATTCAAAGAGAAGGCCAGCCTCTGAAGAAGAACAGTGATTACTCCTTTTTGATAGGAATAATGTGGTTTTTGTTTATCTCCTTTCTGCTTGTACTAGATATTATTTTCTTTAATGAAATGAGAACTTTTCATGACTTCTCTTATTCCATATTTTTTATAATCCCAAAAGGGGGAGAAATATCTATATATTATACATTTATCTCTATATCTATAGTTGATTCACATATAATCTTTAAATCTACAAGATTTTTGATCATCAAAAAGGGGGATATTGTCAGACTCCTCATGTACTAATCATGTTTTAATGATCACAAATCCTATTCAACCTAGTTAAATCATGTAAATTATATCAAATCAGGTGTATTATTGTTTAAGTATTCTTATTCTTTAAAAATATCCATTCAAGATATTAATTGCTCTATATTCAGTTTAATTAATTTATAATATCCTTTATTTACTTTTATAATACCTTCTTTGATAAATGATTAAGTCCAATTCATTCTATGATCATCATTGCTTAAGTCTGAATACAGATATTGGCCTAAGTCTGAGACACCATGAAGCAGACACTGTGAACATTTAGACACCATGAAGCAGGCACCGTGAACATACAAGACACAATGACATCCATCCACCTTGAAAAAGACATCATGGTCATCAGACATCGTGAAAAAGACAGTGTGACCATCAGATACTGTGAACAAGGCACCGTGACCATTAGACATCATGAACAAGACATTATGACCATCAGACATCATGAAGCAGACATCGTGAACATTCAAGAAATGGTGACATCCAAACATCATAACAATCACACACTGTGAAGGATCAGACACTGTGACCATCAGACACCATGAACAACACACTGTAATATCTAGACACCCTGAACGAGACACTGTGACCATAAGACACTATGACCATAAGATACTGTGACCATGAGACATCATGACCATGAGACACTGTGACTACGTGACACCATGACCAACCCAGACACTGCGTGAAGGAGACAATGTTTCCATGACATTCTGTAACACGGTTTCCTAATATATTTTTTGTCATCTTTTAGTTTAATCTCGAATGGTCATATTTTAAGATTTTAATGCACTGACATAATTAATGTTTCTTTATAGACATACCATCGGAAAGTACGTGGTACGAGGTACAGAATACATGCAACCTGTTAGCTCCAACACATGAACTTCTAGATAAAAAGAGTAGTGCGGCCCGAAAACAGGCGTTGAATAATTTTGTAGGAAACAAGATACAAGATAACAAGTTGTTTGGATTGAGCATCACAACAGAATACTTTCTTAAAAATTGGATCATGCAACCCAATTCTGCTGAAGAACACACGAACTATACTTGAATCTTGAGAACATATTCACACTGTCAAACATCATGAATAACACAAGTTTATGACACTCTGTTTTCCAGACGAGGACCTGAGTTCTGCATCCGCTTCATCTCAAAAGTATAGATCTACAAAGACTAACACTCAGAGCACTTCTAAACCTATCTCAATCATTACTGCTCTATTATATATCTTTTTATTAACTTTGGAGTAGTGTGTGTTTCTGTATAATAACACACTCTATCTCTTGCATCAAACTAAAGGAAACAAGATATCCTTACTCAAACATTATTTTACTCTTGTGTATACACACAGATAAGTGTATAAGAGGTCCCTATGTGGCCTGGTAGTTTGTACCCATGATGAACTGTGGAAGAGGTCATTGTGAGATGTGGATAGTCCTATGTACTGTTGTATAACACTAATCCAGGGTGTGGATCAAGTTTATTTATATAAACTACTTAGTTGAAGGTGATCACCAAGTGTAGTGGATTATGTCTCAGCTTGAGACAGAATCACTTGTTGTATATCTAATGTGATTCTTATTTTATTTTTCTCTATTTTAATACTTAAATGTATAATTTAGAAATCACTAAACATACATTGATAGTTAATTTGGGAAAGAAGTTATAATTATTTTGACTTAGTAAAATAGTTTCAAAATTAATATTAATAACTATTATTATTACTGAGAAATAATCAATCTTCTACGAAGTTATTTAAACTGTCAAACCTTTATAACCATATTACATTGATTAAATGGGTTGTATTTAACTTGAAGGGGAAATCTTTTTAAGAACACCTTTTTTAAACAGAAATTTTAATAGATACTCAATTAACCCCTCCTCTTGAGTATTCTACTCTGAACAACATTTATAAATTTGAGAAATTAAAATTTTAAATAAAATCATCATTTATTCTTAAAATACCGATTTTAATATTATAATTGATTTTTTGACACATTAAAAAATTATATGATATCACATAAAACTATATTATTATTATAAAAAATGTAATATTAATTTATGAATTTTTTTGTTAAAAATAATGTTTATTTTAAATCAATATATTAATAAAAAATGGTTGATAAATATTTATGTTTTACTATACCAACTCATAATTTATTCTTTTTAAAACATTTATTTTCTTATACAATGATATGGATAAATAATTTTTTTATTTATAAGATACATAAATTTTATATTGTAATTTTATTAGTTTTGTTACAGTTATAATGACGAGATTACTATTCTTAAGGGTAATATTACTATTACAACTATGAAATATATAATGGACGTATAGGTTCTTTATATCTTATAAATACCTATTATTCATTAAAATATATGTTATATTAAGGTTATATGTACATTATTTTTCAAAAATTAATATTTTATTATTAACATTATGTTTTACTTCTATATATTTCATCGTGAGTGTAGTTATTCTAGTCGATCGAGAAGATCAAAATTTTCTCATTTATGTTGTCTTATTTTCTAGTTATTGTATTGTTGTAATATTTTTCATTATTTTTTGTTTAATTTCTGACTAATGTATCAATATATATTTATAATAATGATGATTTTATTGTATTCTATATGTTATATATTTGTTTCATGACATAATTATAATATGTAAATTATATTAATAAAATTCTAGGTCAATAAATTTGAGCTCATAGAAAAACAAACATTAAACCATTATTATAAGGGATATATATTTCTCACCCATGAAAAATTAAAATAATACACATATGTTCCATATAAACAAAATATATTCAATATATATAAACCATTAAAATATAAGGGTTCCATAAATATTTTATCACAGAAAAACCAATGGAAATAGAATGGGTCTCATTGAATCTTATCATTATAAACAAAAACCATGCATAGAAAGAATAGGGAAGGTATCATTTAATAATAACCCTATTAAGGGTTATGTAACATCAAATCATGTGATCATATATTGAATATTATTTTTAAATAGCACTTGGAATTTTTATTATGAAAAATAACATTTATATTTTGAAAAAAATATATAAAATATAAATATTTCAAAAATATTATGGAAAAAATATTATTTTTACATAACTGGGGATAATTTTAAAGAATTATCTAATTTTTATAGTGGCTATTATGGTGTTAAATTACATTAATTATTTATACGTAAAAAATAATACATTCTTGTACACTTTTGTAAAAAAATCATAAAGTACATCATTCGGAAAACAAGAAGATTGTTTTTGAACAATTTTGTGAAAAGTAAACCATTGTTAAAAATGAATTTAAAATTAATAGGACAAGAGTAAAAACTTATTTAAAAAAACATTATAAAACATGGATATTGAAGAAAATTTTTATTCACCAGAATAGAGAAATGAAATTGATTTTCCATAAAAACATATTTTTAGTCTATTGGGAACTAAAGGGGGGGAAGATGAAATGAAAATTTTTATTATAAATAAACAAATATGGTAGAATAAAATTTTTTTTTATTGAGATTCATATAATAATATTTTATCATCAAAAAATTAATCATTTACAATCCTGATAAAAATGATATTGTAACGTAAAACCCTTACCATTATCTTAACTTTTAAACTATAAGTATAGTGAATGAAATATCCTTAGATGTATACGTAAATCCAAATAATTTTCCAATTAATAGTCATAATATACATTAATGGGTAATAAATGAATCTCAAAAAATAAATAAGTGATATATACAAAATTTGTCTCCCATAAATGAAGGTGAGAAAAAAACACATACCTTGAGTTTAACTTATTTCGAAATCATTTTAACCATTGATATAATAAATATAAATTTATTATAAATATATACAATAATAAAATAAATTATTATTATATCATATATATTCATTATATATATAGGATAATCCATAATGGTTGAGATAGGAAATGACTTATATCTTTCATGGATACATTGGGTTGTACATATATATTAACATTGTTTTCATTTGTCGAAAGATGGTGTAAAAGAATGTTAAATAATAATTAACCATTAAATATTTATTATTATATAATATAAATCTTAGAATTTAATTAAATCCATCCTCCTTACTAGGCATGTAAAATAGAAACAAAAAACAAGTATTATCGCTTTGTTGAGGTAGTAGTATACCCTTATGAATGAGCATGCTATTGTTTTCCATCGGTAAGGAATTAAAAAAGGATGATATGATATTAACAATAAATAATCATAATTATGTAATAATTATCATATATAAACATTAAACCCATCATAAGATCCATCTATGAAAGTTGGTAATGGAAAATGAATTATACCACCATGTGGAGATGGTAAGTCGTACGTACGAAAGAGAAATACATTCACTCACTATTTGATGTAATGATGGTGGATAATGGTAGTTTAAATATCATAATAATATTTCTTAATTTAAAGGATTAATATATTATTATTTTATGATAAATAACATATATTTATAGTAATTAAAAAAATTAATAAATTGAAATAGATCACTTAATAAATCAAACTCTCCTTTGGGAGACTTCTTTTAAATCCTTTTAGTAGTAACTTACGGTTAGTCATTTTGGTAGTAAAAACCTCAAGGACTTGTATAATTAATTTTAGAAGAATATTTTCCTAGGGATAATGGAGCTATATTGCTCAAATTGGTGTCAATCATTTAAAGGAGTGGAGCCCTGTTATAGGGGAGGGAGAGGACAATATTGTAATTTCATACAAAATTAAATTATTATAAATTAATGATAAAAAAGGTTGAAAAAGTGTTATAAATGGAATAAATACGAATTTTAGACCAAATAATATCCCATTTTTTATATTTTATGGTTTTTATGGTTTTTCGGTAATTTAATAAAATATTGTCTGATAAAATATCATTAATGAATTATTTTTACCCAATTAATTTAATTTGAATTACAAGACATCAATACATTGTTGTAATTAAATAAAATTAATTATAATAATTTTAATGAGTTATATTCATATAAACTATTTTTTCTACACATTAACTCAATCAAAATATTTTACTTTTAATTTTATTAATATTATTTATTATATGTATTTATTAATTACAGAAATATTTCATCAGTGTTACATAAGTATTTAAGTTAATTATGTTACTACTAAAAATTATAAATCAAATTAAAACATTAAATTACTTTCATTAAGCTCAAAAATATCACGATTCATTAATAACTAGTTTTTTACCATATGTGAATACATAAAATATTTTTTAAACTAAGAGTGACACTTTGTATGTTTCATTGTTTAATACATTATGCATGTCATTTTCCTATAAAATATCCCATTAAACAAATAAATTTTTATCCTAATGTAAAATCATTTGAATTAAATTCATTGAAAAATAATTAAGCTGAAAAATAATTGCCTTATCTCTAAGATTTAACATAGATTAAACTGATTTACCCATAACTGAGGTGAAAAAATTTACCCCCATTACTATTCTTGTTGACCTTAGATAAAAGGGTCCAGTGTACAAAATTTTAACCTCCTGATTCAATGTATTGATTTAATTTTAAGAAATTAAATAAATATAAATGTTTAAAATTAATTTTAATTTATGTGTTCAAAATGTGACAAACAATTTTTTAGAAAAATATAGATTTTATAAATAAAACCATATTTATTTTTATCCCATGCCTATTATAGGAATGTTTAAAGAAATTATTGAATGTATTATACATAAATTTCATTAAAATATTTCACCAATAGTGAAAATATTAATTTAGTAGCGTAAAAATACATTGCTTTCCTAAAATCATCAAATTATAAGAACATCTATTTTTTAGATTCTAGTTCATTTATAACAAATGAATTAATTTTATAAATGTGTATGACATATATTTTAATAATTTTGTCAGTCTAATTCATACTTTCTAATTCAATGTTCAAGTGATTATATTTATTAATAATATTCTAATTGTATGTCATGGTTTTTTAAGACTTTTTGTTGTGTGTAATGCAATATATAAAAAAATTAATTTATTCAAAAAACGTTTTTCATAAAATCTCCTCATGATACATTTTAAGAGAATTCATGGATGGTTTAGGGATTAGAAATCCATTTTTTGGGATAAAATGGTGAGCTACATGGTTTTCACACAGGTAAAACTATCAGTTCCCTTCATCTATGTTACCTTATAAGGCAGGAACATAGTTATCCAAACCATGAAACAAAGGACGCATTACTATGAAAAACCTATAATAAATTTTAGACTAAAATCATATAGTGTAAAAAGATTTCTCTAACCATGAAAGCTATAAGATCCTAGATAGGGTAAACCACATGGTTGGAAAATGGTTAGTCCAAGCTTATGACCAAATCATGAACCCATTAAAAAGTTGGAATTTATGTTTTTCCCATATTTTAATTGGAATTTATTATCCCTTTTCCCTACCTCAGTGGTATAGAAGCTCTATGAATTGGATTTTTATTTCTCCCCTCCCTTAAGATTAATAATATCTCTTCCATCTAAGCTCCGATTTTAACATCATTGGACACACTGGATCCCCCTTAGAAGGTATAACATTCATTTTATTTTTATTCTATGTTTTCTTCACTTTGGTGGATTCTATTTCTATTTGAGATTATAGAAACTTTTATTATGGTTATTTTATATTTTTTATATTTTCTCTCATTTTATACTAAATCGGAGGTCGATACTAGATTATGTGTCTACTACTATGTTAAGGATTGTTTTCAATATATTTTCACTCATTTTTTATTTTCTTATAATTTTTCACCATTGTGTTTCATGTTAGACTCTCCAAACGTTGCTTTTAATATGTTTAGCACATTAAATAATTTTTGATAACTTGACCTCAATTTTATATAGCTCATTTTCCATGTTTGGAGGATGAAAACATCAACATGAAAACCCCATTAGGGTGGGTTTGATTATATTTTATCTGCTAACATTAATACATTATGACTGAACCACAATTACTATATTTTTCCCTTCCACAAGCTCAATTAATCTGTTAATTTGTTATATGAATTTTCAAATGGAATGGACAAAATAGTTGGTCCTTTTATAACTTTTATGTGGAATGGATAATGAGATAATAATTTGTTAAATTTTTTGAACACACCACTTGTTCCTTTTTCATATATAAATGAAAATGATGGTGGGATTTACTGAATGGATATTGAGAAATAAGATTTATTTCTATATGGATCTTTTTTAACATATAAAATTTGAAATAATATTATTTTTATTATAGCCTTGAATCACATTAAAGGAATATTCTACAATTAGTAATATTTATATTATTGACATGGAATGCCTTGGGTGAACTCAGAGGAAACTAGGTGATTCATTAATGTGGACAATAAGTGAGATACCAAAATAAGTTTCATTCAATGTATTATAATAATTAATTCCTTAAAATATAATTAATTATTCACCTTCATTTATAGAAGATATAATTTTGGGACTTTCTTCGTGGATTTTGAATGATTTCCTCAGACACGTAGTTACATGGATTACCTATTTGAGCTCCAAATAATGTATTTCCCATGATTACTATAGTTATGTTTTTTATACATAGTTAGAAATATTTTTTGTGGAATTATATATATTAATCTATTATATTACACTCAAACCCCTATATCCAAGTGGCATGGTTGATAATAGGAGTTTGTTCGACCACTAAAGGTCAAGTATGTGTTGGTTTAACCATGGAAATGACATGATTATATTACATGGAATTTTTACTATGTTTCATTGTTTCTCTAATGAACTAAAATTGACTTACATTCAGAGATATTTTACTTACGATGAAGTAGGTATGATCATCCAGATTCTCCATGAGGTCCCTAAGATTTACATGGTTACAATTTATTCAAAAAAATTATATTATACCTATATAACACTATATTTTATATTCCATGGATGTATTTTTGTTGGAAACAATTGGTGGTGTCCTATATAGTTTTAATCCTACCCTATTCATACCATTATTCGGCTCCTAAATGGAATTCATAGATGCATGTTGAGATAATGGTAAGTACCCAACAATGAATGGAAGATATATAGAGCATTAGTAATAGCTTACTAAGTCATGGATTCGTATTCTAATAGATATAAATTTATCATTTTTTCCCTCATATTAAACATGTATTTTATGTATTCCTACTGTCTTGTGTGCCTATTAATTTTTTAAATAAATGGAATCATTTTTATATGATATTGCTTATTTATTTTTACTAATTATTAGTTTTTGGATGATTTACTTTTTTTGTCATGTTTATTGTTATTTTATTTCATTATATTGCTTCTACTAATGTATCCATTATTTATGATTATACTACACTATGATAATGAGGGTGTTATATCCCCCCCATACCGCCACATACCCTCAAATATAGGTAGTTTCCATTATCATATGTGTAGGTTCTCCTAAGGCCATGTGTCCAATTGGATTTTGTTTATTAGGAGTAAACTAATTTAGTAATGTCACAGTTGGAGTTTATTTGGTTATTTGGATGACTCATGAAACCAATAAATCATGAATTTCAGTCATCATTCTTTGAGGTACACCTATAATTTTTTGGGGACAATTCCATGGACAATATTTGGAGTTATTGGAACATCAGATGGTATATTTGATGATTTTTTTTACATGAATCCGTGTATCGGGAGGTCTATATTTAGTATGATGGGGCTAGTTTTGATCCTATAGACCTTTTTCAAATGGAGGCCTGATGTGAAATTTGAATGGAAGGAAGCATATCATGCCATACTAATACAAAATGGGATGATATGTGAACCATTATTGTTTATTATCTCGTATGTCAAATTCTATAATTCTCATTTTTGGGAATCTTATTATTCTATATTTTCACTAGTGGTAGAGAGTAGATTTATCTATCCACAATAAATAATTAATTAATTTTAAAACTTTCCATATTCGAATGTTGAATACCCTGATTCCACCCATGATTGAAATAGAAATCACTTAGGCTCATCATTATCTACTAAATGATATATATCATCCATTTTTATTCTCTTTATTCGATATTTTTTCATTAGATATTATTTTCACTTGTTTTAAAGGGTTCTACCATTAAAAATGTTCTTCTCATAATTAAATAGTACATATGGATTCATTATTTTAGTAGAGATTAAGTATAAATGGTCACATATGATCATTGGTACACTATAATTGAGCAACTAATTTTATCTCAAATAAATAGAGAAGTTCAGTATGCAAATCTTAGTGGGTGTAAAATTACATCATTTTTAAAAAAAAGTTGTATACTATTTAGTTCATCCTTTTTCCTAGTATATTAGTTACGAGGTCGTGTATAGTTAACCATACTTTTCAAATATAGATATCACATCATAGTTGATGAATGCTCATTACAAATCATATCTATTCACTCTAGAATCATATAGTTATAGTTACATTGGGAACATAGATGTATATAAAATGAGTTCATAAAATATCTACATTGGCTCCCACTATTTTCATTGCTACAAGCACTATTACACCCTGAGTTTTTATAAATTATTGTTTTTTGAATAAATTAAAATTCTTTCTTGGATTTAATTTCTTACTACACCAAATTAAGAATTTTATATATAAAACCTATAGTTTATCTTGTGGTACTATACAAATTATGTGAATATTATGTTACACAAAATATCATGATTATATTTTCTTACATGTAACATCGATCTTAGCTTTTGTTACATGCAAAATTATGTTTAAACGCAAATTAGACACATTGTAAAAATATTATTACAGTTGTCACCTTACCATTGGGATAGTAGTAATGAAAATGATTGTAAAAAAATTTAATTTATGGTGTATGCATTTTTATAAAACATATTTTTTTTTCTAACCAGTTAATTATAAATTAAAATATTATTTTAAAATATTAAAATTCGTTTTATGAAAACTATTTTTCTATGCATAGAAACTATTTATCTCAATAAATTAAAAATAATAATTTTAATTAATGACTTTAATTAAATATATATTTTATATTTTTCAGCTATTTAACATTCATCTTATGTGTTTTCTTGGAAATAGAAGATAATAAATCAATTGTTTTGCATAAAAAGATATATTTTTCTAAAAGGTAGTTTTACCTCTTTTTAATGCACACTTATTTTAAAACTATATTTTGAAAAAAAATCAATTTGAGAAAATAAATTTCATTTTTTATTTCAATGTGTAAAAATTATTTCAGGTATATTTTTGTGAGTTTTCTGAAAAGTTTCGTTTTTCTAATGAATAGTGAAAAATAATGAATTTTAATTGAAAACTTCATTTTCTCTAAATTTAATTATCGAGTTTAATTAAATTTAAAATTTTATTTAAATTATAATCATATGATTAATAAATCAATTAATAAAATTGTGGTCATTGGAATAAATTTCATAGTGAAATTGGATATAAAAACATTTCAATCTTTTAACCTTTTCTTTTTCATAATTCTCATTCTCAATGTGTTAGCAGGATTGATTTTAAATAAATTTCTTACACTTATATGAATTGAGATTAAAATAAATGTATCAACACTTGAATCAGAATAGTTTATAATTTCTAATAGGTCTAACTTTATTTTTGACCAAATTTAATAGTGAAAAATCATTAAAATTAATGAAGTTGATTAATGTAAAAAACGAGTATATTTAGTTGTTAAACATATAATATATGGTGTACCAATGACCCAAAAATAGTTAAAAACCCATTGCATGGAAATATTTTTACCATACTAATTTTTGTCTCAGATATTTTTCATTATTGAGTCCTTTTATGGGTAAAATCATGGGTTCACTTAACATTCATTTCAGAAATACCAAGTGTGTCCTCTCCCCTACTTATAAAAGGCCACCCACTCTTTATCTATCTTCAAAAATACAAAAACTATTGGTTCAACCCATCCCTACCAAACTAATTTCTATAATTCCCTCATTTAAACCTATAATCCTTATTTTTTGGAATTAATCCAACCATGGAAGTCCTATAGTGAAAACCAAAAGGAGATATTGGAAAAAGAGGCAGCATTCATCAACGAACATTATTTTTTATTTATTTCATCAAGACCATAATTTTTTTAATATAATTATTATATAATAACCTCAATATCTTTAATATAATAATATGTTTGTACGTTATAGGTATGACCGACAACCACATACACTTCCATTAATGGGGTTATGAAATAATCTTTTGTGTGTATGGTGGACTACCTCCTTGCAAACTGATGTCACTTGTTTTTCCATTACCACATTTCATGTTTAATAATAATGATGGAAATAATATTTATATATGATATTTATTATATTTATGATTTCATTATGATTATTTAATTTTTATATCACAAATAACTTTATGCTTTCCATTTTTGGGGAATAAACTAATGTCGTTCCTGTGTATGACAGACTAACACCTCGTGAAGCAATGTGATTCATTCACACATTATGTATAATGTATTAATTATTATTTTGATATAAATATGTGATATATATAACATAAAAATATACTATAATTATAATATATAAATATATATATCATTTTATTTTTTCCATTAAATATGAAAATAAAATGGGAATATCTATGTATGACCTACTCTCTCCATAAATGGTGTATTTCATTTAATTTCACTAAATTTTATAGATTAATATAAATAAATATACACTGAATATATATGATTTTTATTTATTTCCTATTATTCTAGATATTTTTAAATCAAGATCTAAGTAAGAGGTCAAAGAATAATTTTCCAAAACATGTACAAAAATCCATGTTTTTGTTACCCATAACATAACATTAACATTGAATTTTTAATTAATGGGTAATGTAAATTCATAATAATATCATATATTGTATGAAATATATTAATATTCACTGTTTTTATATTTATAATAATCTTAAATTTACTATACATGAGGTCTGAATGCGTGTGAAGGAAGTCAAGACTTAAGGTAAAGGGATTTTTAGTCTCACATTTAGTTCTAAAAGAATTATTCCATATTCAACACTCATTTATTTTTTGTGGTGTATATAATAACCTATGAAATTTCATATCACAAATTTCAATTATTTCATGATATTTAATGTTTTAGTTTATTTTATTCTTTCATGGATCTTATTATTCAAAATCTACTCTTGTAGTAAGGGATTTAAATCTCAATTTTTAATTTTATGAGTCCCATGATATATTTAAAACCTATTTTTCTATATGGTTTATATAATTCTCTATGAATTTAATTTATGATTCATATTCATAAACTTTATGGGTACTTACACATCCATTTTATTATCTTCCATTAATGGGGATATGGTTTCAAAGTTACCCAAATGGTAAGGTAATTTTGACTAAATTTCCCTTATTTTTGAAACCTATTATGTTAGGCACCTATACTCTATTACAAGGTGTATATAATTCCCCTTTGACATATTATATTAGGAATCTCCATCATTTCATATTTTTTTAATCTCAATGTTTTTATTTCTTTTCATGTTGATTTTCATTCAATGTTATCAATGTTGTAACCGTTTTTGGAATAAATCTCATTGTCTATCTGGATTGTTTATAATTATACATACATTGATGAAATATTATGATCCAATTATCAATATTCATCATTATGTTATTATCAAATGGTAATTTATGATATATTTAGGTAATGGTAAATTTTTTCAAATCATTGGTATTTAATATAAGTAATAAATTTTTTTAAGAAAATACAACATTATTTCTCTCTTCCGTCGAAATTATTTTTTATTCAAAGACTGTATTTTCTATATATGATTTCACTAAATGTTTTTAAATTATTTTCTAAAAATAATTATCAAAAAAGGAATTTAATTTTTTTATTGTTTTACAAATTTAATAAAAAGTGATTCAAATATTCTATTATATGTTTATAATGTTATTTTTAAAGAAGAAGGGCTTCCAAATGTTTTATTAAAAAAAGAGTTTTTCAAAGATAATATGATATCTTTTCAAAGAAATGTATTAAATAATCCTTTCAAAACTATCTTCCATCTATGATGACATACAAATGTGTTACCTAGTCCTTGCATAGGATATGATCCTATGACAAAATTCATATTTTTTCCAGGAACAGTTTTTTATTTTCTGGAATGATATTTACGGGACCCATTTCTTTTACACTGGATAATCATGTTCCAAATAGATTGAACTAAAACTAATTTCTTTTTTATGGTATAATCAGGTTATTAATGAATACTGATTTTTTATTATTTTTTGTAGTGATACCCAAGCTAGTTTTATATCGTTATTATTGTTCTTATTAGACATAGCTTATACGATGGGGAAACCCAAATATGGTCAAGTGATCTTGTTATAGCTTACATGTTGGGTACCCTCAAATAGTTATTCAATGCATTGGGTAATGATAAATTACATATGATATCAAAGGGTATAAATTTAGTTAGTTCATGCCCAAATTTGGGGGTACACCGATGTTTATTCCAAGACCAAATATGAGGGTACACAAGTGTTTATCCCCAACCCAAATATGATGGTACATATGTGTTTAGCATGGGTGGTCAATCAAAGCCCAAAAAGGAGGGTTTATGGTTGGTCATATGAAGCCCAATTTTGAGGTTGCATGAGTGTTCAAGCTAATCCCAAAGGAGAGTTTGCATGGGGGGTTATCCAAATCCCAAAAATATGGTGCACAGGTGTTCATACCATTCCCAATTTAGGTACAAGGGTTTTCATCACCAGCCTAATATTTTAGGAATGTCTTGGTTGGTAACCTTGACATAATACTTTCTAGGATTATATAAATGTCACAAATTCATGTATTGTTGCAATGTTATGCCTACATGGATCATGTCATTTGATTCCCTTACGATTTATCTATTATGAATAGTCAATATTTATTCCCAGACTCATGATAATGATATTTTCTTTAAAGGGTATAGGAGACCAACCTGGTTCAACCTGACGAGTCACTAATGTTTTCCCTTCAAGGAGTGGTGAAAAATTTACATAATTAAACAAGTCACATATATAATAAAAACAAGGCACACAACCAGAGTACTATGTGGATAAAATAGAGATAAAACTAATCCAAAATTTAAAAACCATATATAAAGACAAGTATAAATATAAATAGTCTTTATGTGACCTAATATCACCTCTAAAAAATCCCCAAAATGAAAACAAAATGTAAAGAGAAGCATGCAAGCTATATAATGCTCCTCCCTATACTTGAATCCTGTAAAATAAGGTCTACTACCTCCCAAAGGTAGAATTAGGGTGTGACCAACAGATCTCGGTAGAATACCACCAAAAAATATATTCCTGTTCTAATAACAAGAATTCACAAGTCTTAGATTTAAAAAAATAGTTTTACCAATAGTTTTACAAATAAATCAATTTCAAATCAATTTTCAAATAATCCTTGATATGTTAAAAATTAAATTCCATGTTTCCAAACATTCAAATAAATAAGGTAATGATACCAAAATAAATAAATATATGAATAAATAAATAAATACATGAGAAAACATCCATGAAATAAACTATCCTGAAATAAACAACTAGAAAGAACAATGCACCTACCATCTAGGCTCTAGCCTAGGGGGAAATACCTTTCAGACACTCACAAGACGAACAAGGAATAATATTAGATCCAAACTAACATCAAGGCTTTACATAGACCATATAAATATAAGAGGTTACCTCCCAGTGGTGTCAAACACCGAAAGGCTACCAATGTCTCTATCTTAAAATACCCAAGGTCCCCATTGTGAAATTTTATTCAATTTATGTATTAAAAATATGCTCAAATTTTTATAAAGAAATATCAAATCTAAGACAATGTGATTAGGTTTTGAAAATAAATTTTCCATTTCAAATAAATTTAACTCCATTTTTAAGGAATGAATCAATTTCAAACATGAACCCATTCCCCTTTTCAATTTCAACACATGTAATTCCATTTGGAATCTTATGAAATCAATATGAACAATAAAAAATCAAGAAATTGGAAAAATTGAATACATCCACCTACCTCGAGAATGTATAAACCTAACCTCTTTTGATAGAGGGGATTGGAAAAAAAGATATACCTTCAGAAGATAATTCATTAACTAAGACTGGAAGGGAATGATAAAGAACACAACCTAATTACCAATCCCTACAATTAAAGGTTCTACAACCATAAAAGAGAGGTAAATTGAGGGGAATGATTACCTAAAGATATGAAGTTCCTAACCCTACATTTCAATCACTAAATAGATTGATTCGAATGGATATAAGACACCCAAAATAGCCTAGGATAATAGATTTGTCAAAGTAAATAATGCTGAAAAAATGAATGATCCCTCGAACTCCCACACGACACCCTAAAATCTAGAACCTAGGGAATTACATAGCATGTAATCTTCTACATGTCCTAAATCCCTTTCATTTTAGGTTATGTCAAAAAATACATGACCTTTTTTATTAAAAAAATATTTCACATTACGCAATGTGTAACTGTTACATGATGTGTAAAAACTCACATTGTGAACTCAACTTATGGTATGAGTCCAGCCGGAATTACACATCATGAAACTCTACTACATATCATTTTACTATCCATATATAGTAGAAAAATAATATTGACACTATGAAAATACAAAAAAAATGGACGTAAACATTATAAGTATCCCCCCAATTTAATGTCGAGGGCGTACAGTCGGTATTAAAATGAAACCAAAAAACAATCAGAACATACCTGACCAAAACGTAATGGGGATTTACAATCTCCCCTCCATGAAATCATTTTATACCTAGAAAGTGATCTAGATCATGGATGCACTAAAATATTTTGGCACTACTTCATTAGTGACTCATCCTCCCATGTCTCTTCATGATCTTATCCACACTACCATAGTACCCAAGAAAGGGGCATTTTATCATGTTTTTCTTTATTTGGAGATCTATGATCTGAACTGTATTCTCAACCAAAGTGGTATCAGGCTCAAGAAAAATATCCTCCCATTTAATCACAAAGACGTATCTGACATATTCCTCCTCAACTAGGAAATATAAAACACATTGTTTATATAATTCAATCCAGATGGATACAAAAAATAATAATCCACCCTTCCTAGTTGATAAACACTCTCAAAGGGGGCCACAAACCTCAGTTCCAACTTACCATACTTATCCAACCCCGATGTCCCAAGTGAGGTATAACTCTAAGAAATACCTTATTAGAAACCTCCAACAGCCATTTTATATGGTTTTTATAAGATTTAATATGACTATATACCATGATAAAATGCATTTGGATCAACTATTCCACCTCTTTTTTCCCATGAAAAAAACTCATCCCAATTAAAGATGACTCTCCCAACTCTTACCAACACATGGGAGATCGAAATGGACACCCAAAAAACACAATGGGTTCCATCTATATCAAATCCAAGTAAATATTCTTATATTATAACTATACCAAAGTAATGTGTTTATCACAAGATCCACTATAATCAAGCACAAAAGACCTGAACCTATCCTCAAGAACCTAGATAACCCATTATGTATTTTGATCGGTCTATAGATAATAATTCATTCTCAATTTCAACTAAGAATCAATTTCCTCCTAAAATAATTTATACAATATAGATCAAAATATTGATTCCCTATTAGAAAAAACTAGACAGGGAACCCCATGAAGCTTCATAATATCTTAGACATAAAATTCCCCAATCTATTCTATTTTTCTGGTTTCCTTCATTAGCATGAAATGCACTAATTTAGTGATTCCACTATAGAAGAACCACCATTTAGCAGTGGTTTTTTTACGTTTAGTGGCGGTTAAAACCGCCGCTAAACTGTTTGGAGGCGGTTTATAAAAACCGCTGTCAAATAAGGCGTCAGCAATCTATTATCAGCAGTTATTTGCGTTTTGTGGCGGTTTGAGGAAAATGTCATAGCTGTCTAATTTCACGGCGGTATTTCTTAATTTAGCGGCGGTTTTACGAGTTGTCGGTATCCCTTTATTCACGGCGGTTATAAATGCCGTGAATAAACTAAAATCCAGCCGACATAAAACCACCGCTAAAGCCATTGGAACCGTCGCGGGATGATGCAGTCGATGTGACTATTTAGTGGTGGTTATAACCGCTGCTAAAGGTAAATTAAAATTCACGTTTAGCGGTGGTTTTCTCCGTTTAGAGGCGGTTTAAACCGCCGCCAATTATGATTTAGTGGCGGTTTAAACCGCCACTAAAAACTGCCCAGAAAAAACTGTTTCTGCTGCACCACTGCCCTGAAAAACAAATCAAACCAGAAATGAGGGTTAATGATACTAGTCATGTGGATGATCTGGCCATTAATGAACCAAATTTGAATGGTATAAGACAATTGAGAAATCAACATTCATGATGATGGGTTTGATGAAAGGAGGAATCAAGTTTAGAAATGTTATGTGATTTTCATGAATATGGATGGTTACATGAAGTGAAAGGGTTTTTTAATGTTTAGTTATTTCTTGATGGTTAGAGATTTGTGAAACTGGGTTCCCCAGCCTTGGGGTAATGCCTTAGTTCCTATAGGACATGTTTCAGGAATGAAAAATGTCCCACAAAACCATAAGAAGTGTATGGGGTTTTACCAATATCACAAATATCATCAACCATTGTGAGAGTTATCACAACCATGGTGTTGAGTTTCAAGATCTCAAGGGTGGTTGTTCATGAAAGATAACTACATATAGGGTTCAATCATCTGTTTTCCTCATGATGGTTTATGTTTAAAAATGTTAGATCTTCTAAAAAAACATCAATGTTTTAATTCCATTAAATATCAAATGATGTTAGGTATTTATATGTGATTTTTAGGTGATAAGATACTTTTAATGAATGTTACCACCTATGAGGTACGTTTCATGAATGATGGAGACCATCACGAGTAGACATACATTGTGAAATGGTTGTCATCATTTATGTGTGTCATCTTTTATGATGCCTTATATACCATCATGAAAAACCATTTTGTGTGTGAAGGGTTAGTCCTTCATGAATACTTATGTTGATTTAGATCCATTTTTTCATGGATTTACCTCAATATTTCAATTTATTCCATAATATCTCTTGTAATGAGTGAGTTATTTGATGTCAAATAATTTCACCCTCATAATGAGAGTTGATGAAGGAGAGGAACTACTAAAAACTGGAAATATGGTCCTCCTGCTCATGAAACTCTTCTCTAACCTAGGACTATAAATAGGCAGAGGGGTTTTGAGGGAGGTACTAAACTTTCATGTATGATTCTTTGTACCTATCTTTTCAAATATGACATGAATTTTACACATTGATAATATTTTTATCCTTAGTGCTTGTGATACATTACTCTTACCTGACTTCTAATTCCATGAGAGAATCTGCATGATACCTAGACCATTCATGTGGATACCTTCATGAATAAGAACCTTTTTTTTAAAAAAGAGTCACAGAACTTCAATAATTTAATTTAAGGTATTGAGATTGTTGTTTCTAGGTGAGGTGAGATAGATGAGAAAAGTATTCTTTGGGATAGATACTAGGATGCATTAGAGAATTACACACTAAAAATCCATTCTTAGCCTCACCAATTAAACCCAAAAAGGTTCACCCCAAATCACTTGACGTCTAGAAAACAACAAGTACAACATTAAACCTCAATGATCAATAGTAATATAAATTATTATATTCTAGTTTCCAAAAAATTTCTATTTACTAACATCTTTAAAAAATTATCTCATTATAATGGTCGGGAGTTTCTTAAATGATAAAAAAAGAAGTAATCCATATCATCAATTATCAATCAATAAGATTCAACGCATAGTAATATCATGAAAATCCATAAAGTACAAGCGACCCACTTTTTCCTTCTAATTTACTCTTAACTAGTTTATTATCTTTATTTAGTTTGTTCTTCTTTAAAGAGTGTTCCCCCATGTTCCCATTCCTCATAACCAAAAGTAATAAAGTAGTCATAACCAAACACATATAAAAATAATAATATAGGACCCTTAGAAAAGTTCTTAGTAGGCTAGTCAAACAATTTATTCCTAAAGATAGAAGATAAGTTTAGAAATATTCTACCTCACCAAAGTGTCCACAACACTATCCCCTTGATCACTATGAAATGACCCAATTTGTTCAACACATCAACAATGGGTTTCACTCATAATCATCCAAAATCTCGACTACCAATTCAAACACAGGCCTAAATGGAATGATGTATTCCACAATCGAGAAATCAATACATAAAAAGAAACATCAGAAATCGATAAAATGCATAAAAGGAAAATGAGAAATCAAGGAAATTTTAGGACATGAAAATGTGTGGTGGAAACTATGTGCCACAAATGTTACATCTAAAAACCATCTATTTTCATATTACACATCAACAAAACAACTACTCAGGGTCTGATGATTCATCGTCACCCTCTCCACCTTCATTTCCACTTTGTGTTGTCACCTGTAATAACATTATATTGAAAATTAAATACTGTTGCATATTTATATTAGAACTTAAAACCAATGAAAGTTAGCAAACTAAATGATTTTGATTTTCTGTGATTTACCTGTATACCACCAATCGATGCACTCCCACCAGGGGCATATCTGATCATCTGTTGACGTATTTCAGTCAACTCTTTCTGCAATGCAGATATCTGATCCCCCTGCTAGTGAACTGTGTTTCATAAAGAAACAATCTCTTTCTTAGCATCTCCGGGTATGGGCTGACTAAATTCAGGAGTATATGCAACAGTTGTCCCTAGTGGCCTGCTAAAAACCTCAGATGGTACGGGTACCAAACCCATCCCACGCACTCTCCCAGGATGCTCCTTCCCAAGGACTTTAGCAACCGGGTCATCCTGGGAGACAGAGTAGGAATGCGCAGGATTGGCATCCCATAGTTCTTTAATTTTGACCTATAAATCAAATATCAATATATATTAACATAGTAAAAACGGATAATAATTTATTATGATAAAAAAATTTACTTCATAACCCAACTTCTTTAGCAGGCTCATTAACAAAACAACCATCTGATTTCTTATGAACATCCAACCATAGTTCAGTTCTGGATGCTTCATGGCCTAAACTTTGTGACTGCATTAATCAAAGATAAATCAACAATTCAATATATTAAACAGATGATATTTATAAATATTTAAACTAATTAAAATATTACCAATGTCGTTCGGCTTCGAGAAATACTTTTTGAGCCCTTAGTGTGCGGGATGACTTGCTCCGCTCGGTTTGACGCATTCTGTCTTGAGAGGTCCTGAAATAAATAAAATGCAATTTAAGGAAAGTTGTATTGAATGTCTTGTCCTTTTCATATACATGTATAAATGTAAAATGAGGATAATGTAATAATATATATATTTCAATACCATCTGATTTTGATCCTGATGCCTGTCAACAAACACTTTCCATTGCTCTTTTGGTACCCCATTGGGTAGCTTCTCATACATTTTCAGTGCGGTCAACGAAGAATCGTTGACATCACACCATAATCTCCATTTAAAATATTTACACTTCTTACCTAGATTTTTCAACATCCACTTCTGTTCTATCACATCAGCAATGGTAAAGTTGAAGAACATCTGTATACAGAAATTCATTTTGAACATATTACTAACATTACATTCAATTAAACCATAATGTAATAAGTTTACCTTTATTTGAGAATCAAACACTTCATTTTTCCAGCTTGGAAGCATATGTCTCCAATCGTCATATGAACTGGGAAGGGAAATGCGCTCTTCTGCCAGCTGGCCTAGAATCTGGCCAAGTAACCCCGCGGCATCATCCGTAGAGACCTCGTAAGAATCAAATGGCACAAAAATCTTATCGCCATTCAGATTCCAAACATCTGAACATTTTATATTTTTCTCCATGGTTGCATTTTTTTCATCTTCAATGTGTAAAAAATTAGTATAAAAAAATGCAATAAATTTATTTAATTAAAATTTGTACCTATGATAGTGACACTCCGGTATGACTGGGATGAGCTGGAAGGGGCACGTCTCTGCCCCAATGCTGAGGCTTCTGATGGGGGAGTCAACGACTCACCCTTTACTGGGACATCCAAATATAGTGTGAGAGATGGTGCAGTGGGAGATGGTGCAGGGGTGTCGGCAGCTGGTGCCTCTGATGTCGTGGGGAGGGAGCTAGATGGATCGTCATCTGTCACTGAACTGGATGAAATAGTTTACCGCTTCTTCCTTGGAATTCCTGTCATTTAATCAAACAAAATTATGTTCAGAATATATATTTCAAAAAAAAATTGCAGAAAAAAAAATAAAAATGATAATAGATGGAGTACGAACAGAAAATATATATATAATAATGATAATGAATGATTGTAGAAATGAAACAAGTGGTTGCTGAATAAATAAATAATTTTACATACAATCATTTTCCCCTACAATCATGTCGGTTCCCTGCTCCATTGCTTCATCCACATAATTCATCTTTACTAGGATAATATTTTCAATATCATGATGGAAAAATAATTCTGCTTCATGTTGCTGATTAAATTCAATTTCAGATGTCACATTTTCCACTTCATCACCCATATCATACAAATCTCTTTGTATTATGTGAGCAACTACACTCCACCCTTCATCGGCAACATCATTCACAAAATATACCATGTTTGCTTACGATGCTAAGATATATGGATCATGCAGTTCACGATCACCAACATCCATCAAGCGAGAGAAGTTCACAGAAGTAAATTGCAAGGAATCTATTTTAACACCTCTGATAATATCGACCCATTTTCATTTGAATAAAACAACCGATAAATGTCTGTGGTAGTTTAATTCAATAATATCATATAGCTTTCCATAGTATTCCACTTCAGCAAATGTAAATATAAAACTATTATGTGTTTTCAAACCCACTTCTTGATCTACTGTACGAAATCTAAATCCATTCACATTATAAGCGTCGAACTTTCTAACTTCTTTTAGAGGACCTCTAGCAAGAAAGTTCAAATATTCTGACACCTCTACTCGAGTATCAGTATTCATGATCTGAAAAAATAAATATAGTTTATTAGATTTACAAAATGTATGTGTCAAACTAATATTCGCATTTATTGCAACATTTATGAATTTACACGTCATGTAAACCATTCTACAAGCTCTTTATTAATAGCTTTAATTATATCTTTCTCATTTCGTGTTCGTCCTCTCATTCTTCTCTTTGATTGTATCCTCAACTCTTCAATAAATGGATCTCCAATTTCACTATTCAGCAGCACATATCTATGTGCCTGTAATAATTCCAATTCAGTCAGTGTCATATTTGAAGCCCTCCCAACTGATCGGGTAATAGTAGGAAATATTTTGGATTTCTGATGTATTTTATATTGAGTCGATGTGTCGTCAACACGTCCAACTCGATTAAATCTTGTCTCAATATCATCCAAGTATCGAGAACAAAAGGTAAGACACTCCTCATCCACATAGCCTTCAGCAATTGAGCCTTCTGGTTTAGCATTATTTCTCACGTATGATTTGAAATGCCCAAGATATCTGTGAAATAGAATAAACATAATTATCCATTTAATTAAGTACCAAAAATTGTTTACTTAACTGGAAAACATATAAATAAAGTACCTCTCAATTGGATACATCCATTGATAATAAACGGGGCCTCCTAATTTAGCTTCCTCAACCAAATGCACAGTTAAACGCATCATTATAGTAAAAAAGGAAGGAGGAAAGATCATCTCCATTATGCAAAGGGTCAATACAAACCTCTCCTAGAGGTTGTCAAGCTGAAATGGATGTAACAGAATATGTGAATCGTGGCTTTTCAATCCACGTAACTTACGATTGTTCAAGTCAACACACCCCCAGATGTTACTTGAATACCCATCAGATACCTTAACATTATTTAACATTCGAAGGAATGTATCTTTATCCCTATGTTTCATTGCAAAAATTGTCAGAGGATACTTTTCATTCTCATCTGGCCAGAGATCACATTTTATGTTCATTGCTTGTAAGTCTTTGTGAGCATTTAGATGATCTTTGGACTTTCCATGCTCATTAAGAAATGTGAAAATAAAATTGTCACAGACATTCTTCTCAATATGCATCACATCAAGATTATGGTGCAACAAATTAAATTCCCAATACAAAAGTTTTAAGAATATACATTTTTTCTTCCATTGATGTGTTCTAGTTTCGCTTGACGATGCACTTCGGACCCATTTTCTGCTATTATTCAAATGATGAACCTTCCCAAATTCGGTTTCAACATTTTCAAGCTGTTTCAATATTTCAAAACCATTTAATAACATTGGAGGTGGTCTAAGATCAATGGAACCATTAAATGTTGATCTGTTCAGCCGAAATCTATGAGATGCATCGAGAAATCTTCGATGAAATAAGAAGCACCATTTTCTACTGTGAGGTAGTCGTTTGGACTCAAAATCAAAGTTACAAACGGTACAAGACAAACCTATGTAAGTGTTCAAGCCAGATAAATTCCCAAGACCATGGAAGTCACTAATGGTCCACATTAAAGCAGCATGCATTTTGAACATTGTTTTAGAATAATCATCAAATGTCTCAACACCATTGATCCATAACTCCTGCAATTCATCAATCAAAGGCTGCAAGTATACATCAATATCATTTTCCAGGAATTTGTTTTATAGGAATAATCATAAAAAAGATAAAAGATGTTTGTTGCGTACACATCCACGGAGGCAGATTATAAGGGATCAAAACAACTGGCCAAATGCTATAATTGGTACTCAAAATCCCAAATGGGTTGAATCCATTGGTAGCCAATCCCAATCAAACATTCCTAGGATCAGCTGAGAAATCAAGTTGTAATGAATCTAATGTCTTCCATGATTTGGAATCTTGTGGATGTCTCATTAACCCTTCATTGTTATTATCTACAAAATACCACTTCATGTGTTCGGTGGTTTTAGATGACATGAATAATCTTTGCAATCAAGGATTCCAAGGAAAGTAATGCAAAACCTTTGCAGGTGTGCTCCTTTTATTATTCTCCATGAAATTATGTTCATTCAGACTTCTAACATCACCCTTTGCCTCCTATCTAGAAGAAGGACATTTCTTGAAATTCTATCTACTTGAATCCTCTCCCCAATAAAGCATACAATCATTGGGACATGAAAGTATTTTTGTATAATTCAGACCAAGCTTGTTAACAACTTTTTTCATATCATAAAAAGATTCTAAGATTTTTGCTTCAGGAAATGCATCACAAATCAATTCCAATATCATGGACATTGCCTTATTTGTAATTCCACATAGACATTTGATATGGTACAACTTCAGTAGAAATGAAAGATTTGAATATTTAAAACACCCATTATACTACTCTTGATTTTAATCATCAACTAAATCATGAAACGCATTTTCCTCAGGGAAGTTTACTCTTACATTTGGCCCCACAGAATCAATAGGAGGATCCAATGATATGTGACAATCTTGATCTTCCTGTGTTACACTCTCAAAAACATCACTTGTCACGTTGAAATTTGTAGTACCCTCTTCTGGTTGTTCTGATATGTTTTGATGCTGATAGTGGTGTATTGCAGTGTCAAATGCATCATTTATTAGGTGTTGCATTTCATTTTCCATTGTCGATGAACTTGGGACCTCATTCTGTGGATTAACATCAGTGCTCAATCTTTCTGTAACGTTCAATTCTCCATGCCAAATCCAACACAAATATTGATCAGGGAATTGATTCAGTATTAAATGTTCATAAACCTCATCTCTCTTCAACCATGTTCTAAATTTACATTTAGGACATTGACATTTTATTCACCCTTCAACGGATCGATTAGAAATTGAAAAATATAAAAACTCATTCAAACCCTTAACATACTGAGGTGTGTTCCTCAGTAATGTGATCCAGCTTTTATCCATGTATATCACAATGTGCCAACACAAAAAACAAGGAATTTCATAAAATATCTTTAAAATAATCAATAAATATATTCAAAGAACCGCCGCTAAACAACCACCGCTAAACAGCGGTTTTGTTGTAGTGACATCACATATTCCAAATGGAAAATCCAGTATCACCCATCCTTATATCAGATGCCCATGCTCAAAATAGATAGTTTCAATAACACTGAAACATCTAGATAAATTAAAATTCAGTAAGAATAATAAAAAACTCATGAACCATACCATCACATAAAATAAATATAAATTTATGGAGTACATTACATAACATGATAACCAATGTAATAAAAAGGTTGGATAGGCTGAAACCTAAACATCCCCAAAAATAAAACCAAACCTAGAACACTTTAAACCATGTATGTGTAACCCTAGTCACCACTCAAAGGAATTCTCCCAGACTCAAGCCTAAGGAAATTCATACCTTCCAAAATAAAAATTGTCCATTGACCTCCCCCCTCTAAAATAAACTCGTTCTCCCTTTCATCCCTATCATTTTAAGGAACCCACATGACAAGTGCTTATGAAAATGCCCATGTGGCCATTTAAAATTGTTTAAAGTGGTTATTGATTTTTTTATTGAATTTATAATTCTATAACATAACTTTGTTGGTTTTATAATGGATTTCAAACCAATTATTTCAAACTATGCAAAGGGAAGGATAATAAAACAAAAATAGGTTGACCTCATTAGAAGAGATCCACTGCTCCCACAAAATAATCATCACTTCCTGAATAAGATGGGTTTACCATAAGATGTGTATTTTTATTCCTCATGCATAACCATTTAATTGCATCACAAACGAATGACGTCTAAATAGGTGGCATGCATATACAATCATTCCATCAGTGTGTTACATTGCAAGCACTGACATGTTTCTAATGTATACACCCCATGGTAATTCAAAATAAACATCAACCAATATCAAATGGTCCTCCCCAGTTTTGTTCCTTATACTCAGAAGGACACGCTAACCTGCATGGAATAACACTTCACAACATAGGAGTTTCCTAGTCATTATTTGTTGAAAATGGATCGCATACTATGGAACACTCTACACAGATCATTGAACGCAGGTTTTGGATGTGTCCAACACACTTTAACCATCATTATATTGAAGAGATAAAAACAATATTCTAAAAGTAATTCTAGATTAGATTCAAATTTGAATGTACACATGACACTCCTCTAAGTTATATAAACATGTTCTATGACATAAAGTATATAAGCCAATTATAAAAGATTAGTATATCAAATCACTTGATCATTTTTATGAAATCATCCAGAGACTTGGAATAACATAGATTTTTTATTAACACCTGGGAATCTCAACCTCATAGATAAGTGGATATTAAATCATAGATGATCATTGATTGAAATATTTCCACTGAATACATATGGTTTCATAATCAATTTTTGAAACGTGACGGTTGTAAAGACCCGTAAAATTCAAGGGAATTTTTTTCTTAATTTTCTTTAGAATTATACAAGAGCGCGGTTTCAGACGGAACCTGATTCCGAGACCCGGAGTGCCCGGAATTAATTTCCGAAGTTTGGCTCGGGTACGTTCAGTGAACGAACGAGCGGGAATTCCTAACTTTTGATCCGGTGCTCGGAATTGAAATCCGAGGGCACTGATGAACTCGCAGCGCCGTTATTCGCTTAAAGAGACCTTTTCGGGAGTTGCGTTTGTTGCGGGTTGAAAGTTAGTTTTGGGGTTTTTAGTTTGAGTTAAATAAAATTGTGTAGAACAATTTTATTAAAACTTGTTAAAACCTATCAAAGGAGGTTGGGAGTGGGACCCACACCCACTTAACCTCCCTTGGGAGGATTAAGTGTGGTGGGGCCCACACGAACCCCAAAACCTTTCAAATTCTCCCAACTCCCTTAACGCCTCATTTATTGGCTTAAGTTACCTTTTTAATTATGGGAGTTAAACCTTTTGAATTTCAAACTTTTGAAATTCTAATGTGTTTTGTGATAATAAAATAAGATGTTGTCTTATTTTATTTTGGGGGTTTTTGTTTGTCTTCTTGAGAGGTGGAGAACTCTTCTTCTTCTTCAACTCTGACGAAGAACTCGAAGAACGTTCATCTTGACGAAGAACATTCAAGCTCCGACGAAGAACGCCGCACCTCCATTCTTCGTTTCCCGTGTCAACGAAAGGGGACACCACTTCTTCCTCGGACAACCTTCGTCGGCGTACAAGTTTCGCCAATGACGTGTCTCTTCGAACGCATCCCTTCGTCATCGGATTTGACGAACGGCTACCGCGACGCCCGACCTCCGCGACGTCGTCTTCCGCGGAACCTTGACAATCTTCGAACCTTATACCCGAGGTAGGGGTTGTCGATTTCTTTTTGGTTTCCTTATTTTATTCTTGATCATGATTTTAGCAAGACTAACGTGTGGCTTGATTTATTTAAAGTTGCATTATTATTTTAAGGTGAGGGGGGGGGGCGGACCGCACGAACACGGCTGAACCCCCCTCCATCGTTCTTGTTTAATTATTTTGCGGAAGAAAGCAAGTGGCGTGGTGCCGTCGCACCACGCAGATGATCGTGCAAATATTTTACGCGGCGCCGTCGCGCCACGCCGAGGTAGAATCTTCAAGAACGCGACGCCGTCGTGCCGCGTTGAAAAGAATCAAGGCACGGCGAAAGGGGCGCGGTGCCATCGCACCGCGCCGGACGACGAACACCGCGGCCGGTTCCGGGCCGCGGCGGGACGAGGAGACCGCGGCCGGTTCCGGGCCGCGGCGGTAGAGAAGACCGGCGGCCGGGCCGCCGGCGTCGGAAGCCGAAGAGGGGACCGGAATTTCCGGTCCCGTTGGAGAAAACCGGCCGGCCAGCTGGCCGGCCGGATGCCGTTAAAACCGGGGGAATTAATCCCCCGGCCACCTCATAAAAACCCCCCTCTTTATGAGGGGGGGCGGTTCTTTGAAGGAGGGGGGCAGCCGGCCCCCCGGTTCCGCACCAGCATGCCCCCCCACGTGAGTGGGGGGCTCTTTTTAAAATAACGGCGCGGAAAAGCCGCGCCGCTTCCCAAATCAGCGGGGGCTTGCCCCCCGCGTGCCGACCGTGTGCGGCCCCTCGCGGCACCCCGAGCCGCCACGCCGCCGCGCCGCCCCAGGGGGGGGGGGGGGGGTCGGGCCGGGTCGGCCCGGACCCGGACCTCCCCGTTTCGAACTAGAATTGGTTTTTGGCCCATAACTTGAGCCTCGGACCTCCGAATGACGAACCGTCTGCGGCAACGCGATCCTTGGATCGAGACGGTCGTTTCGGTATATCACACTCAAGGTTTCGGTTTACTTTGAGTTCGGCCGGGTTGGTTCGTTCACGAAACCAACCGGGCCTTCGAAGCGGAAACACTCATATCTTGAGCTACGGAAGTCCGATTGACGTGCCGTCAGCTGTGTTGTGACCCTCTTAGTGAGACGAATCTTTTGGCATACTCCGCCCGAGGTTTGGACGCAGGTGGAGTACGGTCGGGTTGGTTTTGCCTTAAAAACCAACCGGGCCCCGGAGACGAAAATGCCAATAACTCTCAGACCGGGCGTCCGATCGACGCGCCGTCTGTTGCGTTGAGTTCCTATTGACTATACGGAACTTTTGGATACATCAACTCTGGTCTTTGTGACAGTTGATGTATCAGCCTCTCGGCTCGTGGAGCGGACCCTCCGAACGAGCTTGCTATGTGCGGGAACCCTAGTGCTGGCTGCGACTGCTACTACTGCTACGACTACTACTGTGACTGCGACGACGACAGTACAGAGATCCTGTGTGGATTCGACGACGACGACTACAGCACTCAGCGATCCTACGTGGATCAGTGCTACAGGTCCTGTGTGGGCCCGATCATGTGTGGGTCCTTGCGCTCAGCGGTTCTGTGTGAGTCAGCGCCTACAGGTCCTGTGTGGGCCCGATCCTGTGTGGGTCTTTGCGGGGGTTAGTTACCTATCGATCCTTCGTGGGTCCGACGACTTAGATGGATCAGTGATCATCTTTATCGTCCTTGAAAAAGTATACCTGTGTGAGCTGAATCCTATTGCTTTCCTGTGTGGATTGTGTTGAGCAATCCTGTGTGGATTACGTTTTGCTTTCCTGTGTGGAATACGTTTACTATCCTGTGTGGACTGAGTTGTACTTGGGCTCGGAGGTTGGAGCGTATTTGAATTGATGACTTAGGTATATGTATGGGCATATACCTAAGCAGTGTCAGTTGTTACTTCGTGATTGTATTTTTTTTCGTGGTTTATCCTTTGTGGATTTGAGAGACCTTCAGGGGTCTCGGGGTCCCTACTGAGTAGCTTATACTCACCCCTACACGGGCTTTGCCCGCACTACGTTGTGTTGGTTGCAGACGACGGACAGCGTTGACCTTAGCTGAGGCCTACAGAGCGGGACGGTACCGGAGGAGGACCACTGGGCGGGACGTGCACGGAGCGGACGGCGGGACCCGTGGAGCAGAGGAGCTATCTGTACCCACCCTTCAGGTGGGATTTCCAGTGGACAGCTCGGAGTAGCGGCTTTTACTTTTCAGTAGCTGTTTTTCCCTTTTCGAGTTGTACTTTACTTTCAGTTTGGGTTTGTATTCTGGCCCGTTTACTTTTCCGCACTTTCAGTTGTACTCTGCCTTGTTTAGTGTTTACTTTCCGCTTGTTTACTCTGTGGTGTGTGTTTACTTTTCAAAGGCAATGCCTTCCCTATGATACCAATTTGTCACCGTACGAGGCGTTGTACGGCTGACCTTGTAGATCTCCTTTGTGCTGGACAGACCCTGGGGAGTCAGCACTGGTGGGACAGGAGATGGTCCAGGCCACGACAGAGAAGGTCCAGGTCATCCAGGAGCGGATGAGGACAGCTCAGAGCCGGCAGAAGTCATATGCTGACAGGAGGCGGAGGCCACTGGAGTTCGAGGATGGCGACCACGTCTTCTTGCGGGTCTCACCTCGACGTGGTATTCGGAGATTTGGCCGAGGAGGCAAGTTATCTCCGCGCTTCATCGGACCCTTCCAGATTCTCAGCAGGATTGGCGAGGTGGCTTATCGCCTGGCTCTACCACCTCAGTTGCACCGGGTGCACGACGTCTTCCACGTATCTCAGCTGAGGAGATACGTGCACGACCCGACGCACATCATTGACCATGGGGAGCTTGACGTTGACGATGGGGCGACTTTTACGGAGGTCCCGGTGGAGATAGAGGATCGACAGGAGCGGGTCCTGCGTGGGCGATCGATTCCTCTTGTGCGAATCAGATGGCAGCACGGGAATCTCCAAGAGAGCACATGGGAGCGGGAGGCTCAGATGCGTGCTCAGTACCCTCATTTGTTTCCCTAGTTTTTGATGTATCTTTACAGGGACGTAAAGCTCGGAGGTGGGAGTAATGTAAAGACCCGTAAAATTCAAGGGAATTTTTTTCTTAATTTTCTTTAGAATTTTACAAGAGCGCGGTTTCAGACGGCACCTGATTCCGAGACCCGGAGTGCCCGGAATTAATTTCCGAAGTTTGGCTCTGGTACGTTCAGTGAACGAACGAGCGGGAATTCCTAACTTTTGATCCGGTGCTCGGAATTGAAATCTGAGGGCACCGATGAACTCGCAGCGCCATTATTCGCTTAGAGAGACCTTTTCGGGAGTTGCGTTTTGTTGCGGGTTGAAAGTTAGTTTTGGGGTTTTTTGTTTGAGTTAAATAAAATTGTGTAGAACAATTTTATTAAAACTTGTTAAAACCTATCAAAGGAGGTTGGGAGTGGGACCCACACCCACTTAACCTCCCTTGGGAGGATTAAGTGTGGTGGGGCCCACACGAACCCCAAAACCTTTCAAATTCTCCCAACACCCTTAACGCCTCATTTATTGGCTTAAGTTACCTTTTTAATTATGGTAGTTAAACCTTTTGAATTTAAAACTTTTGAAATTCTAATGTGTTTTGTGATAATAAAATAAGATGTTGTCTTATTTTATTTTGGGGGTTTTTGTTTGTCTTCTTGAGAGGTGGAGAACTCTTCTTCTTCTTCAACTCTGACGAAGAACTCGAAGAACGTTCATCTTGACGAAGAACATTCAAGCTCCGACGAAGAACGCCGCACCTCCATTCCTCGTTTCCCGTGTCAACGAAAGGGTACACCACTTCTTCCTTGGACAACCTTCGTCGGCGTACAAGTTTCGCCAACGACGTGTCTCTTCGAACGCATCCCTTCATCATCGGATTTGACGAACGGCTACCGCGACACCCGACCTCCGCGACGTCGTCTTCCGCGGAACCTTGACAATCTTCGAACCTTATACCCGAGGTAGGGGTTGTCGATTTCTTTTTGGTTTCCTTATTTTATTCTTGATCGTGATTTTAGCAAGACTAACGTGTGGCTTGATTTATTTAAAGTTGCACTATTATTTTAACGTGAGGGGGGGGGGGGCGGACCGCACGAACACGGCCGAACCCCCCTCCATCGTTCTTGTTTAATTATTTTGCGGAAGAAAGCAAGTGGCGTGGTGTCGTCGCACCACGCGGATGATCGTGAAAATATTTTATGCGGCGCCGTCGCGCCACGCCGAGGTAGAATCTTCAAGAACGCGACGTCGTCACGCCGCGTTGAAAAGAATCAAGGCACGGCGAAAGGGGCGAGGTGCCGTCGCACCGCGCCGGACGACGAACACCGCGGTCGGTTCCGGGCCACGGCGGGACGAGGAGACCACGGCCGGTTCCGGGCCGCGGCGGTAGAGAAGACCGGCGGCCGGGCCGCCGGCGTCGGAAGCCGAAGAGGGGACCAGAATTTCCGGTCCCGTTGGAGAAAACCGGCCGGCCAGCTGGCCGGCCGGATGCCGTTAAAACCGGGGGAATTAATCCCCTGGCCACCTCATAAAACCCCCCCTCTTTATGAGGGGGGGCGGTTCTTTGAAGGAGGGGGGCAGCCGGCCCCCCGGTTCCGCACCAGCAGGCCCCCCCACGTGAGTGGGGGGCTCTTTTTAAAATAACGGCGCGGCAAAGCCGCGCCGCCTCCCAAATCAGCGGGGGCTTGCCCCCCGCGTGCCGACCGTGTACGGCCCCTCGCGGAACCCCGAGCCGCCGTGGCACCCCGCGCCGCCGCGCCGCCCCAGGGGGGGGGGGGGTCGGCCCGGGTCGGCCCGGACCCGGACCCCCCCCCCCCCCCCCGTTTCGAACCAGAATTGGTTTTTGGCCCATAACTTGAGCCTCGGACCTCCGAATGACGAACCGTCTGCGGCAACGTGATCCTTGGATCGAGACGGTTGTTTCGGTATATCGCACTCAAGGTTTCGGTTTACTTTGAGTTCGGCCGGGTTGGTTCGTTCACGAAACCAACCGGGCCTTCGAAGCGGAAACGCTCATATCTTGAGCTACGGACGTCCGATTGACGTGCCGTCAGCTGTGTTGTGACCCTCTTAGTGAGACGAATCTTTTGGCATACTCCGCCCGAGGTTTGGACGCAGGTGGAGTATGGTCGGGTTGGTTTTGCCTTAAAAACCAACCGGGCCCCGGAGACGAAAATGCCAATAACTCTCAGACCGGGCGTCCGATCGACGCGCCGTCTGTTGTGTTGAGTTCCTATTGACGATACGGTACTTTTGGATACATCAACTCTGGTCTTTGTGACAGTTGATGTATCAGCCTCTCGGCTCGTGGAGCGGACCCTCCGAACGAGCTTGCTATGTGCGGGAACCCTAGTGCTTGCTGCGACTGCTACTACTGCTACGACTACTACTGTGACTGCGACGACGACAGTACAGAGATCCTGTGTGGATTCGACGACGACGACTACAGCACTCAGCAATCCTACGTGGATCAGTGCTACAGGTCCTGTGTGGGCCCGATCCTGTGTGGGTCCTTGCGCTCAGCGGTTCTGTGTGAGCCAGCGCCTACAGGTCCTGTGTGGGCCCGATCCTGTGTGGGTCTTTGCGGGGGTTAGTTACCTATCGATCCTTCATGGGTCCGACGACTTAGATGGATCAGTGATCATCTTAATCGTCTTTGAAGAAGTATACCTGTGTGAGCTGAATCTTATTGCTTTCCTGTGTGGATTGTGTTGAGCAATCCTGTGTGGATTACGTTTTGCTTTCCTGTGTGGAATACGTTTACTATCCTGTGTGGACTGAGTTGTACTTGGGCTCGAAGGTTGGAGCGTATTTGAATTGATGACTTAGGTATATGTATGGGCATATACCTAAGCAGTGTCGGTTGTTACTTCGTGATTGTATTTTTTTTTCGTGGTTTATCCTTTGTGGATTTGAGAGACCTTCAGGGGTCTCGGGGTCCCTACTGAGTAGCTTATACTCACCCCTGCACGGGCTTTGCCCGCACTACGTTGTGTTGGTTGCAGACGAAGGACAGCGTTGACCTTAGCTGAGGCCTACAGTGCGGGACGGTACCGGAGGAGGACCACTGGGCGGGACGTGCATGGAGCGGACGGCGGGACCCGTGGAGCAGAGGAGCTATCTGTACCCACCCTTCAGGTGGGATTTCCAGTGGACAGCTCGGAGTAGCGGCTTTTACTTTTCAGTTGCTATTTTTCCCTTTTCGAGTTGTACTTTACTTTCAGTTTGGGTTTGTATTCTGGCCCGTTTACTTTTCCGCACTTTCAGTTGTACTCTGCCTTGTTTAGTGTTTACTTTCCGCTTGTTTACTCTGTGGTGTGTGTTTACTTTTCAAAGGCAATGCCTTCCCTTTTTACTGGGATTTACGCCTTGGTGCTAGTCGCCAGCCCCTGGCCTATGGAAGGCGGGCTTGGGGTAGTCACGGCACGGACCCCGAGGGCGGGTCTTGACAACGGTTACCACATGTATCAACATATAATTCCCTGAGCTTTCAAAATGAAAATGGAAAATACTTTATACTATCCATTGTATTATCAGACCTATGAATCTTGGTATTCAATGGTCCATATGAAATACTTGTGTAGAGTTGTATTGTCCTGTATGACTATAAAGCATGATAACGACCCCTTGAGTCATCCAACACAGATGATAGTGAAGAAGAATGGTCAAACAACCTTATATATGGCTTAACATTTCCTAGGAATTTCAATCTGATAGATACTAGTCGTTACATGATGATCATTCCTGAAAAAAAGGGTCAAAATTTTTCATGACCACCTATCCTACGTAGGTTTCATTTTAGAAACTATGTGTTATAATTAAGACCAAATTTCACCTAAAATGCACCTCATGTCTAAAACTCCTTATAAATATTTATCACAGATTTTAAGTTATAATGGAATTATCTACCTTTGGAAATCCCATTACAAAAACATATAGCATCAACCCTATAAGGGGGTAATGCCTAAAATTTCCCTAGGATTAAGTTCTTATCATTTTGGTCCAAGCAATAGAAAAATAGGCCTACAGGTAATGATCGTAATCCCATTTCATGGAAACTACTTAATAAATGTTTAAACTACCATTACTCCTGGGTCAAATCTAAGAACACCACATTAAGGATTTATTTGAGTCAATATATTTCATTACATTCGTTCTTGGAACATTTAAAGGCTAAATTTAAACATCATGTTTAATGAATGTGTGAGTCCTTTGTGAGCCTCGTTTGTTATATTTTATAGTTATGGATTTTGACCCTATGGGGGATGCATTGTATTGACATGAATGATGTGCTGATTATGATTGTATGTGTGTTTGGGGATCCAACAGGGGGGTTGTCCAGGTGGGGGGGATGGGGGGTTGTCCAGTCTGGGGGTTGTCTAGTCCGGGGGGCTGTCTAGCCAAGGGGGAGGGGCTCCAGCAGGGGGGGGGGGTGTTGTCTAGCCAGGGGGAGATGGGGGGTTGTCCAGTCAGGGGGGGTTGTCCATCCAGGGGGGCTGGGGGCTGTCCATCCGTGGGGCTGGGGGATGTCCAGCCAGGGGGGAGATGGGGGGATGTCCAGCGAGGGGGGTTGGGGGCTGTCCAGCCAGGGGGGAAGGGCTCCAGCAGGGGGGGGGTTGTCTAGCCAGGGGGGATCTAGGGTGATGTCCAGCTAGGGGGTGGGATCCAGCAGGGGGGTTGTCCAACCAGGGGGAGCTGGGGAAAATAAATCATAATAAGGTTGATCTAAAATTCTCATAAAAGGTAAACATTTGCATTAAAAATAAAATATTATTAGTGAGAATAAAATATTATATGAATATGATGACATAATCAGAGTGCATGAGCATAAAATTATAATATTTATAACAATGAAAACCTAGGTCATAAAACATTAAAACCTGGTGTAAAGATTTCAAGAAAGGTAAGACACATAAGAATAAATAATCCTGAGCCAAGTGAAATCAATCTTGATCAAAGGAAAAATTTATCACAATATAAATCATAATGAAATATTATTTATATCCTAGAAAATATCCATCAAAGAACCCATATAGAACCCTTACAATTAGAATAACCATATAGTAGACTTCGAAAAGAATTATCAAGATAAAATAATCATTATCTAATCCATTAAAGTGCAACCAAGGAGCACTCATCGTATACCCTATAACTAGCTCACGCGGAGCTATATGGGAACACCCATGATCATGAATAATATACATATACCATTCAATAATAATTTATATAGATCATTCATGGAATGATAAACACAATGAAACAACCATTATTGTTTCCAAAACATTATTAACCCATGAAAGATAAATGGGTTACTTGAAAATTTCTTTGAGAGTCCTCTGGTTTGAATTTAAAAAACCAACCATAGGGTTTCGTATAGGTCGTCGGGGAAGTAGCGTCACCGGGGTCTCGGGGTCGCCGGGGTCATGGGGGGTTGGGGACGCTGAGGTCGCGGGGTCGTCGGGGTCGCGGGGTCGCCAGGGGAAGTGGGGGGCTCGGGTCGCGGGGGAAGCGGGGGGCCAGGGGAAATGTGAGGACGGTCAGGGAGGGGGGAAGGGCCGGCTGTAAAAAAACCAGGGCTTCACGGGGGTTTATTATAAACCGCTGTGAAACCTTTTTTAAAATAGGTTTAGCGGCGGTTATAAGAAGCACCGCTAAACAGCGGATGTGTTGTAGTGTTCCTTCAATAATCAACCAAATTAAATCCTTCCCCCTATCATTTTTTAGAAATATAATGAAAAAATTAGTAGAAATATTATAACACTTCTATACCAGAATAGGTAAAGGCCACAAAAAACATGTTGGTCCATGTTGTTCTTCCTTGACTCTTTGACAAGTGGGACACCGTGATACAAATATGCAATATACCACCTAATCCCCATCTACCAATACCGATGTATCAAATTGAAGTACATATTTGTATCCCTAGGGCGTGTGTACAAAAAATAATGGTTTCAACTATCTAATTACTCATTCCTCAAGAAAAACATAACAAAAAACCTACAATGTAAGCACAAATATCGATTGGGAGACTGAGACAAATCACACGAGGTCTCCTAACAATTTCAGATTTATCCCAAAATAATAGATCTCAGTTTCTATCATCTACTCGATTCAAACTCTTACATAAAAAGATGATTTAACCTTTATTAAAGATAATAAAACCCTTCCACCAACCTCATCTTCTCTCAAGATCATATCTATAAACAAACTCTTCAGATTCCACTGTTCAATTGACTCTTTCATGGATTGTGCCTGTAATTTTATGCTCAATGTGTTATCCAACACATTCCCTTTCATGGGAGTATATATCCTATAAATGTCAATAGTAATAAGATAGTCAACTATTATTATATGTATCATGTTAATATCCATCACAGTGAAAATATAATTCAGGATTTTGTGATTGGAATATAACATAAACTGCTCTCCAATTAGATAGTGATACAATGTTTTGAGGGCATGAATAACATCTGCTAATTCAAGATCACGGGTAGGGTAGTTCTTCTCAGGAGGGTTCAACTGGAATGATCCATAAGCCACTACATGTTTCCCCTACATCAAGAAACATCCCAAACCTGTACCTGAATAATGGAAGAAAACATTATAACCCAATCCTATATCCGGAAGACTCAAAACTGGTGATGTTTTCATACTCATATTCATCTCCTCAAAATATCTCTAAAACCTATCATTCCATTCAAACATTACACCCTTATGGGTTAGATATTTCATCAAATATGCCAGCATGTATAAGCCATGAACACACCATCTATAGTAACCATCCAAACTGAAGAAGGTGTAGATATAAAACATGTTTCAAGGATTCTACTAATACATAACCGTACTCACCATTTTTTGGATCAACTGATATGGATCTCTTAGATATCACATGCCCCAAAAACCTCACTCATCAGATCCAAAAATCACACTTGGAAATCTTACCAAACAAATGATATTCCCTCAATGTTTGAAGAATGATATACAAATGCTCTCTATGATATTTCTATTTCTTATAGTACATCAAGATATAATCTTTGAACAAAACAACAATAGATTCCAAAAATCAATGAGTTATTTGGTTTGTCAAATCTTGGAATATCATAGGAGTGTTATTTATTCTGATTGGGATAACCAGAAACTCAAAATTCATATATCATCTTTGAAACATTGTTTTAGGTATATCATCTTCTTGGACTCTCAACTGGTGATACCACTATCATATTTCAATCATATAAAATCAATGAGCCCCCCTCAACTGATCAAATAGATCATCAATTATGGGAAAATGATACTTGATCTTAAAGGTCACTCAATTTAACTTCCAATTTTCAAAACATGGTCTAATTTTTTTTTACCTTATTAGAAAAGAGTATAGGAAAACCCAAGGTGACACACTTGGATGAATTAATCCTTTCACCACTAGGTACTCAATCTGGACTCCTTATTCCACAAACTCATCACGTTCCATTAGATATGATGGAAGGTAAATTTGCATCATTCCAGGTAGAAGTAAAATAGTAAATGATTCCTCTCTATGTGGTGTAAAACTAGAAAAGTCATCTTTAAATACATCAAGGTACCCACCCACAATATCTGTTATCTAAATTCCCAAGAACAGTTCAGCTACATCAATAATAATTTTTAACAACTAGCATGAGATTAAACCATCATTAGGAAAAACCATCCCCACCCTTTCCAATATTAAGTACCACTCACCTTAGAAAAACTGAGTGACCCCATTGGTAGATAATAACTATACCCAAGGATGATAACAGTATATCTATTTCTTTAAAAAATCATCCAATCCATGCTAATAATAAAATAAAAAATTTCAAGATCAAGCACTAAGAAGTCCCAAACCACCTCAAAATTACATATCACCACCCAACACAAAGTACATTTGAATCCATATTTGGACATATTTCCCAAAGGCTAGGAAAGATCCAATTATAATTAAATAAGATAAAAAAGAAAACCTAATATGTAAACCAACTTTGACAATATAAATGAATGAGTAGCACCTGTGTAAAAAAAAGCTATCACCAATGAAGATGAGATAAACACCGTACTTCTAATAGTAGCCATCCATGCTTTAGATTCATGTAGTGCACATTCTTCTACATAAATGCATCAAGACATAGCTGCCTAGACATACCCATTGGCCTAATAATGATACCCACCACCCTTATTAGAATAAATCAAAACATATATCCCCTTGGGGAAAGTGGATCCCGCCTTACTACCTTGGGACATATTATCACAAAAATGATTCAGTTTTCCAGACCACACACAAAGATAACAAGTTCTAGGAGCCTCTAAACACTTAGTCATGGTATGAAAATTCCTCCCACACTAGTAGAGGATACCCTATTGCATCCATATATAATCCCTTGAATTAGGTCCTGTAAAAAGTTGACTAGCCTTTATGTTTCTTTTTTATCCAGAAGAAGCACCCCAACTACTTATTGCACCCACTAAAGCTCTTCCCAAGCCTTTCCTACCAGCTATGTCTGCCTCAACCAAATATTCATTATCCAATACATCTAAAATGTAAAAATTATAACAGAATAATAATTGACTAAAAATTGGTCCTCATCCATATCTTGATCCTTCAATCCTTCGGGTAATCATTGGTGACATGATATAGTGTTCGATGAACTGACTTAGCAAAGTAGGAGGAGTACTCTAAAATATTATGAATCCCTTCTTCCAATGATTAGAACTCTTAGGAAATTTTTTCATGTAATTTATCCAGATAAAACATTTATTTATGATCTTATTGAAAGAATCCCACGTAATTCCTTCGGGAAACTTATATTAAACTATAGAATCCCACCATATTCCTATTTCCTTTGAGAATTTATGTGGAAAAAGACACCTAATAATACTCAAGAGTCTTTAGAAATTTTAATATCCCATTACTCTATTATGTCCACTCCTCTGTCTCTTTTTTCCCTTTGTAAACATGGAAGATATGTGGATGTTTCTTGGTAAACTATATACCCAGATCCACTACCAATCCTAGGTTCAATAGGCCCACTGACCCTAGAGTTTGAATGGTATGAATCACTACATCATCCAATGATGGTTCCACTAGAGGATATATCTACAAAACATGCCTCATGTTTCCCATCTTGTATTGGGAAGATCTCTTTTAAGATGCATTGTCTGTTAAACACAAAGAAATAACCAATCACCCACAAGAAAATTTAAAAAACATAGAAATCAAATAATGAATAAAAAATATTAAAAATTATAAAAATTTAATTTATTTAGGAATCCCATCATAAAAAAGTAGCATATTTTTAAAGGAATAGGACCATATGAAAATCCCCATTTAGTTTATTCAAACAACCTTACACATACCATGTCACCGAACATTAAATATAGGTTAATATAAATAAACTTCTCATAAATGTTTTTCAAATGAACCTAATTACATGGTATTTTAATAATAAATTTTTTCCAACCACCCAAGGAAACGTATGTTTAGTAATGGGAGTGTGTTGGATGGGACCTTTTCTGCACCTACAATCTAAATTCCAAAAATCAAACTCCACTCAACCCAAGGCATAGAAATAACCCAAGCCATACTAAAACACTTTAATATGAGTAAACCCTTTGAAAACAAATATTAGCATACCAATCTGGTTCAACAAATCCATTCACACATGTCATCCCATCACGGGGTATGGTAAATAAATATAACAAATCTAGTCTCTTATATAAGAAAAAAATAGAAACAACCAAAGTACTATAAGGGATAATATGAATATACAACTGATAAAAATTGGAAAAACCATAATGAAATAAAATTCTAGACATAACTAGTCTCTCTCTCACCAAATATTTCCTCCAAACTATCCCCAAAATGAAAAAAAATTAAAATAGAATCATACATGCTACATAATTCTCATCCATTGACCTGAATACAACAAAACAAGAATATAGAACCCCGTAGGCTAAAGTAGGGTTTGAAAAATAGAGCCCAGTGGGATACCACAAACGAATATATACAATATAAAATAACAAAATTCACATGTATGGGCATGAAAACAAAATATTTTTATAAGTAGTTTTATAAATAAATCAATTTCAAATCCTTTCTCAAATAAACCTTGTGTTTTTACATATTGTGTTATATGTTTTAAAATCTAGAAATAAATAATACAAAGTTACCAATATATATATATATATATGATAAAACATGAATGAAATAAAAAAAATGTAAAAAACAACCATAAACAAAAATGCACCTACCAATAGGGCTCTACCATGTGTGGCAACACATACTAGACACTTATAATCCAAAAAAGGAAAAAGTTTGGATCTGACCTAACATTGAGGCCTTATGTAGACCATATAAATATAATAGGTTACCTACTTCTAGTGTCACAAAAACTAAGGAAACATGTGTCTCTATCATGATGTACACAAGTTTCATACTATGAAATGATTATCAATTTATGTTTTAAAAACCATGCTCACATTTTTATAAAAAAAATTCAAAGCCAAGAAAATCCAATTCAAGTTTTCAAAATCAATTTCCATTTATAAATCAAATCAAATCAATTTTCAAAGAAATAATCTAATTTAAATATGAACACATTCTACTTTTCAATTTCAACATAAGGAATTCTATTTAAAATTTCAAGATATCAATATGAACATTAATAAATTCATGAAATTATAAAAATTGAATAAATCCACCTACCTAAAAAGAATAGATTCCTTTCCACTATTAACAACAAGGATTGGAAACCACAATATATACCTTTTTAAATCATGACACGACCTATAATTGAAATGGATTGATAAATAAAATAACCAAATTAAAAATCCCTACAACAAAAGGTGCCATAACCACTAATGAAAGGGAAACTAAGAGGAAATATTACATTAAAGAATTAAGAACCTAACACTCTATACTAATCACTAAAAAATTGATCTAGATAGAAGGGTGACACAAAAAATATCCTAGGATAATATCTCTAGTCAGGTAGATAAGGCTATAAAAATGAATGAGCCCTCAAACACCCACATGACACCCAAAAACAGGAAATTGGGGAATTTCTATGCATGTAATATTTTAAACACCGTGAATCCATTTTATTTCATGTTACATAGAAAAATACATCAACTTTTTAATTAAATCCCATATTTCTCATTACTTGAAATATAACCCTTAAACTATATGTAAAAACTTATGTTTTGAACTAGAATCATTGGATGAGTCTGGACAACAATACACATCATGAAATCATAATAACTCATCATGTAACTGCCCAATGACAATAGAAAAATCCTAGGGAAAAGATGAAAGTCCAAAAAAATCCATGACTTCAACATTATTGGTGTCATCCCAATTCAAGGATGACAACACATGATCAACGAAAAAAGGAATCCATCAGAAAAGATTATAACATACATGACATAAAGGTAATGGTGAGTCACAGTATGTATGTTTTTAAAATGTTAGGATCGTGTTATAATATCCTTAAATTCATCTTATGATTAATTATCTCCATTGTTTGTCATTACTGAGCATCTTATATCACCCATACTTATGTTTCCTTTACCTGTTTAATGATGATATGTATTATGATTAATATTTCTAAAAAGGGTTCTAGTTATGATGAATATAGTGGGAGATTATGGAGCTCAATTATGTTCATGTTTTTATTTTTTCACTTTTCCAATGTCAATAAACAATTATAGTTCATGGTCGTGTAGTTATGTGATGAAATAAATATTCCACAAGAATGATGAAATATCAATGTATAAAAATACTTGGTCATTATAGTTGGTATTAGGGAATTGTATTAATTAACCTTTTGAATCTATGATTAGAATAACCTAGTTATATCCCTAAGGATATTTCTAAGGATATGTATAAGGATGATTCAAAGTATACGAAATATCCAAGAATTTTGGAAAAGGATTGAGAGAGTGGATTCCATGAAATTAAATCCTAGTGTAGATACAACCTGTGGATATGGATTTATCACATATATACCTAGGGGTAACAAGCTAGAAAACATCGTTTTGATGAAGGATAAATCAGTAACTTTTTCATGACAATGGGCCTTTATGTACACCTAGTTTGACACTCCTAGGGAACATGCTTTTAAAATTTCCAAAAAATTATGAACAATACTGAGGGATTTAAAATGATGTTACTATGAATGAACTAGGATAAACCTAAGGTGTTGTATATTAAAGAAGTAGGTTCCATGATTTATACATCCCATAAGTTATTTTCATGATTATTTTCCCCCTATTATTAGTGTTACTGACATAATGTTTTGGAATTTTTTGATGGATATAAACAGAAATAATAATGTTAAATTTGAATCTAATATAAAATTAAGTGACTATGGGAATAAAAATTGGAATATTAATAGAGATAAATATATTTTTATTATTCCAAATCAGTTATGGTGATATATAATTAACAAAGGTAAATTCCATGATAATGTTAACACATATAATAAGTTTAAGATGAACATTATTGAAATTTATTAGAGTAATAACCATAGAGTAATGAAAACCCAGATTCCAACTTATCAATAAGGTAGAAAGAAAACCTTGATGGAATATCTCAAATTGAGGGTAAGATGTTACATATGTTGAAAATGAATTCATAGAGTAAAAAATTGTTGAGGAGTTCAAAGACTTATTTTTAGAGAAAATGGTCAAAACAAAACTCAGTGCCCTTTCCCAATAATTTACTTTTACAACAAGGATATACCTATTCCATGTTAATAATTGAAGTTAAAGGATTGATATATTTATATATTTAGATTCAAGAATTTTTAAATTTAAAATATATAAGTGTCGTTCTGTATATGTCTTTAATTATGGATTTCAAAGAATATTTGGTCTACTGTTGATGAACTAAAAAATTTATTTAATGGAAAGGTGGTATTTTGATTATTGGAAGGTACCACATTATATTTTTTGAATTCTGAGAAAACAATTTTTCATATAGATAATTAGATGATTTAAATGGATAAAGTAAAATGGATAATTATGATGGCATCATAACTCATAAATTATTTGTTAAAATGGTGGATTTTTTTTCATTTTTGAAGGTTATAACATTTTTGGATTTATGTAATATATCAAATAATTTATCTAATGAATGAGGAAGAATATTTTCAATCAATAATATTTTATGGTAATTTATTTTATTAATAGGTTTCAATAGAATATATAATGAAGTTATTCACATATATGGCATGAAACAATAAAAATACACTTTATGATTTATAGGGGATTAATTAAAAGTTGATTTTGGAGATTTAGTGCCCTTATTTATAACTTTTGGCATTTTAATTTTCTTAAAGTTTCATAAGGATAACCATTTAGGAAATTTTTTCTCTTCAACATTAAATTTGGTTTTAGATATTAATGAATTATTTATACATATAAATATTTGTCGGTATTGGATAACCTATTCTAACCATTTTGATTTGATGATAAAAAAAGATAGAAAAATTAATTATCATTATATAGATCTTATTATCTATTTGTGATTTTGGAATTATAAATCCATATTCATTTCTTAGAGTAACGGATGATGTGTAAATTGATCAAGGAACAAACCAATGGTGAGATTGTGCTTATAAAATAGAATAAAATCATGTAAGCATATCTTCTATTGAATGTTATTCAACATTAAGAAGAATATATTGAAAAAAAAAATTATTGTAGTACCTTCATTTACGTGGAATGAAATTTTCCATTTTATCATCAATAATTATTTGTTTTACGATCATTAAATTTCATTAAATCACATAATTTTTTCGGACCATTGATATCTAAAAATCTCTATAATTATTTACACTTTTAAACCATGTACAAATTTTCACATTCCATATATTTTCTCTTATGTGGAAACCTAGTTGTGAGTTACATTGGGAAATTATTTTGTTTCTAAATTTCAATTTTTAAAGGACATTTTAGTATTAATTTTTACAATGTGGTTTTATATGAAAGGAACATTGATGTATTAAACATTTATTAACATGGATGAACTTTTATGGTCAAATTCATTTAAATGGGGTAGAATGTAACACCCTGACAGTTAATGAATATTAATTTTGAATAAATTACAATTATTTGATGGATTTTCTAGCACAATACAAAATGAAAAGATTAGTTGACATGAGACAATGGGTTTATCTTGTAGTATATGAAACACATAGTTTTTCGATTGTTACATGAAATACCATGTTTATATTATGTTACACACAATAATGATGTTACCTTGTGTTACTTGCAACACTGAGTTTAAACAAAAAAATGGCATATTATTAAAATATTACTATATTTATCACCTAGATGTTGGGATGGTAGGTATGAAACCGATTAACAAAATTATGAAAATATGGTTTTTTCATGTTTATAATATGAATTTTTTGGATAAAAAATAACTAGATATGAATGTATGAACTATTTGAAAATAAAACAATTTATCTTCTGAAAAGATATTTTTCTATGCACGAACATGTTTTATCTCGATAACATGAAAAATACACTTATGATGAATGGTTTTAATTAAATTTAAATTATATATTCAATCAACTAATTAATATTCATATTATGTTCTTTCTAGTAATGAGATAAGAACAAATCCAATTTTACACATAAAAATATGTATTTTTTGAAATATAGGTTTTCTACCTTTTAATGGTTCACTTGTTTTAAAACTAATTTTTAACCCTATTAGTAATTATATTTGAAAAAATGAACATAATTTTTCAAATAATATTATAAAATTTATCTTATGGTGAATTTTTTCATTTTAATGAAAAAGTTTCATTTTCTGATGAATGGTGAAAATATTGTATTTTAATTCAAAAATACAATTTCACATAATTTATTTTTACAGATAAATTATATTTTAAATAGGTTTTAAACTATAATTATAAATAATATTCTAAAATTAATCTAATTTATGTTCTTTTAATCAATTTTAAATTTAAATTGGATATAGAATCATTTCATACTTTTGACATTTTCACATTAATTACTCACATTGTTGTTGCATCTACAAGATTAATTTTAAATTAATTTATGCCACTTATTTGAATTGATTTTTTAAAAACGGATTCAATATTTGAAATAATAATAATTTATAATATTTAAAAAGTACATCTTAATTTTTACCAAATCATTTGTGAAAACATTTAAAATTAATTATGGTGATTATGGTAAAAGCAAGTTTACTTAGCTGTCAAACATAGTATATATGGTGTAAAATTTACCCAAAAAATTTCGTAAACAAATTTTTTAACCATGTTTTGATCCTTTACATTAATGGAGTGAATTTAGTCATTATTGAATAATTTTTTAGTTAATAATTTTGGTTCACCTTACTTTCATTTAAAAAACCAATTGTGTCCTCTCCCCCACTTATAAAATGCCGTTATCTCTTACCTTATCTTCAAACCTTTATAAACAATTGGATAAGCCAAGACCTACCTAAATTAATGATCCAATTACCTACTACAAAAATATAAGCCTCATTTTTTTTATAAATCCATCTATGTAATTCCCTTAGTGTAATCTAAAAGGAGATACATGAAGAAGAGGTAACACTCATCAATGAACTTTTTTTTTATTTATTCCTCATGCCCAATAATTTATATCTATATCATAATTATATAATACACATGTTATCTTAAATATTATTATATGTTTTTATGTTATGTTTATGTCCTAATACCACACACACTTTCATCAAATGTGTAACAAAATCATTGTTCGAGTGTACAACGGACTATCACCTCACCAACTGATGTCCTTTGTTTTTCCATTACCATATTTCATGGTTGGGAATAATTATGTAAATAATATTTATATATTATATTTATTATTTATATTATGTTATTATGATTAATATTTTTTTATATCACACATAACATCATGCCTTCTATTTTTTGGGAATATAATAACGTCGTTCTTATATACGACACACTACCGCCTCATGAAGAGATGTGATTCATTAATTATTTACATTGAATGTGTCAAGGAAGTGTTTAATAGATATATGTTACATATATAAATTAAAAATTATAATATAATGATAATATATAATTATATATATCATCATCTTTTCATTCATTCAATATGACATTAAAAATGGAAACATTGTTTATGCGTATGTTTGACCTACCGTCTCCATGAATTATGTAATACATTTAGTATCACTAAATATTATATATTACAATAAATACATTTAATCAAAAAATATGATTATTATATAGGATTATTGAATGTGTATGAAGGAATTCAATACATAAGCTAATTGGATTTGAAGTCTCACTTTTATTTATGCGAAACTTATGCCATATTAACCACTTATTTCATTTTTTTGGTGTATATAGTACCATATGAAATGTTATATCATGAATGTAATTTATTTCCTGATTTTAGATGTTTCAATATTTTTTATTCATTCATGGATTTCATTATTCAGAAGTTTTTAATTCATTTGGAGATTTACGTACCGCATATTTCATTTGTGAGATACATTCTATATTCACCACCTATTCCATCTATGTATTTTATATACTACCCATGAAGGTAATTTATGATTATTATTCATAAAATATTTGGTAATTATAAATAAATTTTATAAAGTCTATTTCATTGGGTTATGGTTTCAATGTTACCAAAGAGTTAAGGGAATCTTGTCTCAATATTCCTTCGTTGGGACACATTTTATGTTATGCATCTATATTATTTCATGGTGTTTATATACCATACATTAAGAAGTTATATAATGAATATAATTGATTTAATTTTATCATAAGCTTCATGCAATGTTAATATTTCATGGAGATTATTATTAAAAGTTACCAAAGTGGTAAGAGTTTAATACTGCAATCTCATCATCTATAGGGATTGTTTATGATTATGCTTCCATTGATGAAATCAGATGATCTAAATCTCGTGGTTTCTCATGAATTTTATTATCCTTAGGTAATTTAGGATATATTCAAGTACTGGTATCATTTTTTCCATCATTGGTACATAATAAAATTACGAATATTGTTTTATGAAAATGATATATTATTTCTCTCTTCGGTCTGAGATCTATTTTTTTCAAAAACCTTGTGTCGTAAAAATGTTTCTAATTGATATATTACGATAATTCTAAAAGAAATTGACTTTTAAAAATGTTTTATATTTTAAAATTTTTTTAAAATGGATTTCAATTATTCATTTATATGTTATTAAGTTTATTTAAAAAGAAAAAAAATTCAGGATAGTTTATTTTTTAAAAAAAATTAAATCAGAAAGGATATTTTTACAAGAAATGTTTTAAATGATTATTTAAAAATTATTTTCTATCTATGATGTCCTAAGTTGGAGTTACCTATTACTTAAAAGGTATATGATCCAAGTATACCATTAATATTATTTCTATTAATGGTTAATGTTTTAATGGAATAGTGCTTATGTAACCCATTTATTTTCCACTGGTTAATCATGTTCCAAAGATTTTGACATGAAACCCATTTTTTTACATGTAGTAATCAGGTTATGAATGAATAATGATTATTTTTATGAAATTTTATGATGATACAGAAGATCTTTTTACATTATTCATGTGGTTCTTCTTAGATGTTTCTTATATGATAGGGTGGTGTTGGTAGCGTCGAGTGAACCTGTTATGGGTGTCCCATATAGAACTTCAATGAATTGGGTAATTATAAATTTCCTATGACCACATAGGGTACATGTGTATTTATAAAAAGCCCAAATATTAGGGTACATGATTGTTTGGCCCAAACCCAAATATGAGTGTACATGGGTGTTTATACGAAGTTGAAAGATGAGGGTACATGGGTATTTAACCTAAGTCCAAAGATGAGGGAATACAGGTTTCTTTCCCAATACCATAAATGAGGGTGCATGGGTATTCATCCCAAGACAAAAAAAAGAGAGAGTTCCTGCATGGTCATCATAAGCCCAATGATGAGGGTGCCTATGTGGTCAGCCAAAGACCATAATGGAAGGTTCATGGGTGGTAATCCCAAGTCCAAATTAGGAACACCGGTGGTTATCTCAAACCTAATATGTTATGAATTTCTTAGTGGGTATCAGGGTCATAAGTTTCTCTATTGTTATATGTATTCTATAAAATCATGAATTATTCTAATGTTATGATCTCATGGATCATGTCATTTGATTCCCTTATTATTCATGTCTTAGGAACTACCAATATTTATCAAATGACACATGATTATGATCTTTCATATACTGGATATGGTTATAAAATTCTATTCTCATTCTCTCATACATTTATGTTCATGTTATACTTATGTGTATCCCTTGTTTTCCCTTACCTTGAATATAATCTCACCCTTTCTTATGTTTCCTTTCCTATGAATATGTGGATATTTATTATGTATGATATTTCTAAGAAGGGTGATTGTTATGAATATTTTTATGGAGATGATGTTTTTCAATTATGTTCATGTTTTTATGTTTCTATGTTTCCATGGAACTAAACTATTAGGGTCCTCAAGTGTGTAGTTATGTAATAAAATAAATATTCTACAACAATGATTTAATATCTATTTATGAAAAGCCAACTTTTATATAATTACCCTTTTCATACATATCATACTTATTATATTTCTATATAACATAGGGAAAAGAAATATAATAAAGGGTTATCTTATATGGTTAGTAAGTATAAAGAAGGGAGATATCAATGATAACTTGATAATAACATGAACATAAAGGTATGAGAATAAGAGAATAACATAATAAAATCCTAACCTAAATATCATAAATCATAATATTGATTCAAGGGATAAATCTTGTAAGTTAATAAGATAAGAATCATAAATTAATTAAATAACATGATCCATGATTGAAAAACATTGGAATATGACATTTTTTTTGTAAACACATAAGTGTAAAAAAAATATTTCATCAGAAGTAAAGGACTATTTTTAAGACTATTAAAGTAGAATGGGTTCACTTATAAAACCACCATATTATTCCAGGTTCACATACAATTCTATCATAGTGAAAAAATCCTTTACTAAACTACGTTCACTCCCTATTATATTCCTATTTATCTCATGAGATATCAGCCTTTACACAATGCATTATATGGAGATATAGGTCCCAACTATAACATAATTAAAATATTACATAGGTGTTCTATAAGATCATAAAAAAATAATCAAATTAAAACCCATGAAAATTAATAGGCTTCATAAACATTTCATTATAACATAACACATGGAGAATAAATGGGATTCACAAATATTTCATCATTTCATCACAACATAACCCCTGGAAATGAAATTTTTTTAAAAAAATTGTGGAATCATATTAAAAAACCATACAATGAAAGATTAATTATTGTATACTTGGATTGTATCCATATTAAATAATAATATAAATTAATTGTATATTTATTGTTTGAATGGGAACACTATTAATATATCATTATAACAATATTGAGTAAAGTAAATTTTCCATTTTGAGATCATCTATATAAGAACTGTGAAAATATAGATGGAAAAAGTTAATTTAAATAGAGAATTTTTAAACATGTAAAAGAAGCCTCAATGAAATAATTGTTCTTGATGGTGGGAAAATTTATTAATTCCATGTATGTTCAAAAACATTCCTCCATACTTTTTCCTAAAAATTCAAAAAGTACCTTATTTGGAGAGAGAAAAAAATATTCCTTTCAAACATTTTGTACAAATAAAAAAATGGAAAATATGTAATTAAAAATCATAAGATAATATTTGAAAAAAAAATTAATACATTTTTGAAAAAAATAATTATGAAAAATTGATTTTTGTCTAAAGAGATAAATAAAATATATTTTCCTAAAAAACATATGACCCATAATTGTTTTGGTTACTTTTGAATCATAAATGTCATTGAATGAAATAAATTTAATAAAAGAAATTTAAATTTCATTATGATAAGGATATTTCTGACACATCACATAAAATGGGAAATATATACCCCACAAAAAATAAATAATTAGTGAATTTGGAATATGTTTCACTGAAGTAAAAGTGATATAGAAAACCCTTACATTAGCTTCATCATCCATTGTATGCGTCAGAATATACTATATAATAAATATATATATATTATAAATATATTATATAAAAATAATAATATATATTAAACCATATACTTATAATCATTTATCACCCTTTTAGTAAAAATTATTTGTTGAAATCCCTATTCCATGTGATATCTGCTTCATTTTTCACGTATGTTTTGGTTCAATAGTTTTGGTCCTTCTATTTTGATCATGGATAATACTTATAAATAAATATAATAAGGATATAAATATAATATATATTCATTATATACATGTTTATAGTCATTCCTAAATTTATAGATAAAAAATATGAACTGCATCATTAATGGAGACAGTAGGCCATACACACTCATGAACATTGTTTCCATTTTTTGATGTATGGAACAAAATAAAGGTAAATAATAAATAATATTTATATCATAAATATAGAATCATATATATCATATATATTCATAAATTTGATCCTTATCACCATGAAACTAAAATAGAAATAAAAAATGAAACACATCACTTCGTGGAGGTGGTAGCCCACACGTACGCACGATTGACACTATCTTTTTCAAATGGATTGAAAGATAAAAATGTATATATGATATTATTATTATAGATTTATAATTATGGAATAATTATATTATATAAAAATTAAATTCATCATATTACCAATAAATAAAATATTTTGAATAAAAATTAATTTTATTACTACGTGGAGACGGTATGTTATACATATGCACAAGTGATAATTTAACTTCTAATTTGATGGGAAAGAGGGTGTATAATGTTTTTTTCATAATCATAATAAAATTTAGTAATTTTTAGGATACTTAATTTATTATTAAATGATAAATAACATAGTTTTATAGGATTTTATAATGATTAGAAAATAAAGTGATCGATTATGGAGATTACCTCTTCTTTGAAATGACACTTTTATATCTCATTTAAAGGGATGTAGAGTTGAACTTTTTGGTAGACCAGAACTACTAGAATGTGTTTAAGAAATTTTATAATATAAATATGAATATTTTTTTTGAGATATAAGGTTTAAATTACTTTTAATAAGTGAGCCAATAGTTTCCCTTTTATAATTGATGTGAGGGGTACATTTCAAATATAGTAAATAATTAAAAAATAATATGACTGTTAAAGATAATAATGGTTCCAATAGAACATTAATTTGTATTTATGATAGGATTGGGTTGTAAAAATATAATTCAATTTAATTTTGGCATGTTTTGATTTAATTTTAAACCTTATCATTTTTAGGGACCCTTGGATAACAAATTTTAATTATAACTATAGTTACAAACATTTCTGTATCAAAGGTAATTATTTTTCACTTATAATGTGAAACTTTTCTCATAAATGGGAAAATTATTAAATTTTAGACCATATCATATCCACATTTTTATTTCATTATTTTCTTTATTTTGAAATAATTTAATAAAATATTATGTTCTATAAAATATCATAAGGGTCAATTTTGACACTATTAATTTATTTAACTTTATATACTAGATGAATATTTTTATTCTTAATGTAAATAATTAAAACAATTATATAATTTTGTCTAGATCTAGAATATTTTTGTGAAAAACTAATTATTCAAAAGTAAATTATTTTTGGTAATTATAAAATAATTTATTTCTTTTTTCAATAAATTAAATTAATATTGTGTTAGTGTTGTGATGGACTTTAAGGTGTTTATTTAACTAATAAAAAATTTAAATAAATTAACAAAAATAAAATAATTTTATTATACTAAAAATATCCCTTTATATACATTATGTATTTACTATTACTTATATCTATTTTTTAAAAACTTATTGGGTATGTTACTTTGAATTTTATAACATCATACAAGCATTGTACAATAATTAAGATAAACCACTTCTAAAAAAAATAAAAAAAAATCATTTATTAATAAAAAATAATCTATAAAAAATATATTTTATAAAAATGCTCTCTAATAACTTATTCCATCTCATATAATATATTTAGTTTACCAAATATTACTTTTCCATCATTAATCATTCTTTGCATTGTAAATGAAAATGATTTTCATATTCATCCTGAAAAAATTATAATTTGTATTTTTTCATGAATTTTTTAATATTTTTTTTGTTTTATAAAAACTAATTCTTTCCATAAATTTAATAAATTTTTTATATTAATAATATATATTTTAGATATCATAAAATATATAATATTTCATAAAAAACAATATTTTTTCTGATTTACTAAAAAATTATTTTATTTAGAAATATTTAAAAAAATCATCATTGGATAAATTTGAAATGATATATCAAAAAAAATTAATTTCATAAAATTACATTCTTATTATTAATAGAAATGATTTTTAATGTAAATGTTTAAAACATAGTGAAATTCAAAATTTAGAAAAATGACTATTTAGGCATAAAGATGATTTTGTACAAAATTAAAGCATAAAATTATTTGTAAATAGCATAATTGGACTATAATTAATATAAAAAAACTAATTTTACTTTTATTTTTTAGAAAAAATTATTGCTAATTTTTAAATGTTTGAAAAAAATATTTTTCAATAAAATTCATTATTTTTCAATAATCATTAAAAATCAATAATTACAGAAAAAGGAAAATAATTCACCCTTTTTTATTTCTGATAAGAATATTTAAAAAATTATATTATTCTTATTAAATAGGATTTATAAAATTTCCATAAATTAAATATAATATTTTGTCACAAAAATAAATTAAATCGTTTTTTAGGAGACACATTTCTAGTGCATAAAATATATTTTCTAAAAATTGAGTTATTATTTACTATTAATTAATCAATATATTTACATTTTTAGAAATTTATTTATATTTCATAATTTAGTAAATCAGATTCATTCTTAACATTTTAGTGGCTAGGTTATAACTATCACATTAAATAATAATATTTTAATTGTGTATCATTTTTCTCATAAACATGGTGTTACATATAACCCATGTTATTGAAAAAATAAAATTATTTAAATAGGAAAAATTTCGAAAATATCTTAGTGTTACATTCTCCGCCATTAAAAAAATATTGTCCTCGTAATTTTATCATCTTCAAAGTAATCAATTGCTTAATATTTTGAAATTCCTTTTTTGAAAACCCTCTTCCATAAAAAGGATAATAAAACATCCCCTTAAAAATAAAATTTATTGTATGAATGTCACCACAATACATGGTTATAAAATAAGATATCATTAGTGGGAAATGAAAATATGGGCATTGAAGAGAAAACTAATTCCCAAGGACTGATAAATAGTGATAGTGAACCTTGAAAAGATAATTTTCACAACCACAATACCATAAATCAGAATCATTGGTAAAATACCATCAATTCTCAAAAATTGATTGTTATAGAATACAATTTTTATCTTAAGATCTTTTACCTATATTTGAGGTATTATTTTTAAATATAGACTATTATCATAGGAAAAAATACTAACATGAAATATAGAAATTCATCCTTTAATTCAATTTCCAATACAATATCATTTGTTGCTCTAAATGATGAGTATTCGAGATGAATTATTTTATATAGTAAGAACTGAATTAAACTTCTAACAGATCAGAAAAGTATATCATGATATTCATCTTGTCTTTCGTAATTAACAAAAATGAAAAATGGCCATCAAATGATAATTCTCAAAATGAAAAAACCTTGAAATGTTATATTTGATGCTATAATTTTCGAAAATAACAACAGAGGTTTCATATATATAATTTCAAAAAAAATCTCTACATACCATATTTCTATAATAACCCCAACATTAAATAAATTTTTAACCTCATACGATATGTCCTAACTTTCAACATTAATATTTAAATTTTAATTTCATTTGTCACAAATAAACATTAATTTTAAATAACATGTTACACCCAGAGGTTTTAGATACTTAATCACCTTGGAACACATCCAAAATATAATTAATCCCCATAATAAATCTCTATATAATATTTTTTTGTAGTAAAATTCACTAATATATCTTGAATTTAATTTAGATACTAACCAGAAAGGTAATCATTATTTTGATTGTAATTTTATATGAAATTATCATCTTTATAAAGATTCACTTTTCAACCATCAAGTTTATCAACAACCCACTATCCAGTAGTACAAAATTAAATTGTCATAAAATTATTCATCAACACTAAAGGGTATTTAATTATCAATAGAGTATCAAAATATTGTTACATAAAACATTAAATTGGGGTATTTACTCTTTTGAACATATAATCGATCTTACATATAAGGACATATCCAAAAACAATACATAATCTTGAGTTTTCGTAAAAAAGTATTTTCTTTTATATTTGGGATCATTTCAGGATTATGGTTTTAGATAATTGGGCCATAGCTCATATATCACAAAACCATATAATACATAGTGGAAATATATGATCAGTATCAATATTTTCCACTATATAAAACTTTTCAAAACAAAGAATTATTTATTTTATAGAAAATCACCACGACTTTCAACTTGAATTCTTAATTTCCCATACCCATAATTAAATACTTTTATAATCATTTAAAAAACGGGAGGAGCAAATTAAATTAGTTAGGGATACAAATAGATAGAACATTTTTAGTATTGTGAAAGTATGAAAGAATATATAATGATTACAAATATCTAAAAAGTTCTTTGAGAAAATGAAATAAACCATTTTAACATGAAAATCAAACACAACTTTTTATCATATAAATTCATTAAAACCAATGTAAATAAAATAATAACCATTCCTAGTAACTTATAGCATCACATTAGTAATCCAATTTAAACCCATGTATTAAGTAACCATATTCTAGTTAAACCTATCAGAGAAACCCTTCAATGACTCAATCGTTCATGACTATTAAAACATGGAACATTAGCCAACGTAATGGATCTCTATTTTTGTGAGTCAATAATATATGTTTTAATGGGATAAATTAGAAATATATGGTCCACCCCATCGTATAAGTTATATGAGGCCCTCCCAATGCAATCTGGGATGTCCTATTGTGCAATCTCTAATGGGATCACTTGATGTTATCTGGGTTTCTTAATCATATGATTCACATGTAGCATATCATGAATAAATAATTTTTATGAATTCATGTTTCCGCTATAAATCAATTTTAAAACACTTTGAAACTCATAACCAAATAACCTATTGATAGAAAAATTCTATTTTCTTTTAAAAACCCATTTTCAATAGAAAAATAAATTTTTATTTTGAAAAAAAATAATTTCTATTTAAAAAATTCCAATATAATAATAAAATGGGTTTATAATTGTTTGGATCACGAAATCATGAAATGTAAGAAAAGAATAACATAATGGTCAGGATGGAAGAAAATTTATTGTCACTATGTACCTTAAGAATAGGACATTCATTTTTGTCCATTTTCAAAATGTTATGTATGAAACATGTACAAATATTTCTTTTGAAGATAAAGTATAGTGACATAAAATATACTTTCAAAATATTTTATATACATATAAAATTTTGATAAAAACATTTAACAAACATAGATAAGGGAAAAAATGAGTTTGATGGAAAACATTAAAAGAGAAATTGTTTAATGAAAATTCATTTATCACATTGGAAATAGTAAAATAATTATACCCTTAAAATATTAATGTTCAATAAAATATTAAATATCATGATAATATAGTAATTTATTATATAAAATAAAAAAGGTCTTTATATACACCTAAAAAAATATAGGTGTATAAAATCAGGATTTTCCTCAATGAAAGTAAATTTAGACCAAGTATCCTACCTTGAGTCTGACTTGTCACGTGTGTCTTTATATTACTAAATAATAAATTTATATTTATAATTTAATTTCCTGATAACCTTTTCCATGTTTATTGTAACATTTATTTCACTTATTAACATGTTATATATAGTTTCTTAATAAATTGTGTTTAAGTAGGATGTTTTGACCATATTTAGCTCATGTGTTAAGAATAGAATTGGTAGGTTGACTATTTTCAATGTTTTCATTATATAAAAAATCCAAAATAATAATAATTAAATAATATTCCTATATTTTTATCATGTAGAATTTTAAAATCAATCATGAATACTAGTTAAAAACAACTAACGTTCGATTATTGAGACAGTAGGTCGTATGTATGCATGAATAATGTTTCCATTTTCTTCAATGATTATTTTGGAAAGAATTTAAATAATTTTTTATATTTCCATAATGATAATAATATCATAAATACCATATTATTAAATTATATTTACTTATATATATAATTATTATAATTAGGTGATGAATAAAAAATGTATCACATCAATGAGGCAGTGGTCCACAGGTCCACGAACGATGTCATCGCTTTTTCATTGAGTGAATTTGTAAGAATTAAAATGATATATTATACATAAATATTGACAAATATTTCGCGAAAATAATAAATAGTTAATTAATATGATAGGTATTCAGTTTATTTAACCTTATTACCTTTCATGAAATGTTTTAGTGAAAGATAAATCACATCGCTTCACGATGTGGTAGTCCACCTTACACTTGAGTGATGTAATCACATCCCTTATGTAATGGAAGGTATATGTTATATTAGATATAATGACTCTATAGGTGTAATTATGTTATAAATATAGAATATAATCATTCTATCTATCATCAATCCCAACCATGAGAGGTGGAAATTGAAAAATGAATAAAAACTTTTCATGAGGCAGTTGACTTCCAAACACACTAATGATGATCTTGAAATGAATTTGATGGAAGTGTTTATTTTTGTAGGTAAAACCAGAAAAATAACAAAAAAATATGTTTTTATAATATACTTTTTATAACATATTATCTTGTATTAGGAATAATTTAAGGATTTTTAGGAAGAAATAAAATAAAAAATCTCACTGGATAATGTTACCTCTTCTTTAGGTAACTCCTTTTGGTTTGAACAAAAGGCCTTGATTTGTTGGATTTATACAAAACAAATGGATTATAGTGTTATATGTTGGAATTTTATAATCTATTTGGGTAAGAATTGGTCTAAATTATTGGTTTTGATGGTGTGATGTGAGGTGGAGAGTGGGTGGCCTTTAGAAGTGAGGTGACTGGAACATGTGTAATATTTTTAAAGGACTAAATTCCACCGATGTTATTTCATGTTTCAAGGAACCAATAATGGTAAATTATTGAGTATTTAATTAATAATGAAGAAATATGTAATGAAATGGGTTTTGTACAACCTTTGGGTTATTTTAGACCTTATATTATTTGTTTAACTACTAAGTAAACACATTTTTACCATAAGCTCTGCAATTAATTTTAACTATTTTCACTAATCATTACAGCAATATTTAATTTATACCTATTAAAAGTTAAAACTAATTATAATTACAAATATGGGAACCATTTTTCTAAATTCAATTCACAAATCTTGAATGTTTTAGTTTAATACTGATCATGTAGACGTTGTGAGACAACATGTTTTTGAGAAGTGTATTTTTTTGAAAAATTTGATTCAATATAAAATAAATGACTAATAATAACAATTTTCTAAAACTAAATAAATATTTACTAACATATAATATATATATATATATATCATTTAAAACATTACTATGTTGGTATTATTTTATATAATTGAAAATAAGAATCATTATTCATTTTAAAACAGCTTTTAGAAAAATGAATTTTTAAATCCCAAAATAACATATACTAAAAAACAATATATTGTGGATTCAAAAGTAATTAAGTGGATTAAATAAAACAAAATAATAATTCTATTTCCTGAAAACAAATTCAAATCAAATTAATACATTTAAATTACTTAATTTATTAAAATTAAATAACTTTTTACAAAAACTATAATTTTTCACTATTCACTGATAAAAATCATTATTTTATGAAAACTCCAAAAATTTAAAACAAAATATATTATGATAGAATTGAAAAATAGAATTCATTTTATTATATTCATATTTTAAAAAATTAAAATTATTATTTTATGTAAAACCTTATCGTGAGAGTTTTTATTTAAACAAATTTTATTTTGACAAAAATAATTATTAATATTTATATAATTAATCTACCTATATAATATATATTAATGAATGTGAATATGATTCACTCTATAATTACCATATTTTTTACAAAAATATCTATTTTAGAAACTTCATCTTCACAATTTTATTTAATCATTAAACAATTAGAGATATCCTTCCCTCCAAGAATGTTCAGACACCCCTATTTCCTTTTCAACCATTTATTTTTTCAAAAATCCATAACATAGAGAATCACCAAATTAAATAAAAACAACACTCTTGATTCATGAATCTGAATAGAATATTCCTCATAAGAATTATTATCTTCTAACTAATCAAAATTTGGGCTCAAAACATTAGATGAATCTGTAACATATTTTTGTAACATTAAAACATAAAATACATTGTGTATTTAGGATACACTTGGGTGAAAATAAAATTAGTAGTATATTGAACCTTCTTTATCTAGGATTTGATATTTTCAAATAAAAATTATACATAACTATCCATTTTTACAAAAAAATTAGAAAACATTTTCATGGAGAAACATTGAGAAAGACATGATCACCAATCTCGAGGGGATGATTTTTCCTCGAGTTATGCACCTAAATTTTCAACCTTCTCTAAGATGTTATCTTATGTTACTGAATCAAATACATATTCTTAGAAAATTCATTGAACATATATGGTCCCATAATCTTCCTTTCTCCCAATTTATCCAAAAAATGTTATGTCTGACACCGCTTTTATATAATTCTTCAAATTTGTAAAGACCTGTAAAATTCAAGGGAAATTTTTTCTTAATTTTCTTTAGAATTTTACAAGAGCGCGGTTTCAGACGGCACCTGATTCCGAGGCCCGGAGTGCCCGAAATTAATTTCCGAAGTTTGGCTCGGGTACGTTCAGTGAACGAACGAGCGGGAATTCCTAACTTTTGATCCGGTGCTCGGAATTGAAATCTGAGGGCACCGATGAACCCGCAGCGCCGATATTCTCTTAAGGAGACCTTTTCGGAAGTTGCGTTTGTTGCGGGTTGAAAGTTAGTTTTTGGGTTTTTTTTAGTTTAAGTTAAATAAAATTTGTGAAGGACAAATTTTATTTTAACTAGATAAATCCTACCAAAGGGAGTTGGGAGTGGGACCCACATCCACTTAACCTCCCTTGGGAGGATTAAGTGTGGTGGGGCCCACACGAACCCCAACTCCTCAAATTCTCTCAAAACCTCCCCTTTAACCCATTTCAATTAATGTTGACAACTTGGCTTAATTAATTGAAGAGGGTTAATTTAAATTTCAATCCTTTGAAATTCTAAGAGGAGGGTTGTGTAATAAAATAAGCTTAAGCTTATTTTATTTTGTTGGGTTGTTTTCCTTTGTTCTTGGAGAGGTTTAGAGCTTTTCTTCCTTCTTCAAGTTCCGACGAAGAACGCTCAACCTCCGACGAAGAACGCCGCCTCTCTTCTTTGTCTTCCGTGTCAACGAGAGGGAACGCCGCATACTCCTCAGACCTTCTTCGTCGGCATACGAAGATTCGCCAACGACGTATCTCTTCGGGCGTATCTCTTCGTCAATGGATTTGACGAACGACGACCGCAACGCCCGACCTCTGCGACGTTGTCATCCGTGGGACGTTGTCAAATCATCGAACCTATACCCGAGGTAGGGGTTGTTGATTTATTGTTTAATTATTCCATTCTTGATCGTGGATCTAGCATGTCTAACGTGAGGCAATTGAATATTTTAAGTTGTGTTATTATTTAACGTGAGGGGGGTCGGACCACATGAACACGGCCGAACCCCCTCCATCGTTCTTGTTTTTTTACCTTGCGGGTGGAAACAAGGTGGCGTGGTGCCGACGCACCACGTGGTTAATCGTGAGGTTATTTTACACGGTGCCGTCGCGCGCGCGCCATAGAAGAATCATTATGAACGCGGCACCATCGCGCCGCGTTGAAAGAAATCAAGGTGCGGCAGAGGGGCGCGGTGTCGTCGCACCGCGCTGGACGACGAACACCGCGGCCGGTTCCGGGCCGCGGCGGAACGAGGAGACCGGTGGCCGGGCCGCCGGCGTCGGAAGCCGAAGAGGGGACCGGATTTTCCTGTCCCGTTGGAGAAAACCGGCCGGATGGTAATATTCCGGGGGAAATTAATCCCCCGGCTAGCAATCAAAACCCCCTCTTTATGAGGGGGGCGGTTTCCATGAAGGGGGGGGGGGGGGCAGCAGCCCCTCGGTTTTTCTCCAATCCGGCCCCCACGTGGGGGCCGTTTTTTTCTGCAAAGGGCGTGGCTATGTCGCGCCACCCCTTCCAATCAGCGGGGGAATTGATTCCCCCCGCGCTGCCTCCGTGCGGCGCCAAGCCGCCGCGGCCGGCCGGCCGGGTCGGGTCGTCCCGGTTCGGGCCGACCCAGGGGGGGGTCGGGTCGGGTCGACCCGGAGCCGGACCCCCCGTTTCGAATCAGATTTGGTCTTTGGGCCATATCTTGAGCCACGGACCTCCGATTGACGAACCGTCTGCGGAAAAACGATCCTTGGATTGAGACGGTCGTTTTGGTATATCGCACTCAAGGTTTCGGATTACTTTGAATTCGGCCGGGTTGGTTCGTTCATGAAACCAATCGGGCCTTCGGAGCGGAAACACTCATATCTTGAGCTACGGACGTCCGATTGACGTGCCGTCAGCCGTGTTGTGTTCCTCATAGTGAGACAGATCTTTTGGCATACTCCGCCTGAGGTTTGGACGCAGGTGGAGTACGGTCGGGTTGGTTTTGCCTTAAAAAACAACCGGGCCCTGTGGACGAAAATGTTAATAACTCTCAGACCGGGCGTTCGATCGATGCGTCGTCTGTTGCGTTGAGTTCCTGTTGACGATACAGAACTTTTGGATACATCAACTCTAGACTTTGTGTCAGTTGATGTATCAGCCTCTCGGCTCGTGGAGCGGACCCTCCGAACGAGCTTGCTATGTGCGGGAACCCTAGTGCTGGCTGCGACTGTTACTGTGACTACTACTGCTGCTACTGCTACTGTGACTGCGACGACGACAGTACAGAGATCCTGTGTGGATTCGACGACGACGACTACAGCACTCAGCGATCCTGCGTGGATCAGTGCAACAGGTCCTGTGTGGGCCCGATCTTGTGTGGATTCGACGACGACGACTACAGCACTCAGCGATCCTTCATGGATCAGTGCTACAGGTCCTGTGTGGGCCCGATCCTGTGTGGGTCCGATCCTGTGTGGGTCCTTGCGCTCAGCGGTCATGTGTGAACCAGCGCCTACAGGTCATGTGTGGGCCCGATCCTGTGTGGGTCTTTTGCGGGGGTTAGTTACCTATCGATCCTTCATGGGTCCGACGACTTAGATGGACAAGTGATCATCTTTATCGTCTTTTGAAGAAGTATACCTGTGTGAGCAAAAACCTATTGCTTTCTTGTGTAGATTGTGTTGTGCAATCCTGTGTGGATTACGTTTTGCTTTCCTGTGTGATTTGTGTTGTGCAATCCTGTGAGGATTACGTTTTGCTTTCCTGTGTGGAATACATTTACTTTCCTGTGTGGACTGAGTTGTACTTGGGCTCGGAGGTTGGAGCGTATTTGAAATTCATGACTTAGGTATATGTATGGGCATATACCTAAGCAGTGTCGGTTGTTACTTCGTGATTGTTCCTTTCTTCGTTGTTTATCCTTTGTGGATTTGAGAGACCTTCAGGGGTCTTGGGGTCCCTACTGAGTAGCTTATACTCACCTCTGCACGGGCTTTGCCCGCACTACGTTGTGTTGGTTGCAGACGACAGACAGCGTTGACCTTAGCTGAGGCTTGCAGAGCGGCACGGTACCTGGAGGTGGACCACTGGGCGAGACGTGCTCGGAGCGGACGGCGGGACCCGTGGAGCAGAGGGGATATCTGTACCAACCCTTCAGGTGGGATTTCCAGTGGACAGCTCGGTGTAGCGGCTTTACTTTTTAGTTGCTGTTTTCCCTTTCGAGTTGTACTTTACTTTCAGTTTGGGTTTGTATTCTGGCCCATTTACCTTTTTGCACTTTCAGTTGTACTCTGCTTTTGCTTAGTGTTTACTTTCCGCTTGCTTACTCTGTGGTGTTTGTTTACTTTACAAAGGCAATGCCTTCCCTCTTTACCGGGATTTACGCCTTGGTGCTAGTCGCCAACCCCTGGCCTATGGAAGGCGGGCTTGGGGTAGTCACGACACGGACCCCGAGGGCGGGTCGTGACAAATTGGTATCAGAGGAGTTCGGTTCTACCGCGAACTCTGATCTTTTCTATGTGAAGCAAAAATGTTTAGCGTATTGTGTGTGGTTATCAGTCCAGGGAGTCCAGTGTTGGTGCGGCGGCCGACGTATCCGTAAACCAGGACCCTGACTTCTGATTTCCGACTTAATGCACAGAAACATTGATTGCGTGTGTGTTTCAAAGTTTTCCTTGTGATTTCTTTGTGTCAGCTCACCAGGTATACTGTTTGACCGTGGCACACCTGTTTCCTATTCAGGATGGCCCCACGACGGCAGCCATTAGGGTTCCGAGAGTCGAGTGTGACGACAGCCCACCGAGCGACGAGGATTCGGTGTAGGGCCCTTTGTCAGCAGTGGCACCGGCGGTAGTTCTACCCGCCGAGCCCCCGATGCTTCCAGCACCAGCCGCTGACAATGCACGTCGCCTCAGCGCACTGCATGAGTTTCAGCGCCAGCGACCACCCAGGTTTCGCGGGGAGACGGATCCCCAGGCAGCAGAGGACTGGCTGGAGTCCGTGGTACGTGTGTTTAGGCTAGTGAGGACACCAGCAGACCTCATGGTGATCCTCGCTGCGAGCCTACTACACGCAGCAGCAGGACGATGGTGGAGCTTGATGCTCCAGGTGCACGATGAGGCATATCTACTATGGACGTACTTTGAGAACCTCTTCCGCTCGGAGTTCGTCCCAGCCACCCTTCGTGCGGTGCACATCCAGGAGCTTCTTCAGCTGCGGCAGGGCAGCATGACGGTCGCTCAGTACTCGGCGAGATTCACCGACCTTTCTCGGTACTCGACAGACATGGTACGGGACCCCCTCTTCCGGGCCCGGACCATCGAGCAGGGATTGAGACACGAGATCAGGGCATCACTGATCTCCCTCAGCATCCCGACCCAGGCAGGAGTGCTGGAGCGGGCCCTTCTGATCGAGAGCTTCCTTGCTGAGTCTACACCAGCACAGTGACCCACCGCAGGGCGGCACGTGGCAGAGTCATCTGCAGCAGGCAGTCGACAGAAGACTCAAGGGTCCAGGCAGACCAGATCTTCAGGCAGACGACCTCAGGGCACTGGCTCAGCAGTGCAGGGCACACAACGCGGAGCCAGTCTTTCGAGTGGAAGACAGTGCTATGCAAGCGGCGGGCAAGGCCACATGGCTCGTGACTGCCCGACCCGCCATGCAGAGGAGCAGCAGACGGTTGAGGAACCACCTAGGCAGAGGCAGAGGTTCGACCGTGGTGGTCTGCAGGGAGGAGGCAGACGAGGCAGAGGAGCTGGCCGAGCAGCAGGTGGTGGGCGACGTTTTGAGGCTCTACCACCACCACCACCAGGAGGTCCACCCCGACCACAGGGAGTAGGTGAACATGCGAGAGCTCAACTTCAGGCAGCCGAGTCCTTCGATCATGGAGCTCTGGGAGCCGATGGACAGGAGCAGAACTAGTGGATACATCCTTTGTACTTCTGGTTCCTTGTTGCATTTGTGTAGCATCTTGTATTATGAGTTGCAATAATAAAAGACGCATACCTTTGTGATATTTTCGTTCCTTTCCTCTTTCGTGATGTTACTAAGAGGTTCCAGTTTTGGCTGTTGACTTGACCCTCACTTGTGAGACATCTACTGGAGGAGACCCAGTTACGAAACACTAATGCGGACAGTGTGACTCAACCCTTAGAGGCGAGAGTAACGGTTGGATCTCATAGTAGTAGCGTCGAGGCCTTACGACGTCATCCTTGGTATGGATTAGTATCATCTATGTTTGGATTGACTGTATTAGGCGAAGAATGTGGTTCATCCAGGGGATGAGACTAGATTTCTCTTATCGTCAAAGAAGAAATCTTGCAGCTCTTGTGGGACCTGAGATGGTCCAGGTCATCCAGGGGTGGATGAGTACAGCTCAGAGCCGGCAGAAGCCTTATGCTGACAGGAGGCGGAGGCCACTGGAGTTCGAGGGTGGGGACCACGTCTTCTTGCGGGTCTCACCTCGACGTGGTATTCGGAGATTTGGCCGAGGCGGCAAGTTATCTCTGCACTTCATCGGACCCTTCCAGGTCCTCAGCAGGATTGGTGAGGTGGCTTATCGCCTGGCTCTACCACCTCAGTTGCACCGGGTGCACGACGTCTTCCACGTGTCTCAGCAGAGGAGAAACGTGCAGGACCCGACGCACATCATTGAACATGGGGAGCTTGACGTTGACGATGGGGCGACTTTTACGGAGGTCCTGGTGGAGATAGAGGATCGACAGAAACAGGTCCTGTGTGGGAGATCGATTTCTCTTGTGCGCATCAGTTGGCAGCACGGGAATCTCCAGGAGAGCACATGGGAGCGGGAGGCTCAGATGCGTGCTCAGTACCCTCATTTGTTTCCCTAGTTTTTGATTTATCTTTACGGGGACGTAAAGCCCTGAGGTGGGAGTAATGTAAAGACCCGTAAAATTCAAGGGAAATTTTTTCTTAATTTTCTAAAGAATTTTACAAGAGCGCGGTTTCAGACGGCACCTGATTTCGAGGCCCGGAGTGCCCGGAATTAATATCTGAAGTTTGGCTCGGGTACGTTCAGTGAACGAACGAGCGGGAATTCCTAACTTTTTGATCCGGTGCTTGGAATTGATATCCGAGGGCACCGATGTACCCGCAGCGCCGATATTCGCTTAAGGAGACCTTTTCCGAAGTTGCGTTTGTTGCGGGTTAAAAGTTAGTTTTTGGGTTTTTTTTAGTTTAAGTTAAATATAATTTGTGAAGGACAAATTTTATTTTAACTAGATAAACCCTACCAAAGGGAGTTGGGAGTGGGACCCACATCCACTTAACCTCCCTTGGGAGGATTAAGTGTGGTGGGGCCCACACGAACCCCAACTCCTCAAATTCTCTCAAAACCTCCCCTTTAACCCATTTCAATTAATGTTGACAACTTGGCTTAATTAATTGAAGAGGGTTAATTTAAATTTCAAACCTTTGAAATTCTAAGAGGAGGGTTGTGTAATAAAAAAGCATAAGCTTATTTTATTTTGTTGGGTTGTTTTCCTTTGTTCTTGGAGAGGTTTAGAGCTTTTCTTCCTTCTTCAAGTTCCGACGAAGAATGCTCAAGCTCCGACGAAGAACGCCGCCTCTCTTCTTTGTCTTCCGTGTCAACGAGAGGGAACGCCGCATACTCCTCGGACCTTCTTCGTCGGCATACGAAGATTCGCCAACGACGTATCTCTTCGGGCGTATCTCTTCGTCAACGGATTTGACGAACGACGATCGCGACGCCCGACCTCCGCGACGTTGTCTTCCGTGGGACGTTGTCAAATATTCGAACCTATACCCAAGGTAGGGGTTGTTGATTTATTGTTTAATTATTCCATTCTTGATCGTGGATCTAGCATGTCTAACGTGAGGCAATTGAATATTTTAAGTTGTGTTATTATTTAACGTGAGGGGGGTCGGACCACATGAACACGGCCGAACCCCCTCCATCGTTCTTGTTGTTTTACCTTGCGGGTGGAAACAAGGTGGCGTGGTGCCGACGCACCACGTGGTTAATCGTGAGGTTATTTTACGCGACGCCGTCGCGCACGCGCCATGGAAGAATCATTATGAACGCGACACCGTCGCGCCGCGTTGAAAGAAATCAAGGTGCGGCAGAGGGGCGCGGTGTCGTCGCACCGCGCCGGACGACGAACACCGCGGCCGGTTCCGGGCCGCGGCGGAACAAGGAGACCGGTGGCTGGGCCGCCGGCGTCGGAAGCCGAAGAGGGGACCGTATTTTTCGGTCCCGTTGGAGAAAACCGGTCGGCCAGCTGGCCGGCCGGATGGTAATATTCCGGGGGAAATTAATCCCCCGGCTAGCAATCAAAACCCCCTCTTTATGAGGGGGGCGGTTTCCATGAAGGGGGGGGGGGGGGGGGGCAGCAGCCCCCCGGTTTTTCTCCAATCCGGCCCCCACGTGGGGGCCGTTTTTTTCTGCAAAGGGCGCGGCTATGCCGCGCCGCCCCTTCCAATCAGCGGGGGAATTGATTCCCCCCGCGCTGCCTCCGTGCGGCGCCAAGCCGCCGCGGCCGCCGCGCTGCCGGCCGGCCAGCCGGGCCGGGTCGGACCCGGGTCGGGTCGACCCGGTTCGGGTCGTCCCGGTTCGGGCCGACCCAGGGGGGGTCGGGCCGGGTCGACCCGGAGCCGGACCCCCCTTTTCGAATCAGATTTGGTCTTTTGGCCATATTTTGAGCCACAGACCTCCGATTGACGAACCGTCTGCGGAAACGTGATCCTTGTATCGAGACGGTCGTTTCGGTATATCGCACTCAAGGTTTCGGATTACTTTGAATTCGGCCGGGTTGGTTCGTTCATGAAACCAATCGGGCCTTCAGAGCGGAAACGCTCATATCTTGAGCTACAGACGTCCGATTGACGTGCCGTCAGCCGTGTTGTGTTCCTCTTAGTGAGAAAGATCTTTTGGCATACTCCGCCTGAGGTTTGGACGTAGGTGGAGTACGGTCGGGTTGGTTTTGCCTTAAAAACCAACCGGGCCCCGGGGACGAAAATGTTAATAACTCTCAGACCGGGCGTTCGATCGACGTGTCGTCTGTTGCGTTGAGTTCCTGTTGACGATACATAACTTTTGGATACATCAACTCTAGACTTTGTGTCAGTTGATGTATCAGCCTCTCGGCTCGTGGAGCGGACCCTCCGAACGAGCTTGCTATGTGCGGGAACCCTAGTGCTGGTTGCGACTGTTACTGTGACTACTACTGCTGCTACTGCTACTATGACTGCGACGACGACAGTACAGAGATCCTGTGTGGATTCGACGACGACTACAGCACTCAGCGATCCTGCGTGGATCAGTGCAACAGGTCCTGTGTGGGCCCGATCTTGTGTGGATTCGACGACGACGACTACAGCACTCAGCGATCCTGCATGGATTAGTGCTACAGGTCCTATGTGGGCCCGATCCTGTGTGGGTCCGATCCTGTGTGGGTCCTTGCGCTCAGCGGTCCTGTGTGAACCAGCGCCTACAGGTCCTGTGTGGGCCCGATCCTGTGTGGGTCTTTTGCGGGGGTTAGTTACCTATCGATCTTTCGTGGGTCCGACGACTTAGATGGATCAGTGATCATCTTTATCGTCTTTTGAAGGAGTATACCTGTGTGAGCTGAAACCTATTGCTTTCCTGTGTGGATTGTGTTGTGCAATCCTGTGTGGATTACGTTTTTCTTTCCTGTGTGGATTGTGTTGTGCAATCCTGTGAGGATTACGTTTTGCTTTCCTGTGTGGAATACGTTTACATTCCTGTGTGGACTGAGTTGTACTTGGGATCGGAGGTTGGAGAGTATTTGAAATTCATGACTTAGGTATATGTATGGGCATATACCTAAGCAGTGTCGGTTGTTACTTCGTGATTGTTCCTTTCTTCGTGGTTTATCCTTTGTGGATTTAAGAGACCTTCAGGGGTCTTGGGGTCCCTACTGAGTAGCTTATACTCAAACCTGCACGGGCTTTGACCGCACTACGTTGTGTTGGTTGCAGACGACGGACATCGTTGACCTTAGCTGAGGCTTGCAGAGCGGGACGGTACCTGGAGGTGGACCACTGGGCAGGACGTGCTCGGAGCGGACGACGGGACCCGTGGAGCAGAGGGGCTATCTGTACCCACCCTTCAGGTGGGATTTCCAGTGGACAGCTCGGTGTAGCGGCTTTACTTTTTAGTTGTTGTTTTCCCTTTCGAGTTGTACTTTACTTTCAGTTTGGGTTTGTATTCTGGCCCATTTACCTTTTTGCACTTTCAGTTTTACTCTGCTTTTGCTTAGTGTTTACTTTCCGCTTGCTTACTATGTGGTGTTTGTTTACTTTACAAAGGAAATGCCTTCCCTCTTTACCGGGATTTACGCCTTGGTGCTAGTCGCCAACCCCTGGCCTATGGAAGGCGGGCTTGGGGTAGTCACGGCATGGACCCCGAGGGCGGGTCGTGACAAAATTGTTCCATATGTACACTAGAATAAAAAAATACATTATAATAAAACTAAACCAAAGAATTATGTTTATACCAAATTATTTGGTAATCCATTTAGAATCAATGAAACATATATTCCATGGTCTATATTATTTTCTGAGAGTTTGCATCAGATTTAGGATGAAAATATGTACTGGAATTTATTTTATTACCCGATGGCTTCATAAGTCCATTCCAAAAAAATTATTTGAACATGGGTTCATAGAATGATATAATAAATAATGACACTCCATATAACAAGACCAACTCCATTAGATAAAGTGGAGAAAGTTTATCTAAATACATTGAATACTGAATGGGAAGAAAATTTGAATAATTAAAAAAATTGATCAACAATAACCCAAATGTCATTGTTACCTGCCAATCTCCTCAGAAATACCTCCATGATATCGATGGATATATTTTCTCATTTACACTCTAACAATATTAAACGTTGAGTCATACCATTTTGAAACATTCATTCTTATATAACACACTGAAAAGTAAAACTCTTCATGGTCAATTAATAAATATATTTTTTTTATTCCAACAAACATGTATCATTCCCTATGGTCTCTGTATATCTTGAGGATACCTGGATGAATGAAAAACAAATAACTTCATTGTTAACTCAACAAATCTTTCCTAGAATAGAAATCACAAGCCACACATAATCTTTTTTCGGATTGTAAAATAACATCTGGATCAATATTAAACACATTATACTTATACTTCTTAATTGACTATACCTTTTCCAAAAATTATTTATCCTCCATTTTTTTCATTCATAATTCTTTATGACAAATTCGAATACATGAAAAACTAAAACAAACCTGATAATTACCATGAATCCACATCTTCTAGGCCAAAAAATTCAAATCCTTAACTAAAGGGTCACATTTCAAATTTAACATGGTTAATGTTTTTTAACTAAAATAATTTCCCACTTTTTCAAGATGGTAATGAATCATGATATCATAATCCATGATTATCTCGATCCATCTTCTCTATCACATTTTCAATTCATTCTGAGTGAATAAATGCTTCCAAATTTTATGATCAATATATGTTTCATAATTTACTCTATACAAATTATTCCTCAAAATTATTAATACAAAACATATTAGGTCATTTTGATTCATGTGTATGGTAATATAACTGATGAGTTTTCAGATGACATGAAGCATAAGTAATTACCTAATCATTCTTCATTAGTACACATCTAATTCCTTTCAATTAAGAATCCCAGTAGTTGAAAAATTCACCATTTCTTGAAGGTGGGTGAAAAACTAGAGCATTCACCAATCTTATTATTAGGTTTGGAAATCTATAATCAAAATTATTTTGTCCAAATAAATTTAAATCCTCTTCAATTTAACTTAGTTAGAGTTAAATTAAACCAAGAAAAGTTTTCAAAAAATCACTGTTGGAAACCTGCAAATCCATGAATACTAAGATTACATATAACAACTTTGGTTACTATAAATTATTAATATATATTTTGTTTTATTAGGTTTAGTATTAATTCCATATTTAGAAACAATATTTCCAAAGAAATGAATTTTTGGAAATCGAAATTCATTATTTCTGAATTTTTCAAAAAATTTCTTTTCTTTTATGGTTTTTAAAATAACCATTTGGTTTCATTCATCTTCCTATTTAATTTTTTAATAAACCAAAATTTAATCAATAAACAGAACCAAAAAAATTTCAAATAACTCAAGAAAAATTTATTCATGACATCCATAGATATAGAATGTGCATTAGATAACCCAAACTGTGTAACTACAAACTCATAGTACCCATATCTTGTTTGAAAGATAGAATTTTGAATGAATGCTTCTTTATCATAACTGATGTTAACCCAAACATTTGTAAAACATTGAAAAATTTTGGGTACTGTAGAGTTATCTCCACTTCATTTGATATCCCATCATCAGTTTTAGTATTAGTAGTAAATGACTTTGCTACATCTTTCTATTTATGATCATGGTGATTTCCAACCTATGAAACTAGCTTCAGACATGCATTAACATAATTACCCAAATCATTGAAACTAAAACGCATCCCCAGTTGATGGCTATTGGTTTCCCATTCTATGGTTATTCAGTACACATTTTTTAACTATCACGATCCCTATAACCAAACTGACTACTCCAAAAACACTTCCTAGATCTCACCATACATTCATTGAAATTATATTTTCTACAAATGGAACATGTAAAATACTGAGCTAGGTTCCATATAATGATTTTCTAAACTGATTGTTTATGTGACCTCAAGAGTTTCTCCTAGTAAGAAAAATGCTTATGAGTAGTATCAAAGCTCTAATAGATACAATGTGTAGGGACTATACCCTCCTTATAAAAGTAAGACAATATTATAAATCGATTACCAATAACCAAATGATGATAAACTATAACCAAAATAATAACATATTAGTAAATTATAATATCACTTGATGATCCCAAATAGAAAAAAAAATATCCAAACAATATCATTAGAAATGGAATGTCATATATATTTCAGTTGTTAAACGAAATCCAAAAATAAAGACACTGAAAAATCCCATGAAGGTACCGATATCATTTCTAGCTCCCTCATCCGTATTCTATACTGACTCAACCATCTAAAAAAGGGACCTCTCCCTTATATTTTCTTGAAAACATGAATTCTAATCAGTTACTAATCTAGAATCCTGATTATGGTATGAGTATAACTCTGTTGGCCAAAACCGATGGTGTTTAAAATAATCTCCATTCAACAACCGTCTATGCAGTTATACTAAGAATACAGTAAAAAAGATAAGGTAAACAATATCCACATTATGTTATTCTTTAATTAACGATATAAATTCTTAGGTTTATAATGAAACCTAAACCATAAATACCTACATCAACCTATGTTGTATTCTAAACTATCCACATTGGGATATTAGATTTCATTCGATTATGGGTTTTCATTTATCACTTAATTCCAATTCAAATTTAAAAAATTTGTTCCTAGAGTAATACTTTGTCAACCCATGTGTATTTCAAGCATAATTCACTATCCCATAACTTAGTAATCACATATAATACATATATATTAGGGACCTAGAGAGGTATCATGTAACCCCATGGGTATTTGGAGAAGCAGTCTATGTCCCACAACAATTTCAAAAACATCAAATCACATGGTTTCTAATTCTCATCCATATAACAGCAATTTTAATAATTTATCTTCAATCCATTCCATAAATTAATTTATTATCCATTAATAAATTATAAATATACATTTCAATCATACAAACACACCACTATGGGTCTCTATGAACTTCATAAACCATTAATAAATCAATTTCATAATCCTGTTATTCACCAATTCCATAATCACATTATTTTCAAATTTCATAATCACAAGTCAAAAGAATTTCATAATCACATGATAAATTAAGTAATTAATTCAATTTTGAATTTATTTTCCGAATATGTAAATTCAAAATCAAATAATTAAATATATTAAGTTATAATAAGGACTATGGCATTAGACAATTAGACCACTAAACACAACATTGTTGATGAATTATCGCCAATCCGAAATCCCCAATTTGATGTAGAAAGATTGAATCCCCAATGGAATGGAAGATGTCTGACCAATAAATAGGATCAGGATCCAAAAAAACATGATCCATCCAAAACATTATCTAAAAAAATTCCAATGGAGGAAATCATCTTTTCAAAATATGAGATAATGACGAGAGAGAGAATGGAAACCAAAAAATAAGGCATTACTTACCAAAAGATGAGATGATTCTACAATTAGATATTTTACCCAATAATAAATAGGTTTGATGAGACTTAGAATCATATCCAAGACATATAAATATTTTAGACATCATATTAGGATGAAATATGGAGTTTTGGGTTAAAAACTAGGGGGTTTAGGAATTTAGAAAAAAATAGGGTAACTAAATCTTGCATGTATGGTTTTCTGAGTAGGGGAACATGGTCTTAAAAACCTTTTTCCTTAACCATGAGCCTCTACTTATAGGGAACATGGTTTACTATAAGTGGAGTATGGTTCAAAAAACTACACACCAACCATGAACCCCCCTTTTTTGGTGTACACTGTTTGGGGAGGGTAGCCACACGGTTTGGAAAAACCGTGCGCCACCTACAATGCCTACAAAATAGGGTGCATGATTTCATAGGAAAAACAACATAGTATTCTCAAACCACGTGATAATCATGTAGATCCCCATGATCATCCAAACATCACTAATTTCACTCGAAATAACCCCAGTGTAAAACCCAACCAAGATATGTCAATATAAGGGTAAAAGAGTACTTGAAAATGAGAATCAGACATCTTCAGAAAGGATGATATCTTACATTATGCCCGACCTTATAATAGTTTTTCCTCGATCAATACTCCTAAACATATCTATGATTTTGAGATAAAATAGTTCGGAAACTGATCCTGAATGTCATCTTCAATCTCCCTTGTTTCCCCTGGAAAAATTTCATGTAGCCAGTATACTCAAACTATTAGCATAATATTTCCATGAAATACGTTCTTTCTATGATCTATAACCCAAATCTATTTCTCCTCAAAGGACACATAAACTATAATATCAAAATCATCGACATATGTCATAATAAATTTGTTGGGGTGATGCCACTAAATCTGTGACACTTTTAAAACACCATGAATATTACTATACCTCCATGAAAGAGCCAGTTAGTATCCATAAACATGATTCATTTCCCAATATCAAATCACCCAATAAACCTAGGTTCCATAATGACCTACCTATGAATCATTAAGTGAACCAATCATGGTGACACTTGATTGAATACAATATCTCCCACCATAAAATCTATTGGTTGATGACATCAATCAGCATTTAACTTCTTTTTCATCTGAGATGTATCCATACATTTTTTAATCAATTAGACGTACTTTGATATCTCATGCATGAGACTCAGTCCCAACAACTCAAACTCACCAACCTCTATAGAATATTGTTTTGATCTACATGTCCTACAATAATGTTCCTTATATGGTTCCATCTAAATATTTTCCAGATAACTATTATTATGAGAGAACACAATGAGTGTTAGGTGATTCTAATAAGACACACAAAAGTATAGGACACATTCTCATAGTATATCCTCCAATACGTATATATTAAATTCTTACTACCCATCTATTTATGGGTGGAAATCCATACTCAGAAATACTTTCATACCAAGAAACTTCTACAAGCGTTTCAAGAAATAGAAAGTGAAACATTAGTCATGGTTTGAATCTATACATGGAAATACCCTATGAAGATGTACTATCTCCTGAATATATAATTTCCCCAACTGATCCACTATGAATTTCCCTCAAATAAAAAATAAATGGGATAATTTCTTCAAACATTCCATATATATACATATAGAATAATTTTTCTATGGAATCCATGGATGAACCAAAAAAATGTCCTTGGTATCATCACCCCACATCTTTTTCATAATGGGTACTATATTTTGTAATCCACCAAGTTTTTGATGCCCAAACTCCACCTTTGGATATTCATAGCATCGTGTCATGAACCCCACAAATTCAATTATAATTCCTAACCCCCAATAATTTTGATATAGGTCACAAAACATTTTTGACAAACCAGGCTGCACCGCCCACTTTGAGTAATGAAAATCACATATTATCTCTTCTCGCATACACACAGTGACCAAAACATTTCTCTAGACACTAATTATGTCATCCTCATCGATATTCCAATTGAAATATGACTCCCCACCTTCAAGGATTTACCACAAGGTAAAATAGTCCAGATCCTCATATTTCTTATCTCCAATCCTACTCATATGTTTTGACTCAACTAACACTGATACATGGGTAATCTTCATATTCCCCCTCCCAAACCACAACCCACATATCAGCCTAAAAGTTCATTGTCTTATACTCAGAAATGGAGTCATGAACTTACTGATTCTTTTTCTTCTAGCTCAAAGAATTCGTAACATGGTTTCAATTCTCAGGTGTCTATGCTACTTCAAAATCAAAAAACTTCATGTACTCAACCCACCTCTACTTCAAAATATTTAAATATTTTTGGGAAAAATATATACATTAAAGTATTGTTCTTGGAAAACGTAGAAATTTTTTTCCCTTACAGATAATGCCACAAACTCTTCAAGGTGTACACCAACACAGCTAACTCAAGGTCATGCATAGTTTAATAAAGTTCATGTGTCATCAAATTCTATGACCCATACCCCACAAATTGATCGCCCTGCATCAATAATGCTCCATTTCCATTCAAAAATTAGTCATAGAACATGGTATACTTCTCATCTAGCCTAGGTATGATCAATGTCGATGTGCCAGTAAAATGTTTATTAAACTCTTAGAAAGAATTATAACATTATCTAGACCAATAAATATTGATCTCCTTCATTTTGAAGCCCAATATTGGTAATTTTTGGTAGGAAAGGTCCTACATGAACCTCCAAAAATAATATTCCAACCCTATAAAGATTCATATATATAAAAACATCTTGGGATGATTTCTAGAATGAAATGTCTACACCTTATCTGGATCAACTGACCCACCTACCTTAGATATGATGTAAACTAATTAACTTAACTAGAAAATATATAATTGATACATAGATAGCTTAGAGTATAGCTGATGATGTCTCAATGTACTCAGGATGATGTCATGATGTTGGAAAAAATCATTATAATCCATGGAGTAAACAGGTATTTCCTTCAAAAAATAACCAAAAAGGATCCCGGAATGGGTGAATGATTTGGTTCATCACTATAAATAGATATCTATCATTCGTTAGTGAAAATGAAATCATGGTGATCTCATATATGAAATACTTTCTTATGAATGTATTTTTTGTTATATTAGAAGTTTTAACTATCAACTGGTGATATGTTGATCTCATGAAAATCTTGGAGAAAACACAAGCGCCATGAAAATTGTCATAGAGATCAATGATATATGGAATATAATACATGTTATTCACAGTAATTCGATTTAATTTTTTATAATGAACACATAAATTCATGGTATGATCATCTTTCATTGAAAACTAGACTAAAGGACCCCACGGTGATACACTTGGATGGATAATTCTTTTATCCATTAACTCTTCCAGCTGATACATAAGCATATGAAGCTTTGTTGAATCCATTATATAAGGTGTAATATGAACTCATTCATATCTAGGAATGAGCTCAATTGTAAAATCAACATCCTTCTATGGTGAATCCCTAAGAATTACATAAGAAACACGTCATGGAGATTATCCACTATGGGTGTAATGGTATCATTCTTTACACCACCAATAACAAAAAAAAATTCTTGAAAATTTGACGGTGATCTCTCATGGATTCTAATGAACTATAACTACATGGATTTCTTGGATATCACACTCTCCATGATGAATATAATTTTTCCCCTCATGCTATGTAAAGGTCACTCTCGTTTGGTGACAATAAATGTTGTCTCGACACACTATCAACCAATTATTACCCCAAATAAGGTTGAATCATGACATGTAATGTATCAAAAGAGACCAATAGAAATAATACTCCCCAACCTTGATAGAACACCACTTATAAAAACATATGTCACATGACTACACCACCAATGGTTTTTCAATCTTCATAACCCCACTCACAAACTCCACCACTAAACTCAAATTATTTACAGGATATTTAGATATAAAATAATCAGAGGATCATGTATTTAATAAGTAAATATATTGAATATAATATAAAAGATTAGTAAATATTTCTATCAATGGTCTAGCCTCAATATCCTCTAATTCAGGTTGAACTTAATGCAACTATCCTACCCCTCTTCTATATTATATATTCTATGTCCCCAAAGCTCTACCACTCTTTTGGTATGGGTTCTCTTTCACTAACATAATATGTCCATTAGCTTGAACCCCACTACTAGAATATCCCAACAACACAATTGATATGAAGTAGAGCATCCCCTTCTAGTAATCTATCTTTTTCTGGATCCTCTATCACTACACATCAGTCGAGGGTTTCTGCAGTACCATTGTATGTGACACAACCCACCGTAGGATCGAAAAACCACTAGTGGTTGGGGATACTGTCCATGTAAGTGACCCAAAATACCATAGTGGATGATATAAATTCAGTTACAGCTCTAAGTAACCAAACCTTCTCCCAAATCACTTTTTTCTTTTCTCCCTCGCTACTTTGTTTTACTTCTCCCTACTTGACATTATTATAGTGATGCTTCCTACTCTCGTATGAAATACCTCCAGATCCTCTAATAGAAATAACATGCATTCCACTGGAAGCCTCCATTAGGATCCCCTAAGAGGATAAGATCATATTTCACCACCTCATAAAACATATTTAGACTAAAGATATTAATATGGGACTTAATCTCACTTTTAGTACCATTCTAGATATTTTTATCTAGAGTTTCCTCATCTCTTTCAAATTATAGGGAAAATTTCTGAAAAAGAGTGAAGAAATTTATGTAATCTATTACAAATATACTACCCTAGGTAAACATCATAAAAATATCTACCCTCTCTTATCTGAGTATCTCAGGGTAAATTTATTTTGGGAAATCCTCATAAAATTATTTCCACTCCATATTCTTTAGATTCTCATCCTAAGTATGAAAATCCCAAAAATTATTCACTCAAAAATATAACATATAAGCCACCATCTTGACTATCATATCATAAGGAGTCTCTAAATGGTCAAAGATAATCTGGATATACTCAATCCATAACTCATAAATGTTAGGACCACCTTTTTTGATAAATGTTCGATGGTGATGTAATTGGAACTTCTATGTTAGTCCAGATATATTTCATAGAACCTTAAATGGGTATCTATCTATAATATGCATAAATATAGAAATTTTATCACTAAAAATTTCTCCCACTTCATCATTTGGTACTATTGGATCATCATGTTCCACTATTTTAGGATCATTTATATCCATGTCCTCCAGTCATCCTTCCAATAATATTCGTCATGGAGACATATTTCCACAATTTCGAACAAATGTTATATGAATAAGTTACACCATATTTGTTCTTGGTTCATAAAAATTGTTGTGGCTTGATTCTGTAGTAGTCACCTCTCTTTAAATATCATCAGATGGTAAGATAGAAACATCAGCTTTATTAGTAAAAACATATGGCTAAAATTCTAGTATTATAATACTAAATCAGTTGATGACTATGTTTTGAAAAGGGGGAATGGACAGAAGAGTTGATAAATCACCATAATTATTAAGAATATCTATAATCCTCTACACCACTATCCCATCACTTGAAAAAATTGATGTCTTGTACTCTATCTTCATGTTGAATCTAGGTTTAGCTAGATATTCTCATGGTGTGGGCTCCTACTCAACTGTGTAAGTAATCTCCCTATGATCTCTAACTGATATTGTGGTAATGGGGATAATAATAATAGAATAAGGATCAATAGTTTGTTGTAAATCACATTGAATCTATGTCACTACAACTTCCAAGATGGCTCTCTTTGTATAAATAAGTCCAATACACTCATCTAAATCATCAACCTTCGAAGGATCTGTTGGGACCAGGTTGAATGAAAATGAAAGTTTGAAGAGTTAGCTTTTGCATAGTGTTGTATTTTGTTGTCAAAGGCGATAAATCAATTCACTTTGTAGAAGGATCATAAATCAGACGATGCTTTTCTGGTATGTATTTCACACAAATCATGTGTTAGGAGAACTTGTGATGCAAGCCTTATGAAGGAAAGGGGGAGAAATGATGATGCCAGTCATATAATGTTTTGATTGGAAGGAATGATGCTGCTGGAAGATAGGAAAGATTCAGTTCCCATTACAACTCTGACGATGCTTAAGATGATCTATCAAAGGATAAATATCACGATAGTGGGATTCGTGATAAGAGCAGAAGAATGGTTATGGGAAGCAGTAAAGAGATAAAATGGCAAAGCAATAGACAATCTGGGGATGGCAGAAAAGCACAGTTTAAGGTGGCGCCTTTTTCCAGTGTTTTCCAAATTTTAGGGCCTGAAAATCGGGAAATGAAGAAATGTGCTTGGCAATGGATGTTGCACATACGATTGAAGATGTTTTATACGTGAAAAAGAGTTATTCAAGGTCAGAACATTGAAAAATGACAAAGGAATGGAGTGCGCGGAAATTTAGGCATGTTTCGTGCAAAAATAAAGTGGTGCGCGCAATATCTGCGGGATGCGCGAAATATTATCGGGTTGCGGGATAAATCTGCGGGATGCGCGAAATATTGGCATGGTGCGCGAAATTGAGGAATGATGTTTTCGCGCAAATGATGGTTCGAGATCAGAAGATCAAAATTGGCAAAGGCATAAAATGCGCGAAATATTGGAGCAATGCACGAAATCTGATGTTGCAGGAAAGATTGGGTTTGCGCGCAATATGGAACGCGGTGCGGAATTTTGTGTGCAATTGGTGCTTCATGCTTAGAAGGACAAAAAATGGCAAGGGCATGAGGTGCGCGAAATATTGAAGCATGGCGCGAAATATGAAGTTTCATAAAAGAGTTTTTTACGCGCATGGAGGAGGTTTTACGCGCGGATTAGTGTTTTTAGCACGGGTTCAAAATGCCTATAAATATGAGGCTAATCCTTGTTAGTTGTTAATGATCGACACTTAGAAGAAATCTCGAGCTCTGGTGCGCGTAAATTATACGCTAAGTGAGTTGCGCGAAAAGGAAGAAGTTTGCATGAAAAGAGGATAGCTGTGCGAAAACATGAGAAGTTGCGCGAAAGTCACCCTAAAGGCTGCGCGAAATATTTGGGGTCTTCGCACGTATTCAGTTTTGCGTAAGAGGGTTCTTACCGGCTTCTGGGTAAGAAAGTGAAGATTTTTACTTCAGAGAATACATCTGTTCAATTGTAAAGAAGCACTGAAACACTGTGTTACCCTATTTGTGCTAAGAGGGAGCACATGCACTATTAGATTGTTTTTAAAGTGCTGCACGAGTGTAAGGGTATATCCTACTCGTTGTATTCCACATCAAAGGATTGTTTTCTAGTGGATTTTGTGGTACTGGATTGTTTCCGTACCATACCAAGGACGTAGCTACTCTTGTTGAGTAGTGAACCCTGTAAATCTTGTGTTCCTGTGGTTGTGTGTGTTCAGCAGGGAAGAAACTCTTTAACAGGAGGCGAAGGTTGTTTCAAAAAGGGGGAAACTTAAAAAGAAAAAGATATCACTGATTCACCCCCTCCCCCTCTCAGTGATACTTAGATCCTGATTGGGAACTTCAATTGGTATCAGAGCAAGGTTGCCTTCGTTTACTCTTTGCTGAAGTGTTTGAAGAGATGTTGTGATGGAAAATCTAAATTGCGTGAACAGTAAGGGGATTCCAATCTTCGATGGAAAGAACTATCACATCTGGAAGGACAGAATGATGCCGTATCTTATGTCTCTTGGATATGAAGTTCTTGAAACCACAACAGATGGATTTCCTGATATTGATGACAAGGTCCCTCTTACTCCTGTCGATAAGAAGAATCTTGAGAATGATGGAAGAGCTAAAAATGCATTACTCTCATCACTTTCTGAGAGTGAGTTTTTAAGAGTGAAAGGAGTCACTACTGCTAAAGGCATCTTGGATAAGCTAATGAATATCTATGAAGGAAATAAAAAAGTGAAGAAGGCAAAACTACAAATCTGGAGGCTGAAGTATGAAGACTTGAAAATGGGAGAATCTGAATCTGTTGGGGAATTCTTTACCAGAGTTAATGACATTGTCAGTACAATCAGATGTCTTGGTGAAAAGTTAGAATATGATACAGTTGTTGACAAGATCCTGAGAATTCTGCCTGACAAATTTGATGCTAAAGATTCTTCACTAGAAGACAGAGATCCGGAAACATTATCTCTTAATGATTTGCACAGTACTCTCATCACTTATGAGCTGAGAAGAGAGAAGACCATGAAGAGCAATGAAAAAAACTGATAGAGAAATGTCTTTCAGGGCAGAAAAGAAAGAGAAGTCGAAGAAAATTCTTATTAATGAAGAAGCTGGTGAATCCAACTCTGAAAATGAGGTATGTCAAAATTTTGATGAAATTCTATCCTTGTTTTCTAAAAATGTTAAAAAAGGCACAGGGAAATACAAAGGTAAACTCCCTTTGAAATGTTTTGAATGTGGAGCAGTTGGCCACTTTGCGGCTAATTGCCCTCAAAAGGGGAAAGATGCCGTCAGTGATGAAGAAGATAGAGGACCAAGAAGGTCATGGAAGAAACATGATCGAAAAGATAAATATTCTGGTAGAATTCAGAATAAAAAGTTCTTTAAATAAAAAAAGAAGAAGCTTTTTTTCAAAAGATAAAGAAGATGATGATAGTGAGACTGAATCAGAAAAATCTGCTAATGAAAAAACTAGAGAGAGTACCTTTTTGCAACAGTGAACAATTATGATTATGAGAATAGTAGTACTGAAGAAGAAGAGACTCAACTTGAACAGTATCTGAAAGAAGAGCTGAAGGAATGTTTGAGGAAGATCAGAACACTTGAGAAAGAAAATAAGAAGTTAATAAAAGAAAATTCCACAGTAAACAATCAAGAATGTTTTACAGATGATAAAATCATGATGGAAAAAGAGATTGATGATCTGAAAAATTCTCTTGAGAATACAAAGAACCGTAATGATCATCTTGAAGTGAAGTTGAAGGAAAAAGAAGAAGAGTTGGAACTTCTCCAACAAAAACTGCATAAAGCTAAAGAAATGAATATCAGTTCCAAAAATTCTATCTCAGAAGTAGGGGAATGTTCTAGTAAGAATGAACCAAAAAGGGATCTACAAAACTTACCTTCAAAGGTTGAAATGAAAGACAAAACTGGTTCTGATAAGAACAAGGCTGGGAAGACAAAGTATGTGGTCAAAATCATCAATGCAGAAAAATCAGAAGTGCATAAAAATCTTGAGTCAAGAAAAGCTTCTAATACTTCTGGTACTGTTGAATCTGAGCTGAAGAAGAGAGTTACAAATAAAAATATGTTGGTTTTTGAGAAGAATTTTCACAACTCCATTCAGAATAAAAGTTTTAGAGGTAAATATTATTTCTATGGTTACTGCTGGTATTGTGGTGGATTCGGACACATGGAAAGTATGTGTTGGTTTAACCAACAACATTACAACTATTCCAACAGTTTTGAAGGACACGGATTGAGGGGGAGTCAATGCTTTCAAAATAGAAGATCTCCAAATAAGTTTCAGAAGATATCTGAGAAGACTGGTGTGAAAGTTGGGAATAGATTCCAACCACTGGAAACTTATTGTGAAAGATGTGATCAACCTGGACATCTTGCTAAGGGCTGCCTTAGTGTGTTACCAGAGCAACAAAAGTTTGTTAATAATCCTCAGAAGACAGAGTTTTTAAAATACAAAAGGGACAAGTATGATAAGTCTGAAAAGAATGAATGCATGGTTCTCTGGCCAGAACACATTGATTTGGCTAGGAAATTGGAAGAAGAAAAACAGAAAGTGAAGGAAAAAGAAGAACAAAAAGCACTTGTTGTTGAAACAGCTTTGAAGCCTACCAAAGGAGAATGTCCATGGAATCTTGATAGTGGATGTTCATCTCATATGATAGGAGACTTAAAGCTGCTGAAGAATGTGAAAGAATTTAAAGAAGGAACTGTGACATTTGGAAATGATGAATCTCTAAGGATCAAAGGTGTTGGATCGGCCATCATTGGAAAAGAAAAGATGAAATCCAGAAAAAAACTATATGTTGATGGACTGAAACACAACCTGCTCAGTGTGTCACAACTCTGTGATGAGGGAAACAAAGTGATCTTCAGAAAAGATGGATTTTTGGTAAAAACTGAAAATGATGGAAACATAGTTACAAGGGGCCAGCGTACAAGAGGGAATTTGTTCCAAGTTGGGGATGGACAGAACTCTTGTTACATGAGTGTGGTGGATGAAAATAAATTATGGCATAAAAGGCTGGGGCATATGTGTCAGAGAAATATGTGCAAGTTATCAAAGCGAGAAAGTGTTCGGGATATGCCTGATTTATCAAGAGAAAGAGATTGGTGCTGCACTATTTGTGAGAAAGGGAAGATTGCTAATTCTATACACAAGAGAGTTGAAATTCGCTCAAGAAGACCCTTAGAACTCATACACTCAGATATATGTGGGCCAATGAGCAAGCAACCTTCAAATAGAGATAAGTACTTCATTACTTTCATTGATGACTTTACTCGCATTACTTGTGTTATGTACATGAGACATTAGTCAGATGCTCTAACAATGTTTAAGAGTTTCAGAAGGAAAGCAGAGAAAGAATGTGAGTATTCAGTGAAGAAGTTGAGAACTGATAATGGTGGTGAGTATAAGAATGAAGAGTTTGAAAGTTATCTTGAGAAACATGGAATTCGGCATGAGTTTAGTTCACCATACACACCTCAACAAAATGGGGTGGCTGAAAGAAAGAATCGAAGTCTGGTGGAAATGGGAAGAACTATGTTACTTGAACATAGTCTCTCTCATTATTATTGGAGGCAAGCCATGAGCACTGCTGTGTATATTCAGAACCGGTGTTTCTATAGGCCAAACTTAGATATGACTCCATATGAAATGTTTTATGGAAAAACTCCAAGTCTGAAACACTTGAGAGTCTTTGGGAGTCCATGTATTATAAAGAAGAAAGGTGGAAATCTGGGAAAGTTCGAGCAAAGAGGAGATGACAGAATTTTTCTTGGCTATGCTCCAGAAGGAAGAGGATATAGATGCCTCAACAAAGAAACAGGAAGAATTATTGATTCTTCAGATGTAAAAGTTGTTGAAAATGCTGAGAAAGAAAAGCAGTCATATGTTGATGTGGAAGTCGAGCGGGATAGAAAAGATTTTGTTAACAATTCTGATAATGTTGTAGAATTTGTTCATCCTACTCAAGAAGAAGAATCTGACTCAGAAATATCAAGTGATGAGGATGAAGTTCAAACAACTCATCCTAGGTTGAGCAAACAAGTGTAAGCTCAGAACATTATTGGAGATAAAAATCAGAGGGTTCAAACAAGAAGAACAACGAATGCTATATCACATACTTCTCTTTATTCGAAAGTTGAACCGAATGATGTAAATGAAGCATTTGAGCATCCAGAATGGGTTCATTCTATGAATGAAGAGCTTGATTAGATAGAGAAGAACAATACTTGGGAACTTGTACCCAAGCCGGACAACAAGAACATTATAGGTACAAAGTGGGTTTTTCGAAACAAGCTGAATGAAGAAGGTAATGTAATAAGAAACAAGGCAAGATTGGTCTGCAAAGGGTATTCACAAATTGAAGGCATTGACTTTGATGAAACCTTTGCTCCAGTAGCTCGATTAGAAACAATCATAATATTTCTTTTCATTGCTGCACAACGAGGTTACAAAATCTTTCAAATGGATGTAAAATCTGCATTCTTGAATGGTGATCTTGACGAGGAAGTTTACATTGATCAACCTTGTGGATTTGTTATTGGGAAAGATGAAAGCAATGTGTGTAGGTTGAAGAAGGCTCTGTATGGGCTAAAACAGGCTCTGAGAGCATGGTATTCTAAATTAGATACTTGCTTGAAGAAGATGATCTTTAAGAAAGGGAGAGTTGACAGAAATCTCTACATCAAGAAATGTCAGGAGTTTTCACTGATCGTTATTGTTTATGTCGATGATATTTTATTTTCTGGAAATAATGAAAGATCATGTGAAAAATTTGCTGAGGAGATGAAGAAGTTATTTGAGATGTCCATGCTAGGTGAAATGAAGTACTTTCTTGGGTTACAAATTTCACAGAAGAAGAATCATGTATTTCTGTCTCAAGAAAAGTATGCTAAGGAACTTCTGAAGAAGTTTGGCATGGAAAATTTGAAACCAGTTTCCACACCGATTTCAGTGGGAACCAAGTTGTCTAATGATGGAGAAGGCAAGGAAGTTGATCAGAAAGAGTTTCGAAAACTGATTAGAAGTCTGCTATATTTGACTGCCTCAAGACCCGACATCGTCTATGCTGTTACTTTATGTGCAAGATTTCAGAGTGCTCCTAAAGAATCAAATTTGATTGCTGGAAAAAGAATTCTCAGATATATCAAAGGCACAACAAACTTTGGAATCCGGTATGACGGATCTGAAAATATTGATCTATTTGGGTATTCTGATGCTGATTGGGCAGGAAATGTTGATGATCGAAGATCCACATCTGGTGGAGTATTCTTTCTAGGAAAAAGCTATGTTAGTTGGCATACCAAGAAACAGAATTCAGTAACTCTTAGCACAGCTGAGGCTGAGTATGTTGCTGCTACTCAAGCTGCAACTCAACTAATGTGGATAAAGACTCAGCTGGAAGATCTACTTGTTGAAGTAAAGCTACCATTGCTCTTGGGTTGTGATAATCAGAGTGCAATGAATCTTACAAGAAATCCAGTACAACATTCTCATTCAAAAAACATTGATATAAAGTACCACTTCATCAAAGAGCAGGTTGAAAAGAATGAACTGAGGCTGGAGTATGTTCCTACATCTAAACAAGTTGCTGATATATTTACAAAACCGTTACCGAAGGAACCATTTGCAAAGTTGAGGTTGAACATGGGTGTACAACCTCCTTCTCATCAAGGTTAAGGTACATGTTTCTGTCCCCTCTCTCGTCTTTGATTTGGATAGTGTTTTCAAGGGGGAGAATTGTTTCATAAATCTATCCATAAGGAAGAATGTATTAAGGGAGAGTTTTGGGTAAGCTGTGAATTCAGCATGCATGTGAGTGAACTATTCTAACTATTTGTTGGAGTGGTTTTAGGAAACAAAGTTGTTTTACAGGAAAGTTGAAGAAGTGAAGAATTATATTGCAAGAGTGAAGAATGCTGAAGTAAAAGATTGCAAGATGTTCTGAGGAAGGATGAGGAGGTATGTTCATGAGATTTTACAGTCACTGCTTTTGGACAACATGGTTTTGGCTGTCAATAAATCTTGTTTCCTACAATGAGTTAGCTCATGTAGGCTTAGATTTGTTGATAAGTAATCCATTGCAAAAGGTTTCAAAATTCAGTGATTTATGAATATTTGTTGACAACAAAATCCAAAGGGGGATATTGTTGGGACCAGGTTGAATGAAGATGAATGTTTGAAGAGTTAGCTTTTGCAGAGTGTTGTATTTTGTTTTCAAAGGCGATAAATGAATTCACTTTGTAGAAGGATCATAAATCAGACGATGCTTTTCTGGTATGTATTTCACACAAATCACGAGTTAGGAGAACTTGTGATGCAAGCCTTATGAAGGAAAGGGGGAGAAATGATTATGCCAGTCATATAATGTTTTGATTGGAAGGAATGAAGCTGCTGGAAGATAGGAAAGATTCAGTTCCCATTACAACTCTGACGATGCTTAAGATGATCTATCAAAGGATAAATATCACGATAGTGGGATTCGTGATAAGAGCAGAAGAATGGTTATGGGAAGCAGTAAAGAGATAAAATGGCAAAGCAATAGACAATCTGGGGATGGCAGAAAAGCACAGTTTAAGGTGGCGCCTTTTTCCAGTGTTTTCCAAATTTTAGGGCCTGAAAATCGGGAAATGAAGAAATGTGCTTGGCAATGGATGTTGCACATACGATTGAAGATGTTTTATACGTGACAAAGAGTTATTCAAGGTCAGAACGTTGAAAAATGACAAAGGAATGGAGTGCGCGGAAATTTAGGCATGTTTCGTGCAAAAATAAAGTGGTGCGCGCAATATCTGCGGGATGCGTGAAATATTAGCGGGTTGCGCGATAAATCTGCGGGATGCGCGAAATATTGGCATGGTGCGCGAAATTGAGGAATGATGTTTTCGCGCAAATGATGGTTCGAGATCAGAAGATCAAAAATTGGCAAAGGCATAAAATGCGCGAAATATTGGAGCAATGCACGAAATCTGATGTTGCAGGAAAGATTGGGTTTGCGCGCAATATGGAACGCGGTGTGGAATTTTGTGTGCAATTGGTGCTTCATGCTTAGAAGGATAAAAAATGGCAAGGGCATGAGGTGCGCGAAATATTGAAGCATGGCGCGAAATATGAAGTTTCATAAAAGAGTTTTTTACGCGCATGGAGGAGGTTTTACGCGCGGATTAGTGTTTTTCGCACGGGTTCAAAAATGCCTATAAATATGAGGCTAATCCTTGTTAGTTGTTAATGATCGACACTTAGAAGAAATCTCGAGCTCTAGTGCGCGTAAATTATACGCTAAGTGAGTTGCGCGAAAAGGAAGAAGTTTGCATGAAAAGAGGATAGCTGTGCGAAAACATGAGAAGTTGCGCGAAAGTCACCCTAAAGGCTGCGCGAAATATTTGGGGTCTTCGCACGTATTCAGTTTTGCGTAAGAGGGTTCTTACCGGCTTCTGGGTAAGAAAGTGAAGATTTTTACTTCAGAGAATACATCTGTTCAATTGTAAAGAAGAACTGAAACATTGTGTTACCCTATTTGTGCTAAGAGGGAGCACATGCACTATTAGATTGTTTTTAAAGTGCTGCACGAGTGTAAGGGTATATCCTACTCGTTGTATTCCACATCAAAGGATTGTTTTCTAGTGGATTGTGTGGTACTGGATTGTTTCCGTACCATACCAAGGACGTAGCTACTATTGTTGAGTAGTGAACCTTGTAAATCTTGTGTTCCTGTGGTTGTGTGTGTTCAGCAGGGAAGAAACTCTTTAACAAGAGGCGAAGGTTGTTTCAAAAAGGGGGAAACTTAAAAAGAAAAAGATATCACTGATTCACCCCCTCCCCCTCTCAGTGATACTTAGATCCTGATTGGGAACTTCAATTGGTATCAGAGCAAGGTTGCCTTCGTTTACTCTTTGCTGAAGTGTTTGAAGAGATGTTGTGATGGAAAATCTAAATTGCGTGAACAGTAAGGGGATTCCAATCTTCGATGGAAAGAACTATCACATCTGGAAGGACAGAATGATGCCGTATCTTATGTCTCTTGGATATGAAGTTCTTGAAACCACAACAGATGGATTTCCTGATATTGATGACAAGGTCCCTCTTACTCCTGTCGATAAGAAGAATCTTGAGAATGATGGAAGAGCTAAAAATGCATTACTCTCATCACTTTCTGAGAGTGAGTTTTTAAGAGTGAAAGGAGTCACTACTGCTAAAGGCATCTTGGATAAGCTAATGAATATCTATGAAGGAAATACAAAAGTGAAGAAGGCAAAACTACAAATCTGGAGGCTGAAGTATGAAGACTTGAAAATGGGAGAATCTGAATCTGTTGGGGAATTCTTTACCAGAGTTAATGACATTGTCAGTACAATCAGATGTCTTGGTGAAAAGTTAGAATATGATACAGTTGTTGACAAGATCCTGAGAATTCTGCCTGACAAATTTGATGCTAAAGTTTCTTCACTAGAAGACAGAGATCCGGAAATATTATCTCTTGATGATTTTCACAGTACTCTCATCACTTATGAGATGAGAAGAGAGAAGACCATGAAGAGCAATGAAAAAACTGATAGAGAAATGTCTTTCAGGGCAGAAAAGAAAGAGAAGTCGAAGAAAATTATTATTAATGAAGAAGCTGGTGAATCCAACTCTGAAAATGAGGTATGTCAAAATTTTGATGAAATTCTATCCTTGTTTTCTAAAAATGTTAAAAGAGGCACAGGGAAATACAAAGGTAAACTCCCTTTGAAATGTTTTGAATGTGGAGCAGTTGGCCACTTTTCGGCTAATTGCCCTCAAAAGGGGAAAGATGCCATCAGTGATGAAGAAGATAGAGGACCAAGAAGGTCATGGAAGAAATAGAATCGAAAAGATAAATATTCTGGTAGAAGTCAGAATAAAAAGTTCTTTAAATCAAAAAGAAGAAGCTTTTTGTCAAAAGATAAAGAAGATGATGATAGTGAGACTGAATCAGAAAAATCTGCTAATGAAAAAACTAGAGAGAGTACCTTTTTTGCAACAGTGAACAATGATGATTATGAGAGTAGTAGTACTGAAGAAGAAGAGACTCAACTTGAACAGTATCTGAAAGAAGAGCTGAAGGAATGTTTGAGGAAGATCAGAACACTTGAGAAAGAAAATAAGAAGTTAATAAAAGAAAATTCCACAGTAAACAATCAAGAAGGTTTTACAGATGATAAAATCATGATGGAAAAAGAGATTGATGATCTGAAAAATTCTCTTGAGAATACAAAGAATCGCAATGATCATCTTGAAGTGAAGTTGAAGGAAAAAGAAGAAGAGTTGGAACTTGTCCAACAAAAACTGCATAAAGCTAAAGAAATGAATATCAGTTCCAAAAATTCTATCTCAGAAGTAGGGGAATGTTCCAGTAAGAATGAACAAAAAAGGGATCTACAAAACTTACCTTCAAAGGTTGAAATGAAAGACAAAACTGGTTCTGATAAGAACAAGGCTGGGAAGACAAAGTATGTGGTCAAAATCAGCAATGCAGAAAAATCAGAAGTGCATAAAAATCTTGAGTCAAGAAAAGCTTCTAATACTTCTGGTACTGTTGAATCTGAGCTGAAGAAGAGAGTTACAAATGAAAATATGTTGGTTTTTGAGAAGAATTTTCACAACTCCATTCAGAATAAAAGTTTTAGAGGTAAATATTCTTTCTATGGTTACTGCAGGTATTTTGGTGGATTCGGACACATGGAAAGTATGTGTTGGTTTAACCAACAACATTACAACTATTCCAACAGTTTTGAAGGACACAGATTGAGGGGGAGTCAATGCTTTCAAAATAGAAGATCTCCAAATAAGTTTCAGAAGATATCTGAGAAGACTGGTGTGAAAGTTGGGAATAGATTCCAACCACTGGAAACTTATTGTGAAAGATGTGATCAACCTGGACATCTTGCTAAGGGCTGCCTTAGTGTGTTACCAGAGCAACAAAAGTTTGTTAATAATCCTCAGAAGACAGAGTTTTTAAAATACAAAAGGGACAAGTATGATAAGTCTGAAAAGAATGAATGCATGGTTCTCTGGCCAGAACACATTGATTTGGCTAGGAAATTGGAAGAAGCAAAACAGAAAGTGAAGGAAAAAGAAGAACAAAAAGCACTTGTTGTTGAAACAGCTTTGAAGGATACCAAAGGAAAATGTCCATGGATTCTTGATAGTGGATGTTCATCTCATATGATAGGAGACTTAAAGCTGCTGAAGAATGTGAAAGACTTTAAAGAAGGAACTGTGACATTTGGAAATGATGAATCTCTAAGGATCAAAGGTGTTGGATCGGCCATCATTGGAAAAGAAAAGATGAAATCCAGAAAAAACTATATGTTGATGGACTGAAACACAACCTGCTCAGTGTGTCACAACTCTGTGATGAGGGAAACAAAGTGATCTTCAGAAAAGATGGATTTTTTGTAAAAACTGAAAATGATGGAAACATAGTTACAAGGGGCCAGCGTACAAGAGGGAATTTGTTCCAAGTTGGGGATGGACAGAACTCTTGTTACATGAGTGTGGTGGATGAAAATAAATTATGGCATAAAAGGCTGGGGCATATGTGTCAGAGAAATATGTGCAAGTTATCAAAGCGAGAAAGTGTTCGGGATATGCCTGATTTATCAAGAGAAAGAGATTGGTGCTGCACTATTTGTGAGAAAGGGAAGACTGCTAATTCTATGCACAAGAGAGTTGAAATTCGCTCAAGAAGACCCTTAGAACTCATACACTCAGATATATGTGGGCCAATGAGCAAGGAATCTTCAAATGGAGATAATTACTTCATTACTTTCATTGATGACTTTACTCGCATTACTTGTGTTATGTACATGAGACATAAGTCAGATGCTCTAACAATGTTTAAGAGTTTCAGAAGGAAAGCAGAGAAAGAATGTGAGTATCCAGTGAAGAAGTTGAGAACTGATAATGGTGGTGAGTATAAGAATGAAGAGTTTGAAAGTTATCTTGAGAAACATGGAATTCGGCATGAGTTTAGTTCACCATACACACCTCAACAAAATGGGGTGGCTGAAAGAAAGAATCGAAGTCTGGTGGAAATGGGAAGAACTGTGTTACTTGAACATAGTCTCTCTCATTATTATTGGAGGCAAGCCATGAGCACTGCTGTGTATATTCAGAACCGGTGTTTCTATAGGACAAACATAGATATGACTCCATATGAAATGTTTTATGGAAAAACTCCAAGTCTGAAACACTTGAGAGTCTTTGGGAGTCCATGTATTATAAGGAAGAAAGGTGGAAATCTGGGAAAGTTCGAGCAAAGAGGAGATGCCAGAATTTTTCTTGGCTATGCTCCAGAAGGAAGAGGATATAGATGCCTCAACAAAGAAACATGAAGAATTATTGATTCTTCAGATGTAAAAGTTGTTGAAAATGCTGAGAAAGAAAAGCAGTCATATGTTGATGTGGAAGTCGAGCGGGATAGAGAAGATTTTGTTAACAATTCTGATAATGTTGTAGAATTTGTTCATCCTACTCAAGAAGAGGAATCTGACTTAGAAATATCAAGTGATGAGGATGAAGTTCAAACAACTCATCCTAGGTTGAGGAAACAAGTGGAAGCTCATAACATTATTGGAGATAAAAATCAGAGGGTTCAAACAAGAAGAACAACGAATGCTATATCACATACTTCTCTTTATTCGAAAGTTGAACCGAATGATGTAAATGAAGCATTTGAGCATCCAGAATGGGTTCATTCTATGAATGAAGAGCATGATTAGATAGAGAAGAACAATACTTGGGAACTTGTACCCAAGCCGGACAACAAGAACATTATAGGTACAAAGTGGGTTTTTCGAAACAAGCTGAATGAAGAAGGTAATGTAATAAGAAACAAGGCAAGATTGGTCTGCAATGGGTATTCACAAATTGAAGGCATTGACTTTGATGAAACCTTTGCTCCAGTAGCTCGATTAGAAACAATCAGAATATTTCTTTCCATTGCTGCACAACGAGGTTACAAAATCTTTCAAATGGATGTAAAATCTGCATTCTTGAATGGTGATCTTGACGAGGAAGTTTACATTGATCAACCTTGTGGATTTGTTATTGGGAAAGATGAAAGCTATGTGTGCAGGTTGAAGAAGGCTCTGTATGGGCTAAAACAGGCTCCGAGAGAATGGTATTCTAAATTAGATACTTGCTTGAAGAAGATGATCTTTAAGAAAGGGAGAGTTGACAGAAATCTCTACATCAAGAAATGTCAGGAGTTTTCCCTGATCGTTATTGTTTATGTCGATGATATTATATTTTCTGGAAATAATGAAAGATCATGTGAAAAATTTGCTGAGGAGATGAAGAAGTTATTTGAGATGTCCATGCTAGGTGAAATGAAGTACTTTCTTGGGTTACAAATTTCACAGAAGAAGAATCATGTTTTTCTGTCTCAAGAAAAGTATGCTAAGGAACTTCTGAAGAAGTTTGGCATGGAAAATTTGAAACCAGTTTCCACACCGATTTCAGTGGGAACCAAGTTGTCTAATGATGGAGAAGGCAAGGAAGTTGATCAGAAAGAGTTTCGAAAACTGATTAGAAGTCTGCTATATTTGACTGCCTCAAGACCCGACATCGTCTATGCTGTTACTTTATGTGCCAGATTTCAGAGTGCTCCTAAAGAATCAAATTTGATTGCTAGAAAAAGAATTCTCAGATATATCAAAGGCACAACAAACTTTGGAATCCGGTATGACGGCTCTGAAAATATTGATCTATTTGGGTATTCTGATGCTGATTGGGCAGGAAATGTTGATGATCGAAGATCCACATCTGGTGGAGTATTCTTTCTAGGAAAAATCTATGTTAGTTGGCATACCAAGAAACAGAATTCAGTAACTCTTAGCACAGCTGAGGCTGAGTATGTTGCTGCTACTCAAGCTGCAACTCAACTAATGTGGATAAAGACTCAGCTGGAAGATCTACTTGTTGAAGTAAAGCTACCATTGCTCTTGGGTTGTGATAATCAGAGTGCAATGAATCTTACAAGAAATCCAGTACAACATTCTCGTTCAAAACACATTGATATAAAGTACCACTTCATCAAAGAGCAGGTTGAAAAGAATGAACTGAGGCTGGAGTATGTTCCTACATCTAAACAAGTTGCTGATATATTTACAAAACCGTTACCGAAGGAACCATTTGCAAAGTTGAGGTTGAACATGGGTGTACAACCTCCTTCTCATCAAGGTTAAGGTACATGTTTCTGTCCCCTCTCTCATCTTAGATTTGGATAGTGTTTTCAAGGGGGAGAATTGTTTCATAAATCTATCCATAAGGAAGAATGTATTAAGGGAGAGTTTTGGGTAAGCTGTGAATTCAGCATGCATGTGAGTGAACTATTCTAACTATTTGTTGGAGTGGTTTTAGGAAACAAAGTTGTTTTACAGGAAAGTTGAAGAAGTGAAGAATTATATTGCAAGAGTGAAGAATGCTGAAGTAAAAGATTGCAAGATGTTCTGAGGAAGGATGAGGAGGTATGTTCATGAGATTTTACAGTCACTGCTTTTGGACAACATGGTTTTGGCTGTCAATAAATCTTGTTTCCTACAATGAGTTAGCTCATGTAGGCTTAGATTTGTTGATAAGTAATCCATTGCAAAAGGTTTCAAAATTCAGTGATTTATGAATATTTGTTGACAACAAAATCCAAAGGGGGATATTGTTGGGACCAGGTTGAATGAAGATGAATGTTTGAAGAGTTAGCTTTTGCAGAGTGTTGTATTTTGTTTTCAAAGGCGATAAATGAATTCACTTTGTAGAAGGATCATAAATCAGACGATGCTTTTCTGGTATGTATTTCACACAAATCATGAGTTAGGAGAACTTGTGATGCAAGCCTTATGAAGGAAAGGGGGAGAAATGATTATGCCAGTCATATAATGTTTTGATTGGAAGGAATGATGCTGCTGGAAGATAGGAAAGATTCAGTTCCCATTACAACTCTGACGATGCTTAAGATGATCTATCAAAGGATAAATATCACGATAGTGGGATTCGTGATAAGAGCAGAAGAATGGTTATGGGAAGCAGTAAAGAGATAAAATGGCAAAGCAATAGACAATCTGGGGATGGCAGAAAATCACAGTTTAAGGTGGCGCCTTTTTCCAGTGTTTTCCAAATTTTAGGGCCTGAAAATCGGGAAATGAAGAAATGTGCTTGGCAATGGATGTTGCACATACGATTGAAGATGTTTTATACGTGAAAAAGAGTTATTCAAGGTCAGAACGTTGAAAAATGACAAAGGAATGGAGTGCGCGGAAATTTAGGCATGTTTCGTGCAAAAATAAAGTGGTGCGCGCAATATCTGCGGGATGCGTGAAATATTAGCGGGTTGCGCGATAAATCTGCGGGATGCGCGAAATATTGGCATGGTGCGCGAAATTGAGGAATGATGTTTTCGCGCAAATGATGGTTCGAGATCAGAAGATCAAAAATTGGCAAAGGCATAAAATGCGCGAAATATTGGAGCAATGCACGAAATCTGATGTTGCAGGAAAGATTGGGTTTGCGCGCAATATGGAACGCGGTGCGGAATTTTGTGTGCAATTGGTGCTTCATGCTTAGAAGGATAAAAAATGGCAAAGGCATGAGGTGCGCGAAATATTGAAGCATGGCGCGAAATATGAAGTTTCATAAAAGAGTTTTTTACGCGCATGGAGGAGGTTTTACGCGCGGATTAGTGTTTTTCGCACGGGTTCAAAAATGCCTATAAATATGAGGCTAATCCTTGTTAGTTGTTAATGATCGACACTTAGAAGAAATCTCGAGCTCCGGTGCGCGTAAATTATACGCTAAGTGAGTTGCGCGAAAAGGAAGAAGTTTGCATGAAAAGAGGATAGCTGTGCGAAAACATGAGAAGTTGCGCGAAAAGAGAAAAAGTTGCGTGCAAAAGGAAAGGTGCGCGAAAACGTTTTTTGCGCCAAAAGGGTTTTACGCGCAAGTCATTTGAATTGCGCGCAAGTCACCCTAAAGGCTGCGCGAAATATTTGGGGTCTTCGCACGTATTCAGTTTTGCGTAAGAGGGTTCTTACCGGCTTCTGGGTAAGAAAGTGAAGATTTTTACTTCAGAGAATACATCTGTTCAATTGTAAAGAAGCACAGAAACATTGTGTTACCCTATTTGTGCTAAGAGGGAGCACATGCACTATTAGATTGTTTTTTAAGTGCTGCACGAGTGTAAGGGTATATCCTACTCGTTGTATTCCACATCAAAGGATTGTTTTCTAGTGGAATGTGTGGTACTGGATTGTTTCCGTACCATACCAAGGACGTAGCTACTCTTGTTGAGTAGTGAACCTTGTAAATCTTGTGTTCCTGTGGTTGTGTGTGTTCAACAGGGAATAAACTCTTTAACAGGAGGCGAAGGTTGTTTCAAAAAGGGGAAACTTAAAAAGAAAAAGATATCACTGATTCACCCCCTCCCCCTCTCAGTGATACTTAGATCCTGATTGGGAACTTCAGGATCTTATGTTATTGTGACAGAATTCATTTGATTATGAATAGATTCCCCCTGGGACATGGGATCCCACAAATGGACTTAATTTTTCCGGATTCCCTATGAAAATTATGAATAACTTCCAATGGGATCACACTCATCTCTGAAGAATATGGTGCTTCATGCCCCTAAATATTTGTTTCTTAATAACTGACCAAATCTTTACAAATTCATGTACAATATGATTATTTAGAATATGGATGAACATAGAATGACAGTCGTGTAAAGATATTTAGAATTCACTTTATATACTATAATGTAGACATATTTTCAGTTATCATTCTTGTTGAATATTCATGGTTTTTGCGCATGTATGGTCCCCTGGAAGGAGTAGCAAGCGAGGTCGAGGCTGAAATTCTCTAGAAGGAACCACAATAACAGTCATCATATGTTGCATTACCCTGGGGGATCCCTCTATGAAGACTCTCACAAATGAAGGTATGATCTCCCAACTTTTATTACCTATTACGGTGTTCTCCATGGAAGTAACAGGTTCTCTAATCTCCCCAGACTCCTATAAGTACTAGGAGTAAGGTTTCAAGGTCATGATTGTAATAAGAATAAGGGTATGTAAAAACAAGTATATTCCCTCTTCATCAACGTCATCTTTCCCCTTTATGATTTATTATATATCCTCTACTCAGTTAGAATATTAATTTATATCATTATATGTTTGTATTTATGTTTCCATTTCATTCATATATATATTCATTTCTTGAGGATCTTCTCGATTTGATATCTAGAGGGGAGTAGTGATTGATCTAATGCCCACAAGGTCAAGGGTCTCCTACTATAGTTATTCCTAGATATATTAAGAATATGTGTTTTTTATCAAGGTTTCCAAAACTCTAAAAGACTCGTAAAAGGTCACTGATATTGAAATAGATGATTTTGGGGGATCCCCATGGGATGTGAGGCAGGTTCCAGTCACCACACTTTCTTTTCGGGAACCTTGCCCAACCTAGAAGCATATGGGGCTAACTTCTTATGATACCGCTAATGGGAATGAAGACTTTACACAACCCCTTTTTCATTAGTGATATCAACTTCATTGGTGCCCTAGAGGTGTAATTATCATCCTCATCATATTCATTAACCTCAGACCACTCCATTGAGAGCACTCGCTGAGAATGTCTATGAAGGTTCATCCAAGAATGGAAAGAGTCATCAAGGTCATAATTATAGGAGTGCACACCCTCAAGGTCATCAGAATAAGAGACAGTATCATGATCCAAAACATATCCATATCTAGTCAATTTGACCTCCATCCTTTCTAGGAAGTTACATAAAACACTATCTAAGTGGAAACTCCTCAAGTAATCTCATTGTCTCCATACTAATGGAAATTCAGCACTAGGAGGGATGAATACTTGATCCTTAGAGGCATCACCAAAAGCATGCTAGGATGAACCCCAAGACTTAAACATATTCATCATGGGGATTAGAAGTTACGTATTTTTTTGCTACTTCCTAGGCCAATAATACTTTAATTTTTTCCTTTAGTTCCCATTTATCTTTAGAAAAATTCTTCCTTGGACAACAGTGACTGGTTTTTCTAGTTTTTATTCATGGTATGATCATTTTCATACCTTGGAATAAGATTTGGTATGTTCTATATTAAATCCAATATAAGGTGGAATCCCAATATGGAATCATGTGTCCTCCCACGTAAACATCAGCTAGATATGATGATCTAACACTAGGTATTTCTGCTAGTGACCAATTTTGATGGTCGGAGGACACCTCATCATAACACATTTGTGTTGACATGAAATTCTATAGGGTTAATAGCCATTACATATAATATCCCCATAAATCATGGAAACTAAGAACCCTTCTCTCAAGGAGATAATATTTCCTCCCCTAGAATGGTCTCCAAATAAATCATTCACAAAAGTACAGTAAGGGGTAACACAATGAGTATAAGAAAAACAATTGTGATAGTTGAGATTATCCATCATTTCTTACTCTATCCTGATGTAATTACCCCACATATTCATTAAGTATAGGTTTGTATGATATATTTGATGACCTGTTTAGTTTTGATATGTTTATATCCTCTCATATGGGATTCTACCCACCTTAGATAACCTAGAAGAGACCCACAAGCTGGTATGGTGGCCTCCCCTCACTAATATGTCACAAAAATGGTAAATATTTTCCATCAATGGGATATAAAGGTTAATACGCCTGCCTATTTCCAATTAAGGATCCATTATTAAAGTTGTGACTCAAACCCTAGTACCAAAATCACACAATAGAAGCATTTATCCACTCCGAAACATGGAATTAAAGGATGACATATGGAATTTTCTATCAACAATAGGGATGATTTTAAATCCCCAGTCATTAAAACAATCTTTTTATAGCACATGTTAATAGGAACCAATACGTCATCAGGACTTTAGAGTCTGGAACATCCTCATCCACCTTTTATAGGGATCCTATCCACATAGAGCTTCACAATCATCAATCCAAATTTAAAATGGGATATCATACATTGGGTGAGGTTCAACCTTCCCTAGATCCTTCCCTCTATCAATTTGTTTCTTGGAATGAGTATGTGTCCTCTCCACGTCATCCTAATCCAAAGGATGAATCAATAATGTTTCATACATTTCACCCATGATGGCTACCCTAGAAATAAATTGTATATCCTAGAGATAGATACTAACTTCCCCATGCACCAAATTGAAGGTATTGGTGTCTTGTATCTATATGAAAATTAATTATGAGATAATATTTTGAATTTACTTGGATTAAGTATGAGACATAAACAAAAGTTCATAAAACCACATGACTGTTATCCCAAATTTATATTCCTTGTAAATTTGGCATCCCTAGAAAGGCCAACCCCATTACAAGATAAATGATCATCCAGGGTGGATCTCCCACATTAATGACCACCCTAGATGTTATTCGTCTTTTCCCATTAATGTGATATTGTGATAGTGATGTATTTTCTTATCTAGTACCTTCATATCTTCTTCCAGAAATATAGTGGTGTAGTTCAAAAAAAATCTAGCAGTACAAGTTCCCCGATGAATTCCCCCCTCCCTAAGATGTTGGCTTGGGGAATATTTATGATAATGATTATCTAGGCTACTGTTTGATTATTTGTGCATGCCCCAAGAATCGAAATGTCATTTGATTTCCTAAATCCATAAAGAGGAAGACTGTTAGAGATCCGATTTCCCTTTTTGGAATTCACTCATAAGACCCACTAGGGATTGATGGAATATCTCAATGATTATTTTGGAATTTTCTTTGATAGACTATACCTAGGATTTCCTCCTGTTGTTGGTAGTAGGGAGAAAACCACTAGTCATAGTAATATCCTATGATGGATCCATATTTTTTATGTAAAAAATCATGGAGTAGAAGGATTTAGTCTCCATAAAAAAAGGAAATGTATAAATCACTAAAAGTTGTATGCCTGCAAAAAATTGGCCCCTGAACTTTTAGTACATAGAAAGATAGCCCATACACCATTCATTCCTGAAACGAAGTCCCATAAATCGCTGGCCCATGCTAATTTTCACAATGACTGTTGGCCTAAAAGGCATTTAGTGTGTGAGACTCTGCATTTGTGAATCATTTGGCTACTATATGGGAGATTATTAATTACCATGGGTAATGATGCTAAGTTTGTATAAATCAAATCCTAAAATGAGAGACTCTATGCAGAAAAAGTGGACGGTTGAGATTTCATGAAGTGCTCAGTTAATTGAGATAAATTAGAAAAGTAAAAATTATTTAGGCCCCCTATTTATAGGTGTAGTCACTTATTTTCGGTCTATATGTGTACTGAAGTCTACTTCATATCAGGACCAATTTCTACATCAAAAAAGCCTCCTTTTCTTCTCAATCAGTACCCATTCTAATTGGGAGAATTTTATGGGTATTGAAAATTCCTCATACAAGAAGAGGATAATTACATTAATATAGATATAGGGTAGAAATAAACCTAGAAGAAAAATTTGATGAAAATGATCAATGGGGAAGAATCCATTAATGAAATTTTGGGCCAGCCTAGAAATAATCCTTTTGTATACTACCACTCGGCGTGGCATTTGGCCTCATTATTAAGTTCTCCATGAATGAAATCATTCAAGGGATGATATGGTCCTACCATCACCCTCAACTAAAACCAAGACACTTTCTTATTATGGGTATTGATTTCCTCCCCCATGAATGACCATCACCCATGAAGAAAAGTATATGCACAATGAGATGGTACCACCAATACCCGCAAATGAAACAATGTGATTTGTGAGGAATGGTGGGGATTTACACCCTGAAGAATAAAATTTCTCATGATATGAGATAGTAAAAATAGAACTTGAAATAAAACTAAGTTGTTTGTAGGGTCGTATGGTGATTTCTTCACTCATAGATGAAGACTTTTTTAGGAAGGGGCATCCTCTGTTGCCTCCCAAAAATAAATCCCTATAACCCACCAAAGATGTCCTGCCATACAGGTATCCAGACCCTCCTATATTATATTAAAAAACCACGAGGTTAATTGAGAGAATAACTAAATGGAAAAAGGAAATGGAAAACATGATATGAAAAAATTTGTGGCTCAAAGATGAATTAGGAGAGAACCATCAATTCCCAGTGGGTTGTCCCACCATATAGAATTAAGGAGGGAAGAAAAATCATTTGGTCATCATCAAACTTAAAACCACATTATAGACACCATTTTATGGGGAATAAATGTATGTCCCCTCTAATATCTAGGACAACACATAGAAAAATTCTATACAAGCAGAACCATGACATGCATAACAAAATTCTATGTGGGAGGAACATTACCCCAGATATCCAAATTATATCTAGGAAGATCCTATCCCTATATAGAAACACTCTACATAGGTATAACCCAAACAATTATAGAAATATTCTATGAAAATGGTACCCTCACTCACATAGCAACATTATGCGTGGATGGAACCCCATCCCACATAAGAAATTGATTTACAGAATGGGGAATTCTAGGGAGTTCTACTATTAATATCCCTTAATTTACTTATACCATACCAGATGTCCCTAAATTGGACCCTCAATGAACTATTCTAATGAAATAAACTCAAGGACTCTTCCAAAGCCACCTGGAATGTATGATCAGTTGATCAGGCACATCAACATGTCCTATTGAGTCTACAAACCTTTGGTAAGAATAGTTATTCTTATGCCCTTAGTGAAAAGGAGGACACTATGAATTACTTTGAGTATAAATACTCATGGTGACAAGGGTTTCAAATAGGGTGCTAACATGAACCTCCCCATTCTAGGGATTGAGGGGAATAACTAGCTTTTCCCTTCAATGAGTGATGGTGCAGCCACTCCTCTCTTCCCCAGGGACCAGTAGGGAACCACTCATTGAGTAATCCCCTTGTCCTTTATGTAAGAGGTGGCACTCTTTCTCCTCTATATCTCCTAAGTTAAAAAAATATGAGACTTGAACACTCAATGAACTATCACTATGTATTTGGTCTCTATCATCTATCTACTAGAAGACAATGTGGATGGTGTGATCTTTAGATCTACTACTACTTCTTTTTTCTCACTGATCATAACTCGTGTGGCCATAGAAATTAGTGGAAATCATGACATCTGTATGATACCAATCCATCACATAAGACTAGTTTATGTGGTCTTGAATTACCAACTAACTGGTATACAAATGAATCCACCCTGACTTCCAAACCCTACACCCAAATTCACTCAAATTTTCTCCGGACCAAATTCTCGGTAGGGGCATATCGACCAGTGAGGCCACATCACTTCCATGTCCCTCAAGTAGCCTCAATGAATGTCTCACACCAACCTTGGATAGACACCTTTCTCTGGGATGTCCTTGATGCATGAAATTAAACTGAATGGTATAACCCTTATCACATGACCTTAAAAGTTGTTTTACCTTATGAAGTAGTACCAAACTACTTTGGTTCTAATTCCTTTTAGGAGGATACATAGTAATCCCATTATATGGGTTCAACCCTAATATCAAAAACAACTTATGTCTCCCTATATTATAGTAAACTCTGGAGTACATCATCAAGTCACATAAAACAAGCATCATTCTAATGAAAAACCAATGAATCTCAAATCTATCTATAAAAGGATTACATTTATAAAGACCTAAAATGCTTTCATATGTTACTATCAATGTTGAAGCTCAGATACATACATATTATTTTGACCTCATGCGTGATCTTAATTGGCCTTTCCTCTAAGTGATTCACATATACATTCTTGGGAAGGAACAAAGGATTCATAATCATATATTTATTCTATAGTAGAGTCCCAGAATATGAAATACCCCCCAAAGGGATGTGATGAGTTTGAAATCCCATCTTCTAGAACAATGTGAGATCCTAAGTGTCATTGACCAAGTTCCCTAATGAACACCTTCCATTTGAAATTATTTCCATGAGTATTTGTTGATATGAGAGTCATTGGATGTTTTTTGATCCATGATAGAACTAGTTAAAGATAGTTACAAGTATTAAACCCAAGGAAATTGATTGTACATAACTCGACCTCCAATAATCAATCGTAAAATGCCTTAATTATGTCATAAATGATTATATATTAACCCCATAGGTATACTTATGTTATTATAATCATATAAAAACATTATATACATCATCATTCCCATCTATGAGAGGTGTTAATATAAAAACAACATCATTTTTCAAGGTGATAGTGCACCATACACACGAGTGATGATTTTATTAAACATTTGATGGATGAATGTGTGGTAATCGGTGAACCCTGAACATAATAACATCTATGTATATAAAATAAAATATTGTTTTTATATTATCCTAGTATAAGAATAATTTAATGGGTGGAGCATGAAATTAAATAATAAATCTTTCTGGAGAATGTTACCTCTTCTTCAAATAAGTCTTTTTTTGTTTTCACCAAGGTGCTTCTTTGGTTTCATTTCTGTTAATAATATGGATTATAATAAGAGGGAAAATGATTTTATATTTTATTTTGAAATTTATTTTCTGAAACAATAGGTTTTTAAGGCGTGACTAGAGGAGGATATTGGGTGGCCTTTGATACATGATGTGAGTGGCATACTTATAATTTTTCTGAAAGAGTGGATTCCACCCATGTTTGTTTTAGGTTATCAGGCATCGATAATGGAGTTTTATAAATTATAGAAGTTATAATGTCAGAATATGTATATAAAATTTGTTTTGGACATTATTAGGGTCTTTTTTAAAGCTTATAGTCCTTGTTTAACAACTAAGTAAAATCATTTTGACCTTAATCACTATAATTAATTTTAATTGTCTTAAAATCCTATTTTAAATGATGTCTAAATCATAAAAACCACTTTTATGAAACCTTTGGTTTAACATTTTTAATTCATGAACAATACCAAAACATTGGGATTTTATCCTATAGATTTACTTTTCTGTATTTTTTTACTAATGTTTTCAAATATTTGTTTCCAATAATTAACTAAATTTTTATATGATACCAACTATCCTGACCCATAGATTTTATACATAGATATCACATCTTAATATATTAATTTTAATTTCATAACATAGCAATCTGTGACATAATTTTATAGGTCCACTACCTTTGGGAACTTGGACATATAAAAAACAAGCTAAAAATTATATACATCATCTCACACTATATTCGTCATAACTTGAACCCTTATTAGATATACCATACATAGTAATTTTATTCGCAACCTAGGGAAAAGAAATATAATAAATGGTGGGTTTATATTATTAGTATGGATAAAAAATGGATATATCAATGATCGTGTGAGAATTACACGAAGATACGGGTATAAGAAAAGGAGACTAACATTTTCAAATCATACCCTGCATATCATAATTCATAATATTGAGTCATTGAATTAATATTTTCATTTCATAAGACATGAATCATAAATAAATTAAACAACATAAGAAATTATATCATAACATTGGAATAATACAAATGTTTTTTTCATACATATATGAATACAAAATATTTTCCTTAGTAGTCAAGAAACATTTTAAATAATGTCATAGTGAAGTTAGTTCAATCCCCAAACAATCATAGTAATCAAGGTTCACTCAAAATACTATCATTGTAATGGATCCTTTCATGATTTTATTGATCTACTAAATAAGGTATGTATGATCAATGATGCATTTTACACATGTATAAGACCATGGTGTATTATCAATTATACACCCAACATAGAATAACTTATACTAAATATTAATATTAAAATGAATCAATAAATCATTTATTGAAGGAAAAAACTAATCAATTTCATTCATTAAGGGAGTCCATGTCATAAGAAATATCATTGGGTTTCCATTAAAATGATGTCAAATCTTTCTTAACCAATAAACATTACTAATGAATACAGTAATCCTTGAGATGAATTACTTGAATGTTGGAAAAATCATGAAAATAGATGTTATATTTCTCATTTTAACAAAAATATATTTTAATAAAAGATCAATGGCCCTTATCATTCTGTTAACAATTCATTTATAGTTTGATGATTGTACTGGGGGTCATAGAGAAGAACGTGATTCATCTATCTAGATTTTCCAATCAAAACAATTGGTATGGGATATAACATATTTATCATTCCCCCATATTATATTCATTATATAATGTATTAAATCAATATAAGTCAACATGATACAAATATGGATATAGTGGATGGTCTTATTGACATTATTGGAATATCCTATTCTAGTTGTGGGTGATATAGATGATTTTGATGACATTATCCATATGGAAGAAAGTATTCCTTTTTTTAATCATACCCTTCTTAATTCAAATATTCTTTGTTAAATTTTCACTTTTTATCATATATTGGAATCCATTACTATTTATTGTAAAGAAAGTTCAAATAAAAAAAATCATAAGTGACATTTGTCCATAATATGTAAAAAGAATATGAGATAGTCTAGATGTGGTATAAATGTATTCCAATAATCCCAGTATGGGATGATTCAAATAAATAATTAAATGAATGATTCTTTTATTCATGTAATGTTGTATAACCATTTATTATTTAGTTTAACAATGTCAATAATAGGTAGATTCATTAAATTTAATTTTACCATGTCATAACCAAATTCATCTTTAAATAATTTATAGGCATTCATTAATATGATCAACGGTGGTCCCATTTATTTTATTCGTCTCACAAAGACCTTTATAATAAAATATATTCAATATTTATCAAGGATATTATTGTAAAATTGATAAATAAACCCTTGTATTATCTTTTTATATTTGATCATAGCATAGGACTGTGTTTTTCTGATACCTCTAGTACATGATTTTCATTTAGATCCTTTCAGAGTATAAATTATGGCTCATAAATTATATGGATTAGATAATTATGATGAAATCAAATTATTAGGTTTCCACATCCATGAACCCCCTAAAATGATTTCTGTTATAGTAGAATGATCTTCCAATTCAGGTTATTATGAAAATTTTCAAACGAATGTATATCGTATAGTTTCACGAATTAGTACATTGTAGCAAGGTCGAGAAAAAGAGTTGATATTTCTATCATGATTTTGGGTTCTTCATATAATTTTAATATGAGGTTGGGTTCCTCTTAATCATGGTTGGCTACAAAGAAGTATTCCATGAAAAGAAAGGAATAGTTTCCTTAATATAAATTTCTTACCTACCAAGATAAGGCTACTTTAATTACAAGGACTATTGAAAGGATTTGAGAATGCATCAATATTGAGTATCTTGAGACTTGTCTATGAGAAAATGTTTTGTTAAACACTATATGGGAATTTAATGAAATTTTCTTCTTCCCATATTGGTTAATAGTAATCATTGACTATGTAGTAATAACCTAATAATAGATCAAAGGAAGATCTTTATCTTATGTTTTTAATTAAAGGGATTATCTATTTAATTAAATTTTGATTATCATGGTTCAACATAATTATCAATTAAATTCTTTATTGAAATTGATATTTGATTGAACTTTTGATTCCATGAAGTCTCATCCAGATACTTCATTTAACTTAGGGTTCTCAAGGAAAAAATTCTTTATCTATCTCTAATTCCCATTTCAATTTCAAGTGAGATCAGTAAAATCAATTCTAAAATAGATTAACCTATCCCACTCACTTAGTCGCATGCATTTCGTTCTTCATCCACATTTAAGAAGAATCTATTTCATCTGTACACATATTAGATCAGAGTATGAGTGTGAGAAAAAAATCATTATATGAATCAGTTATTTTCCTCCCTATTCATATTCATATTGTAAGGAAAAAATTGGTAAAAATAATATAACCCTATAGATTAATCACACTTTATAATGTTTATCCCTTACTTAAGTATAAAAATTTAAATTGAGGATAAAACAAGGAATAATTCATCCTAATTTAAAATAGAATTCCCTTTTGATATAGATAATTTATTAAGGTCATCAATCATGCCATTGGATCCAAGGAAGATATATGTTAATGAACTAATATTAATTCATGGGATGGATGTTAAGTGGAATAATAGAAGAAATTGCATTCTCTTATGTTCAAAAAATTATTTTCACACTAACTATTCATTCATGAAGATTAGGAAATGAAAATGAATGATCATTAGTTTTTTCCCTATTGTAAGGGATGAGGGATTGATTCAATATATAGTATTACTGAAACCCTTTGGAGAGTGTGATACCATAGCCTTATGAACAATGGTAGAATCCTATAATTACTATTATATGTTGTGAAGAAGATTATAAAATAGAATATTTGATAGATATACAGATTAAATAATTGTTTATACTATCCATGGGAATTGAAATATTCATAAAAAGGTAATCCATTAGAGTCTAAAATATGAATTTCAAATATTTAATGAGTGTGTAATTTATTAAAAGGAAATTTTAATAGGAATATATTTATATTTTATTTGAAAAAATAGGGTTCCAAAAAAAAGCGGTTAAAAATTTCATTGAGAAGAAAAAATCAAGAATACTGAAGTCCATGTTTTCTAGTTAAAGTTTAGCTTCTAGATTGGATCATTATAAAATGGGGAACCTAAAATAGAAATTTATTCAAATAAAAATAATTTTATGTATGAGCATGGGAACATTTCTATAGAATATATTAGATAGGGTTTCATCTCCACCCTTATACTAAGGGCTAGGTATAGAAAGGGAATATGAGGAATGAATATATAAAAAGACTTTATTTAATGGATTCATCTGAATAACAAGATTCTTGGGATCATTCAATGAGTTTGATTCTAGATTATGTCATTCATTTTTCATAACATATATAAATATTATTGAATATAAATCATGTTTTAGTTAAGATAATTTTTTCTTCTTGTCCTCCATGGGTTATACATGAATATAATGATATATATGGGATTGGTCATTAAGCAAACTATCCCTGAATTAAAATATATAGAAATAAACATTAGGAGAGGGAAGAGAAACAATTTTATTTATACCCCTAGAAATAAATTCTTAGTAGACTAGAATTGCCAGTCCCTAGTCTTAAGTGTCAAGTGTTTCACATCCTTTTTTCATTCTTTTCCTAGTACCCTCAATGTCATTACCCCACCTATTTATTTTAAATTTTTATTCAATTTCATAAACTAAATCTAATATTTGATTGAAATAGTTTAATTTTTCTTATATATTCTACAAAGATTCTCTTCATCCATTACATAAAAGGCTAATTTGGTTCTATAAGTGAAGATAAATTCTAGATTTACCTTACATATTTTTTTATATATAATTAATTAATTTTATATAATATCATTATTTATTATATCCTATAAAAGAAGTGGTTATAATTAATAAAGAAGATGGTAGACACAAATGAATGGGAATCAAAACAATAAAAACTAAAAAAATAATAATCCCTTCTATTTAGAACTATATTTTGACTTCTTAATGAAAGGAGAAAATGAATATTAATCCTTTAATTATCATTAGTTCCGGAACACCCTGATATTATATGATATATTTCTCTTCAAATAAATTTAATTTCTATGATATCTTGCGATAGACACAAACATGAGTCTAAATGAACCATAATATAGTATATAATTATAACTTATTTTTAAATTTTTTATAATTTATATGAATGAAAATTTTTTAATATTAATTATAAGGGGCTTAGATAAAAAAAATTATTTTTATTAATAATTACACCATTTTTATTAAAGTCTTAATATGCTTCCAAAATAAATTTTTTCCCAAAAATTATTTCAATTTATTTTTTTGAAAAAAATAATATATTTAATTTCTGCCACATATAGAAATTTTATTTTTAAAAAAATTATCTTATGTTTTAAAATTATCACATGAAAATTTTCAAATAGTAAAATTTGGAGTATTTTCAAAAAAAGAAATATTTTTCGATTAATAATGAAAATACTAATTTCTGTTGAAACCATTATTCGAGATTATAGAATTTAAAAAGATGATTTTTTTAAATTGTTTTAAAATAATAATTTGTTAAATAATATTTTTAATAATCTATTTTAGGTTATTTTGTTAAATTTTATTTGGAATGTTTATATAAAATCATTTTATACTTAAGAAAAAAACTTTTTGGAAAACTGATTTTTATCATGTTTTGATGGATTATAATTATATAAAATTTAGTGACCTCTGGGAACATAATTTGATTAAATAGATTTAATATATATTTTCAACCATAAAAAAAATTATTTAATATGGTCAACTTAATTTTTGTTTATAATGAATAGTCAAAATAGAAAAACATTTTTAGTGTGATTAATGTTAAAATGGGTTTCATGGGAGTTAAACTAATATATAAGGGTATTTTTTTCAATTAAAAATGTCTAAATACAATTTTCTAGATATATTTTTTATTAATCCTATCTCAACCTCTAATATTTTTCAATTTTGAATAATTTTTCTTTGTCATGACATTATTATATTATAATATTTTGAAAATTTACAAGTGTATCATATCCCCTGTTTTTAAAATGACACCCCTCTTATCTCTTAATTTGACCACATTGGGCCATATAGGTTACCTAATTCCTAAAAATGTATCTTCTAAACTTCTAAATTCATGAATTGGAGGTTCTTTTCTTCATAAATATTATTCGAAGGGCCCTAGAGAAAGGATCTAAAAGGGGACTATCGAAGAAGATGTATGTGTCCTTCCTAAAATAATTCAATTAATTTTTTATTATACCTATAATAAATATGAATTATTTATCATAAAATTTTATCTTCACTATCACCAAAATAATTAAATGATATTATTATTATGGAACATCCAATTCCAACCCACATTTCCATCAAAGGGGAAGTGAAAATTTCGCTCATGTGTTTGTGAGTACTGCCTCCTCCACATAGTGAAACAAGTCATTTTACATAACTATAATTAATTTTTGATTTTATTTTGGATTTCAAATCTATATATGATATTTATGAAATATTTATTCTTCTGAAATTATAAAGTCACTTCTATCGTATTACCTTATTATCTTTTTTATGATAATAACGTCACTCATGTGTACCTGTGGACTACCACCAACAAAAAGCGGTGTGATTAGTTTTTTTATTTAAATTGGATTGTAATAATGATATATTTATTGAATATTTATGATATTTTTGATATTATAATGATTTTTTATTTTTTAATTACTATTTCCCTTTCTTTTTTAAAACAATGAAAACAATGTTCATGAGTGCACAAGTCCTACCATTTACATTTTCAATGTAAATAATTTTTCTATATTTACCACATATATAACCTGTAATATATATACATATTTATATTAAAAATTTACTATATTAATATTTTGATTAAAATTTTGGAGATGGTGGATTCAGGATCAAAGTACATGGACTAGAACATGGGAACCGAAATTCACATGAAAACGAAACAGTTTGCACTGAGAAATTATAATTATAATAATGATTTATTAATAAATGGGTGTTGAAATGTTATAAGTATATCATATATGATTTTATTTGTATATATATAATTATTTTATAAAATTATAATAAATATAAATTATTATATAGGATGATTGAGTGATTTTAATTTATGTCAAACTTGAGGTAAAAGATTTATTTTATAATAACTATATTTATCTTGACGGCGTATGATCATGTTTCTAATTATGAACTTTTTTGACCAATATCTCAAGAATCCCTTAAATTTTATTCTCTTATAATTATTTCAGGATATTAACTATTTTCAATTCATTTTCATCTCTTTAATAACTCAAGAGATCGAAAGAATGATTTAAAGATATCCAACATTATTTCCCTTTTCAGAAAAAGTACTTTTTCATCCTTATACATGTATTTTTAAATTTTTATCGTAAATGTGTTTAATATTCTCCTCTTATTTTTTAAAATTAATTTTTACCCATGTTCTTATATTTCAAAAAATGGTTTAAAAAATAATCTTCTTGAAATTTATGTACGTGGTACTATTGAATTTTTTCGAAAAATGTGAAATGAATCATTGTTTTAATTTACATGGAATGAAAGGAATTTACCCCATCATAACTACTTATTGGATTGAATAATAATTAATAAGTTCCCATGTTAATTATTAATGAATATTATTTCCTTAATATTTGGTATAATTCATTATTTTAATGAATTGAATTATAAATGAGAGGGGTATCTTCATCCATAAATATTCTATATATATTTTAACTAAATTTATCATTTATGATCACATACATTGATGTTATATATGATTTTTTAGAGATATGATTTCTGCATACCATCTTTATTCATTCTATGGAGGGTTTATGATTATGGTGATAATATGATCTTGAAACCCATTTATTTTCTATGGGTTATTCTATGATGAAATTTTGAAATGTTTGTGAAATCCATGTCCTTTACATGAATTATAATATATGATGAATGATTTATGATCTTTTTGAATTCGTATGAATGGATTATTATTATCTGATAAGTGGTATATGAATTATATAGCCCTCAAATCCATTGGTAAAATATAGTTATCTCATGAGATGATAAGAATAGAAATGTAGAGTGATCCCAATTATGTAAGGGACTCTATACACTATGTTAGACCTGGGAGTGAACATTGAATAAAGATATAGTGGAATGGGTGAAGAACATAATACACTATGATAGTCTAAATAGAGACCCTTGAAAAACAAAAGTATTTTCTATGATTAGATGTATGCCAAAAACTTATTTCCCATGCCAATGTTGTGGTCTCATGGATCATGTTATTTTATTACATTATGATTCATGTTTTTTGAATTTCAAAGACTTATGTAATGAAACATGATTGTGATCAATGATATATTGGTTATTGTTTTCAAATTCAATGGTCATGTTCCCTTATCATTATGATCAAGTTATTATTATTTAATTATTGATACATCCATTTTTAACCTCACATGGAATCTGAACTCACCCTTTCTTATATTTTATTTCTCTATGTCACACATAATGGTTTTATGTGTGAAAAAATCTTATAAGGCTACAAGTTATTAATAACATAGGGGTATATTTTTAGATCTCTTATGAAGATGTTTTTTGTATCTAATATTCTAAATACACAAAAAAAATATGTTTGTTTCATTAATTATAATGTTGTGTATTGAATATTCATTTAAAAAGATATAATATTTATGTATGAAATGTATGTGTTGATATATTTGGTATCATAGCAATTTTTAGTTACCTTTGGAAATAAGGATGTGAATGTTTAAGTGATAATACTTAAGATAATTATATATATATATATATGATAAAATCAAATGTCAAGGTAAAGTTAGGACATTGTTTTTCTGAGAAAAACATCTGTTTCTTGAAAATAAAGGTTGATGTGGTTTTAAAATATATTCATATTTGGTTAATAACCCTAAAAATTGTTGGTTCAGTATATCTCAACAATAATTATAGAACACGATGAGTTTATCCTTAATGCACACCTCATTTGAAACTCTGTGAGGATATTCTTGAATTTAATCACATTGTATATATGAACCATTAATCAGTATTTTAATAGATGATAAACTTGAATGATGTAGTTTTAAAATGTGGGGTCATAGATTGAAATAATGTGTTATCATTTTTAAGTTATATAAATTATTTTTTTATATTATTTGGTTTACCACTTTGAATATTATTCCTCACATAGTTCTTTTTTGTTTAGTTAATCTATGTAACCTAAAGGAACCATATTAATAGTGAATGTGATGGAAATGAAATTATTAACCCCTTAGTAAACAAACATTTATGGGATTTGGAATGAAAAATAATGTTTCTATTATAATGAATGATTCTTAACCTGTGATTCATTATGAGATTCCAAACGAACAGAGGAGGGAAAATGTTCAATTGAGTGTTTAATAGGGAATAATCCATCCTATTTTTGTGGGTTCACTGATCCACTAATTTTTGAGTGATATATATGTACCAATGGCAAACTATTTTCCATTCTCAAGGTTTAGGAATATGAAAATGTTAATTTATTTGATTTTCATTTTGAACGATACAAAATTAAATGGTGGATTTTTTTTAGGAAAATAATGAAATAGGAAGAAAGTAAATCCATGGGGTTGGAAAAGATTAGGATACTTTTTATCAATATGTACTTTCCACATATTCTTTTAATTAAATGGATAATCAATTAATTAAGCTACGGTATAATGGTGATTAGTCTGTTGGTACCTATGAAAACTATTTTACAAGACATGTGTGGTACACTTTTGGAATTATCATATAACATAAAAATGAGGTTGATCTATTTAAAAAGACTTAACACTAAGTATCTGAAGGGGTTTATCCACTATGGAATTATTTAGTTTTTAATACATTGTTTTATGTGCTATAAAAATGGATATGAAGACTGGATTTATGCATATATTTCTTAGTCTTGAGAAGAATAAAATATCAAACTCTATAGAAATTATGAAAACCATAGAGGTTAGTATAATATATTTTCATTATGTTATATATGTGTAAGGAATCATGGGGTAAATTATCATAAGGGGAATGGTAAATGTTTTAGTTTTGGAAAGGATGTTCATTAAGAAATAAAATTCTTACTAGATTAGAAGTAGAATATAGAAAATTATGGATAAAGAGTACCTCATAATGAACCGAAAAATATCTAGTGTTCCAAATGAAAGGAGTATGGGAATTATGAGAACCACAACTCAAATATTATGGTTAATAATGATTATCATAATCATTAAACTCTTAATCTCACAGGTAATGAGAAATATAATTCAATCAATATTGATTATATTGGGTATTATAATGATGTGGAGAAAGGTACACATACCATCCACTCTAGAATAATAATTTTATTATATGATTTTGGAAAAAACCACTCTTTTATATCTAAATAATTTTGGGGGGGATCATAATACCACCTAAATTATTATAAGTTTAATTAGCCATAAATACCCATAAGTTTGTGATGATCACATCTCAAGTCAATGATTCATCTCTCATTGAAGTTTAAGGGAATGGTCTTCCATGAAATATCATTATTCTCCCTCCATATGAATTTGATTTTATCTTAGGAATGGATTTTAATTATTTACATAAATTTCACATCATTTTTTGAGGATGGAAAGCCATATTGGATATTCTAGAAAAACTTATAATGCCCTGATCCCAGAAGCTCAGAGTCGGTGCATTATTACACAACATTTGCATGATACAAGGAAATCATGTCCCGAAAGACTGATCAGTTTACTAACCTTGGAAATACTAGATACATTCATAAGGTCAACATTTGTAATTCCCCAACCACAGTTACCCAGAGTCAGTGCATCATTACGTAACATTGGCATGATCACAAAAGATCAAGTCTCGAAATACCGATTAGTTTAGTAGCCTTGGAAACACTAGATACATTCATAAGTATTACATTACATCATAATGTGAAAAATCACAATAACATATTCTCAATAGTCCGAACTTCTATCCGCTTTATATAATCCCTGTAGGTCAGTCATAAAATATTTCTTCACATCCTGGGAAAATAAAACATAGCAAGCGGTGAGCTCAGATGCTCAGTAAGGATAACAATATATTGGAAACTTTCATAAAAAAACATAAACATTTAAGGCAATGTATAAATAAAACAAAATCATTTTAAACATGAACTTCAGCATAATATGGAAAAAATAAAATTAAATAATGCCATTTACTTATTCACATGGATATTCTACTAGTAGAATAATCACATGCAATATCAATAACCACTTTCATAATGATGGAATGCATAATGCTAGACTAACATAACCACGTAGCGAAGGCCTCGTGCCAAGACTACAAATAATATTTTTTCAAGACCTCGTGCCAAGACACTAGTTTGTCTCATGAGACCTACCGATGCATCAAGGAGCTATAGTGGGATCCACCTGTCACTTATTAAGTCCAATGCATTCCTTATATGAATAGTTTTAAACATATCATAAACTATAACATAATTTTATAACATAAAACATGCATAAATGAAACATATCATTTCCACATTTCAATCACAATATTTAAATACAACCCATTGATATAATAAAAAAATTATCAAAAACATTTTCAATACCAAAATAAAAGAAAAGTAAAACTTGGTATTTATTTTTCATTTTTAAAAATGTTATGGCTTGTAGAGGAAGCTGAAACTCAAATAATGGTCACGGCGGTGGAGAAGTCGTTGTCGTCGCATACATACGACAAAAAAACATTCCCTTTTGTCATTTAGTAAAACGCTTCATATAAAAAAGATTCCTTTTGAATAAACATAAAAGTAAAAGGGGTTTATACATCGTATAAAATAAAGTTGTGTATAAAACAAAATATGCCTCAATGAAAGGAGATTGAGACAAAGTCCCTTACCTCGTGTCCAACTTGACTAGATCATTCTTTAATCTCCTGAATAATAAACTAGAGTTAATTTCTACTTTCTTAATAATCTTTTTCAAGTTCATTATTCCTTTTATATCACTTATTACCATGTTATAGACATTATGTAATTATTTAAGTTAATAACAGTCGTTTTGTCGATCTTTGGTACTTGAGTCAAAAATAAACTTCTTATAATTACAAGTTATTTATGTGGTAAAATATACATTATATACAGAATTATATTCATGATTTAGATATAATATATATCATATATATCCAGTATATACATTCATTTATAATATTACATAACATTTAGAGGTAAGAAATGAAATGCACCGTTCATGGAGACGGTAAGTCGTACGTACGCATGAACGCTACATTAATTTCTATTTCATATTTAATGGAATTAAATCATAATGATATAAAGGTATATTATAATTACATAATAATATCATATATAATATCATTTACTCCATCCTTTATACGTCTCACATATGACATTAACGATTTAAATCACTTTGAGGGGGCGGTAGTCCACACTTCCTAAAATGAAATTATCGCGTTTAGCCATAATGGAAATCATAAAGGTATTACATAAATGAAAAATACAGAATCATAATGAGAACATAAACATAATATATATCATATATAAATATAGTGACATCTTAATGGCCACCATGAGAGCTGTTAAAAGAAGATTTAACAATCATCGTTTTGTGAGACAGTAATTCACCAACCACATAAACAGTATGTTCTTTAACCATCAGATGAAGGTGTGTATAAGTGTAAATAAAATACTTCTCATAACAACATCCTAGTATATTGAAGATACTGGGTTTGTTACAAAATAAAGTAATAAAAAGAGTTTAAGGGGTTGGAGAAGCAAAATATAACAAAAGAACATAAGAGAAGACGTTACCTTAAAATCGGGTAACTCTTTTTGATTTGAGACAAAGGCTTCCTTGGGAAGACTTCTGCCCAAAGTGAGTATTCTTGGAGTAAGAGAGGGACTTTGAGAGAGTATTTGGGCAGATTTTGGTCGAGCCAAATGGCTTTGATGGTGTGAATAAGGTGGCAGAGGTGGAAGCCTTCTATAAGAGGAGAGGAGGGGCACTCTTGAAAGTCAAGAAATGTATCTTTATTATATAATGAGTTTCGCATTTTAAAGGTCCCAAAATTATATATTTCGAGAATAAGGTGATAAGGGTTAGATATATACTCATCCAATAGGTTTTTGACAAGTTTATATCTTAGATTTTACATTATCCTTTCATTTTATTTAAATTGTTAATTAATGAGGTAATTGCTGCATCATCATGGTGTCATAAAAAATTTATTATATTTAATGTCTAAAAATTTTAAAAAAATTACCATGATGTAGAAAATATTTTTATATTTCCAATTAGTATTTATAGTCGAAATGTTAACATATATAACCCCATGTAATAATTGTTTTAGTAAAACAACACATGTTTGTGACAATTTTATTTTTACATTTAATAAAAAGTTATTAATGTAATTTTCTTACCCAAGTGGCTCCATGGGGTCCCCAAGTTGACCCATTGATTTTATTAGTCGGCCATGACTCATCCAATAAGGGTAGTACATGTGTAAAGGTAATTTCATATTATTATAACATTATATTTACCTTAAATTACACTAATTACCTTTAATCGCAATTAATAAAACTTAAAAATTACTATTCACCAAAAATTATTTTCATCCCATTGAACCACATTTTACTTACTAATGAAAACCATCTATTTAGGATTTTTTAAATTCAATTCACATAAGTGGTAAAGTTTTATTTAAACGAAAAATTAGTTTTTTAACTTCCACTTAGTGGTTTCACTATTCATCAAAAATTGAAGTTTTTCGGAAAAATACCAAATATTCACCCTAAGCTATATTTGATATTCCTAATTCAAAAATGATGTCTATTTTACAAAATTAAAAACATATAAGTTTAATTAATAAATTTAATAGTTAATTCCCACTGTCACAACAAATAGCGTGTTTTAGAGAAACAATATATATCAAAAGATTGACAATTGTTTATGTCCAATTTCAATGTGAAATTAATTCTAATGACCACCATTGGATAAAATGGTAAAAATATATTATAATTATACTTTAAAACCACTAAATATTATAATTTATCACTATAAATTATTTTGATTAAAAAAGTTGTTTTTAAGTTTTTTTTCTATTCATAGCAAATTGGAAGTTCTCAGAAAATTACAAAAAATTCAACTTGGGATAATTTCAATATTCCGAATACAAAAATGAAGTCCATTTTGAAACATAAAATTTATATAATTTCAAAAGGTGGGTATTACTATTCATATTGGCTACTTTGATTGATCGCGGTGTGTTAGAACTTGAGGTTGCATACAACACATGTTACTCTATTATTCAAAGAGAAGCATACCTTGGAAGCTTGGGGTGTTACATTCTTCCCTCCTTCAATAAATTGAGTCCTCTCAATTTGAAAATTTTCATTGAAAATAAAAGGTTGAAAATAGAAAATACCTTTCTGGAAAACCCACATCGTAAATAAGGTTAATAAAAATATAGCTTTAAAAGAAAGAAAGAGAAATACAAAGGTCACCCGAGATAGCCAATACTAGGATTATATGAAAACATGGATATGGAGGAAAAAAACCATCAAGGTCTGACGGAGAGTTTTATAAACCAGGATTTCAAGAAATTTAACTACAATAAAATCACAAACTTGTGATTGGTTAAACGATCATTGATTCCCCAATAGAAAAAGTTAACCGACAACGTTTTTGTTTTATGTTACCTTTCATACAGTTGAGGAATTTATTTAGGAGATTTGCTAAGAACGTAAGGAAATATACATTCTTGTCATGCAGACTTTCATTCTTTAATAATTTTTTTACCACAAACCCATCTTTCACTCAAAAAGATAATAGAACTCAAAAATATTATATTTATCCTAATCGTACAAGGTTCCAAATATTAACACATACCATTTAGATTAGGAAAACTATTTTTTAATAACCAGGGACTTCCTGTAGGCTAGTGGTAGGTAATAAAGGCCTGTCACACTATGGTTGTGGGTTCGATTCCTGCAGCTGTGTCCGACACGACGGGTTATCCCCCGACCTGTAGGTTGTACTTTTCCTAATAATATTCCAAAAATAATCTTTAGAAATTTTTTAACCTTAAAAAATACTATGCAAAGTTCAACTTAATCCATTCCAACATTTATAGTTATCCAAAATACCTTTGTACAGACTTTCTCTAAAAGGTCTCTAAATTCCAAATTCAATTGTAACATCACATTCCCCAAACAAAGTAAAGTTTCTCTTGTTGTCACATACTAAAAATATGATTATTTTCATCATATTGAAACCTTAATGAAAATAACAAGTACTATAGTACAATCCTTATATATATCACATTATTTTTATAACCAGTACATCGTTGATACAACACTCAAATGACATAATTATTTTATAACAACATAAGAACTCTAATCATTCCCCCTCATCTGTGGTAGTATCATAACATGATTATTATCCAATAGCGTCATTTGGGGCATACTCCGGTGATTTGGACATTGGTTTTAGTAGTGTCCCCACTCCTTGAAGATGAAGCATTGTACATTTGAAACATTTTTCTTACCCTTGCAGTCACGGACTTGGTGTCCTTTTCTCCACACTTATAACAAACTCCAATTCCCTTCAGGAAAGTTCCAAGGTGTTTCTTCCCACAGTTATCACATATTGGAAAATTCTTCTTTTCCCTCTTCCCTTTATCCATCTTTATCTCTTCCATACTTTTCTTCTGTTGCTTACCTTCAAATCCATAGGACTCATAGAATTCTATACTTATCTTATTAACACATGATATATTTTTCTTCATATGTTGAGAACACATGGGAGACTATTTCCTTTATAAATGTTGGATTAATACCATGAAAGATATGATCTTTCTTACTCTTTAGATCATACGTATTTCTCGAGTTCACATTCCTTCTACTGGGCGCCATTTCTATACAATGGCATAAACTAGGTCAGTTTATGAATTGCAATGAATAATTCCAAACTTGTAAAATACTTAATGTAAATTGAATAGTTTATGGATATAATCCAAAATCATAAAGATGTTTTCTATGAGTAATTATATACTCATAAACCCTTCATAATGTTTTGTAAAGAAAATGAGAAGTATCCTAAGAATATCCCCCAGGAGTATCGTAACCAAGAGTGCAGCAAGGCCCGTTGTCATGCAACAGTTCCCATTCGAGTCTATCTCAAAGCGGTGTTTTTGGGTTTTACCCCTAGGTACATCTGTGCCAAAGTCGGCTCTACCTGCTCGTATCCCGACAGGGATGTATTTCTTGGAAAACTCACAAAATCTCTATAATACCAAAATTCTAGGAAGTTCTTCTATACTAATCCTCAAAGTCTATCTTTGGTATATGTGCTCTAATCAGAGTTTATCTAAATCTAGCTTCCAAAGTTAGTACTAAACTGCCTCTGATACCAACTGTAACACCCCGACCCCAGTTACCTAGAGTCGATGCATTATTACATAACATTGGCATGATCACAAAAGATCAAGTCTCGAAACATCGATTAGTTTAGTAGCCTTGGAAACACTAGATACATTCATAGGTCTTACATTACATCATAAAGTGAAAAAACACAATAACATAGTCTCCATAGTCCACACTTCTCTCCCCATTCATATAATCCTTGTAGATCAGTCATAAAATATTTCTTCACATCCTGGGAAAATAAAACATAGAAAGGGGTGAGCTCAGATGCTCAGTAAGGATAACAATACAGTGGAAACTTTCATAAATAAACATAAACATTTAAGGCAATGTATAACTAATAAAAGCCTTTTAAACTTGAAATTCAGCATAATATGGAAAAAATAAAATGAAATAATGCCATTTACTTATTCACATGGATATTCTACTAGTTTAATAATCAAATGCAATATGAATAACCACTTTCATAATGATGGAATGCATAATGCCAGACTATCATAACCACGTAGCCAAGGCCTCGTGCCAAGACTACAAATAAGATTTTTTCAAGGCCTCATGCCAAGACACTATTTTGTCTCATGAGACCTACTGATGTATCGAGGAGCTATAGCGGGCTCCACCCATCACTTATTAAGTCCAATGCATTCCTTATATGAAAAGGTTTAAACATATCATAAACCATAACATAATCGTATAACATAAAACATGCATATAGGAAACATAACATTTCCACATTTCAATCACAAGATATCAATAAAACACATTGATATAATAAAAACATTATCAAAACCATTTTCAACACCAAAATATTAGAAAAGTAAAACTTGGTATGTATTTTTAAGTTTTTAAAAAGATATGGCTTGTAGAGGAAGTCGAAACTCAAATAATGGTCACAACGGCGGAGAAGTCATTGTCACCGTATACATACAACAAAAAAAACATTCCCTTTTTTCATTTAGTAAACACTTCATATAAAAAAGATTCTTTTTTAATAAACTTAAAAGTCAAAGGGTTTTATAAACCGTATAAAAGAATGTTTTTTATAAAACAAAATATGTCTCAATGAAAGGAGATTGAGATGAAGTCCCTTACCTCGTGTTTGAATTGACTTGATCGTTCTTTATTCTCAAAAATAATAAACTAGAGTTAATTTATACTTTCTTAAGAACCTTTTTCAAGTTCATTATTCCTTTTATATCACTTATTACCATTTTATGAACATTATGTAATTATTTAAGTTAATAATAGTCGTTTTGTCGATCTTTGGTACTTGAGTCGAAAATAAACTTCTTATAATTACAAGTTGTTCATGTGGTAAAATATTCATTCTATCCAGAATTATATTCATGATGTAGATATCATATATATAATATATATCCAGTATATACATTCATTTATAATATTACATAACATTTAGAGGTATGAAATTAAATGCACCGTTCATGGAGACGGTAAGTCGTACATACGCATGAACGCTACATTCATTTATATTTCGTATTTAATGGAATGAAATCATAATGATATAAAGTTATATTATAATTCCAGTATAATATCATATATAATATCATTTACTCCATCCTTTATACATCCCACATATGGCATTAATGATTCAAATCACTTTGAGGGGGCGGTAGTCTGCACTTCCTAAAATGAAATTATCGCATTTACCTATAATGGAAATCATAAAGGTATTTCATAAATGAAAAATACAGAAGCATAAGGAAAACATAAACATAATATATATCATATATAAATATGGAGACATCTTAATGGCCACCATGAGAGCTTTTAAAAGAAGATTGAACAATCATCGTTTTGTGAGGCAGTAATTTTCCACCCAGAGAAACAGTATGTTATTTAACCATTAGATGTAGGTGTGTGTAAGTGTAAATATAATAATTCTCATAAAAACATCCTAGTATATTTAAGATACTGGTTTTGTTACAAAATAAAGTAATAAAAAGAGTTTAATGGGTTGGAGAAGAAAAATATAACAAAATAACATAAGCGAACACATTGCCTTAAAATCGGGTAACTCTTTTTGATTTGAGCCAAAGGCTTCCATGGGAAGACGTCTGCCCAAAGTGAGGCTTCTAGGAGTAAGAGATGGAATTTTAGAGAGTATTTGGGTAGAGTTTGGCCGAGAAAAATGGATTTAAAGTGTGAATAAGGTGGTAGAGTTGGGGGCCTTTTATAAGAGGAGAGGAGAGGCACTCTTGGAATGTCAAGAAATGTTACTTTATTATATAATGAGTTTCGGATTTTAAAGGTCCCACAATTATATATTTATAGGATAAGGTGATAAGGGTTCTAAATATAATCATACAATAGTTTTTTGACAAGTTTAAGTATTAGATTTTACATTAGATTTTCATTTTATTTAAATCGTTAATTAATGAGGTAATCGCTGCATCATCATGGTGTCATAACAAATTTAATTTATATAATGTATAAAAATTATAAAAAAATTACCATGATGTATAAAATATTTTTATCTTTCCAATTAATATTTATAGTCGAAAATCAAACTTATATAACCCCATGTAATAATTGTTTTAGTAAAACAACACATGTTTGTAACAATTTTATTTTTACTTTAAATAAAAAGTTATTAATGTCATTTTCTTACCCAAGTGGCTCCATGGGGTCGCCAAGTTGACCCATGGATTTTCTTGGTCGGTCATGACTCATCAAATAAAGGTAGGACAAGTGTAAAGGTAATTTAATATTATGATAACATTATATTTACCTTAAATTACACTAAATAACTTTAATCGCGATTAATAAAACTTAAAAGTTACTATTCACCAAAAATTATTTTCATCCCACTGAACAAAATTTTACTTAATAATGACAACAATGTATGTCGGATTTTTGAAATTCAATTCACATAAGTGGTAATGTTTCATTAAAATGAAACATTAGTTTTTTAACTACCACTTAGTGGTTTAACTATTCATCAAAAATTGAAGTTTTTCAGAAAAATACCAAATATTCACCCTAAGATATATTTGATATTCCTAATTCAAAAATGATGTATATTTTACAAAATTAAAAACATATAAGTTGAATTAAATAATTTAATAATTAATTCATGTTGTCACAATAAATAGTGTGTTTTTAAGAAACAATATATATCAAAAGATTGACAATTGTTTATGTCAAATTTCAATGTGAAATTATATATAATGACCACCATTGGATAAAATTGTAAAAATATATTCTAATTATACTTTAAAACCACTCAATATTATAATTTATCACTATAAATTATTTTGAATAAAAAAACTTTTTTTATGTTTTTTTTCTATTCATTAAAAATTGGTAGTTCTCAGGAAATTACAAAAAATTCAACTTAGGATAATTTCGATATTCAGAATACAAAAATGAAGTCCATTTTGAAATATAAAATTTATATAATTTGAAAAAGTGGGTATTACTATTCATACTGGCTACTTTGATTGGTCGTGGTGTGTTAGAACTTGAGGTTGCGTACAACACATGCTGCTCTATTATTCAAAGAGAAGCGTACCATGGAAGCTTGGGGTGTTACAATATTACAAATTTAAAAGAAAAACAACACTAAATTATTCCATTAGAAACATCCAAGACTCCTAGATTATGCCTGGAAGTCACTCATAACTTACTTCTTCATATCGTGGGAAAATGAATCATAAGAAAGGGGTGAGCTCAAATGCTCAGTAAGTATAACATTATAGCAGAAACTCTCATAAATAATCATAAACATTTAAGGAAGTGTATAAGACTAAAATAAAAGATTTTTAAAATTGAACTTCAACATAATATGGAAAAGATAAAATCAAATAATTCCATTTACTTATTCAAATGGATATTATACTCGTCGAATAATGACATGCAATATCAATAGCCACATTCATAATGATGTAATGCATAATGCTAGACTTTCATAGCCACATAGTCATGTCCTTGTGCCAAGGCTAAAAATAAGATTTTGTCAGGGCCTTTTTATAAGACACTATCTTGCCTCATGAGACCTACCGATGCATCAAGGAGCTATAGCGGGCTCTACTCATCACTTAGTAAGTCTAATGCATTACTCATATGAAAATGTTGAAGCATAATCTGAACATTCGAATTAAAACTAGCATACGAAGTTTTAATATTTTAACCACAAACCATGAATGGTATAAAAATTCACATCCACAGTCAAACATAACTCATTAAATTAAATATGTAAATTTTTATTATAATAGATCAACCTCAATAGGTAATAATGAATGATATTGACATAGATGAAAATAATCATCAAAACTATTTAAGAGAAATACCCCCTTTTTCTTGAAAACATATAAGAGTCTCACTATTTATCAAGAAGACGTTTAAAATAGATTTTTGAATAAATGTGTCCCATACCACATTGAAACTCTTAAAAGGAATTTTACTTTTAAAACTTTAAATTCCATATAAATAAATTCTAAAAACCATTTTTAAAACAAGGACATTAATGAGAAGTATTTAGAATAATAAATCTTTAAAACGTTTTAAAATGACATTTTAGTTAGAGTTTCTAACCAAAAGAGAGACACTTGATTAAAAATAATTGAGGTAATAAAAACTCTGTAATATCATGTGGATAAATGGATTCATGATATACTATGTCAAAGTACATTATATACACCATTTAAAAGTGGTTTGGTGTATAACAAGAAAGAAGTCTCAATGGAATGTAAATTGAGATTAAATATCTTATAAAGACTATATCCTTAGGTTAAGGATAAATCAATGACATAATTATGTGTGAAAAATACAAATACACTCAATATGATTGGATATTCAGTGTAAATCAATAAGAGGACATTCACACATATTCTTGAAAAAACTACACCAATGAATTGGATATTTAACTCAACAAATGGAGATTGAGTTAAAATTACTCTTATCAAGTTCATATCGATGACCTAAGAATTTATCAATGGATTTATTATGTGCATCAAAAGTATATCCATAGAAAGGAGAGTGGAAATTATGACATAAGAAAATAAATAGTGATTCCACACATAATCTTGGATTAAAATAATCAATGAAGTATGCGTAAATCTGAATGAGTGGAAATTGAAATTCTAAATTCCCTTATCGATTTGGTAACATAGAAAAAATAAAACCATGAATGAAGGATCATAAAATGATGATTTAAATATCATTAAATTAAATTATATTACACAATGAATACAATCCTGGGAAGTACACACACTACATGCAATAAATAAGTATTGAACAATGGAAATCTCATGGAATTAAAAGTGAGATAAGAAACCCCTTACTTTGTATTTTTTCCTTGGTAGAGGGTCGGTTAAACTTGTGTATAATGGTGAAATAATTGTTATTTAATTATAAAATAATCATATGCATTAATATGATATCATATATGATCTTTTAACATTGATTTGTTAATAATATCTTAGTATTATCGTTGTTTCGGGTGTTAACGGGTTCATTTTCCTTTATATTCTTTGTTATGTGAGCCGTATTTTTTATGGATGGGATTTATCTTATTCATATACAGAATTATATCATGTCTCTAAACCTTAATTTTAATCATTAAATGAGATTTACTCTTGAATGGATACGATGGGGAATGAATCTCATCGCGTTCGTGGAGACGGTAATCCGTACGTACGTACGAGCGACAAAATCATTCTTTTGATATTAAAATAATATATAATTGGATGTTATATCATATATAAAAAATCATTATCATGTTATATTTTATTATTTACATGAATTACACATCATTATTATACCAATCCAAATAATAATGTATTGAATAACAATTACACCACGACGTGGAGACGGTAATCCGTACATACACACGAATGGTGACATGTCATTCAAAGGATGGATAGAATAATGAGTATTTTTGTACCATATTTATAATAAAATCCAAATATATATAATATACTTGAATTATTATATTATAATGTAAATAATAAAGAAAGAATAAGTGGAAGAAGAAAATAACTTGAAAGAGGGTGGTGAAATTATTACCTCTTCTTCGGGTTCTTCCTTCTGATTTGATCAAAAGGGCTCATTAAGTTGGATTTATGACCAAAGGAGTGCCTCTAGGATGAAGTTAGTGAAGTTTAGAGGATATTTGGTCAGGTTTTGGCCGAGATAAAAGGCTTTTAAGGAGTGAATTTGATAAATGTGGAAGTGCCCTTTTATAAGAGGGGTGAGGGGCACCTTAGAAAAAACATAAAATATTATTTTATAATAAAATTATTTTCGGTTTTTCATTACTCAAAAGTAGATTATTTAAAGGTTAAGGTGGGTATGGTTTGAAAACCACTCAAACAATACGTTTTAGACAGGTTTGGTTCACTATATTAACCTTAATATTTCGATTTAACTGTTAGTTAAATAGTTTGACATTTACCATGTCTCTTTGTATTTTTATATTATATGGTTAATAAACATAATATATACATCCAAGCGAATCCCAAGTTGTTCATTAATGATAAAACTATCATTATATACGTCCTTTGGCCTAGCTTTATATTTTTAGGAATAGAATATCAATTAACAATATAATATTTGATTTAAAAACTCTTTTATGTCAATTTTGACACTATTTGTTTTTTTGTTTTTTCTAAATTCATAACAGCATTATTACTTCAAAAACAATTCATCTAACCAACCCTAATATGTCATATTAACCTATGAAATTATTGAAATTCATAAAAAGTCTCAAATTACATTTATTTGGATATTTATAATATCAATTGTTTTAATATTTCATTAATTAGGTAATTATTGCATCATCATTGTGTTGTAAATAAATTAAATTATTTAACATCTAAAAAATATAAATAAAATAAAATTATGTAAGAAATAATTTTATATTTCTAATTAATATTTTTAGTCGAATTTATCTTTTTTTATCCCTATATTAAAAAGGTTTTAGTTATTAAACTTTATTTTAAACTCCTTTTACTCTTCTTTGAATTAAATAATATTAAGTGTCGTAATCTAATCCAAGTGGACCAAAGAGGTTAATATTTTATTCCTAAGGTTTTTTTGGTCGAATTTTACTTATTAAATAGAATTATGACATGTGTTAGGGTAATAATAATATCATTTTTACCCTTAATTACCCTATTTACTTTTAACCGTGGTAAATAAAAGTAAAAAGTTACTATTCACCAAAAAATATTTTTGTCTTATTGAACCAAATTTTACTCCTTGATATTAATTGTGTCTCTCAAATTTTCAAAATTCAGCTCACAAAAGTGGTAAAATTAAGTTTTATGTGAATTTACAAATTTTTCAAGGAGGTGGGTAAAAGACGGTGAAAGGTTAAAACAAAATTTACATATCTAATATTATTACAAAATGAATCCAATGAATTAAATTGAAATTATATGGGTATTATGTATCTATTTTTACCTAAAATAAATTTAAATAAAATAAATAATTTTTTAAATAAAAATTTGGTTTTAAACTATAACTTAGTGTTTTCAATATTTATCAAAAATTAAAAGTTTTCAGAAACATACCAAAAATTCACCCTAAGATAATTTTGATATTCTGAATTCAAAAATGAAGTATAATTTTCCAAATTAAAAACATAGAAATTGAATTTCTTAGTTTCAAATTAATTCTCATTGTCAAAACCAAAAAGCTTATTTTTATGAAATAATAACTACCAAAAGATTGACATTTGTTTATGTTCGATTTCGAAGTGAAATTACTTCCAATGACAAACATTGGATTAAATGGTAAAAATATAATCTAATTTTACATCCAAACCATTCATATGTATTGTTTACGAATATAAATTATTTTGATTAAAAAAGTTGTTTTCAGTTAAAATATATTATTTTTCACTATTCACCCAAATATGAATGTTATCAGAAAAACACCAAAAATTTATTACAACTAAATTCTTATGTCCCAATCCTAAAGAAGAAGTTTATTTTGTCATATTTAATATATAATAGTTTCTAATATTGGATTTAAAAAGGGTTCTCCATTAAAAGTTGGTAAAATCGCATTTTTTGAAGAATATTTCTTTTATTTGACAAAAAAAAATGAATTTGTCCTTACATTATGTCTAAGAAACTCATAATATGGATTCTAAAATTATAAGGGTTATATAAAGTTCAAAATTTTTTAACACTATTCATAACCGCTTTTGAATGGCTAGTTTGGTAATTTGTGGTGCACTTGAACTCGATGTTGCGTGTAGTGTAAGTTATTGAATTATTTTGAAAATCTAACGTACTATGAAATCATGGGGTGTTACATTCTTACCTCCTTAAATAAATTGTGTCCTCATAATTTTTAAAATTATGATTGGGAATATAATGGAAAGTACCACATCAGAAAAAGAGTCAATATAACTATCACTTTAAAAGAAAGAAAGAGAAGTGCAAAGGTCACCCAAGATAACCCATACTAGGATTCCATGTAGTAAAACATGGAAATGGAAGATAAACTAAGTGTCCAGTTCTAATGGAGATGGATAGAAAACATGATCAGGAGAAAGTTAACAACAAGAAAACCACAAACTTGTGATGGGACAAACAATCATTAGTTTCCCAGTAGGAAAAGTAAAGGGAAAATTTTTTTTGTTTTAAATCACATTTAATAAAGATGAGGAATTTATTTATGATATTGACTAAGAACATAAAGATATATACTTACTTTTTAAGTAGAGTTTCATTTTTTAATAAATTTCAACCACTAACTCATTTTTTATAAATGATGAGTATTCGAGAAGACTTGGTCACACCGGAATAGCTAGAATAAACTTCTAGAGAATCACATGATCCACAAAGGATAAACTATTTATTTACCTTGTCTTTAGAGATTAATAAAAAACAAAACGGTTAGTACAAGGTCTGATGATCCCCCAAAAGGATATTCCTTTAGAGAAATAAACACTAATCTTAATTTCTAAAATTTAACCAACAATACCCCAAAGTTAAATAAATATCATTAAATAAAGAATTGTCCTTAAAATCCTTCAATATAATCCAAACTATTATTGAAACCCAAAACATATAAGAATTTGGTTATGTAGTCTTCAACATAAAATTGTATCTCCGAATGACATCAACTACTCTTAAAGTCCAATACTTAAAAGTAATTAACCTAATCACATATTCTCTATTATAGGTTAATCACTTCCATAAATAACCCAAAACACTATAAATCCATAATAAAAACATAGATAAAAATACACCATTACTCCTCAAATGAAATCCCATAGTATTCTATTTTCCTTGGGCATATAGTGTTCCCAACAAAGTGAACGTCTTCCAAAATAACATTTATCACTTAATCACCAAATCATTTTCCTATACTAAGGGTATTCATTTTATAAGACATAATATCCCAAATCAACTTATTGTTGATCAATAAAATCATTTAACTAAAAATAATTTGTCACACTAACCAGGGACTTCACGTAGTCCAGTGGTAGGCGATAATTCCCAATCACACTCTGGTTGTGGGTTTGATTCCCACAGCTTTTCCCAACGCCATAGGTTTTCACACGGTCTGTGTGTTGTCCTTTTTATAACATTACCAAAATTAGATAAATTCCTCAAAATAACCATAACATAATTTAACCACAAATGTTATCTCATACCTTGAATTTTCATCCCAAAATATAATAACATGTAATTTCCTCATACCCAATGATCATATAAAACCAAATGGTTATTTATAACTATTTCCACAAGAGAAAAGATAATTCTTCCTTAAATATCATTTTCAGATGACAACCACAATGTTACAAATACAAGAGAAAATTATTCCAAAGTAATCCCATCAATAAGGATCACTAATACTTTTAAACATTTCTCCAACCATTTACTTCCACATAGTTTTTTCTTTGACCAAGAAAATATCCTATAGAATAGGGAATTCACATGGGTAATGGCCAGGTCCCCTAAATTTACGGTAAATGATTGTAAGTGGATTCTTGGGACCATTTTAATTTTCTTCCATAGTACTCTTCATTTTTCCTCAGCAATTCGTCACTTTATGTCATTCTTTCCCACATGTAAAGCATTTCTTTGTTCCATTGAGACACTTTCCTGGGTTTCTCCTTCCATATTTCTTGCATTATCGTAATTGAGGATTCTTTTCTCCATGGTCTCCACTGTTGGAGATCTTATCATTCATCGCCTTTCTCTTATTTGTTGAGTCCGGGAGTTGTTGAATATATATGTTGTAGATAATATTTTTGGAAAACTGATTTGGCATCAACACAATATATTTTACACCTATCAATATCCCGTTTTGTTTCTCATTTCCACCACAGTTCCCACCTTTTACATCACGCTCAAAGTTACTATTACTTCCTTGGAATCTAGCCATTGACTAAAACCAGAAAGCATTGTGCGAGTAACAATAGTCATAAAATCATTTAGAGAATATCATCAAACTATATTTTCAATTTTGAAACACCTTATGATTAACCAAGGTCATTTATTCTCATCTTTTATTAAAATCATTCAAATTGTTTTGTAATGAAAATGTAAATTATCCTAAGCATATTCCCTAGTAGTGTCATAACCAAGAGTGCAGCAACGCCCGTTGTCATACACCAGTTCCCGTTCGAGTCTAGCTCAAAGCGGTGTTTTCGGATTTTACCCCTAGGTACATCTGTTCCAGAGCCACCTCTACCTACTCGTATCTAGACAGGGATGTATTTCTTGGAAAACTCACAAAATCTCTACAATACCAAAATTTTGGGAAGTTCTTCTATACTAATCCTCATAGTCTATCTTAGGGATATGTGCTCTAATGAGAGTCTATCTAAATCTAGCTTCCAATATTTGAACTAAACTTCCTCTGATACCAACTGTAATGCCCTAAGCCCAGAATCCTAGATTTAGTGCATTATTACATGACATTGGAATTATAAAAGTAAATCATGTCCCGAAATACCAATCAGTTTAATAGCCTTGGAAGTACTATATACATTCATAAGGTCAACATTACAACTTGAAAATAAAAACAACAATAAATTATTCCATTAGAAACATCCAAGATTCCTAGATTATGCCTAAAAGTCACTCATAACAAACTTCTTCATATTCTGGGAAAATGAAACCTAAGAAAGGGGTGAGCTCAGATGCTCAGTAAGGACAACATTATAGCTGAAACATTCAAAAATAAGCATAAACATTTAAGGCAGTGTATAAGACTAAAACAAAATCCTTTTAAACATGAACTTCAACATAATATAGCAAAGATAAAATCAAATAATTTCATTTACTTATTCACATAGATATTCTAATAGTTGAATAATTACATTCAATATCAACAGCCACTTTCTTAATGATGGAATGCATAATTCCAGACTTTCATAACCACATATTCATGGCCTTGTGCCAAGACTACAAAAAAGATTTTGTCATGGCCTTGTTCCAAGACACTAGTTTGTATCATAAGACCTACTGATGCATCAAGGAGCTATAGCAGGCTCCACCCATCACTTACTAAGTCCAATGCATTCCTCATATGAAAATGTTAAGCATAATCTGAACATTCATATTAAAACTAGCATACTAAATTTTAAAATTTTAACCACAAACCATGAATGGTATAAAAATAACACATCCACCGTCAAACTTAACTCATTAAATAAAATATAGAATATTGTATTATAATAGATCAACCTCAATAGAGAATAATTAATGATATTTACATAGATGAAAATAATCTTCAAAACTATTTAAGAGAAATATCCCCCTTTTCTTGAAAACAATTAAGAGTCTAACTATTTATCAAGAAGCTGTTTAAAATAGATTTTTGAATCAAAGTGTCCCATACCACTTTGAAACTTTTAAAAGGAATTTTAATTTTATAACATTAATTTCCATATAAATAAATCCTTAAAACCATTTTTAAAACATATACATTAATGAGAAAGATTTAGAGTAATAAATCTTTAAAACATTTTAAAATGACATTTTAGTTAGAGTTTCTAACCAAAAGTGGGACACTTGATTAAAAATAATTGAAGTAATTAAAACTTTGTAATATCATGTGAATAAATGGATTCATGATATAATATGTCAAATTGCATTATATAAACCATATAAAAGTGATTTGGTGTATAAAAACAAAGAAGTCTCGATGGAATGTAAATTGAGATGAAATCTCTTATAAAGACCGTATCTTTAGGTTAAGGATAAATCAATAACATAATTATGTGTGAAAAATATAAATTCACTCAATATAATTGGATATTCAGTGTAAATCAATCAGAAGACATTCACATATATTCTTGTAAAAACTACACCAATGAATTGGATATTTAACTCAACAAATGGAGATTGATTTAAAATTACTCTTATCAAGTTCATATCGATGAATTGAGAATTTATCAATGGAGTGATTATGTGTATCAAAAGTATATCCATAGAAATTGGAGTGGAAATTATTACATAAGCAAATGAATAGTGATTTCACAAATAATCTTGGAGTAAAATAATCAATGAAGTATGTGTAAAGCTAAATGAGTAGAAATTGAAATTTAAAATTCCCTTAACGATTTGGTAACTTACGAAATATACACCCATGAAATAAGGATCATACAAATATGATGTAAATATCCATAAATTAATGTATATTACACAATGAATACAATCATGGTCAGTACACACACCACTTGCAATAAATAAGTGGTGAATAATGAAAATTTCATGGAATTTAAAGTGAGATAAGAAACCCCTTACTTTGTATTTTTTCCTTGGTAGAGGGTAGGTTAACCTCATTTATAATGGTTAAATAATTGTTATTTAATTATAAATGAATAATATGTATTAATAGGATATCATATATGATCTTTTAACATTGATTTGTTAACAGTATCTTAGTATTTTCATCGTTTTGGGTGTTAACGGATTCGTTTTCCATTATATTCTTTTTTATGTGAGCCATATTTGTTATGGATGGGATGTATCATATTCATATATATAATTATATAATGTATCTAAACATTACTTTTAATGATTAAATGAAATTTAGTCATTAATGGAAACGATGGGGAATGATTCTCATCGCGTTCGTGGAGACGGTAATCCGTACGTACGCACGAGCGACAATATCATTCTTTTGATATTAATATAATATATAATTGGATGGTATATCATATATACAGAATCATTATCATGTTATATTCTATTATTTACATGAATTACACATCATTATTATACCCATCCAAATAATAATGTATTGAATAACAATTACACCACGACGTGGAGATGGTAGTCCGTGCGTACGCACGTATGGTGACATGTCATTCAAAGGATGGATAGAATAATTAATATGGTTGTACCATATTTATAATAACATAAAAGTATATAGAAGATACTATAATTATTATTTTAGAATGGAAATAACAAAGAAAGAAGAAGTGTAAGAAGAAAAGAACTTGAAAGAGGGTGGTGAAATTATTACCTCTTCTTCAGGTTATTCCATTTGATTTGATCAAAAGGGCTCCTTATGTTGGATTTCTGACCAAATGAGGGACTCTGGGATGAATTTAGGGAAGTTTAGAGGATATTTGGGCAGCGGTTGGCTAAGCTAAAAGGGTTTGAAGGTGTGAATTTGAGAGATGGGGAAGTTCTCTTTTATAAGAGGGGTGAGGGGCACCTTCGAAAAAACTTAAAATATTATTTTATAATAAAATAATTTTCTGTTTATAATGGCTCCAAAGTGGATTATTTAAACTATATGGTGGGTATGGGTCTAAAACCACTCAACCAATAGGTTTTAGATAGGTTTTAGTCACTATATTAACCTTAACATTTAGATTTAACTCTTAGTTAAATAGTTTGACGTTTACCATGTCTCTTTGTATTTTTATATTATATGGTTAATAAACACACTATATACATTCAAGAGAACCAAAAGTGGTTCATTAATGATACTCCTTTCATTATATAAGTACTTTGGCTGAACCTTATATTTTTAGGAATATAATATCAATTAACAATATAATATTTGATTTAAAAACTCTTTTATGTCAATTTTAACACTATTTGTTATTTTGTTTCTTCTAAATTCATAACAACATTATTACTTAGAAAAAAATTATCTAACCAACCCTAATATTTAATATTAACCTAGAAAATTAGTGTAATTCATAAAAATTCTCAAGTTACATTTATTTGGATATTTATTATATCAATTATTTTAATATTTCATTTATTAGGCAATTACTGCATCATCATTGTGCCATAAATAAATTAAATTATTTAAAGTATAAAAAATATATATATAATACCATTATTTAGTAAAGATTTTTAGATTTATAATGAATATTTATAGTCGAATTTATCTTATGTTTATCTGTATATTAAAAAAAATTAGTAAATAAACATTGATTTTAACTCTTTTAACTCTTCTTTGAATTAAATAATAATAAGTGTTCTAATCTAATCCAAGTGGACCAAATAGGTTCATATTTTATTCATAAGGTTTTTTTAGTCTAATTATACTTATCAAATATAATTAGTACATGTGTTAGTCTAATATTAATATCATTTTTACACTTAATTACCATATTTACTTTTAACCATGGTAAATAAAAGTAAAAAGATACTATTCACCAAATATTATTTTTATCTTATTGAACCACATTTTACTCCTTGATATTAACCATGTCTCTCAGATGTTCAAAATTCAACTCACAGAAGCGGTAAAATTATGTTTTATGTGATTTTAAAAATTCTCCTAGGAGGTAGGTAAAAGACGGTGAAAAGTTCAATAAAATTTTATGTCACGACCCACCATTACCCAAAAGGAGGGAAGGGATAGAAAATTTCCAGACCCTTCCGTATTTAAGTTTAAGGAGAGATAATGACCCCCAAGACCCACCTTCGATAGGTCTCGGAGTGGCGACCAACACTAAGGGTACAGAATCACACACAAGATAGAAGGCATTACCCTTTTTATTTTTTATAGGATGGGGAGATAAGATAGAAACTCCAACAACACCAAAGATGAAAGTAAAGGTAAAGACAAAATTAAACCATTCCCATATGCATGTTCAATATTAAATGATACAAGCCACAAGAACTCCAAAGGTAAACTACCAAGAAAAAGGGAAATGACAAAAGGAACTGCCCCAAGGTCCGAGCTAGTACGGTCACGCACGATGCCTGAAGTCCTCCTGGAAACCTGAAAGAAGGTTTATATATGTAGGGTGAGCATACGAGTATACTCAGTAGGGTAAACCAAAGACTCTCATGCACATGTGGGGAGGCATTATAATGCCCTGTGAGAAAAGATACAACCAAGAAACTAGCAATGAAAACTATCCACCCAAGCCTCACCAAGGCAAACTCCCCAAATAACACAAGTCAAGTAATGTATAGTAATAGCACATCGATGTTTTGGTACCCCGTTCCACTTTTCCAATTCTTATTAAAGACATCCTACACATCGAACCAATCCCTCCATTCTCACCGTAGTCCCACTGCCACACCCTACCCGCACACACCTGGGCCACGACCACACATCCCGCCCGCAAACACCTCGGCCACAACCAACATCCCGCCCGCAGACACCAAGTCCATAATAACCACACGTAACCATGCACGCAAACACCAAGGCCAAAACAACCACTGCCACTCCTGAAGACACCTGGGCCTCATCCCGAATATACATGGGAAAAAACCTGCCCACAAACACCTAGGCCAACCACCACACTACTCTGCCTGAAGATTCATTGGCTAATAATGGACTTCAGGCCATCACAGCCTGCCTGAGGATACTTGGGATATTCGGGAAAGGGAGCAGAAAAGGAGCTGATAACCAGCCACTCAGAGGAATGTTGGGAAAAACACTCCCCCCCATGAAATGGGGGTGTTCGGCACTAAGTGATCACCTTGGGTGGGGTGCAAATAAGAAACATAAAAACTACAAATATAGATATAGTCAACAAGAACTCATCCCAACCTAGGTTTCCCTAAGCCAACCCAAGCATAACACCCTTGTTACTATTCATTCATAAAAGAATCCACATCACTCACATACAAGTCACAACTCATTCCCAAAACCAATTCCCCATTTAACTCATTCTTAGTTTCATGTTCAAGTGATCACATTTAAGTAAATTCTACACTACTGGTCAACTAACAGGCATAACCCCAAGGCAGGAAAAGAGAAAAAGCCAAACATCAATTTAAGCATTCACACCCAGTTATCTTGTGAAGTCCCAAAAACAAAGGGATAAGTGAGATCCCTCAAAGTAATGGAACCAAATAAGGATTCAAGATACAGCCCCACATACCCAAAACCATGAACCAATGATATTCCAATAGTAGAGGATTCCACCCCAATTCGTATCATAAGTAGAGCAACCACATAGTTTCAGATTGACAACCAAGAGGATCCCATCCTCACCCACATCACCCCATAGGCAATAAAATAGAACAACACACCTACTACCATAACAGAGTATGTAAACTTCTAGGTTCAAGCACATCTTTCATTATTTTCTTTTTTTGTTGGTTAGCAGGGGTGACAACATAGGGCTTTATGTTTACTGGGAATTCATTTAATCCACCGAGTTTACATGATTAACCAATTCCCAAGTTATAGTCATTTAATCATCACAGAAGACAAGGGTTCATTAGTTCACAAATAAGGACCACCAATGTCCATGATTTCTAGTAGGCATAAACCCACATTATTCACACAAACAAATAATCAAGGAAGAGGAGAAAACAGAACAACAGAACATCGATCACACCCCTCCACTTCATTCTTTAAAAATCCTTTTGTTATCTTCATTAAGGATTGGTTTCATCCATTCCCACAGAAATAGTATCGTACCCACCCCACATGATACACAGAAAGTAGAGAAAAAGGAAAATACCTACCTGGTTGATCAAGGATCAAAGTTTTTCTCCACGCGCCAAGAACAGGGGATGCACAACTTGTTGGGGAGGAACGTCGGGGACTCCAAGGACAAGCAAAAAACTCCTGCATAAGCGCACCACAAGCCTCGAAATGGAGGGACTCTAGGAGCACAAGGAAGACAGAATAAAACCAGATGAGAAGAAGAAGAAGGAAACTCTAACGTGAGATATAAGGAGGAGATCCAACTATTATGGGATATTGAATTTTGAATGCCTGGAAAGTTGGATCGTGGTTTCCTACATGGCTGGGTAGTTACACATGATGATATTAAGGTGTTATTTAATACCCCCCCACCAGGGTGGTTTCTTGGGATTTTTATGAATTAATTATGGGCTTTAAGTGACTTTAAAAAGGGTATTAAAATTAATTTACATCAAAAGATACGTTGGGGGAGCAGAAAGGTCGGGGACTGGAAAAAGAAGAAAGGGCTCAGTGAGGACACGGTGCCACCGTGGCTTGTGCCACTGCTATGGTGGAGCCGTATTTTGGAAAATTAATGGCCAGGAAGGGACGGGCCATTACATCAGATACCTCTCAAACTATTCTCGCCCTCGAGAATTAAAAATAGACCCAAAGAAATGATAGGGGTCTGAACAACCACCTCGAAAGATACCTCTCAGGTGTAGAACTCTTTTTTACCATGAAATGCCCCATTATCCATCTATCTCTTGAATAATCGCAATCATACTGCTCCTCTCCCATGTGAAACCACACAAAACAAAAGATTAAACCGTCTGGTCATGTGGTGAGGGGTTTCCCTTCCCCCATGTTAAGATAATATCCGCTTTGGGCGGCACTGAATCACCTGCACGGGTATAGGCGCATCCACTCTAATGTGTCTTAACTATGGATTAGGTCCTCCCCTCCCCACAATTCATGACACTTCACACACATACACAGAAAATGAAAACCACACATTCCATAGTTAACAATGTAAATGGTTCCATCAACCAAGTATAAATAGAACAGAACACAACTCAAAACAGCTCTAGGTTCTGGGCATGCATCTACGTATCTCGTTCTCAGGTACTTTCCTCAATCCCACCATGTATCCACAACACACAAACCAGAGGAATTGTTTTTCCACGAATCACCTTCTCTTCACGACCTTCGATCATCACTGGTCGCTCCATGAACGTTACATCGTTCCCGATATCTAGCTCTCCCCAATCAAGGACGTGTGAATCGTCATGCAGATACCGACGGATGTGGGACATATGGAATAAATTGTGCACCCTTTGTAGCTGTGGTGGAAACGCCATCTGATAAGCCACCTCGCTAACCCGCTGCAGCACTTCTAATGGTCTGAAAAACCTTGCTGAAAGCTTACTCCCTCTGCCAAACCTCCGCTGCCCACGCCGAGGGGAGACCTTCAAAAACACATGGTCCCCAACCTCGAACTCCAAGGGTCTCATCCTATTATCGACATATGACTTCTTCTGATCATGGGCCGCCTTCATCCTCTCTCGTATAAGTTGCACCTTCTCTGTCATGCTCTGCACCACTTCCGGTCGAAGAACACCTACTTCCCCAACCTCGGTCAAACACATGGGTGAGCGACATGGGATCCCATAAAAGGCTTCGAACGGAGCCATTACAATGGTAGAGTTGTAGCTATTGTTGTAGGAAAACTCTACCAGATGCAAGTGTCGCACCAATGATCCCCCAAAATCTTGGATGCATGCTCACAGCATATCTTCCATTTTCTGGATGGTGCTCTTAGTCTGTCCATCTGTCTGGGGGTGGAAAGTAGTTCTAAGGAATAGCTGGGTGCCAAAAGCATGCTGCAATCCTCTCCAGAATCGTGAGGTAAACCATACATCCCTACCCAAGACTATGGACCTCATAACTCCTTGTAACCACACCACCTCATCCACATACCTCTATGTTAAGGCATCCACTGCACCTGACTCCTTGATTGCCAGAAAGTGAGCTGATTTCGTCAACCGGTCCACCACTACCCAGATAGCGTCGGATCCTCCATGAACCGTGGGTATCCCTATGAAGAAATCGATCGAGATATCGTCCCACTTCCACTCGGGGACCTCTAATGGTTGCAACAAGACTCCTAGAACACGGTGTTCAGCCTTCACCTGCTGACACACTAGGCACCTAGCCACGAACTCTACTCCCACCCGCTTTACCCCGAGGCACCAAAACTATCTCCTCAGACCCTGGTATATCTTGGAAACTCTCGGGTGCACCGCTAGGGGTGAGTTGTGGAACTCACCAAGAACCCTCTCATGCATCGATTCTCGGACAAACATCTTCCCTCGGAAAATCATCTGATTCTGACCATCCTCTGTCCACCCTTCTGGGGCTTCTCCTTGGTTAACCCGGTCACGCATCCCTTCACTTTCTGAATCTCCCAACTGGGACTCCTCCACCTGCTGTAGAAGAGAGGATTGCACTATCATCTGATACGGGAAACATCTACCACTATTCATCCTCACACCTAGTTGCAGGGAGGCCAACTCCTCCATCGCCTTCCAAGAATCTACCGACTCTCGAACCGCAACCTTCTGCGACTTCCTAATCAAGGAATCAGCCACCAAATTCTCTTTTCTTAAGGTGTAGGAAATTTCAAATTCCTAGTCCTGAAGGAACTTCATCCACCTTCACTGCCGTAATTTCAGGTCTCGTAGGGAGAAGATATACTTCAATCTTTTGTGATCTGTGAAGACCACAAAGCACTCCCCAATGAGGTAATGTCGCCACAACTTTATCGTGAAAATGACTACTACAAGCTCTAGATCGTGGGTGGAATAATTACGCTCATGAGGACGTAACTTCCTAGACCCATAAGAGATCACCCCTTATCGTTGCATGAGCACACACCCGAGGCCTTGTCTTGAAGCGTCATAGAACACCTCATACACCACCCCTTCTACTGGTAACCTCAGCACTGGGGCACAAACCAAATTTTCCTTCAGATAGCTGAAGGCTACCTCACACTGCCAATTCCACACAAAATCCTGGTCCTTCTTGGTCCAAGCCATCAAAGGTTCTACAACTCAAGATTAGTTGGGTACGAACCTCCGGTAGTAACATGCCAGCCTGAGGAAACTACAAACCTCTACCATGTTCTTGGGTGTTGCCCATGAAACAACCACCTCGACCTTCGATGGGTCCAATGCTATCCCCTGCTCGGACACCATGTGCCCAAGGAAGTTCACCTCTTGCATCCAGAACTTTCACTTAGACAACTTCCCATAGAGCTGGTGCGGTCAGGGGACTTTTAAAACCTTCTTAAGGTACTCATCATGATCCTCCTCTGATCTTGAGTATATCAGGATGTCGTCAATAAACACGACTACGAACTGGTCTAGATATTCCCAAAAGATGGAGTTCATGAGCCCCATAAATATGGATGGAGCATTCATAACACTGAACGACATGACTAAAAAATCAAAGTTCTTGTATCTACACCTGAAGGCAGCCATAGAGATGTCTCCCTCCTTCACCCTTAACTAGTGATATCCTGACCGTAGGACTATCTTGGAGAAGCATCTTGCCCCCTTCAACTAGTCAAAGAGATCATCTATCCTCGGAAGAGGGTAGCGATTCTTGACAGTCACCTGATTCAGTCTCCTGTAGTCTACGCACAGCCTGAGACTACCATCCGCCTTCTTTGCAAAAAATACTGGAGCACCCCATGTTGATGCACTTGGTCCAACAAAACCATTCTTCATTATATCATCAATCCGAATTTGCAACTCTCGTAACTCAGAAGGTGTCTTCCGGTAGGGGGCCATCGAAATAGGATGGGCACCAGGTTGCAAGTCTATCCTAAACTCAACATCACGTCGAGGGGGTAGAGTCGCCACCTCTTCAGGGAAGATGTCTGTAAACTCACTAACAGTCCATGAGACTTCCACCATCTCTACATCCACCGACTCTAATGAGATCTAAGATAACAAGGAAAGGAGGGGTTCCACTCGCCTGCTGCTCTTCTGGCCACCCTTCTCACTGATAAAAGTTACATGTCGGCCTCCCATGTCTGAAAACACGACCCTTCCTCAGAAGCAATAAATGACGGCACATACAGAGAACATCCAGTCAATTCCTAGGATGACTTCGTATGGATGTATCTACAACAGTAGAATATCCCTTACTGACTGATGTGGCCCTATCATCAGTCTATACACCTGGAAAACATAAAAAATGTCAGTCTAACCTCTGAATGGTGTGCTCAGCACTAGGGGCACTGGAAGTCTCTCAGCATCTAAACCCAGAGTAAGGGCTAGACTGGGTGCAACAAAGGAGTGCAAAGCTCCTGTAATGAACAAGGCAGAAGGAAGGGTACTAAACAAGCTGATCGTACTTCGAACAGCCTCCGGCCCTGCTAGAACTGCTGCCTCAATAGTGTAAAACTGCCCACGCCCAGCTCCCCTGCCTGAAGACTGTCAGCCACCTCCCCGACCACGTCCAGATCGAGGTCCCTGAGGAGCGCCCTGAGGTTGGCCTCCCCCTGCAAAGTCTGCCCTCGAAAGAGCGGGATCTCGCAGACCCTGGTACTGCTGCTGAAAGGGCCTAGATGGAAACTGTTGCTGATGAGGTGGGCGCTGAACCTGCCCACCCCCGCTGTACAGTACTCTATCTGGGCAGTGATTCCGAAGGTTCCCATGGATTCCATAGATGAAGAATCTCGTCCATGGGCCCGAAAGGAAATTGCGAGGGCCAGTAGATCGAAACTGGAACTGCTGAGGCCTGCTCCCTGCTGGTCGTAACCTAGAGGGCCCTGATGTTGGAGGCCTAATGCTGACGGCCTTCCCCTTAGACAAACCCAATTGGATTCCCTCTTGTGATACACCTCCCATAGTGTGAATCCTCATCACCACCTCTTCCTTCTTCTGGACCTCCAAGTACATCGGTAGGGTGAAGGGAGTAACAACATACTGGAGAGAAGGTCGAAGTGCCTCCTCCAAATGCCTCGCCCGAGACTCCTCAACCGGAAAGATGTCCGGAGAAAAGCAGAGGATATCCTTGAACTTGATCCCCAACTCTCTTAATAACATGCTCCCCTACTAGAGGGAGAGTTGCTCCTACCACTTCTCAGCCTTCAATATGGAAGAGAGAAATTCTGCCTGGAACTCCTTCTCGAAATCAGTCCACGTCACCTCAGCCTCCCTCTTCTCCCCAAGGTAAAGCTTCCACCATTGACGCATCGCTCCCCAAAGCTGGCTCACAGTAAAAGGAACCCAATAGTCCTCCGGATCCCAGATCAAGACGAAATCTATAACTACCATTTATAGCCATCTCTCTGTATCCACGTCAGAGATGCTGCCTTCATACTTCCCAAGGTTCTACCGCTGAAAGGCACAAAGCATCTTCTGCCACTGATCGTCCTCCTCTTCTCGGCCCATCCTCTGTCGATCGGCCAAGTCAACCTCCTAGGCCTCGATCGCCTGCACTATTTGTGGTTGTCTCCCAGTTGCCATAGCTGTATGGTAAATAAGGAATGCCTATGCCCGATTAGCTCAATATATATTTCTTAAATTTTTTTAGACTTCTTGTTCATTTTAGATACCAAAAATACTCATAAAACACAAGAAAACAAGTCATTATGATGCATGTACCTTTCCTAGGGTCTCTGCCTTGCAATCAGTGTAGACTCACTTGGTCGTTCGGTGGGTCCAGAGTCCTTGCATCGGATGATGGGGGGCCCTAAATTCCAATGTCCTAGCCAGTCTTCCCTAGACTATTTCACACTCCAAGGTCACCCAACACATTTTCCCTACCATCCCATGAAATCCTCACCGTGCCTAACTCCAGACTCCATCCTATATCTCAACCACCACCTTTAATACCATTCTATCATGCCCCGCCTTCACCCAAAAGCAGTGAAGGGATAGCAAATTTCAAGAGCCTTCCTTATTTATGTTGAAAGAGATATAATGACCCTCGAGACCCGCCTTTGATAGGTCCCAGAGTGGTGACCATCAACAAGGGTATAGAATCACACACAACATGGAAGGCATTACCCTTTTTATTTTTTATAGGATCAGGAGATAAGATAGAAACTCCAACAATAACAATGATGAAAGTATAGGTAAAGTCGAAAGTAAACCATTCCCATATGTATGTTCAAAAGTAAAAGATATTATCCAAAAAGAACTCGAAAGGTAAAGTACCAAGAAAAAGGGAAACGAAAACAGCAACTTCCCCAAGGTCCGAGCTAGTACGGCCCTGCACGATCCCTGAAGTCCTCCTGGAAACCTGAAAGCACTTTTATATGCGTAGGGTGAGCATACGAGTATACTCAGTAGGGTAAACCAAAGACTCTCATCCACAAGTGGGGAGGCATTCTAATGCACTGTGAGAAAAGATACAACCAAGCACCTAGCAAGGAAAACTATCCAACCAAGCCTCACCAAGGTACACTCCACAAATAACGCAAGTCAAGTAATTTATAGTAATAGAACATCGATGTTTGGGCACCCCGCGCCACTTTTCCACTGGTTATTGAAGACATCAAGTGCATTGAACCAATCCCGCCATTCTCACTGCAGTCCCACTGCCACACCCCACCCGCGAAAACCTTGGCCACAACCACACATCCCACCCACAAACACCTGGGCCACAACCACCATCCCGCCCACAGACACCTAGGCCACAATAACCAAACGTAACCATGCCCGCAAACACCTAGTCCAGAATAACCACTTCCACACCCAAAGACACCTGGGCCTCATCCCAAATATACTTGGGAAACAACCTGCCCGCAAACACCTGGTCCAACCACCACACTACTCTGCCCGAAGATTCTTGGGCTAATAATGGACTTCAGGCCATCACAGCCTGCCCGAAGAGTCTTGGGATATTCAAGAAAGGGAGTAGAAAAAGATCTAATAACCAACCACTTAGAGGAGTGTTGGGAAAAATACCCTCCCCCATGAAATGGGTGTTTTCGGCACTAAGTGATCAACTTGGGTGGGGTGCGAATAAGAAACATAAAAACTAAAGATATACATATAGTCAACAAGCACTCATCCCAACCTAGGGTTCCCTATGCCAACCCAAGCATAACACCCTTGTTACTATTCATTCATAAAAGAAGCCACATCACTCACGTCCATGTCACAACTCATTCCCAAAACCAATTCCCTGTTTAACTCATTATTAGTTTCATGTTCAAGTGATCCCATTTAAGTAAATTATGCACTACTGGGAAACTAATAGGCATAACCAAAATCCAGGAAAAGAGAAACAGCCAAACAGCAATTTAAGCATTCACACCCGGTTCTCTTGTGAAGTCACAACAACAAAGGGATAAGTGAGATCCCTCAAAGTACTGGAACCAAAGAAGGCTTCAAGATACAACCCCACATCCCCAAAACCATGAACCAATGATATGACAACAGTAGAGGATTCCACCCCAATTCGTATCACAAGCAGATTAACCACACAGTTTCAGACTCACAACCAAGAGGATCCCATCCTCACCCACATCACCCCATATGCAATAAAACAGAACAACACACCTACTACAAAAACAGATTAGAGAAAATTCCAGGTTCAAGCACATCATTCATTTTTTTCTTCTTTATGTTGGTCATCCGGGGTGACCACACAGGGCTTTATGTTTACTGGGTATCCATTTAATCCACCGAGTTTACGTGATTAACCAATTCCCAAGTTACAGTCATTTAATCATCACAGAAGACAAGGGTTTATTAGTTCACAAATAAGGACCAACAACGGCCATGATTTTCAGTAGGCATAAAACCACACAATTCACAAAAACAAATAATCAAGGAATAGGAGAAAACATAACAGCAGAACATCGATCACACCCCTCCCCTTCATTCATTAAAAGTTTGTTTGTTATCTTCATTAAGGTTTGGTTTCATCCATTCCCAATGAAACAGTAGCGTATCCACCCCACATGATACATAGAAAGGAGAGACGAACGAAAATCCCTACCTGGTTGATCAATGATCGAAGTTTTTCTCCACGCGCCAAGAATAGGGGATGTGCAGCTTGCAGGGGAGGAACGTCAGGGACTCTAAGGATGAGCAGAAAACTCTAGCACAAGTGCACCACAAGCCTCAGGAAGGAGGGACTCCAGGCACACAAAGAAGAGAGAAAGAAACCAGCCGAGAAGAAGAAGAATTAAACTCTAGCATGAGATATAAAGAGGAGATCCTACTGTTACATAATATGGAATTTTGAATTCTTGGAAAGTCTGATCGTTGTTTCCTACATGGGTGGGTAGTTACACATGATGATATTAAGGTGTTATTTAATACCCCCCATTGGGGAGGTTTCTCAGGATTTTTAGGAATTAATTATGGACTTTAAATGACATTAAAAAGGGTAATAAAATTAATTTACATCAAAATATACGTTACGGGAGCATAAAAGTCGGGGACTGAAAAAATAAAAAAGGGCTTAGCGAGGAAACGGTGCCACCGTCGCAGTGCCACTGTTTTGGTGGAGCCATATTTTTGCAAAGTAATGGCCAGGAAGGTATGGGCCATTACATTTTATATATCTAATTTTATTACAAAATGACTCCAATGAATTACATTGAACTTATATGGGTATTATGTATCTATTTTGACCTAAAATGAATTTAAATAAAATAAATTATTATTTAAATAAAAATCCGGTTTTAAACTATAACTCAGTGTTTTCACTATTCATCAATAATTAAAAAATTTCAGAAACATACCAAAAATCCACCCTATGATAATTTTGATCTTATGTATTCAAAAATGAACTCTATTTTACCAAATTAAAAACATATAAATTGCATTTATTAGTTTAAAATTAATTCTCGTGTTCAAAACCAAAAAGCATATTTTTATGAAATAATAACTACCAAAAGATTGACATTTGTTTTTGTCCAATTTTGAAGTGAAATTACATCCAATGACAAACATTGGAGTCAATTGTAAAAATATAATCTAATTATACATCCAAACCATTCATATGTATTGTTGAACACTATAAATTATTTTTATTAAAAAAGTTTTTTCAGTTAAAATATATAATTTTTCACTATTCACCCAAATATGAAAGATATCAGAAAAACACCAAAAAATTATTGAAACTAAATTCTTATGTCTTGATCCAAAATAAGATGTTTATTTTTTCAAATTAAATATATAAAAGTATAAAATATTGGATTTAAAAAGGGTTCGCCAATAAAAGGCGGTAAAATTGCATTTTAAAAAAAAATACTTATTTGATCTGAAAAAATGAATTTGTCCTTATATTATGTCTAAGAAACTCATAATATGGATTCTAAAATTATAAGGGTTATATAAAGTTCAAAAAAATTTAATACTATTCGTAACCGCTTTTGAACTGCTAGTTTGGTAAGTCATGGTGTGCTTGAACTTGATGTTTCATGTAATGTATGTTATTGAATTACTTTGAAGAACTAACATACTATGAAATCTTGGGGTGTTACAAACCTATGATCATATATCCATGTGATGATAAATATTAACTGCCAAAGTAAATTTCATCCATTATATCGGTCTTGATTACTATTAAAAGGGTTTTTTATCTCATATGGTCAGGGAGAAACTCAATATTGAATATATTTCTATTTGTGGGTTTTAGTTGAGGATCCTATGGAATTGTTTCCAAGTCCTCCACTGAATAGTGATTCTTATATTCCAATTGAATGGATACATTGGGATACAACTATTACTAATATTCATTATAAAATGGCCCATATATAGTTGTTGGAATTGAAGTGGAAGTTACAGAATAATCATGATAAGAGATTCATTCAACCGCGTGTGTTACCTTTTGGTGAACCTATTCTTTTTGGTAATAATAAATATGGTTCAGTGTAAGTATGAATTGATTAATGGGAATATAATAAGATTATAATCAATAATATATATCATCTAACTCATATAGATGACTTATTTGATCAACTTCACAGAGATGTATACTTTTTAAATATTAACCTTCTTTCATAATATAATCAATTGAGGGTCATAAAGGAGGATATACCCCAAAAATCATTCCATTAAGGCTATATATAGTTCAAATTTATAGTTATTCAATTTGGGCTTGATAATGCACCCATTATTTTAATGTATTTAATGAATAGAGTCAATAGGTATTACCTAGATATGTTTATCGCAATATTTATATATTATATTCTAGAATATTCAATGTTAATGTAATAGAATAATCAATAATTCAGGATTGTATTGAAGACCTTATGGAAGAAAATGTTTTATGGAAAGTTTGTAAAGACTGAAATTTGGAAACAAAGGGACTCATTTATAATATTAATAGAGGGTATATATGTTGATCCGTAAAAGGAAAAATTTATTAAATTTTGACCTATAACAACCATAGTAAATGATATCAATTGTTTTTTGTTCTTTGGATTGATATTATCTATTATTTATTGGAAATTTATAAGGAATTTCTAATTTACTCACCAAGAAAACATATATGGGTGAAATGTTCCACTAGAGAGATGAATGTGTGGAAATTTTTATGGAACTAACGATAAGTATTGTAAACAACCTGAACACAGTTTCCTAGAGTTAGTGGTTACATTATTACATTGGCATATGATACAAGCACACATATCCCTAATGAAAAAAGGGATTAATAATCATGGTAAAATATATACATAGTTGAGTATTTAATTAAATTTTATGAAAATAAATGATACATAATTATATTAAAAAATTATGCATCCCAAAACTCATTTAAAGATTCTTTCATCATATCCTGGGGAAATGGAAAAAATAAGAGTGATCTTAGATGATCAGTAAGAGTCTTAATGTTGAAATTATCATGAATAGATAAAGCATAATAAACATGGAATGAAAAATAGTCAAATATAAATTATATTTAAATAATATAACTATCATGGTTAGATAAGGAATAATCAAAATGGAAATATAATTAATTAAAACACATGATGTTTAATCAATAACATTAGCACTAAATGCATCCTTTGATAATATCAATTCAATAATTACTTAAATTGAAATAAAAAACTCATAATTAAGGTAATTATTAATATTTGTGGCCTTAATCTCAAACATCATGGTATCTATATTTTCATTAACATTCACATTATGGATTAAAAAATTTGTTAAACCCCCATTTAATGATAGCATTCTAATTTACCTCTTGAGATGAACCGATGTATTTAGGGGGATATCTGATTTTGGGCCCCACCCATTACTACATGACCAAATAATTCCGAAAATATTAAGGATAAATTTAATTAATGAAAAATATGACATGTAAATAAAAGTATATATTGAATGAAGAATACAAAATATCAATATTTCCCTAGAAAAGCATATAAAATTCAATGTAAAAGTACATATATTTAAATGCTATATATTTTAAGTCATAAGAATATACATGATAAACAATATTGATATTTAGGGGAAATGTAATATCCAATGATGATAATAAATTGAATTTTTTAGTGAATTTTTTTTATTTAAATAAATTAATCATGAATTAGAATGTGAATGCATTCCCTAGTCAAACTAATCATGAATCATATTGAGAAAAAATAATTATGGTGTTATTACAACATATCACCAGTGGAGTATACATATAATATAATGTTATTATCATTTATTAATATAAATTCCATAAAATTATCCCTATAAACAATATTGAAGAAAATAACCCATTAATATTGAAATTTACTTAAAAACAATATATATCTAGAATAAAATTGTAAACATGTAATGGAATATTTAAAGAAATTAATGGTCATGTAGGTGTGAATGTATGGTTTATGATGATTACATCAAAATAAATATTCTGTACACATTTTTGTAATAAAATTCAAAATTATCTTGTTTGGAAAATGATTGAAAGACACTATTTAATATTTTTTGTAAATATCCAATTATGGGTAAAAATGAATTTAATAAATAATTATAAAATATTTTTGAAAACAATTTTATAAAACATGTATTTGTGATTAAAATGATTTCTAACCAAATGGGGAAATGATGTTTGATATTATTAAAAACATTATTCTAATCATTTTATGTATAAAAGAGATGAATAGGGTAATATTACATGAAAAAATAATGAATAAATGGTGGATAATAAAATAAAATGGGGTTATTAGTTATTGAATAGATAATTTCCTTTAATCAAAATTCAAGCATAAGTAATCCCAATGGAAATGTTATACTAAAAAAATATTACCACTTTGGTAAGTATTTAATCGTAACCCCAATGAAAAATATAATTTCAAATTAGAAATTAAAGGAAATTAATATTAATATATTGATGGTATAATATATCATATTAGTATTATATACTCCTCATAAAATAATTTAAGTGTATAACATGACACATGTCCCAAAGAAGACAATTTGAGAGAATACAGCCTTTCAATAATCAAAACGTTGAAGAGAAAATTAATAAATTAAATCAATTGTGTGTATAAAATTTGCATCCAGATTAAATAATTTGAAATAAAAAATAATATAAAAAAATTAATTATTCACATAATCATATAATATTATTTAAAATGATTAATTAATACAACCCAATGAAAATATATTATGATATAAAATTATTTAACACTTGGTAATTTTCATGTAAAATCCCCTTCGAATAAATATATTAAATTTAAAAATAATTTACCGTTAATTATTAAATATTAATGATATTACATGTAAAAATGGTATTATATACAATATATAGAGAAATTAGGTTTATATCATTATAATAATCCTTATTGAAAGGAATTGAGACAAAGACCTTTACCTAACACTTCCATTTGATTAAATAAACTCTAACATATGGTATGCTTCATTAAATAATGTTTTTAATTTATTAAATAAACAAAGAAAAGATTATAATATCATATAATATCCATATATAATATCTCACTACCCATTCGTTGCTAATATTTTATTATTATTATTATTCCAAGTGTAAATTTATATGTTTTCTCATGCGTGTTTCTTTCATAAAAGCTTAGATTATTGTGTATAGGATACATTTTATCATCCCAATAATTTTATTAATGTTATAAATATCATAATTTCATATTTTTTTTATTTATATACTAATTCTAGAATATTGTACAGAGAACATGAATCACATCACTTCACGGAGAGGGTAAGTCGTATGTATGCACAAGTGATAATGCCATTTCTTAATGGGTGGAAGGGTAAGAATTTTGTAAATATATTAATTTCATTGTATGAATTTAATATTATTAATATGAAAATTAATATTTATATTTATCCTTATCAAATTATATCTAAACCATAAGTGAAAAATGAATGACATCACTTTGTGAGGTAGTAGTTTGTCATGCACGCGAGCATTGTTACCGTATTTTAAATGGAATAGAATATAAGATGGTATATGTGATATTAAAATTACATAATTAAAATTATATAATAAATATTATATATATATATATTAAATTAATCATTATATCTACCTATGAGAGGTGTTTATGGAAAACAATTCATTCTATTTTTGAGGCGGTAGTCCACCGTACACACTAGGTGTGGATTTATTTCCCATTTTATGGAAAATGAGATTTATAGACATATTTCAATAAACTTAATTAAATTTAAATATAAGTTATATACTAGAGTAATTATATTTTAATTTTTAATAAATTACTTATGGTTGTAAAATAATAAAGATAAAAAATTATATTTGTAAATATGGTTTCCTTATGTTACGGAAGCCTACTTTTGATCTCCTCTTAAGGAAACTCGGGATGGAATTTTTGGAAGACCAAAATCTATAGAATGTGGATAAGGTTATTCTATATATATTTTTAATGGTTATTTTGAGCCAAATTTCTATATATTTGTGAATAATTTAGGGGATAAAGTGTCATTTTATAATTGAGGAGGAGAGTCATTTTTATGAATACCCAAAACAATTAAATAATTCAAATTCACACGAACCCCATGTAACTAAAAAATTTATAGAAGTATGACATGATGGATAATTTTTAACCATTCCACCGTAATTAAAAAGAAATATTTTTTAAACATGTTACTCTATTTAACTTTTTATTTTAATCCTGCAGTAAATTGGTTTTAAAATTAAAAGTGGTAACATTTTTTTACAATTTCTACTACTAATTATGAAAAAGTATAGGTAAAATAATTATATAATATTATATAGTATTATTAAAAATATTTAATCGATGTTTTCAAATCAAATTCAGTTTTGGGAAAAATTAATTTAATATAAATTCCACAGATGTGTCAAAAAATGATTTTTCAAGAATTGAATTTTAAAGAATAAGATGATCAAATAATAACTATATGTATGATATTAATAATTTAATGTATTTAAATTAATATATATATATATATATATATTAAATATAAATTTAATTTAAATCATTCAACATAAGGGGTTATTTTAATTTGTTAAAATGGAGAAACATTATACACCTTAAAACTTTTTTTCTAAAAAATGGGTTTTATAGCCTATTAATAAAAATATATATAAATAAAGTATAAATATGATTTATATGTAACAAATTTGATTAAATATAATTTTATAATATTTATGTTACTTTAAAATCATAAAATAATAATGGGACATTTATTTTTTTAAATTTATTAAAATAAAATGATAGTTTTACCAAAAATAATTATTTTTTGTAATTCAATGAAAAAAATATATTTTATGAATAATAAAATATTTTCACCCTAATTTAATATATATATGATAATTTAAAAGAATATTTTAATTTTAAAAAAGAAAATTTATAAACGATCTAAAAATTAATTATAATATCTTCTCATAAAATGAGATGAAAATAATATTTCTCATGGAATGTCTTGTTTGTATAATAAAATATACTTTTTAAATGTTGAGTGATTATTTATTTATAATATATAAATAATATATATTAGGTAGTAATTTTATACATATCATAAATTATTTTATCATATATAGGACCTCCAAGTCAACATATACGATAAAATGACCGTATTTAAATATTATATTTCACAGGCCATTTAAGGTCAGTGTTGCATATCATATATGATATTGAAACATAATGTTCTTATTTTTAGATATTTTTGTTTCATTTACCACATGATATAAAATAGTTAAAATTTATTTAAAATAAATATATTGTAAAATTTCAGGGTGTTTCATTCTCCTCACCTTTAATAAATTCTATCCTCATAATTTAAACTTTAACTTGCATGTCTAAGATTTGATATCATTAAATACATTTTTTTTAAAATATACATCATAAAAATGTTTAATAAATAATCCAATTAAAATAGGGGTAGTTAAATATAAAGTTCTTATGGAATAATACAGGATGAGGTTTCCAAGTAGTAGAACATTAGTGCGAAATAAAAATATCGACAGAGAATAAAATCATAAATAATTATCTAGAGTGCTAGATATCATTGTTCGAATAAAATTTTTGATAAAGAGAAAATAAAAAATTTCAAAGCCATAAATCTCTGATAATTTACGTTTCTATTAATTCATCAAATATTAATGTAATAGGATAAAAAATATTCTCGATCATTTTCCCATAGTTGAGGGATTCTTTCACTTTCAATATAGAGAACACCCGAATATATACTTACCTGAAAATTTTTATTTATAATCTCATCCATTAGTTATGATTCGATAAATATATATGTAATTTCTAAATCCATAAAATGAACATCCAATATGAATATTTAATGCATGGATCATGAAAATTAACATCAAATGGATCACATGATCTATAAAAGAATAATAATCCGATCCTATTTTTTTTATTAACCAAAAAATGAAATGGTTACCATAAAGGGAGATAATAAGTATGATATATAAACCTTAATATCAATAAATAATATATATTAATTCCAAATTTCCCCTATTGAATCATCATATATTATTCCAAAAATATATAACCCCACATCCCAATAAACCTCAATATTCTTAACATTAGAGAATGTTTTCACTACAAAGGTGATCTCATGCCTTAAAACTTTCATCCCCAAGATTTAAATTTTATTTTCCCTAAATAATGATTTATATTAAACCTAATGATTACATATACCTCAACATAAAAAATGTCTCTAGAAGTATCATTAATTAATTCAAAATAAAAATTATTTGATCCTATAATATGATTCCAAATATTAATGTAATATTTAACTATGAAACATTTTAAGTAAAACCAATGTCATAGTAATCAAAGCATAATTTTGGATAGTGGTGGGTGTAACACCCTTGTCACCCTTCATTTAGGGGGTTAAGCACTGTCACTTTTCTATATTTGAAGGATTGTCAACCAGCATGCAAGTTTTCCTTTATTGAAAACATTATTATTTTTATTCCTATAACATTCCCAAATTGTAATAAAATAGAATTAACTCAACATAAAATATAATAAATTCCTTATAATTTTCCAATTCATTTAATCTTATGTAAAAATAATCTAGATGAATTATTCCTTAAATAACTTTTTCATTAAAACATATAATAAAATAAAGGGTTTTATTTCCATAAATAACCCAAAAATCCCAAATCTTGATAAAATCTAATCATATTTTGAGTTAATATTATTTATCCATTTTCCAAACATTTAATATAACAAAAAATATATATTATGTGTAAAAACAATCATATTGTTAAAATAATATTATCAATTTTAGGATTTCTAAATCATGAGACCTACTTCTCAATCTTAGACACCTTAGGTTTAACCTAGGTTATTCATTATAATAATTTATTAAAATCATTCAAAATGTTGTGTATGTAAAATTTTAATTATCCTATGAATATACACCCATAGTTTTAAAATGGGGGTGTGATAAGGGCTTTAATCATACAACCTATAATGATCAATTCAAACCCAAATGTTTCCCTATTGGAGTCATTACCCCTAGGTACAACTATTATAGATCCACATCCACTTTTGGTATCCTGATAGGTATGTATTCCTAGAAAGAACCAAATAATATCTAACATACCAAAATATTAGGAGTTTCTTCTATACTTATCCTCAATTCCTAACATAGGGTTTTATTCCCTAATATATGTTTTCCTAAATCTAGTCCCCATAGTTTTTGATAAATTCACTCTGATGTTGACTATAAAGACACATAACTAGTAGCCTAGTGATAGTTTTTAGTTTATTATATTGGAATATAATCTTGGATATCACATTCTAATAGGCCAAATAATTTAATAATCTTAGTTAAATAGATTTATACTTTAGTCTTGTGTTATATTTGAAAACCTGGAAGACAACATAGTGAGTGTTCAATATTCTACATCCTTAAACACATTCAATGGATCCATCCAGATATCCTATATAATGAAAAAAAGAAGGGTGAGCTCATATACTAAGTAATAGTTATTTAAAGAGAAATATATCATGACTAAATAATGCATAATAAATTTGGAAAGGTAAATAACGGCAGAAAAATTCAAATTAAATAATTTTACTATTATGAATAGATAAACAATAACCAATAGGGAAATGTATGAAACTGAAACACATGAAATTTAATCAATAAATTGAGAATAAAATTAATCCTTTGATAATAAAAATATAATAATCTCACATAAAATAATAATTTAATTTATATTGAAGTAAATTCTTAATATTGGACTCCACGATCTCATGAATCATTGTATCTATACAATAATTTCCTTTCACAGGAGTATTTAAATCTATGGGTAAAAAATAATTTAATTATACAATTATGACTCACCATATTATACTTTTTTATTCATTAATTTTCCATATAATTTTGGGTCCCACCAATCACTACAAGTCAAATGCATTCCTCATATATCAAATGATCAATTTAATTCAGGAAAATTATTCCCTTTCAATAAATGAATGTATTGAATAAACTATAAAAATATGAATATTTTACTAGCCTATCATATAACTTTTAAAGTAAACCAGCATATGTAGAAATTAGATATGATTTAAAAAATAATAATTTCCATGATAAATAATATGGATATTTAGGAAAATTGTAATGTCCAGTGATTGTAGATAAGTTAATATTTCATGGGAAAGTTAATGATTAAAAGAATTAATCAAGAATGATAATGTAAATACTTCCCAAGTCTAACTGATCTTAAACTATATAGATAAATAATATATATGAATTATTAAAATATATCTCCATTATAATATATGAAAAATATATGATTTTTTACATTAATGAATAGAAATTCCATAAAAATAAATCAAAAAACATTCATGGAGAAAATAACCATCTAACTATGAAAATCAATTTTTTAAAACTAAATGTATCTTGAATATCATGAAAAAAATATTATTTAAAAATAAACTCTATAAAAATTAATGTAATCATTAAAGAAATTAGTGTTCATGGCTGTGGGAAGGTTTCGTTCATGCTGAGTGCATTAAAACAAATATTCATGTCACATTTTTGAATTAAAAACCAAATGTAACATATTTGTAAATTGAAAAAAATAATTATTTAATTTTATTTATAAATTAAAATTATGATTAAAAATTAATTTAAACAAAAATATTAAAACCTTTTGGAAAATATTTTTAGAAATCCTAGATTTGGAATATAAAGGATTTTCCACCAAAGGGATAAATAATGTTATAATTTATTAAAAACATTTTCTCAATCATGTTATGTACCAAATAGATTAAATTGACACTATTTATTAAAAGAATCATGAATCACTATAGGATATTAAAATATAAAGATTTTATTAGATAATAACTAAATTATTTCCTTTAATATAAATTCAAGCATAAACTATCCCAATTAAAATTATATTCTGATATAAACACTTACTAATTTTTTTACTTTTGAACTATATGCCACATGAAATTGATAATATAAAATAAAACATTATATTACAATAATATTAGTATATTAATAAAATATCATAACAATTCCTAATTATATACACCTCATAAATTATTTTAGGTGTATAACATAACATATGTACCAATAAATAAAATTAGATATAAGCGACCCATATAATTATAAATATATTGAAGTGAAAATTAATAATTTTAATCAATTATGTGTATCAAATTTAAATACATATAAAACTTGTTGAAATAAAGTATAACATATTCATATTTCATTAAACACATAATCTTAAAATATCATATATAATGAAGAAGTAATATAACCCAATGAAAAGAAATTCAGTTGTGAAATTCTTTACCACTTAGTAACTGTCAAGTCAAATACTCTTGGATAAATAATAAAAATTAAAAAATAAAATACCATTAATAATTAATTATTTATTGTATTTCATGTAAAAGGTGTATTATTTTCACCATATAAACAATTTAGGTTCATACCATTACAATATGCCTCAATGAAAGGAAATGGAGACAAATTTTGTTACATCACACTTCCAATTGCATGAACATTATATTACCTATTTTAGAATGGTTTTAAGATGAAATTAATTTGTTAAACAACCATATTAATGTTTATAATATCATATTTTATCTTCTTATAATATCTTACCACCAATTCATTAACAATATTTTATCATTACTGTTATTTCTGGTGTTAATTATCTTGTTTTCTCATACATGTTTTTTCATGAAATCTCTACTTATATGTATTGTATATATTTCTATACTAAAAAAATATTATTTTAAACTTATAAATATCATATTAAATTATTTAATGAATTTTAAAAACATTCTTGAATGTTGGACATTGAAAATGAATCACGTCGCTTCGTAGAGACTGAAAAACATATGTACGCGTAAAAAAATAGCATCTACTAATGGTTGTATGGGTAATGATATGGGTGATATATTAATTATTACGAATAAATACCATTTTATATATCTTAAATATATATTGATTAAATTTATCTTATTACATTTTATGTAATGGTTATGTGAAAAATGAATCACATCACTTCACGAGGATGTTGTTCATAGTGCATAAGAGCAATGTTATCATATTTTAAATGGAATGGGATGTAATAATGTATATGTGATATTATAATTAAATATTTATAATTATTTAATTAATATTATATATATACATTAAATTTACTATTATTTCAACTACTGTGAGGTTTTGGTGGAAATTGGGTTATATAGGATCGCGATTTGGTAGTTCATCATACACATGAGTGATGACTTTGTTTCCAATTTGATGGAGGAGGAAATGGACAGATATTATACCATAAAAATAATAAAATATCATTATATGGTTGATAAATGTATTATAATTTTTTAATTTTTAATACATAATTGATTGTTATAAAAGAATAAAGAAAATGAGAAGGCTTTGTTAAGATGATTACCTTCTCTTAGAGAAACCTCCTTTATCTTCTATTAATAACACTAGGGTTGGTTTCTTGAAGACCTAAAGGTACATAATGTGGTTAAGGGTGTTTTTGAGAAATTTTTACCTTTTAAAAAAAAAATATATATAGATGTTTTAATAAAGGAGTAGATGGACGTCCCTTTTATAATTGATGAAGATTGGTATTTTTTTAAATAACAAAAACTAATCAATAATGGCAAGTCACTCTCCCCACAAATTTATACAAAACTAAAAAAATAAATTATTAGAGGCTATATAATACTATTAATAACACCTATAATTTTGAATAATTTTTTTAAAATATGTTATACCATTAACCTCTTTATTTTAACCCCCAAGTAAACCGGTTATAATATTAACCATGGTAACAAATTTTTACTGTTTTTATATTTATTATAGAAAAAATAAAGTTGATATTATTATATAATATTATTTTTAATTATTCCTAATGTGGAATAAAGTTTATAGAATTAAATTCACATAACTGGATGAATTTAATTTAAAATTAAACCCACAAATGTGTCAAAAATATGGGTTTTCAAGAAATTATTTTTCCAGTCATAAGATGATATTATAATATCTATATAAAAATTAATCATATATAAATGAATTTATATTTGTATTTATCGATATATTATATATATAAATTTCATTTCAATAATCCTTCATTATATGTTATTTTAATTATTTGAAATGGACAAACATTATTAATTGTGAAACAATTTTTAGAAGAAAAAAAATTGTTTTAATAGATAAAAATAAACATATTTTAAAATAAAAAATGATGATGATTTAAATAAAATTAACTGAATTATTGTAATTACCCGACTCTTTGGAAAAGGTACAGATCGTTAGTTTTTCTTTCAAATCTTTCCTTTAAGTTTTTATAGTGTGTGTAACATCCTCAGAAAGGTCCAGGAAGTGTCTGGGGTTGGTTCAGAGCTTGGGAGATTGAGAAATGGACTTGGAGACAGTGGCGCACGACATTCACACGGTCTGTGCACGGTTTGGGATAAACTATGCGGCTATAGACATGGGAACCTGTAGGGGTGCACGACCATGCGGACCAGGCCACACATCCATGCAACCTTTTGTCTGGGAAGCAGGGAGGTGCACACAGTTTTCAAACGGTTTGGGTAAACCGTGCACCTAAACTGTGCGACCCTATTCTGGGTGATTTTATCATTTTTCCCTTAAATATATTTTAAACCTAAATACCTATCTCTTTCGTTTCAGTAGACAGAACTCAGGGGAGAACACCTCTTTGAGTTCAAAAACCTCTTCTCTCTCTACCTCTTGTGGATTCATCGTCCGCAACCCAATTCTGGATTCATCGGAAGCATTGTAAAGGACATAGTAAGGCTTACCACGCCTAAGCTTCCTTCCTCGGTGAATCTCGGTTTTTGTTTCGCTATTTTGTTGCAGGCTCATATGCCCAATTTCCAAGGCGTTGGACTGGAACTCAGATCTCTTCCATCCTACTACGAATCTGAGGTCGATATCAAGACATACTATGTCTACAGCTCTAAGGTTGGTGGTCACATGGTTTCCATTTTGTGTTTTCGCCTTTTTGAGTTATTATCATTGTGTCGTGGTTTGTACTTCACCAAACCACTTATTTATCTTGACTTCTTCATATCTAAATGTCATGTGTGGTATGAGATTGAGAAATATAACCTGGATAGGGTGTTTAGATTAGGTGTGGAACAAGAGTGGTCAACCATAGGTGATATGTCTTGAGATTTGGTCCGGTTCACCTTTGCACCTTAATGATATGTCTTGAAAGGGAATTTTCCATGTTAGGAAAATGATATGACTTGGTTTGAGGTTGGCTAGGATGAGATAGCATGAACACCTTGAATGAATGGAAATGTGTGTTGCCTTGAGATGTGATTATGCGATATTATATGATGGATTGCCTTATATATTGTGAAATCATATAAGATGTATTTACTTATATATTGTGATGTGAATGGTTATGCCATACTATGTTGACATGCTTGTGATAACCCGTTTGTGGGCGGGAGGCATTCTTACCCCATGCCAGATGAATCTCTATGTGTGGGAGGGAGGCATTCTTACCCCATGCCAGATGAATCTCCGTGTGTGGGTGGGAGGCATTATTACCCCGTGCTAGATGAATCTCCATGTGTGGGCGGGAGGCATTCTTACCCCATGCCAGATGAACCTCTGTGTAATAGGATGAGAGGCATTCATACCTCATGCCCATATAACCTTTATGGGTGGGAGGCATTCTTACCCACACTAGCTACAGTGCTTTTGGACAGGAGGCATTCATACCTCATGCTAGTGATGATTATTACATATGTGAGCAGCATGGAAGAGAGTCATGCTTACCTCATTCCAGTGATAACATATATCTATGTACTTATACCCCTGGTGATTGTTCAGAATATCAGCCATGAGCTGAAGTAGTTAGACCCGCCAGGTGTCCTTCTTGAACCTGAGTGGGAGGGTTGTTTATTTCATTTCTTTACTTACTTGCAGTTTACAATGCACTGTTTATTTTGGAAACACCTATTTGGATTACACATAGACCCCGTTGGTGGTGACCTACTGGGACTTGTCTCACACCCTACCTGGGCGGCCTCCTTGGCATCCGTGTAGTCTTTACTTCTTTAGGTACTAGTAGGGGAAAAGGCCCAACTTCATGTTTTTGATACATGTATATTCTAGCTGGAGATCCAGATAAGAGGACCGATCTTGTCTAGAGATGGTCATGGACTACTTTTGTTCTCTTTTTGTATTATTTTATAGCATACCTGCCAGCTATTTCTACTGTATCAGCATGACATGCATCCATTTTTTATTAGACACTACCTATGTGGCTTTTGTATAACTATCAGGTTTTTTTTACTTCTGTTATTTGGTTTGTATGTTTCCATTTTCTCCTGTTTATCCATTAGTTGTGCTTCCACTATTTCTATTACTTTTCTGCTATACCGTTGTGTACTCTATCATGGGGGTACAGTATCCCCACTAGCTTACCATTACACCCCTGCTGCTAATCGGTAGCCCCTGGCCTTTGGGGAGACGAGCCAGGGGTCATGTGGCCAACCGGGCTTGGGGCTCAGGTTGAGGGGCAACCGGTTCCAGGACATCAAAAAGTGGTATCAGAGGTTTTATTTCCTTCTTGATTTACAATTTGGCGACAATAGACTTGAAGACTGGGAATGCTTAGGGACTTATCCTTGAGCCATGCTTAGGCGTCGCAAACCCATTTATGGGGTATATGCCATGTTTCCTATTTTAGGTTGTTAATGATTCTGTTATTTAATATCAATACCATTTCACCGTTGGGTGCTTCACATGTTTTGTGATGTAATTGAGATTTTCAATTTTGGAATTTGGATGTAGGATTCGACCCGAAGAAATGAGGGTTATGCATTAGAATATGCATCGCAATAGGCACAATATGATTAGGCCATGCATCTTTCCATTCCACATTTAAATTCTCAATGATCATTGCTTGTTGTTTATTTCCATGCCTTGTTAATATGGGTGCAACTGTGCTAACCCTTCTTGCAGGTTGTGAATTGAGGAATGATGTGGTTTTGGTGGGTTCCACTCTTTGGTTCATAATGTGTATGGGCCCTTATAGATTGTAAAATGGCATTCCAACTAAACCAATCATTCGCTTGAAAAGGGAAATTCAAGTCCTTAATTATCATAAGTAAATGAGTAATGACATCCATGTGTGTGTCATCTCTCAATTCATGAGGAGTATGGGCCCTTATGGGCTGGGAAATTCCATATCACGGGATTAAGTTAAATTTGAATAGTTGAGGGCTTTATTAAGAATTAATATGGGTGTGGATAGATGATCTTAGAGGTAGTAAGGCTTAGTACCTATCCTAGATTCTAGAGTTCAACCTTTAAATTTTGTTGGTTTCTTCTTTTGAGACGTTTGTCTGGCATTGAAGCACTATGCCTCTGATAGGTCCTCGAGTAGTACACACTGAAGACAGCGACGATCACATTCCTAAGGTGGTGGACCCTTAGCTTCCAGTTGATCTTCCTGTTGAGCCACCCATGGCTCCTTTTTCTATTCCGGATATGGGAGCTGAAGCCCAGTTTCATGAGAGCTTCTTGTGTATGATGCAGAGTATGCAAGGTGGAGTGCGACCTGCCCCGAGTATGGAAGAGTTGACCTGTGAGTTTCTGTCGTAGCATCCTCCTATATTTACAGGAGATGGCAGACCACTTGCTACGGAGTCTTGGTTGGAGGCTATTCTGACCATCTTCGAGCACCTCGAGACACCTCCAGAGTGAAGGGTCAAGTTCGCAGCTTATATGCTATGTGGTTCTGCCAGGAGGTGGTGGGTTGTCATCACCCAGTCAGGACAACAGAGAGATATGATCTGGACTGATTTCCAGACTGTCTTCTATGATTATTTCTTTCCCTAGACTTTGAGGGCTGATAAAGCTAGGTAGTTTATGAATCTACAGCAAGGGACTATGAATGTCATGGAATATTCTTCCTGTTTCCTTGAGTTACATCGTTTTCTCCTACACTAGCTACTAATGATCTCACGGCCGCTAGGCGTTTTGAGGATGGTTGTGTTACGCCTTCCGGTCCCAGGATAACGTGTTCAGGTTGACAACCATTTTAGAGATTGTCAATCAGGCTTTGATCACAGATATGAATTTGAGAGATGTGGACATTGCGAACTAGGGAGGTTCGGCACCTAAGGGTTCGAGTGGATCTGCTTCTGGGAAGAAGTGGCGTTTTGAGGACTCTCGTAGTGTCAGTGGTGGTCAGACCCTTTTCTTAGGTGGTACTCCTATCTGTCACCAATGTGGGGTTCTAGGACATATGATGAGGTAGTGTACGTGAAATCCAGTGGAGTGTAGAGGTTGTGGAAGTTTGGGAAATCTCCACCGTTTCTGCAGCTCTTTTCCCCCAGGGCCCAGTGACCAGGGATCTGTACCTACTCCACGATCTGGTGCTGGATAGGAAGGATCACATTAGTCAGGCGGTTGGAATACCGCTGACCGATCAGGTTGTGGTAGTAGTTGAGGCAGAGGTAATCAGTTGTATGACTCTCAGCGCCAGCAAGGTGTGTCTGCTCTGGGTAGCCAGGCTGTGACGCAGGGCCGTGGTACCAGCCAGTTGTATACAGTCGAGCCTATGCCACAGGAGAAGTATGCTGGACCATCTACTATGTGAGGTATGATTCGAGTTTCCTCTACATTAGTATCTTCTTTGTTTGACACAGACGCTTCTCACTCTTTTATATCAGATGCAATTATTGGAAGTTTGGGCCTCGACGTTGAGTCATATCATGGTATGATCACGTTAGATACCAAATTAGGTATCCGTTCAGAGGGTGTTCGTCGTTGTCATAATTTTCCCCTCGTGGTGGGAGGATTCCTTTTCGTGTGGAACCTGTATGTTCTGGATATGACAGGTTTTGATGAAATAATCGGGATATATTGGTTAGTTCCTTATAGAGCCTAGATTGACTTCTATCATCGGAGGGTGGCATTTACATCACCATAGGGAGACACGTATATGTATTAGGGAGAATGGTATCTTAATGCGACACGAGCAGGACCGGAACACCAGAGTTTAGGTGGTGTCACGGCATATGTTGCCAGTATTTATCTCGATGACCAAGGGTTACAACCCTCTGTTTATCCCCCATGGTGGAGCATTTCAGTGATGTATTTCCTAATGATTTCTCTGGACTACCTCCAGTGCGAGAGGTGTAATTTTATATTGATCTTATACCAGGAGCATCACCGGTGACCATTCCTCATTATAGGATGGCACCTAAGGAACATCTGGATCTCAAGAGTCAGCTGGAGGTACTGGAAGCAAAAGGCTTTATACATCCCAGTACTTCTCCTTGGGGATCACTGGTTCTCTTTTCCAAGAAGGCAGATGGTACCCTTCGTCTTTGCGTGGATTATTGTAAGTTAAATCAGCTAACTATTAAGAATCGATATCCTTTACCTCAAATTGAAGACCTCTTCGATCAGCTCGGAGGAGCGAAGGTGTTTTCAAATATATATTTGAGGTCTGGAAATCACCAGGTGCATGTTAGGAATTCGAACATACCTCGCACGACATTCATGAGAAGGTATGGTCTCTATTAGTACATAGTCATGCCATTTGGGCTTACGAATGCTCCTGCAGTGTTTATGGCTCTTATGAATCGGATTTTTCACCCTTACCTTGATTCTTTTGTGGTTTTATTTTTGGATGATATCTTAGTCTATTCATGATTGAGACATGACCATGCATCCCATCATGAGATCATTCTGAATACACTAAGAGAGCATCAAGTATATGCTAAGCTCAGTAAATGCCACTTTTGGATAAATAAGGTTCACTTACTTGGTCACATTATTTCTAAGACTGGAGTTTCAGTTGACCCTGAGAAGGTGAGTGCTGTAAATTCTTGGGAGAAGACCAATAAAATCTTTGATATCAAGAGTTTCTTGGGCCTTGTTGGGTATTATAGATGGTTCATTTAGGACTTTTCACACCTAGAATCACCTCTTACAGCTTTGACCAAAAAGGGGGTGCGATTTGTTTGGTCAGAACCTTGTGAAGTAGATTTTCAGGATCTGAAGGGTAGACTAACTTCATCACTGATATTGATCTTTCCGGAGCCCGGAAGAGCTTATACGGTCTTTTGTGACATGTCAGGTGGAGGGCTTGGAGCTGTCTTGATGCAGGATGAGCGAGTCGTTGCATATGGTTCTCATTAGTTAAAGACTCATGAACAGAATTATCTGATGCACGACCTCGAGCTCACAGTGGTTGTACATTCCTTACGCTGTTGGAGACACTCTTTGTTGGGATAGAATTTTGTGGTATTCACTGAAGAAAAAAGCCTCAAATATTTCTTCACTATATGGGATTTGAATCTCAGGCAACGTAGGTGGGTTGAGTACCTACAATCCTTTGATTTCGAACTGGCGTAAACTTCTTGAAAAGGAAATTCTGTAGTCGACGCGCTGAGTTGGAAAACTCAATCACAAGTGGTTAGGGAATCTAATGAGGAGTGGAAGCTGATGGCCCTATTTTCGTAGATGCATGTTGAGGTTCAAGAGGGATAGGGTCATACTGTTCTCTCAGCCTTAGCGGTGACATCTACTCTTTTGGAATGTGTTAGGGAAAGACAGTTGTCAGATCCAGAAGGCCTTGTTCTAAAAGAATGTGTCGCTGATGTTGCCTCTAAAGATTGGACCGTGGATGAAGGTTATAATTTATTGTTCAGTGGGCATGTATGGGTCCCAGAAAACATCAGAGAGGATCTGATGAGGGATTTACATGCCTGAGCTTGGGCAGTTTACCCAGGCATCACCAAAATGAATCGTGATTTGCGTCAACGGTACTGGTGGCCTAACATGAAGCGGGAGATAGCAGGTTTTATCAAGTGTTATTCCACTTGTCAGTAGGTGAAGGCGGAACATCAGTGTCTGATAGGGCTTTTGAAGGTGTTTTCCATTCCGTAGTTGAAATGGGATGATATTTCTATGGACTTTGTAACTTTTTTACCTAGGTCACCTCATGGCAATGATGCAGTATCGGTTATCGTCGTCTGTCTGACGAAGGTCGCACATATCTTACCTGTACGGGAGACCTTCACAGTTGATGACTTGGGAAGACTGTATGTCAAGGAAATAGTGCGCCTTCATGGAGAACCTCATTCTGTTGTCTCGGACAGATATCCTCATTTTACATCTCGGTTCTGGCATGGTTTATAGAAGGCCTTGGGTACGCAGGTACTTTTGAGCACGGTCTATCACCCGTAGACTAACGGACAGACCGAGCGAACTATACAGGTACTAGAGGATATGTTACATGCATATGTTCTCGATTTTAGAGGCTCATGGGAGAAACACATTCCTCTTTTCGAGTTCAGTTATAACAACAGCTTACAGGATACTATTGAGATGGCTCCCTATGAAGCCTTATATGGTAGGCCTTATCGCTCGCCTTTGTGTTGGCTTGAAGCAGGGGAGGAAGCTGTTCTAGGACCACATCTTGTGTAGGAGACTATAGAGCAGATACAACATATTTGGAAGCATATGTATACAGCTCAGTCTAGACAGAATTCTTATGCTAACAAGCACCAACGACCTCTTGAGTTCAATGTTGGGAACCAAGTTTTCTTGAAGGTCTCACCCAGTTTGGGGAAAAGACGTATACAAAAGTAGGGTAAGCTTTCACCGAGGTTCGTAGTACCCTTTGAGGTGATGAAGCGGATCAAACCAGTAGTGTACCACCTTGTACTTCTGGAGAGATATTAGGCCATGCATGATGTTTTTCATGTATCTCCACTACGCCGGTACTTTTCATATTCGACTCATGTTTTTCAGCATGATGAGGTTGAACTGGATATCGATGCTTCCTTTGAGGAGTATCTGATGTGAATTGTTGACCAGAGTGTGAAGACACTATGTGGTAGGTCTGCTCCTCTTGTACGGGTTCTATGGTAGCACGACCCAGTACAGGATGAGACCTAGGAGCGGGAGGCTGATATATGTTCTCAATGGCTAGAGATTTTCGTTGATGACACCTTTGTACCCTCGGAAGGCCAACTTGAGGACGAGTTTCTTTAAGGAGGGGAGGTTGTAATGACCTGACTCTTTATAAAAGGTACGGATTATTAGTTTTTATTTCAAATATTTCCTTTAATCTTGTATAGAGTGTGTAACATCCTAAGGATGGTCCGGGAAGTGTCCAGGGTTGGTTCGGAGCCTGGGAGTCTGAGAAATGGACTTGCATAGAGTGGTGCATGGAATGCGCATGGTCTGCGCACGGTTTGGGGTAAACCGTGCGGCTGCAGACAGGGGCACCTGCAGGGGCGCATGACCATGCAGACCAGGTCGCACGGTCGTGCAGCCTTTCGTCTGGGAAGCAGGGAGGTGTGCACAGTTTGGGTAAACCATGCTCCTAAACCGTGCAACCCTGTTCTGGGTGATTTTACCATTTTTCCCTTAAATATATTTTAATCCTAAATCCCTCCCTCATTCGTTTCATGGGATAGAACCAGGGGGAGAACTCCTCTTTGAGTTCCAAAACCTCTCCTCTCTCTCTCTCTGGTGGATTCTTCGTTCGGCACCCGATTCTTGATCCGTCGGAAGAATTGGAAAGGCCATGGTAAGGCTTACCACACCTAAGCTTCTTTCCTCGGTGAATCTTGGTTTTCGTTTCACTATTTTACTACAGGCTCATATGCCCTATTTCTAGGGAATTGTACTGGAACACAAATATCTTCCAACCTACTGCAAATCTGAGGTAGATATCAAGAGATCCTATGTCAACAGCTCTAAGGTAGGTGGTCATGTGGTTTCCATTTTGGGTTTTCACCTTTTTGAGTTATTATTGTCGTGCCATGGTTTGTTCTTCGCCAAAACCCTTATTTATATTGACTTCTTCATATCTAAATGACCCGTGCGGTATGAGATTGATGAATCTAACCTGGATAGGGTGTTTATATGCGGTGTGGAACGGGAGTGGTCAACCATATGTGATATGTCTTGAGATTTGTCCCTTTTCACCTTTGGACCTCAACGATATGTCTTGAAAGGGAATTTGCCATGTTAGGAAAATGAGATGACTTGGTTAGAGGTTGGCTAGGATGAGATAGCCTGAACACCTTGAATGAATTGAAATGTACGTTTTCTTGATATGTGATTATGCGATATTATAAGATGGATTTCCTTAAATATTGTGAAATGATATAAGATGTATTGCCTTATATATTGTGATGTGAATGGTTATTCCATACTATGTTGACATGCTTCTGATAAACCGTGTGTGGGCGGGAGGCATTCTTTCCCCGTGCTAGATGAATCCTTGTGTGTGGGTGGGAGACATTCTTACCCCATGCCAGATGAATCTCCATGTGTGGGTGGGAGTCATTCTTACCCCGTGCTAGATGAATCTCTGTGTGTGGCTGGGAGGAATTCTTACCCCATGACAGATGAACCTCTATGTAATAGGACGAGATGCATTCATACCTCATGCCCATATAACCTTTATTGGTGGGAGGCATTTTTCCCCATGCCAGATGCAGTGCTTGTGGACGAGAGGCATTCATACCTCGTGTCAGTGATGATTATTACATATGTGAGAAGCATGGATGATAGGAATTCTTACCTCATGAAACTGATAACATATATCTATGTACATATACCCCTGGTGATTGTTCAGAATACCAGCCATGAGCTGAAGTAGCTAGACTCACCAGGATTCCTTCCGGAACCTGAGCGGGAAGGCTGTTTATTTCTTTTCTTTACTTACTTGCAGTTTGCAACACACTATTTATTTTGCGAACACCTATTTGGATTACATGTAGACCCCGTTGGTGGTGGCCTATTGGGACTTGTATCACACCCTACCCAGGCGGCCTCCTTGGCACCCATGTAGACTTTACTGCTGCGGGTACTAGTAGGGGAAAAGGCCCATCTTCAAGTTGTTGATACATGTTTGTTCTAGCTGGAGATCCAGAGCAGAGGACCGAGCTTGGATAGAGATTCTCATGGAATAATTTTTTTCTCTTTTTCTAATACTGTATAGCATTCTTGCTAGATATTTCTACTGTATCAGCATTCTATGCATCCATTTTGTATTAGACACTGCCTATGTGGATTTTTTATAACTATCAGGGTTTTTATTACTTATGTTGTTTGGTTGGTATGTTTCCCTTTTCACCTATTTATCCATTAGTTGTGCTTCTTCTATTTCTATTACATTGATGTTATACCGCTGTGTACTTTAACATGGGTGTACAGTCTCCCCACTGACTTACCATCACACCCCTGCTGTTAATCGACAACCCCTGGCCTATGTGGAGATGAGCCAGGGGTCATGTGGCTAACCGGGCTCGGGGCTCAGGTTGAGGGGAAGCTGGGTTCGGGACGTCACAATTATGTTTAAATAATTAATTATTATGTTGCATTGAACTAATAAAATAATAATCATATATTCATTTCATATAATTTATTAAAAAGAAATGGGTTTTTAACAAAAATCGGTATTTTTCACTAATCATTAAAGTATCAATATTTTCTGAAAAGTCGCAAAATTTCCCCTAAGATGATATGGATATTATTATTTCAAGAATGATTTAAAATTTTTAATATTAAACCTGTATAATTTTGAAAATTTAATTATAATATTTTCTAATAAAAAGCAATAAAATCATTTTTCAAAAGAAACATATTTTTTATATAATAAAATTTCATTAATAAAATTTGTGTGATAATATATTTTGAATTAATAAGTATTTTAATATTATGTAGGACCATTATATATTTAATTAATTAGTTTATCCTATACATACCCACCAATTAAACGGCTATGTTATAATTGTTGTATTTAAATAATATATTTCATAGGTTGTTTAAGCTCAGTGTTGCATGTCACATATGCTACCAAATACAATGTTATTACTTTAAAATATAGAGGTTCCATATACAAAAATATATTGAAAATATTAAATCTATTCATAAGAATTATATTTTAAGATTTCATAGCGTTATAAGGTTATTCAACGCACCTGTACTCACACTACCCTCCAGTTTAAAATGGTTTGTGACAATTAGTGATGCATCAATGAAGGTACTTTGATGCATAAACATACCAAATGGTATTGTTTTATTTTATACCTTAGTATAATTAATGGTTCATGTAAAAAAGAATCCAACTCAATATTTCTTGTTATATATAGTAATTTTTTAAATTAAATATATAGATGCATTATATTTATGTATAGATCTGTGATTTATTTACTCGTCATAAAAGTCTAATGTGTATATTCACTAAGGAATATGACTACATTTGATTAATGGTTAGGGATAAAAAATTCATTACTACTCTCAAAAATCAAAGAAGGTGTAAAATTTTCTAATTTGAAAATACTATGTATTCATATCTACAATAACAATCACAAAAGATCCGATATTTCTATATTTTCAAAGAATATATATGGAAATATTGATAGATTTGGAGAAATATTATATTTCTCATATGAGTTTTCAACTATCTATAAATGTGAGGATTATAAAGGTTAGTAAGGAATATGTGTTGTGTAAAGAAGGTGAGAAGTGTTCCGGAGTTCAACATTGATTGTGATGGAATGATATGGTTCGGGAATAGTGTATGTGTCCTATCCATGCCGTTTTAAGGAGATATTAGATGAATTTTGTAGTTCATAGATATTTATTCATCCAGGAAGTATGAACAATTATAGAGATCTAAATGATTATTTATGGTGGTAAACATAAAGAGTGATATTTTTTATTATATATCTCAGTTGTTAGTATGTCAACAAGTTAAGGATGAGAGATAGAATTATAATGTGATGTTATAACCATTAATTATGCCCAAATTGAAATGGGAAAACATCAGTATGGATTTTTTCATCAAACTCTAGAAAACATCAAAATTCTTAATGTTATTTAGGATTTAGTAAATCACCTTACAAATTCATCACACATTTTTTCTATCGAGATATATGATTAATAATGTGAACTTTATAGAGATTTATAAAACACCAAATAAGATGAATATATACTTTTCTGAAATATTTTATCATAATGAATATAGAGGTTAGAAGATTTATCTTTATACATGTAAATATTGTGGGAAGAATAACCTAGAGGAATATCTAAAATGGAACATAATACGTTATAATTTACGAAATGAAGGACATAAAGTGAAAATTTGGTAAAAATTCAAATATATTATGTGTGGGGAACATGGGAATTACCAAACTAAATGCCATGAAATAAGAATTAACTTCTAGACCATGTGAGGACCTATTTCTTGCAAGTCATTGAAGTGGAAGAATTAAAGTATTTAGGTATTTAGATTCAATAATATGTTTATATGAATTGTTAAATATAAAACGGATTGTTCAGTGTAGGTTGTTTGTTATAGATTTGAAAGAATATATTGAAAGATTCTAATAAAATAGAAAACTAGTTTAATATCAAGATGATATTCTGGGAAAACACATGATTAAGGGAAATATAACACCTAATATGTTCCTTATTTTGACATATTTATTTTCATATAGATAGATTATTGATTTAGATAAAGTAAATTGGATTTTATTGATGACCATGGAACTGATTAATTATTTATGGACAATTTGGTTTATGAAATCATTGATTGAATCTAAAAAATAATTAGATTTATATAATATATTAAATAATCTATTTTTTTATAAAACGAATGAGGAATCATTAATTTATTCATTTTTATTCTATGGTAATTCATGCAATTATCATTTTTATATAGAATACATGTTGAATGTATTCAAATGTTTGGTATGTGAGAATCAATATCTACTTTATGATATATGGGGGATTAATGTTCGGTTTTTTAGAAATTTATTGACCTTATTTATAAATTATGAATTTTAGAGGGTTTATATGGTCAACTATTTATGGAATGGTTTAATTTAAACATTTTATGAGGTTTTTTAGATGAAAGTATTACATAACCATATACATATTTATATATAATAAATAATCAGTGTTAACTTTTTTAAAACTAGAGATAGAATGTATGAGTTATCATTATTTTATTGATTTTATTTAGTTATTCAAACATGAATAAATATTATTCTATAGGAGAATGAGATTAATTTTAAATTGATCAAGGAATAACCATATGATTAAATTGTTCCTAATAAATAAAAACATGTCATGTAAGTACATTTTCATATGTGATGAGTCTAGAAGGAAAATAAATTCCCCAATATTAGGAAAAGAATCAGGAAATAAATTTTTGTTCAGTTCTCATCATTTTTTATGATATCAATTTACCTTTTAACCCCAATTTGGTTTATAAATTTTTCTTTATTAACCTTCCTCGGGATACCCACATTCTTATGAACAATTTTCTCTATCACTCTCTATTAGTATTTAGATGATGGTTTTCACTTCTATGTACATGTTTTAAATTCCCTTATATGTTCTTTTATTTAGAAAACTAGTATGTGTTATTCAAGATGAATTTTGAACACCCCTTTATCTATTTCAAGAGGATTTTTATTAAAACTTTTTACGATGAAAGTTTTTTTGACGGAACATAAAAATTTTACACCTCTAATAATAAAGATGAATTTTGATGGGGAATTCAATTTATGCGGTGTAGAATGTAACACCATGATATTTCATGAAATATATTTTCAAATCAATATAGTATTTTTGATATTTTTTTATTTCACATATAACTGAGTATATATCTCATTATACCTAACACTTAAAAATAGATTTCATTACACACAACAATGATTTTCTTCGAAATAGTTTATGACACACAACACCATACTTTAGTAAACCACGAAATAATATTATTTTAAATATGGCCATTATAACCTAACTATTAAATCAGTGGGTATGAATGGTATTAATAACATTATGGAATATAAATTTAGATTTACTACTCAATATTAATTTATTTATGAATTCTTAGTAAATAATGAATAAATTTTTATTAATGTAATTATATTCCTCAAAAATATGTTTTCTTTTGAAATGATTTTTATGAAAAAATATTTTATATAAATTATAGATATTTCAAAAAAATATTTGATAAAAAGAACTAATTTTTTGAGATCATCATATCTAAATTACCTTTTAGTAAAAAAAATTTATTTTTTAGAAAAATATTGATTTTTCATTGAATAGTGAAAAATACTGACTTTTATAAAACTATAATTTTATTTCAATAAATAACTAAATTTAAATTACCAAAACAAATATATAAACGTAACATAAGTATTAATTAATTATATCTAACCCATGTAATTAATTTCTAATCATGTTTATAATGGATTTTAGTATAAGTTTTCTTGGGTTAAAAAATGGGTTTTTCTTATAACTATTTTAAAGTTTCTAATGTTTATCCTTCTTAATTAATGGAAATAATTTATAATGACACATAGTTTAAATGAAAGTTTTAGTTTATATATCAATCAATATTAATTTAAATTCATTCAATGGCCATTATTTGACATATAGTTAATATAAAAGAATATTTTACTTCAAAAATATACTTCTCAAAAACTCACTTTTTCATCACATCAATGTGTATTGTTTTAAATTAATTTTTTTCAATTTTATAAAATTTAGGGTAAAAAATAAATTTCATTTTTGGAAATCACCATTTTTAAATTTTATTAGGGTGAATTTTCTATAATTTTCAAGAATGAATAATGTTTTTCTGAATAGTTATGAATATTGAATTTTAATTAAAAAAGGAATTTTTGTCTAGTTTATAAATAAATATAAATGATATTTCAAATTTTTTTAATGTAAAATAATTTAAAGTATAAATAAATTAATCAAATTTTGGTCATTATAATTAATTTAATATTGAATTTTAATATAATAATGTTTTAAACTTTTGAACATTTTCTCCTTAAAAACTTGTTTGTTCGTCACATCTACCAGATTAATTTTAAATTTACATTTTTTCACTTATGTGAATAAAATTTGTTAAAAATAATTAAATATTTTTAATAAGAATATAATATATTATATAATATATTTAACTTAATTTTTGACTAAATTTAATTATAAAAACAATAAAATTTTATTACCATTGTTTTGCTAATAATGGATTTATCCTGGTTAAAACAAAAATGTTCAGTGTTAAAATGACCTATAAACGTGTCTTAGATATATTGTATAGAAATATTTAAAACTGATAATGTCTTTGTTTCTAATTTTTTCTATTTTGGATTCTTTTTTCTTGAGAAAAACATTGATACCCTTGTTCTTTTTAGAACAATAACAAGTGTTCCACTCACCTCACTTATAAAAGGCCATCACATATATTCTCTACTTCACACCATCAATCTATTCTGTTAAAACCAATACCTACCCAAATAACTTCCAATATTACCTCTTATTATCCAAATATCCATATTTTGTTTAATTAAATCCACCCTTAAAATTCTTTTGTGCAAACCCAAGGGGTTACCCGAAGAAGAGGTAACATTCATCAAAGTGAGTTTTTTTATTTTATCATCCACCACATTTAATTATTATTATAAAATTATTATATAATGACATAAGTATATTAAATATACGGATATGTTTTTATGTTAAGTAAATTACCTAAAAAATTACATCTTACATCAAATGGGTTATGAAATGAACTTTCATATGTGTAGCGGAATACGACCCACAAAATGATGTCATTTTTTTCCATTACCACCTCTCAAGGATGGGTAAAATGATGGAATAAATTATTTTATATGAAATTTATGTTATTATTATGATTCTAGAATTATTATATCACATCTACCTCCATTATTTCAATTTCTTGGTAATATGATAACACCGCTCGTGTCTAAGACTGATTATTGTCTCACGAAGCGATTTAATTTGTTCACGTTTTAAATTTTAGGTAATAAGGATGTATTTTTAAAAAAATCATTAAATATAGAAGAAAAATGATTATGGAATTATAATATATCATTTATATTTATTTTTATGAACCTGATAAGAAAATTTATATAACATTCATGCATACTTATGGTTTACCATCTCCATGAATAGGGTATTTGAATTTCTATCAATAAATTTTTTGGATTACTCAAAATAAACATATACTTAATACATAAGATATTGATATCATGGTTAAAATTATAGATAATTTTAAACCATGATCAAATTACGATTACCACAAATAACAAATCAAAACTTATATTAAAAATAATGCAGTCATTATCTGAAAGGTGACATTAACATTGAATTATTAATAATTTGGAAATAAATGGTCATAAGTAAATTTTATATGGTATAATATATATAAATATATATATATATATGGTTTATTAATAGATAAATAATAAATATTTATTTATTACATTTGAGATTTTTACATGTATAAAAGAAGTTATGACTTAAGGTATGGGATTTTCGTCTCACTTATTACTTCTATGAGACACATGAAAATTCAACACCTATTTCTTTTATGTGGTGCATATAATACCCATGAATGTATTTTAGGATTCAAATCCTTAATTTTATGTTCATTTACATATCCATTTGAGTATCTATCCTTCATGGGTTTTATTTTTCAAATGTTACGAAATTAGTAAGGGATTTTTGTCTCAATTTTCATTCTTTGAGTCATATGATTATGTATTAAACTTATCTTTGTGTAAAAGGTGTATATACACCCCCTTAGACATGTAATATATTGAATTTATTTATCCTCATGGTATTTTATGTTTCATTTAATGATATTTTTATGGGTATTAGGTTCAATGTAACCGAAGTGGTAATGATTTTATGTTACAATATCGTCATTTATCAGGATTGATTATGATTATGTTTTGGATAATAAAATATTATGATAACTCTTTCTGGAAACTCATAAATTTTATTCTCCTATTATTTTATCTTGATAATAAATGTTTTCTCATAATTTTCCTCCTTTTATGTGCTCAAAATTTCAACATAATGTTTTTATGAAAAAACTTATTTATTTCTCTCCTCTATCAAAAACTATTTTTTTCAAAAAGAATGTTTTATCATACGGTTTTCAAAAAATTATCCATTAAAAATTTATTAATTAAAGATAATTTTACATATTTTAAATTTTTAGAAAATATTTTGAATGGAAACTTCAATTTTTCAAAACAATGCCCATTTTTTTAATTGAAAATGTGATAATAATATTATTTTTAATAAGCATGACATGAACTGTATTTCCCAATGTCATGAATTCTCAAGGTTTTCAACCATACCATACATGTTTTCAATGTTATTTTAAAATATAACATTTTATTTCATATTTTGTAAATTTTTATATTTTAAATAACATATTTTGCAGTGAAAATGTTTTAATAAGTTTTTTTCAATGTGGAAGGCTGTTTTCTTCAAATTATTTGATTCAAATTATTTTTAATGATTCATTTATATGTTATCAGGATTATTTTCAAAGAAAATTGTTTTGTAAATGTTTTATATTTTAATTTTCTTTCAAAGAAGAAAGTATATTTTCCTAATGATTTTTTAAAATTTATTTTCTAATGCTTCCTTTATATATGTTTAGGGTTATTTTAAAATAAAATTATTTTAAACATATTTTATGTTTTGAAGATAAGTGGGTTTTAATTTTTTAAATATTATTTTCCTTAATAATTATTTTAAATGACCTTTCAAAATAATTTTTCATCTAATATGAAATTCATTGATAAAACATATGCCTTAATCAGGATATGTTTCAAGGATATAATTCTTATTAGTTCTCTTAATAGTATATGACTATGATGATATGATATTTATAAAACCAATTTCTCTTCCACATGTTATGCCTTAAAATAATTCTGATGAAACCTTATTCTTGTTCCATAGGTTACACTATGATGAAATGATTATGAAATATGTCTCTTTTCTATAGGTTGTGACATGTTGAAATATTAATAAAACCCATTACATTTCATGGGTTATGATAAGATGAATATTTTATGATATTGTTCCACACATATGTATGATTTTATTTATGTGGTAGGTGGGACTTATATCTCCATCTAATGCATGGGTTACTGATAAATGTTATACAAGATCATATGGTATGCAGGTGGTTTTCACAAGCCCAAAAAGGAGGGTACACAGGTTTTTAACCCAAGCCTAAAATTTGGTACATGGTAGGTCATCCAAATCCTGAAGTAGGTATACAGGTGGTTAACCTAATCCTAAAATTTTATAAATGTCTTTTTTGGTATCCTTGACTTAAGATTTTATAAGCATTTTTATATACCACATATATATTCAAATATCAAGGTTATTCTCTCATGATTCATGTTCTTTGATTCCCTTATGAGTCATGTTTAATGAACTACAAATATTAACTACATGAATCTATAAGATGATATTTGATATGCATGGTATGGAATTTTGACTAATAAATTCATTTTAATGGGTGTATAATGTAACACCATGAGAATTTATGATATTTTTATCTTTAAATAAATATAATTTCATCAAAACATTTTAATAAATGAAAACATTAGTCTAAATGAACCATAATATAGTAAATTATTATAACCTAGCCTTTAAATTTTTTAATGAATATTAATAACCATAGTTTTAATATTGGGTATAATTTTTTTTATAAATTAAATATACATATGAACAAGTAATCAATTTTTACTAAAGTTTTTATTTTCTTTGAAAAAATATTTTCCCTCAAAAATTATTTTTATATATGTTTTTTAAGTAAATTATATAATATATTTTTTCCTCATTAGTAAAATTTATTTCAAATAATAAACATCATTTTTTAAATCATCATATAAAAAATATCATCGAGAGAAATTTTGAGAATTTTTTTGAAAAGATTGGTTTCTTTATGACTAATGAAAAATACATATTTTTTAAAACTACCTTATAATTTAAATAATTTTAAAGGATCCATTTTAAATTATAATGGTTTTAAAAATTAATTAGTAAAAATATAGTATTATAAAGTCAATTTAGGTTATTGGATTCAATTTCTTTTTTAATGTTGACATGAAAATATGTATACTAATTTTTTTGGGAAATATATTTTTTTCACGTTTTACGGGTTTACTGTAAAATTTAATTATTCCTCTTCTATGAATTAAATTTTATGAAATTTATTTTATATTTATAAATATAATAGTTGATATTATGTATTAATTTAATATAATTTTTTATCTTGATTAATTTTAGAATGACTAAAAAAATGTGGTTACGGTTAAAATAGGTTCACGATGAGATTAAACCAATATATATGTATTTTTACAAATAACCATATCTAAATCATATTTTATATCCATTTTAGACCTTATAATATCTCATATTTAATTATATATCCATTTTGATGCATTTTTCTAGAGTATGAAATTAATATATTTAAATCTCCTATGAAATTACATGTGTGTACTCTACCACACTTATAAACGGAGACCAATTATTTATCTTTATCACACCACTTTGATCCATTTATCTCAACAAAAATCTACCTGATTCTCTTATAAAATTACATAAAGAAAAATTGGAGGCACTTTTCTTCATAAAATTCCATTACAAGGTTCTATAATAATGGATCTAAAGGAGACCTACTATAGAATAAGTAATCATTTTATCAAAACTCTTTGAATTAATTCAATTATTATACCTCCTTTAAATATATAGGATTCATAATAATATAAAATATTTATTATACTAAATATAATGAAATATTATTCTCATTTTGTAACCATAAATATCAACCCATTATTCAATCAAATTATATGTGAAAGTATCGCTCGTTCATATATGTATATTACAGCCTCCCCATAGTGATACACTTATTTTTTACATAAATTACATTTAATGGGTGGTCATTATGATGGTATTTATATTAATATATTATATTTTTCACATAAATATTCTTCTATACTTATAATATCACAACTAACTTATTAATTTCCCATATGTTGGAAGATGATAATGTCACTTGTGCGATCGTGTGGACTGCCACCTCTATAGAGCGATGTGATTTGGTTTTAAATTATTTATTAAATTGATTTTAAAAAAGATATATTTAATGAATATATATGATATGTGTATATTATATTAATTATTTTATTAATTTTAATTATTAATCACCTTTCATTCATCTAAAAGTTAAAACATGTTCATGAGTAAGTATTACTTACCATATAAATGAATGGTGTAAATCAATTTTATATCCCTACATTTTATGGATATATATATAAATAATTAATATATATAATAATTATAACATAATTAAAATTCTAGAGATTATATAATCCTAATAAGTGTACATGTATTTGATCTTTCAAAATTAAATTATCAGGAAAAAATTTTTTATCAACTAGAAATGATGATTTGAATAATTATTTATGAATACAAGAGTGTTCAAATGTTATAAGTGGATAATATATGATATTATAATTATGTAAATTATTATATTATAGAATTATTATATACTGAAATTTATTTTATAAGTTGTCAGAGAACTTTCAAATACATTCAAACATTATGTAAGATATTAATGTTACAATCTCACTATTTAATAGGATTATTTATGAATAATTTTAGGATGATAAATTTCCATTACCTATCCCTCAATAATAACATTTATTATCTTCTAATATATAAATTTGTGTATATTTCATGTTTTCTATTGATTTTTCTCTCTTCAATTACTCAGGTTATGAAAATTATTTTTTATTTAAAACCGACATTATTATTTTATTTCGTAAAAACACATTTTCATTCATTTTCATTATTTCCAAAAAAAATTTCAAGATTGTTAATAGTACCCTTCAATTTTTTTTATTTAATTTCAACATATGTTTTACTTTTAAAGAAAATAATATCGGAAAATTCATTCCAATTATCAAATGAGGTACTATTAACTTTTTACAAAAAAATGTAGTTGTAATCCATATATTCACATATATGACATGAAAAAAATTATCACTATCATGAACAATAAATTAATTGAATATTACTCTACAAGTTACCATTGATATTTTCAATGAAAATTTTTTCCATGCTATATGGGATATTTCTTGATTTTAAATTATCTCAGTCAAAATGAAATATGAATTTTCTTCAAGAAATCTTCTAGATATGTTTTAATGAAATTTTTCTCTTCTGATAAAATACTTTGATATTACTTATAATTTACTAGGGATATGATCTCATAAAATAATCATTATTATTTCATTGTATGGTTTACAATTATGATGGTGTGTTGTTTATAAACACTATTTATTTTCTATAGGTCATCCTATAATGAAATTTTGATATATTTATGAAACCCATTACCTTTGCACATGTTATATTATACAATTAATGATTTATGATCTTATGGAGCATATACAGCTATATAATGATAATGTATTGGGTGGGATCAGAATTATATATATGTCCAATGCATTGGTAAAATATGGGTAATGTCTGAGAAAATAAGGACTATGTTGTGGAGTGAAAAAAATTCATGACAGGATTATTGAACCCAGTCTAAGGATATGATGGAATGGATAGTGATCCCAATTCACTATTATAGTCTTGGAAGTGATAATTTACCATGGAAATGTGTTCCTATGATTTTATGTATGACATAAACTTGTGTATTTTGATAATTTTATGCTCCCATGGATCATGTTCATTATTTCCATGATGAATTTTGTCTTGTGAACATCCAATCATTATGTGATTATAAAAGAATATAATATATGCTATCATAGGTATGATTTCTAGATGTTAATCTCTAGTTCTCATAATAATATACTCATTTTTTGATTAAATGATCATTGGTATCATCCTTGTTTACACTTACTGGGGATCTAACCTTAAACTTTCATATGTTTCCATTCCCTAGGTCATAAAAAAAGTTTTTATCAGTGATTTATATAAGAAGGGTTATATTTATAAAGAACTTATTAAGAGATTTTTTAGATCCATTATGAGAAATTTATTTTATTTATCCATGTTTCTAATAACATTAAATCTATATTATTCTTATGTGTATCAAAATTCCATGTATTAAATATTCCTACAAAATGATGTACTATTTTTCTATAAAAAGTATGGTTCTCACTCTATTTGATAGCATATATTTGATATGAAGAAGAAGCACACCTCTCCTTATATATAATATTTTGTATTTGATCTTACTTAATGATTTTATATCAATAAGAAATGTACAATACCTTTGATCATCTATACAATGAATATAATCTGATGAAAAAACACATGATCATGTCAATTCCTTCCAATCGTCTCTCTCTAATAGAATTTGATTTTTTGAATATCTTAAAAGTTATTTATATATATTCCTATTATTTTAAATCATTTCAATCACTCATAATTATCTGGTATCATGCTTCTATTGGGAAATACAATCCCAATAACCTCCATATTTTCAAATTTTTGAATTATTGGTCACTAGTTTAGAATTTTTTATAAACAAAAAATATTGGAATGGATGGTACCCTAGGATCATTTCACACAAGAGGTATCACTTTCCAAAATTATCATATAAATTTTTAAATATTCAAAAATACTCTCACTTTCCCAATAGATCAACTACTCTTCAATCAAAAAATCTATTTCTACTCTTCATTATATCAAGATTCTTATGAAATTTATCATATGTTTTGATTGACCATTTTTGTCACAATATAAAATCCCATGATAAAATGGAGTTATTATTACATGTAATAAGGATCTATCTATCAGATTGTGTTTTCCATATAGGTTGACTGACATTAATCATTGATTACCTAAAATCACACATTTTCCTTTAACCATTATGAAACTCATGTAAATGATGTTAAATAGGATTTGATTCTTATATAATATTTAAACTGCAATTATCATAGAATATGGGAAATCATTCAATATTTATGGATTTAAATTATTCTTTTTAACCTTTTCTATATGGATTTTCCCTCACTTTCTAACATATCTATTCACATCCTCTATCTATCAGGTGTCATTACCCATGCATTTCTTAGAATCCAGAACCACATACCAGTTTAAACTCTTCTTTGATCTATGAAATCATTTAGTCATAGGAAGTATCTCAATCTGGGGATCCATAACACATCTGTCTGGTAACCCCTTAGGAAGCAATTTAGTAATCATGTCCTTATTTAGATCTAGAATATCTTGTATCTAACATAGACAACTTAACCATTATATAATTTCATCAAGAAATTACCGAATTGTAGTATCCAAAAATTTTAGATCTCTTTTAATGGCCTCCTTTTTATGTTGTAATGTAGAAAGAGTCACTCCCACACATTTAAACAGTGTTTTTATAGTATGCCCTTAGATTAGAAATGCCTTATCTATAAACATGAGAAGGGAATTTTCCTATAATAACGTTATAAATTTATTCTTCCAAATGAACTTCATACCGAATACCAAATTTAATTATTTGATTCTCACTCAAATTTACCCAAGAGATGAAGTTAGAACGGTCCTTGTAGTTTAGCTTGGGTTATAGAATCCTCAGAGACCTAAGAAGAAACCTATAGACACGTACATTCTATGGACTATTTTTGGCTATGAAGTGGCCAACTTGGGTTGATTTTATATGTGTTTAATGGATAACTAAAATAATTAAGTTAATTTAATTTAAAATAATGAGTTGATCCTAGGTTATCACTCAGGGTGGATTGGACGTATTTCCTTTTCAATGATTTCAATTTCTTATATTTGAGATGGGTTCATTTATGAAGATAAAACAAAATCATCACTTACTGGTTTAATGCCTACACCATTTAATACTAATCCCTTATACACTTGAAGGATCAACGTTTTGAGCACTTCAAGGTAAAGGATCGTATTAGCACATGAAGTGTGTGGCCTTAAATTCAACAAGGACGATGTAGTTTAAAAATCATCAAATAAAAATCTCAATTAAATAAGTGATTATACATTAATGGGGTGATAAATAACATCCAATCCAGACCCTTTCTACTCCCTTGGATCATCTCATAAGTGGGTTATCCCTCCATTGATTATATGGTTTCAATGGAAGCGTAAAGTAGACAATGAGGGAGGAAATGGAGAAGTAAAAAAACACAATAAAATAACCATCACTCCACCGTTGTGTGATAATATCACATGGCTTGGTATGAACAAGTTCACACCTTGAACCAACGGTATCAAAGTGATAAGGAGAATAATAGAATAATAATATAAGAAGAACTTTTATTAAGAAACAAGGATTAATGAATACAACTTACATGTGGAAGACAAATTTGAGACAACAAAACCGCAGCATAACATTACAATGAAACAAAGCTCAAAGATTCTTAAATCCTCCAAACACCACTGCCTTAAATAGTCATTTTTGAAGCCTTGGTTCTAACCTCCCATAGTCCAGGACTTCTCAATTAATTGTGGTAGTCCATAGGTGGGTGGAATGTTGAGGGAGAGTTGATTTTCCACCCTTGACCCGAGGTGGCATCTGGCTTGCTTCCACTGAATAGATGCGCCTATAAGACCTTCTATATGGCTAAATCAGAGTGGGCCATAGAAAAATAAAATGGATCCCCGGATAACTCCTAATCTCCTGTAAAATATGGGCCCATTTTTATTTTTATATTCTGAGATATGATTATATTAGTGGGCTGTTTTTCTGGGCCGCAGAATCTGACCAAAAATTTTATCTCTAAATTGGCCCACCTAAATGACAACCATGGAGACCTAATTAGCATTTGATCCTGAAGCAGGATTTGTTCCTATACATGTCTTCTATAATCCCAGGAAATTTGGGATTCATTGGACTTGTATATTGGGCCCCACAGTATTATCAGTGGGCTGGTGTCCAATCTGACTTCTCCAGAATTGTTTCCTTTCATCACAAAATATCCCCATCTTCTTCCATGAATTCTCCATTGATCCCTAAATCAAACAAGTTCATATTTATGTGTATATAAATTTACCAAAATATAAAATTAAAATATGTATAATTATATTCCTTAAAATTATATGAATCATTGGGTACTTTAAATGATGTTAAAAAATGTACCACATAATAGTGAATTTTAGAAGGTATTACAATCATAATGTGAAATGATGTTCAAAGTTTAAAATGAACTAACATGGTGTTTATGAATAATAAATTACATTAATATTATATATATTAACAATGAATATTATCCTCATTTATTGGCTAATCACACCCCCCCCCAACTTGAGAGTTTTTCTAGTCCCGAGTAAAATAAGTCTCAACAATATGAAATTCGAATTCCTTTTTCCAAAAACATTTTAATACACAATGATCACCAGAAACCCTTATACCAAACAATCATGAAACCCATCAAAATATTTTAATAAAAGATTATTTCATAAGAATATCCCAATCCCAACCTCATTCCTTTGTTCAAATTCATTGTTATATTTCATCCAATATCAATTAAGTATGAGGATGTGTTGTGCATCACAATAGACATGGGGGTTCATCTTTATTCAAGGGGGAAATGATGGAAGCGCTAGGTAGAATTACATTTCAATATTAAGATGAGTATTCAATTTTTTTTGTATCATATTTTTTTTGTTTTTTTTTTGTTTTTTGTTTTTGTTTTTTTTTTGCAATTTTTCCATGGTAGTTGAAATTGCACTCAAAAGAGTCAACCCCTATAGTGAGACATTGCCGATGACTCTCAGGCTCAAAGACCTTAGGGAACCAAGTGAAGCCCACATAATCGGGCATCATCTCGAGTTAACTCAGTCAAAAGCAATTAAAATTACAAAAAATTGGGATAAAATTACTAACTCTGGGCCAAACAACTATGGAGTCACAATCCCCAAGTGCCGAAAGCCACACATTAGGTCATTTCATTGCTCTACGCGCAAATTTATTATTATTATTTTATTATATTTTTTTATTAAATAATCATATTAAAACTATAATGATCACCAAACCTATGCTATTTATTTGGGGGACCCCATGAACTCAAACTAATACGCCACTATCCAAAGGACGTGCATTGTGATCTTTTTTTATTTGGATGAAAATATAAATGATGAAATAACACATTGGACAGCCACACTTTCCAAAATCTATGCTCATGAAATTATACAAGGATTAAAATCAGAATCAGGACATGCTAAATTATTTGATATTCAGTTTCAAAGTGTGCAGTGTGTATTACCATGTTCAAAGTTAAAGGAAGTTTTCCTTCCATTTACACAATTTGTTTTCAAATCATTCTTTTTTTTTGACACAAAAGTATTTTTTATTTTATCTCCCCCCCAACTTAAAATAACATTGTCCCAGGTGTTTAATGAAAAGAAAATTTAGAAGGGGGTAGAGGTAGAGAATTATAGTTCAAAAAGGAAATTGAAAATGAGGATCATGGAATGAAGTCACTTGGTGGTTGAAGTTGAAATTCGTGTTGCTCCAGATTAGTCCTTTGATCTCTTAGGGGATGTAAGAACCTCCTTGATTGAACATGTATCACCCAAAATAGTCTTTGAACCATACAAAGATGAAAAAACCAGACAAAACAAACAACACAATGACTTACTGAATTCCAAGTATCGTCATTTTTATGGTTTTCCATGTTTTTTTAAATCAAACTAATGATACATTGTCTTCTTTTAAATTTCCGGGTAAGGTATTACTCAAGGATCACACCGCGTGACACAGATGAATACAATTCTCCCCTTTCATACCCATCCATACTCATAAAAGAAGAACAGGTCAATAGTCTAATTTTTTTTATTAAATATAAAAATGATAAATTAATCCTATTTAAAATATAAAGTTGATTAAAACAAAAAAATGATAGGAAACTTGAAAACAATGGGTTTCCTCCCATGTAGCACTTTTTTTACATAGTTATGCTGACATGGATCCTAAATCTATCAATTTTTTCCCGGTTCATAGGTTGGCTCAGTTAACTCAACCTCTATTTTCTGTTTATTGAATGATTCAATGAATAGTTTTAATCTTTGACCATTGACCTTGAAAATGTAACCACTTGTGGGATCTTGAATATCTAATACCCCATGGGGGTACACATGATGCACTATGAAAGGTCCTGACCATCTAGACCTTAACTTTACCAGGTGTAAATGAAGTTTTGAACTATACAAGAGCACATGTTTTCCCAGTTCAAAATGATTGACCATAATATTCCTAGATTGGTAGGCTTGAACTCTAGCATTATTGATCCATGAATTTTCATAAGGCTCCATCCTTAGTTCCTCTAGTTCATTGAGATCTAATTTCCTTTTTTTCCGACCAATGAGAGGTCATAATCCATTTTCTTAATTCCCCAAAAGGCCTTATGCTCAATTTCAACAGTTAAATAACATGCTTTTCCATAAACCAACCTATATGGTGGCATTCCAAGGATGGTTTTGTATGTTTTACGATATGCCCAAAGGGCATCCAAGAGTTTCTCGGACCAATCTTTCCTAGAAGGATTGACATTTTTCTCAAGAATCTGTTTGATTTCATGATTGGCTAACTCAGCTTGACCATTAGTTTGAGGATGGTATGCAGTGGACACTTTATGAAAAATACCATACTTAGAAATGAGTGAAGAGAATGGGAGGTTGTAGAAAGGGGTTCCTCAATCACTGATTATAGCCATAGGAATTCCAAATCAAGAAAATATGTTTTCTTTCATAAATAGAATCACAACTTAATGATCATTGGACTTAGTGGGAATGGCCTCAACCCATTTTGAGACATAATCAATAGCGAAGAGTATGTAGTGGTATCCCCTAGAGTTCGGGAAGGGACCCATGAAATCAATTCCCCAATAGTCAAAGATTTCAACCACTAAGATGGGAGTGAGTGGAATTTGATTCCTTTTTGTGATGGACCCAACATGTTGACACCTAGGACATCTTTGAAAAAATGTGTAGGAGTCCCTTGAGAGGGTGGGCCAGAAGAGACCACATTGAATAATCTTAGCAGATGTTTTATTAGAGGAAAAGTGACCTCCACATGCCTCACTATGATAGAATTTAAGGATGGACTCTTGTTCAGATTCTGGAACACACCTCCTAATGACTTGGTCAAGGCAAAACTTATGGAGGCACGGATCATCAAACACATAGTGTCTAACATCAGAAAGGAATTTCCTTCGAGCTTGAGTCCCTAAGAATTTTGGAATGACTCTTGTAACTAAAAAATTGGCTATGTCATCATACCAAGGGCAGTCACTCATAGAGTATAGGTGTTCATCAGGAAATGAATCAGATGCATAAAGGTGATTTGAGTTGTCTTTGAATTCCATCCTGGAGAGGTGATCAGCTACAACATTTTCAAAACCCTTTTATACTTGATTGTGAGGTCAAATTATTGTATGAGAAGGACCCACCTAATCAGTCTAGCCTTAGAATCCTGTTTTTGGAAGAGGTATTTTAGTGCAGAATGGTCAATGAACACAGTGATGGTGGATCCTAAGAGGTAGGACCTAAAATTCTCTAAATCAAACACAATAGAAAGTAACTCCTTCTCAGTAGTTGTGTAGTTGATTTGGGCATCATTTAAGGATTTTCTTGCATAAGCCATGACATAAAGAGTTATATCACAATGTTGTCCAAACACAACTCCTACAACAAAGTCACTGGAATCACACATAAGTTCGAAATGAAGGTTCCAATTTGGAGATTTCATAATGGGAGGATAGGTGAGAGAGGATTTGAGCGTTGAGAATGAAACCTCACATCTTTCTGTCCAAACAAATGGAGCATCCTTAAGTAGGAGAGCACAAAGGGGACGGGAGATTGAACTAAAGTCCTTGATGATTATTCTATAGAAACTAGAATTTACTATGAAATACCTCACTTCCTTGACAGTTTTGGGTGATGGAATGTGATGAATGGTGTCAACCTTGGCTTTATCAACTTCAATCCCCCTACCTGAGACCAGATGGCCTAGAACTAGTCCCTCTTTAGCCATGAAATGAAATTTTTCCCAATTTAGGACCAGATTTGTTTCTTCACATCTTTAAAAGACTCTCTCTACATTCCTCAGACATCCCTCAAATGTATCCCCAAACACATAGATGTCATCCATGAAGACCTCTAGAAAATCCCCTACCATGTCTGAGAAGATTCCCATCATGCACCACTGGAAGGTTCCATGGGCATTGCATAACCCTAAGGCCATGCGTTTGAAGGCAAAGGTTCCGAATGGACATGTGAATGTAGTCTTCCCTTGATCCACTAGGGAGACCTCAATTTTATTATACCCTAAGTACCAATCTAAGAAACAGTAGAAGGCATGACCTGCCACTCTCTCAAGGACTTTGTCAATGAATGGTAAGGGGAAATGGTCCTTCTTGATGAATGAGTTTATCTTCCTATAGTCAATGCATACCCTCCATCCACTACTCACCCTTGTTGGAAGAATCTATCCATCCTCATTGGTTATCACTGTGATTCCAGCCTTTTTTGGAACCACTTGGATTGGGCTCACCCATTCACTCTCAGCTATGGGATATATGATACCAACTTTTAACAATTTCATATGTTCTTTCCCTACAACCTCCATGAGATTAGGATTGAGTCTTCATTGAGGTTGACAACATGGCTTTGAATCAGATTCTAGAAGAATCCTATGAGTCCCGATAAGTGGGCTAATCCAAGGAATATCAGAAAGGGTCCAACCAATGGCTTTGTTATGCTTCCTAAGGACATCTAGAAGCATCCTCTCATGGTTGGATTCAAGAGAAGAACAAATGACAATATGATGAGTTTGATTGTCCCCTAAGAAAGCATACTTGAGTGTAGTGGGAAGTTCCTTCAATTCAAAATCAGGTTGGTTCAAAATTTCAGAAGAATATTGGGACATTAGATCAAGTTCAATTTCTTTTTTTAGATTTTCAGATAGGATTGATTCCCCACATGTATAAGTATCAGCTACTAGATTGGCTTGATCAGATTTAGGGAAGGAATTTTGAGTGGTCTCCATGAAAGTGGTTTCTTGAAAGGTTTCACTGATTGTTGGACCTAAGACTTCATCATAAGAGCAATTTGAAAATGATTCAAGCCAAGTAGATAAACTTCCTTCATATGAACAAAGGAAATCAATCTCATCCTAACTTAAACATTCATCAAATATTATTTGACATTCCATGGATTCAATATCAATGCTTCCTATCATGTTTACTTCATGAATGTCCTAGTCATCCCCTATTTGTGAGCTTGCACTATAGATGTTCAAGTCTAGACTCATGTTCCCAAAGGTGATGGTCATGTTCCCATTTCGGACTCGGATAATAGAGTTGATTGTTGCAAGGAAGGGATGACCAAGGATGATTGGGGTTTGTTCCTTATTTCCTAAGTTTGGATGGTTGTCAAGGACAATGAAGTTAGTAGGGTAGATGAAGTTTTCAACCTTTACCAAAAAATCCTTTAAAATACCCTTCGGAACCCTAATGCTACGATTAGCAAGTTGAAGTGTGACAGATGTGGGTTGGAGTTCTTCTAGTCCTAAATGGCAGTACACAGCATAAGGTATGAGATTGACACTAGCACCCAGGTCACACAAGGCCTTGACAACTTTTCTCTCTCCTAGTTCAACATTGATATAAGGGCAACCTGTGTCTTTCAACTTAGGAGGAATGGTCCCTTGGATGGTGGTACTCACATTAGCAGCCAAAAGGACTTGGTTTTAATGTGAAAATTTTATTTTAAAAGTGCAAAAGTCCTTAAGGTACTTTGATTAGGAAGGTATGGTTTGGATGGCATCGAGAAGGGGAATGTTCAACTTGACTTGTGAGAAGATTTCCCTTAATGTTTCACTCAGCTCAGGCTTGGTTTTCACCCTTATGCGTTGAGGAAATGGTGCAGGTTGTGGGGTTGTTTGTTGAAGAGTTGCTTCTTTGACAATGTTATCATGTTTTTTAGTTTGATCATTTGGTTCATTTGAATTTTCATCCAAGTTTGAATCTTCAGGTGGGTTCTGAATTAGTTGTTCAGGTTTCTCAATTGATTTCCCACTTCTTAAAATAGTCACAGCCTTTAGTTGTTCATGAGTTGTTTGATTACAACTTGACTCTCCGCTTGAAGTTGAGGATGGAACTGCCTGATTAGGCATGGGTGCCATTCCAGTTTTGATGGTTTGAAGTTCTTGTTTTAGGGAAGAGACTTTTGAGTTCATCCTCTCCATTTGTTTGCATAGTTGTTCTAGTAGGCTTTGTGGAACAGTTTGGGTTGGTGCTTTAGAAGATTGGTTTATCCCAGGGGGATATTTTGGAGGTGGGATGGTTTGTTGCAAATGGACCAGTGGCTGTTGGTATTGGATAGGTTGGGTTTGGAAATGGTTATGATTTTGGTAGTTCGGATGGGGGTAAGGATTTTGTCCTTGTGGTTGGCTAGGTTGTTGGTTATCTTTCCAGCAGAAGCCTGGGTGGTCATTATACCTTGGGTTGAAGTTGTTTTGGTATTGAGGCTTTTAAAAGTTCAAGGCATTTAATTCCGCTGGGGGTCCTCCAAAAAGAACATCCTTGATGGATGGAATGGTTTGGTATTTGTCTATCTTATGGTCATGTTTTTCACAAATTGTGCAAACATGCTCAATAGTTTGGATTTCATGGACTTTCCTAAGGCCTAACTCTTCAACCTTACTAGAGAGTGATACGAGTTTATCCCTAAGGCTTTCCTCTTCTCTATGTGTATGAATTCCAGTAGTTCTTTGTGGCTTTTCAGAATAAGGTGAAGTTCCCCATGTTTGGATTTGTTCAGAAAGGATTTCTAGATACTCGTAAGCATCATTTGGGGCTTTTTTTAAAGGTTCCATTACACATCATGTCAGTGAATTGTTTGTTCCCCGGACCCAACCCTTCATAGAAAATTATCACATGTTCAGGAATAGACAAAACGTGGTGTGGAACCATGTTTAGAGTGTCTTTGAACCTCTCCCATGTTTCATAGAATGACTCTCCCTATTTTTCAAAAAAAATTTGGATACTCTTTTTAAGTGCAATTGTTTTGTGGTGGGGAAAGTATTTTTTGTAGAATTATCTTTGTAGTTGGTCCCAAGAGTTTATGGATGATGGTATCAAATTTTTTAGACACTTTTTAGTTCTATCCTTTACAGAAAAAGGAAATAGCCTCATCTTAGCTAATTCTAGTTGATGTGGGGGACACATGGTTTCTACAATGTCATTGAACTCCTTAGTGTGAAGGTAGAGAATCTCGGACTCCATTCCATGGAATGTGGGACGGTGGTTTAGGACATGGGGTTTAAAGATGTAGTTGGAATCTCCTAGGGAGTTGTGTATAATGGATGAGGGGTAATTGGTACAAGAATGTGTGAGGTAGTCATTCATGGTTAGATCAATTGCATTCCCCATGTTTGGGGCTGCCTCATTTGGGTTTCCATTTTAGTTTCCACCCGGGTTTATGAGTTGGTTTATTTGAAGACCTTCCATTAAAATTGGCTCAATTTTGGAATAAGGATTATTATGAAGATTAGGATCTAATGGAACGATTTCCCTTGGTGTACTTGACTCCCCAACCCCAGGACTATCCAACCTAACTAGACGGTTTGATTGATTGCGGGTGTAGGCGGACATGCGCCAAAAGAAAAAAAATGAGAAAGGGACAAGATAAGAGAATTTGGATGAGAAAAGAAGAAATGGGGTAGAATATAATGGGTGTTTAGATGACTTACTTGGGTCCCTATAAACGGCACCAAAATTTTATTCTCACTCAAATTTACCCAAGAGATGAAGGTAGAATGGTCCTTGTATTTTATCTTGGGTTATCGAATCCTTAGAGACCTAAGAAGAAACCTATAGACACGTACATTCTATGGAATGTTTTTGGCTATTAAGTGGCCAACTTTGTTTGATTTTATATGGGTTTAAAGGATAACTAACATAATTAAGTTAATTCAATTTAAATCAATGAGTTGATCGTTGGTTATTTCTCAGGGTGGTTTGGACGTATTTCCTTTTCAATGATTTCAATTTCTTATATTTGAGATGGGTTCATTTTGTAATATAAAACAACATAATCACTTAATGGATTAATTCCTACAAAATTTAATACTAATCAACTATACACTTTAAGGATAAATGTTTTGAGCACTTCAAGGTAAAGGTTCGTATTAGCACATGAAGTGTGTGGCCTTAAATTCAACAAGGACGATGGAGTTTAAAAATCATCAAATAAAAATCACAATTAAAGAAGTGATTATACATTAATGGGGTAATAAATAACATCCAATACAGCCCCTTGATACTACCTTGGATCAACCTCTAAGTGGGTAATCCCTCCATTGATTCTATGGTTTCAATGGAAGTGGAAAGTAGACTCATGAGGGTGTAAATGGAGAAGTAAAAAAAGACAATAAAATAACAATCACTCCACCGTTGTGTGATAATATCACAAGGTTTGGTATGAAAAAGATCACGCCTTGAACCAAAGGTATTAAAGTGGCAAGTAGAAGAATATAATAATAAGAGAAGAAGAACTTTTATTAAGAAACAAGGATGAATTAAAACAACTTACGTGTGGAAGACAAATTTGAGACAACAAAACTGCAGCATAACATTACAATGAAAGATAGCTCAATGATTATTAAATCCTCCAACACCACTTCCTTAAATAGGAATTTTTGAAGCCTTGGGTCAAACCTCCAATATTCCAATTCTTATCAATTAATTGTGGTTGGTCATAAGTGGGTGGAATGTTGAGGGAGAGTTGATCTTCCACCCTTGACCCGAGGTGGCAGTCGGCTTGCTTCCACCGAACAGATGCGCCTGGAAGACCTTCTAGATGGCCGAATCAGAGTGGGCCATAGAATAAGACAATGGAGAGCCGGATTTCTCCTAACCTCCTATAAAATTGGGGCCCATTTGGATTTGTAGATTCAGATATATTATTATATTAGTGGGATGGTTTTCTGGGCCGCTGAATCTGGTCCATAATTTTATCTCTAACTTGGGCCAACTAAATGACCACCATGGATTCATAATTCGCATTGTATATGACAGAGTTATTTGTTCCTATACATGTATTATATCATCCCAAAAAATTTGGGATTCATTGGACCTGTATGTTTGGCCCCAAAGTCTCATCATTGGGCTGGTGTCCAATCTGACTTCTCCAGAATTGTTTCCTTTCATCACAAAATATCAACATCTTCTTCCATGAATTCTCCATTGATCCATGAATCAAACATGTTCATATTTAAGTGTAGATAAATTTCCCAAAATATAAAATTAAAATATGTATAATTAGATTCCTTAAAATCATATGAAACATTGGGTACTTTAAATGATGTTAAAAAATGTACCACGTAACAGTGCATTTTAGAAGGTATTACAATCATAATGTGAAATGATGTTCAAAGTGTAAAATGCACTAAAATGGTGTTTTTGAATAATAAATCACATGAATATTATATATATTAACAATGAATATTAGCCTCATTTAGTGGCTAATCAGTAATCCATCTACAATATTATGAATGCCATTTTCTCATCCCATGGTCTAATAAATATCTCATCTTGGGACTCCATTCCTTAGCTGGGGGGTCAATAAAAATGAAAATCGAAATAATCATTTTGACTTGATTCATATAATTTTCATTAAATTAAAGTAATATATAATAGTAGAGTTAGTAGTTTCGGGTTTTTAAATATGTACCATTATCACATTTGTAAATTACCTAAGATAACCATAAAAATAATGGAAAAATAATTCCTTGATGATATTAAATCTGGAGAATCTATGATACTATCAATATATGTACAAAATCACTGATGGAAAACAAATTATAGTTTTCAATTTTGGGCAGTGTATAGAAAAAATACAATTCTAAATTCTCTTCAATAATATCAGAAGTTCTCATAGTGAAAATTGAAATAGTATGAATCTATAATACAATTGGAGGTGTGAATGTCTTCCACCTAAAATCTATTCATTTGAAATTGGTCTTGAATTTCATTGATCCTAGTTCAGAATACATAGTTCCCAAAACATCCAATTAAACTATAACAAATAGTTAATCATGGTTTAACCCTCACCAAATCCAATTGGTCTCTTGGGGTACTCATATAACCCACACCTTCACATTCTCATGACATCAAGAATCCTGGAATTAATTATAAAAAAATTATACTACCCCAACTCTATTCCTATTGAACTACCAGTTTTTTAGGTATTCTCAAACTGTGTATATTTTCCTAATGTCTCCGCCCTCCATAGAATTATTAATAATATTTGAGTAGGAAAAATTGATTGTATTTGGTTATAATTGATAATTGTCTCATAGAAATTGAAAAAATGCATGCATTTCACTCCTATATATCATCAGAACCCAGTATTGGTGAGACAAATGATTACCCCCATACTCATATTTTAAGATACTCTTTACACCCACTATTAGGTGTGTTCTCATAGGATGGTTCTTGAATCTATAACTACTAGAAACTAAAATCCCATTGACCACTAGTAACATTATATAAATAGTGATATAGTGTGGAACTCCTTGCTGCTATTACACTTTACCCAACTAAAATAATTGATTTTTTTATTGTTGACTCTCCAAACATTCCCATAGTAGTTCCTTCAATCTCACTAGAGATCATTGAAGTTTATATGGTCTCTTGTATTTGTAGAACAAATATATTATAATACAAACACCACACCATGAAACCACCATGCACCATCTATAATAGAATAACATGTGATCATCAATTCACATAACAAATTACTGTACTATGACACCCATTGAAATACTAGAAGAAACCCCATAAGTTGAACCATTAATGAAATGAGATATGTTTTTAAATGGAATGCTTTCATTTACAAGAGATGTGACTTGATTCATATATTAATGGTCATGTTATACCCCCAATTCAATTATCACTATCATATCTTCTTGTTGAATTATACATACCCATTTCCACAGTTCCTCTATAATAGCATTCGTCGTTATTAATGTTTCAATATAAATAACATGTTCACTTCCCATGGTTGAAATAATACATATTATCTTTCTTTTCTTTGAGATAAGAACACTAAAGAATCATATACCATTAGATTCAATCATGTACATAATCACTAATCCCATTAGAATGATTATTTTACTATCATTATCAATACTAAAGCCTATGTTTTGAGACCAGTCCCCACCAATAGTATTACTCTTTGATGTTTTTTATAAATCCTTGAATATCAACCCCAATTAAAACCATGATTATGTTATCACCATTTGTAACGTCCCGGTTCTGGAATCCACCCAGAGGCGCCCCGTACCATATTGGTCACATGACCTCAAGCACATTTCCCCAAACGCCAGAGGCTACCGACTAGCAGTGAGGGCCTTGGGTGTGATAGTGGGGAAACTATGCCCTCATTGGCAGAGTACGCAGTGGAAGAGAAAACAAATAAAAACAATAGTGGAAGAAGTAGACATCCATACAAGAGTAAACATCATAAGACTGATAAATAAACAACTAGAGAAGAAATATATGTATTGATTCATGATACACTATTGTCTAGGAAAATAGTCAAACAAGTCACAATGCTGAATACAGTACTAAACCAAAGTAAAAAAAGAAAAATAGATGAGAAACTCCTCAGCATCGCAAGCCTCGGCTTGGTCCCATGCTCTCCAGCTCCAATGCAATCAAGAACCTGAAGTATAAGGGCACTTTCCCTTATCTATACCTGCAACAATATAATCTGTTTGGGCCCAAAAGCATGACCCAAACAGGGTGTGAGACAAAGTCCCAATAGGCAACCACCCAAAGATCTGTGCCTAATAGTCAGTGAACATATGGCAGGTAAAGTACAGTAAGCGGTAAATAGTAAGCAGTAAACAGGACAATACACAGCAGTAACAATCCACAGTTCCTATCATATAATCAACAAACATGAAACAACCACTCAATCAAGTAGAACAAAAAGGGTAACCTCTGGGTAGTTCTCATAGTCTACCTCCTAAGGTTCAACCTACAAGTACTAGAAACCCTCTGGTAGGCACACACAGTCTCACCCCTCTGGTTCAGCTAATGAATAGACTCTCTGAGGAATTACTCACCATCAATTCCCCCTATATACTCGTATCATACTAAATGATCTTTGGGGAAGCACTCAACGTCAATTCCCCATGTGGCCCGCATCGAGGAACTATAGACTCTCTGAGGAAGAACTCAATGTCAATTCCCCCTGGGGTCACGCATCATAAATTAAAGACACTCAGGAGAAGCCATTATGTCCATTCTCTCTATGGTCCACTACACTAGGTTCTCACAACCCTGTGTAAAACAAACATGCATAGTACACATATCGGCCCAAGTAAACCTCAAGAACTACTTGGCTGTCATTCTAAGGCATAACAGCATAACAGTACAACAGTTCCAATATCCTACAACTAGGCATTGAAACTGGAAATATTCCGAACAAGAAAACAAGCATGGAAAACCATCCAGAGTACATTACAATTTACCCTATTCACAAGCAATTACCTCTACTCATGAAATCAAGCAAAGCAGGAAAAATACAATGGTAAAATAGGAAACACGCAATACCCCATTCAAGTGTATTGGTGGAATTTGCACAAAATATTCACATAATTTCTATGGAAAGGCACAAACCACCTACCTCGATATGAGGAGATCGATATAAGTGAACCTCGATGATTGATTCCCCTTAGAACGTTTAAGATCTGAGAAAACGTCCAAAACGCTCAACCCATGATAACTTGAAAAAGAGGAGGAATTATGGAACAAGGATAAAGAAGAAGGAAGAACTCACCACTACGGTTCCAACGCAATCGACGGTGGTCGATTGGGAGAACATATGAAGGCTTGGGAATCCGGAGAATAAACTCGGTCGTACGGGTCGCTCTCGGACAAAGAACCTAAAGAAGGAGAGTGTTCTATCTGTCAGGCGCGACCCTGGTCCGTTTAATGAAAAAAAATACACGGTGTGTAATTTTGGGGTACACGATGTGTACTCTGTTTTTCTGTACTCTGCCTTAAGCAACCTCCACATCACCCCTACACACTGTGTGTGTGGCCCGGACAGGGCAAGCACACGGTCTGGCAAGAAAGTGTGTACATGGAATGTAATTCAAAATTTTCTAGAAACCACTCTTTTCTCAAAAACACCAGGAAAAGAAAGATATATCTGAAAACGAAGATCCAGGTTCTTACAAACTTCCCCATTACAAAAATTCATCCCTGAATTTCTCTAACAAGTCGGAGAAGGAGAAACCCCGAACAGCCTCGGCCACTGCGATCGTACATCGTCTTCCCTTTCCCAGGTCTCGTCCTATACTCTCCCGTGCTTCCATAGCACTCATACTAGAGCAGTAGACCCCCCACGGAGAACCATCGTACTGCAATCGACAATCCGGATAGGATGCTCCAAAAACGATGCATCCCCTTTGAGTTCAACCTCCTCAGGCTGAATGACATGAGACGGGTCTGAAAAGTAATGTCGGAGCTGAGAGATGTGGACGACGTCGTGCATGGCCTAGTACCTCTGAGGTAACTGCAACCGATAGGCTACCGGCTCAACTCTCTCTAATACCTCAAATGGACCGACGTACTATGGTGAAAGTTTACCCTGTCTCCAAATCCTTTTGTGTCCCAACCTGGGTGCAACACGCAGGAAAACCTGATCCCCGACCTCGAACTCCAGAGGTCATCTCCGCTGATCAGCATAAGACTTCTGTCAAGACTATGTTGTATCCAGCCTCTTCTGAATCAACTCTATCTTCTATGAGGTATCCTGAAGAAGACGAGTTCCCAATAAAGATGCCTCTCCTGCCTCCAACCAGCATAAGGGTGATCGGCATGGCCTACCGTACAAAGCCTCGTAAGGTGTCATCTGAATAGTTTCCTAAAAATTGTTGTTGTAGGCGAACTCCACCAGAGGGATATGCTTCTCCCAAGAACCACCAAAGTCTAGAATGCAAGCTCGGAGCATATCCTTAAGCACCTGGATCGTACGCTCAGACTGGCCATCTGTCTGGCGATGGTATGTTGTACTCAGAAGTACCTGTATACCCAAAGCCTTCTGAAGTCCCTACCAGAACTATAAAGTAAAGCGTGCATCCCTGTCAGAAAAAATGGAGTGGGGGACTCCATACAGACGCTCAATTCCTCGGATATAAAGTCATCCCAGATCATCAACACTGAAGGTTTCCTTGATCGGTAAGTAGTGAGAAACCTTCATAAACATGTCGACGACAACCCAAACAGCATCGTTTCCACGAGGTGATCTCGGAAATCCGGTCACGAAGTCCATCGTGATATCGTTCGACTTCCACTCCGGAATGGGTAACTGCTGTAAAAGGCCCACTGGTCGTTGATGTTCCACCTTCAACTGCTGACAATTAGAACACATCAAGATGAACCCAACAACATATCTCTTCATACCTGACCACCAATACTGGCGATGAAGATCCCTATACATCTTGGAGATGCCAGGATGAACTTCCCAAATAGAGGAATGAAAATCCCGCATCATCCCCTCGTGTATGTCTGTTGGCACCCATACACGTCCCTGTAAACGCAATATCTCATCCTCGTCCACTATCCATCTAGGAAGAGTGTCCTCTCCTGACATACTCTCCCATAGGACTGATCCTTCTGAGTCTGACAGCTCCCTCATCCATAACTGATCAGGAAGTGTAGAGGTAATAGCTATAGAAGATAGTAAAGTCTCTCCCTGTCTGTCGTGCACCTCCAGATGCATCTCAGAGAATAGAGCCATAAGCTGCCACTCACTGATAGCCTCCTGAACTACCTGAATATGAGTTCTCCTTCTCAGAGCATCTGCCACTGTGTTTCCCTTTCCCAGCATATAGGCAAGCTTGAAATCAAAATACTGAAGATACTCGACCCACCTACGATGTCTCAGATTCAGATCATGCTGGGTGAAGATGTACTTGAGACTCTTTTGGTCAGTGAAAACCACGAAGTGCTCTCCCAGAAGGTAATGTCTCCAACAGGGTAAGTTATGAACAAAAGCTTCCAACTCTAGGTCATGCGTCGGGTAGTTCCTCTCATGTGGGCTTAACTGCTGAGACCTGTACGCAATGACTCCATCTCCCTACATAAGCACAGCGCCCATCCCAATACCCGAATCATCACAATAGACTTTATAGCTCTTTCCTGGCTCTAGAAAGACGAGTATCGGTTCTAACGTCAACCTTCCCTTCATCTCCTGAAAGGCGGACTCACAAGAATCTGACCATAAGAACTTCGTCCCCTTCTTGGTCAGACCTGTCAATGGTGCTGCTAGGCATGAAAATTACTGAATGAAGCGCATATAGTATCCTGCCATCCCTAGGAAACTCTGTACCTCAAAAACGTTCTTCGTCTTCTCCCAGGAAACTACAGATCTTACTTTCTCTGGGTCCACAGATACTCCTTCCTCTAAGATGACATATCCCAAGAAGTGAATCTAATCCATCGAAAAGTGGCACTTCGAGAGTTTAACATAAAGTTGATGCTCTCTCAGTGTACTCAGAATGATCTCAAGGTGGGTAGCATGGTCGTGTCGAGTGTGAGAGTGCACCAAAATATCGTCCATGAAGACCATGATGAAGGAATCCATGTAAGGATGGAATACTTGGTTCATCAGTTCCATGAAAACTTCTGGTGCATTCATGAGACCAAACGGCATAATCGTATACTCATAGAGGCCATACCTGCTCATGAAGGCTGTCAGAGGTATATATGATGGTCTAACGTGCATCTGATGATAACTGGACCTCAAATAGATCTTTGAGAACATGTGGACTCCTCGAAGCTGATCGAATAGATCCTCAATCCTAGGCAAGGGATATCGGTTCTTGACCGTCAACTGGTTCAGCTTCTGATAATCCACATAGAGCCTAAGGGTACTGTCTACCTTCTTCACAAACAGGATAGGTGAACCCCAAGGAGAAGTAATTGGTCGGATGAAACCCTTTGCCTGTAACACCTTCAACTACTTCTTGAGCTCCTGCAACTCAGGTGTAGCCATCCTATAGGGAGGAATAGACACCAGTGTCGCTCCTAGCACAAGATCGATAGATAATTCTACCTCACGCTCTGGAGGAAAACCTGAAAATTCCTCTGGAAAGACGTATCTAAAACGATCCACCACTAAAGGAAAGTCCAAATGTGAAGTCCCATGACCATCTAGATAAATACTAGAAATCAAGGCTGTCACCCATCCTAGCCCATGATTCTTGAGTCCTGCTCGACTCTCCCGAACATCCCATTCACCTCTATGAAGAAAAGACTCACCCTCTGGTGAGATAAAACTCACCCTACGGCGATAACAGTCGACAACTGCCTGTAAGGGAACCAACCTGTCTATCCAGAGAATGAAATCATACCCTATCACCTCTAGGGCATAGAGATCCCATAAGTAATGATACCCTGCAACCTCGAGAGGGAACTCTCTAAACTGATGTACACTAGATGTCCTCATCCCCAAAGGTGTTTCTAGTGTCAACAAGTCGACAAAAGAAAAGATACAGATCCCCAGGCTCTCCACAACAGTAATGGAGATAAAGCTATGAGTATCACCAGTATCGAATAGAGATGAAGATAAAAATGAGGATACTAAAATCGTACCTCGAACTGTAGAAGGTCCGGGATCCTGCTCCTGATAGGTATGCTCTACTGCAAAAGTCTGGCCTGCCCCGTAGCCCTGTGACCCTGGCTGACCACTCTGAGTTGATCCTCCCTGCTGACGCTGAAAGACTGGTGACTGGCTGCCATGTCCTCGACCACCACCTCGGCCAGAATGGCCAGAAGAACTCCAGTTCTCTGACTGGTGAGAAACTGGTGGTGGTTATCCTGAATGAGGAGTCATGGAAGAACCCCCATCACCAGATACTGGTGAGAAAACCTGGAAGAAATGCTAAAGGTGACCCATCTTTCCACAAGATCGGCACTCCACTGGGTCTCTCTAGCACTACGACCTCGTGTTCCCTTCCCTTCTACACTGGTAGCATACTACCTGGCTACCTGAAGATGTATCTCGCCTCCTTGGATCACCGTGCGTAGACTCCATATGGTGCTTCCTGCTGTCAGCTGGAGAGAAATTAGCTCTGGAATCAGAACTGCCCTGGCTCACAGCTCCAGAGTCTCTCAGATTGTGCTCCGAAATCAGTGCCTACTTGAAGATGGAAGTGATGAATGTCAACTGGATGATATTCACCTACGAGAGGATCTCCCGCCTGAGTCCATCTTCAAACATCCTTGCTAAGAACACCCCACTTCCATCCCGGAGGGGTGTAAAAAGCTACAGCTCAGTGAAACGAGAGGAATACTCCATGACAGAAAGAGTACCCTACTCTAGACTCTTGAACTCCTAGGATCGATTGGCCCTCAAGGTATTTGGGTAGAAGTGGTCGTAAAACACACGCTGGAACTCCTCCCAATCCATAACCTGCTAATGACCCACATGTGAGATCACGTCCCACCACCTCTTGGTGGAGTCTCATAGCATATAGGTGGCAAGCTTGAACCGCCTCTCTGTAGGTGTTTCCAGATGCTCAAAGATAGTCATTATGGCTTCCATCCATGACTCTGCAGCCTATGGTCCTCCTTCCCCTGAAAAATTAGGAGGAGGATGCTGCTGGAAAACCAGCGTCAAGTCTGTCGTAGACGTGGTAGGAGGAAGTGCTCCTTGAAAGATCTTCATCATCCTCATAAAGCCTTCTCTGAACTGCGCATCAACGCATGCAACTGGTATAACAGCCAGTGCCAAGGCTGGCCTGACTGGAGGATCCGTAGGAAGTCCCTGATCAGCCATATCTGGCGTCTTATCACTATCCTGCAACTGACGTACAACTAGGGGACATTTCAGAGGCATAGATTTGAAATATCAAAAGCATACCTTATATCAGGAAAACAAGGACAGAGAATAAAGGAGTACAAAACATAAACAGGGGAATGAAACACTCATGTTTTACAAAACAAGACTACACGGTGTGTACATAACTCTATCCCCCTGCCCGTGCCTCCTTGCATGGATAACCCACACGGTCTTCATAAACTAATACTACACGACGTGTTCACTTTGGACACATTGTGTAGTGGACATGGTTTCAACAACCCATTTTTTTAGTTACACGGCCGATCACATAGCTGAGACTACATGGCGTGTTCCAAACAAATACGGCGTGTACTTGATGATTTTTCCCGAACTGTGTTGTTGGCGACACGGCCAAGTACACAGCTGACCCTTACATGGAGTGTTCCGAACAAAACGGCGTGTATAGAAGTAGAGGACATCGTCCCGTGTTGTTCGTGACACGGCCGGGTACTTGGAACAAGGATACACAGTGTGTTCATACGAAACACGGTGTGTATAACATGAGCTTCCCCGACCCGTGTTGTTGGTGACATGGCCGGGTACACAGATTACTACTACACTGCGTGTACCTACCGTACACGGAGTGTTCCTATATATTTTTCACAACCTGTTTTTCTTCTCACACATTCAGTGACATGGTTTAAAAACTACACGGCATGTAGTCAAAAATTACACGCCGTGTATTCTGGGTTTCTCCGGGCAGTAGCTCAGAAACTGCACCGAAGCCCAGAAAACATAGAACACAAGGCAAGGAGGTTCCAAATTATTATTTGTGAGGGCCCATACTCCCCATGAATCAAATCTTAGTATCCAATACAGTCATAAATAAGGAAAAACAGGTCAATGATTCACCAATTTCCGATTCAGGATGTCCCATAACACCTCAAGAACCAAAATTTGGCGTTCATTTAAACAAAGTACAATAAAAAATTCCTCTACCAAACAAAATAGATTCTATCAAAGCATCTATCACAACAGCATGCATAATCTACACAAAGTCTATCACAAAAACATGAAATCGCTAATGTACCCTAGATGGCATGGCAAGAATGCATGGCATGTTATTTCTAATAAGTTCCCATATGATGCTTGAGATGGCATACCCTCATCTCATCGGGTTGCGACTGAAATAGAACCATAATAGAAACAACAATAACAACACAAGGAATATGGATCACTCTATGTGAAATCATATCAACCGTAAAATCTCAAAACTAGAAAACTGCAATAAATGAGGTTGTATAGCTTTTCCCTGTACACGGGTCAGCTACTCCTAAGCACAGCTTAATACCAAGTACCAAATTCATCATATCCCTTGATAAATAATCCAAATAGTAAATCAAGAGAAACGAAACGCCTCTAATACGACTTTGTAACGTCCTAGTTCTGGAATCCACCCAGAGGCGCAACGTACCCAGTTGGTCACATGGCCTCAAGCGCATTTACCCCAATGCCAGAGGTTGCCGACTAGCAGCGATGGCCTTGGGTGTGATAGTGTGGAATCTATGCCCTCATTGGCAGAGTACATAGCGGAAGAGAAAACAAATAACAACAATAGTGGAAGCAGTAGACATCCATTCAAGAGTAAAAATGGAAGACTGCTAAATAAACAACTAGAGCAGAAATATATGTAATGATTCATGATACACATATGTCTAAGAAAAAATCCAAACAAGTCACAATGATGAGTACATTACTAAACCAAAGTAAAAAAGAAAAATAGATGATCAACTCCTCAGCATCGCAAGCCTCGGCTTGGTATCATGCTCTCCAGCTCAAATGCAATCAAGAACCTGAAGTAGAAGGGTGCTTTCCCTTATTTATACCTATAACAATATAATATTTTTGGGCACAAAAGCATGACCCAAATAGGGTGTGAGACAAAGTCCCAATAGGCAACCACCAAAAGATCTGTGCCTAATAGTTAGTGAAGATATTGCAGGTAAAGTAAAGTAAGAAATAAACAGTAAGTAGTAAATAGGATAATACACAATAGTAACAATCCACAGTTCCTAGCATATAATCCACAAACATGAAACAACCACTCAAGCATGTAGAACAAAAAGGGTAACCTCTGGGTAGTTCTCACAATCTACCTACTAAGGATCAACCTACAAGTACTAGCAACCCTCTGGGAGGCACACACAGTCTCACACCTCTGGTTCAGCTAAAGAATAGACTCTCTGAGGAAGAACTCACCATCAATTCCCCCTATAGTCTCATATCATACTAAAAGCTCTTTGTGGAAGCACTCAACGTCAATTCCCTATGTGGCCCATGTAGAGGAACTATAGACTCTCTGAGGAAGCACTCAAAGTCAATTCCCCATGTGGACTCACATCGTAAAATAATGACACTCTGGAGAAGACCTTACGTCCATTCTCCCTATGGCTCACTACACTAGGTTCTCACAGCCCTGTGTAAAACAAACATGCATAGTGCGTGTGTCGGCCCAAGTAAACCTCATGATCTACTTGGCTATCATTCTAAGGCATAACAACATAACAGTACAATAGTTCCACTATCCTACAACTAGGCATGGAAACTGGAAAAACACCGAACAAGAAAACAAGCATGGAAAACCATCCAGAGTACAGTACAATTTACCCTATTCATAAGAAATTACCTCTAATCAAGCAATCAAGAAAATCAGGAAAACAACAAGGGTAAAATAGGAAACACACAATACCCCATTTAAGGGTATTGGTGGAATTTACACAAAATATTCACAGACTTCCTACGGAAAGGCACAAACCACCTACCTCGATGTGAGGAGATCAATATAAGTGAACCTCAATGATTGATTCCCCTTATAATGTTGAAGATATGAGAAAACATCCAAAATTCTCAACACATGATAACTTGAAAATAGGGAGGAATCATAGAACAAGGCTAAGGCAAAAGGAAGAACTCACCAATGCGGTTCCAACGCAATCGACGGCGGTTGATTTGAAGAAAAGACAGTGGTTTGGGAATCTGAAGAAGAAACGTGGCCGTGAAGGTCACTCCCAAATGATGAACCTGAAGAAGGAGACTGTCATGTCCATCAGGCGCGACCTCGGTCCGTTTAATGAAAAAAAGAAAATACACAGCATGTACTTTTGGGGCACATGGCGTGTACTCTGTTTTTTCATACTCCACCTTAAGCGTCCTCCACATCACCCCTACACACCATGTGTGTGGCCCAGACACGGCCAGCACATGGCGTGGCGTGGTAAGGGAGTACACGACATGTACTCAAAAAATACACGGTGTGTACTTCAAGATTTTCTAGAAACCCCTCTATTCTAAAAAACATAAGGAAAAGAAAGACATACCTAAAAATGAATATCCAGGTTCTTACACCATTGATAGTAAAACATCCTGATTTCTCTATACATATGTGTATCCACAAGAAGGTTGTATATTCCATATTCATTATGGATTTTATGTTTCATTGGGTTGAGGATCAATGTCTCGTAGATCAAAAAATATTCTAGGTGTTTTATTTAGTAAAAATAAATATTGAACCACCTCGGAATTCCAATATGTATATTAGTGGTCATTAGAAAGGTAAAAACATAGATAATGGTGTCCTACACATTTCATTTCATTCATCTAGTAATTTTATGGTCTTGATATGTGAGGCCAATGGACCTAAAGAACCATCCAAGTCTTCGAAAGTCAAATAACATTGGAAAAAATTACTTCAAAAATTGTGTTATCTTCCATGGGTCACCCTAAAAAGATATAAATAGTGAAACATTGGTTGAATGTAACATTACACACCCACACTACTTGGGTGAGATATGTTCATGATAGAACCTAGGATAATTCCATCATCCTTTCATTGGTAAAATGGTTGGATAACAGACCAAGATAGTAACATCTCAAAAAGGCACAACCATATATTGGAATTCTGGATATCCAATATTCTCCAAAGGTATGTGGCATATACTGGTGCAGTTAGATAAAATTGTGTGGTGTATTCTATTGATTTTTTTGTCATGTATCTTAAGGAGTGGTGGAAATGGAAGTGGCTATAGTGTTATGGGTAATTCTATATTGAGAATGGATTATATGGAACTGAGTGTTAAGATAATTAGACATTTAATAACCTATAGGGTCCAATGGATTCATTTAATTATATGGTATTATCAATTTAGTTTTTAATGAAATTTTGGTGGTCTTATTTTTCCTCAACTACAAGTAAATCGTATAGAGATAATATGGTAGTTCGGGAAAAATTTAATTGTTGGAATAGATAGAGGTGGTGTCTAATCTAGTATATTATCTTAGTTTTATAAAGTGTGGGGTGTATTTTTCAATAATTGGAATGAGGCTCATTTTTTATTGGTGTAAGGGGTAGTTTATGATGACATGTTACCTTTCAACGATATAGGAAAGGGACAATTTTCGGTTTATTGGCCACAAAGCTCTTTATTTCCAAACTCAACTCAGTAGTATATACCAGTATATATTATTTTTTCATAATTATTAGATAATATTGTTGAGGTTAAGTGTGGTAATAAACTAATTTAATGAATCATGAGTTCATCATTGTATTCTCTCATGATTTTCAGGTCATATGGAGTGGAAACAAAAATCAAACACTGTGAATGGATGTTTCTTTCCCTATTGGGTGTTCCCACACAAGCACTATTAATTAGAGGTAATGTTATGATTTTTATGGGTGGATGAGTTTGGTGGAAAAAACCTATTTTCATTTATCCTAATGAAATGAAAATTGAGACTAGTTTTGTGTATGACATCACAACAGGGGGGCCATCCATTCCTCTATTATCCTATTGAATGGATGTACTGACAAAAATTTAATTTGATCTCCTCTCCTCTATTATTCCATGAATTCAATTGGGAATAGTATGTCATTTAATGAAAAGACAGTAAAAATTAATTCATATGTAGGAAGGGGTTGAGTAAGGAACTTCTGTTTTGTAATGATTTGTTTATGATTCATTCACTATATTTATCTCATTTTACACCTTCATTAGTTTACATCAAATCTTAGAGAAATGCTATAATGGATTTTACTTTTCATAAACCAATATTAAATCATATTAGATTAATATTCAGGACATAACATTATGATCCACACCATAATAATTTGGGTATAGTGTATTTGGAAATATAGATTCATATTAGCCACGTTTATAAGGAATATAAATCATCTCCTGCTAATTTCTTCATTAGGATAACCCCTCATAGACATATCATACATCAAACCAGTTTTCATGAACTAGGGAAAGGAAATATAAGAATGCATAAGCTCATATTCTCAGTAAGGTAATAAAAGGAGATATTAGTGATGAATTAATAAGTTCATTAGAATAATGGTATGAGAACATGTGATTTACATTTGAAAATCATACCCATCATATCATATATAATAATATTGAGTCTTGGAATAAATCTTGGTAGTTCTTAATACATTCATAATAAATAAATCAAATAACATGAGACATGATTGAGTAATATTTCCGTGCTATATATGTTTTTGGATACACATAATCATGTAAAATAATTTCCTTACTCAAGGATAAGTTCCAAGAATATCATAGTGGATTAGGATCACTATCCATTCCATAATTCCTTAATCAAGATTCACTCTCAATATTATTAGATTGGATAGTGTCCCTTACTGAAATGGGTTCACACCCTATCCACATTCTTATTATATCATGAGATACCCATCATTAAATAATTAATTGGAAGAGACAGAATTCTTGTCCACCCATCATATAATCGTAATACATTAATATTCATTCCAAAAGATCACAAATACATTATCATATATCATAACCAATGGAAAGGAAACAAGTTTCATAGTCATTTAAATATTTCATTATAGTGTAATATGTGGAAAATAAATAGGATTCATAAAAAAATCATCATCAAAATAATAAACAATTAACTAAAAATAAGTATGGTATTCATGGATCAAAACCCAATAAATCAAAATTAATATTAATGTATGGTAGTATAAAATAAAATTTTCTTTAAAATATCTCTAGAATACTTCTTAATGAAAATTCCATTTAAATTTTCAAAACACTTATTTAAAATAAATAAATTCCCAAAATATTAAGGGAAATATTTTATTTGAAAATAACCATGAAACATGTAATTGTGGATTTATAGAATTGAGTGTTCATGATGATGGGAGAATCAGTTCATCCCATCTATATTAAAAAAATTCATTCCTTTTTTATTTTAAAAATTCAAAAGTACCTCATTCGATAAAACAACAATGAGGTTCCCTTTTTTAATAAAAATTAAAATTTAAAACATCAGTTAAAATTCCATTAATAAGTTATATGATTTTAATAAAAATAGTCATTAATATTTTTTAAAAAACAATTACATGGAATAAAAATTGTTTTCCATAGAAGAAATAAATGAAGTTCATTTTCCTTAAAACATTCTATAGTTATTCTGAGTTATTAAATAGATAAAAGTGAATGGAAAAAATGTAATACCAAGAAATAACTATAGGAAAAAAAATATCCTAGGATTTTTGTTAAATATGTATTGAAATTTCTTCATTTAAACCATGATCATTAATAATCTCAATAAATATTGATATTGTAACATAACTTCTTTACTTAAAGGTCATCTTCCTTTGAACGTTCTCTAATATCTAGTATAAAATATTTAAATTTATTGAAAATATATATGATAATATTTTAAATATTTATAATATCATGTATGATCCACTTATAACATATCAACACCCATTAATTAATAATTCATTATTAAAATCACCATTTTTGATTGTTAACTATTTAATATTTCATTGGAATTTAAGTTCTATAGTTTCTATTTATATAATTTTATCATGGTTTCATCATCTCTATAATGGTATTCATGATATAAATATCATTATATTTAATATATATATATAGTTTCATTAATAATATGTATTGATAAAAGTGATTTACACCATTCATGAAGAGGGAAGGCCATACGTAAGCATAAACACAACTATCAATTTTTCATGAGATATATTTAAATGATAATTATGTTTTATACTATAATTACAACAAAATTTATATAATATTTATTCATTAACTATATCCTTATTACCATCCATGTAATATGGAAACAAAAAAGTAATGATATCGCTTTATGGAGGTGGTAGTCCACACGTACGCACGAGTGACGTTTTCCTTTTCTAAATGATGAGAAACCAATAAAGGAGATATGATATTATAATTCTTTGAGTATTATTATTTCCTAAAAAAATAGTGACTCAAATTTTCCAAAATTTATTTTTGGAAATTATTTGGGAAAATTCCTAGACCATGGTCTAAGATGGCGTGTGATTCTGAGGCCCAGTGTGTCAGGAATAATTCATTAAAAAAATTAAATTTTTAATAGAACTCATGAATGGTTTTCCTGAAAAAGTATAATAACTCTTAAATGGAATCCTGGATCGGAAATCTGAGGGTAACATTATGTTCACAGCAGCAAATTTACCTTAGGTGATGCCTAACATCGGCTAGCGTGGGCCGGATATGAAACATAGTTTTTGGATGTAACCGTAAATAAAATATTTTATTAAAAATTATTTTATTTTTAAATCCTAAGAACTCATGAATGAATACTTGTACAGGAAATTTGAGACCAATTTTGAGTTTTTAATGTTGTATTTTCTCTAGGCACGACTTAAATTTAGTCGATGCGAGGCTTCTTTGGAAAAACCAGAAAATGATGTAATCGTTATTAAATTATTATTTTTGATGAAACAAAAATTTCCTTTAAAATAATCCTTATAAAGAAATTATAGGGTTATCTTCATTACCCTAAAAATGATGGAAAATCACTAGGGAGATCTTGGAGGGTTTTCCCTTGATGAATGACGACTGGATCATGGATCGACGATCGGTGCTCAACGAAATCAAAGGATATTTCCAGTGATCACGGCACAACTTCATTCTTCATCGGTATTTGAAACCAATGAGGCATGGAATTTTGTTTTATGCTATGTCATTCCCCTTTATAGATTCAATGATGAATGCAGACCAACCAATGAATAGGTTGATCCACAGTTCAGTCGCTCTTGTGGGATGTTTAAATTGTGGGGTTTGATGGGTGATACATATTTGGGATTATCCTTCTTCATTATTTATTCTAAGAAGAATAAATCAAGGTTGACATGAGTAAAAGAAAAGATCCATTCTTCAGGCATTCATTTTCTTTTATTATCTCCCCAAAATCTCTCATGGTCTTCATGTATTTTTCTTCTTCTCCCCATGATTTGAAACCCCTATGAGAAAGATCGATCATTGAACCCTTGATTAATGGTGAAATGAACCAATATTGAATATCTGACACTGTGACGGCACAGTGGAGGTGCAATTCTAGGTGTGTCACAATTTGTTCATGACAGAAGTGCACTGCAGTGAAGTCAGTGGCACACGGTGGAGGCTAGAGAAAAAAACTTCGGATTGTCTAGCCAAGCGGTGGCGTGGGTCTAGGGGGCCGGTCCAGGTGGAAGGTGGGCCAGGAAGGTGAGGAGGCCGTTGGGGTGGCCGATGGAGATAGAACACGGCAGCTGGCCGCATTGAATCTGCGTTAGGCATCTGTAGTATAGACTAGGGACATGGTAGTGAGGAGGGAATATACTTAGTATCAGGCCATGGTGGGTGCTGGAACACATCTTGGTGCTGTATTAGAGGAGACTATAATGGTGCCTCAGTTGTGGGGTAGCCATGAGGCACGCGGTCAAGGCGGACCACATGCGGTGCAACAAGAAGTCTTGTAGCACAAGTTATAACTTGGAGATCTCGACTTCTCTAGAGGCCTAGTGGGATGGACCCATTAGCCTAGTGTTTTGTGCTAGTTTAGGCCGAACCGGACTCGGGCCAGACCTTTTTACTAAAACACCCATAACATTCAAACCATGTGTCTATTGGATGAGCTGTTTATGACATTGGGACACTTGTGATGAGGTAGTCCTTATGAGATACTCTAAGTGAGTTTTTTGGAATTTGACATGGGATATAATGTCATGAGGAGTAATTTTTTCTACAACTAGTGTGCTGTGAGTAGAATCATGTGACTGTCTATGGCCTATATGCTTAGTGTCATAAAGGTTGTGTGACCTATATGTTGGGTGTATTTACTGAGAGATTGTGTGTCTCATAGAGACTTTGTATCTTACAAATACTATGTGTCTTACCAATACTATGTGTCTTATGAATACAGTGTGTCTATTGGATACTGTGTATCTCATAGGATTGAGTATATCAGTACTTTCTTTGAATATATGTTGTAAAAATATACCTTTTTGGGAGATTATACCATTTTTTGAGTGGTATACTTCGTGTATTTATGTGTGGTATACTTTGTGTATTTTTTTGTGGTATACTTTTTGTATTTATGTGTGGTATACTTCATGTATTTATTTATGGTGTACGTAATTTATTCCTTTGTGGTATTTCTTTGTGGCTTTCCTTAGTGGTGTTCCTTAATGGTGTTCCTTCATGGTGTTCCATAGTGGAGTTTCCTCATGGTTTCCTTCATGGTGTTCCTTAGTGGTGTTCCATCATGGTGTTCCTTCATGGTGTTCCTTTTTGGTGTTCCTTAGTGGGGTTCCTTCATGGTCTCCCTTAGTGGTGTTCATTCATGGTCTTCCTTCATGGTGTTCCATCATGGTGTTCCTTCATGGTGTTCCTTAGTGGTGTTCTTTCATGGTGTTCCTTAGTGGTGTTTCTTTGTGTTGTTCCTTCATGGTTTTCCTTCATGGTTTTCCTTCATGGTGTTCCTTCATGGTGTTCCTTAGTGGTGTTCTTTCATGGCGTTCCTTGGTGGTGTTCCTTTTTGGTGTTCCAACATGGTTTCCTTTAGTGGTCTTCCTTTGTGTTCTTCCTTCATGGTATTACTTTGCAATTTCCTACAGTATATTTCCTTTGTGGTTTTGGGGTGTCCTTCAGAGTATTTTTTTACTCACCCCTGCACAGGATTTACCCGCACATGTCGTGTGATTTGTAGAAAATCCATGATTTGATAGAGTCCTTGGTGGACTAGGACCAGGTGGTGCTCATTGAGACCATACAGTCGAGGTTTACTCATACTACTTCAAACAGTTATCCAGTACCTCTCCCTTAAGGTACTTTTTTCTACGAATGAGTGTCAGAAACTTTTAAATTCAATTTTCTAGACTACTTTTTGGGTGGGCTTGTATTCTATCCCAGTTTACTTTCAATATTTCTACTATCATACTCATTTTTAGTATCTTAGTGGTATACATCCTTCTTTACTTAGTGTTTTTACATTTCATAAGTTTAGGCTTAGAGATGTGTTTGTGTGCACAGGTACTTAGTAAAACGCCTATCATTTGTGGGATATGACAACTCGGTGTTATTCTCCAGCCCTTGGCCTATTAGAGGTGGTATAGGGGTAGTCATTTCATAAGCCCCCTAAGACGGGTCATGATAGAGTGGAATCATAGGAGTTCGGTTCTATATAAGGACCAAGAGTCTATGAGGTTAGTTTGGGGAAACAGTGTTAAGTGTTTCAAGTTCAACATTTAGGCTAGGGAATCTAGTGTTGGTGTGGCGGTTGACGTATACATACACCAGGACTCTAAATTTTTCTTTTCAACTCGATATATGAAAAAAATGTCTTCCGGGAAAAATAATGGTACATGCATCATATACTATTTTGGTGTGTTCTCATGTCCTTCTTGAGTCATCTAATCAGGTATACTCTATTGATCATGATACATATTGTCTTACATCAAGATTCCCCCACGTAGATAGCCAACCCCGATTCCACTACATGATCATAAGGATGATCTGCTGGGTGATAGGACATCAGTTCAAGGATTTCTACTGGAGATAAAACCTCCATGTGGTGCACTAGTTATTTTACCTCCTTTAGAGTATCACATGGCACCCCTATTACCAGCAGATGAGGAGTGCATGCTGAGTGTGCCTTATGAGTTTTAGCGATAGAGACCCCGTAGGTTCATATGTGATCCCAACACATAGGTGGCTGAGGACTGTCTTGAGGCGTTGTTCCAATTTTTTCATCTATTCAAGACACTAGTTGATCAGATGGTGGTCCTAACAGCGAGAATTCTACTTGGCATAGTAGGGAGATGGTGGGGTTTGGATACCTAATCTTGTTATGAGGAAACTTTTCCTTAGACAGAGTTTGAGAAACTTTTCATAGAGGTGATTTGACATTATAATCTAAGGGATTTTCATGTCTAGAAGCTTCTGTAGCTCATTCAAGATAATGTGTCAGTATCTAAGTATTCATCGAGGTATACCAACCTTTCTTAGTAATCGATGGATGTGATGCTCAAGAAGTAATTCAAGGATTGGACCTTCATGTGAGGTCTATGTAGGGACATATGATTCAATGTTATCCCTCAATGAATTCCTACCTATTATAGGGTGTTGGAGTGAACCTTTTTTCTTAACAGTCCCATTACTGAATAGATACATCCAGTTATATTAATTATGGGGAAAGAATGAGTAGATAGATCCGCAAGGAAAAAGACATGGTAGAGGAGTAGGGAGAGAAGTAGGAGGTGGTAGATATTTCTTTATGTTACCACCAACACCCCAAGGTGGTCCACACCAGTCTCATGGAGCTACCGGATAGGGGAGGGAACAGTTGCATGTGGTCGAGAATTATGACCTAGGGGCTCTAGAAATGATTCGGGGTATGGTATGTGCCTATTCCACTTTAGATTAAATATTGATATTGTAGAGACCCGTATCTTGACGTACATGGACATTACATTACATTTGCGGAATACTTAGTACATAACAAAAACACACACTAAAGGATCGTAATAGTTTAGTGTCTTTGGAAACTCGGAACGTAATCTTCTAATCGTGGTGAAAGTTCTTCAATATCTCCCATAAAGGTCATCCCTTTTTTCTACCTAAAACCTTTCTTTATATCCTGGGGAAAAGAAAACATAAAAGGGTGAGCTCAAATGCTCAGTAAGGGTAAACAAAGGAAATATCAATCACATAATTTTCATAAGAACATAACATTTTTGGAAATCTTAACCTGCAAAAGAGAGCATAATTTCATAACATGGGATAAATCATAGTAGTGAAATGAAATCATAACTTAAAACATTACTCATTGTGGCATACACACATAATCATAGAGAATCATTTCTTGTTAGTCAAGACTCATTGCCAAGACTATCTTAGTGGACAAAGTCCCTTTCTGAATCGAGTAATCCTCGTTTCAGTCCTGTTTCACTGAACCGGTATAACCTACCATTCCAGCCATGTCTATCTCATGAGATATAAAATCTTTACCCAATTCATTGGAGGGAGATATAGGTCCCACCCATCTCTTAATGAATCCTTTCTTATGTGTGCCACAAAATCATAAATCATACATCATTTCATAACCCATGTAATAAAAATGGGATTCTTAAACAACATGACATCATAAAACCATTCATATAAGATAAAGGAATTCATAAACATAATTCCATCACAACATAGTCAAATCAATGTAAAAATATGGATAGAAACAGAACTCTTTATTATCTTAGATGGAAAATAATTTTGATAAAACACTTGAATTGAATTCTTGAGGAAAATATCCTTTCTTCTTCAAAATCAATTTCTTTTCACAAAACATCATGCAACTTTAAAAGAAAGAGATTTTATTGAAAATAGTCATGAAATCTTTTAGAGGAAGCTTCATGAAAATAAGGCTTTATAAAACAGTAGAAATCCGTTCGTGCCGTATAAGTTAAAAAAAACATTCTTCGTACTTTTGTCGGAAAAGTCAAAAAGTACCTCGTACGACAAAAGATTCCTTTCATACATATTACTAAAAACTCACCGAAGGGTAAAAATGGATTTAAACAATTGTAGGTGGATGGAAATAATATTACATTTTGATGAAACATGGATGTGGATGATAAAATACACCCCAGTAAATACTTACGAATAAACAATCTCGGATAAAAATGAGATTGTGATATTTCCCTTACCTTAGGTCCAATTTGCTTCGTATGTGTCCGAACCTCCTGTATAATGATTTAAATAATGTCATTGACTTATTACAGAATCATATTCATTGTTATGATATCATATATGGTTCACTTATGACATTATATTACCCGTTCTTTTGTAAATTCCATGTTAAAGAAGCGTTTTGGGTAAAATCGTTTCATTTATCGTAGGTGTTTTGACTTGTTGTTCTTGACATCATTATTACTTATATCATGATTTACTTACTTCCAGAATATAAAATATGATTTATATATCATTTATATTCAGTATATATATATATATAATAGATAGATAAATAAAATGAAAAACACCGTTCATGGAGACGGTAGTCCGTACGTACGCATGAACGCTGTTTTTCTTTCCTTATTGTCTTGAAATGGAAGTAAGTAGATGACATACTTATGTATATATATATATACATAAATCCAGTAGCTTTATAATGTCATGTATTTCATTATTATTTCTTATATATACATTATAATCATTCTTAAATGGTTAACATGGAGAATGAATCTCATCGCGTCGTGGAGACGGTATTCCGTACGTACGCACGAGCGATGATATCATTTCTATAAATATTGAATTGAATTGGAGTGGATTATAAAATATATCAGAATCATTATGATGTTGTAATAACTATGTATAGTTATTCTTTACACCATTATACCCATCCATGTAAGGTGGTGGTGGAAAATAGATTACACCACGGCGTGGAGACGGTATTCCGTACGTACGCACGCGCGGTGATTTCTTTTTCCGTAGGATGGATAGATGGTGAAATAGGGTTGTTTCATACTTATAATAACATATCAGTATATGAGTGATACTGATGTTATTACTTCATAATGAAACAACCAAAGAAGAAGAAGTGGAAGAAGAAATAAAGATGAAAGAATTGGTAACGGTAATTACCTCTTCTTTGAAGTGCCTCTTTGAGACCTCCTCTTAGGGCACTAGAATTGGTCTTTGAGGAAGCCCAGAACCTCTAGGATGTTGCTAGGGAAGTGGAGAAGGGATTTTGGCAGGGGTTGGCCGAGCTTGAGTGCTCAAATTGGTGTGAGGAGGAGGGGGAGGAGGTGTCCTTTTATAAGGGAGGAGAGGGGCACCTTAGGAATTCTTAAAAATATTAATTTATAATAAATATAACCCCACTTAAAAACCTCCAAAAATGACTCATATTCGAAGCTTAGATGAGATAGGGTTGTAATCTCATCAACCAATCAAATTTATACATGTTTGGATCTTATTTTAAACCTTATCAATTAGATTTAACTCTAAGTTAAATAATTTAACTTTTACCGTGTCTTTTTGTTTTCTTTCACTATATGGTTAATACACTTACTATAACATGCCAAACGAACCCAAAATTGTATATTATTAATACATATATCCTTATCTAAGTCATTTGGCCGAACCTTAGATTTTTAGGAATAAAATAACAATTAATAATATAATATTTGATTTAAAAACCATTTTGTGTCAATTTTGACACTATTTGATATATGATTTTTTTGAAAGTCATAAAAGAATTATATATTCGAACCAAGTTGATTAAATCAACACTAATATATCAGAGTAACCTATAAAATTAGTGGAATTCATAAAAAGTCTTAAATTACATTTATTTTGGTATTTATATTATCAATTATGTCAATATTTCATTAATAAGATAATTACTGCATCATCTTTGTGTCATAAATAAATTATATTATATGCTGTCTAAAAATTACAAATAAAATACCATCATGTAGGAAATCTTTTTAGCTTTCTAATGAATATTTATAGTCGAATTTAGCTTATGTATAACCCCATATTAAAAATGATTTACTTATTAAACTTTGATTTTAACTATTTTAACCCTTCTTTAAATAAATTAATAATAAATGTCCTAATCTAATCCAAGTGGGCCTAAATGGTCATATTTTATTCTAAGTTTGTTTTTGGTCGAATTACACTTGTCCAATAGAATTAGGACATGTGTTAGGGTAATATTAATATCATACTTACCCTTAGTTACCCTATTTACTATTAACCGTGGTAAAAAAAAGTAAAAAGTTACTATTCACCAAAAAATTATTTTCATCTCATTGAACCACATTTTAGTCCTTGATATTAACCGTGTCTCTCGGATTTTCGAAATTCCATTCACAGAAGCGGTAAAATTAAGTTTTATGCAAAATTCCGTTTTTAACCTACCACTTAGTGGTTTCACTATTCATCAAAAATTGAAAGTTTTCAGAAAAATGCCAAAATTTCATCCTAAGCTATATTTCATATTCCGAATTCAAAAATGAAGTCTATTTTACCAAATTCATAACATAGAAGTTGCATTAATTAATTTTATAATTAAATCCCGCTGTTAAAACAAATAGCGTGTTTTTTAAGAAACAAAATCTATCAAAAGATTGACACTTGATTATGTCTGGTTTAAATGTGAAATTACAAACAATGACCAACATTGTATTAAATTGTAAAAATATATTCTAAATATACTTTAAAACCACTCAAATTAATAATTTATCACTATTAATTATTTCGATTAAAAAAGTTGTTTTTAATTATAATTTAGTAATTTTCACTATTCATTAGAATATGAAAGTTATCCGAAAAGTACCAAAATTTCACCTTAGGCTAAATTCGATACTCCGAATCCAAAAATGAATTCCATTTTGAAAAATAAAATTTACAAAATTTCCAAAAAGTGGTTATTACTATTCATAACGGCTAGTTTTAATAATATTTTAATAGCATATCGTTGTTTCGTGAAACTCAGTATTGCGTACTACACACGCTATCGAGGAAGGTCGCGATTGCGTGTAACGGAAGGAAAGTCAAGGATGCGTATTGTGAAAGCTTCTTTTGTTGTAGCGTACAACACAAGACATTAATGAAATTAAAAAGAATATTTTTCATAAAATCTTGGGGCGTTACATTCTACCCCCCTTAAAATGAATTTCGCCCTCGAAATTCGTCGGGGTTATAAATGGTTTACTATTCAAAATTTTCTTTGATAGAAACCCACATCGTAAAAAGGAACACCAAAACATGGCTTTAAAAACTAAAGTATGAAATGTAACGATTACCCAAATATACTAATCACTGGGTTTCCACATAGGTGAAAATATGGATATGGAAGAAAAATCTAACCATCATGTTCTGATGGAGAGTGGTAGAGAACATGGCTATGGAAAAGCCAGTAATCACAAATCCATAGATTTGTGATGATATAAGGTACCATCTGATTCATCAGGTATAAGATCACTAGGACAACATTTTTGGTTTTCAAGATCATTTCCCTAAAGTTGAAAATTTGCTTAGAATAAATACTTACTTTATTTTGGTAAAATATCACTTTTGTTCGTGCCTTGAACAATTTCTACTTCATCTCTTAAATAAATGAAGTTGAATTTGTTATTCGTGATGTGTTAGCAGATCATGTGATAGAATGACAGGTCATTCCATCTGTCTCAAACAAAAGGTTAGCAAAACTTATATACATAAGTCGATCTATAGTGAGATTAATCATATATGGTTCCTAAAATGGACTTATACTTCATATATCATACTTCTTAATATAATAAAACTAGTTTCTACTAAACAGGGACTTCCTGTAGGTCAGTGGTAGGCGATAAAGGCCAGTCGCACTTCGGTTGTGGGTTCGATTCCCACAGCCTTGTCCGAAGCGATGGGCTGTCGCCCGTCCTGCAGGTTGTCCTTTTTCCAAAACTACTATAACATCCCATCAATAATATCGTCCAACACAATCCATTCCAATCTTTAGGCTTATTCATAATACTGCAGTCCACTCTCATAACATAGTGAAAACAATTACCAGAGATTTAATATCATCGTTGATCCCCATATATCATAAGATATGTTTTTTTTTGGTCACATTCCAAACATTCAAAGTCCTTAATCATGTATACTCTTGAATACCCATTGAACCTTAGTGAAAACTTGAATGCAGTTAAAAGTTAACACTTTACACATACCAAAATCCTCAAAATTATTTATACTCAAACCATGATATCACTTAGTCCTTATATCAATCATGAGCTCATGAATACTATTAAACATTTCATTTTCTCGTCTTCATTATGCGCATATCATATTATTTCCAAAAAAAATATCTCAATCACTTTGAATACCACATCAATAAATATTTCAATACTCAATGATACAACATTATTTTGGAATCCCATTACATAAACACTTAATCATTCCACCACATCGTTGTCATATTCAACATTGCCAATAGTGATCGCATGTGATTTCCCTTTGTCCTTTGCCTTCAGTGGTTGCTCATGTTGATCATCACTAACCCTTGGATTAGGGCAATTATTAGCATAATGCCCCATTTCCTTGCACTTGAAGCATTGAAGTGTTGGCGGTGCGTTCTCTGCAGTGTTTGCTTTATCATTAGAAACCCTTTTTCCATTACTTCGACACTCAGCTGCTCGATGACCTTCTTTTCCACACTTAAAACATTTTCTAGTCCCTTTTAGACAATCTCCACCATGCTTCTTTCCACACTTTGTGCATAAGGAAACATTCATCTTCTTTTCACCATTATTCTGAGATTTCTCCTTGAACTCCATCTTTCGTTTCTTGTCAAAACCATGAGATGGATATGTAACACCAACTTCCATTTCTACCTTGATAGAACAACGCACAATTTCTTCATAGCTACTGAAGTCTCTTATAGCTAATGCCCTTCGAAGACTTGGTTTTAAGCCACTGAAAAATCGATCAACTTTACTTTCAGGTTGGATGATAATTCCAGAAGCATACCTTGCAAGTCTTGTAAAATTTGCTTCATAGGTACCAACAGATTCATCGTCCCTTTGCTTCAGTTCAAGAAACTCTTTCTCCATCTTTGTTCGAAGAATACGAGGGAAGTACTTATTGAAAAATAAGTTCTTGAACTCGTCCCATTCCATAGACTCAATTTCATCCCTTTGCCTTGTATTCTTAATAAGATTCCACCATTGATCAGCATCTCCTTCCAAACGATACAATGCTAGGATGACTTTATCATGTTCAGAACATTGAAGAACTGAAAATATCTTTTCAGTAGTACTAATCCATTGTTCAGCAACTAATGGATCAGTAGACCCACTGAAAGAAGGTGGACGCTGCCTCATGAAGGATTCAACAGAATGTTGCTCCTTCCTTTGCTCGTTTGGAAGTCCTGCATGATTCATAGCTTGAGAAAGTTGTGTGAGCATGGCTACAAGATTTTTCATTCCAGCTCCTATATCGTTTGGTTGCTCAGGGGTACAATCATTGCATTGCCCATCACATTCCGCATTAACACGGTTCCTTCGGGTTCCAGCCATCGTCTAAAACCCCAAAAGAATTGTGTGAGAGGCAAAAATCATGCTAGGGAAAACAACATAATAAAGGGGTTAGTACCCTCAATATCTAACATCTTAGGTTAAATTCGAAGATCGTTAGCGTAATTCTAGGACTATAACCTATACGTATACTTAACCTTAGAGACATCCCTAGACATACCTTAGAAATATCTCTAGGGATCTCACTAAAGTTCTCGCATCCTAGTTTCCAAAGGTTGACTAAACCTTTCCTCTGATACCAACTGTAGAGACCCGTATCTTGACGTACATGGACATTACATTACATTTGCGGAATACTTAGTACATAACAAAAACACACACTAAAGGATCGTAATAGTTTAGTGTCTTTGGAAACTCGGAACGTAATCTTCTAATCGTGGTGAAAGTTCTTCAATATCTCCCATAAAGGTCATCCCTTTTTTCTACCTAAAACCTTTCTTTATATCCTGGGGAAAAGAAAACATAAAAGGGTGAGCTCAAATGCTCAGTAAGGGTAAACAAAGGAAATATCAATCACATAATTTTCATAAGAACATAACATTTTTGGAAATCTTAACCTGCAAAAGAGAGCATAATTTCATAACATGGGATAAATCATAGTAGTGAAATGAAATAATAACTTAAAACATTACTCATTGTGGCATACACACATAATCATAGAGAATCATTTCTTGTTAGTCAAGACTCATTGCCAAGACTATCTTAGTGGACAAAGTCCCTTTCTGAATCGAGTAATCCTCGTTTCAGTCCTGTTTCACTGAACCGGTATAACCTACCATTCCAGCCATGTCTATCTCATGAGATATAAAATCTTTACCCAATGCATTGGAGGGAGATATAGGTCCCACCCATCTCTTAATGAATCCTTTCTTATGTGTGCCACAAAATCATAAATCATACATCATTTCATAACCCATGTAATAAAAATGGGATTCTTAAACAACATGACATCATAAAACCATTCATATAAGATAAAGGAATTCATAAACATAATTCCATCACAACATAGTCAAATCAATGTAAAAATATGGATAGAAACAGAACTCTTTATTATCTTAGATGGAAAATAATTTTGATAAAACACTTGAATTGAATTCTTGAGGAAAATATCCTTTCTTCTTCAAAATCAATTTCTTTTCACAAAACATCATGCAACTTTAAAAGAAAGAGATTTTATTGAAAATAGTCATGAAATCTTTTAGAGGAAGCTTCATGAAAATAAGGCTTTATAAAACAGTAGAAATCCGTTCGTGCCGTATAAGTTAAAAAAAACATTCTTCGTACTTTTGTCGGAAAAGTCAAAAAGTACCTCGTACGACAAAAGATTCCTTTCATACATATTACTAAAAACTCACCGAAGGGTAAAAATGGATTTAAACAATTGTAGGTGGATGGAAATAATATTACATTTTGATGAAACATGGATGTGGATGATAAAATACACCCCAGTAAATACTTACGAATAAACAATCTCGGATAAAAATGAGATTGTGATATTTCCCTTACCTTAGGTCCAATTTGCTTCGTATGTGTCCGAACCTCCTGTATAATGATTTAAATAATGTCATTGAATTATTACAGAATCATATTCATTGTTATGATATCATATATGGTTCACTTATGACATTATATTACCCGTTCTTTTGTAAATTCCATGTTAAAGAAGCGTTTTGGGTAAAATCGTTTCATTTATCGTAGGTGTTTTGACTTGTTGTTCTTGACATCATTATTACTTATATCATGATTTACTTACTTCCAGAATATAAAATATGATTTATATATCATATATATTCAGTATATATATATATATAATAGATAGATAAATAAAATGAAAAACACCGTTCATGGAGACGGTAGTCCGTACGTACGCATGAACGCTGTTTTTCTTTCCTTATTGTCTTGAAATGGAAGTAAGTAGATGACATACATATGTATATATATATACATAAATCCAGTAGCTTTATAATGTCATGTATTTCATTATTATTTCTTATATATACATTATAATCATTCTTAAATGGTTAACATGGAGAATGAATCTCATCGCGTCGTGGAGACGGTATTCCGTACGTACGCACGAGCGATGATATCATTTCTATAAATATTGAATTGAATTGGAGTGGATTATAAAATATATCAGAATCATTATGATGTTGTAATAACTATGTATAGTTATTCTTTACACCATTATACCCATCCATGTAAGGTGGTGGTGGAAAATAGATTACACCACGGCGTGGAGACGGTATTCCGTACGTACGCACGCGCGGTGATTTCTTTTTCCGTAGGATGGATAGATGGTGAAATAGGGTTGTTTCATACTTATAATAACATATCAGTATATGAGTGATACTGATGTTATTACTTCATAATGAAACAACCTAAGAAGAAGAAGTGGAAGAAGAAATAAAGATGAAAGAATTGGTAACGGTAATTACCTCTTCTTTGAAGTGCCTCTTTGAGACCTCCTCTTAGGGCACTAGAATTGGTCTTTGAGGAAGACCAGAACCTCTAGGATGTTTCTAGGGAAGTGGAGAAGGGATTTTGGCAGGGGTTGGCCGAGCTTGAGTGCTCAAATTGGTGTGAGGAGGAGGGGGAGGAGGTGTCCTTTTATAAGGGAGGAGAGGGGCACCTTAGGAATTCTTAAAAATATTAATTTATAATAAATATAACCCCACTTAAAAACCTCCAAAAATGACTCATATTCGAAGCTTAGATGAGATAGGGTTGTAATCTCATCAACCAATCAAATTTATACATGTTTGGATCTTATTTTAAACCTTATCAATTAGATTTAACTCTAAGTTAAATAATTTAACTTTTACCGTGTCTTTTTGTTTTCTTTCACTATATGGTTAATACACTTACTATAACATGCCAAACGAACCCAAAATTGTATATTATTAATACATATATCCTTATCTAAGTCATTTGGCCGAACCTTAGATTTTTAGGAATAAAATAACAATTAATAATATAATATTTGATTTAAAAACCATTTTGTGTCAATTTTGACACTATTTGATATATGATTTTTTTGAAAGTCATAAAAGAATTATATATTCGAACCAAGTTTATTAAATCAACACTAATATATCAGAGTAGCCTAGAAAATTAGTGGAATTCATAAAAAGTCTTAAATTACATTTATTTTGGTATTTATATTATCAATTATGCCAATATTTCATTAATAAGATAATTACTGCATCATATTTGTGTCATAAATAAATTATATTATATGCTGTCTAAAAATTACAAATAAAATACCATCATGTAGGAAATCTTTTTAGCTTTCTAATGAATATTTATAGTCGAATTTAGCTTATGTATAACCCCATATTAAAAATGATTTACTTATTAAACTTTGATTTTAACTATTTTAACCCTTCTTTAAATAAATTAATAATAAATGTCCTAATCTAATCCAAGTGGGCCTAAATGGTCATATTTTATTCCTAAGTTTGTTTTTGGTCGAATTACACTTGTCCAATAGAATTAGGACATGTGTTAGGGTAATATTAATATCATACTTACCCTTAGTTACCCTATTTACTATTAACCGTGGTAAAAAAAAGTAAAAAGTTACTATTCACCAAAAAATTATTTTCATCTCATTGAACCACATTTTAGTCCTTGATATTAACCGTGTCTCTCGGATTTTCGAAATTCCATTCACAGAAGCGGTAAAATTAAGTTTTATGCAAAATTCCGTTTTTAACCTACCACTTAGTGGTTTCACTATTCATCAAAAATTGAAAGTTTTCAGAAAAATGCCAAAATTTCATCCTAAGCTATATTTCATATTCCGAATTCAAAAATGAAGTCTATTTTACCAAATTCATAACATAGAAGTTGCATTAATTAATTTTATAATTAAATCCCGCTGTTAAAACAAATAGCGTGTTTTTTAAGAAACAAAATCTATCAAAAGATTGACACTTGATTATGTCTGGTTTAAATGTGAAATTACAAACAATGACCAACATTGTATTAAATTGTAAAAATATATTCTAAATATACTTTAAAACCACTCAAATTAATAATTTATCACTATTAATTATTTCGATTAAAAAAGTTGTTTTTAATTATAATTTAGTAATTTTCACTATTCATTAGAATATGAAAGTTATCCGAAAAGTACCAAAATTTCACCTTAGGCTAAATTCGATACTCCGAATCCAAAAATGAATTCCATTTTGAAAAATAAAATTTACAAAATTTCCAAAAAGTGGTTATTACTATTCATAACGGCTAGTTTTAATAATATTTTAATAGCATATCGTTGTTTCGTGAAACTCAGTATTGCGTACTACACACGCTATCGAGGAAGGTCGCGATTGCGTGTAACGGAAGGAAAGTCAAGGATGCGTATTGTGAAAGCTTCTTTTGTTGTAGCGTACAACACAAGACATTAATGAAATTAAAAAGAATATTTTTCATAAAATCTTGGGGCGTTACATTCTACCCCCCTTAAAATGAATTTCGCCCTCGAAATTCGTCGGGGTTATAAATGGTTTACTATTCAAAATTTTCTTTGATAGAAACCCACATCGTAAAAAGGAACACCAAAACATGGCTTTAAAAACTAAAGTATGAAATGTAACGATTACCCAAATATACTAATCACTGGGTTTCCACATAGGTGAAAATATGGATATGGAAGAAAAATCTAACCATCATGTTCTGATGGAGAGTGGTAGAGAACATGGCTATGGAAAAGCCAGTAATCACAAATCCATAGATTTGTGATGATATAAGGTACCATCTGATTCATCAGGTATAAGATCACTAGGACAACATTTTTGGTTTTCAAGATCATTTCCCTAAAGTTGAAAATTTGCTTAGAATAAATACTTACTTTATTTTGGTAAAATATCACTTTTGTTCGTGCCTTGAACAATTTCTACTTCATCTCTTAAATAAATGAAGTTGAATTTGTTATTCGTGATGTGTTAGCAGATCATGTGATAGAATGACAGGTCATTCCATCTGTCTCAAACAAAAGGTTAGCAAAACTTATATACATAAGTCGATCTATAGTGAGATTAATCATATATGGTTCCTAAAATGGACTTATACTTCATATATCATACTTCTTAATATAATAAAACTAGTTTCTACTAAACAGGGACTTCCTGTAGGTCAGTGGTAGGCGATAAAGGCCAGTCGCACTTCGGTTGTGGGTTCGATTCCCACAGCCTTGTCCGAAGCGATGGGCTGTCGCCCGTCCTGCAGGTTGTCCTTTTTCCAAAACTACTATAACATCCCATCAATAATATCGTCCAACACAATCCATTCCAATCTTTAGGCTTATTCATAATACTGCAGTCCACTCTCATAACATAGTGAAAACAATTACCAGAGATTTAATATCATCGTTGATCCCCATATATCATAAGATATGTTTTTTTTTGGTCACATTCCAAACATTCAAAGTCCTTAATCATGTATACTCTTGAATACCCATTGAACCTTAGTGAAAACTTGAATGCAGTTAAAAGTTAACACTTTACACATACCAAAATCCTCAAAATTATTTATACTCAAACCATGATATCACTTAGTCCTTATATCAATCATGAGCTCATGAATACTATTAAACATTTCATTTTCTCGTCTTCATTATGCGCATATCATATTATTTCCAAAAAAAATATCTCAATCACTTTGAATACCACATCAATAAATATTTCAATACTCAATGATACAACATTATTTTGGAATCCCATTACATAAACACTTAATCATTCCACCACATCGTTGTCATATTCAACATTGCCAATAGTGATCGCATGTGATTTCCCTTTGTCCTTTGCCTTCAGTGGTTGCTCATGTTGAACATCACTAACCCTTGGATTAGGGCAATTATTAGCATAATGCCCCATTTCCTTGCACTTGAAGCATTGAAGTGTTGGCGGTGCGTTCTCTGCAGTGTTTGCTTTATCATTAGAAACCCTTTTTCCATTACTTCGACACTCAGCTGCTCGATGACCTTCTTTTCCACACTTAAAACATTTTCTAGTCCCTTTTAGACAATCTCCACCATGCTTCTTTCCACACTTTGTGCATAAGGAAACATTCATCTTCTTTTCACCATTATTCTGAGATTTCTCCTTGAACTCCATCTTTCGTTTCTTGTCAAAACCATGAGATGGATATGTAACACCAACTTCCATTTCTACCTTGATAGAACAACGCACAATTTCTTCATAGCTACTGAAGTCTCTTATAGCTAATGCCCTTCGAAGACTTGGTTTTAAGCCACTGAAAAATCGATCAACTTTACTTTCAGGTTGGATGATAATTCCAGAAGCATACCTTGCAAGTCTTGTAAAATTTGCTTCATAGGTACCAACAGATTCATCGTCCCTTTGCTTCAGTTCAAGAAACTCTTTCTCCATCTTTGTTCGAAGAATACGAGGGAAGTACTTATTGAAAAATAAGTTCTTGAACTCGTCCCATTCCATAGACTCAATTTCATCCCTTTGCCTTGTATTCTTAATAAGATTCCACCATTGATCAGCATCTCCTTCCAAACGATACACTGCTAGGATGACTTTATCATGTTCAGAACATTGAAGAACTGAAAATATCTTTTCAGTAGTACAAATCCATTGTTCAGCAACTAATGGATCAGTAGACCCACTGAAAGAAGGTGGACGCTGCCTCATGAAGGATTCAACAGAATGTTGCTCCTTCCTTTGCTCGTTTGGAAGTCCTGCATGATTCATAGCTTGAGAAAGTTGTGTGAGCATGGCTACAAGATTTTGCATTCCAGCTCCTATATCGTTTGGTTGCTCAGGGGTACAATCATTGCATTGCCCATCACATTCCGCATTAACACGGTTCCTTCGGGTTCCAGCCATCGTCTAAAACCCCAAAAGAATTGTGTGAGAGGCAAAAATCATGCTAGGGAAAACAACATAATAAAGGGGTTAGTACCCTCAATATCTAACATCTTAGGTTAAATTCGAAGATCGTTAGCGTAATTCTAGGACTATAACCTATACGTATACTTAACCTTAGAGACATCCCTAGACATACCTTAGAAATATCTCTAGGGATCTCACTAAAGTTCTCGCATCCTAGTTTCCAAAGGTTGACTAAACCTTTCCTCTGATACCAACTGTAGAGACCCGTATCTTGACGTACATGGACATTACATTACATTTGCGGAATACTTAGTACATAACAAAAACACACACTAAAGGATCGTAATAGTTTAGTGTCTTTGGAAACTCGGAACGTAATCTTCTAATCGTGGTGAAAGTTCTTCAATATCTCCCATAAAGGTCATCCCTTTTTTCTACCTAAAACCTTTCTTTATATCCTGGGGAAAAGAAAACATAAAAGGGTGAGCTCAAATGCTCAGTAAGGGTAAACAAAGGAAATATCAATCACATAATTTTCATAAGAACATAACATTTTTGGAAATCTTAACCTGCAAAAGAGAGCATAATTTCATAACATGGGATAAATCATAGTAGTGAAATGAAATCATAACTTAAAACATTACTCATTGTGGCATACACACATAATCATAGAGAATCATTTCTTGTTAGTCAAGACTCATTGCCAAGACTATCTTAGTGGACAAAGTCCCTTTCTGAATCGAGTAATCCTCGTTTCAGTCCTGTTTCACTGAACCGGTATAACCTACCATTCCAGCCATGTCTATCTCATGAGATATAAAATCATTACCCAATGCATTGGAGGGAGATATAGGTCCCACCCATCTCTTAATGAATCCTTTCTTATGTGTGCCACAAAATCATAAATCATACATCATTTCATAACCCATGTAATAAAAATGGGATTCTTAAACAACATGACATCATAAAACCATTCATATAAGATAAAGGAATTCATAAACATAATTCCATCACAACATAGTCAAATCAATGTAAAAATATGGATAGAAACAGAACTCTTTATTATCTTAGATGGAAAATAATTTTGATAAAACACTTGAATTGAATTCTTGAGGAAAATATCCTTTCTTCTTCAAAATCAATTTCTTTTCACAAAACATCATGCAACTTTAAAAGAAAGAGATTTTATTGAAAATAGTCATGAAATCTTTTAGAGGAAGCTTCATGAAAATAAGGCTTTATAAAACAGTAGAAATCCGTTCGTGCCGTATAAGTTAAAAAAAACATTCTTCGTACTTTTGTCGGAAAAGTCAAAAAGTACCTCGTACGACAAAAGATTCCTTTCATACATATTACTAAAAACTCACCGAAGGGTAAAAATGGATTTAAACAATTGTAGGTGGATGGAAATAATATTACATTTTGATGAAACATGGATGTGGATGATAAAATACACCCCAGTAAATACTTACGAATAAACAATCTCGGATAAAAATGAGATTGTGATATTTCCCTTACCTTAGGTCCAATTTGCTTCGTATGTGTCCGAACCTCCTGTATAATGATTTAAATAATGTCATTGACTTATTACAGAATCATATTCATTGTTATGATATCATATATGGTTCACTTATGACATTATATTACCCGTTCTTTTGTAAATTCCATGTTAAAGAAGCGTTTTGGGTAAAATCGTTTCATTTATCGTAGGTGTTTTGACTTGTTGTTCTTGACATCATTATTACTTATATCATGATTTACTTACTTCCAGAATATAAAATATGATTTATATATCATATATATTTAGTATATATATATATATAATAGATAGATAAATAAAATGAAAAACACCGTTCATGGAGACGGTAGTCCGTACGTACGCATGAACGCTGTTTTTCTTTCCTTATTGTCTTGAAATGGAAGTAAGTAGATGACATACATATGTATATATATATACATAAATCCAGTAGCTTTATAATGTCATGTATTTCATTATTATTTCTTATATATACATTATAATCATTCTTAAATGGTTAACATGGAGAATGAATCTCATCGCGTCGTGGAGACGGTATTCCGTACGTACGCACGAGCGATGATATCATTTCTATAAATATTGAATTGAATTGGAGTGGATTATAAAATATATCAGAATCATTATGATGTTGTAATAACTATGTATAGTTATTCTTTACACCATTATACCCATCCATGTAAGGTGGTGGTGGAAAATAGATTACACCACGGCGTGGAGACGGTATTCCGTACGTACGCACGCGCGGTGATTTCTTTTTCCGTAGGATGGATAGATGGTGAAATAGGGTTGTTTCATACTTATAATAACATATCAGTATATGAGTGATACAGATGTTATTACTTCATAATGAAACAACCTAAGAAGAAGAAGTGGAAGAAGAAATAAAGATGAAAGAATTGGTAACGGTAATTACCTCTTCTTTGAAGTGCCTCTTTGAGACCTCCTCTTAGGGCACTAGAATTGGTCTTTGAGGAATACCAGAACCTCTAGGATGTTGCTAGGGAAGTGGAGAAGGGATTTTGGCAGGGGTTGGCCGAGCTTGAGTGCTCAAATTGGTGTGAGGAGGAGGGGGAGGAGGTGTCCTTTTATAAGGGAGGAGAGGGGCACCTTAGGAATTCTTAAAAATATTAATTTATAATAAATATAACCCCACTTAAAAACCTCCAAAAATGACTCATATTCGAAGCTTAGATGAGATAGGGTTGTAATCTCATCAACCAATCAAATTTATACATGTTTGGATCTTATTTTAAACCTTATCAATTAGATTTAACTCTAAGTTAAATAATTTAACTTTTACCGTGTCTTTTTGTTTTCTTTCACTATATGGTTAATACACTTACTATAACATGCCAAACGAACCCAAAATTGTATATTATTAATACATATATCCTTATCTAAGTCATTTGGCCGAACCTTAAATTTTTAGGAATAAAATAACAATTAATAATATAATATTTGATTTAAAAACCATTTTGTGTCAATTTTGACACTATTTGATATATGATTTTTTTGAAAGTCATAAAAGAATTATATATTCGAACCAAGTTTATTAAATCAACACTAATATATCAGAGTAACCTAGAAAATTAGTGGAATTCATAAAAAGTCTTAAATTACATTTATTTTGGTATTTATATTATCAATTATGTCAATATTTCATTAATAAGATAATTACTGCATCATCTTTGTGTCATAAATAAATTATATTATATGCTGTCTAAAAATTACAAATAAAATACCATCATGTAGGAAATCTTTTTAGCTTTCTAATGAATATTTATAGTCGAATTTAGCTTATGTATAACCCCATATTAAAAATGATTTACTTATTAAACTTTGATTTTAACTATTTTAACCCTTCTTTAAATAAATTAATAATAAATGTCCTAATCTAATCCAAGTGGGCCTAAATGGTCATATTTTATTCCTAAGTTTGTTTTTGGTCGAATTACACTTGTCCAATAGAATTAGGACATGTTTTAGGGTAATATTAATATCATATTTACCCTTAGTTACCCTATTTACTATTAACCGTGGTAAAAAAAAGTAAAAAGTTACTATTCACCAAAAAATTATTTTCATCTCATTGAACCACATTTTAGTCCTTGATATTAACCGTGTCTCTCGGATTTTCGAAATTCCATTCACAGAAGCGGTAAAATTAAGTTTTATGCAAAATTCCGTTTTTAACCTACCACTTAGTGGTTTCACTATTCATCAAAAATTGAAAGTTTTCAGAAAAATGCCAAAATTTCATCCTAAGCTATATTTCATATTCCGAATTCAAAAATGAAGTCTATTTTACCAAATTCATAACATATAAGTTGCATTAATTAATTTTATAATTAAATCCCGCTGTTAAAACAAATAGCGTGTTTTTTAAGAAACAAAATCTATCAAAAGATTGACACTTGATTATGTCTGGTTTAAATGTGAAATTACAAACAATGACCAACATTGTATTAAATTGTAAAAATATATTCTAAATATACTTTAAAACCACTCAAATTAATAATTTATCACTATTAATTATTTCGATTAAAAAAGTTGTTTTTAATTATAATTTAGTAATTTTCACTATTCATTAGAATATGAAAGTTATCCGAAAAGTACCAAAATTTCACCTTAGGCTAAATTCGATACTCCGAATCCAAAAATGAATTCCATTTTGAAAAATAAAATTTACAAAATTTCCAAAAAGTGGTTATTACTATTCATAACGGCTAGTTTTAATAATATTTTAATAGCATATCGTTGTTTCGTGAAACTCAGTATTGCGTACTACACACGCTATCGAGGAAGGTCGCGATTGCGTGTAACGGAAGGAAAGTCAAGGATGCGTATTGTGAAAGCTTCTTTTGTTGTAGCGTACAACACAAGACATTAATGAAATTAAAAAGAATATTTTTCATAAAATCTTGGGGCGTTACAGATATACACTTGTACTAGTACTTATTTTCTTTCCACAAATATTGTTTGATACTTGGAGATTTTTATTCAACCATTTACTTGACCCTCACACTAAGATATTCATACTAGAGGAGAGACAATGATCATGCACAGGTGTAGATAGTGTGGTCTAACTATTATTTGTGAGAGTTTCAGTTGGGATCTCTTAGTAGCGGTGTAAAGTCCATACAACATGAATCTTTATTATGGACTGGTTACCTACATTTCATGCTCAGATTGACTTTTTTAGGTGAAAAATATTGTATATCCACATTGATGGAGAATTTTTTTCCTTGTTTTTGAAAAAGAATCCCAGGTATCAAAGAATGGACTCACATAATGAAGGGTGCATCAAATTTCTCTTCAATTGTCTTGCCTTACCCTAGATATAGTGGGTGTTATGATTCTTATGTTTCCTATAGTGGTGGAAAAGTTACAGTAGATCCAAAAAACATAAAGATAGAGGTGTTGGCTTGAGTTCCTCTAAGATTATGACTTTGAGATTGTCTCTACTCCTTAGAAGGGGAATGTAGTGATAGATTCTCTCTACAGGAGATCTAATTTGAAATTACTGAATGAGGTATCGAAGCAGTTGGCCTCTTTCCCATTATACTTTGTAGATGGAGATGGGCCATATTAACTCCACTCGATGGTTTTCACCCCTCCACTCTTATAGCGAGTCAGGGAGGCACATCTCATTATACCAACTATGAGAATTTACATGCTCAAATGTCCATAGGGTATTCTCATAATGGATATTAGAAATATAGATAGTGAATCAATATTTTTAGAGGATGAACAGTAGTACTAATGTTTTTATGGGAGGATATTTTAAGGTAATTCCATATCTCCACTTTAGTGGTACGTCTAGGTGTGGTGAAGATGTGCCAAGACCTATGATGTATGTTCTGGTGGTCGATAATAAAGAAAGGAGTTGTAGAGTTTTTTCTCTCATGCCTCACTTGTCAACAAGTGAAGGCCGAGAACCAGGTGCCAATGGGTTTGACTCAACACCTCGAGGTGACAGAATGTAATTGGTAAAGGATATTAATGGATTTTAGGATGGATTTTCTGCACACATCCTTTGGACATTATTCCATCTGAGTGATCATTGATTGACCCGCCATGTTGGCCCACTGCTTATAATTTTGGGAGTATAGTTTAGTAGATATCTTGGGAAGGATATCTATGGAGGAGATAGTTTGACTCCATGGAATCCCTTCAATGACAGTTCTAGATTGTGATTTTCACCTTACATCCTAGTTTTGGAAGTGATTATGGGAGGCATTTGGGACTCATCATCACTTGAACCTAGTGTTTCTCCCACAGACGGATGACTAGAATGTGTGGAAAAATTAGATTCTAGTGAGCCTAATAAGGGATTTCATGTTAATTTTTTTCCATAGATGGGAGAATTCTTTGTGGGTGATCGATTCCTTGAGTTCATGTTCAATGGAGGAACATGAATCTCCAAGAGAGCACAAGGGAGTAGGAGGCTCATATTCATTCATAGTACAATAATTTGTTTGGGTATTCATTGGTTTGGATTTCAGGACATAAATCCCTAATGTGGGGAGAATATAATGACTTGGATTTTCCTGAATTTATTTTTATAAATTATTTAGGAAAATTATGAGAACATGCTCTAAGAAGGCGTGTAATTTCAATCCACGGTGTGCCCAGAATAGTTCATTGGAAAATTTTATGTTTTTAATATCACATGTGCATAATTTTCATAAAAAATTAGAATAACTCTTAAATGGGTTCTCATATTCAACATTTGAGGGAACAATTGTGTTCATAGTGGTGGCATTACCTTAGGCGAGGCTGATCAACGGCTGGTGTGGGCAGGCTGTGACAGATAGTTTTTTGATGTAATGATATATAAAATAATTAAATAAATTTTTTTTTATTTAAAATCCTAATAACATAAGAACATAAACTCAAATTGGAAATCTAAGACCAATGTTGAGTTTGAAATGTTGTATTTTCCCTAGGGAATACTTAACTTTTGTTGGTGTGGGTATATTGTGAAAAAACAAAAAGGATGTAATCATCATTAAATTATTTTGTCGAAGAAGTGATGATTTACTTCAAAATAATCCTTATATAGAAATCCCAAGGTTAGCCACATTACCCTGGGAATGCTAGAAAAACACTTGGGAGAGCTTGGAGTATTTTCCCTTGATGAACGATGACCAGATCATGGATTGAAAACCGACGCGCGATGAAATCAAAGGATATTACTTATGATCATGGTGTACTTCGTTTTTAATCGATGTTTGAACCCAATTAGTTAGGGAATTATGTTTTATGTTATTTAGTTCCCCTTTTAGATTCAATTATTAGTGTAGATCAACCAACAAATAGCTTGATCTGTGGTTCAATCGCTCTTGCGGGATGGTTAAATAGTGGGGTTTGATGGGTGATACATCTTTGTGATTATACTTGTTCATTCTTTCATCTAATAAGAACGAATCGAGGCTGAAATGAACAAAGTACAAGATCTGTTCTTCAGTCATTCATGTGTATTTCTTCTCTCCCCTTAATCTCTCATGTTCTTTATGTGTTCTTCATCTTCTGTCCATGCTTTAAAACCCCTATGTGAATGATCGATCATTCCCCCCCCCCAATTCATGGTGAAATTATCTGAGATCAAAGAACCGACCCCCTAACGACATAACAGAGGTGCAACGATAGGCACATAATGATTTTTATAGGTTAGCAGTGCACATCGACAAAGGTGGCAGCGCACAGTGAGGGCCGAAGGTGGTAGCTCTGACCAGCCCAAGAAAGTGATATCATGGTTCCATGGGTCTTGTCTAGTCGAATGGCGATCCAGCTGCTTGAGGCCTCCAGAAGGGTGTTTGATAAAGATAGAATGTGGTAGGGGGTTGCGTTGTAGCCACGACGGTGGTGCATTCCACATCAGGCGGCCATGACATAGATTGGGGGATGAGGTGGTGTGTAGTTCATGTATGCATAATTATGCCATAGGGGGGATATAGAACATGGATAAGTTCCATATTAGAGGATCCCTCAATGGAGGATCATCCACAGGGTTAGATGGGAGGCACGCAGTCGGGGTGGACAGCGTGCGGTGCAACAAGTTGATGTGTAGCAGAGGTTGGACCAGGGAGAGTTGGGCCTTTCATGCAGCCCTACAGACTAAAATAATCATCCCAGTAAGCCAGGGATTGTTTGGGCTATACCAGACTTGACTGGCTAGGCCAGGTCCAGTGGGTCGGATCGGCCCCAGACTACACCCGGGCCAGACCTTTTTATGAAAGCAACCATAACTTTCAAACATTGTGTCTGTTTGACGAGCCATTTATGGAATTGGGAACCTTTCACTGGTATGGTCATTATAAGATACTCTATGTGAGTTTCATTCGAAGTTTTATTATGAACTAATGGCTCTAGGAGAAGGTTCTCTCAGAACGAGCTACAATCGAAATCATGTGGCTAGTTGTGACCTAGAAGCTCTGTGTCCTAGATGCATTGTGACCTAGAAGTTGTGTGACCTATAAGTTGGATGTATTTTCTTATAGAATGTGTGTCATGCAAAGATTGTGTGTCCTACAGTGGATTCATGTCTTACCGAGATTGTATGACTTGTGGAGACAATACATCTCATGGAGACTATGTGACTCATTGGATTGATTATATAGGGACTTTCATAGAATATATGTGGTAAACATATACCTGTATAGGATGAATGTACTATTTTGTGTGTGTTATACTTCATGTATTTATGTCTGGTATACATCATGTATTTATTTGTGGTATACTTTGTGAATTTTTTGTGGTATACATTATTTATTTCTTTGTGGTATAATTTGTGTATTCCTTTGTGGTGTTCTTTTGTGGTGTTCCTTAGTGGTGTTCCTTCATGGTCTTCCATCATGGTGTACCTTAGTGATGTTCCTTCATGGTTTTCCTTTATATTCTTCCTTTATTATCTTCCTCCGTGGTGTTTCTTCGTGGTGTTCCTTCATGGTGTTCCTCAGTGGAGTTCCTTCATAGTGTTCCTTAGTGGTGTTCCCCCATGATGTTCTTTTGTGGTGTTCCTTCATGGTGTTTTTTCATTGTGTTCCTTAGTGGTGTTACTTCATGGTGTTCCTTAGTGGTGTTTTGTTGTGATGTTGCTTTGTGGTGTTCAATTATGGTGTTCCGTAGTGGTTTCCTTCATGGTGTTCCTCAGTGGTGTTCCTTCATAGTAATCCTCCATAGTGTCCTTTAGTGGTCTTCCATTGTGTTCTTCCTTCATAGTATTCCTTTTTAATTTCATATTTTGTATATAACTTTTGTGGTTTTGGGGTATCATACTATGAATTGTTTTACTAACACCTACATGGGCTTTGATGGCATGTGTTGTGTCTTCTAAAGATAATCAACTATTTGAAGGATTCCTAGGAGGACAAATACCATGTGGTGCTTAGTGAGACCGAACAATCAAGCTGTGATCCTACATATTTAGACATTTTTACAGTACCTTTCCCTTCAGTTATTGTTTTCTATGGGAGTGTTTCAGGAACTTGTTCATTCACTTTTCAAAACTCCTATTTTGGGTGGTCTTGTATTATGTCCCTGTTTACTTTCTAGTTTTCAACTATTGTACTCTGTTTTTGGTATCTTAATGGTATGTATGATTCCTTACTTTGTATTTTTACATTTCATCATTTTGGGCATGGAGATGTGTGTGTGTGTGTGTGTGTGTATAGGTACTCAGGAAAATGTCTCTCATTATGGGACATGCCAACAAGGTGCTAGTTGCCATCCCTTGGACTATCAGAGGCAGGCATGGGGTAGTCATGGCACAAGCCCCTCTAGGATGGGTCATGAAAAAGTGGTATCATCAGAGGTTTTTTATAATTATGGACCAAGAGTCTGTGAGGTTTGTTTGGGTAAATAGTGTTATGTGTTTCGAGTTTGGATTTTAGGCTAGGGAATCTAGTATTAGTGTGGTGGACAACGTATGCATACACTAAGACTCTGAATTCTACTTTTTGACTTGGTACCTGAAAACAATGGTTGTAGGTAAAAATAAAGGTACATGAATCATATAGGATTTGGGTGTGATCTCATGTCCTTCTTCAGTCAACTCACCAGGTATACTCCATTGACTGTGGTACATCTTATATTACTTCAAGATGCCCCCACATAGACATCCATCCAGGATTCCACCACATGATCTCGAGGATGATCTGATTGGTGATGTGAATTCGATACAAGGATTTTTACCAAAGATATCACCTTCATGTGGTGCACCAGCTATACCACCACCTGTAGAGTGGCACATAGTACCCGTAGTACCATCGAATGAGGAGTGTTTGCCGAGTGCAGCTTATGAGTTTCAGTGATTGAGACCCCTCATGTTTCGAGGAAATCCTAACACATAGGTGGATGAGGACTGATTTGAAGTGGTGATATGAGTTTTACTTCTACTCCTGAAACCAGCAGATCAGATGGTGGTCCTAACAGTGAGCCTTCTACATGGATTAGTAGGGGGATGGTCGGGTTTGGATACATAATCTTGTGATGAGGTGACTTTTCCATGGACAGAGTTTGAGAATCTTTTAAGAGAGGTGTTCTGAATTTATAAGGTAAGTAATGTGCATGTCTATGAGCTTCTACAAGTATGGTAGGATGACGTGTCAGTATCTGAGTATTCATTGAGGTATACCAACCTTTATAGCTACTCTATGGATGTGATACACAACTTGAAATTTAGGGATCAAAACTTCAATTGATGTCTATGTAATAACATATGAGCTAGAGTTATACCTCTATTCATTCCTACCTATTATGTGGTGCTAGAGTGAAACTTTTTGTTTAAGATTACCTTGGATGAATAGATACATCCAGGGATACTTAGTAGTGGGAAAGAAGAAGAAGAAATATTCATAAGGTGACGATCATGGTAGAGAAGTGGGGAGAGAAGCAGGAGGTGGTAGACATTTCATAATTTCACCACAACCACCCCTAGGTGGTCCACACCAGGCTCAGGGAGCAATTGGATAGGGGAGGTGATAGTTGTATGTGGTCGAGGCTTATGAACCAGGGGCTCTAAGAATGGTTTGTGGTATGATCTGTTCCTATTTAACATTATTTATATTATTGATAGACACATGTACTACCCATTATTTTCTTTCCATGAATCTTGTTTGATACTTGGAGATTACAGTTCAACCATTAACTCGAGCCTCATTCTTGGAGACTCCTACTAGAGGAGACCCAATGATCATTCACCAGTGTTGATAGTGTGGCCTGACTCTTAGAGGTGAGAGATTAATTTGGGATCTCTTGGTAGAATCATCAAGGACTTAATGGATCAATCTTGGTATGGACTAGTTTCTTATAGTTCATGCTATGATTGACTATTTTAGGTGAATAATGTAGTGTGTCCACAGTGGTGGAACTAGGATTTCCTTATTGGTGAAAAGGAGACCCATGAATCACATAATGGACTCACACAAAGGAGGGTGTAGCAAATTTATCATCAAATAGATATCATAACCCTCTATATAGTGGGTGATATGAGTCCTCAGCTTCCTATAGTGGGGGTAGAGTTGTAGTAGATAAAGTAAAGGTTGATACAAAGGTGTTGGATAGAGTTCCTCTAGGATTATGAATTTGAGATTGTCTCTACTCCTAAGAAGGGGAGCATGGTTAAATATTATCTCTACAAGAGATCTAATTTGAAGTTTCTGAATGAGGCATTAAAAAAGTTGGCCTCAATAAAGTTATCCTTTATGGATGGAGATGGATTAGTTTACCTCCTATCGATTTTTATCACCCTCCACTCTTACATAAAGTTCAGGAGGCATATATCTAAGATACAGACTATGTGAATTTACATTCTTAGATGTCCACAAAGCATTCCCATGATGGATATTCGAAAGGTTGGGAGTACATCATTATTTTTAGATGACAAACAATACTACTAGTGGTGTTATAAGAGGATATTTTGATTAAGTTCTATACGTACCATTTAGTGGTACATCCATGTGTGCAAAAGATGTACCATGACCTCCGACATCAGTTCTGGTGGATGTGAATAAAGAAGGGAGTTGCAGATTTTGTCTCTTAAGGCCCCACTTGTTATAAAGTGAAGGTAGAGCACCAGGTTCCAGCAAGTTTGACTCAGCACCTTGAGGTTCCAAAATTGATGTGGGATGGGATGTCGATAGACTTCATGATGAATTTACCGTGTACGTCCGGGGGACATGATACCATTAGAGTTATCATTGACTGACTCACTATGTTGGTCCACATCCTAGAATTTTGGAAGCAGGGTTCAGTAGAGATATTGGGATACCTCTATATGCAGGATATAGTTTGAATCCATGGAGTCCCTTCAAAGATAGTTTCAGATCATGATTCTCTCCTTACATCCTGGTTGTGTAAGGGATTGCAGGAGGAATTTGGGACTCAACTACAATTGAGAATAGTGTTTCACTCACAGACAGATGGTCAGACAGTGTGGACCATTCAGGTTTTGGAGGGCCTGCTACGAGCATGCATAATAAATTGTTGGCTAGATTTGGGAGGATTCTTCATGGGTGATCGATTTCTTGACTGTGAATTCAGTGGTGGCATAGAAATCTCTTGGAGAGAACAAGGGAGAAAGAGGCTTAGATTCGTTCTCAATGCCCTCATCGGTTTGGGTAACCCTTTTTTTTAGATTTCAGGGACATAAATCCCTAAAGTGGGGGGAATTTAATGAATTGGATTTTCTCAAAAAAATTATAAATTATTTGGAAAATTTCTAATACCAAGTGCTGAGACGATGTGCGATTTTGAGGCCTGGTGTTCCAGAAACAGTTCATTGGAAAATGTTAGGTTTTTAATAGCACACACACATGGATTTCCTAAAAAAGGTGAAATAACTTATAAAAACTGTCTCGATCAGATAGCTGAGGGCATCATTCTTTTCAAATAAGCAGCTTTACCTTAGTCGAATCCTAACATCAGCTTGTGAGGGCTGACTATGAAAGATCTTTTTTTAATGTAATCATAAATAAAATAATTAAATAAAAATAATTTTATTTTCAAATCCGAATAACTCGAGAATGGATACTTTAATTGAAATATGAGTCCACCATTGAGTTAGAAATTTTTTATTTTTCCATAGGTGTGACTTAACTTTAGTCGGCACAAGACTTCTATGAAAAAACCTGAAATGGACATAATCATCATTAAATTATTATATTGATACAGTGATTATTTCCATTAAAATAATCCTTATACAGAAATACCAGGGTTATATGTATAACCCTAGGAATGATATAAAATATATATGGATATCTTGGAGGATTTTCCTGTAGATAATGACGATTGAATCTTGGATCAACCATTGGCACACGATAAAATCATAGGATATTTCCAATGATCATGGAATCACTTCATTCTTCGTCATTTTTTGAACCCAATGAGGTATGGAGTTATTTGTTAAGTTATTTATTTCCCCATTTTAGATTCAGTGATGAATGTGAAAAAACCAATGAATAGGTTGACCTGTTGTTTGGTCGTTCTTGTGAGATGGTTAAATTGTGGGGTTTGACGGGTGATACGTCTTTGTGATTATCCTTCTTTATTATTTATTCTAACAAGAACGAATCAAGGATAACATAAAAAATGTCCAAGATCCATTATTTGGTAATTAATGTGTATTTAATCTCTCCCCTAAATATCAAGAATTCTTTTTGGGTTCCAAATATTCTTTTTTCTCTATTAAACCCCTATGCGAACGATCAATCATTGCACCCCTGATTTATGGTGTAGCGATCCGAGATCAAATATCTGACACCGTGATGAAAAAATAGAGGTGAAATGGAAGGAACAACATGATTTAGATGGGATATTTGTTCTCATAGGTGAAGGTGGAAATTCATGGAAGCGGCCAAAGATGGTGGTTCAGGCTGGTCCAGGAAAGCGGCGACGTGGGTCCAAGGGACCGGTCCAAGAGGAGTGCGAGCTGGTAGGGTGATTCCATCAATAGGGTAGTCAACTAAGATGGAAGGAGGTAGGGGCAACAATATTGACTAGGGGATGTGGTAGATATGAGGATGCATACATGGTAATAGGCCACGGGGGAGCTAGAATGCAGCTTGGTGCTACATTGGAGGAGCCTGTAGCGGTGGCCCAGCCACAGGGCAGATGGGAGGCACACAGTTGGGGTGGATTGTGTGCGGTGCAGTAAGCCAGCCCACTATGCAGCCTGATCCTAAGTGAGCTGATCTAGCTCCGTCGGGTTAGATCAGACCCAAACGAGACCCAGGATGGGTCTGGTGGGTTGGTTTGGACCTGGGCCAGATCTTTTTATGAAAACAGCCATAACATTCAATCCATCTGTCTGTTTGATGATCAGTTTTCATTTTTGATACCCTTTCAATTAGATGGTATATATGAGATACTCTAAATTTGTTTTTTTGGACTTTTCCATATGAGCAAATCGTTCTAGGTGTAGTTTCTCTCATAACGATCGTGATACGAGCGGAATCAGGTTGCTGGCTATAACTAAGAAGTTTTATGACCCATAAGTTTTATGACATAGAATCTCTATGACCTTGAATCTCTATGACCTAGAATCTAGGTGTATTTACTTAGAGAAAATGTGTCTCACAGAGACTTTATGTCTTACAAAGAATTTGTGTCTTACCAAGACTATGCATCTTATGGAAACTATATGTCTCGTGGGGATTCTGTGTCTCACTGGATTTAGTATATTCAGAATTTATTAGAATTTATGATTTATAAATATACCTATGTGGGATAAATGTACTATTCTCTATGTGGTATACTTCATGTATTTTTTTGTGGTATACTTCATGTATTTCTATGTGGTATAAATTGTGTATTTCTATGTGGTATACTCTGTGTATTTATATTTGGTATACTTTGTGTATTCCTTAGTTGTGTTCCTTCACAGTGTTCTATAGTGTTGTTACTTCATGGTGTTCCATCATGGTGTTCCTTCATGATGTTCCTTAGAGTTGTTCCTTTGTGGTGTTCCTACATGGTGTAACTTTTTGGAATTCCTTTATGGTGTTCCTTCATGGTGTTCCTTCATATTTTTCATTAGTGATGTTCCTTCATGGTGTTCCTTAGTGGTGTTCCATTGTGGTGTTCCTTTTTAGTGTTCCCTAAAGGTGTTCCTCGGTGGTTCCCTATCATGGTGTTCCTTATTATTTTTCCTTCATGGTGTTCCTTCATGGCGTTCCTTAGTGATGTCCCTTTGTGTGGTTCTTTCATGATGTTCCTTAGTGGTGTTCCTTCATAGTGTTCCTTTATAGTGTAATTTAGTGGTCTTTGTTTACTGTCTTCCTTCATGTTATTCCTTTGTGATTTCCTATATATTATATTTCCTTTATGGTTTCAGCGTGTCTAACTAATTATTTTTTTACTCACCCCTACAGGGACATTGCATGCACATGTTGTGTATTATACAGACGATAAATACTCTGATAGAGTCCTAGGTGGACAAGGACCAGGTGGTTCTTAGTGAGAACATACAGTCAAGGTGTGCTCCTACGACATTATACATTTGTTCAGTACCTTTCCCTTTAGGTAGGTTTTTCTGTGGATGAGTTTCAGGAACTTTTGTATTCACTTTTCTAGACTCCTTTTTGGGTGGGATTGTATCCGGGCCCTATTTACTTTCCTGCTTTATACTTTCATACTATGTTGTTGGTATCTTAGTCGTATGAATGCTTCTTTACATAATGTTTTTAAATTTCATAATTTTGGGCTTGGAGATGTGTGTCTGTGTACAATTACTTAGGAAACTTCCTCCCATTTGTGGGATAAGCATACTCGGTGATAGTCGTCAGCCCCTGTCCTGTTGGAGGTGAGCTTGGGGTTATCACGACATAGGCCCCTCTAAGATAGTCCATGACCAGGATCATATATATATATATATATATATATATTATAAAAAACTATCAATTAATGATTGTTAAGGAAAATGGATTTCATAGCTATGTGGAGGTAGTAGTGAACACAAACGTACAAGTGATACATTCACTTCTCATTTGGTCAAATAGAGGGTGGATTAATAATCATAATAAAATTATTATATATTATATATAATTAAATTATAATAATATATTTAATAAAATATATTTACAATAGGTAAATAAGATATAAAATTCAACTAATTTGGGTAAATTGATTACCACTTCTTTGTTAAAACTCTCATAGATCCTTTCTTAAGGAATGTTGAATTGTTTTTAAGAAGAATAAAACCACTAAGTCATGATTATATAAGTTTAGAACTGATTTTTTTTATGTTTTTGATTATCTAAATGGTTCAATTTTTTCTACATAAGATAAATTTTGGGTGTCCTTTTATTTTTGGTTAGTGGAAACAATGTTAATTTTTTAAAATTATAGAATATAATAATGGTATACTCTAACAGAATGATTATAAATGGACTTATATTAAAGGGTTGGATGTTATGAGTATGAAATACGGCCATCCAATATGATTTATTATGGTATAATTTTCAATTATACTATAATGGTCTGTACCTCTCTAATCTATTACTTTGAAAAATCCATTGTTTGAGGTGTTATGGAGGTAATGGTGACCCATTTCATGAGTTTTCAAGTTTTTTCAGATTCCCAATAATGATTCTAGAATGGTAGGTCAACTACGGTGAGTTAGGACTGGTGACTCACAACGGAGTGTCATATCCGTGACTCAAAATGGTGACTTGTTGACAGTGAGTCGCTAACAGTAACTCGTCTTATGGTGGTTCATCCATTGGTAGGTCGCAACAGTGAGTCGCTAATGGTAGGTGGTGATGGTAGGTCATCCCAATGGTGACTCACATAGTTTAATTGCAATAGTGAAACACTAACGGTGACTCATAGATGATGAGTTTCATCAGCGACTGACAATGATAACTCGCTAATGGTGACTCACAACAGTGACTCACCAAACAGTGACTCTCCATCAGTATTTCATCATTGTTAGCTCACACTGGTGACTCGTCTAGTGGTTAGTCATCCACCGGTGACTCACCCACTGGTATCGCACACCAGTGACTCTCCCAATAGTGATTCATTTCATTAGTTTTACAAAATTTCTAGTTTTTCCGAGTTTTTCCCAGTTTTTCCAGATTTACCCCTTTAATGTATTTTGATGAAAAAATTAGTTTAAAAACATATTTAAGTGTTTTTTAATCTTTTTAAAAGGATGAAAAATATATCTTTATTTTCATAACACTCTGGAGTATTTATGTTATTCAAAATTTGTGGTCTATATCCACTTTAATGGGGATTTCAAAATGGTTTCTTGTCCGATGAGTATCGGATCTAGTCCTTCAAAGTTGGACACTATTACTTAATTATTTATTTCTATTTTTTCTTGATACCTAGTCATACCAAAACCATTATTCCCTAAGGATCCAAGTTTCGTTGTTTCACCCTCGGATCGTGTTTCCCTAGAGCCTTGTGCACCCCATGTTTGGGGAAAGAAGGAGGTGATGATCACCTATTTTTCGAAGTAGGGGTCCCTTCATCCCTATTATTTGTGTATTATGTGGGGTGGGTGTACCAATTTTTCCCATGTTAAGGTAGTTGAATCCACATTTAATAAACATAATGGAATCTACTTTAAACAAATAAACAGCATTTGAGGAAAAGTGACACATGCTTATGTTTTACTATTCATTGATAGTGTGATTTATTTGGGCTATATGTCTACTGAAAATCATGGTCATTTATGGTCTTTGTTTGTCTACGTTGGATGAATTATGATGTATTGTTCTTTATCATGTGTTGAAAGGATATATATATATATATATTCAATTGATTAACTATGTATATTTGGTTAAATAAATGAATTCCCTAGCATTGAAATTTTCTATGATAACCCCTTAATTATCAAAGTGGTATTAAATAATGAGTGTTTTATAAATCTAAATACACATTTCCTTGTGTGGTGTGGCTGTGTTCTATGTGTGTTTTTGTTCTGTATTCTATTGTTTATGGTTTTGTGGTGTTGGGGATGAGAGCATGGTTGTACGGTGGGGTGATACGGGTGGTGAAATGGAATCCCATGTTAAGAGATTAACTAATTGGGAAAAGTATGGGATGTTTCTGAGTAATGGGGCTACAGGTTTCGGTTTTTGCTATGTTTATGTTACTGGGTGTGATGGGTGTGGTGTTATTATATTGCAGGGATGTCAGGTTGGTTGTGAGGGTGTGTATAGAAAGGTTTTTCTGTAATTTGGGGGTTTTTCTGGTTCAAATGGTAGATTGGGAGGAATGCATTTTAATAATGATGATGGAAGTGGTTGGTCTGGGTGTTAAATGGAGTGGAAGTATGATTCTAGTTACTTTACTATGGTTTTATTCCTCTTCATGGTTTAGGATTTATGTCTTGTTGTGTGATGTGGTTGGTAGTTTCCCAGGTAGGGATGGAATAAATAAATGGTTTCCTTAATAAATAATGATAATTGGGTAGTTGGATGGGGGTATGCATGATTTGTTTCTTATTGTGGATGAAATTCATTTATCAACTTCCAAAGTGACTATTTTTTGTGTTGATAAATTCATTTAGAGGTACTAGAAGAGTTTTTTATATCATAGGGTGGTGGATTGTTGGATTGAGAACCCATAGGTTGGTCTTGAATGTTTGATGATATATATACAAACCTATATTTTCCTTGTGCTTTCTATATGAACCCTACCCTATTTGGGAACTATGTGTCGAACACCCCCATTAACATGGTGGAGGGTGTCTTTCCCAAACATCCTAGTGGGAGGACGGATAGATGGCCACCCTATCTTCCATAGCCCCTATTCTAGGTGGTGATAGCCCAAGATTCTTCATGTAAGTAGTGGTTCGTGAGGCCTAGGTGTGTGAGGGTGAGTTGTGTTTCCCAGGTGTCTTCAAGATGAGATATGATTTGGTATGTGGCCTAGGGGACTGCAAGCGAGATGTAGTTGTGAGGCCCAGGTGTGTGCGGGTAGGATGTGATATGGTACGAGGCCTAGGTGTGTGTGTGTGGGATGATATGTGATGTGATAAGAGGTCAAGGTGTGTTTGGGGTATGTTGTGACATGGTACTTTCAAAAGATTTTGGATTTACATTATGTTTTATGTCAGGGTGTGAGAGTGGCTAATCAGGGGGAAAGTGGTGTAGGGTACCCTATCATTTATGTTCTTACTATATTACTTACATGACTTGTGTTACTTGGTTAGAATTCCTTTGTTAGGTGTGGATATATAGGATACCTTGTTAGGGTTTTTTGGTTCTTCTATTTTTTTCACAGGATAATCAGTATGGTTCTCCAACTTCTATACGAGAGACTTTGGTTTACCTACTGAGTATACTTTTATGCTCACCCTATGTTATGAAATATATTTCAGGTTTCTAAGAGGAATACAAGAACTGTGCTAGGAAATAATAACATAGAATTGGGGACAACTACTATGTCACTTCATAGATTTTTTCTTTTGGTACCTACCTTGGAGTTTTATTGTATTTCTAGTAGTTTTAATTTAGACATGCATGTGGGATGGATTTTGGATTCTTATATATATATATATTGGAGTTATTTTATGGTTGATAAATCTTACCTCTTGATCTTGGTTACTAAAAAGGGTAATACCCCCCATTTTGTGAGATTTCTATACCCTTGGGGTTGGTCGCGAGCTTGAGGCATAGTAGAGGTGGGACTTAGGGGTCATTATCTCCCTTCCTTCATTTCCATCTCAGGATGGGAATATTTGGAGGGAGGGATGGTGACAGAATGGTATCATAGGTAGTTTGAGAGATTTTATTGAGTTTTGAGTTAGTCAAAGTGATGATTTCATGGGTTGGTAGGGAAACAGTGGTTGGTGATCTTAGTACATGACATAGGCTAGAGAAGACTGTCTAGGAAATGGGATTTTAGGCCCCCCATGATCTGATGCAAGGACTCTAAGTCTACTAAACATCCAAGTGAGGATATACTATTTTTAAGTTAGAGACCAAAGGAAAGGTACCTACATCGTAATGACTTGTGTTTTTGTTTGAATTTGTATTTTTAGTGAATTTAAATAAATAATGAGTTTAAATGAAACTTAGATAAAATTACACACTACACGGGCTTAGGAGTTCCTTGTTTACCTTTCAACTATGGCACCAAGTCATCATCCACGTAGTGTAGCATCAACAGGCCAACTCAGTTTATCAATAGAGGGTTTACCCAATGGAGGAGGATAACTAATAGCAGAAAACATTATGTTATTTCCCACAATATATTCTGGGAAAGTATGAGGTTAGCATTTTAGATAGGGAGATGAAGAGTTAGATCGAGGGTCTTGTGATCAACCTCATCTTGATCCGAGCTCCGAATGAGTACTAGGATCCCTTGGTAGTAATCTAGATGAGGGGAGCTATGAGTCATTGTAGGATTCCATACCTAGGTGAGAAAAAGTAGGTTGATGTTTTATTTGATAACTATGAGAAGGAGTTCCAGGCGGAATTCATTTCATCCACCGTGAAGGATGAGAAGTGTCTGGAGTTACTCTCACATCAGCACGAAAATATATCGGTACAAGATATAGGTATCAAATTCAAGGATCTACTTCCTTTTTCTATGGATATATTTATGAATGAGGTGTCTCATGCGAGACACCTAGAGGAGGGACTTCATCCTTCTCTCCAACACGATGTTACCCCATTCACTGTGTTGGTGTACTTGGAGGTCCAACGTAAGGAGAGGTAGATGAGAGGATGCACTCGTGATGAGGTCTTCTATGAGAGGGGATTCAACATAGTTCTTCAAAGGGAATGGTTATCAGTAGCAAGTCTCATGTGCTAAGGCCTTCAAGGTTCCAACTGGTGGGGAGGCAACTTCAGCACTTTCGTTTTCAAACTTCTAGTCCTCACGACTATCCTGTAGGCCTAGGCCTAATATTTTTATCTATGGATCATGTGGGAATATTTAGAGTTAATGATAGATGGTAATTAGATCTCAGGAAGGTGGAGGTGAAAAGTTCTGGCACCCGCCTCAGTAGTAGTTTCTAGCAGTGAAGTTCCAACAGTAGGGACATCAACCTCGCGCTCCTCCGAGAGGAGACAGAGCAGGTGTATGATGACCTCAGGGTGTTCCTCAGGGACCTCAGCATGGGTGTGGTCGAGGATTATGTCATCAATAAAGGTTTATAGGAACTGGGTGTGGTCATTTTCATGCTGCAGATGTAGCAGTTCCATTGTGGCCAGAGATCATTCGAGGTACAATCATCTTTTTTAGTACCCTTTCGTATTATTTGTTTGATTCAAGAGCCTTAAAATCTTTTTTTTACACCTGGTATATCCCATCCTCTGGGACTAGACATAGATAGTATTCCCATTACGTTGATTTTTAGTATGCTAGTCAGAGGTTTGACCATTTTGTTGATGGGTGTCGAGGATGTAGGCTGATAATGGGACCACATTAGTCCCATGGGGATCCTTTCCTATTATAAATGAAATAATATGATGTCATCCTTGGCATCGAATGGTTATAATCAGTGCATGATGTTATTGAATTATTCTGGAGGAGAATTGTTCTTTCAAACATATATGTTCAATGTGTTCCCTTCATCGGTGAGTGGAGCTGTCAGGTGGGCATTCGGCATGTGGAGCCTCTTCTTTGATTATTGGCTATGTTGTTAGTAGAAGTAGTGGCGGTTTGAATCCCTAGAGTTATTGGGGAGTTCCTTGATATTTTTCTTGAGAAGGTTGTTACTCTAACCCCTTGACATGATGTTGAGTTAGAGATAGAATTATAGTCTAGTGATTCTCTGATTTCAATATCCCCTTATCGGATGGCACCATCATAGCTGAAGTTGTTTAGGATCCAGATTGATGACTCAATGAAGAAGGGATTTATCATTCCTTGTGTGTTGTCGTTGGGTGGTCCAGTATTGTTTTTAAAGAAGGAAGATGGCTGTCTAAGGTTGTGCATAGACTACCGAATATTGAATCAGGTAACTCCCAAGAACTGTTACCCTATCCCAGGGATAAAAAATATTTTTGACTAGCTAAGGGGAGAATGAATGTTCCCTATGATCGATCTGAGGTATGGTTATCACCAACTAAGGTTGAAAGAAGGTGATATTACAAATACTACTTTAAGGTGAAGGTATGGACAATTTTAGTTCATGGTTATTTTGCTCGATGTTATGAATGCACCAGTCATGTTCATGGGGATCATGAACGCCATTTTCCATGAGCTCTTAAACCAGTTCGTTGTTGTATTCATCGATGACATCTGGATCTAATCAATTTCAGTGGAGGAGCATACTGTGAATCTCAGGACTATCTTTTAGGTCCTTTGATGCCACTAGATCTATGGAAGGTTGTCTAAGGGTATGTTCTATAAAATAAAGGTACATTTATATGGACATGTGGTGTCACAGTAGGGTGTATCAGTGGACCTCTTGATGGTTGAGGAAGTTATTTCATAGGTAGAACCCAATAATGTTGTAGATGTTCATTTGTTTCTTAGTCTGGTTGGATATTACCAGAGTTTTCTACCCAATTTCTCTTGATTTGAAGCCCCATTGATATCTCTAACCATAAAATACCAAGATTTTGTGTGGAGTGACCAGTGTTAGGTAGTTTTCATCTATCTAAAGGGGAATTTGGTCAGTGCTCTAGTGCTCTAGTTTCCAGAGGAAGGGGTGATGTTTGAGGTTTTTTATGATGCTTACCATATGGGTTTGGGATGCATGATGATGCAACAATGTGGAGTTATCCCTTATGAGTTTATGTAGAAACATCCCTATGAACATAACTATGCTGCCCATGATTTGTAGCTAGAGGCAGTCATGTTCATGATGAAGTTATGCTAACATTACAGTATTGAGGAGTTATTTTTGGTCTTTATAGATCACAAGATCTTGAGCTATATCTTTTCCCAATTAGATCTAAACATGTGACAATGGAGGTGGATGGAGTTTTTATAGGAATACAGTTTTGAGATCTCTTACACCTCAAGAAGAGGAAATGTCATGGATGATACTTTGAGAGGAATGTCTCCAAAGGAGGTAGTTCAGGAATCTGAAGATGCTTGGAAGGTAAAGAAGGAGTTGGTCACCTTTAACTTCGATACAGGGTAAGATGGTGGTAGAGGATGTATGTTTCATATGATAGAGTAATTATATCTGAGGCAATAGGTGGAGGATTCCCAGTGGGGATACTCAGAGGTATTGGTGATGTGTGATCACGTTAACCATAGTGATGCTCCAAAAGGATGGTCGGAGGATGGTTAGAATTAGATGATATTCCATGGAAGGCTGTTTTTCCTAGTGGCATTGCATGAGGGAGTTCTCTGTTAGTTTCAAAGCTCTCCTTTAGTGGTACACCCAGGAGTTTCCAAGATGTATCGTGGATTGAGAGAGCAGTTTTAGTGGCCCAAGATGAAATGGGAAGTGTAAAAGTTTGAGGAGAATTTCTTAGTGTGCTATTGTGTGAAGGATAAGAACCATGTACACCATGGTTTGTTGCAGCCCTTAGATGTCCTCGAGTGGAAGTTGGATGACATCTTGATGGATTTATATACAATATTACCCAGGGTATATGAAGGCTGTGATGTAATCTGGGTAGTGGTGGACCGACTGATGAAATAGGATCACTTATTAGTGATCAAGGAGTCTAGAACATTGGATGACTTTGTTAAGAGGTATGTGGATGAGGTGGTCAAGATGAATGTCATTCCGAGATGTATTGTTTCTGACTAGGATACATGTTTTACCTCTCAATTATGTGGGGGATTTTAGCATGATTTTGACACTTAGTTACGCCTCATCACTGCCTTCCACCCTCAAATAGGTGGGTAAATAGAACAGACTATCCAGTTATTGGAGGACATGTTTCGAGTGTGCGTCTTGGACATAGATGGATCTTGGGTGTGACACATTCCCTTGGTAGAGTTTATTTACAATAATAGTTATCACTCTTCCTTTTGTATGCCTCCTTTGGAAGCATTGTATGAATGACCATGTCGTTCACCCTTATGTTGGATAGAGGTTGAGTATATAGCTATTCTTGGTCCTGAGCTAGTGGATAGCACAACAAAGAGGGTTTATCTTTTTCATAATAAGATAAAAGAATAATGGGACCAAAAGAAGTCATATGTCAATCATAGGAGGAGTCCCTTCAAGTTAAAGGATGGGGACCACGAGTTCTTGAACGTTTCCCCTCAAAATGGGTAGCAGAGTTTTTGAAGAGGGAGAAATATTTCTCCAAGTTTCATTGTACCTTTCTAGGTATTGGGGTGAGTTGGAGAGGTGACATACCAGTTGGAATTTCCACTATAATTAGAGATATTCCATTATGTATTTCATGTATCCCAGCTTCATCAATATCTTAATGATGACTCTCATTTCATTTACTGGGGAGAGTTGGATTTCAAAGATTAAAAGAGATTCGTGAATCATCTAATAGAGAAGTATGATATTCATTAGAGGGTTTTGTGTGGATGGACCGTTCCCCTGGTTTATTCCTTATGGAGGCATGGTGGAATAGAGGATAGAACTTAATAAAGGGATACGCAGATGCGTTCCCAGTACCGAGAGTTGTTCTAAGTTTTTCCATGTTGTGTTTCCCTTTGTAATGTAATGCATGAACCCTGTTTTTTATGAGATTATTTATTTCCTTATTCTGTTATTTGTGATAAAGTCCTAACATTTGAAAGGGGAGGACCAAATTACTAATCGAGATGAATTATCCGAGATGCGATTAAACCTGTTCAGGTGAGTCAATGCCACTCAGAGTAGATAGTATCTTGACATAGAGAAAGGAATTACCTTATTCATATGTTCGTATAGTGTGGATTTTGGTGGTTGTGTGGTGTGTCTTATAGTCATTTAGTGTAGAAGGTGTTTGAAGATGTGTTATTGGATGTTAAGGTTTCGCTCTATCATTCGAACAACACCGTGTGGTTTATCGTTGATCCATGATGTCGTCAGTAGTGTTTCAAGTATATAAGGATCCTTATAGGGTATCTCATAAGGAATTTGTTTAGAAACCTCTTTTCCTTCTGTGATTGTTTTTGAATTCTCATCGGTTAGAATAGTTTGAGAGGTATCTAATTTAATGGATTGGACCTCTCTGGTCCATTAATTTGGAAAAATCTAGTTTTTTAGGTGTTGTGGAGGTAACATTGAATCATTTCAAGAGTTTTTCAATTTGTCTAGTTTCTCAATGGTGAGTCAGGAATGGTAGGATTTTGACGGTGAGTCAGGACCGGTGACTCACAATGGTGCATCATGTCGGTGACTTGCCGACGGTGTGTCGCTAATGGTAGCTCGTCTGAGGGTCGTTCATTCCCTGATAGGTCTCAATAGTGATTCACTTATGGTAGGTGGTGGTAGTAGGTAATTCCAATAGTTAATCACATCGATGAATCACAATGGTGACCCACTAATGGTTAATTGTTGATGGTAAGTCACTTCGGTGACTCACAACGGTTACTCACTGACGGTGACTCACCATATAGTGACTCACTATCGGTAGCTAATCACTAGTATCATACACCAGTGACTCATCCTCTGGTATAGAACATCGGGGATTCACCCAATGGTGAGTAATTTCTACTATTTGTCAAAATTTCCAGTTTTTTCCTAGTTTTTCCAGATTCAAACATTTAACGTTTTTTTTATAAAATGAGTTAAAACCTATATTTAAGTGTTTTTTAAGATCTTTAAAAGGATGTAAAACATATCTTCATTTTCCTAATTCTTGGGAGGTTTTAACTTAGTCAAAACATATGGTTGAAATCCTCTTTTAATAGGGATTTCAAAATGGTTTCTTATCCATTGAGTCTCATATCTAGTCTTTGAAAGCCGAATAGATTTCCTTTATTATTTATTTATATTTTATCTTGATACCTAGGAGCCCCAAAAACATTCTTACTTAAGGATCTACATGTATACATTTCACCCTTGGATCATGTTTCCCTATAGCCTTGCACACCCCATGTTTGGAGCATGAAGGAGGTGTTGATTGTCTCTGTCTCAAAGTAGGGATCCCTCTAACCTTATTATTTGTGTATCATGTGAGGTGGGTGTACTGATGTTTCCCATGTAATGTTATTTGATTACAAGTTTAATAAAAATAATCAAATCAGTTTTAAAAAGATAAACAGGGTCTAGGGAAAAGTGACATATGCATCTATTTTACTTTTTATTGATGTTGTGATTTATATAGGCTATATGCCTACTAAAAACATGGTTGTTGGTGGTCTTTTTTGTGTATTTTGGATGAATTTTGATGTCTTATTTTTGAAAATTTATTGAAATGATATATATATATATATGTGTGTGAAATTGATTAACTACATATATTCAGTTAAATTAGTGAATGCCCCAGGATTTAACTTCTTTTATGATAAGCCTTGAATTATCAAAGTGCAATTAAATAATGAGTTTTTTCTAAATATGAATACAACTTTACTTTAATGGTGTGGTTGTGTGTTTTGTGTGGTTTTTTCAGTATTATGTCATGTGTGGTTGTGTGGTGTTAGGGATGGGAGCATGGTTGAAAGGTGGGGTGATACAGGTGGTCAAATGGTATCATAGGTTGAAATATTGACTGATTATATATGGAATTCATGGGAAGTGTTTGAGAAATGGGGATACATTTTTGGGTTGTGCTATATTTATATTACTGGTTGTGATGGGTGTGGTTTTTTTATATAGTAGAGTTATAGGTTTGGTTGTGATGGGTTTTGTTGCAGGGCTTGGTTGTGTATTGGGGGTTTGCTTATTGAGATTCTAGACTAGGAGGAATGAATTTGAAGAATAATGATGGTAGTGGTTGGTATGAGTGTTAAATGGAGTGGAAATATTAAGCTAGTTTCTTTGCTATGGTTATTTTCCTCTACATGGATTATGTTGTGTGGCTTGTTGCATGTTTTGTTTGGTAGTTTTTTAGATAGGGATGTGATGAATTAGTGGATTCATTAATAAAGAATAAAAATTACTTAAATTAGTTGGCTAGGGGTATGTTTGAGTTGTGGATTATTGTGGATTAATTTAATTTTTAAACTTCCAAAGTTACTTTTCCTTGTGTTAATAATTGAATTTAGAGTAGAATTAGAGTTGTAAGTATCATAGGGTGGTTGATTGTTTGATAGAGAACACATAGTTTGGTCTTGAGTGTTTGATACTAAATATACATACCTTTATATTCCTTATGTTTCCTATATTCACCCCACCCTTATTGAAAACTATGTATCAAACACCCCTATTTTCATGGGAGAGGGTTTCTTTCCCAAATAACCCTATGGGAGGATGGATGGATGGAAACCCGCTCTTCCCTGCTCCTTCTTCCAGGTGGTGATAGCCAATGATTCATCGAGAAGGTAGTGGTTTTTGAGTCCTAGGTTTGTGTGGGAAATTTTTGTTTCTTATGTATCTTTAGGATGAGATGTTATGTGGTATGTGTACCAGGTGCCTGCAGGTGAGAAGTAGTTGTGAGTCCAAGGTGTTTGCGAGTAGGATGTGATGTGGTATTAATCTCAGTTGTGTGTAGGCGAGATTTTATGTTGTATGAGGCCCAAGTGTTTGTGGTTAGGTAGTGACGTCGTTCTTTTTGAAGAGTTAGGAGCACTATGACCTTTTCCATTAGGGTGTAAGACTGGCTAATGAGTGGGAAAGTGATGCGAGGTACCCTATCATTGATGTGATTTTTATATAACTTATATGACTTGTATTACTTAGTAAGCTTAACTTGGTGAGGTGGGGATGTATATGATGTCTTGTTAGGTGTTGTTGGTTCTTCTGTTTTCTCATGGGACCATTAGTATGCTTCTCCCACTTGTGCACAACGGACTTTGGTTTTCCTAATGAGTATACTTATATGCTCACCCTACGTTATAAAATTTATTTCAGGTTTACAGGAGGACTACGTGGACCATGTTGGTCATTACAAGCTCGGACGTGGGGATAGATGTCTTGTCGCTACATAGCATTGTTCTTTTGGTACTTACCTTGGATATCAATTGAATTTCTAGCATTTTTACTCTAAACATGAATGTGAGATGGATTTTGGATTTTTTTTATATATATTTTTTAGTTATTTTGAGGTTGATACATCTTATGTCCAAATCTTGGATACTGTAAAAATGTTAATACCTCTTATTTTGTGAGATTTATATACCCTTGGTGTTGGTTTCCACCTCAGGGCCTACTAAAGGCGGGACTTAGGGGTTGTTATCTCTCTTCCTTTATTTCCAGATTAGGTGGGGCATCTTTGTAGGGAGGGGGTCATAACATATACCCTTATCTCTTGGTTTTAAACCTAGTAAACATTTTTTTAACCTTAACTATGGTATCATGTTTTTTCAATTTTATTATTCATTTTAAAAAAACTTATGTTAAAAATATTAAATAACATTAATTATAATGATACTTGTAGCACCCGAAAATTCTAAAGTAAGAATGTAGTAGTTGATTTCATGTATGAGACGTAACCCCAAGTGTATAAGGTGATATAATATCCCAAGAGATTACAATATATTTACTATTTTAAATAAATTCACTATATGATTTGTATTTCTCTACACGGAACACTAAGTTTTTCTTGCATTACATGAAAAAATACTATTATTTGATAGAATTCACAAGACCATGTTTTATGGAACTATTATTATTATTATTTAATATGATCGTTATAAACTAGTCATTGTAATGGAAGTAATGAAAAGGATTAAATAAATTTGGAAAAAAAAAATTATACATGTTGATACAATTATTTTGTGAAAAATTAATTAGTAATGAATTTAGAAACCAATTGAATATAAAGGAAATGTTTTTATAAGAAAGCTATGTGATACATCCAAAGGAATTTTTTCCTAAAAAATTAACTTAATTAATATTAGTGAATGATATTAATTTAATTTAGATACTATATATTTAATAAAATATTTTGATATTTATCCAATATATTTTATAGGCATAAGATTATAATAAATATATTTTTTCCTATAAAAAGATGTATTTTTTATAAACGAAATTTATCCCCTTTTAATGGAGGAAATTTGTTAAAACTTAATTTTGAACCATTGATAAATTTTATTTTTCAAAATAAAAAACATTTTTTATAGTGTAATTTCATAAATATATTTGGTTAATTTTTTTATTTTTCTGAGAAGTTTCATTTTTTGATGGAAGGAGAAAAAATACTGAATTTTAATTGAAAACTGACTTTTCATATAACTAATTTATATTGTTAAATTATATTATTAATTAGTTTGTAAATATAATTAGATAAAATTTAATTCTATTAATACAATTTTGTTCATTGGAATCATTTTTATTTTGATTTTAGATATAAAAACATAGTGAACTTTTGGATATTTTCATATTAAAAACACATTGTTTCATCCCGGATGTGGGATTAATATTCAATTAATTTATGTCACTTCTATGATTTTAATTTAGAAGAATTCATTACATATTTTTAGTCATAATAATTTATAATTTATAGTATTATAAACTTACATTTTAAAAAAGAAATTAGTGAAATAAATTAAAGTTAATTATAATGATTAAGGTGAACATGAGTTTTCTAAATGGTTAAACTCTAGTCATAAGGGTCCAAATTACCTATACACTTTCCCAAATACCATTTTATGGAAATATTTTGACCATATCACCTATTTTATTTAATTTGGATCATTATTGTAGGAACATAATATAACTGAGACCTCCCAATATTTTTTACCTTTTTGTATTTACAAGAATGTCACTCATACTCCACTATAAAAGGGAACTCACCCCCTCAATTATTCAAACCTATAAAAAATCCCTTGTAAAATCGGTGAAAAAATAAACACCCAAAATTCATAATATAATTCTATAATATTAAATTTTTTCATAAATAAATTCAAGGAATACTTTTGGAATAAACAAAATAGAGTTGCGTGAAAAATATGTAACATTCTTCAGAAAGTACAATTGTTTTATTTCTTTCTCCATAAATTCAATTATTCTTATACCAAGATTATATAATAAACTCAATATAATAAATATAATTATATTTCATATGTTAATGTTACACCCTGAACTTTCACACACTTCCATAAAATGGGATACATGATCATCATTCGTGTATACGGCGTACTACGACCTTGCGAACCGATGTCATTTGTTCTTCAATTACAACCTTTAAAGGTTGGTAATAATGATATATTTATAGATTATATATGATATATGTGATATTTATAATTTATTTATGTTTTTATAATTATTATATAACACATATCTTCCCAATTTCCATTTTTGTGAGAATATGATAACATCGTTTATGGAAGTGTGGACTACCGCCTCCTCTAAGATATATGATCCATTCATGATTTACATAGAATTTATTTAGGATAGGGTTTATAAAAACATGTTATATATACAAAAAAAATTATTCTTCAATTAAAATATTCATATATTCTATTTAATTTTCTTTCTTTCAATATGAGAAGAATATTTAAACAATGTTCATGTGTACGTATGACCTACATTCTCAATGGATGGTGTATTACATTTCCAATCAATAAATAATATGGATTACACTAAGTAAATAAATAATAAATATATACTATATACAATATTTAATTATGATATTCATGGTTTAATTATCTTTATGATTATATAATATATCATTTTCATTATTACCCTTTCACACACTGAAAAGGTGATAACATTGTTCATGGACGTGTGGATTACCACATTCCCAAAATGATGTGATTCCTATTACATAAAAATAATTATATATAACATTATATATGGTAAAATAATATGGTATTAAAAATATATTGGTCATTCTGGAAATATAAATGTTATATTCCTTCTTTTCATGATGATCATTGAAAAATGGAAACGTTACTAATGTATATGTACGACCTACCGTCTTCATGATCGTAACATCAGTTCATTTTTAAAAACCTCCATACGTGATTAGATTTAAAATTGTAATTGATGTATAAATATGATAATTATTTAATGAATATTATTCTTTATATGTTAAAATAATTTTCTCTTTGACCATAATCTACCAACCAAAGTTATTTTTGACACATAAAATGAATATGGTCAAACCATCCAACTTAATATTAATTTATTAAGTAAGTATATATAAATTTTTGTTATGTGATATAAAATAATAATAAAAATTTATTAGTTTCTCAAAAACATTAATAATTAACATAAGTTGATTATTTAGGAATATAGAGACACACGTAACAATTCAGACTCATTGTAAGGGATTTCATCTCAATTTAAATTCTAGTGAAATGTATTTGTTATTATAAACCATTTAACTTTTATGTGGGGTTTATACATTCCCTTTTAAATTTAATATCTTCGATAGATAATTTCTCATGGTATTATAAATTTCAATATGAATTATTTCATCTAAGGGGATTTCATTTGGAAATTATCAACTAATATAAGTTATTGTTAAATCTCACTTTCTTTTGTAGGTGTTAACTTTCTCTTGAAACAATCCCTTTATTGAAATAATTTTTCATTATATATTACATATATCATAAATATCCAAATTCTTTTGTGATGGATATGATTATTTCCTAATCCTTATACCATTTTACATATGTTGATTACTTTTAATATTATTTTATTAACTGGGGAAATATGGATAAATTTGTATTCTTTATTCAATATAGGTATCATATGAGAATATATATTATTAAATGAATTATTAAACATATGAGGAATTTATTGGTATTGTAGAAATTGGTGGGTGCCTATTTATGATATCCCATTGATCCATCTATAATCATCTAATATGAATCATTTTTCCAAATAAGTGTAGTTTTAAACTATCTTGAGAATTGATCATAAACTTAAGGGATCCATGTACCTAGGAACCATGGGGTACAATATTTATAAATTTCCACAATTAATAATTATTTTACTATTATCTAGAGGATTTTACTATGAAAATTTCTCTAGATGCATTTAATATTCATTCTATTGATTATATGGCTTTTGTTTTCAGTTATCTTTATTTCTATAATGTTTATTCCTTATTATGTTACTTAAATGTATTGTGTTTTAATATATTTTTCTTTTCATATTTATTATTCATTAATTATTATTGCTATCTTCCACTATATTTTACCCTTATCAATAATTTGATTTCACCCATGTTTTGTTTCCTTTTCCTAGTATATGTAGATTAATTCCTGGAATGAGTTTCAAGGATGTTGACCTTTTAATTTTGTAATGAATTATTTTATTTTCCCAATGTAATGTAGGTATCATGTATATAATATGGTTTTCCAAAACTAATAAAATGTTCTGTACTTTGTGATTTGAATCTTGTATCTATGCTAATGTAATGAAGTAAGGCACCGGCTTTGGGCAGTTGGGGTCAAGGTTGTTACAGTTGGTATCAAATTGTTTTTAGTAAAAACCTTGGAAACTATATTTATTAAAACATAGATTATATAACATTACCATATGATATAATTTGAGGATAGGTATAGAATAATATACCAAAAAACCATTTTTGTGATTATGATATTATCTATGCATAAAAATTTCAATTAGTGCTATGTATTTCTATATTTTTTGGAATATATATTATATATCATAATTAAATTATCTAATCTAGTGTACGCCATCATTTAGAAATGGAACCTAGTAGAAGAAATACGAATCTCACCAATGTAAGTGATCTAAAGAGTAATAAAGAGTATATATTTATGTTTTTTATTTTGGTATTTCAAAGCAAACTAGTCTCCAAAACATTATCATCATATAGGTACATAGAATCATGTGCAATCAATAAAGTGAATAATTTCTCTAAATATTATGGATTTTGATGGAGGAACTCAAAGAAATTACATTTTTTAATAATATAGATAAAGGAATTAAGGGAAAGAAGTTTCTTTACACATTTTATAATTGTTTAAAGAAACAGCATGGTACTTGATTGAATGGAATGAGATTTTTTATAAATATAGAAAAGGGGGACACCTGGAAAAAGAATACAAAGGGAAGAAAGAATAAAATGGAAATTATGTATTTAAATAATACTAAAATAGTTCAATATAAAAATAAATTTACCAACCATCAAGGGAATATACCACAAAAGAAGCAAAGGGATCATGGTTAAGTATATGTTATTAATAAAAATGAAGTGTAATGATTAATGTGCTTGTATTGTGTAATTTCCCTATTTTATCAATGATTTACTAGTCATAAGAGTTATGAAATAAATATTTATTTTACTCAAATACTATTTAATTAAGGATTTTATATCTATGTTGAATGGTACCCATAAAAGAGATTCAGTATCAAGTTAAATGTTTTGTAAAACACGTGATTTAGTGAAATATAACCCTTAATTTGGTCCTTATTTTGAGATAATTATGTTTTGAAAAAGAGATAATTGAAATGGTTAAAGTAAATTATATAATACTAACTACCTTGTAACTGATTATAATTACTTAGATCATAATATTTGGAAGGGTCATAAGGTTAACCATTTATGAAAGGGCTTAAGTTGATCTTTGGACAAGGTTTTAAATATTAATGTATTACTTCCCCATATGATGAAAATTATTATAAGAAATGAAGTATAAATAGTTGAAGGATCAAAAAAAGGATAATATTATGTTTATTAAATAGAAACATATATTTACTTATATTCGTAAAGAAATAAATAATTCATCAACTCTAGGAAATGTGTCTTGAAACAAAAATGTTGTTATATTATCTTAATTTTTTATGATATCGATGACTATTTTAAACTTATTGGGTTTATTGAATTGTAGTCATTAACATTCTCTGGATCACCAACTTTATCTTGACTAATTTTCTCTATCACAATCCATCAGAACATGATAGTTATATTAATCTTCTATGTGCATGTTTTCTCTAATGTTCTCCTTTTCAATAGCCTAGTTTTATGGTGACCTCTGTATTTCCCTTATAAACTTATTATGAGGATATTTTATTACACATTTAATGATGTCGTTTTTTTTACAATTTAATTTTAAAATATCAAACCATTGAATACCATCATTAAGTTTAAATTTTGAGGATGTAATTTAACTAAGTTGGGATAATGTAGCGCCCCAAAATTCTTGAGTAAGAAGATTATATTCAATAATATGTATGATACCCAACACCAAGTGTATAATGGAATATAATATACCAATACTTTATATATATTTCCTTTTATAAATAAATTCATTCTATTATTTATCTTTCTCTATATGGAACATCAAATTTGGCTTTCATTACATGCAACAATTAATTTCATCGATATCTTGTGAAAGACCATGTTTTATAGAATAATTAATATTATTATTTAATATAATAGTTATCAAATAGTCCTTGTAATGGAAGGAATGAAAAGTAGTATCTATGTCTGGAAAAAAAATTATACATGTTTATATAGTACTTGGAAACCAATTAATAAAAATAAACATGGAAACCAATTGAATATAAAGTACAAGTTTTTTTAAGAAAACTATTTTCGGCACCAAAAGGTGTATTATTCTATTATATTTAGTTAATTAACATTAGTTATTAATCATAATGAGATTTAAAATTTTCATATTCAATTAAATATGTTTACATTCACCCAATATATTTGATATCCATAAGATAATAACAAATACAATTTTTATCCATAAAAGCTATATTTCTTCAAAAGGTAGTTGTGTTTCCTTTTAATGGATCTTTTATTTTAAAACAGATTTTTGAACCATTTATAAATTTATTTTAAAATATAATATTCATTTATTAAATCAAAATTTCAAAATTATCTTAGGGTAATTTTTTTATTTTTTAGGGATGTTTCATTTTTTGATAGATAGTTATAAAATAATTAATTTTCATTGAAACCCGACTTTACATCTAATTAATTTATATTATAAAATTATATTTTTAATGATTTTTAAACTATAATTATATAAATTTAAAATCTATCAATACAATTTATGTAATTTTAATCATTTTTATATTGAATATATATATATATATATATAAAAACTTAGTGAAAATTTCATCATTTTCACATCAAAAACTCGTTATTTCATCCCATCTATAGTATTAATTTTAAAAAAATCCACCACTTCTATGATTTTAATTTGGTAAAATGGATTGAATAATTATAATCAACATAAGTTATAATTTATCGTATTTTAAACTTATTTATTTACAAAAAATATTATTTATAACAATTAAAATTAATTATGGGGATTACGGTGAAAAACAGTTTACTTAGTGGTTATTATTTATTCTTAAGAGGACAAATGACCTATAAAATTATCCAAAACCCATAATATGGACATATTTATACCCTATAAAATACTTAATTAAATTTTTAAAATTATTTTAGTAACATTACATCTGTGAGAACTCCAAATAGTGTTTACCTTTTTGTGTTTATAAGAATTATACTCCTCCCCCACTATAAAAGGGAACTCACCCCACCTCTTCTTCACACATATCAAAAATTTTATCTGATAAAAATCCTAAAAAACTCCAAAAATCCCTACCCTCATAATATATGACTCAGTTTGGGTATAAACCATTCTAATGAATTCTTTTTGTATAAACAAAAAGGTGTTACCTGAAGAAGAGGTAACATTCTTCAATAAGAAGTTTTATTTTATTTCTTCCACTATACCTTAAATTATTATTATATAAATATTTTATAATAATATTAGTATCTTAAATATTATAATATTTTTTTCTATTATGTTTATGAAATACTATTTCAAACACTTCCACCAAATGAGATATACAATCATCATTTGTGTGTACGGTAGACTATCGCCTCACGAATAAATATTGTTCGTTCCTCCATTACCACCATTCAAGGTTGGGAATAGAGATAATTTTATATTTAAATATTATATATATGACATTTAAAATTAATTTACAATTCTATAATAATTATATTACACATACCTTCATGATTTCCATTGTTTTGTAATATGATAACGTTATTTTTGGATGTGTGGACTACCGCCTCCACAAAGCTATATGATTCATTAACGTATTACATTGAATGTATTGAGGATGGGTTTAATAAAAATAAGTGATAGATATGACATAAAAATGATACTAAAATTATAATATACATATAAATTATTTATTTTTATTCTTTTCAATATGATAAGAAAATTGATACAACGTTAATGCATATGTACGACCTACCGCCTCTATGAAGAGTGTATTCAACTTCCTATCAATAAATATTGTGTAAAAATCTAAATAAATGTATACTAAATATATATAATATAAATGAAATCATTATTATATTAATTACATAATTACCATTTAGATAATATAATATATCATTTAAATTTTCTCCCTTTCACACACTAAAAAGTTATAACATCATTCATGGATATGTGGATTACCACCTCCTCAAAATAATGTGATTCCTTTTTCATCATAATAATTATATATAAAATTATATATCATTAAATAATATTTTATTAATAATATAATTATCATTATGAAAATAAAAATTCAAATTCCCTTCTTTCTATAGTGAACATTGAAAAATTGAAATGTTACTCATGCGTTCATTGTCCTACCATCTCCATGATCATAAGGATTGTTCATTTTTCATAACCATAATTCATGATTGGTTTTAAAAGATTTATTGATGAATAAATATGATAGTTATTTCATGATTTTTTATTATATATATGTCTAAATAATGAACCCTTTGACCATATTCTACATTCTAATGTTTTTTTGACATATAATCCAAATATGGTAAAAACATATGGCTTAAACATAATTGATTCAATAATTGTATACAACTTATTAATATATGAAATAAAAGTGATTATTTACTTTAAAAATTTTATCAAGAAATTAAAAACATAACATATTTTTATTAATCTGGTTGATAGAGACACATGGGACAATTTAGACTCAAGGTGGGGAATTTTCGTTCAATTTACATTCCATCGAGACTTATTTGTTATGATGCACAGAATCACATTTTTGTGGTGTATATACTACCCCTATAATATTCAATATCATGAATTCTTAATTATTCAGGGAGTTGTTTTTAATTATTTCATCCAATGGGATTTTATTTGAAAATTACTAGGTGATATAAGTTATTCTAAAATCCCACTTTTGTGACTGTTAACATTATCTTGAAATAATATCTTTATTGTAATAATTTTCCATTAGAAACTATATTTATCTTAAATATACAAATTATTGTGTGATGGATATTATTATTTCCTAAACCATATAACATTTTACATATGGTGTTGTCTTTGAATGTTATAGGATTTACTGGGGAAATAAGGTTAAATCTGTATTCATTACTCAATAAGGATATTTTATGACAAGGAACATTATTTAATCGATTATTAAATATTTGAGTAATTATTTGGACCTGGATATATGGGTGGTTAATGACTAATGAAATCCCCTTGATCCATCATTATTCTGAATATATTAATCATCTATCAAAATTAAAGTAGTTTTAAACTTTCTTGAGAATAGATATTGATGATAAAGGTTCCATGTACTTGGGAAACATGGTGTCCAATATTTATGCATGTCCTTAATTCCATATTAGGTTATTATTATCTAGAGAATTTTTACTGTGAAAATATAAATGGATGCATTTATTTTATATTATATTGATTAAATGACATGAGTTTCTAGTTATATACATTTACATATTGTTCTTGACTTATTCAGTTATTTAAATGGCATGTGGGTTTAGTTATTTTCTTTTAAATATTTATTATTAATTATTGATTCAGGATATCTTTCTATTTACATTACCCTTACTAATAATTTTAGCTCACATTTATTTTATTTCCTTTTCCCCATGATATCAAAATTTATTATTTGAATTATTTCTAAGGATTCTTATCTTTTACTTTTATTATCAATAATTTTCTTTTCACAATGTAATATGTGTATCATATATGTAATATATTTTTCTAAAATTGTTAAACTATTCAGTATTTTGGGATTTTAAATCTTGTATCAATGCCAATTTTATTATGTAAGTCATTTTCAATAGACTATTGGGGTTGGGGACTTTAAAATTCCTAATATGGAATCATTTTATTCAAATTAAATTCATATTAGGGGAAGTTCATAACCTAAGGATCATAAATTATCAAATATAATGATCCCTAAGAACCAAAATGTTTCCTAAGACATATGTTTATGGTAAAAAATAATCATATAAAATTATTTCCTTAACTAAGTATCACTTAAAATACTATCATATTTAATTGGATTCACTTACAATTCCATCATATCCTTGTTCAAGGTTCAATCCCATGAATTTTATAGGGAACAGTGTCCCTTTATGAAATAGTCTTACTCCCCATTCCAGTCATAATAATCAAATGAGATATCCATCCTTCCCTAAAGAAATGGATTAATATATTTTTATTTTACTGCCCATCACATAAACATAATTCTATATTGTGTGTTCCAAAATATCAGAAATCATTCGTCATATATCATAACTCTTGGAAAGGAAATTTTTTTCATATTCTTTTAAATCATTTCATAATACCATATCCCATGGAAGATAAATGGGTATTATAAACATCTCATCATAAAAATCATAAACAAACTAGAGAAAGAATAATTATGGTATATTTGGATCACATTTCAAGTAAATCATAAGTAAAATCAATGGTTGTTTTCATAAATGATAAATTTATTTAAAATTTCACTAGAATATTATTTTTGGAAAATGACCTTCTCATTTTGAAGTAACTTATTTAAAATCTCGAAAGTTTACAAATATTAGGGAGTATAATTTATTTTAAAATTTCCATAGAAAATTTTATTGTAAGATATAATGTATTTAGTGGTAATTATGATGGAAAATTTTGTTCATGTTATGTACATTAAGAAAATATTCATAACACATTTTTTTTAAAAGTCAAAAGTACCTCATTCATAAAAAATAGGATAAATTTATAAAATATTTTTTAAACAAAAAAACATGGGTAAAAAATATAAAAAATCATAAGATGTTATAAAAACATTATTTAATACATTTTTAGAATATATAGACTTAGAGAAAATGATTTTTGACTAATGAGGGATATATAGTTTCTCTTCCTTAGTTCATTATTTCAGTATCATGATTTATTAAAGAGTGGAAATTTAAATAAACCCATGTAATCTATTAAAATGATTATAGGATAAGAAAATTACCAATATTATTGAGTTATAGGTTATAAAATTTTATCATTGGAAACATAATAAAAAAATTTTAATAAACAATTATATTTTAAAATAAATTACTAACCTCATGTTCAACATACTTCAAAGGTTCTATAACACTATTTTTAATTAATTTATATTTATTATAATTATATAAAGTAATAATTTAAGTACATAATATGTAATATATTATTTAAATATAACATTTACACCCCCCCATTTATTAACAATTCATCATTAAAATAATCATTTTTAGGTGTTAATTGTTTTGTATTTCAATAGAATTTTGTCTTGGTAGTTTATATCCATTTATAATGATCATGGTTCCATCATGTTGGTAAATTTTACCAGGATATAAATATCATTTATATTCATCTTATATATATATATATATATTGATTCATCTGTAAAATTTTGAGATTAAAAAATGCTTAATAATGTTCATGGAGATGGTAGGTTGTATGCACAAATGAACGCACTTTTTAGTTTTTGACGAAAGAGAGGTAAATAAAAATTATTCTTTATAGAATCATTGTAACATAATTTATATCATATAAATTAATTAAATATAAACTTAATACCATCCATGTAATGTGTAAATGAATAATAAATCACATCACTTTATGGATGTGGTGGTCCACACATATGCATGATCAACGTTATCATCTTCCAATAGATGATAAGGTTATAATATATATATGATATTATAATTAGAGAGGAATGAATATTTAATAAATATCATATATAAATTTTAATCCCATTATAATAACCATCCATGAAAGATGGTTATGTAAAATGGTTTGTGTAGTTATATGGAGTGAGTAGGACACATGTTTATACGAGCAATGCATTCACATCTCATTTGAGGGAATATAGGGTGGATAATTGTGGTTACAAAATAAAAATAAAATTTCAATATTTTTTAATTATTTATTTTTTATTTTATGATGATTAAAATAAGTTTTTAGAAACAATAAGATATATTAAATATAAATTCATCAAGTATGAAAATTACCTATTATTTAGTGAGCCACCTTTAGACCCTTCTTTAAGTACCCAAAACATGATATTTTAATAAAACAATTAACTATAGTTAATATATAGGAATGTTTAGATGTGAATTAGGTAGGTTTTTCTCAATATATATGGATCAATGTGGTGTAATGATGATAAAAGAGGGTGTCATATTATAATTGGAGGAGAGGAAACATATGGAATTTCATAAAATGTTAAAATAAAATTATGTAATTCCAAAGAAAAATGAATTAATAGGGCCAGATATTAAAAAGTGTGATAGTATTATCCCTTATTATGTATAGAAAATAGTATTTAAATAGTTCTACTTAGAAAACCAACCATTTTTTTCTTAGTTTAACCCCCAAATAATCTCATGTTAATCTAAACCATGGTAACAAATTTTTTCACTTTTTTCTATTAATTATTACTGAAAAATAAGTTTCCCATATTTAATAATTTTAAATATTATAATTAAAAAAATGGAATTAATTTTATCAAATTCAATTCATATAAGTCAAAAAATTTAATTTACCATTTTTCCTAAAAATGCAATAAAAATAAAATAAAATAAATTACATATCAGAAAAATTTATTTCATAATTCAACATAATATTTACTCAAATGAAATAAATTTGATTATTTAAAATATAATTTAACATACAGTAATTTTAGAACTATTTTGAAACAAAATATAACTTTATAAATTTGTAAATTTAAAATACATTTTTTAATAAAAAATAATATTTTTCATAATTTTTCAAAAAATTAATATTTTTATAAAATACAAAAAAATTAAAATTCAAACTAATTAGGATATGAATATTTAAGAAATGAATTTCATTTTCTAAAATATTTTTTTTATAATTGAAAAAAATTTGTATATTAGTTTTTTATAAAAACCAATAGAAATTATTCTTTTTGAAAAATTTATTTTTAAATATTATAAATAATTTTATAAATACATGGTAATTTGTTATCAATGTATTTGATTTATATAAAAAAATTATACATTAACTGAAAATTTTAGTTTTTCCTGCTTATTTTCAGCATTTAACAACTAGTTTGTAATAGAATACTATGTTATGGTTCAGTAAGACTAAGGTTTGTTGTATCAAAATTCATCATTGAAATTTAATTTAATTGAAGAGAAATATATCATAAAACATAATTTTTCAAAAAAGTACATAGTATCATAATTAGATACAAAAAATATATAAAATTATAAGCCATAGAGATAAATAAAGATAAAAATATGAAACTACCCAAAATCTATACTTTCATTCATTCAACCAATTGGTCTCCCCTTACACCCTTTCAACTCTTGAAATAAGGGTATTCATCTCACTCAGTCACTACTCATGACCACAAGATTTTAATGCTCACCTACACTAATATATAATAAAAGGTTCCACTATCATGCCCCCATTCCAAAGTGAGAAAAGCTACCTCAATTCCACATAGAAATCTTATAAATTGTCATCGCATGTAACACCCACATATTTTAAAAGAATAAAATTTTATTTGATAGCTTCTGTTACAAAAAATACTGAGTTACCTTTCATTACAATCAATGATGAGTTTATATTGATTTACAATTAAAATTTATTTTAGATTGTGTTACACGCAATGAGTTCAACTACTAGAAAACTAGATTTTTACCACATTTTCACTTACCATTAATCTTAGTGGCATGGATATAATACAAATCCTGTAGAAATGGTATTGAACTATTGAAATAGCTGTATAGACACGGTTTAGACCATGGAAGTAAGGTTATTTCAAGGATTTGAACTGTTTCTATATAATTATTTCCACAATTAAAAACCATGTCTTTAGCCTCTCCCATATAAATTTATTTCTATGGTTAGTAACCAGGGAACTAGACAAATAGCCACAGTTTAAATAGTTTAAATAGATCCACTGAAATAGTTTTAAACTATGTCCACATCCCCTTATTTACAGAAAAATTCAGCTATACTGCCATGATTAACAACTTTGGCTACATCCTTCAATTTATAGAAAAAAACATCAGGCCCCACTGCACCCCTGCTTCACCCCTACACCCCTCTATACCTCTTCCTCAATTCACTTATACACCCCTATTCCTAACTTTACCCCTACCCCTCTAAACCCCTTCACCTCTACACCCTTACACCCCATTATCACGACACCCCCACACCCCCTGCAGTTGTGCGAAAACTCATATAGAACATTAATAAACAAACAAAATTATTATTTCACCATGCACCCCACACCCCTCCATCCCTGATAAAACTCATATAAAACACAAATAAACCAAACATGTATATCAAAAAAACACATAAAAAATATCACCAACTGTAAAATAGATATCAAAGAATATTCAAACAGTCATAGATCAAGAGTTCAAGTCTCATTATCAAATATAAAAACAATCATCAAATCAAAATATCATGTTCTATCCAAACATTTCATGTAAAGGTTTTTCAAAAATACATCTAATATCAATATTTTATTATTATGAATCTTTATAAAATTATTTAGAAACATTCCACCATTTGAAAATTTCATTAAAACAATGAAGCTATAAAAAAGATGTAAAATTATTGAATGGAATTTCATATATTGGTGTAAAGATTTTATGAAATTTCATTGATGTAAATTAATTAACTATAAATCCCAAGTGCATAACATAGGGGTTCCATCCATTCTAGATAAATGAACTCATGAATTCTACAACTCCATGAATGTAACATGTTGTTCCAATATTGACATGTACATGGTAAGAATTAATATATACCATAAAACTAATTAGTATGGTTATATATGTCAAAAAAATATATGAAAATGTTTTTATAAGTAAATTACACATTTATTCTTATCAAAGTCTTATCAGTGGTCAAATATATTGTAATATGAAATTCACATTTATAGTAAATTAGTCTTTTTTTCAAAATATACAGTTCATGAAAAAATCTATACATAGAAGTATTCTATAAGATCTAGAACTGATATTTAATAATGACTTATATTAAGTCAGTATAATGAAAATACATGATCATTGTTTATTAACAAATATGAAAATTAAATTCTACCTAGAGTAATTAATATAAATGGAAGGTTTTATAAACAAACATGGAAAGAGTTGTATAAATTTATGTATATATATGAGCAATATTGTATTAAAAATATTAGAAATAAATTTCACCAGGAGTAATTAATGAATTATATTTATTTAGAATATTTGAAAGTAATCAATTCTGGAAAATAAGGAAATAGATGATAAGAGGGGAGACCGTGTAATGTCCCGACCTAGGTGTCACACAATAGTGCCCCGAGATGGTTCACCACATGACCTAGAGAATGCCTCCCCACACTCTAGAGGTTTCAAACTAGAAGCGAGGGCCTGGTAAGTATATCATGGGGAGACTATATGCTCTTTTATCAAAGTAAAAAATAATCTCAAATAAAATCTAAGTGTGTAAGAATATATATAATCACAATAGTAAAAATATTACAAGAATAATAAAGAAATAAAATACAATACTCAACTGAAATGGAAACATTCAGTGTCATATAGGTGTCAAGTGTCTAAAAATGAAATAGAAAGAAATAAACTAGAGACTCCCAAGTGGCTCCCAAACCACTTCATGTTCCCTCACCCAATATCCATCCCTAATCAGTTATCTAATCTAGGGCATTTTCCCGTAATCATCCCAGCAAAAACAAATTCTATTCTGGTACCGATCAGGCAGTCCTAGTAGGGTGTGAGAACAACTCAGTAGTTAACCATCAACGGTGTCTAGAAAAATCCATTCAATAGAATGTATATGTTGTTGTACAAATAAAATAATTTCAATGCATTATTAAATAGTTTATAACATTTTTTAATATTTTTTATTCAACGACACAAAATAATGTGCATGATACTAGTATAATATTTCACCCATTGGAATGACCATGTTATCATTCCATAACTCATGCATTTTTAATGACCATGTTACCATTCTATAACTAAATCACACATTTGAATTCCCATGTTACAATTCCATAACTGAAACACACATTTGAAGACCGTGTTACCATTATATAACACACTAACACATTTGAATGTCCATTTTACCATTCCATAACTCATAAACACATTTGAATTTCCATGTCACCATTCCATCATTCAATAATTAATTAATAAATAAATTATTTAAACAAGAAAATTAATTAATCACATCATAACCATTAATTAATTCTAAAACTAATTATTTAAAACAACCAAATTAATTAATCACATCATGATAATTAATTAATTCTAAAATTAATTATTTAAAAAAACAAAATTAATTAATCACATCATAACTGTTAATTAATTCTAAAATTAATTAACTAAATCCATCATCAAAAATTCCTCTTAATAAATTTATCAATTAATTATTTAAACCAACCAATTCTATTAAAAATTTCACAATCCCCCAAATTAAATAATTTACCCAATTAACTAATTTAATATAAAAAACTAATTGATTAATTATTCCATGATATTATTACAATTTCAAACAAATAATAAATCGATATTATGGGATTGGATTTTAGATCACCTACCATATACCCCAGATGGTCCACATGTTAAAAATCGAGGTATGATTCAGTCTGGTTCGAGTGGAAATGAATAAATGGACGAATACCCTAAAAAATCCATGTTATTCATTGATAAGTATATTATGATAATATATTATATAATTTTCATGTGATAATTTAATAGTATTACTTTATAATTATCTTTGATATTTTTGCACAATTATTATTTAACAAAATGACATAATTATAATTATTAAATAGTGCTTTTTATGAAATTATTATTTGATAATTTCTTTTTATATTTCATGAAAGTATCATTTGAAAAAGATGTTGGATTATCATTTTATAAATTAATCTTCATATTATCTTTTTCCTTTTCCTTTTTTAAAATTAATCATTGAAAAAAATTTAGAAATATTGATATTAAAATTTAAAAAAATAAAATAAAGGAGAACCTATTTTAGTCACACCAAGAGGGTTACATAGTTGAGGGGTTACGCACCACTGGTCTTAGAGAAAGAGGAGAAAAAAATAATCCATACCCTATGGACATTCAAGGACATTTGAAATCAACCTAATCTAGTCTGAAACACAATGGTGGATCCGTTTATATAGAAAACTCGAACCATGTGACCATAAATAACCCTGATTTAAATCTCTACATTTGGTGTTTGTTTCAAAAAATTATTAATGGAGAAGTGTTTTAATTCACCCCTAAATGACGTTTCAAGTTTCATTATGGTCAAATAACTTCAAAATGAATCTTCTATGACTCCTGGATGGTCAAAATGGAAAAATTCACCTTTGGAGAGGAAGGTGAATAGTAGACACTTATTTATTTAATTTTTTAAATTAATTTTTTAATTTATTTATAAAACAATTAATTAGTGACCTCACTAATACACCCATTGTGTATAAAAATTATACCATTCCTTGGGTAAATCCCCCATTACGGACACAATAGTGCCTTAGTATTCTCGTACGACACATATTATGTGATATATTAATTTTTTCTAATAAAAATAAATAAATAAAAATTATTTAATAACATTATCCCATGAGAGAGGTGTCCAAACGTTAGACAGGTACATATTTCATACCTTGTATAGGGTGAGAACCACATTTCAGATCTAATCGTGATCTCAAATTTTTTAGAGGCTGCCCCATTTTGGAGTTATTAAATTATTTTGAATAAATTGTTCGCACATAATACAATATAATTAATATTTTTTATTTCACCTTTGCTGAGACTTTTCAAGCCTTATAATCTCACACTACATAGTTTCTAACTCCAAAAACATTACATTAAATATTCAAAAGTGTTAATGAGGAATTTTATCTTATGAAATTACTTTAACACATTAATTAATCTATTTTTATGATAAAACAATTAAGGAAAAATATACCTAGAAAAAGGATTGGGTCTTACAATCTCCCCAAATTATAACAGTTTTTCATCAAGATACACTACCATGACTCTCTCATATTATGATCCAAGAATATTAGTCCACTGAGCCAGCATATCTGTCTCCCTTTCATATGTCTCTTCTTGAACATGTCTATGTTTCTATAATAAATGAACTTTCGGTACCTTCTTTCAACTCAAAACTTTCTAACTACGATCCAACACACGTATTGGATGCTCTTAAAAGGATTCATCTATATCAAGATCAATATCATCCACATTGTTCACATGTGAAGAGTCAATGATACTGTTGTAGTTGTGATACATGGAAAACAGCAGTCATAGCATTTTATTTATGTGGAAGAACCAATCGGTATGCCACTAGCCTGATTATCTCCGTGATATCAAACGGTCCGAAAACCTAGGCAATAACTCTCCCTTTATCTGTATCCTACGGTGAACCAACCTAGGAGAAACCCGAAGGAATACACGATCACCCTCTATAATCTCTAAGGGTCATCTCTATCTATCAGCGTTTGAATTCTGCCTACTTTGATCCATATCCATATGTTTCCAAATCAATTGAACGTGCTCTAATGTCTCCTTCATAATCCTCAGTCCCAACCACTTATAATCACATGAATTCATCCAGTATTTCATTTATCTACATGCTGTTCTATAAAGAGCCTCATATGATTCTATTTGAATAGTTTCTGGATAACTTTTGTTATAGACAAACTATACTAAAGCTGAGTTCTTTTACCGTGACCCACTAAATTTACGAACACAAGCCCTCAACATATCCTCAAGCACCTTTATAGTATGCTCTGACTTCCCATATATTTTTGGATAAAAATTTATACTTAATAAAAAATATTTACCAAGATCCTTTTGTATTCCCTTTCATAAGAAAGAATTAGCGATTGAATCAAGATATGAAAATATAGTACATGGAACCCTATACGCATCAACTATCTCCCAAACATACATTTCTCCCAACTACTCTACTGTAAAGTTTTCCCTTATAGGTGGAAAATGTGCTACCTTTGTCAGTAAATTCAAAATGACCCAAATAGTATTATTCTTCCTAAGTGTCTTCAGAAGACCATCCAAAAATTCCATGGTCACATCATCCCATATACATTCTGGAATGGGTAAAGATGGTAGAAAACCTCTAGGTCATTGATGATATTCCTTCAACTACTATCTGGTGTAGCATCATTTCATGAAACCTATTGTCTCTATTTTCAAGCTCAGACACCAAAACATTCATCATTGGTTATAGTACATTTTGGTCATTCCTGGATGCACCACCCACTTTGAGGCATGAAATTACCATATGAGCTCATCTCACATACTCCTACGAACAACAACATGATTTTTCACATAGATGATCACATCTAATTTTTCATCCATTATGAAAGTGACTCCACATATTCAAAGATTTACCTCAAGACTAATCACTCTAGGTTCTCATACTCCACATCCCCAATCCATCTCAAAAGTGTCTACTCCACTGAAACTAACAAGAGTATCATCTTCTCTTGTCTCTCTTGAACCACAATGTGCATCTCAGCTAGCAATTTCCTTATCTCCCACATAGCACAAGATTCCTAAAACATCTGGTTCTGAGATTTACAAATCAATGATTTAGTGACATTATTTCCTTTCCCATGAGTATATTCCATCTCAAAATCCAATGACTGTATATAATCTACACATATCCACTGCTAAATATTCAAATCGAACTATGAAAATATGTACCTCAAGATCTTATAGTCAGTATTAAATATAATAATTTTGACCAAGAGGTAATGTCACCAACATTTCAAATAATATACCATTGTTTCCAACTCAAGGTTTTGTGTAGGGTAATTTTGTTCATGTGGCCTCAACTACTGAGACTTGTATGCCAAAACATTATCCCCTTACATCAAAACAGCTCTGATTCCTATCCTAGAAGCATCATAAAACATTTTGTACTCTTCACCTAACTTGGGTTGGATCAAAATTTCTATTTACATGAAAGTATTATTCAATGCTTGAAAATATTTATTGAAATCCTCTAACCATTAAAAAATAACTCAATTTTTTTTCAATCCCAAAAGGGGTGCTTCAAAATGAGAAAAGACTTAGATGAATCTATTGTAATATCTAGCTAAAGAAAAAATGATTTGGGTATCAAAAAAATTCATTGAATGGTCCCAAGAAACAACTGCTAGAACCTTTTATAGGTCCGTGGACACACCTTCCTCCAAGATGATGTTCCCTAAAAAGTGTACCTAGTAAATCCAAAATTGACACTTATAAGCTTGGTGTATATTCGATGCTCTCACCGTGTACTCGGGATGATGTAAAGATGATGGGCATGATCATTGTGAGTTTTGGAGTTCACCAATATGTCCTCCACAAACACCACTACAAAATGATCCATATACGAATGAAATATCGTTTTCATCAAGGCCATAAATAATTCTGGTGTGTTTGTCACCCCAAACAGTATTATGGAAAACACATACAGTCGATACCTACTACTGAAAGTAGTCCATGGGATATCAGAGGTCAGAACAATTGACTGATGATACCCCAATCTCAATTATATCTTTTAAAACACACAATATCCCTTCAACTAGTCAAAAATAACATCAATACACAGAAGATTATATTGGTTCTTTGTAGAAATCTTATTCAACTTTGGGTAATTCACACACAAATGTAATCTCCCCTCTTCTTTCTTTGCAACAACACAGGTGATCTATAAGGTGATGTAATTGGATGGATTAATCCCTTATCCTCCAACTCCTCTACCTGAGTCTTGATCTATTCAAGCTCTATTGGTGAAGTTATGTATGGTGGAATAGATACTGTCTCATCCCCCGACATGTTTCTAATAGTGAATTCCAAATATCTCTCAGGTGGCATCCCTGAGAATCCATTAGGAAAGACATCCTAAAACTATTCCACCACAATTGGAATGATATTTTACTCTAGATTCCCATCATCAAGAAAAATAATAGAAACTTGGGTTTTGATCTCTCCCAGTTATTGAGTGATTGTCCTTGCTCAACCTACTTGAATATCCCGCTCCCCATGGTGAATATAATTATCACACTTAGGAGACAAAAAATTCACTCTCATCAGGTAACAATCTATTTGGGATCGATATATGACTAGCTATTCCATACCCATAATTATGTTTAAGCCTATCATATCAATAATATAGAGATCCCATAGAAAACAATACCCCCCCCCCCCCCCCGCCTCAAGAGAACATCCCTTGCGCATACAGATGTCTCTAGGCCGCACTCCCAATGGTTTATATATAGTCATCAATCCACTTATAAACTCTACTACCATTCTCAACCCATTAAAAAGTTTATAAGATATAAAGTAATGAGTGGAACCAATATCAACCAATTCACTTGTTAAAGAAGAAGTTATTGTAATATTACATATCATCGTCGATGGGCCATCCTCGCTCTTTATTGGTGTAGGTTGAACTGCATATAGTTTTCCTTCCCTTATTCCCTATGATGTGGTATGACTACCCAGAGTAGAAATACACTACTGATAAGGGTGTTTTTCCCAGAATCACCACATCCACTACCTCTACCACCTTGGACTGTAGAACTCTAACTTTCATAATAATATTGTAAATATGACCCCCTTATAACACTTTGGTTCTATCTATCTCCTCTCTCACTACCTAACAGGCTCGAGTTTATGCATAACCACTTTATATTACCCATGATTCTAGAAGACCAACATTCAACTAGTGGTTGAGGATAGTTTCTATGATAGTGTCCTAGCCATCTGCACTAGTGGAAAACCACTTAAGAAAGATCCCTATGTAACTAACTTTTCTCCCTATCTATTCAAATTTAAACTGCTCTCACTAAAACTTTCATAGTGACACTTCCTACTCTTGAAATACATACCATCTGACCATCCAATAGGAATCGCTTGTTCTCCAATGGAATCCTCCTTCAGGTGGACCTTATAGATGGGAGTCTGATTTAGCACCTCTGTAAATTTTTCAACATGAAGGTATTTACTTGGGACTTAATTTCACATTTGACTCCCTCTTGAAATATCTTTTTCCAAGTAACCTCATCCCCTACTAGTGTTGGGGCATAACACTGTAGATCTGTAAAACATCATACATAGTCTATCATGGACATATTCCCTCGAGTCAGCCTCATAAACTCAACTGCTTTCTCTTACCTATGAGTCTCTAGATAAAATTTCTCAAATAACTTATCTTAAAATTCCTTCCACTCCCTAGCATCTAGCAACCCATCTCGAGTCTGGATTCTCACCAACATTTCACTTGACCACGCAATATGTACTCTTCTAGGATGACTCTATTCTCAATAAGAGTCTCTACAAGTATAGTCGGAATAGACTCAATATAGAACTCATATTCTTTTGGTCTACCCTCTCGAGTAAAATTTGGACATTTTTGCAACTAAAAATCCCCGTTAGATTAGACATATTTTTCACAACCCACCCTTGGTGTCCTTCCATGAATTACAATGACCGACTGAATTTCTCTCAGAACTTCTCTCCTGCTTCCTACCTCATAAAAATCAGTGCCTCATGTTTTACCACTGGAGGGTCATCCACATCCATGTCCTCCAATAATCCTCGCAATAAGAATCATAATAGATGCATATCTCTATAATTACAAACACACATATTAGGAATCGTAACACAAATTTATCACATTTACATTTAGAGGAAAACTATAACAAGAAAAAAAAAATCTTTTTCCCCAACCCTCACCGCATGGTAAAAACTAAGGCGCTATTACTATATTTAACCACCCTACACCTAGGTGTGGTTAATAAGGGTTACCACATTCTCATATTCAAGTTTATTATTTAGACACTCATTTATTCACATAATTTTACAGTCTTTTATAATTTTATGTTTAGGCACCATCTTCATTTCAGTTTCACAAGCAAGGAAAATAGTTTATGTTCAACAACTTACCCATAAATGTTTTTACAATTCATGCCTAAAATGATGCATGTTATAAATAATATTGAGTTCCAAGAATGATGCATGAAGACTCAACTCTCATGCCTTTCTAGGCCATGATTTAAATATGAAAAATTATCAGAAATAATAATCACATCACACAATAAGTGTGTCACGCAAGGTGAAATAAAATTAAACTATAATAGTAAACAATAATAAAATAATTCCACCCTTAGTACTTGGGTTTCTTTCCATACATGGGTTTGAAACTCCCCTGCACGAGCTCATTATCAAGCACATAATCTAGGGCCTTCTTCTTAGAAGAGAGGGTCTGGTAAGTCTATTATGGTGAGACTATACACTCTTTTATCAGAGTAAAATACCAGTGGAAAAAGAAAACAAGTGTAGAAGAATATATAATCACAATAGTACTAATGTCACAAGAATTACCAAGATAGCAAATAGAATACTCTACTGAAAGTAAAACATGAAATTCCATATAGGTGTCAAGTGTCTAAAAATGAAGCTAAAAGAAAAGATACTAGCAACCCCCACATGGGTCCTGAACCACATCTAGTTCCCTTAACCATGCTCCGTCCACAATAATCAATCTAATAATAGGCCATTTATCATAACATTTCCTACAACAACAAAGTCTATTTGGGTACCGATCAAGCATGATGAGTAGGGTGTGAGTACAACTCAGTAGGTCACCACCAATAGTGTCTAAAACAAATCCAGTCAATAGAAATTGTATGCAATTGTATAAAAATAATAATTACAATGCATAATTAAATAGTTTATCGCATTATTTAATATTCCTTATTCAACCACACAAAATAATGATCTTGTTAACATTCTTATATTTCACCCATTGGAATGACCATGGTACCATTCCATAACTCACACATTTTGAATGTCCATGTTACCATTACATGACTCACAAACACATTTGAATTTTCATGTTACCATTCAATAACTCTCTCACACATTTGAATGACCATTTTACTATTCCATAACTCATGAAAACATTTAAATGTCCATGTTACCATTCCATAACTCACACACACATTTCAATGTCCATATTACCATTCCATTATTCGATAATTAATTCATCAACTAGTTATTTAAATTAACAAAATTAGTTAATGACATCATTATGGTTAATTAATTTCAAAAATAATCATTAAAAACAACCAAATTAATTAATCACATCATGACCATTAATCAATTCCAAAAGTAAATATTTAAAATGACTAAATTAATTAATCACATCATAAATGTTAATTAATTCCAAAATTAAATAGATGAATCCATCATCATAAAATCCTATGAATTAATTTATTAATCAATTATTTAAAGCAACCAATTATATTACCAATTTCATAATCCCATAATTTAATTAATTTACATAAATACTTAATTTAATATAAAAAACTAAATTATTAATTACGCCATGATATTTGTATAATTCCATAAACATAAAAAATCATGACTATGGGATTGGATTTTAGACCACCTACCTTATACCAAATATAGTCTACATGTCAAACATCATGGTATGATTAGTTCTAGTTCAAGAAAAAAATGAATAAATGGATGAATACCCTAACAATGCACATTATCTACTGATAAATATCTTAAAAGAAAATCTTTTATAGTTATCAAGTGATAATTTCATAGTATTGTTTTATAATTTTGTTCAACATTTCTGTACAATTATTATTTAGAAAAATTATATAATGATAATTGTTAAATGATAATTTTAATAAAATTATTATTTGATGATTTCTTTATAAATTCTATGAAATTATCATTTGAAAAAAATGTACGATTATCATTTTATAAAACTAACCTATTTTTATCTTTTTCCTTTTCCATTTTTTTAAATGAATCATTGAAAAAGTGAGATAAATATAAATAATAAAAATATAAAGTATAAAATAAAGGGGAACCTTCATGAGGCACACCATGAGGGTAACGCGGTAGGGGGGTCACGCACCACCAGTCTTAGAGGAAGAGGAGAAAAAATCATCATCTTTACCCTGAGGACATCTGAGGTCATTCTCACTCGACCCGATCTACTCTGAAACACAACGATGGATTCGTTTATATAGAAAAATCAAACAATGTGACCATAAATATTCCTAATTTAAATCTCTATGTTGGTTTTTTTTCAACTGGTTATTGATGGAGGAGTGTTTTAATTCACCCATAAATGAAATTTTAAGTTTATTTGTGGTCAAAATGCTTCAAAATGAAGCTTCCGTGAATCCTTAGTGGTCAAAATGGAAAAACTCACATTTGGTGAAGTACATGAAAAGTTTGTGAGATACTAATACTTTTACAATAAAAATAAATAAATAAAAAAATTTAATAACTTTATCTCATGAGTTAGGTGTCCAAATATTAGATGCCTACATATTTTATACCATATTTAGGGTAAACACCATGTTTCAGAATTAATAATAATAGCAGATTTTTCATACAATGAACTATTTTGGAGTTATTAAATTATTTTGAATAAATTATCCACACATAATATGATATAATTAACATCTTTATTTCACCTTCGCTAAGGCATTTCAGACCTTAGAATCTCATACTACTCAATGTATGACTCTGAAAACATTCCATTAAATATTCTAAAGTGTTAACTTGGAATTTTCTCTCATGAAATCCCTTTAACACGTTTATTAAGATATTTCACTGATAAAACATTTAAAAAAACATACCTGTAAAAAGGACATAATCATACAAACCAATAGGAAAAGTGGGTTATATGGGAAGTGAAAAATAGAGGGGAACCCGATAATGGGGAGCGTGACATGTGGATTGGGAGCCACACATTTTAATATGAATAATATATGTTATGTAGAAAATTCATTGTGTAAAACTCCACAAATTTTATTTAGCATATCAAATAGTAAGAAGGGGGTCTTCAAAATAGTCATTATGAGAAAAATATTAATGACATTGTTAATATATATGATATTTGAAATGGGATTAGGGATATAAACTTTATATAAGTCATAAATTGAAGTTTGATATCCAGTGATAGTGTTAGTGTCAACTTAAATGAGATGAAAAATCTTTTTACTAATATAAATTAAAAAAAATCATCCATATTGTTAATATGAATGTGGTTTGACTAAACCAAGATAAAAGAAAAATTATTCAATTCATGGTTAAAAATCCATGGATTATTTTAGTTTCATCATTAAATAGACTTTAAAGGTCAATGTTTTTTTCCTATAACCAATAAGTTTGACATGTACAAAAAAGTTAAGAACACAATTTTAAGGGTTGTAAATTAAATTAAAAACATGAAGAATCCAACAAATTCAATTCTTTTCATGATGAAAATAAATTTATAGTGATCAATAATAATCTAACCCACCATAGAAAATATAAATTTAGAATTACGTAATTATTTATCATAATCATCAAAAGAAATGATATTAAAAACATTTAAGGGAATAATTTAATTCAATATGATGTGGAAACCTTTGTTAATCTAAGGGAAAAATTAATTCTTAGTACATTCCTTGAAGATATAAAAAATGTTGAGATGTGAAAGAAAGGGACTCCCTATCATAAAAAATAGAGGTATCTATGATGAAGATATTATAATATTCAAGCCACTTATGTGGTGGTTATTTTTTATTTGGGTCCTATACAATCAAGTGAAAATTTGGTGAACCCTATCAATCTTTTAGTATTTACATTCTATGTTAGTGTGTGTACCTGTGTATATGTGTTGGGAAAAGTAAAATCAGTGTAGGTGAACCAAATAAGAGTCCATAGTGTCTAAAATATTAATAAATTGATGGATTTATGATACAAATAATCATTTCAAGCATTCTGTATTATTTAAATGGATAAAATATTTATTGAATTAATTACTTACATTTAAAATGAATGGGAAATTTCATAATTTATTTAATTATTTAAATTTTATTTGATTAGATCTTAAAGAATTATTTCATTCTTTAAATTTAAATTGTATCCTTTGTATGATATTATTTTATGAATTATATTCCAAAGTGGAATTTTTTATTACATTTTAAGTATTCTATGACTATTTTATAGATATTTTTGATGAGTGAATGTGGTGATGAATGATGATAAAAAGTTAAAGAATTGATGAATTTTTTTTACCTTTATTGGTATAATTTGGGTTGAGGTTTAGAAAATTTATTTTGATATGTTATTTATATGGTTATCCTCTCGTTAATTGAATGTTTTAAAAAATTAGAGAATTAAAAAATAATGAATGATAATCTAAACATGAAAATAGTAATGAGTAAGAATCATTAGAAACATTGTAAATTAAACAAATATTATTGAAATGTGGATGGAAGTAGTTCAATTCGTAGTTCAATTATGAATAAAATAAATTATTCATTAAATATAAAGATTTTTATCAATATATTTCATTCACTGTATAGGATAAACCATAATATTCCCCACTTACTGAGATATTATCATTCAATATTGAGGATTTTTCTAGTGAAATACTCCCTTCCGTAATTAATAGTTCAATTAAACAATGATGATTGAAATGTGGCTGGAATTAGTTCACTATTTCTTATTATGTATATGTGGTTTAATAGAAGCACAATAGGTGGGGATTTATCATGATAAATTATGGAAGGGCTGGTTTCTCAAGGGTAGGAAGAATGAGGTTAGTGATAAATCATGATAGGAGGAGGATAATGAGAGTAGGGCTTGGTTTGAGTGATAAATTGGGAAAGTGGGATCTCTGCATCAGAGGAGAAGAATCAAGAGAGGTCGTGTCGATAGAGGAGGATCTCAGGTGGTGGGGTGGCCACGTATATGCCATATTGGAGTGTAATTGAATCCTTATCATGGTTTTATCAAAGATAGAGGATCATAGGGAAGTGGGGTAGGCGTTTCCAAGGTGTATTAGAGGAGGAGGTTGGGAGACCACATTGTAACAACATCAGTGTACAGGTGGTATTTCCACATTGGAGGAGGACAATAATGGGTAGTTTGGGTGGCCGAAGATGATGAATATCATAGCAACATCAGAAAATGATGGTTGTGAGGAGTCTTAAGGATGAGGAGGGTCATGAGGTTGAGGTTCTCAAGGGTTAGAAATTGGGGATATAGATACATCCATGGGAAGTATTATAACTATGAGAATAGATTATCTATAGCCACAATCATTATTTGTCATGGATATAGGTCTATGTCTAATTATCTAAATTCATATAGTGTTCCTTTGATAGTTTTCATTATATGCACAATAGAGTTTTACCAAACACAATTATACAATTAATATTTTATTTAAAATTAAAATTATCACCTACATATTAAATTGGATGTCATAATTTGGATTTAATAAATTATGAAAATATACAGTTGAATTATTTGGTTACCAATTAGTCATAAATGAATAAAAAATCCAACTGAATATAAAATAAATGTATTTATAAAAAATATTTTCTTATGATCCAAAGGATTTTTATATTAATAAATTAAAATAGTTACAATTAGTGGGTTATCCTAATTAAATTTTTATATTATATACTCAATAAAAAAAATCTAAATTTATCTAACATATTTTATAATAATAAAAAAATAATAAATCCAATTTTATGCATATAAATTATATTTTTCTAAAGGATGTTTTCAAACTTTTAATGGCACATTTTTTAAAAAAAATTGACCCTTTTATAAATTTAATTTGGAAAAAAATTAATATTTTAAAGTTTAATGTAAAAAATATAAATTTAGGTGAATTTTTTTTATTAATTTGAGAAGTTAGATTTTTAATGAATAGTGAAAAAATATTGGATTTTAATTGCAAACTAACTTTTCATTTAGATAATTTATAATGAAAAATTATATCATAAATTGGTATTAAAAATTAATTAGTACATTTATATTTATTTTAATCAAATTTTGGTAATTGGAATCATATTTATATTGAAGTTCAATATAGAAGGTTAGTAATCTTTTGAACATTTACACATTAAAAACCTTCTTTTTCGTCATGTTAGTGGGATTAATGATAAAATAATTTTTTACAATTATATGAAATTAATTTAGAAAAATGGATTCAATATTTGGAATAATAATAATTTAAAATGTATAATATGGTCAAATTAAATTTTTACCAAATATATTAGTTAAAAAAATTAAAAATAATTACAGTGACTATGGTAAAAACTAGTTTATTTAGTGGATAAACATTAAACTTGAGGTTCCAAATGACCTTGAATATTTTTCAACAATAATTTTATGGAAATATTTATAACATATACCTACTTTTATATAAGTTTTTCCAATATTAGATCCTTTTTTTTGGTAATAATGTGGGTTCGCCTACATTTATCTGAAAAATACCAAGTATGTAATTTACCCCACTTACAAAATCCCCCCACCACTCCTGTTATCTTCACACATTTAAATCTAATTGGTTTTAAAATTACTATAAAAACACTTATAAAATTCCCTAGTTTCTTCCTAGAACCCATAATTTGAGAATAATTCAAACCAAATAATCCCTTCGGTGCAAACCAAAAGGAGTTACCCTAATAAGAGGAAACATTCATCAATAATAATTATTGTTTAATTTATTTTCCACCACATTCAATTATTCTTATAACATGATTATATAATAACCAATGTATCCTAAATATGATTATATATTTCTATTATAGGGTTAAAACCTTTATACAAACACACTTCCATCAAATGGGTTATAAAGTCATATTTCATGTGTACAGGGGACTAGCACCTCATGAAATGATGTCATTTGTTTTCCCATTACCACCTCTCATGGTTGTTCATAATAATGTTAGTTATAATAAATATATAATATTTAGGATATTTAAAAAAATTATATATATTTATTCATTAATTTTTACAAATCATATTGTAGGTGATAGTATGTCATCCCTTATGTGGACAATAGGCTACCGCCTCACGAAGCGATGTGAATTTTTTTCAATAACATTTTACATGGAAGGTAATAAGGGTAATTATAATAAGTATATAATATATTCATGAAATAATTATCATATTAAAGTAATAATTATATTTTCTTAAATATATTATTTCATTTTGTTTCTTACCATTTCACACACTAAAATATTGATAATGTCATTCGTCGATGTGTGGACTATTGCCTCCATTGATGAAATGTGATTATTCTTTTTTCAACACCACATCACAAGAATTATATTTATACTTAAATATTATTAAATAATATTTTATTTATTATATAATTATCAATATTAAAAGACAAATTTTACTTATATTCATTCAATAATGATCATTGAAAAAATGGAAATGTTACTCATACATGCGTATGACCAACAATCTCCACAATCATAAAATTAGTTCGTTTTTCATAACCATATTTAATTATGGGTTTAAAAGGTATAATTGATGTATAAATATGATAATTATTTCAGGATTATTACTCTATATATGTTTAAATAATGACATCTTTTGACCATTGTTGGCCTACCAAAGTCGTTTTTGACAGTGAAACTGAATATGGTCAAAACATAAGACTTGAATATAAATAATTAAGTAACTATATATGACTTTTTCATATGTGAAATAAATGATATAATAAGATTTTATATTTTTAAAAATAAATTAAATAATTAAAAAAATTATCATTCATGTTGATAATGAACCAGTGTGATGAATTAGACTCAAGGTAAGGGTTTTTCTCATCTCAATTTTATTTCAATGATATATATGCCATATTCACCACTTATTTTTGTTTTTTACTATATTTAATGGCCTTGAATGTATTTTATTATTATTATAAATAAATTTATATTGATTTAAATATCCATTTTAGAATAGGACTTTAATGGCATTTATGGTTTTACAGTTACCATAGTGGTAAATGATTTTTTCCTTAATTTTCTTTCTTTGATACTTTTGTTGTGTTATAGACCTATATTATTTTTTGATTTTTATATACTACCCATTTCACATGTTATATAATTAATTTAATTATTATAATAATATTTTTTGTTTCAATTAATGATTTTCTTTCATGGGGATTGTGATTCAAAGTTACCAAAGTGGTTAGAGTTTTTATTGCAATCTCATCATTTGTAAAGATCATGTATGATTAAATGTATTATTCTAAAATGTATAATTCTCAATAATTATATTATCCTCTAGTTATTCGTGATATTTTTAAGTAATTGGACACTTTTTTCACTCTTTGGTAATAAAAATGTCTAAAAAGTTTTTTTCCTAAAAATTTAACTTCATTACTTTCTTCGGTCAAAAATCAGCTTTCTTTCTAAACCATGATTTATAGAAATTTATTCAAAAATATTTATATTTTTTTCAAATATGAGAGGATATGTTCCTATTGAAATTTATTATATGATTTTAAAAACTTACTTTTTAATATTTTAAATTTATTCTCAATAAAAAGGATTTTCAAAATGTTTTATGTTTTTAAAAGTGATTTTTAAAATGAAAATGGTATTTTCATAATATTTTTTAGTTATATTTTAAAGGTTTTCCACTAAAAATGTCAAAGAAACTTATTGTTAAATATACTTAAATGTGTATATTTTTTAATTACATCATCCTCATTCCTTCTCAGGATAAATTAATATTGTTTGAAATCTATTGCTATGAAAACTATTTCTTTTCTACAAGTTCACCATGTTTCTAAGAGATGGTTATGGAACCTATATATTTTCCACCAATTAACCAAGTTTCAAAGAGATTTTTATAGAACCTATTTAATTTACATGTTTTAATCAAGATTCATAGATATTAACCTGAAACACATTTCTTTTACTTGGGTTTATCATGTTATAATTTTTTATTAATTTATTCTATGAGTTTTATAATGAAATATATATTAATTTTATTCATATGGTGTTTATTAGACATTATTAATAATGGTTAAACCTAATTAGCACTAGGTGAGCCCATTATAGCTTATATGATGGGTTTTCCCATATAGAGCTCCAAAGTATGGGGCAATGATTATGTTATCCAGCAAATTATATCCAAAGTTGTACATATGATTATTCAAATTTGTAAGGGTTATATAAAATATTGTTACAGGATACTAATATGTTTTATCTATGCTATCTATGTGTTTATTATGTTTTATTTGATAAATATTGATATCACATGGCATATGATTATTGGGACTTTTTTATTTGTTAATGACTTATTCCATGTTTTCATGTTTAATGATCCAATTATTGATGGGTATAAATATACATATGTTATAATAATTCACTTTTATTATGTAGTAATAACCTTATGGTCTTATTATGATCACTGATGGCATTCATTTGTTAATGACTACATTTTTCCTTTCTAAAGCATTTGAGATCCCCCCTATTGTGTTTCCATTTCCCAAAGTAATAATGATATAGGATAAAAAGAATTATGTATATATGGGATTTAATATGGATAGTGATGATAACTTAATGAGAAAAGGAAAATATGAGTTATGTTGGAGAAATGCTCATTTAATGTCATGTGAATTTTTTTTGTATGAGTTTTTCCTAATTCTCTAGAATTATAAACCTAAATGATCCTCTAGGATGTATGTGACCTGATTTTTCCTTTTGATATCATAAGTTTTTTATGGGAAAAAGGGTCTCCCTTATCAGAATTAAATCTATAAATTTAATGTTAATTATTTCATCATTGAATTTGGGAGTGCGTGTTATGGGCTATTGTAGTAGGAATCAAATGGAAGGTTTAAATAACCATGTAGTGTTTGATTTTTTATGTGAGGTTATCTTAAGAGTTGTGGATACCATTTTATGTCTTTATGCATATGAATTATTATATTCTCAAATTCTTTGAAACCCCTTTGTGGTTTTAGGTGATGAGATCATAAATTAATTAATAAAATTTTAAGATATGTTTTGATAGGATAATGTATTTTTAAAGATATTTTCTAAAATGAAGAATGTATTTAGAATTTTTGAGAAATGATATTTAAGGTATTTATCACATTTAGGATCTATATGATCTTGGTTATTAAGAAAGTAAGTTTTATCATATAGATATCAAAAAGAATGAATGGTGATTTGGTGATTATGTGATTAATTTTACATCAAAATAAGATCACAATAATTTTGTGCTTAAAATATGAAAGGTATGATAAAAAATTTGAGGTTAATACTATAATTAATTTTTAAGTTGTTGATTTTTCATGGGATATAGGGTTATGGAATGATTTAATTTCATATATGGGTATTACTGTTGAATTTTGAACATTATTTTATAATATGAAGGTTTATTCATTTTGGGAATTATCTTACCACACTCCAAACATTTCAGTTTTTGTTAATGTTTATAGAAACTAGGAATATATTGTTATTATTTTGGAGATTATATGATCTATTAAATGTTAATTCTAGTGCTTTAGTGATTAAAAATTCATCCTAATTACACATCATTTGTGGAAAAAACATTAAGTTTTAGTGGAAACTGATTAATGGATGAAATCATACTCATTAATTAAGTGTATATCCATTATTATCTTAGTTTAGATAGTAAGAGAATTAATCAACTCTTAAAAATAGTTATTGAAACAAAAAAAATCCTAGTGCATTCAATTTTGATGAACTGATGGTTTTTTTGAACATCACAGATATTTGTTTTTGATACACATAACTCTACACTGTCCATTCGCTTGTTTATGATCAATGAACTGAATCACTCCCTATAAATTTTTACGATTTTCTTATATTCCAACCTATGTTTTCCAATTTTTAAATGTAGTTTTAAGTTATTACGTATGATTATTGTAATTTAATTCTTATAATATGAATTCAATGTTTTATTAAATATTTATTTCTTATGGGTTTACAAAAAAAGTATTTTCAAGTGTGAGCCCATTTATTAATGAGATAAAGTTCAATTTGTGAGGATTCAATTTTTTAAATTGGGAGGATGTAACACCCTAAGATTTTAAAATAATATAATTTTATTTGATAGAATATGTTATATTTAATAATGTGTTAAATTGAAATACATGAAACAACAATTTTAGTTTGTGTTAAATGAAACATTTTTTTAACTTATATTATACACAACAATGAGTTATTTCGATGTCTTGTGTTACATGCAATACCAAGTTATATAGATCAACAATATATTATATTTTATTATTTAAAATTAAAATTATCTCACAGATGTTAAATTTTCATTTATAAAGAGGATTAAAAACATATTAAAATATATGGTTTAATTATTTGGTTAACAATTAATTATAAATATATATAAAAACCAATTGAATATAAAGTAAAAGTTTTAATCAAATTTTTTTTTATTAACCAATGGAATTTTATCATAACAAATTAAATTAATTACTCTTAGTGGATGATCTTAATAAAAATTTTATATTATATTTTAATTAATTTTCTTTCATTACTCCAATATATTGGATAATCATAAGATAATAATAAATTTATTTTTTCACATAAAAATCTATATTTTCCTAAATACAGTTTTTCTACCTTTTATTCGGGACCTTGTTTTAATTTTTTTTAAAATTATATAGATTTAATTTTTAAAAAAACATTATTAAATTGGAATTTAAAATTTATCATATTCTTTTTTTCTAAGAAGTTTCATTTTTAGATGAATATTAAAAAAATATTGGATTTTAATTGAAAACTTACATTTCAATAAAATAATTTATAATGTTAAAAACAATTAAAATTTATTTTAAAGTTTAATTGGTTAAATTATATATCAATTAACACAATTTATTTACTTGTGATATTTTTTATGAAGAATTTATATATAAAATCTTAGTAAAATTTTGACCATTTTCACATTACAATCCCACTTTCTCATCTATTCTGTGAGACTAATATTAAATTAATTTTTTCCACTTATATTATTTTAATTTGAAAAAATTGATTTTATATTTGGAATCATCATAATTTAGAATATCTAATATGGTCGAATTTATTTTTACTAAAGAATTTGGTGAAAGAAAAAAAAATTATAATTATTAAGGTAAAAATGAATTGACTTAGGGGTTAGAATTCAAACATAATGGTCTAAATGAGCTATAATCTTATTTAAACCCATTTTATAGACATACATAGACCTTATAACTTATATTATCTAATTTTTTGCACTATTTGTGCTTTTTTAGGTAAAACATTGGTTCATCAAACATTCCTTTGAAAAATAACAAGTGTTACCTTTCCCCTTCTTATAAAATCCCACCAACTCTATTCCTCTCTTCACACTTTCAAAACCGATTAGTTCAACAAATCACTGAAAAAATAACTTATAAAATTCCATCCTCTCATACTATAAGACTTATATTGATCATAAATTCAAACAATTAAATCCTTTTGTGCAAACAACAATGATTTACCTGAAAATGAGGTAATGTTTGCCAACATGCATTTTTGTTTTACTTCTTTATCCACCCAATTCAATTCTTCATATACCATGATTATATAATAAACAAAGTATAATCAATATAATTATAAGTTTTTATGTTAATATTATAACCTAAAAACACACACTCTCTAATCAAATGGGTTATGAAATCATCTTTCATGTGTGTGGAGGACTACTACCTCACAAAACGATGTCATTCATTTTCCCATTACCAACTATCATGGTTGGGAATAATGATGGAAATAATAATTATATATGATATTTATGAGATTTATAAAATAATTATACCTATTCAATAAATATATCATATAAACCCTTTTTAAATTTCATACCATAGGGGATATGATAACATTACTCATGTGTATGGAAAACTACCACCTCGTGATGAGATGTGAAGCGTCTTTCATTAACGTTATACATAAAATGTAATAAGGGAAACAATAATTAATATAAATGATATAAATTAAATTATTATTAAATTCATGAAATACTTATATTTCTATAAATAAAATATATCATTTTGTTCTTACCATTTCACACACTGAAAAAGTGATAACGTCATTCGTGGACGTGTGGACTACCACCAGCTCAAAGCGATGTGATTCTTATTTTTCATTATCCACATCAAAATAATATTATATATAAGTGTATGAAAATAAATAAAACATTATTTATGATATAATTATTATTCTTTAAAGATATACATTACATACATTTTTCTATAATGATCATTGGGAAAATGAAAATGTTACTCATGCATATGTATGGCCTACTGTCTCCCTGATCATAAAGTGAGTTCATTATTCATAAAATTATTTCATGATGAGTATAAAATTATAATTTACATTTAATATGATAAATATTTAATGATTATTATTGTGTATATTCTTAAATAATGACCCTTTTGACTATAGTTGACCTACAAAAGTAATTTCTGACAAATAGACCGAATATTGTCAAAAAATATAACTTAAAGTTAATTGATTAAGTAATTATTAACATATTGTATATTAGTGAAATAAAATTAAAAATAAAATTATAAAATTTTATCAAAAAAATTAAAGAATTAACATAATTTTATTATTCATGAAGATAAAGAAAAATCATGTTGAATTGGACTAAAGGTGAAGGTTTTTCTCATCTCACTTTTTTTTCAATGAGATTTCATCCATATTCACCACTTATTTTTATTTAGTGGTGTATATAATTAACATTAATGTATTTTATTATTATTATTATAATTAATTTTTTTATTTAAATATCCAATTTAGAATCTCAATTTCATGGTGTTCTCAGTTTCAATGTTTCCAAAGGAGTCATATATTTTTGACACCATTTACCTTCTTTGAGATGTTTTTTATGTTATACAACTATATTATTTTATGAGGTGTATATACTAGTAATTTGACATGTTATATCATGAATATCCATATCTGAATGATATTATAAATTTTATTTGATGATATTCTTTATTGGGGATTTTGATTCAATTTTTCTAAAGGGGTAAGAGTCTTTTATTATAATCTCATCATTTATCATGATCGTTTATGATTAATTCTCCGATGTAAATATATTAAAATTATCACAAAATATCTTATACATTGGTTATTATTGATATTTTATTTTAATTTTACCATTTTTAATACTTTGTTACTTAATATTTATGTTAATTCATTTTCAATAAAATCCGACTTCATTTATCTCTTTGATTGGCAATCTGTGTTATTTTAAAACAATATTTTCAAAAAGAATAAAAAAGTTTTTAAAAAGTTTTTTTAAAATATGAAAGGATATTTTCCAAAATATATGTTTTAATAGTTTTTTTAAAATATTCATTTATAATAATTTAAATTTATTTTAAAATAAAATTATTTTCAACTTGTTTTATGTTTTAAAATTTATTTTTAAAAATAAAAAGGGAATTTTCTTTGAAATATTTTTAATGGTATTTTAAAGGTACTTACATTCATATAAATAAAAAAAATTATTTACTATAAAATTGGTATATTTTGTAATAATACCATACTCATTATTTATTCGGATGGATTAAGATTTTATTAAATAGATTATTAAGTAATTAGTTTCTTTTATAGGGTTAACCATGTTTCAAGAGATTTTCAGGGATCCCATTTCGTTTCCATGGGTTAACCATGTTTTGAATATATTGTTATAGAACCACTTTCTTTCCCATGGGATAATAATGATTCCATGATATTAACATAAATTCCATTTCATTTCCATGGGTTGATCGGTTTATAAATTTTTAATGATTGTTTGTATTAGTTTTATGATGAAATCAGAATATATTTTATTCATATGATGGTTTTTGGAAATTATAAATAATTTTTGTGCCCAGATATAATCAAGTGATCTTGTTATAGATTATATGATGGGTTCACTAAGATATCACTCCAATGAATGGGGTAATAATTATGTTCGTCGATTAATTATATTAGAAGTTGTATATATGGTCATTTCAATATGTAAGGGTTTTATAAGGGTTATATGGAATTATGGTTCAAGATACCAATACATTTTATCTATTCAAGATATGGTTTTATGATGTTTCATTTTATAAAGATTAATATCACATGGAACATGATTGTTGTGAATTTTTCCTTTGTTAATGCCTTATTCCGTGTTCTCATGTTTAATGATCTAGGAATAGACTGATTTGAATATTAATATGTCAAACTCATGCACTTTGATTATGTCATCATAACATTATTCTCTTCTTATGCTCACTTATGAAATTCATTTGTTAATGCTTACATTTTACATTATGGTAAAATTTATCTCACCCAACGTATGTTTCATATTCAAAATGTTATAATGAAAAAGTTTGAATTAATTATTTTTATAAGGGATTTCTTGTGGATTATGATATATTAATGTGAAAATGAAAATTTTTGTGAAGTAGGATAAATTCTCATTTAAATTCATGTGATGTTTTTATATATGAGTTTTTACTAATTATCTAAAAATCCACACCTAAACGTTCATGCAAGATATAAGTGATTAAATTTATCCTTTTGATGTTAGAAGGTCTGGATAGAAAAAATAGTCATCCTTATTGGCATCAAAGACAAAAATAGAATGTTTACAACTTTAGCAATGAATCTAGGACTTTGATAATGAGATATTACATCGTACCCATGTCACATCACTTGTATTTCATGCCTGTATTCTTTTGATTGATACAAATACCATGGTTCACTTTTTTGTATCTAGTCTCTATTTTTATTTATCATTACATACTAAAGACTCTTTTTATGTCATATAATTTTAGAAATATGTAATTTTATAGAAACATTTCTCTATATTACTAAACTTTTATTCTTTTAAAAATTATAGATCTCCTTGATATGAAATATTTTAGCTATACTATAACTATTTGTTATATTAATTGGTCCCACACTAGGAATTAGTTTCCTAAAGAATTTTCATCTCCCTAAATATGTGGTAATAGCTTGATGATTTATCTTTAATGATAATAAACCTCTAGATGATGGTATTGATGATTTTATTCTTATAAAACCTAGATCATCCCAACACTGACTCTATAACTGATAAAAAATGTGGGGGATACCCTATCCTAGTTAATGAATGCACTAAATAGGGATTACATGGGAATAAAGAGGCATGTTTTTTCCTAGATTTTATATTTGATAACCCCTATGAATTTTATTTTTCTAGATTATAATATCTCTTTAGATATGTACATTATGATTTCATGAGATTATTATTGACTTTATTTCATGTTCTAAGTGACTTAAGGATGTGAGACTCGGTCAAGTGACATATTCAGTCACCGGTGGTATTGGTGAGGTTGGGTCTCCATCAGGATTTCCATATAATATATGTTAGATAAACATAATATATGTATATTTGTGTAGCTATGTATACCCTATACTTTTTCTACATTCCACTATTTATTGGTGGGATTCACATTATTTAATATGAATATAATGATCTCTTTGACCAAAACATCACCCGGTTTGTGATTAATATATAGTCAAAACCTCTAGTCCCAATTCTTCTACCAATGAGTCTATTTTATGTTCAGTTGTTTATCATGATTCAAGACTAAGACTGACCCAAGACCATTTTTCTCTAGGATTAGTCCATATTTATTTCTGAAAGTAGTAGTTCATATTGTCTTTAGTATGTCCACAATAATAGAAAGTAAAATTCAATATCATATACATACATTTTTTTATTATATCCTTCTTTTGATTCAACCAATTTTTCTTTCTTTTTCTAATCCTCTTAGTGAATCTCTTGATAAAGATAGTAGAATAATTCATAAAGTGCAATTAGTGTGACCAAATAATATGAAAGGATATCTTGTAATGGGTAGGTACTTAACTAAAAAATAAAATATTTCATTGGTAAATTCTACAAATAATATGTGTAAAATATTAATATTTTCACATAATTTTCTATTTAAATAATTTTAATTGTTCAATGTATTTCTCAACACACAACACTGAGAATTAAGTGAATTAAGATATATTATAAAAATTCTATTATTTAAATGTGATAAACTAGCCATTGAATTATTGGGTATGAATATTAGTTTTTTAATTATGAAATATATGTAAAATGGACCTATAAAAATGTATTGAATTTTTTTTAGAAAATTAGAACTCTATTTTTAATGAAGTCATTATAAGCTTCAAAAATGCATTTTCTACATAAATAATGTTATTTAATTTTTTTTTTAAAATTATATTTAATTTTTTCAATATTTATAAATATTATTTTATAAAATTAGATTCATATTTGGAATTAAGATATTAAAATAATATTAGGATATAACTTTGACATTTTTCTTAATTTGTTAACTTTTTGGGGAATAAAAAAAATATAGTTTTTATGAAATACAGTATCTTTTATGATATCTCCAACAAGATATAAACATGATATAAAAATTTATTATACATATAAAAATTATATTTTACAATATTATACTACATTTATTAAACAAAAATAATTGTAAAAATATAAATTAGAATATATTTCATGATAAATACTAAAATAATTTTCAATGCCAACATAGTTCTTCAACCATATTGGAAAAGTCGTATTTTAGTGTCCTAAAGATAATATTTGATATATAGGAAATATATTATCAACTTGGTTACTAATTTTAACAATTACTGATGATTATGATAGATATATTTAAATTATTGATTTATATAATAGGTGAATTATCTAAATTTTGGTGCTATGCTTACATAATATTAGAAAATCCAAAACAATATATTAAATAATTATTCATGACTAAAAGTGAATAAATTTACTATATTAATGAATATAAATTTTTATATTGAAATTAATTTATTATTTTTCATTGTGGTAATTTATTTATAATTTTAATTTTTGAAATAATGAACTTAAATTCATGCATAATTCGAACATTGTGCTTGTATAAGTTGTAAAAAATCAAGTAAATAATTCTATAAAAACTATAAAAGTATAATTTTTTAAGTGATTTAAAGTTTTACCAGAATTTTGATGATAAATATATGATATTAGATATGATTTAAATGTTCATATTTCAATTCAATTAATTTCATGTTTGTTATTAGTGTCAAATTTTGTAAATGGTTTTTAAAGCGACATTAATAGTATTTTATATTTAATATGTTTTATAATATTTTTTGAATTACTTAAATTGTTCCATAAATTTTGGTCTCAAGTTATATATCATTTCCTCTTTTAGGTTTAATCTTATATGTAACATTGTAAACCTTTAGTAGCAAAAAACATGTTATCATGGTTATGTTTAAAATTGGTTAACCATGGGGTTAAACCAAAAGATAATGTTTAAAGTGATATATAAATCAATAAAAAATTTATTCCATGATTGTATTAAATAATATAACATATTTCCTTTAATAAATTTCATTTTTGAACCATTTTACATAATTTTGATACATATTATGTTATAATATTTTATGTATTTTCAAAAATAAAATTAAGGATCTGTTATAAGAAACATTATTTTAATAGATTATATAAAATTCATAAAAAATAATATTAATCCTAATTAATGGTATATTATTTAAAATAACACCCATGTTCCTTTTATGGTTCAAAACACCTTTATATTAACTTTTGTTACTTGTAAATATAAAATAACATAGACACCGTGGTAATTTTTTAATGGCTTAACAGGGGGTTAAATCAAAGAGATAAGGGTGATAAATTAATCTAAGACTAATTAATTTTTTCTATGATAGGATTTTGAATAATTCTAATATAATATATTATTATAAAAATTTGGATACATTTCCCCATGAAAAATATTTTATATTAATTTAATATTTTACGATATTCCTGGAGTACCCCACCCCTCACTTATTAATGGACACCCCATCTCCCTCTTATTTGAACTTTATTTATAAATAATAGTTGAAAATATAATTAAAAATTAAAGTAAAATATTCTCTATTAATTATTTATATATGATTATTGTTTTAAATTTCCACTCCCATGGCCCTTTTAGAGAGATCTAAAGGAAGTCACCTAAAGAAGAGGTAATCGTCATTACTGACACAATCAAATTAATTTCTTCTTTTACATCCTATAAATTTATTATACCCATCCAAAATAAAAAATAAATTATAAAAAATATACTTATATGATATTATTATTATTATATAAAAACCAATTCCCACCACTTTTCCATTCTACAAAAAGAGAAAACATTTCTTGTGTGTATAAACGGATTACCATCACTATGTAGCAGAAAATTTTTCATCAACATTTTATTTAGATGGTTATGAAGATGAAACTAATGAATTTATGTTATTTTTATGACTTAATTATTATTTTGTAACTATAATATCATGTCTACATTCTTACCTTTAAATAAGCTGGAATACGAATATGCCCCCTGTGTGTACAGGTATACCACCACCACCATGAAGCGATGTAATTCATTTTTCATTATTTACTTACATCGATAGTAATAAGGAAATATTTACTAAATATGTATGATATAATAATGACTTTGGAAAGGTTAATAATCATTTACATTCATTTCATTCCATTAGTGTAAATGTGAAAACATTGTTCATTCTTACATGCAGCCTACCGTCTCCATGAACAGTGTAATTAAGTTTTCAATATTTACATTTTATAGATAAATATAAATAAATATATCATAAATATATATTAAATTTATATCATGACAAAAATTTTGGAGATTATGTAACCATAATAAATTTATAAGTATCAGAACTATAAAACAAAAATTCTCATAAAAATGAAGTTGTTATCACTCGAAGAAATGATTATAAATAGATATAGTTAATAAATTGATGATATGATTTTATAAATGGATGTAATATGATATTATAGATTATTATATTTTTATTTATGGTATTTATAATAAATCTATTTTTATACATGTGGATAAATTCACTTATGAAGAAATATAAACATGTGGTAAGGGGTTTTAGATATTAATTAATATACATTTGGTTATATTACTTCCTTATTGATTATGTTATATAATGAATATGTATTGATGGAAATATGACTATTTTATATTATATTTTAAATTTTTTTATGTGTATTTACATTTTTTAATCATAATAAATTCATTTAGTAATTCATATATCAATGTTATGATCTCTGTAAGGTATTTTTTCTCAATTTCCACTCTACTGAGTTCTATTTGTTATTTTAAATCTATTAATTTTTATGAGATGAATATACTACCAATTTTATGTTTTTAAAATAATAAATATTTATTTAGGATTATTATGTTTTCAATTCATGTTTACCATTTCAAGGTGGTACAATTTAAAATTTACCAATGTGGTTATTGTTGTATATTATAATCTCATTTTTTGGATTTCCTTTATTTTCATTAAAGGAAGATACTAATAATTCCTTCATAAACTCCATATATTTTAATTTATTCTAGATATATAATGATTTTCTATATTTTCTTCCAAATTTTCCACTGTTTGAAACATAAATCTAGAAATTTAATAAAGCATGTCATATTTCTCTTTTTAATTATGTATTTGTTTTCTTTCATGTCCATATTTTTTAAAACATTTTTAGAAAACTTCTTATTATTTACTCAAATGATTTATTAATAAGATATTATGTTATATTTTACCTTTTAAAATGTTTTAAATTAATATATGTAATGTTTTTGAAAGGTTCATTTTCAAATATTTTTATAAGAAGTCAAAAATTAATGTCGGTTTTTAATACATATGGTGCTGATGGATTTCACTCCATGATAACTGTCTTAGGATATTTAGTTTCGCCTTTGTGTTTAAATTTTTTTTTTAAAATATAAAATTTTAATGAAATCATATTTTATATTTTTTCTTATATTTTCATTTATCCTCTAAATGTCATGAATTTATTTCAAAACCTATATTTCTAATGAATTAATTTCTATCTTTTATCTCTTATTAAATTTATTCCCTTTAACACTCTCTTGAAACAATCACTTTCTTATGATCATCATTTATTATACATTAAATGTATCTTAAATATTAACATTATTTTTATCATGGATTTGATTATTTCTTAAATTGTACCCCATTTATATTTATATTATTTTATTATAAATTTTAATATACTGATTAAGAAATATTTGTATTTTGTATCATTGAATCAATATAGATATATACTGATATATTATATTGATTGTGAATTTAAATTTATTATTCAATATATTATGAATAAATTTGAAATGTAGTGGTGGGTGGGGCCCACTATTATATCTTCCCTCATTTCATAGATATGTCTCATTAGACAAACTATTGGTTAGCATTATTAAATGGTTTTTTTCTGTATACCTACACATAGGTTAAACTATCATGGTGCAAGGCCTGTATAGTAGTTATATCATTATGTCTATGTTCATGACATCTAAAATTAAGAATTACCATTATTGAGAATTATGTTATTATTATCCATGATATTACTGTATTGATTTTATCCATGGATGCATTTCATACTCATTTTATTGATAAGAGTCATGTGATTTGTCTTATTTATCTTGAAATATTTCTTATACCTTATCTATTTAGGATATCTTCTATTGTATGTAATACTTACTAATCATATGAGATCACACATTTTATTTTATTTTTTTCCTAGAATATTAAAAGTATGTTATGAATCATATCAATGATGTGAGAAGTTTTTTTTATTCAATATTTTCAATGTAATATATGAATCATGTATATATTGTGTTAATAAAGACTAAGAAACTATTTAGTACAATAGTATGTGATCACTCATATATTATACTAATGTAAAAAAATAAGCATCAGCTCAGGACTAAAATATTTGGAGTCTTTATAGTTGGTATTAGAGAAATTTTAGTAGAAACCACGGGAACTATATTTGGTGAAATAATTATAAGGGAATATAACTCAATGATAGACATTGAGGACATTTATAATTATTGGAATGTGTTATAAATGTTTAGTTAAGGGAGACGTTATGTATTTTTCCTAGAATTGCATCACAGTTTGGATACTATAAGTTGATGTCATTTTGGTATTGATACATCTACAGATAATAACAAAAAAAATTTGGTCAAATATATATATATCTACCACTATTCTAGTGCACAGTTATTTTTCCCTTACTACACACATAGTTTGAAAGTCCTAAGAGATATGCTGAGGTGAAATCATATTTTTTTAATCCATTATGATGAATGATAGAATAGAACCAACAAAAACATATTATATACCACATAGATATTGGGTAAACCTAAGGATTCTTTAGTTGAAATGTATATGATTTATGAAATATCTAATGGAATAGATAACCCTTTTCATATTATTTTTTGATTAGTGTTTAATAGGATTAAATTATTTTTGAAATCAGTTATGGGAATAAAACCATTTCATTTAGTAAATGTTATAGTGAATATTTTATTTGAGGAATAACTATTTTATTTTTTATTTAATTTTATATAAATTTATTGATAACCATTAGTGTTAATATGAACATAGACGTTAAAGTAATTATGGTTGATTGGGAAAAAAGAGTTTTTAGACTTTTGGGAATATACATTTATTGTAATGGCTCAGACCTCTCTGATCCATTCCATTTCTGAAATCTAGTGTTTGGGGTGTTCTGGGAGGTCAAGGTGACTTATCCCCAATAATTTTACAAATTTCTAGTTTCGTGAACAATGTTTCTAGTTTTTTGAACAGCGTTATCAGTGAGATAGATGTGAACAGGTCCATCGGTGCGATAGATGTGAACAGTGTCATCAATGATACAGATGTGAATAGTGTCATCAATGAGACAGATGTGAATAGTTTCATCAGTGAGACAGATGTAAATAGCATCATCGGTGAGACATATGTGAATAGCCTCATGGGTGAGACAGATGTGAATAGTGTCATCGATGAGACAGATGTGAACAGTGTCATGGGTAAGTCATTTGTACTATCGGTATCGGTGATTCATTTGTACTGTCAATGTTGGTGAGTAATTTTACTTGTTGGCATAGGTGATTCATTTGTATTGTCAGCATTAGTGAGTCATTTGTACTATCAACGTCAGTGAGTCATTTGTATTGTCGGTTTCGGTGATTCATTTGTACTATCAGCATCGGTGAGTCATTTGTACTATATGTGTCAGTGATTCATTTGTAATATCGGCGTCGGTGAGTCATTTTTATTTTTGTCATTGGTGATTAATTTGTACTATTGGCATCAGTGATTCATTTGTAATATTGGCATCGGTGGGTCATTCGTACAGTCGACATTGGTGATTCATTTGTACTATCAGAATCACTGATTCATTTGTTTGATTAGCGTCGGTGAGTCATTTTTATTGTCGACACTAGTGAGTCATTTTTATTGTTAGTGTCAGTGAGTTATTTGTACTACCAGCATTGGTGAGTCATTTTTACTATAGGTGTCAGTGAGTCATTTGTATTGTTGGTTTCGGTAGGTGTACAGTTTTTCCATCCATCAGTAGGTGTAAGTGTTTCCAAATTCCTATAGTTCATACATTTAATGTTTTCTTTGCTGAAAAAGCATTCAAGGCCTTAAATTAAGGGATTTAAGTCTAATTAAAGTCCCATAACTCCTATCTTAATTTTCATAAGTCTTAGGATTCCTTTACTTAGTCAAACCGTGTGGTTTAATGTGATCCCCCTTTAATGAAAAATCCAACGTATCTTAAATTGTGGCTCTATTAAATCTTCTAAAGGGGTGATATATCGTCCTCCCTTGTTCTACCTTCTTATTCACTAGTGCAAGATTCTTGAACCTTTCCTTCTTCCAATAGGATTCGTGTGATAGAACCTTATTCCTTGGATTGTTTCCCCTTGAATTTTCTTCCTGCTTCATGTGCACCCCCTATTTTGGTGCAAGAAGAAAGTGTCGATCAATCATCGATAGAAGGTATGATCTACCTATGTTCTTGCATTTTCTTCGATCCTTATTCTTCCATTTCTCCATTACATGTTATGGCATGTGATCTTCATGCTTCTAATGGATATTTATTGGCTGTCTGTAATTCCCTGACCCCATTTTCCCAGATTCGGTGCATTATTACATAACATTGGAAGGATCACAATAAAGATCATGTCTCAAAATACTGATTAGTTTAGTAGCCTTGGAATTACTAGATAAATTCATAAAGTTTACATTAAATCATAATGTGAAAACTACTACAACAACATCTTGTCTTCATATCCCCTCGTATTATCCCTGCAGGTCAATTATAAATTACTTCTTCACATCGTGGGAAAAATAAAACATTGAAAGGGGTGAGCTCAGATGCTCAATAAGGATAACAATATAGCGGAAACATTCATAAATAAGCATAAACATTTAAGGTAATGTATAGATAAAATAAAATCCTTTTAAACTTGAACTTCAGAATAATATGGAAAAGATAAAATTAAATAATTCCATTTAATTATTCACATGGATATTTTACTAGTCGAATAATCACATGCAATATCGATAACCACTTTCATAAAGATGGAATGCATAATGCCAGACTATCACAACCACGTAGTCAAGGCCTCGTGCCAAGACTACAAATAGATTTTGTCAAGGCCTCATGCCAAGACACTAGTTTGTCTAATGAGACCTACCGATGCAACTAGGAGCTATACGGGCTCCACCTGTCACTTATTAAGTCCAATGCGTTCCTCATATGAACAGGTTTCAACATAACATAAACATTCATATTAAAACTAGCATAAGAAATGTCAATACTTTCACCATAAACCATGAATGGTATAAAAATAACACATCCACAGTCAAACATATCACAAAACCTTCAATACAATATGTAAGTTTTGTATCATAATAAATCAACTTCAAATAAGCTTAAAATCCATCAAAGGATGTTGACATAGATGAAATCAAACTATTTGAGGGAAATATCTCTTTTTTTTAAATCATTTAAAAGTCACATAATTAAAAAATAAAACCTTTATTTTGAAAATATATTTATAATCATGTATGGGAAGCTTCAAAGGTGTAATAACGGTGGAGAATAACCGCACCTACCGTATAAGTTAAAAAAAGACATTCTTACCTTAATTCTATCAAAAAGGTTAAAAAGGACCTTGTTTGGAAAACGACGGAAAGATTCATTTATAAACCTATTATAAAAATTCAAAAAATGGTATAAATTAATTTAACCCATATTCTGTAAAATAGCAAGAATGTTTTGAAATACATTTTTAAGAAACATGGATGTGGATGATAAAGAGGTCCTAGTAGATAATTACGTATAAACAACCTCAGATAATGAAGAGATTGTGAAATAACCATTACCAATTTGGAAACTTACGAAACTTACACCCAATGAAATAGGTATCATACAATTAATATTTAAATAGGCATAAATTAATGTGTATTACACAATGAATAAAATTATTGGCAGTACATACACCACACAAAAGGTAATAGTGGCAATATGGCATGAATCTCACGGGAATAAAGAGTGAGATGAAAACCCCTTACCTTGTACTTTTCCTTAGTCAATGGTATGTTAACCTCCTGTATAATAGTTAAAACACTGTTATTAAATTATACAATAACCATATACGTAATTATGATATCATATATGATCTTCTAATAATTGTTTGTTAATAATACTTTAGTATTATCGTCATTTCGGATGTTAACTTACTCGTTTTCTTTTATATGTTTTCTTACATAAGTCGTGTTTTTTATGGATAGGTTGTACTTTATTCATATCCAGAATTATATAAAGTTATAAAACATTATTTTTAATCATTAAATTAGAATTAGTCTTGAATGGATACGATGGGGAATGAATCTCATCGCGTTCGTGCAGACGGTAGTCCGTACGTACGCACGAGCAAAAATATCATTCTTTTGATATTAATATAATATATAATTGGATGGTATATCATATATGAAGAATAATTATCATGTTATATTTATTATTTACATGAATTATACATCATTATTATACCCATCCAAATAATAATTTATTGAATAACAATTACCCTACGACATGGAGATGGTAAGCCGTATGTACGCACGTATGGTGACATGTCATTCAAAGGATGGATAGATTACTGAATATGGTTGTACCATATTTATAATAATATCATAGTATATAGGAGATACTATAGTAATTATTTTATAATTGGAATAACAAAGAAAGAAGAAGTTGAAGAAGAAATGAACTTGAAAAAGGGTGGTGAAAACATTACCTCTTCTTCGGGTTCTTCCTTTTGATTTGATCAAAATGGATCCTTAGGTTGGATTTATGATCAAAATAATGCTTCTAGGATGAATTCAGGGAAGTTTAGAGAGTATTTGAGTAGGGGTTGGCCGAACAAAAAGGCTCTGAAAGTGTGAATAATTGGTTATAAGTGGTGTCCTTTTATAAGGGGGCGGAGGGGCACCTTAGGAAAATCTAGAAATATTATTTTATAATAAATTCATATTCGGTTTCTAATGGCTCCAAAGTGTATTATTTAAAGTTTACGGTGGGGATGGGTCGCAATCCACTCAACCAATAGAATTTAGACATGTTTGGGTCATTATATTAACCTTATCTTTTAGTTTTAACTCTTAGTTAATTAGTTTGACACTTACCATGTCACTTTGTATTTTTATATTATATAGTTAATAAACTTACTATATACCTCCAAGCGACCCCTAAGTGGTCCACTAATGATACATATATAATGATATATGTCCTTTGGCCGAACCATAGATTTTTAGGAATAGAATTTAAATTAATAATATAATATTTGTTTTAAAAACTATTTTATGTCAATTTTGACACTATTGGGTATTTTGTTTTTAATAATTTCATAACAGCATTATTACATTGAAAAAAATTTATATAACCAATCATAAAATGTAATATTAATCTATAAAATTAATTTAATTAATAAAATGTCTCAAATTACATTTATTTTGATATTTATAATATCAATTATTTTAATCTTTCGTTAATTAGGTAATTACTGCATCACCATTGTGTCATAAATAAATTAAATTATTTAATGTCTAAAAATTATAAATAAAATAACATTATGTAGGAAATATTTTTTTCTTTCTAATGAATTTTTACAATCGAATTTATCTTATGAATAACCCTTTATTAAAAATATTTTATTTATTAAAATTTGATTTTAACTCTTTTAACTCTTCTTTAAATTATATAGTAATTAATGTCCTAATCTAATCCAATTGGACCTAAATGATAATAATTTATTCTTAATGTTGTTTTTGGTCGAGATACACTTGTAAAATAGAATTAGGACATGTTTTAGATTAATATTAATATCATTTTTACCCTTAATTACCCTATTTACTTTTAATCGTGGTAAATAAAAGTAAAAAAGTTATTATTCACCAAAAAATATTTTCATCTCATTGAACCAAATTTTACTCCTTATTATTAACCGTGTCTATTGGATTTTAGAAATTCCACTCACAGAAGTGGTAAAATTAAGTTTTATGTGAATTTCCAAATTCTCCTAGGAGGTGGGTAAAAGACGGTGAAAAGTTCAATAAACTTTTTATATATCTAAAATTATTCTAAACTAACTCCCATGAATTACATTGAAATTATAAAGGTATTATGTATCTATTTTGACCTTAATTAAATTTAAATAAAATAAATAATTATTTAAATAAAAATTCTTTTTTAAACTATAACTCAATGTTTTTTCACTATTCATCAAAAATTCAAAGTTTTCAGAAAAATACCAAAATTTCACCCTTAGATAATTTCGATATTTAGAATACAAAAATGAAGTCCATTTTGAACGATAAAATTTATAAAATTTTAAAAAGTGGATATTACTATTCATAACGGCTAGTTTGATTGGTTGTGATGTGTGTGTTAGAACTCGAAGTTGCATACAACGCACGCTACTATATTATTCAAAGTGAAGCATATCGTGGAAGCTTGGGGTGTTAAATTCTCCCCTCCTTCAAATAATTTCATCCTAGAAATTTCTTGAATACTACCGCATGAAAAGACTCGGGTGGTTCTTCATCATAATTTCCTCAGGTTCCCACGTTGCATCTTCCATCTTATGGTTTCTCCACAAAACTTTCACCAGATGAGTCGTCTGGTTTCTCAGTACTTGTTCTCTCGTATCATGAATCCTGATTGGATATTCGCAATAAGAAAGATCGGGTTCCAGTTCTAATTCCTCATAGGTGAGTACATGCGTTGGGTCAGGCATGTATTTCCTCAACAGTGATACGTGGAACACATCATGAAATTTGGAGAGACTTGGTGGCATTGCCAAACGATAAGCTACAGCCCCAATTATTTTTAGAATTTCTAAAGGTCCAATGTACCTAGGACTCAATTTACCCTTCTTACTGAAACATATAACTCCCTTCAATGGAGATACCTTCAAGAAAACATGATCTCCTACCTGAAATTTCAAATCCTTCCTTTGGTTATCGGCATAGCTCTTCTACCTACTTTGAGCTAATTTGATGTGGTTTTGGATTACCTTTACTTTTTCCATTGTTTCCTCCACCAGTTCTGGGCCTACAAGTTTTCTTTCACCAACGTCATCCCAACAGTTTGGTGTGCGACATCTATTTTTATATAACGTTTCATATGGTGCCATCTGAATACTTGAATGGAAGCTATCATTGTAGGAAAATTCTACCAGAGGTAATTATTGATCACACATACCCTAAAAGTCAAGTGATCAAGATCTCAACATGTCTTCTAAGGTTTGAATAGTCCGTTTTGATTTTCAATTTGTTTGAGGGTGGTAAGCAGTGCTCAAATGAAGTTCAGTATCCAAGGCTTCTGAAGACTCTTCCAGAATCTCAAAGTAAAACGGGGATCTCGATCCAAAACAATTGATAGGGGTACTCCATGAAGTCTAAAAACTTCATTAATATATATTATTGCTAGATGGTCAAGTGGTAAATCTTCACTTATAGCAAGAAAATGTGTTGACTTGGTAAGACGATCAACAATGACCAATATTTCATTGTTCCTTCTAGGAGTCTTTGGTAGCCCCATGACAAAGTCCATCATAATATTGTCCCATTTCCACTCCGGTATGGGAAGAGGTTGCATGACTCCTCCAGGTTGTTTCCTTCCAGCTTTCACTTTTTGAAAAACCATACATCTTGACACAAAATCAGCAATCTCCCTCTTCATGTTGTCCCACAAAAAATGTTCTTTCAAATGTCTATACATTTTGGTGTTTCTAGGGTGTATAGAGAAATTGGAACTATGAGCATCGTCCAACAATTCCCTTTTTAGATCAGGTATATTGGGAACACAAAGTCTCTTCCCAAATTTCAAAATTCCATCTTCATACACAAAGTCTCTCAATCTCCCATCATTCACAACTTAAATATTCTTTTTAAATTCTTCATCATTGGTATGAGAACTCTTAATCATTTCTAGTAATGATGGTTTGGCAAACATTTGAAAAAGCATTGATGTTTCACCTTCCATGGTTATTCCCATGTCCATCTTCACTAGATCCATGAATACAGAGGGTGAATTAGTCAGCCCAAAAGGCATTACTTTAAACTCGTAATGCCCGTGCCTAGTTCGAAATGCTGTCTTCAGAATTTCTTCCTTCTTCACACACAACTAATGGTGTCCAGATCGAAGGTCAATCTTTGAAAATTATTGAGCTCCATGTAGTTGGTCAAATAAATCATCAATGCGAGGTAGGGGATACTTGTTCTTTATTGTTATAGCATTGATCTCCCTGTAGTCGATACATAACCTCATAGATCCATATTTATTTTTAACAAAAAGAACAGGGGATTCCCATGGAGAAACACTAGGGCGAATAAATCCCTTATTACTCAATTCCTCTAGTTGATTCTTTAGTTCCACTAATTCTACAGTGGCCATTCTGTAATGGGTCTTCGATATAGGCCTTGATCTAGGAATTAAATCAATGGAAAACTCAACTTCTCATTCCGTAGTATGTCCAGGTAAATCTTCCAGAAACACATCTTCATATTCTTTCATAATAGGTACATCTTCTATTTGAACATTCTTTTCCTCAGCCACAATCATTTCATTCTCTTCCTCCCCAATAATTGAATTTATTTGAGCTACTGGGGGTGGATCTAGATAAGAATTAGGTGGTGAAGATTCTTCTCTAAAGATAAGGTGTTCCTTATCCTCATCATCAAAAATCGTAACCTCCTTCTTCTTAAAATAAATATTGGCATCGTGGTCCGAAAGCCAATCCATACCGAGGATTATATCAAACTCAGTCATAGGTATGCCGATGAGATCCGCAGATAAAGAACATTTATGTGCTCTAATAGGGACTGATTCACAAAACCTTATTGCAATGATACATCCATCCATTCCATATTTGTTACTTCATCATCTTCCTTCATATTTTGAATCAATGAACACCATTAATCAGCATCTCCAGTGAGGCGGTAAAATTCCATGATAACTTTTTCCCTTTCATTACTCCCCAAAGCCTGAAATATTTTCTCTAGGGAACTTATCTATTGCTCAGCTACCAATGGATTTGTACTCCCATTGAATTTTGGTGGTTGTTTCCTCATAAAGCGATCTAACATTGATCCTCCATGCTATGGATCAGGGTGCTCCATACGGGTAAGGTTATTATTCGTAACCTGAGTGAGTTGTCCCAGTATGGTGATAAGCTGGTCAGAACCAGTTACATCACCAGATCCACTATAATTATCTTGAGAAAGAGGGAAATCCCAACATGGAGTGTGTGCATTGATACAGTTTCCATTTCTTCCACTAGGCACCATTTCTAAACAATAGAAAAAACTAGATCAGTTTATGAATCAAAATACATAATTCCATACTTGTAAAACACTTAACATAAATTGAACTATTTATGGATATAATCCATAATCATAAAAATGTTTTCTTTGAGGAAGTATATACTCATAAACCCTTCATAATGGTATGTAAATAAATTGGGAATTATCCTAAGAATATCCCCCCAGAGTGTCGTAACCAAGAGTACACCAAGGCCCATTTTCGTGCACCGGTTCCCATTCGAGTCTAGCTCAAAGCGGTGTTTTTAGGTTTTACCCTTAGGTACATCTATGCCAGAGCCACCTCTACCTGCTCGTATCCAGACAGGGATGTATTTCTCGGAAAACTCACAAAATCTCTACAATACCAAAATTCTAGGAAGTTCTTCTATACTAATCCTCAAAGTCCATCTTAGGTATTTGTGCTCTAACCAGAATTTGTATAAATCTAGCGTCCAAGGTTTGTATTAAACTTCCTTTGATACCAACTTTAACGCCCTGACCCCAGTTTCCCAGAGTCGGTGCATTATTACATAACATTGGCATGATCACAAAAAAGATGATGTCTCGAATGATCGATTAGTTTAGTTGCCTTGGAATAACTAGATACATTCATAAAGTTTACATTACATCATAAAGTGAAAACTACTACAACAACAACTTATCTTCATATACCCACATATTATCCCTTCATGTCATTCATAAATTACTTCTTCACATCCTGGGAAAAATAAAACATTTAAAGGGGTGAGCTCAGATGCTCAGTAAGGATAACAATATAGCAGAAACATTTATAAATAAGCATAAATATTTAAGGCATTGTATAGCTAAAATAAAAGCCTTTTAAACTTGAACTTAAACATAATATGGAAAATATAAAATGAAATAATTTTATTTACTTCTTCACATGGATATTTTACTAGTCTAATAATCACATGCAATATCAATAACCACTTTCATAATAATGGAATTCATAATACCAGACTATCATAACCACGTAGCCAAGGCCTCGTGCCAAGACTACAAATAAGATTTTGTCAAGGTCTTCTTCCAATACACTAGTTTTTCTCATGATACCTACCGATGCATCGAGGATCTATAGCGGGCTCCACCCATCACTTATTAAGTCTAATGCATTCCTTATATGAACAGGTTTCAACATAACATAAACATTCGTATTAAAACTAGAATACGAAATGTCAATACATTCACCATAAACCATGAATGGTATAAAAATAACACATCCATAGAAAAAAATATCACAAAAACTTCAATACAATATGGAAGTTTTGTATCATAATAAATCAACTTCAAATAAGATTAAAATCCATCAAAGGATGTTGACATAGATGAAATCAAAACTAATTGAGGGAAATATCTCTTTTTTTAAATCATTGAAAAGTCAAATAATGATAGAAGAAAACCTTTATTTTGAAAATATCCTTATAAGAGTGTAAGGGAAGCTTCAAAGGTGTACTAACGGCAGAGAATAACTGCACCTACTGTATAAGTTAAAAAAAGACATTCTTACCTTAATTCTGTTGAAAAGGTTAAAAAGGACCTTGTTTGGAAAACGACAGAAATATTCCTTTATAAACCTCTTATAAAAAGTAAAATAAGGGTATAAATTACTTTAACCTATATTCTATAAAATAGAAAGAATATTTTGAAATATAGTTTTATGAAACATGGATGTGGATGATAAAGAGCTCCCAGTAGATAATTATGTATAAACAACCTCGGATAATGAAGAGATTGTGAAATAACCCTTACCAATTTGGTAACTTACAAAACTTACACCCCATGAAAGAGGAATCATATAATTAATATGTAAATACACATAAATTAAAGTGTATTACAAAAAGATTAAAATTATGGGCAGTATATACACCACACAAAAGCTAATAGTGGCAATATGGCATGAATCTCACGGGAATAAAGAGTGAGATGAAAACCCCTTACCTTGTACATTTCCTTAGCTGATGGTATGTTAACCTCCTATATAATAGTTAAAACATTGTTATTAAATTATAAAAGAACCATATACATAATTATGATATCATATATGATCTTCTAATAATTCTTTTTAATAATACTTTAGTATTATCGTCGTTTCGGGTGTTAACTTACTTGTTTTCTTTTATATGTTTTGTTACATAAGGCGTGTTTGTTATGGATAGGTTGTACCTTATTAATATCAAGAATGATATAAAGTTCTTAAAAATTATTTTTAATCATTAAATGAGAATTAGTCTTGAATGGATGTGATGGGGAATGAATCTCATCGCGTTCGTCGAGACGGTAGTCCGTACGTACGCACGAGTGACAATATCATTCTTTTGATATTAAAATAATATATAATTGGATGTTATATCATATATAAAGAATCATTATCATGTTATATTTATTATTTACATGAATTAAACATCATTATTATACCCATTCAAATAATAATTTATTGAATAACAATTACACCACGACATGGAGACGGTAAGCCGTACGTACGCACGTATGGTGACATATCATTCAAAGGATGGATGGAATACTGAATATGGTTGTACCAAATTTATAATAATATCACCGTATTTATGATATACTAGAGTTATTATTTTAGAATGGTAATAACAATGAAATAATAAGTTGAAGAAGAAATGAACTTGAAAAAGGTGGTGAAAACATTACCTCTTCTTCGGGTTCTTCCTTTTGATTTGATCAAATGGGCTCCTTAGGATGGCTTTATGATAAAACTAAGGTATCTAGGTTTAATTGAGGGAGGTTGAGAGAGTATTTGGGCAGTTTTTGGCCGAACCAAAAGACTTTGAAAGTGTGAAGAATTGCTTATAAGTGGTGTCCTTTTATAAGGGGGGGAGGGGCACCTTAGGATAATCTAGAAATATTATTTCATAATAAATAAATATTCAGTTTATAATGGCTCAAAAGTGGATTATTTAAATTTTAAGGTGGGTATGGGTCGAAAACCACTTAACCAATAGAATTTTGACTGGTTTGAGTCCTTATATTAACCATATCTTTTAGTTTTAACTCATAGTTAATTAGTTTGACACTTACCATGTCAATTTGTATTTTTATATTATATAGTTAATAAACTTACTATATACCTCCAAGAGACACCAAAGTGGTCCATTAATGATACACCTATCACTATATAAGTCCTTTGTCTGAACATTATTTTTTAGGAATAGAATATAAATTAATAATATAATATTTGTTTTAAAAACTCTTTTATGTCAATTTTGACACTATTGGGTATTTTGTTTTTGATAATTTCATAAAAGAATTATTACTTCGAAAAAAATTCATATAAACAATAATAATATGTCATATTAATCTATAAAATTATTTTAATTCATAAAAAGCCTCAAATTACATTTATTTTGATATTTATAATATCAATTATTTTTATATTTCGTTAATTAGGTAATTGCTGCATCATCATTGTGTCATAAATAAATTAAATTATTAAATGTCTAAAAATTATAAATAAAATACCATTATGTAGGAAATCTTTTTATCTTTCTAATTAATATTTAAAATCGATATTATCTTATGTATAAACCTATATTAAAAATGTTTTAGTTATTATACTTTGATTTTAACTCTTTTAACTCTTCTTTGAATTAAATAATAATTAATTTCTTAATCTCATACAAGTGGCACTGAATGATAATATTTTATTCCTAAGGTATTTTTTGGTCTAGATACATTTGTCCAATAGAATTAGGACATGTTTTAGGGTAATATTAATATCATTTTTACCCTTAATTACCCTATTTACTTTTAACTGTGGTAAATAAAAGTAAAAAGTTACTATTCACCAAAAATTATTTTCTTCTCATTGAACCACATTTTACTCCTCTATATTAATAATTTCTCTTGTATTTTATAGATTTCACTCACAGAATTGGTAAAATTATGTTTTATGTGAATTTCCAAATTCTCCTAGGAGGTGGGTAAAAGACGGTGAAAAGTTCAATAAAATTTTTATATATCTAAAATTATTCTAAACTAACTCCAATTAATTAAATTGAGAATATATAGGTATTATTTATCTATTTTTACCTTAATTAAATTTAAATAAAATAAATAATTATTTAAATAAAAATTCGGTTTTAAACTGTAACTCAGTGTTTTTCACTATTCATCAAAAATTGAAAGTTTTCAGAAAAATTCCAAAATTTCACCCTAGGCTAATTTCGATATTCTGAATCCAAAAATGAAGTCCATTTTGAAAGATAAAATTTATAAAATTTAAAAAAATTGGGTATTACTATTCATAACGACTAGTTTGATTGGTTGTGTTGTGTGTGTTAGAACTCGAAGTTGCGTACAACACATGCTACTGTATTATTTAAAGGGAAGTGTACCGTGGAAGCTTGGGGTGTTACATGTCGGTTAGTGTGATCATGAAGCAGCATCCTCGGGTGGATGTAGTTGTCGCGGGGGAGGCGATCGTGATCGGTTGCATGGATCATTCTCGTGTAAAGGACGTCAAGAACCTTTTCAGGTAGGGGATTCGTTACTTCTAAATTCTTTTACATGCAATCATAGAGTTAGCATGTTTTATCCCACTAGATCATAATGGAATTGAAATAATAAATTTTTTAACCAGATAAATAAATTGTTATTGATCGTATATTATTGCCTCTTTTTTTTCAAGATAGTGTGATATTTATGCTTGCCCTGTTTAGCATGTCTTTCTTGAAAAAAATTGGTAAATAACATAATCTGGGATTAATTGTAATTATCTTTCAAAGATAAAGGGACATGTAAATGAATTTGGTTATTGTTGTTTAAAATCAATGATAATAAAATTTATGCAGTAAACATGTTTAATTATTTGTGATAGCTTACTATTTAGGTTTCCCATAGTTGGAACCTACAAATAATAAATCAGTTAATTCCAAATAGAATAAAGAACTGGTTGTTTGATATAAAATATAATGCCTTGAAGGGTTCTGAGTTACCCTCTTTCTTGTAAAGGCCCATAGCCTTATGCTTGGAGTCGTGAGTGCTCGTTATGTATGAAGGCTAGATACCTTGTTTAAGGTCCAAGAACATAGCTAATATGATTTGTGTTTCCTACTGCTTGTAATTTATTTTGAGCCTAGATGGATGATGTAAGATGTGGGGGTATGAAGTCCCATTTTTTGTGGTAGCAGTTGATGCCTAGAGTGGTGATATGCATCAGTTTATGCATGTGGGTGTCAGGGAGGACACCAGAGATGATGAAACAGGTGGGATGTGAATGTTGTATGCTTGATAAATCTTGTTGGTTTTTAATCTTCTTTACTTTCCCCACCGATCAAGGCAGCTGGTTTTTCTACCCTCCTTCCAAAAAGAGGCTAAGATGCATGGGGTATTACATGTGCTTTCTGTATTTAGCTTCTCGAGGGAGGATGGGTCTGTGCTCCTACAATAGGTGGAAAATATTTGACGGGTATTCCGTCTACTCACCATGTTGATCCCTCTTGTGTTTAGTAGCTTAGAATGTTTTTCAAAGATTCCTAGGAATATGGGAAAGTAATAATGATGTTAATAAATGATGGAATAAATGATGTTAACCCATGGGGTTGGAACTTTCTAGGTCGCAATGTTGAGGTTTTAATTTAAAAGAACTATAGATCTTGGTTAGAATGCTAATGAAATGTAATGTGGAATTGATAATGATTAATTAATGTTTAAGGAACTAATTATTGTAAAGTGAAACTGATAAAAAGGGAATTAAGTAATAAAATAAATATCTTTAAAAAGTTGTGTGCTTATAGGATACCTAGTCTTAGTAGTGGCAGCTAAGAGCCTGATAGATGTTAGCTACGGTTGAGTCTAAGACTCAGTTATTCCTGTAGTGTGGTTGTGAGCTACAGTATATTCTGTAATTTTTGTGTTTCTATATTCTAATCCACCCCATCAGTTTGGAAAATTGACACCCTAGGGATTCTAATCCTTAGTGGGCGTTTTCCCCAACATTCCAGTGGGAGGATGGATGGCTAACTACCTCATTTGGCCCTGCTCTCTTCTCTTGGTAGTTACCTATGCCGTTAGGAACGATGGTTAGTTTTATATCCCAGGAAGGGTACACCTTGTGAGGAGGGGGTCGTGATAGAGTTTTATTAGAGGTTGGGTTAAGGGATAGGATGGAGTTTTGTGTTTGGTACAGGTGAGGTTTCATGGGTTTGTAGGGAAAGGGTGTCAATTAAGTTTAGAAACTGATGTAAACACTAGAGACCGGATGAGACATTGGTGTTTGGTGCCCCTTGTGATCTGATGGATGGACCTTTATGTTTACAGTGGCTACTAAATGAGATGATAATGGTTTTAGGGTAGAGAACTAGAAAAGGATAATGCATCATTATCCTTTGTGAATGTGTTTTAATCGGTAAACATTGAGATAGTTTATCTTAAAATGAATAAAAGAAAACAATTAATTAATTAATTTTGAATCTTCTATATTCCAGGTTTAGGATCTCTAACTATTTGTTATTTTTCAGGTATGGATCTAGGTCGGCGTCTTCGTCAGTTTTTCATATAAGATGTCTAGTAGGTTGCACCATTATATCTTCATAGGGTAGAGGTTGACGAAAAATAAACATGGATGAGGAGACTCTGAGAGTTTCAGTGCCAAAGTCTATAGAAGCACGAGGGCTTCATTTCAGATGAAGTCACAGAAGACTAGTTGGAAGAGGTTGAGATAGCCTTTAATTCGATCTGTGCTAGGAACGAGCATTGGGTGTCTTTGGTTGCAACGATGTTTTGTGGGGTAGTGATGCATTGGTGGTTCTTGTTCCTTGGGGATAGTGAGGAGTTGGAAATCTCATGGGAGTAGTTCTAAGACAAGTTTAGAGTTGAGTTTCTTTCTTCAACCATGAAGGCGTCCAATTTCTAGGAAATACTTACCCTTCAATAGGGGAGATCCAATGTGTGAGAGTCTGGAATCTTTTTTAGGAACCTTTTACAATATTCTTCAGACCTATTACTAGATAAGGAGGCTAGGGTGAGGTATTTTGAGGAGGCTTTGTGCCCATATATCCAATGCCAGGTCACCACATTTATGCTGAATACATATCTTTAGGTGTTGGTGAGGGAAGAGGTCGTCGAGAGGAAATTATCCAGAACTGAATCTTCATGAGAGGTGAGTCATCAGGATTCATCACGAATAAGATTTTTGGTTCGGGGTTCCTAGTTTTCGGGGAAGAAGAGTTTCCTTTTTGCTGGGGATAGGTCCCAACCATCAGCATCTCATTTCTCCAGGGTCACCAGCTCTCAGTACCATACCAAGGGATCAGGAACTTTTTTTTCTTATGGAGGACAAGGTCATCAGTAGTGTGAGTGTCTGGCCTTTCAGAGTGTTCAACGTGCACATGGTGTTCCTCTCTAGGTTCCTTCACTGAGGTAGTTCCACCTGAGGTAGAAGCAGTAAGTTTCACTAGATTTGGATCAACAGAGAGCAAATGGTGAAGGCAGGGGAAATCCATATGATGCTCCCTGCCTTTAGATATCAGAGCACAACCATGGTTGTGGTCATCATCAGGGTCATAGAGTTCAAGGAGAAGGTTGTGTTCATCTTCATACTTTATCTTTTCTAGCACCAGGTGATCTAGACATTTTTCGAGGTACCATTTTCTTTTTTTCTAATTGGGTGTATTCCATGTTTGATTCAGTATTTGTGCACTCCATTATATCACAAACCTTTTTCCATGCTTTGGGACTTGAGGTAGAGAGTATTCCAATTCCCTTGGCATTGACTATTCCAGTTGGAGGTCGAGATGACTTGTTTGAAGTATGTATAAACATTTATCTAGTGTTGGGGGAGCACCGCTCTTGAGGAGATTTCCTATGTTTATGGATAAAACCATAAAATTTCATCCTCATCATGGATTGGTTTTCTTTTTTGTAGGCTATCGTGGATTTCTTCTGGAGGAAGGTGGTGTTCATTAATGCTGAGGGAGTGCTAGTAATGTTTTTTGGAAAGTGAGACCTTAGATGGGTCAGAAGCTTATTATGTCCTTGTCATCCTTGATGGCTGAGCTGATGCTGAGTTATTTGAAGGTTCAGCAGTTGGCGTTTCCCAGGGTTGTAGAAGAGTTCCTTGATGTCTTTCTAAAAAAGGTTGTAGCATTACCCCCTCGACGAGAAATCGAGTTTGGGATGGAGCTACAGCTAGGAGCATCTCATATCTCTATGTCTCCATAGAGGATTTCCCCTTCTAAGTAACAGGAGTTTAATATGTAGATAGATAGTATATGACAGTGCAGTTTTGTTTGGCCAAGTGTGTCGTCGTGGGGTGTACCAATTTTGTTCTTGAAGAAGGATGATGTCAGTTTTCGGTTGTGTATCTATTATTGTAGCTTAAACAAAGTGATAGTGAATAATCGCTATCCTCTTCCATGTATTGATGATTTATTCAATCAACTGAAGGGTGAAAGTTGGTTCTCAAAGATAGACTTGTGTTCAGGATATAATCAGATGTTTGTGAAGGATGAGGATATCCCAAATACTACTTTTTGTTGTCATCATGGGCATTATGAGTTCATTGTAATGTCATTTGGTTTGATGAATGCTCCAACAGTGTTTATGGTATTAATGAATGCCGTGTTCCTTGAGTTCCTAGATATGTTCTTGGTGGTTTTCATCGATGACATCCCTATGTACTCCACGTCAGAGGAGGAGCATGCAGAGAATCTGTATGCCTTTTTGGGAGTTCTTCACCAACAAGAGTTGTTTGGGAAGTTGTTGAAGTGTGAGTTTTGGGCTTGAGAAGTCTGTTTCCTAGGGTATGTTGTGTCCCAATAGGGATTAATTGTGGATCCATCAAATATAGAAGCATTTGTGTCTTGGGAAGTCCCCAAGATAGTAGCAGAGGTGTGAAGTTTCCTAGGTCTCGCAGGCTATTATAGGAGGTTTGTAGCTGATTTCTCTCAGGTTTCAACTCCTATGACAACATTGACTAGGAAGGATTAGGTTTTCATGTGAATTGATCAGTGTCAGGCATCCTTTGAGTATCTGATGTAGAATTTGTTAAGTGCTCTAGTTATTTGTATTCCAATATTGGGAATTCATTTCGATGTTTTCAGTGATGATTTTCATCTGGGGTTAGTATATTTTATGATGTAGTAGAGGTAAATTATTTCTTATGTTTCTAGGTAGTTTCATCCCCAATAATGTAACTATTCCACCCATGATCTTGATTTTTTTATCTGTGGTGTTTTACCTAAAGTTGTAGAGGCATTACCTCATTAGAGAGAACTTTGTGGTTTTCACCGATCATAAGAGCCTGAGGTATGTTTTCTCCCAATATGAATTGAACTTATGGTAGTGTCAGTGGATGGATTTCTTATAGGAATACGACATTGAAATATAGTATACACCTAGAAATAGGAAATGTTTTAGCTGATGCACTGAGTAGGAAGTCACGTAGTGATGTAGTGTGTGAATATGGGGATTCCTAGAGACTGGTAGAAGAACTTTCTGCATTAAATCTTGATATGGGAGAAGTTAGGGGAAGAGGTTATCTTTTTAAGATGACTGTGCAGTCATATCTAGTGAGTCAATTGGAAGAGTCCTAGTTAGGGGATCTAGAGGTAGAGGTCTAGAGTGACTGAATTGTTTTTGGCGAGGCCCCTAATGGTTGGTCTGAAGATGAACAACATAGAGTGTTGTATCAGAGAAGGATTTTTGTTCCTTTGGAGACGCATGATATAGTTCCCAGAGAGTTCCATAGTTCTCATTTAGCGATGCATCATGTAATTATAAAGATTTATCGAGCCTTGAGAAGTCATTTTTGGTGGCTTGGGCTGAATCATGCAGTTACGGAGTTTGTGTATCAATGTTTGGTCTGAAAAAGGTGAAGGTCGAGCACCATGTCCCCGTTGGTTTTCTCCATCCATTAGATGTTCCTTAGTGCAAGTGGGAGTAAACCTAAATGGACTTTTTTACTGGTTTACCTCAATCCCAAGGAGTCCATGACACTATTTGGGTGGTAGTGGATAGTTTAACAAAATTAGACCACTTCATAGCGATCAAGGAGTTAAGCTTAGGGGAGGTTTTGTTGAGGCCGTAACTAGAGGAGGTGGTGAGACTCCATGGAGTCCTGAGGACATTTCTAAATGATATCCTCATTTTACCTATAGGTTTTGGAGAGGTATCCAGCTTTATTTTGGTTCTAAGTTATTTTTTAGCACTTATTTTCATCCATATATGGATGGTCATACAAATTGGACCATCCAGACTCTTAAAGACATGTTTCATTATTGTGTCCTAGATTTTTGAGGTTCATGGTTGAGGAACTTACCCTTGGTGGATTTTTCTTAAAACAATTGTTTCCACTCCACCATCAATATGGCACCATTTTAAGCCTTATATGTCTGACCTTTATTTTCTCTGTTGTACAAGACTGGGGTTGGAGAGATATCAATTCTTGGACCAGAACTGGTATAGAATATGACAGAGATGGTTCAAATGATTCATGAGAGGATGAATGCATCGTAGGATTGTTAGAAATACTATGTCAATCAAAGCAAAAGACCTTTGGATTTTGATGTTGTTGATCATGTGTTTTTGAAGGTGACTCCCTATTGTGGGAAGTGAAGATTTGGTCATGGGAGTATGTTGTCTCCCCAGTTTGTTGGGCCTTTTGAGATGTTGTCTCGTGTTGGAGCTGTGTTGTATCAGGTAGCACATCCCCGTCAGATGAGCAAGATACATGATGTTTTTCATGTGTCATAGCTCCATTTTTATCTTCATGAATACTACCACATTATTTATTGGGGAGAGATCGATTTTGACAATGATGTGACCTTCGAGGAGCAGCCTGTGGAGATCCAACACTGAAAGGAGAAGGTGTTGCGCGGGCATTCTATTCCCTTTGTTTGTCTCTTGTGAAAACATGGTGGCGTGGAGGAGAGTACATGGGAATGTGACTTGCAGATACATGCTCATTAACCTGAGTTGTTTTATGTTTAACTCTTTTCATGTAATGATGATCTCTTTGTGGTTGTAGACCTTTTGTGTTTATGAGATGGATTTCATTTGTTGATTTTTGTGGCTTTCCCTCTTTTGAGAGGTATCTTGATGGGTGGTTGTTCAGACCCCTTTTATGTTTCCTTTTATGTTGGTTTGGAATTTGTTTCGGTGCGGATGTGCGTCGGGTTACGCTGTTCCGCCAGGACGCGTTCGCGCGTGCACCCGTCAACCCGAGGGGATGGGCGCGCGGCTTGTGGTCCCGCAGTCCCGCTTTCCAAGGGCGGGCGGCATTCGTCCCTTATTCAGGGGCGTCTGCTCCTTGATCGAAACCGGGATGATGGGATGTCGGCTCCTCCTTCCTTGGACGTCTCCTCGGAACTTGTCGCCTAATCCGAGTCTCCCTCATAGACTTAAGAATGTTCGTGAATCTCGTTCCCGGCGCCATATCTTCATGGACACCGGTTAATTACGCTGCTTCCGCCCGGACGCTCCAAGGTGTCTGGTCGGGGCAGCAACCTGCGGTGAGAAGGCCGGGTGGCTCTGGGTGCTGGGGGCGTGTCGTAGCACTGCGGCTCTGCACGTCTGTCTTCCGTCCCTAATAGGGCTTCTCGAAGGCATGATGGCCTGAGGCATCCCGTACTGGGTGTGGGGAACTGTGTCACCTGAGGTTTTCCTCAGCTTCCCATGTTTAACACGGGGTATGCCGCGAGTTTAACGTCCAGCGGGGACGGCATCAGACCGATCAACACTAAAAGTGGATCAGGTGACAGAACCCCTTGCGGGGAACCTCCGACACTGGGGCCAGCACATGGGCGGCTTCCCAAGTAACGTGGAGTGGAGTGAAGTGGCATGACCCCACCGGGATGTGGCGGCCCGGGTAAGGATCAGGATGGATGATGGAGTGAAGAGCTTGGACCCCGTAGAGGCTTCCTACGTACCGCGCGTTAGCACGGATCAAAGTCAACGTAGTTCGGGTATACAGTTTAACGTCATGCTGGACGTCGGCAAGCCGACTCACGAAGAGGTCGAGGCCGCCGGGCGGAGGATTGAACCGAACCACCTCGCACAGAGGGGGATGGGACGGCCGGGTGGATCACAGTTTCACGTCATGCTGGACGATAAAAAGAGAAATGGAAAAAGGGGCTGTGGGGAGGCACAGTGGAGATACACACAGGCAGTCTCCCACAGGGGCGGATTCATAGGTGAATCGACGCAAGCGTGAACCCTGGAGGGGTCCACTGATGGACGAACCGACGTAAATACGACCAGGACAACCAGGTGGCGGGCTTGGACCTCAGGGAGGCTTCCTACGTACCCTGTATAGAAGACAGGGATCAAAGTCCACGTAGTTCATTCTGTCAGGACTTACGCACTTGAGGCAGCCCGGATGCGGCAAAACTCAGTTGGAAGGGACTTCGACCGAAAGCAGAAGACACCTCGATCCCAGTCACACCCTCTACTGGCTTCGGCAGTGGGGAGGCACAATGGAGATACACATGTGCAGCCTCCCACGAGAAACTAGGGGTTTGTAATACCCTGCCCCCGTAGGGAAAAGCCACTCCCATTAAATCGTCCCAAAAGCGGGACAATCCCGACATCCCTGCAGAGACGAGCGGGTGGGGGCCACATCCAAACCGGGGGAGACCCTGCGTGCAGAGCACGTGATCGGATGATGCGGACGGTTTAGCGTCTTGCCAGACGAAGTACAGTTTAACGTCGTGTGTTGAGGACGAAGCGGACGGTTTAACGTCTTGCCGGACGAAGTACAGTTTAACGTCGTGTGTTGAGGACGAAACACTTGGCATTTTAACGTCTTTCAGCGTGGACGAATGTGCAGTTTAACGTCATGCTGGACGTATGGGCAGTTTAACGTCATGCTGGACCTATGTGCAGTTTAACGTCATGCGGGACGAATATGCAGTTTAACGTCATGCTGGACATATGTGCAGTTTAACGTCATGCAGGACGAATGTGCAGTTTAACGTCATGCTGGACGAATGATTGCCGCCGACGGGTCCGTGTCACTTCGCACGAGCCTGGAAGGCTGCACGGGAAGACAGCGCACGGTGCGGGCACCTGCGATGAAGACCATCGGGCGCCACGCAGGCGGGTACCCGCAGGGGGTCAAGGGAGGCGACCCTGGCGGATTGCGTGCAAAAGAGGAGCTTTGCGCGCAAAACCGCGGATCGGCGCGCAAAATGGCGGGCTGGCGCGCAATTGGGCCAGCGCTTTGCACGCGGATGATGGGGATTGCGCGCACCGGGCTTCGGGTAGCGCGCGGGGGCAATGGCTCATTCTCTAACGAATGGCCACTTTGAAAATGGGGGGTGCGCGCAATCGGGTTGGATTGCGCGCACCCGGGGGCAATTGCGCGCAAGAGGCTTCTTTTGCGCGCAAAGGCCTTCGGGTTGAAATTTATTCAAAGGAAATGAGCCAAGGGGATTGCGCGCGAAGGCGGACCCCAAGGCTCTATTGCGCGAAAGAAAGGAGGTTACCTGAAGATCGGCATTGCGCGCGGAAGGGGTGGAATTGCGCGCGCGGGAGACCGTTCGACTTCCAGCAACCTTTGAAACGTTGGGGGTCGCCTAGTATTTATAGGCAACCCCGGGCGCGGAATCCAAGGCGCGAGCGCGGAATTCTCCTCGCGGGTGCGGAATCGGGCACGACGCGCAAGGGAGTTGCGCGCATCCCGGGGGTTTTGCGCGCGGATCATCATCTTTGCGCGCAGACCTCTGAAATTCCGCGCAAGGCCTCCGGGCCCTCCGAAACATTCTTCCGACTCCAAATATGACCTCTCTTTCCGCATCCGGAGCTTCGTTTGGGAACAACGGACTTTTCCGGCGTCTACAAAAGCCCCCCCTCGGAATCTGATCGGCGAGAGGTCGCAACGATCGGGTTCCGAGGGAGACGCCGGAATGCCGAAGTCCTGGGCGGCGCGGGACTTAGGCGCGCAAAAAGGGGCGTCGGTCGCGAAATTTGCCGCTGCGGTCGCGCAAAGCGCTTTCCGCGCAGCGCGGACCCCGGCCTCGCCTATAAATAGGGGCACTGGGTCCCTCCGTGCCGTACATTGGCCTTCCGCGCGATAAGCATCTCTGCTCTCGTGCGCGAAATTGCCTTTTCCGGCGCGGAATTCGCCCGCTCGTCGCGCAAAACCGTCTGGATTTCGCTCTGTCTTTGCGCGAATACCCGGGGTTTTACGCGAACGACTTCCCGATTGCGCGCCGTCCACTAGGATTGCGCGCCGACTCTCAAAATTTTCCACCAGCCTCGTCCGATTCCGCACACTTCATCCCTTAACCCGCACGACTCCCGAAACTTCTGAGATGGCCGCGCACAGAGGAAATGAGGGGGATGCCGCCACTCGCAGGGCTGAGATGGCGACGAACGAGGAGGTTTACGGAGCCAAGGAGATTGTTTCCAACAATCAATCCTTGTTCGACTTACTGACGCCGGCCCAGAAGACATATCCACTGTCGGACAACCTGCCGCTCTGGAACTTCGGCATCCTAGATGAGGTCCTGGTGCCAGGGTTCGAGATTGATGCGCCGCGGACCTGGGTGACCCGGGAGGACGAGCTTCTCCGCTATAACATCACCAACAATGGGCATCCTGCCAGGGAGACCAGACACTTGGATGTCTATGTCCTGAACCCGAGGACGCGAACCATTGATGGGGGTGAGCCTACTGCGGAGAATTATCCAGCCCTCTACTCGAGCATATATCGCCAGAGCGTCACGGACGACACCAAGGGCTGGCTGAAGGACTGGGACTTGCGGTCTGGGGGAAACTTCACCAGTGAGTGGGCCTGGGCGTTCTGGGTACGCCACACTTGCGATCACTTCGCGGAGGAGCTGCGGTACATCGGCCTGTTTGAGGCGGTGTGGACGTCGCCGTTTTACTTCTACCAGCAGTCCGAGCTCGGGCCGGAGCTGTTCACCCGCTGGTCCCCGGATACCAACACCTTCCATCTTCACCATGGGGAGGTCGGCATCGGTCTCTGGGACATCCACTGCATCGGAGGTATCCCGCTGGAGGGCTACCAATACGATGAGTTCCTGCCACCGAAGAACACCTGGGAGGACAGGTCACGGACTCCCATCCTGACCTGGCATCTGCTTGACCTGGCTACGCAGCGGCTCGGGATCAAAGACTTCCAGAAGGACATAGCCTACAAGGAATGGTTCGGCCAGTTCTTGGAGCATGACCCGGCGGTCAAGATGCCAGGCAGGGGGAAGCGGTGCCCGACCGCAGCTCAGAGGAGCCGGAACGGGTCGTACTGGCGGGTCCTGGAGACGGGTGACTACCGCTCATGGGGGTACCGCGTCATCGAGGCCCGGGACCCAAATGTCTGGTACGCGGCGTTCCTGGCCGCCTTTCTGAGTGGGTGGCTCCTGCCAGTGCGGGACGCGAGAATGGGCATTCGCCCGGCGACACTGGCGGTGGCGGGCGCTATGGCCGCCAACAAGAGATACAACCTCGGGGTCCCAGTGCTGGCGAGGCTGTATGCCATCCTGGGACGCATCTCACGAGGGGGGTCGCCACGAAGGATCTGTGGGCCCTTTCAGTTCTTCCACGGCTGGGTGGCTGCTCACCTCGGTGGGTACACGTTTCCGAACGCCATCATTCCTCCGGGCAACGGCCTGCGACCCTCCCTGCTGAACATCGCGGGGGTCGCTCCGATGACCCTAAGTGAGGAGGGCGTGCGGATCCGGATTGGCAATCATGCCAACTTCAACTTCAGTCCGTTCCCCACTCCCGTTGGCCAAATGATCGACAACGGGCAGGGTCCGCTGGAGCAGCATGAATACTTCCTGAACATGCGGGGCGGGGTGCTCGTGGCTCGGATCGACGGGAAGGTGATCTGCGAGCCTTACGTGCCGACCCGTTTCGCCAGGCAGTTCGGGTGCCTTCAATGGATGCCGAAGAGGGTATTCACTGCTGTCCGGGAGGAGACGAACCCTGGCGTCCTTCGCCAGATGTGGCTGATGTTTGCCGCTTTCGGCTCTGGCGACGTCATCACTCTCCCTCCTACCGGAGTTGACGCAGGCTTGGCAACCGAGTACGCCGAACACTGGGCCATCGCGTACCCCGAGGGGCTCTTGCGGAAGCTAGTTCGGCGGCTCGAGGCTACCCGTGCGGAGACCGGGCGTCAAGGAAGGAGGCGAGGCGCCGCCACACGGGGGAGAACGGAGGCGCGCCAAGCAGCGGAGCCGGCGCGGGCAGGGACTTCGGCGGCTGGCACATCGCGAGCTGCCGCCACGACCTCAGCGCCCAGAGAGGGGGCACCCGTGGTGGTCGAAGAGCGGCCCGGGAAGCAGGTGAGACGTCTGCTCGAACCCTCCCACGATGCAGTCTTCTCGGCGCTGTGGTCGGCCTGGATGACCCTGCGGCAGTCACTGGGGACCGACGCCATCTGGCGAAATATTCTCAGAGAAGGAATCCATCTGCCAGAGGTCAGGCGCCTCCACATTGCCGACAGGGTGGACTTCAACCGGCAGTATGCGTATCTGACGGCCATGGACGAGTACGCGCGCCAACGTGCTCAGCGCGCGGAGCCATCCATTCTGGTGAAGGTGATGCTCGGTCTCGAGCCCGCTCCGGAACAGATGCCGCCGGAAGAAGACGACAGTAGCAATGACTCCGAAGAAGAGGAGGAAATGGGGGAGGATGAAGGCTCCGAGGGGAGATCCCATCAGGGGAGCCCACGGGAGAGCGGCGAGGTGGCCGGCTCTGACAACGTTGATGTCACTGAGCTCCTCGAGGTCCGCTTCTATCCCTACTCAATCTGCTTCATCCACTCTCTTATGCAGCTTCTAACCCATTTCTCCATCTTTCTCAGGAGCGCACGGATGTTGGTCAGGCATCCTCAGCGGGAGTAGGAGAGGCGCCGGCAGGACAAGGCGGGGGCCAGACACCCATCATTGAACTGACAAGCGCTAAGGGGTCCCCTGCTGCAACTGTTCATACGGCGACCGGGGCAGCGGAAGATGACGCTCTGACCTCCCGTAAGTCTCCTTACTTTACTGCTGGTGCCTGCCGTTGACGACCCGTGACTAACCATGGCATGCCCCGCGCAGAGATCTCAACATTGGAGGCTCATCGGGTTGCCGAACCCGGGCCATCTACGAGTGGACCAGTGGTGGACATGCCGCCTGCTCCGGAACAGACTTCCCAAACTGAGCCGGCCCCACCAACTGCTGATCAGGGGGCTGCGGACGCCGGCGGTGCTGACATCGGAGAGAGGTCGGGGGCTGACGAGGGTGTCAGCGCCGCTGGGGAGAGAGAAGAAGGTCGCCCGGATGTTGGGGAACCTATCCCTCGTGAGGACCTCCCAGGGGCGGACCCTGCAGCAGACCTGCTGGCTGCCTTCCCTGCCTACCGGCCTGCCGATCCCGAGGAGATGGACGACTCAGACACGGAGGCGGTCGAGGAGAGCCGGATAACGCGCCGCAGGGGGTGGAAGTGCATCCAGCGCTTCCTCAAGCGAGACCCATCGGAGTGGCTGGGGCGCATGTGATCACTTCAAACCTGGCTGCGCTTCCTGTGTGCCGGGGGAGCTGATGCTCAACGCCTCCATCTAACGGTCCGTGATTTCATGGCCGAAAAGATGCGCGAGAGCTGCCGGCGTGCCGACGTCACACAAAGTCGGGACATGTCGGAGAGCATGCGGGCGCTCCTCGCGGCGGAGCAGGAATTCCGGCGCCTCGAAGGGCAGGCGGCAGAGAAGGAGGCCTTCGTCGCAACGTGTACCGAGCTTGTGGAGCAACTAGCAGCCCAGCTGGTTGACTCCCAGGTACAGCTGACGGAGGCGGGCCAAAAGATGGTCACAATTCAGGTCGAGCGGGAGCGTGCACAGGCCAGAATCGACGAACTGCGTGCTGCGACCGCCGACGAAGAGAGGGCACGCAGAGAGCGAGAAGCAGCTCTGGAGGCCACCAGCCAAAGGGTAGAGGCATTAGAAAGACTCATTCAGCACGCTAATCCCTAAGGGCTTTGTTTTGCCATTCCCAAAACATTTGCTTCCGCTACTTTGATCAATCTGTATGAATCAATATATTTATCTGCATCTTTTGGCTTAACATGCTCAACCACAATTCGTTGTCTTGTGGGAGTGTTAACCAAGCATCAGGCATCCATAATTGGGCCTGGATTTCTGGAGAAAAGAGGGAGGTCATTCCTAGGAAAGGAGACCTCAGACCTAATCAATGTATCATCCCCCAACTTGTTCCAACACACGAGCGGGACAATGCTAGGGGCGTTGAGATTTCATCCGAACATAGGGAAATGAGAAAGGGTGAATCGCGTGTCCCGAATCCGGACATCCACAACGGTCGGCCTTCCAGGAAATGCCCAAGACGGTAGGCGGACAGTGGATCGACCATAACAACTGCAATAGACGGACCGAAAAAGGCCATCATTCATATTGCAGGAGGCGGACCACATGTCATCATGAATACCGCTTTGGGGTTCCTTCAGACACAAGGGTGGAAATCCAGATCAACAGGGCATGCGAAGCGTGGGGCGATGTGACGATTTGTTCGGACAGAATCCAACGCTCTCAAAATTGCGCCACCGTGGGGAAAGCGTATTAGGTGGATGCACTAACCTGGCCGTGAGTCACCTCAATTCTCAGACAGCACCTCTCTGACGAGGAAACCGTCGCTTCCCACCATTGCAGTGGGGCATCCCGAGCTGAATCAGGGAGAATATCACAACTGCACCACTCTACCCGAAGTCAGGCCAGACGGCCGGCGACGAGGAGGGGCGGGACTTAACGATCCCTGAGGCTGGACCCGAGTTGAGATGCCCGGGCGTTCCTACGTACTCCATCAGGCTGGAGATCAAGCCACACGTAGTTCTGAGAGTGCAGTTTAACGTCATGAAGGACGTAGGATCCCGTTTAGGGGAGATCTTAGTTTAAGGTCGTAGAGCTCGGACCATAAGGGTTAGGTCTTAGTTTAAGGTCTTAGAGCTCGGACCATAAGGAGAGATCTTAGTTTAAGGTCTTAGAGCTCGGACCATAAGGAGAGATCTTAGTTTAAGGTCTTAGAGCTCGGACCATAAGGAGAGATCTTAGTTTAAGGTCTTAGAGCTCGAACCATAAAGAGAGATCTTAGTTTAAGGTCTTAGAGCTCGGACCATAAAGAGAGATCTTCGTTTAAGGTCTTAGAGCTCGGACCATAAAGACCTCAAAGTACGCCGCATCTGGTCATATCCCCTGGATATACGAAGATGCACTGAGGGATAGTGTCAAGAATGTCGAGGTTTCGCCTGGCCGGAATGGGAGGTGGAAGATGTGAATGATGCGGCCATTTACTCGAGGACCGGGAGCACCGGCGTGACGATATGAGAGTACTGCCGACCGTGGCGGAAAAGCAGCATCAACATCGCACTAACCGTTGGTGGAATGAGGCAGCAAACGAGCATCGACCGCTCAATCGCAGGATTCATATCGATTTGCTGCCCGAGGCCATTGGGGGTACCGGCCCGAGTCGGTGGGAGAGCACTGAGGCATTGTGTCCGAACCGTTCACGGGGGCTCCACCCAGGGCGTAGACGATGGGTCCGAATGAAAGGGAGCACGAAGCCTGAAAAGCGGAGGAAACCTGGCCAAGCGGATCCTGACCCTCCTGGCAATAAACCAGAGTACTCTTGACACCGGTGGACCACTGCAAGGGGTCGGGGACCACGCCTTGAGGGTGACCTGAAGGCGGCGGATTCCTCAGAGAAGGGGGAATCTCTAAGAGATGGGGGGCTGGACCCGAAGTTTCACACATCCGGGCGTTCCTACGTATCCCATAAGGATGGGAATCAAGCCGCACGTAGTTCTTGAAGCGCGGCACAACACAATCGGGCACCGGCGCGGGGAAGAGTGCGGGTCTGACCCTCGCACACAAAAGGAGCGGCATTTGATATTTCTTGTTTGTCCTTAGAGATGAATGGTTTTTCGTGCGGCGACATGCCTGTGATTGAGAAATCTCTGGCGTCGCCACAATAATCAAGCCATGGAAGGCATTGATGAATGGCGTGGTTATTAAACAGCGCCCAACATGAGTGCCCCCTGAGGGGAACATCACGATGCAGTGCCGTTTCTCGTCGGGCGGCCAAGACGATCACAGTTTACGGTCGTGTGGTAGGACCAGACAACACAGTTTAAGGTCGTGTGGTTCGGACCAGACAACACAGTTTAAGGTCGTGTGGTTCGGACCATGGAGGAATCTGCTTACCGCGGTACGGCGGACACGGCGGAGGTGGGAACATACCCAGCCCTGCGGTCACGCACGATTCCAGGAGAAGATTCTTGGGATAGGGGTCTGCGTATGTCCATCACCCGAGGGGCAGATATGCTAGCCTCCATACATACTGGGCTCAGAACGCGATTGTTCGAGCGACTCCTCCCTCCTTATGGGGACGGGGGTCCAGCTACGCATGGCCCTTGGGGAGAACATCCGCATATATCCTTGGTGCTCAGATCATGGGAGCCTCGAACGACATCATTACCTTGGTTGGTCTGCCTAACGTGTAGAGGTGTACTGAAGGTCAGTATGAAAAGAGTGTCAAGATTCCACTACAACGCACAAAGGCAGAGTGTGATGAGGACTGCGCAACCAATGTTCAGAGCCTGAAGGAGCTGACATGGCAATCAAGGATGTTGCTGACGCATTCGCAACACAACATCCGATCGCGTCAGCCTAAGACGGGGCAAGCAAACGAGCATCGACCGCTCAATCGCAGGATTCATATCGATTTGCGGCCCAAGACCCGCCGGTAAATCGCCCCGGAGCGGTGGGAGAGCACTGAGGCATCGTACCCAAACCGCTAACGAGGATCCCTTTGAGTGAAGGCTCGAACAAGAGGAAGCGCGAGGCCTGACAAGCAACACAGGACTTGTCGGGATTGAATCTGACACTACGAGTCATAGACCGAAGTACCCAAAACATGTTAACAGATCTCCGGAAAGGGTCGGAGGACTCACCCTGAGAGCAACCAAAAGAGGGCAGATTCCCATGATCAACCGAGAGACGGGGCTGGACCTGAAACACAAGCGTCCAGGCGGTCCTACGTATCCCATAGGGATGGGAATCAAGCCATACGTAGTTCTTGAGAGGCAGTTTAACGTCATGTAGGACGATGAGGGGTGTGAGGTAGTCCCACACACGGGGGAGGCGTACGGCGCGGCCAGTAGACCGACGTGAATGAGGACATAATCCCCCGCTCACGCGATACGCCTCGCACAAAAAGGAGGGGAACTGGGGCCAGAGGCCCAACGCGGGATAGAGATTCCCGGGAAATGGGGCTGGGCCTGAAACATGAATGTCCAGGCGGTCCTACGTATCCCATAAGGATGGGAATCAAGCCATACGTAGTTCTTGAAAGGCAGTTTAACGTCATGCAGGACGATGAGGGAAAAAGAAGGGGGAAGCAGAAGGCATCCCCAAACATGGTGTACAGCGTGACGAGCAAACCGACGTGAATGAGGGCATAGCCCCGCGCTCACACCATACGCCGCACACCCGGGGGCAACTGGGCCAAGGGCCCAAGATGGGATGGAAATTCCCGAAGGATGGGGCTGGGCCTGAAACATGAAGGTTCAGGCGGTCCTACGTATCCCATAAGGATGGGAATCAAGCCGCACGTAGTTCTTGAGGGGCAGTTTTACGTCATGCAGGACGAATGCTGAACAGTTTAACGTCTTGTAGCTCGGACGTAGTGCAGTTTAGCGTCATGCAGGACGAAGCACTTGGCAGTTTAACGTCTTGCAGCGCGGACGAATGCTGAACAGTTTAACGTCTTGTAGCCTGGACGAATGCAGTTTAACGTCGTGCAGGACGTATGCAGTTTAGCGTCATGCGGGACGAATGTGCAGTTTAACGTCATGCTGGACAAATGTGCAGTTTAACGTCATGCTGGACGTGGTGCAGTTTAACGTCATGCAGGACGAAGTGCAGTTTAGCGTCATGCGGGACGAATGTGCAGTTTAACGTCATGCTAGACAAATGTGCAGTTTAACGTCATGCTGGACGTCGGCACACTCAGACAAAGTACTGCTTGAGGAACCTAGCGTTGGTGGGAGGAGTGACACGCTCACCATCCATAGTCGCTAGGGAGTACGCGCCATTGGGATAGACCTTGTGGACAATAAACGGTCCCTCCCACTTGGGCTCCAACTTGGGCGGCTTCCTGCCGGGGATCATCGGCGCTCTTAGGGCTAGCACTAGATCACCCTGCAGGAAGGAGCGGAGGCGAACCTTCTTATTGAAAGCTCGAGCCATTCTGCTTTGATGCCTCTCCAAGTTGTGCAAAGCGCGAAGTCTATTCTCATCCAGTGCTTCCAACTCGACTAGACGGGCTTCAGCAACTCTGTCCGGCGCTTGCTGGTCGTAGACCGCAGTGCGCAAGGAAGGTAACTGGATCTCGATGGGCAGGACGGCCTCAGCTCCATACACCAGGGAATAAGGGGTCATCTGGGTGGAATTGCGAGTCGTCGTCCGATAATCCCAGAGGGCGTTGGGGAGCTTGTCCGGCCAACTCTTCTTGTTCTGACCAACCATCTTTTGCAGAATGTTAGAGAGGGTTTTGTTAAACGCCTCGATCTGTCCATTCGCCTGCACATGATAGCGAGATGTATGGTTCGAGCGAATGTTATACTTGGCGTAAAACTTCTTCAACTCGGCTGCTCGGAAATTTGTTCCGTTATCCGTGAGGATAGCGTGAGGCACTCCAAATTGATAGATGATGTTGGAGGTCACGAAGTCAGTGATCGAACAGGATTTGACCTCTCTGAGCGGAATCGCCTCTGCCCATTTGGAGAAGAAGTCCGTAGCGGTCAGAATGAACCGGCACTGGCGAGCTGTCGCCGGCGGGTAAGGTCCCACAACGTCCAGTCCCCAGACTGCAAAGGGCCAGGAATACCTTGTGGTATGGAGAGGCTCCGGCGGCCGATGCACAAAGTTCGCATGAACCTGGCACGCATGGCACCTCCTGGCATACTCGATGCAGTCATAGATCATAGAGGGCCAGAAGTATCCCAACCTCCGAATCTGGTGGGACAGCTTCGGCCCAGTCTGGTGGGTGCCGCATGAACCAGCATGAACCTCTTGCATGACTCGTGGGATCTCAACTCCCTGAAGGCAACGGAGGAGAACACCATCAAATCCGCGTTTGTAGAGGATCTGCTCCAGGCCGGGACTGCTCTGGAGGACGAACTGCGATGCGCGGCATCGAACTCGCTCGCGCTCGGTCCGCTCCGATGGAAGAATGCCATGTTGGAGGTACTCAACCAAAGGCGTCCTCCAATCAGGGGCTGATCCGACTGTCATATCTGGGGTACTCGGGGCTCCGGGCATAGGAGAAACCGTGGTGAGGTTACTTACCAACGGGCCGCGATCTTCTTCCGGGATAACGGGAGCGATGAGCCTGCGGCGCGTCACGCGGACGATCAGGTTATCCTGTTCAGGCTCTGCAAGTGACGCAGCGAGGCCGGCCAAAGCATCTGCTCGACCGTTCTGCGACCGGGGAACATGGACAATTTCCGGCCGAGAAGGGAACTGGGCCATCAGAAGGAGGGTGCACTCCAACAATGGCACAAGTTCCGGCTTCCTGACAACGTAGTCTCCATTGATCTGCTTAACGACCAGCTCGGAGTCCCCTTTCACGCACAGACGGGGCACGTCGATCTCGAGAGCCAACTCGAGGCCGGTGATGAGGGCATGGTATTCCGCCTCATTGTTGATACAGCCCTCTGACAACAGGAAAGAGTATGGCAGCACGGCTCGCTCCGGGGTAATGAAGACGATACTCAAGCCCACTCTGTTGAGATTAGGATTATCGAGTCTTCTACCGGTGGGGCTCCGGGAGGCACCGTCAAAGTGCATCTGCCAGCATGGATCGGCTCGATCAACCGAGAGAATGGTCTCATCAGGAAAGCCTAGATCCAGCGGCTGATCCGCGGAGGTCGGGTGAGGTGCCATAAAGTCTGCCAATGCTTGCCCTTTGATGGCCTTCTGAGACACATACCTGATGTCGAACTGCTGGAGAATCACAGCCCACCGCGCTAGGCGGCCAGTCAACATAGGTCGGCTCAGGATATATTTCAACGGGTCTACCCGAGAAACCAACTGTACCTCATGGTGCTGCAAGTAGTGCCGTAATTTCTGTACGGCAAATACGAGCGCCAGGCAGCTCTTCTCGATGGGGGAATACCTAACTTCCGCATCGAGGAGCATGCGACTGAGGTAATAGAGGCTATTCTTCGTTCCCTCGTTGTTCTTCTGGGCGAGAAGGGCACCCAGGGACCGTTCCAGGGCGGTCACATAGAGGACCAGCGGCTTCTTGGATACAGGCGGCATCAGAACCGGAGGTTGAAGCAGGTACTGCTTGATCTCCTCGAAAGAGGTCTAACACTCTTTATCCCATACATAGGTGGCACCTTTCTTCATGAGCCGAGAAAAGGGCTTACACTTGCCGGCCAGATTCGCGATGAATCGGCGTATATAGGCTAAGCGGCCTTGGAACCCTTGCAGTTCCCGGACGGTACCTGGGGGAGGCATCTGGCTAATCGCCCTGATTTTCCCTGGGTCGATCTCAATACCCCGGTATCTCACCACAAATCCAAGGAACTTTCCGGAGGTGACCCCAAAGGCACACTTCAACGGGTTCATCTTCAGGCAGCGAGACCGGAGGAAGCTGAACACTTTCTCAAGATCTTTGAGATGGTCCTGACGCTGGAGCGATTTGTCCACCAAGTCATCGACGTAGCATTCCACCAGTGTGCCGAGGATTGGCTTGAATATGCGGTGCATCGCCCGTTGATAGGTGGCACCTGCATTCTTCAGGCCGAAAGGCATGACCCGGTAGCAAAAGGTACCTTGGGGGGCCCTGAAGGCAGTGAACTCCTCATCCTCAGGGGCCATCCGAATTTGGTTGTATCCGGAGTATCCATCCATGAAGGAGAGGGCTTGGAACCCTGCCGTGGCATCAATCAACAGCTCTGTCACTGGAAGGGGAAAATCATCCTTCGGGCAGTGGCGGTTGAGATCGCGGAAGTCGATGCAGACTCTGATCTGCCCGTTCTTCTTCCTGACCGGCACAATGTTGGCCAGCCATTTGGGGTACTGAACTTCCCTCACGAAGTTGGATTTGATAAGTTTGTCAACTTCGGCCTCAACCATGGCACCGTGGGATGGGTGCATCTTCCTGGGAGGCTGCTTGAACCCGCGATGGTTCGCCGGGAGACCAAGGCGGTGGACGGCTACCTGAGGATCCAGCCCCGGCATCTCGTCATAGCCCCAAGCGAATACATCACGGTGCTGCCTGAGAAAGTCCACGTACTGCTGCCGCTCCTCAGAGGGCATGGCGGCACTAACCAATGTGGGTCTTGGATCGGCCTCGGTTCCAAGGTTCACCTGTATTAACTCATCGACCGTGGCGGGGACGCCCTCCTCAAAGGCTGGGGGTGCGTCTTCCATATCCTCTCCACTCGGGGAGGGATCGTCCACGGGAGAGACTGCGTTGGCAACTGCATTGGGGCTACCAGATCCTGCTGGGCCACTGGTGCTGGCGCGGGCGGTCGCGGCCATCTCATCAGGAGACTCGCGGACCGTCAAGACCATGGCGACGTCCAACCGTTGAATCGGGAGGACGTAAGCGTCATCCAGACTTGCCCAGGGATCACTTGCAACGGCGACAGGCTCAACCTCACCTGCCAGGATCTGCTTATCCTTGCTCTTGTAATAGTCCGCGTCCAGATAGCGGGCTTCACATGAGGCAAAAGGAGAGGCATCTCCTTGAAGCACGCCTACTCGACCATTAAGGGAGTATTTGAGGCATTGGTGGTATGACGAGGGAACCGCCGCGTGAAGGTGAAGCCATGGCCTGCCCATCAATGCGTTATACGCAGTGTCCTGAGAGACTACCATGAATTCGGTGTTGGCAACCAAGTCACCGAACTGGGTCTTCAAACGTATCTTGCCGACCGGGGTTTGCTCGGTGCGATCGTACCCCTGGATCCTGAGGTCGGAGGGAATCAAGTCATCCTCAGACAACCCCAATCTCCGGAGCGTCCGAGTTGGAATCAGGTTAATCCCGGACCCCGTGTCGACAAGACAGCGCCGGACTTCAAGGCCATTGAACTGGCCAGTGACATACAGCGGACGAATGTGTCCCTGTATAGGAGGGTCTTCATCCTTACCAGAGAACGAGATAACTGCCTGACATTCGGCGTCCTCGATCGTTTCGGCGTGAAAGGCCTCTGCAGCCGCAACCTCTGTCTCAAACTGGAGGGGGCTTTTCAGGGCTTCAGCGAGTGCCTCGCGCATCTCAGATGACATGCGCAGAGCCTCTAGGATGGAGAGCCTTGCTGGGATGTCGGCCAAGTGCTTCAGAACATCATACTTTTTGGCCAAGCGCGAGCCCCTGGTTGCAGGAGGTTGCTCTGCGGTTGGTGGCATGACGGGCCTTGCCGGTTGGATCGGCGGCCGACTGGTACTTGGCGCATCTCGCTGTTCACTGGTCGCAGTCCGGGGAATGGTCACCGTACTGGAGTCAGGAGGCCGGGATAGACTTGTGGCAGGGCGGAGCTGGTCGCGACGCGGCTGAGGCGGTTCTGCCTGGTCCCACACCACAAACAGTGGCGGAGGCGAATCCGTCATCCCCGGATGGGGGGGCTGCGCGCGCTGAGCTCGGTTTTGAGCCTGCTGCCTAGTCTCGGTGGCATGCACGGCCTGGCTGGAGGTACCAACGGCTGTGCCCCGGCGACTCCTGTTGCTACGGTTCTTCCGACGGTGGCGACGACCGGGGACACTAGGGAGGTCCACTTGGTGTTCTTCAACGTCGGGAACCGAAAAGGGATTTACCAGCTCGACGGTGTTAACCGAAGCGTACCCAATACCATCATCGGACGAATCATCCATCACCGGGCGGATCCGAGGAGGGACCCCCATCTCCGGGGGCATGAAATCGCCGAGAGTGCGGGATAGTGGCGGAACCGGCGGGGCGCGCTCTTCCTTCTTGCGCTGCCGCCGTTTGCTCCACATGGAAGAGGCAGGCTGGGACGACGATGCCGAAGCAGCACCCGCAGATTCTGGGGGCTCAGGCTGATTCAAGCGCGCACGGATGATTCCATGGGCGCGAATGGTCGTCTTGCGGGCCATCCAGTTATTGTACTTCTGGGATCCGCGGTCGGAGACCAGCTGCCATTCGTCCTCGTTGCCACTATCGTCATCTGATCCCACGAACACGCCCGCCACTTGTGCTGGAGCTGGGCCCAACCTGATTACATTGTTGTTAATCTGGTCTTGGAGCCAATCCTTAAACACATAGCACCGTTGGATGGTGTTCCCCAGGGCCCGATGGTAGGGGCAGTAGCGGGGGTTATTCGTAAGATGTGCCTCCTCTGGCTTCCAACACTCAGGCAGTCGCACAATCCTCTGCTCCAGGGCGCTCCGGAAATAACCGGGGACCTGATCCTCGTGGAATGAGTAAGTCAGGTGTCGCGGGCCCCTGGGAGCGTGGTCTTGACGAGGGGCTGGAGGGGCCTGCCGAGGAGGTGGACCCTGATTATCTCGCCAGGGTTGCGGCGGTACATTACGCGGAGGGGCCGGCCGGTTCTGAGGTTGCCGCTGCTGGGCCGGGAACTGAGCCCGTGGAGGCGGATTCCTGTGAGGCTGTGGAGATGGCCTCGCCGGCAGTAGCTCCAATGGCCTGGGGGCCTCTATCTGGGCAACAGCAGCGGGCTCAGCCCTGCTGACTCTCCTTGCAGGAATCATAGGAGGCAGCGGGTGTGCCTGGATGGCCTGTTGCAGGGCTTCCTCAAGACGTTGAGCTTTGTCTGAGAAGTCCCTGAACCCTCCGGGGTAATTTTGAGTGATCAGGGAAGGGACCAGCTCGGTCTTGACGTTCCCGACGCACATTGTCAGCAACTGCTCCTGAGTCAATGGCATGTCAAGGGAATACGTGAGACCCTTCCATCGGGCGACGAAGTCCGCGACGCGCTCATCAGGCCTCTGCTTGCACTTGAAGAGGTCTGCGATACTTGTCTTCCGGGTCGTGGAACTGAACTGGTAGAGGAACTGTCTACGGAGGTCCTCCCAGCTGGTTACCGACCCGACGGGGAGCTGGCTGTACCAGACAAATGCTGGCCCTTCCAGTGTCTGAACAAAGCAGCGAAGCATAGCGGCCTCTTGCTGCGCCGGAGTCCCCAACATAGGCCCGCACCTCGAGTTGAAGTGGGCTAAATGCTGTGGCGGATCTCCAGTCCCGTTGAAGGGGGCAAAAGTGGGATTCCCGAATCCCGGAGGCGCCGGCATGTCATCCACCCATGCTGGGTAGGGCTTGCCGTCCGGTGGGATCGCCACCTGCCGAGTCTCCAAGGCTTCCAAGCGGGCAATGAGTGCCGCCATCGGATCATCCGGACATGGGTTCCAGTCCTGGCGAGGATCTCTAACCACGAGCGCATTGCATGGCCCTTCAATCGGGTCGTCGACTGGGTCGTCGAACTCGGCAGCTCGTGGGATGGCGGGCGGAGCGGCCCTTGGGGCAGCGGGAGGAATCCGAGCGGGATATCTCAGGTAGTCACGCCGCTCGGGAGGGTGTGGCGAAACATACCGTGCCCTCTTGCCATAGGCAATGGCCTCTCTCCTGTCGGCGAACACGGCGTAATCACGGTTGCCCGGGAGAGTCTCGTCGAGGAGCGGTTGTTCCGGTCCCTGCTGTCCTGGCCTAGGATCACCGTAGTCAGGCCGCCGTTCTGCAGCGCGCTCGGCGAGGAGCTGGTCAACCAGCCTCTTCTGTTCGACGAGCTGCTGACGTAGCGTAGCCTTCTCGGGATCCTCCTCTGCCCTCTGCATGGAGGCAGATGGGTCGGCGGGCTTTATAGCCTCGCTGTGCTCTTTTCCTTTGCTGACGTTTCGGCTTAACGTCAGTGCTTCAGTGGGTGCGGGGAGCCCCAGGAGGTTTCTCTGATGACGAGTAACTCTCACTGATGGATCTAACGACGGCTTGTCTTCGGGGGGGAAGCCCCCGTCGAGAAGTTCCAAGTCGTTCCCCTCTCCCGACAGGTCAGCCATATTGACTGTTTCTGTCCCTGGGGATATACCCTCAGGGCCACCCAGCGAATCTGGCTGTCGGCGAATCACACTGAAGCGTAGGGAAGCGTACTGCCCCCATCCACGGATATACATGTGGGGAGTGGCTTCCTCGATAAATTTGCGGAGTACTTGAAAGCACTCAACGCATCGTTGTTGGAGGGCCTCGTGGCGCTCAAATGACCTGGGGTGCCGAACCGCGGGGAGCATGGCCAGGTCAATTTGACGGCACTGCCCACCAATATCCTCCAGGTGCGCTTGACTCCCGGGGTATGGCATTTGTAGGCAGTGAAGACAGGAGCGAGTCTCCCGGAGAGTTCGGCGGAAGCATTCGAACTCATCCGGGGTGAGCGATTCGGGTGCATCAAAGCCCGGTCCTGCGACTGGCCAAAACTTCTCAGGGAAGTGGCCCTCTGCTAGGACGGTCCAGAAGCTCCACGACTCAAACTCGGGACCCAGATCTCCTTGGTCCTCTTCCATGGCTGGGAACGGACGGGGAACTGGTAGTGGTGCCGAGGCGGGCCGCCGGGCCGACGGGCTGGCCGACGGTGAATACGGCGAACAGGCCGATTGGCCTCCATATCCCGGGCCGCCCTCTGAGGGTGGCGGTGCCCTGGCTACCACATCACGATAGGACGGGCCAGCGAGCGAACATCCTGCCGTAGCATCGGTGCTCGCCGAGGGTGCACTAGATCGTGGTTCGACCGTCGGTCCCCAGAAAAAGTCTCCGGCTTCTCCGATCGAGGCGGAAGGCACTTCCGGAGGGGCCGGTACCAACCGCAAGCTTGATCCCTGGGGGTCTACCAGGCCCTCGTTACCCCGGATATACCGTCGGAGAGACGTGGGGATCACATCGCTCTCGCTCTCGGGGAGCACGAGGCTGACGTGCCGCATTCCTACCCCTGCCCTTGACTGGCGGGATTGGGGAAGGGGCTCTGTCGCCGAATCGTACTCCGCCTCTGAGTCAGAGAAGCAAACCGGTCGGATCTCTGTCCGGAATTCCGTAACATTCTTCCCTCGGCGTCGACGCCTTGCCTTCCTGCCCCTGGGTGGTTCTTCGGGGCAGGGCTGATCTCTGTCCTGGCGTCCTCCGGCCGCAATGGTGCTGGGGCCAAGAGGACTGGGAACCAAGGTGCGAGGGGCACCGGGACAGATATCAAAGGGGACGCGGGGAGAGATGATTCCGGGCAGGACTCCGGGCCGGGATCAGAAGGTGGGATGACCCATGCCTCCTGGATCGGCCACACAGAGTAGATCCTGCCGGTGAATAGCGCTACCGCGAGGTGGTCCGCGGTGGCTACTGCCAGTGCCAGCAACCGGGAGAGTCGACCCAACCTGCCTTTGGGGCGGTCGGGGCCTCGATCCAGGTCGGGCATAGGAGTTCCCCTGCTCAGGATGCGCAGAGGCCTGGCGACTGGAGCCAGCAGTGGCTTGGGCCAATGCGGCCGCTGTTGCTAGAGCCCCAAGGTGGGCATCCTCTTCCGCTCGTGCCCGACGTTGGCGTCGAGACAGACGAGTCGGGATGAGCGGCGCAGGCAGGTGGAGAGCCCGCTCTTCGACTGGAGAGGCCTGGCGGCGGTGTCGCCGTGGCCTGGCGGGAGTCCTTACCGTAGGTCCCTGGAGCGAATCCCGGATAGGGTGATCCCGGGCCTCTTCCACCTCATCCGCGTAGGGAAGGGAACTGTCAGAGCGCTCCGGGGATAAGCTCCCGAAGCGGTTGGACGTTGAGGTAGGCAGCGGTGCCTCCCTGCGCGGCCCTCGGGGGCGGTGGTGGTGGCGAGGCGCAGCCTCCTCAAGGTCTAGGCGATCCATTTCCCTAGTGGGGATGACTCCCTCTTCCTCGTATCTCCGCACCAGGGTGTTGATCACCCTTCTCTGGATGACCTCCGAGGGGGAGAGAGGGCGTGGTCGTCCCGCAATTGCGGCTGCTGGGACGGCTGTGGAACGGGCGGGACCGCGCGGAGTAGCCGCGTCGGTGTTTCCCCTGCCCCTGCGCCAGTGGGCGGGTGGCGATCGGGCACTGGATCGGGCGACCTGATTCCTGAAAGCAGGGAGAATGACCCATTAACACTGACAGGAAAAAGGAATCGACAACCAACCATTAGTGCCACGACGCCTTCCGTGGGGGGAACCCAGGCCCTCGACGTTGCGAGACGGAGTGCCCGATTTCACTTCCCCAGCCCCTGGCGGGTAAGACTGAATGCTTGGCCGGGCAACACGCCGGTCTTCCAACACCTCTGAAAGCCATCAGTCTTCGTATCGAGGAGAAGAGATTCACGTCGGGTTCACCATTTTTCTGTTTCGGTGCGGATGTGCGTCGGGTTACGCTGTTCCGCCAGGACGCGTTCGCGCGTGCACCCGTCAACCCGAGGGGATGGGCGCGCGGCTTGTGGTCCCGCAGTCCCACTTTCCAAGGGCGGGCGGCATTCGTCCCTTATTCAGGGGCGTCTGCTCCTTGATCGAAACCGGGATGATGGGATGTCGGCTCCTCCTTCCTTGGACGTCTCCTCGGAACTTGTCGCCTAATCCGGGTCTCCCTCATAGACTTAAGAATGTTCGTGAATCTCGTTCCCGGCGCCATATCTTCATGGACACCGGCTAATTACGCCGCTTCCGCCCGGACGCTCCAAGGAGTCTGGTCGGGACAGCAACCTGCGGTGAGAAGGCCGGGTGGCTCTGGGTGCTGGGGGCATGTCGTAGCACTGCGGCTCTGCACGTCTGTCTTCCGTCCCTAATAGGGCTTCTCGAAGGCATGATGGCCTGAGGCATCCCGTACTGGGTGCGGGGAACTGTGTCACCTGAGGTTTTCCTCAGCTTCCCATGTTTAACACGGGGTATGCCGCGAGTTTAACGTCCAGCGGGGACGGCATCAGACCGATCAACACGAAAAGTGGATCAGGTGACAGAACCCCTTGCGGGGAACCTCCGACGCTGGGGCCAGCACATGGGCGGCTTCCCAAGTAACGTGGAGTGGAGTGAAGTGGCATGACCCCACCGGGATGTGGCGGCCCGGGTAAGGATCAGGATGGATGATGGAGTGAAGAGCTTGGACCCCGTAGAGGCTTCCTACGTACCGCGCGTTAGCACGGATCAAAGTCAACGTAGTTCGGGTATACAGTTTAACGTCATGCTGGACGTCGGCAAGCCGACTCACGAAGAGGTCGAGGCCGCCGGGCGGAGGATTGAACCGAACCACCTCGCACAGAGGGGGATGGGACGGCCGGGTGGATCACAGTTTCACGTCATGCTGGACGATAAAAAGAGAAATGGAAAAAGGGGCTGTGGGGAGGCACAATGGAGATACACACGGGCAGTCTCCCACAGGGGCGGATTCATAGGTGAATCGACGCAAGCGTGAACCCTGGAGGGGTCCACTGATGGACGAACCGACGTAAATACGACCGGGACGACCAGGTGGCGGGCTTGGACCTCAGGGAGGCTTCCTACGTACCCTGTATAGAAGACAGGGATCAAAGTCCACGTAGTTCATTCTGTCAGGACTTACGCACTTGAGGCAGCCCGAATGCGGCAAAACTCAGTTGGAAGGGACTTGGACCGAAAGCAGAAGACACCTCGATCCCAGTCACACCCTCTACTGGCTTCGGCAGTGGGGAGGCGCAATGGAGATACACATGTGCAGCCTCCCACGAGAAACTAGGGGTTTGTAATACCCTGCCCCCGTAGGGAAAAGCCACTCCCATTAAATCGTCCCAAAAGCGGGACAATCCCGACATCCCTGCAGAGACGAGCGGGTGGGGGCCACATCCAAACCGGGGGACACCCTGCGTGCAGAGCACGGGATCGGATGATGCGGACGGTTTAGCATCTTGCCAGACGAAGTACAGTTTAACGTCGTGTGTTGAGGACGAAGCGGACGGTTTAACGTCTTGCCGGACGAAGTACAGTTTAACGTCGTGTGTTGAGGACGAAACACTTGGCAGTTTAACGTCTTGCAGCGCGGACGAATGTGCAGTTTAACGTCATGCTGGACGTATGGGCAGTTTAACGTCATGCTGGACCTATGTGCAGTTTAACGTCATGCGGGACGAATATGCAGTTTAACGTCATGCTGGACATATGTGCAGTTTAACGTCATGCAGGACGAATGTGCAGTTTAACGTCATGCTGGACGAATGATTGCCGCCGACGGGTCCGTGTCACTTCGCACGAGCCTGGAAGGCTGCACGGGAAGACAGCGCACGGTGCGGGCACCTGCGATGAAGACCATCGGGCGCCACGCAGGCGGGTACCCGCAGGGGGTCAAGGGAGGCGACCCTGGCGGATTGCGCGCAAAAGAGGAGCTTTGCGCGCAAAACCGCGGATCGGCGCGCAAAATGGCGGGCTGGAGCGCAATTGGGCCAGCGCTTTGCGCGCGGATGATGGGGATTGCGCGCATCGGGCTTCGGGTAGCGCGCGGGGGCAACGGCTCATTCTCTAACGAATGGCCACTTTGAAAATGGTGGGTGCGCGCAATCGGGTTGGATTGCGCGCACCCGGGGGCAATTGCGCGCAAGAGGCTTCTTTTGCGCGCAAAGGCCTTCGGGTTGAAATTTATTCAAAGGAAATGAGCCAAGGGGATTGCGCGCGAAGGCGGACCCCAAGGCTCTATTGCGCGAAAGAAAGGCGGTTACCTGAAGATCGGCATTGCGCGCGGAAGGGGTGGAATTGCGCGCGCGGGAGACCGTTCGACTTCCAGCAACCTTTGAAACGTTGGGGGTCGCCTAGTATTTATAGGCAACCCCGGGCGCGGAATCCAAGGCGCGAGCGCGGAATTCTCCTCGCGGGCGCGGAACCGGGCACGGCGCGCAAGGGAGTTGCGCGCATCCCGGGGGTTTTGCGCGCGGATCATCATCTTTGCGCGCAGACCTCTGAAATTCCGCGCAAGGCCTCCGGGCCCTCCGAAACATTCTTCCGACTCCAAATATGACCTCGCTTTCCGCATCCGGAGCTTCGTTTGGGAACAACGGACTTTTCCGGTGTCTACAGAATTCTTAAGGATGAGAATGTTTTGAGAGGTATTTGATGTAATGGACTGAACCTCGCTGGTCCATTCCTTTGCTGAAATCTGGTGTTTGAGGTGTTCTGGGAGGTCAAGGTGACTTATCCCCAACACTTTTCCAAATTTCAATTAATCTGAACAGTGTTTCCAATTTTTTGAATAGTGTCATCAATGAGATAGATGTGAATACTTCCATTGGTGAGGCAGATGTGACCAATGTCATCAATAAGACAGATAAGTACAGTTTTATCAGTGAGACAGATGTGAACAGTGTCATCAGTGAGGCAGATGTGAATAATGTCATTGGTGAGATAGATGTGAATGGTGTCATCAGTGAGACAGATGTGAACTATCTCATCACTGAGACAGATGTGAATAGTTTCATCAGTGAGACATATGTGAACAGTGTCATCAGGGAGAGAGATGTGAATAGTGTCATCGGTGAGAGAGATGTGAACAATTTCATCAGTGAGTCATTTTTATTTTCAACATTAGTGAGTCATTTGTACTATTAGTGACAGTTATTCATTTTTATTATTGGCGTTGGTGTGTCATTTTTACTATTGGCATCAGTGAGTCATTTGTACAATCGGTGTCGGTGAGTCATTTGCACTGTCGATGTCGGTGATTCATTTGTACTATCAGTGTTGGAGAGTCATTTGTACTATCGGCATCAGTGATTCATTTGTACTATTGACATCGGTTATTAATTTTTACTATCGTCATCAGTGATTCATTTGTATTGTCGGTGTCAGTGATTCATTTTTACTATCGGCGTTAGTGATTCATTTGTACTATCGGCATCGGTGAGTCATTTTCATTGTTAGTGTTGGTGAGTCATTTGTATTGTCGGCATAAGTGAGTCATTTGTAATGTCATCATTGATGACTCATTTGTACTTTCAGCATTGGTAGGTGTATAATTTTTCCATCCATCGGTAGGTGTACAGTGTTTCCAGCCATCGGTAGGTGTATAGTGTTTCCAGCAATCCATAGGTGTACAGTGTTTCCAACTTCCAACAGTTCGGTCATTTAACGTTTTCTATGATGAAAAATAAATTAAAGGCCTTATTTTAAGGTATTTAGGATTATTCAAATCCCATAACTCCAATATTAATTTCCTAATGCTCGGGATGCCTTTACTTGGTCAAACCACACGGTTTAATGTGATCTTATTTTAATGGAAAATCTGGCATATTTTAAACCACTACTCTGTTAAATCTTTGAAAGGGATGAGATATATTTCTCCCTTGTTCTACCTTATTTTTCCTTTGTGCGATACGCTTGAACATTTCCTTCTTCCCATAAGATTGGTGTGATAGAACCTTAATAATTGGATCGTTTACCCTTGAATTTTCTTCTTACAACTTGTGCACCCCTTGTTTTGGTGCATGCAGCAACTCTCGATCCATCAATGATAGAAGGTATGATCTACCTTCGTTCTTGGTTTTCATTGATCCTTCTTCTTCAATTTCTCCTTACCATGTTATTTAATGTGATCTCCATGCTTCTAATGGATATTTCTTGGGTGTCGGTTAGTGCGGTCATGTGGTAGTGTCCTCAAGTGGATGCAGTTGTTGCATGGAGGTGATCATGATCGGTTGTGTGGATCATTCTTGTGTAAAGAATTTCAAGAACCTTTTGAGGTAGGGGATTAATTTCTTCTATATTCTTTTACATGAAATTGTAGAGTTAGAATGTTTTATCCCACTGGATCACAATGGAATTGACATAATAAATATTTGAACTGGATAAATAAATTGGTATTGATCGTATGTTATTTCCTCTTTTTTTGCTAGATAGTGTGATATCTATGCTTTCCTTGTTTATCATGTCGTTCTTGATATCAATGGGTAAAGAACATAAAATGGGATTAATTGTAATTATTTTTCAATGATAAAGAGACATGTAAATGAATTTGGTTGTTTCTGTTGAAAATTGATGATAATAAAATTAATTTTGTGAGAATGTTTAATTATTTGTGATAGATTATTATTTAGGTTTCCCATAGTAGGAAACTAAAAAATAATAAATTTGGTTAATTCTAGATGGATTAAATAACCAGCTTTTTGATAATAAAAGATAATTCCTAGAAGGGTTTTGAGTTACCCACTTGCTTGTAAAGGCCAAGAGCCTTGTGCTTGGAGTTGTGAGTGCTAATTATGTATGAAGGTTGGATGCATTGTTTAAGGACCAAGATCCCAGTTGATATGATTTTTTTCCTGCTACTTTTGATTTATTATGATCCTAGATAGTTTTTGTGAGATATGGAGGTAGGGAGGCCTATTTGTTGTGGCAACAATTGATGCCTAGAGTGGTGTGATGCATTAGTTTATGCATGTGGGTGTCAGGGAGGACACTGGAGATGATAAAATGGGTTCGATGTGAATGTCAGATTCCTGTTAAATCATGTTGGTTTTTTATCTTATTTACATTCCCCACAGCTCATAAAAGCTGGTTTTTCTACCCTCATTCCAAAAAGTGGAGAAGAAACGTTGGGTATTCCACATGGTTTATGTGTTTAACTTCTCGAGGGAGGATGGGTCTACACTCTTTCTATATGTGGAAAAGACTTGAAAGGTAGTTCACCTACTCACTGTGTTAAATCCCCCTTGTGTTTGGTAGCTTAGAATATTTTTCTAGAATTCTTGGTATTATGGAAAAGTAATAATGTTGTTAACAAATGATGGAATAAATGATGTTAACCCATGGTGTTGGAGATTACTGGGACGTAACGATGAGGTTTCAATTTAAAGGAACTGTGGATCTCGGTTAGCATGCTAATGAAATGTAATGTGTAATTGATAATGATTAATTAATGTTTAAGGAACTAATTAATTTAACATACAATTGATAAAAAGGCAATGAAGTGATATAATAAATCTCTTTAAATGGTTGTGTCATTATATAATACCTAGTCTTAGCAGTAGAAGTCAGGATTTTGAGAGATGTTAGTTATAGTTGAGTCTAAGACTAGGTTATGACCATAGAGTGGTTGTGATCTATATTATATTATATTATTTCTGTGTTTCTATACACTACCCTACCCCTTCAATTAGGGAAACTGACAACCCAGGGATTCTGAGCCCTATGGGGTGCTTTCCCCAACATTCCAATGGTAGGATGGATGGCTGACTACACCATTTGGACGCGCTCTCTTCTCTTGGTAGTTACTTGTTCTGGTCGGCACAGAAGTTATTTTTTCCCATATAGGTGTGTAGATGGTTGTAATGAATTATGGTTATTCACACAAATATATTCTGGTTGTAGTTTCCTATGGACTACTATAGGTGTAACGTGTATAGGTTATGATGTCTTGAGGATCCTAACTCGGTGTATGGGCCGTAATGGCTTGTGGTATAATTCCTAATGTATGATACACATTATGCGAGTTGTGGTGGCTCCTGAAAACTACTTGTTTACTTTTTTTATGTGAATGTAGTGGTTGTCTTTCAAAAGGTGCATATTGTGGTACTTCGCCCAAATGTATGCGGGCAAGACTTTTTAGAGAGAGATGCTTATGAAGTGTGACATTGGGGAAAATAGGAAAACTAGTGGGGAAGTAGTAGCAGGGTAACCTTTATATTATTTATTGTATTATATACTCTTTTATGCGATACTTGGTGAGAGTATCCATGGTGAGGCTGGGAACTTAGTATACCTATTTAGGTGATGAGTTTGTTTCACATATTATTCACTGTGCTTTAGCATGCTTTCTTTACTTTTGAACAAGTGGATCCGGGAAGGATCGTACTAAGTATACTATTATACTCACCCTGCATATATATAATTTTATTTTCAGGTCACTTCGATAAGGTTGAAGATCCGGATGGTTACTACTATCTTAGGGTTACAGGAGCTATTCAGGCTTCGTGGTCACTTTCGTTTTTACTTCTTTTTGGTACTTGCATTTTTCTGTTTTAGTTGCATTAGTTCTTGTGTGAGATTACATATGTGTACTTGGGATTTATATTATATTGAAGTATGAGGTTAGAGATAGTTGATGTTTGTCTTATCTATCTCTTTTTCATGTGTTCTCTTAGAGGGTAATGCCTCCCATTTCTATGTTCACTATACACTCGGTGCTAGTCACCAACCCAGGGCCTATTGGAGGTGGTACTCAAGGGTCACTATCTCCCTTCTCACATTGTCATCCCAGGAGGGTTACACCTTGTGGATAGGGGGTCATGAAATTTACCATATAGGTTACCATTGGATTGAAAAGTCATTTTGTGACTCTGATATATTTTTTATTTTTGATAAAGTTCATTGTATTTGTTATATTACAAGATTAAGGTAAAAAATTGATTAATTAATAATGAGTAAATATTTATAATCATATATGATTTTATTGTGGATTTAAGGTGATTTAGTATATTTATATAAATGATTATAATATTTTGGTGAGTACATGATTAGGGTATAAACATTTTTAGTAAATGACCTTCTGAGTGATTGATGTTTTTTGGAGGAAATATTAATGATGATCTTAAAAAAAATACATGTGTTCAAATCATTCATAATTTTTTTTTGAATTTTTTTATATAATTTAAAGGATTCTTGTGGTAAATTATTTATGGAGTATATATTTTTAAAATATATAGGTTTTTGTTAATGTTATAAAGATTAATGTTTTATATTAATCAATATAGGATATCGTGTACTAACCATTTTGGTTTGGATATATATTTATAGAAGTAAGGACTGTATGTCATTATTTTAGGAATCGTATAATCTGTTAAAATATTATTTTAATGTTTTAAACATGAAAAATTATTCTTTAATATTATTTTCATAGAATAATAGAGGATGTGTAAATTCTACAAAGCTAAACCAAAGAATGAAAATGTTTTTACGAAATAGAAATAAGTCAAGTATGTTCGTTTTCTCAAGCTATTTATCTTGATAATAAAATAATCCATCAACATTTAAAAAAGGGTATTAAAATAAAAAATCTATAATTTTACCTCTAGTTCGGATGATTTGATTGTCTTTTAGCCCCTTACTGCTTTATGGTTTTTGGGTTGTAAAATTTCCCATGACCCTATTCTCTATCAATCCATTCTTTTCCATAAAAATTAATTTTATCCTCATTTTCTATATTATAACTTCCCATCATTGTTACCAATATATGGTAACTCAAATATGTGCTATTTTAGGTAACCTTTTTGTTTCCCATATTACATTTTCAAAATATGTTTAATTGACTCTTTGTATGATGTGGGTTTTCAACAATGGTTGAACTTTGATGACCATGAAAAAATTTCATGGAAAAAAATTATTAAAATGGCGTATCATGTAACATCTTGATATTTTAATATATATATCACTTTAGATAATTTGAAATTTTCGATATCATTATTAACATGTAGCAATGATCTTTAATATAATTGCGATATATTATAATGATATTATTATTTAATTGTGATGACATATATGTTGAAGTGATGGAAATGAATATGAGTAACCAAACTATGAAATATATGTAAAATGTACAACTAAATATAAATTTATTGTTAAATTCTTTGAAAAAAATGAACTCAATTTTTATTGAAGTAATTTTATGCTTCAAAAATGCATTTTTTTCAAAAAATATTTTATTTCATTTTTTGTGTGAAACATATAATTAACTTACAAAACTATTACAAAGTATATGTTATAAAAAAATATTTTTTATTTTTAAATGGAAATTTTTTCTTAAAATGAATTTTAAATATTTTTCAGAAGAAGATAAATTTTTGGATAATAATAAAAATATTAGCTTTTATGAAATTCTGTATCTTTTTTGATATTGCAATGATATAAATTTAAAATACAAAATTATTCAACTTATATAAAAAATCGTGAATGATAATATAATAAATATCATAAAAAATTATTCATGACATATAAATTAGAATTTATATCAAAATAAATTCGAAATACAATTTCACTATCGACGCAATGCTTACACAATATAAGAAATGTCAAATATAGTGTCCAAAATATAATATTTGAGAAACAGGAATTATTTACATGACTTGGTTACTAAATATTATGTATTATAGATGTATAAATGGTTTATAATCCAATTCCATTATTCTAAAAAAATCATTGTAATATGATTTGAACATTTTTTTAAATGAAAATAAATTTATTTTACATTAAATATATATTATTGAAATATTTAAAAATATAAAAAAAAATTAAAGAGGAAAATTAGTTTGAGAAATACACTATTTTACCCTATCTATTTATGATACAATTTACACCTTATATGTAAAATTATATTCCAATAATATTAAAAATTTCATTAGAATTGTTAAGGTTAAAATTGGGTGACCAATTGGTTAAACCAAAAAATTATTGTAAAAATAATATCTAATCCAGTAAAAATTATATTATATGATTATAAAAAGATCATATCTCCATTATTTTTAAGCCCATTTAATTTTGTACCAATTTTACATAATATAGATAGATAATTTGTTATAATATTTCATCTATTTTAAAAATCTATATTAATGATATTTTAAAATGAATTATAATCGATTAAATGATTTAAAAGTAATAATAAACACATATTTAAAAAATTTAATTTAATATAGATTAAAATATCGACCAAGGTCCATTTATGGAACACTTTTAATTTTATATTATCTTTCATAACCCCTAAATATTAAATTTTTTTGATATCATGTTAATTGTCAAAAGGATTAACTAGTGTTAAAACAAAGAGATATAGGTGAAAACATAATTTAAACTTGACTAAATATTAATGGATAAGAATTTTTCCTATAATAATCATATTATATTCAAATTATATTTAACTTGGATATATTTTTTAAAAATTAATTTATATTAATTTAATACTTTAGGTAATTACAAGAGTGTTCATCCCCTCACATATAAAAGGACACCCCTACTCTCTTTTATTTTAACATATTTGAGTAACTTAGTATGATTTAACCCTACCAAATAACCTTTTATCAATATATATACATGATCTAGGGATGTTTTTATTCTAAAAATACTATTCTGAGTGTTCTTAAGTAGGGATATAAAGGATTTAAATAGAAGAAGAGGTAATTGTCTTTACTGAATAATTTAAATTTCATTCCTCTTCTTCATCATATAAATCTATTTTACCCATAATAAAATATTGAATAAAATATCATAAATATTATGAGATGTTATTTTTATTATAGGGTAACCATTTTCCTCCTATTTTTCATCATATAGTAAGAGATAACATCGCTCGTGTGTACGTACAGATTACCATCTCTATGTAGCAGTGTAATTAATAATTCGTCCCCATTTTACTTTGATGGTTATAAGGATGTAACTAATTAATATGTATTATATTTATTCCATAATTATTCTTATATATTATAATTTTATATCTACCTTATTACATTCCAACCCATTGGGAAAATTATAACATCTCTCATGCGTATGTGGGGACTACCACCTCCACGAAGTGATGCGATGCATTTTTCATTTTAGATTTACATGGATGGTAATAAGGATATATTAAACTAATATATATTATATATATGATCTATGATTTAATTAACATTTTATAATTTTGAATCATTATTTACCTTTATTTCATTCCATCCATAGAAAAGTGAAAACAACTTTCACTCATACATATGGTCAACCATCTCCATGAACAGGGTAATTTTATTTTTTATATTTATATTATTATTGAAATTATATAGATGATGGAACCATTATCAAAGTAGAATTATCGGAACTATCGAACTAAAATTCTTATAAAAATGATGCGGTTTACACCTGAAATAATGATAATAAAAATTATTTTTCAAAAACAGGTGATAATATGTCTTAAATGGATCATATATGAAATTATATATAGGGATATGGTTCTTTTATGTAATTATTATAATAATAAATTTATTATAAAATAGGTTAAAATCACATACGAGGAAAGACAAACTTTGGGTAAGGGGTTTCTTAACACAATTGCTTTTCACTACATCATATTACTTCTTTATTAACTTTTTTATGTAATTATTATGTGTATAATTTCATATAATTATTAAATATTTTATTTCCAATTGTGTTATTTTTATTTAAATTTTTTACACATAATCACTTCATTGATAAATTCTAATATCATCTATATGATCTTTGTAAGGGATTTCATCTCAATTTCCACTCCATTATGACATATTTGGTTTTATGTACTTATTTATTTTTATGTTGTTGATATGATACAATTGTGATGTATTTAAAATTAATATCTAGTTATTAATAATAATTAAATTATAAATTTTTGTTTACTCTTTAATATGGTTCCAAATTAGTAGTTACCAAATAGGTAAGGAATTATTTTACAAACTCATTTTTGGGATCACCTTTATTTTCATTAAAGGAATCATATAATATATCCTTCATAATGTCTATCTATTTTCTTATCCTATGGATATTTAAGTAGGTTTATTATTTTCATCCAAATTTACTTCTATTTGGCACTTGAATCATACAAGGTAAAAAAATTCATCTTATTTCTCTTTTTGATATGGTATATTATTCCTCCTTGTTCATGTTTTTTCAAATGGTTTTACCACTTTTATTATTATTTAATAAAATGATTTAATAAGTAAAACTTATGTTATAAATGATTTTTTTAATGGATTTTATGGAATCATTCTAATTTTTTGAAAAAGTTTTATATTTTGATTTTTTTATAAATATTACAAAGGAATGTTTCCATCAAAAATATTTGGCGTTAATGGAAATTCCCACAACTATATCCATTATATGACATTTAGTTTATTCTACAATATTTCAAGGTTATTAAAAATAAATCACTTAAATGAAAAACTATTTCAATGTTTTTCTTCTATTATCTTTTATTTTCTAATTAAATGAAATTATTTCAAAACCAATATTTCTCATGAATTGATGATCATTTTTAATCCCATATTAATATTATGGTCATTAACATCATCTTGAAACATTCACATTCATGTGATCATATTTCATTTAATACTATATTTCTCTTAAATATCAATATTATTTGTATCATGTGTTTGGTTATTTTCTTAACCATACAATATTTATACATACAGTTTGTCTCTATGAATATTTTTTGAATAGCGGGGGAAATCTTGATATTATGTTTCCATTATGAAATGTGGATATTTATTAATTAGGTATATTTATTATGAATTTAAATTGATAATTCAATATATGAGGAATGCCTTGAATATACAGTGATGGGTGGGGCCCAAAATTATACAACCTCCCAATAAATAAACATGTCTCATGAGGCATACCAGTTGACTAGCCTCATTAAATGATTTTTTGGTTTATACCTACTAATCCACTAACATATCATTGTAAAATGAATTTATCGTATAAGTATCATTAGATCTGAGATCATGTCATCCAAAATTAACCATTTCCATCTTTGAGAATTAAGTAATTATTATCCATGATATTACTACAATGATTTAATCCCAGGATTCATTTTTTGATCCTATTATCGAATAAATTGAATTTTTTTTAGTTATTTACCTTTCCATGTTAATTATACCTTGTTTATTCATAATAAATTCTATTGTATGAAACCCTTTATGAAAATATATTATCAAAAGTTTATTTTTTTTCATTTCCCTAGGATCTTAAGTAGTTTTTTATGAAAAATATAGAGGATGTGATAGTTTTTATACTATGTATTTTATATTTAAAATTTAATATGGTAATTGTATAGGTATCTGGTTCTTCAAGAATACTATATTACTCAGTCTTTTGGGATGTGATCACTTATATCCTATGAAAGTGTAAACTTGTAACCATCCACTATAGCATACTAAAGATTGGGTCATTAGATGATGTATATGAAATATTCATTCCATCATCATAAGTGACATGATTTTTCTACCCCTTTTCATGGTCGTCAATCTAGACGCTAAATCTCATTATTACCTTCTGAATGAGACACCCATCATTTGATTGTAGTACATATTAGAGTCCTTTTCTCCATTGATTCCTTCTATTCCAAATATATGATAAAGTCTAGATTGATAATTATTTTAAATACTCAATCTTAAAAGTATATGAAGGAGAATCTATAACTACATATTATTGAGGAATTTAACATTTTTGATTTCCAACGGATTATATCAATGTCTTTGTATTGATATAATATTAATATATATGAGTAGGATATTAAGTATCCAACAATGTTTGAAAAATATTAAAAGACATAAAATATACCTTATTTATTTTATAAAATCTTTTAACAAATAGTATTTCTGTCATCATAGTGCCCAAATATTTTTCTCAAGTAAGAACATGACAATAGTCTTTGATAGGGGGCCACTTCACATCCTCTCACAAAGAATGATATATTCTTTTACACTAGAAATGACACTAAATGGAGATTTTACATAATTTAAAGTTTTTCACATAAAATTTATGCTGAAATGATCATTTCTAACAAGTATTTAATATATCATTTCATACTCTCAATACAATTCATCATAGGTTTATATTTTTATTGGGTAATAAAAAATGGTTTCATTGTAGTGTAAAATATCATTTTGAATGGTTAACATGATAATGCATTCTGATCCATATTTCAATTCCTCATAAGAGATTCCTTCATCCTTTTCCTAATGGGTTTCAGATCTACTAGTGCACTGCACTTATGGATTCTTAGATAGAATTTGATGAATTATATTTCATCAAAGAAGATGTTCCAATAGTGTTATTTTTTCCCTCTATTCAATCCAACCATTAGGGAAACACTATTTTCCTCCCCACTAAAACAATATTCAATGGTTTTGGAAAGGCAGTGAACCATCTAATATGAATAGTTATTATATCATCCCATACTCAAACACTATCACCTAATAGTCATGAGTTAGTCTATATTCTCACCACTAGTATAGGTGTATGAGTCTATCCCTATAACATAGACATATTGCATCTCTTCTCTATAGTTCTAGAACCATTCCAATCTCTACTCTTCATATAATTGTTTCAATATCCCTATAATCATTTTTAATATACCATATTTCTAATCATTTCATCCTTCTAAAATGTATGAAAAACCCCATATCCCTTGCTTGTTCATCTATACAAGCCTCCAATGATAGTAGGTTACGCTGGTTATTCATATTCAACTTGGGAATTTTGTCCTATATGATAGCATTATGTTAGTAGTATTTGTAGTCACTCAATTTTATTCCTTATTCTTCTATAGTTGGAATGTTTTGAGAGTCATTTTAAGCCAGAAAAAGCAATTCAATAAGAAAGAAGATATATTTTACATACCTCATGTGATTTTATGGAAAATGGTAGATGATATGGTTATATTTAACTATCCATGCCTATTTTTAGTTAACACCTTATATGTGTTGATTCAAGAACTTTGGGATTCATTTAATGGTTTGAAGATGGATAATAACCATATACATTCTATTTGATCTGATCAAAGGAGAAAAAAATCTGTAAGGTTGTGTTTTTTGATGCACTATTGTGTAATGAATTAGTGTGATCAATCATGTCCATACAGGTGTTCATCCCATTGATAATATAAATGAAATCATAATGTTTTTTGAGTTTTCTAGATAATATCTCATTTGTAACTCCTCATAAAGGATATAATATATTCTTGGCTCCCCCAATACCAAATGAAACACAAACAACATTGATATCACCCAGAACACCGTCTCTATGTTGTACAGGTGGTATCAATGAATGGTAGGTCAAAAGTATGTGCTAAATAATAATTATATTTCAACATTATATAAACCGCAAATATATGAAGAAATAATATGGAATGTCCATGGGATTTTGGATCTTGAACTACAATGTATTTATGGTTCATATGAGCTAGGGTTGTTCATAACAATGTGGCGATACAAGTACTTTGTGTTAAGGGACTCCATTAGAATGATACCAACATTGAAAAGTTTTTTTATTCCATGTTTTGAATTCATATTTTATTATACAACTATACATTATAGGGGCTTCCCAGTATATGTTTAGTGTCCTAACCCAAGTTCCACACCTCAATGCCCCGAGCAAGACTGCCACATGACCTCAGGAACACTCCCCATATACCAGAGGATACTGACTCATAGCAAGGGTCTAATATTAATCATGTAGAGACTATACCCACTTATATCAGAGTAATACACTACTGTAAAATAAGAAATAAAAAATGAATAACATATAACAAGAAACAGAATAGTAAAGAGTTTATAAGATGACCAAAACTGGAGATACAATATCAAAATTTAAGTGTAAATTTTCCATAAAAAAATCATGTTCCAACTATCTAAATGATAAATCAAACATAAAGACATTGACAACTCTAAATAGGGTCCCAAACCACATCTAGTTCCTTCAACCATGCTCCATCCAAAATCATTCATCTAACACATGGCCATTTCCCTTATCCTATCCTATAACCCTAAAATCTATTTGGGGACTGATCAGACAACCTGAGTAGGGTGTGAGTACTACTCAGTAATCCACCACCAACAAAATCTAAAATAATATCCATTCAAAAATAGTGTATACAATTATATAACTAAATAAGTACTATATAAAAGTAAATAGTTATCATGTTATCATTTATTCTTTATTTAACCACATAAAACAATGTGTTATCGAGGAAACCCTTACCTCAATACCTACATTGGACCAGGAAGAGGCTGAAGCATGTCACATATTCAATTCACATTACATTATAACACATGGGATTAGATTATCCTGGTCATTTAAATTCATTATTATGGATACTTAGACCCATAGACCAATTCCAATGTTTTGGAGGTAGATCTCTAGTTCTAGCACCCCATGAGTATTTGAAGCATCAATACCTATCTCACACCTCAAGGTTATTTGGATCATCAGTTCATATCCCATAAAAATTTTCATGCATTCTTTGTGTTTATAACTCCATGCCTACCACCCCATGAGTATTATTAGCATCAGTCCTCGTCTCAGACTCTGTTTATCAATCAATCCCATGTATCATGTTGTTGGGTCTAGAACACCATGTATAACACCCCCATTGGTATTGGGAAAATCAATCTGTGTCTCACAACCCATTTTCAATCAAGCACACATATCACATACATCACATTATTCATGATTAATCAACATTAATATTCTATAACACTATTAATGTATTACAAAAACCCATTAATTAATTCAATAAATAATTAATCATGTTAAACAAATTAGTTGATTCAATAATTTATTGATCACAAAATATTAATTAATTAATTTAAAAATTAATTAATCACATCAATTTATTTAGTTAATTTAAAAATTAAATAGTTCCAACCATTAAATTAATTAATTTAATAATTACTTAATCACATATATCTCATTAATTAATTCACCAATTAATTAATAAGAACAATTACAATAATTAATTTGATAATTAATTAATCACATCATAGAATCAAAATTACAATAATTAATTCAATAATTAATTATCTCTATTCCATAATAACATTCTCTTAATAATTAATTCAACAATTAATCATCCAAATTCCACAATAATAATATTTCCATAAATAATTCAATAATTAATTATTCACATTCAATGTGATCAAATAATTAAACAATTAATTCTTTTTGTCAAGTCCATTAATTATTTCTTCAATTAATTAATCCCATTCTATCCCTTCAAATAATTCACCAATTATTTTTTACATCAACTCCATTACATAATTTCACAATTAATAAATCACATTAAACTCCCTTAGTTAATTCTCCAAATAATTATTCAAGTCAATTTCCATTAATTAATTCCATAATTTATTAATCACATTCAATCCCTTCAATTACTTCTCCAATTTATTGTTCATGAAAAATTCCATTAATTAATTCATAATTAATTAATCACATTTAATAGATTTTATTAATTTTCCAATTTATTTTCCATGTCAATCCCATTAATTAATTTAATTAATTAATCCCATAAATCATGTTATTTAATTCAAAAATTAAATAATCACATTACTCCCATTAATTAATTCATCAATTAATCAATCATAAAAAACCCTACTATTTAATTCAACAATTAAATAATCATACTAATCTGTTAATTAATTCATCAATTATTTAATCCCATAAATTCCATTATTTAATACAATAATTAAATAATCACATTACTCCATTAATTAATTCATCAATTAATTAATCCCATCAATCCCATTATTTAAATAGATAATTAAATAATTACATTACTCCATTAATTAATTCATCAATTAACCAATCCCAGCAATCCAATTATTTAATTCAATAATTAAATAATCACATTACTTAATAAATTAATTCATCAATTAATAAATCCCATCAATCACATTATTTAATTAAATATTTAAATAATCACATTACCCTATTAATTAATTCACCAATTAATTAATCCCATCAATCCCATTATTTATTTCAATAATTAAATAGTCACACTACTCCATTAATTAATTAATTAATTAATTATTCCAACTTAAATAATTAAATAACCCCAATTTATTAATTAATTAATTTTTCCATATCAATCAATTCAATATCCCCACTTAATTCCACAATTAATTTTTCTATCTTAGTCAATTCAATATCCCCTAATTTCACAAGTCCCTTAATTAATTAATCTTCCCAATTAATTAATTCAATATAGAAAAACTCAATTTCTAATCAAGCAATATAAATTATAAAATTACATACACATAATCTATATCAAGACATTATGATTTGAATTATAGACCAACAACCTCATGATTGATGAATAATGGTCCCCAAAAGATATCCTCAATTTGAGAAGAATAACCCAAATCATGTTGAATATCTATATATTGATTCAAATCCTTAATCCAAATTCAAACAAAAAAATAACTATTAAATCTATATCTGGATCTAAATTTAGCAGTGGATAAATAAACCTCTTTTACCAGGGAAGTGGAGTATGGGGAAATAGAGATCAAAATGGGAAGAAACCCCTTACCTAGGGAGGTACAGATCTTCAATCTGACCATTAATTCGCCAATAATGGAGTTTGGTGGCAATAGGAAACTATCAGGGAGCCTTCAAAATCAATAGGAATCATTAGAGGATGAGTGGGGGTCAATTTAGGGTTAATATAGGGGTTCAGGTATTTTAAAATCTAATTTTTGAGTTAACTAAAATCCCACACATGGTCTTCTTGGTAGAAGAACATGGTTTCCCCTAACCATGAACCCTAACCATGAACCTATTCTATGGGGTTCATGGTTTCTCCTTTTAGAATGCATGGTTTGACCAACCATTCACAAGTAGTACAATCCCTCTTTATCTACGGTTTCACAGTTTACTAAGTCAGGGCGCACGATTTGGGAAAATAGTGTTCCAACTATGCACTACCCAAACTTATTCCAATGTTGTCAATTATCTTACCCAAACACAATCCAAGGTAAATCCAAATGAAAATTACTCAAAAAAAAGGAAAATATTACCTATACACTATCTTGAGACATCTCTATAAAAGTTTGGGTTCTTACAGTCTGCCAACCATATAACAACATCTCATCCTCGAGTTGTACTCCCAAACATATCTAAAATTTCATGTCAAAAATATCAGGAAACTGAGACCTCATAGCCTCTTATCTCTCCCATTTTCTTTTCTCTTAAACACATCTATGTTTCCAAAATACATGAGCTATCATCATTGTATTTCCATGTAAAACATTATCACTACAAGAAAACAGACATATCATATTCTCCTCAATGGAAACATATACTACTATCACATTTCTCCCCAATATAGGAGGGGTTTTGTCTTCTCTTTTTTCAATAAATTACCAACCAGAATGTCTCATTCACCCTCTGCTACAGATCTTAAGAAGTGGGCTTGTCCATCTTGTCCTCAATCAGGTTTCAAAATCAAAACATAGCCCATCACTCATTCCTAGTTTCTAATAATGAAACCCTTATCATTTATTAACACAAAACCTCCTTATAACCCTCACTCTAGTAAATCCAATGATTCACTAGACACCACAAGGTTTTACCTTTAACTTTATCTAAGGGAACAACCTTAAAGAAGGTCCCTTATCCCTCCATATAAAATTCTTAAGTATCTTGGAATATAAGTAATGCTCTCTCAGTGTACCCATGATGATGGAAATGTATAGGGTGTGATAATCTCAAGTTTGGATGTACAACAAGATTTTCACTATTGAATAATAACCTTCACACAATAATCCAAACCAAGTGATCAACCCTTACCCTAGGTGTAACTTCCCTCAAACACTTCCACACGGTCAAAATTAAGGCATTATCCATACACTTAACCATATTACACCATGTGTGTGGTTAACAAGGGTAAACTCATTATCAAATTTCAATTTTCTAATTAGAAATCCATTTATTCACATATTTTCATCATTTTACAATATCTCTCAATTTCATATTAGAAAAATGTTTATATCAATTTCATATGTAAGGAAAAAAAGTTCATGTTCATCAACATACCCAGAACCCATTTTCTAGTGCATTCCTTATATTATGATTATCACAAAATAACCCTAAGTGCCTCGAATGATGCATGTATACTGAAATCATGTTCCTTATGGGGCTACGATTAAAATATTAGAAACATAGAAACAATAATCACATCACACAACAAGTGTGTCACCATAAGTGAAATAAAATTTCTCTATAACAGAAAATAGCAATAACAACAATCTCACCCAGGGTACTTGGGTTTCCCCTTACATGGGTAGGAAACTCCCATGCACAGTCTCATAACCAATTCTTGACTCTTACTAGTTTCTTTTCTTCCATTCAAAAATATTAAGACAAAAGAAAATAAGAGAAAACTTCTATGATACCACTTTGTAATGTCTCAAAACAAGTTCCAAAAACTGGTGCCCCGAGTAGGTCTGCTACATGACCTACGCCTCTCCTCCCCATACACAACATTTTTTCTATTAGTATGGAGGGTTTAATATCAATCATGTGGAGGTTATAAACACTTTTATCAGAGTAAAATACAACATCAGAAAATTGGAAACAATAACTAAATAACATATAATCAGAAACAAAATAGTAAAAATATTACATGATTACCGAAACTAGAGAGACAACATCAAAACATAATTATAAATAATCCATGGTAAATTACAAGCCATGTTTCAAAATTCAAACACAAAAGTAAATACACTAACAACTACCCAGTGGGTATCAAACCACATTTGGTTCCCTTATCCATACTCTATACAAAAGAAACCATCTAACTTAGGTTCATTGCCTCATGAAAACAACAAAATATATTTGTGTACCATTCAGGTATCCCATGTAGGGTTTGAGTACAACTCAGCAGATCACCATCAATGCCATCTAAAGAAATATCTAGTTAATAATAGTGTATACAATTGAATAAATAAAATAATAAAATTAATAAGTATATAGTTATCACATTATTAATTATTGTTTATTTAACCACATAAACTATAGGGTTCCTAAGTACACTCGTATCTCAATACTGGCTTCAGATCGAATCGAGTCTGAAGCTTGTCACATATTCAATTCACATTCCATTATAACACATGGGATTTCAATATCCATGACATTTCAATTCATTATTATGGCCATATGGAACCATAGTCCATTTCCAATTTTTGGGGTAGCATTCTATGTCTAGCACCCCATGAGTATTTAGAGCCTCAATCTATATCCCACACCTCATGGTTATTTGGAGAGACAATCATTATCCCATAAAATTTAGCATACATGATTTGGGTGTAGAACACCATGTCTAGCACCCTGTGAGTATTTAGAGAATAAATCCTTGTCTCACACCATGTTTACCAATCAAGAGCATATATCATTCAATTAGGTCTATAACACTATGTATAGCAATTTTGTGGGTATTTGGAGCATTAGTCCATGCCCACACCCCATTATCAATCAAGCATATATATCAAAAACATCATATTATTCATGATTAATCCACATTAATCTTATTTCACAATATTAATTTATCATAACAACCCATTAATTAATTCAAAAATTAATTAATCCCCTCAAAATCATCAATTAAATAAAAAACTAATTGATCACAACAATTTCATTAATTAATTTAACAATTAATTAATCACTTAAATATCATTAATTAATTCCAAAATTAATTAGTCACAACCATTACAATAATTAATTCAACAATTAGTTAATCATGTCTATCTCATTAATTAATTTAATGATTAATTAATTACAATATTTCCTTTAATTAATTAAGTAATTAATTAATCACTTCAGAATCACCAAATTAAGATAATTAATTCAGTAATTAATTATCTCAATTCCATAATCACAATCTCTCAATAATTAATTCAAAAATTAATTATCCCAATTTCACAATCATAATATTTAAACAATTAATTCAAATATTAATTAATCAAATTCAATTTCTTCAATTATTTCACCAATTAATTGCTCATGTCATGTCCATTAATTAATTACTCAATTATTTAATCACATTCTATACCTTAAATTAATTCACCAATTAATTGCTCACGTTAACTAAATTAATTAATTTTATATTTAATTTATCACATTCAACTCCTTAAATTAATTCAACCATTAATTGTTCAGATGAATTTCCATTAATTAATTCCATAATTAATTAATCACATTATATCATTTCAATTAATGTTCCAATTAATCTTCCATGAAAAATTACATTAGTTAATTAAAAATTAATTAATCACATTCAAATCCTTAAATTAATTCAGCAATTAATTATCCATGGAAATCCCGTTAATTAATTTAATTAATTAATCCCATCAAACACATTATTCAATTCAATAATTAAATAATAACATTACTCTAATTAATTAACTCACTCACTATTTAATCCCATCAACCTCATTCTATAATTCAATAATTAAATAATCATATTACTAAAATAATTAATTCATTAATTAATTAATACAATCAATCCCATTATTTAATTCAAAAATTAAATATTCAAATCAATCTATTAATTTATTCATAAATTAATTAATCTCATAAATCCCATTATTTAATTCAAAAATTAAATAATCACATTACTCCATTAATTAATTCATTGATTAATTAATCTCATTAATCCCATTATTTAATTCAATAATTAAATAATAACATAACTCCATTAATTAGTTCATCAATTAAATAATCCCATCAATCCCCTTATTTTATTTAATAGTTAAAAAATCACATTAATTAATTTATTATTTCATCAATTAATTAATACCATCAATTCTAGTATTTAATTCAACAATTAAATAATCACATTAATCCATTAATAAATTCTTTATTTAATTATTCCAAAATAAAAAGATTTATAACCCTAATTAATCCATCAATTAATTGTTCTATCTCAATCAATTAAATATCCCCAATTAATTCCTCAATTAATTGTTCTATGTCAAACGATTTAAGATACCCCAATTTCATAAATCTCTTTTTTAATTAATCTACTCAATTAATTAATTCAATGTAGGAAAAATCAATTACCAATCTAAAAATTAAAATTATTTATTGAAATATATGTAATGGAAATAAGGAATTTGAGATTTTAATTATAGACCACCTATAAGAATAATTATGAAGAACACTCACCAAGATATATCCTCAATTTCAATGTAGTAACCATAATCACGTTGAAGATCAAGATCTTGATTCAAATACAAGATCCAAGATAAAATGAAATAAGATATATTAATCCTATATCTACATCTAAATCCAATAGTGTATAAACATCACTCTTTCATCTAGGAAGAGGAGTGGTTGAGAAATAGATATCTAAATGGAAAGAAATCACTAACTCAAGGAGGTTCACATATTCAATCTTCCCTTTGATTCATCAAGAAAGGTGGTCGGGGGCCCTAGGAAATATTCTGGGAGCCTCCAATATTAATATGAATCCTTAGGAGATTAGTGGGGGTCAATTTGGGGTTAATATAGGGGTTTAAGTATTTTAAAACCTAATTTTTGGGTTAAATTAAATCCCATACAAAGTTTGTCGAACAGAATCGCACAGTTTTCCCCAACAGTGTGCCTTGACCATGCATCTATTTGAGGGGGTGGTTTAATATATTATAGAATATGGAATGGAAAACAATGAACCATTTATACAATCCCTCTCAATCCATGTATGCATGGTTCTTTGGGACAGGGCACACTGTTTGGAAAAAATGGGCAACAATTATGAACTACCCATACTTGTTCAAAAATTCTCATTTTTTTTACCCAAACACACCAAAAGGTAAAACCAAATGAAAATTACCCAATACAAGGAAAAATAATCCCTATAAATGATCCCAATACATCTCTAGAAATTTTAAGGTTCTTACAATATGGCTAAATGAGATTGTCCTCCATTTAATTTTTCTTTAACTTATCTCTCCCCTAATACGATTATCATATTTTGTGGGTACCTCATTCCTCTCAAATTTTAATTAGGTGATTGTGGGGGCTAAATATTTACAATTCAAGTTGGTAGTATTTACATGTTTTTTGAAACTAGGGTTTAGTTGTAATTATTGGTTTTTTACCTTGTAATAATTTGGAATATTTTAAAGAATATTTTCTGAGTCAGGCAGTATGTTAGCATGAGATTTGGGCACCCAGGGTGTAACATCCTAGGTAAATAATGAATATGAAATTTTAATATTTATTAATATTTTTGAATGAAATATTAATATTACTCTAAAGGGAATTCTATGTTCGATGGCGTACCCAACACACAACAACTAGTTTCTTGGAAATCTTACGTTACACACTAATAATATAATAATATTTTAAATGGTAGTTAACACCAAGACATTGTAATGACAGGAATGAATAGAACTAACTACAAAGTGATGATATATTTTTTAAAAATATTTTTACTTTTTTCTAATAAATGTTAGAGGTATAAAAATGAAAATGAATCCAATTTTAAGCATTGAAATTTTTAACATTTTTAAAAGATTGTTTTACCGCCTTTTGATGGAGAACCATTTTTAAATCTATATTTTGATAATTTTTTAAGCTCTATTTGTCAAAATAAACTTATTATTTAGTATTGGGACATTTAAATTTACTTTGGATAAATTTTTGGTATTTTTTTGACAATGTTCATTTTTTTAATGAATAGTGAACAATACTGCATTTTACTTCAAAACTATTTTTTCATCTAATTTAATTATATGGATAGATTATCTTTTTAATTGGTTTTAATGTGTAAATAGAATATATTTTTACCATTTAATCCAATTTTGGTCATTGTAATTAATTACACTTTGAAATTGGACATAAACAATTGTCAAACGTTTGATAGATATTGTTTCCAAAAAACCCGCTATCTGTTTTCACAATGGGAATTATTTTTAAATTAATTACTACAATTTTTGTGTTTGGAATTTGGTTAAATGGATTCCATATTTGGAGTCATAATGAACAATTTATGTAATTAAGACACTTTTGTTTTTTGACATTATGAATAGTAACGACGGTAATTATCTTTAATTATCATGATTAATTAGTAATTGAGTAGTTAAGGGTAATAAAATAATATCATAATAATAAAAAATGACCCCAATATGTGTCCTAAAGATACTTGTTGTGTCATGGACGACCATGGGATGCCTTGTGCAAAACATTGGGACCCCATGGAATCACTTTTGGGTGATAGTAACACTTTATTATTTTATTTTTTTATAAGGAAAGTATAACCAAAGTATATATCACCCAAGTAAAACAATATTATTTTTGTCTATGTAAATGATATCATATACTATAAATAGACATTGGAAATATAAAAATATTTCCTACATCATAGTATTGTTTTATAATTTTTAGACATTAAATAAATTAAATTTTTTATGACACCATGATGATGCATCGATTACCTCATTAATGAACGATTTAAATAAAATGAAAATATAATGTAAAATCTAAGACTTTCACTTCTAAAAGACCTATTTTATGGGTGGATTTCGAACCCTTATCACCTTATCCTCGAAATATATAATTTTGGGACCTTTGAAATCTAAAACTCATTATATAATAAGGTAACATTTCTTGACTTTCTAAGAGTGGCCATCCTCCCTCTTATAAAAGGCCCCCACCTCTACCACCTTACCGACACCTCTCAAGCCATTGTCTTGGCCAAAATCTGATCATTTTATATCTTCAAATCCATATATTAATCCTATAAGCCTTAAATTATGCAGAAATATCTTCAATAAACCCTTTTTGTTCAAACCAAAGGGAGTTACCCTATTTAAAGGTAATGTCTTCTCTTATGTTCATTTGTTTTATTTTGCTTCTCCAACCCCCTATACTATTTTTGATACTTTCTTTTGTAAAAAAACCATTATATTAAATATTATAGGATGTTGTTATGAGAAATATTCTAGCTAAACTTACACACACCTCCGTCTAATGGTTAAAGAACATATTGTTTTTGTGGATGGCGAATTACTGCCTCACGAAACGATGATTGTTCAATCTTCTCTTAACACCTCTCATGGTTGCCATTATGATGTAAATGTATTTTATATATGATATATATGGTATTTATTTTTTCTATAAGCTTCTTTATTTTATATTTAAAACATACCTTTATGCTTTTGATGTTGTGAAAATGCGATAATTTCATACGAGGAAGTGTGGACTACCGCCCCCTCAAGTGATGTGACTCGTTCATGCAATACATGGAATGTATAAAGAATGAAATTAATGAACATATGTGACCTATATAACATATATATTATACTGTAATTATAATATATATATATATATATCTCATTTATTTTTAAATACATTAATATGACAAAGAAATGAAAGTAGCGGTCATGCGTACGTACGGCCTGCCGTCTCCATGAACGGTGAATTTCATTTCATTTTATCTCCAAATGGTATGAAATAGTATTAAATGAATATTTACTGGATATATATGATATTTAAATCATTAATACTATTCTTGAGATGATTTACTTATAACTACATGGACAATCATTTTCAAACATGTTCATTTTTGACTTAAGTACCAAACATCGACAAAAACATCTGATATGAACTCGCATAATTAACTAAATATTATAATATTATAATATGTGATATGAATTGAATAATAAACTTTACATGAGTTCCTTAAGAAATTATAAATTGACCAAAGTTTATTATTCAGGAATATAAAGAAACGAATAAGACAAGTCGGACTTGAGGTAAGGGATCCTACCTCTCTCTTTCTTTTTAAGTACTCTCTTTTATGTCACTCTTTTAAGCCCATCCTTATTATGATGGGGGATGTTCTTATATATTCCACTTACTGTAATTTTTATGTTCATATGATTAGAGACCCTAATTGATATCTTCAATCCATTTTTGGAAGTTTTAAGTGGCGTCGTTAGGCTGCCGAATTTTCATAAGGGGATATGTTATCTCACTTTTTATTTCCGTGAGATTCATGCTATATTTGTCACTATCTCCATTGAGTGGTGTATGTAATGACCATGATTCTACTCTTTGTGTAATATACTATCATTTATCGGTATTTACATCAGCAATTTTTGGTCCTTCTTTCATGGGGTGTACATTTCGAAAGTTACCCAAATCGGTAGGGGATTCTTTCACCCTCCTCTTTTTTTTAACAGACTTATTTTTGTTATGTCTATTAATTTACATCTTATAATGTTGGGATATATTCGTCTATATCCTAATTGCTATAAATATTATGTCCAAGTAATGGGATACCCTTTTCTCTCTCATCAACTGATTTTCTGAATTTTAAAGTGACGCCGTTAGGCTGTCGAATTTCTATAAGGGAACTTCTTAACCCAATTTCAATTGTTTGGGTTAAACCTATACTTTGGGATTATGTCGTGATTTTAATATGTGTGGATGAAATATGATTGTTTTAAACTTAATATCCACTTATATTTGGTGTATTTATATTTTTCACACATAATTATGTCGTTTCTTTATCCTTGCTCTAATGGCATGATCCTTGATTGGGATTACATCTCAATTTCTTTTCATTAAAACATTTCTTAATGATATGCACTTTTATTCTTTTATAAAGTGTATATACATCCCCTTTTACTTTTCATATCCATATTATGTCTATACTCAAGTCATTTAAATGTTTTTGAAAATTGTTTACTTTCATGTGGCTTATAATTTAAATGTTCAAAATGGAAAAGGACTTTTTTTTAAAACAATGTTTTAAATGGTTTTAAAGATTTATTATTTTAAACATTTATAATCCATGTCCATGTTTTAAAAATGGTTTTAAGTATTTATTTATATGTACATGAATGTTTTAAAACCCTTTCGAAAGTTTCAAAGTGGTATGGGACACTTGGATTCTAAAATCTCTTTTAAATGTCTTCTTTTAATATTTTCAATGTATAAAGGGATTTTTCTCTCATAGAGTTTTAATGATTTTATTATATGTTTTTAATTATGATAATATCATTATGTGATCTATTGTGATTGAAATGTGGAAATTTTATGTTTCTTTTATGAATGTTTTAAGTGTTATGATTATGTTATGGTTCTTGGGCAATGTTTATGAAATCGAGTGGTTTTGTGATAAACTTAGGGCGGGTGAGCCCGAGATAGATCTCCAATGAATTGGGTAATGTGAAGGAGTTAAACACTAAGGTTTCTCCAAAAATATTTAGGGAATATACTATGATGGGTATTCCAAACATAACCATGAGGGTTACTCCCTACTTAAGAATGTTATGAATTCCTCAAGTTACTTTTATGTCTTATGATTTTTATGAGTTATTCATAAATCTTATGATTTAATGAGGTATTTTAAATTGAATATTTTTTATGAGTAAAGTATGATTTCATTGATTCTTATGTATGCATGGTCTAATGTTTTCTTTCCATATTGTTATAACCCTTACTGAGCTTTTTATGCTCATCCCAAGTTTTTGAAATGTTTTTCACAGGACATAAAGTGAAATAGGGTCAAGGATGGGATCAAGGAAGTGTCAGGATGTCTAAAATAAGGAAATATACATGACTCTTTTGTTCAAGAGTTTTTATTTTGTGAAAAAAATGGAAACTGAGTAGATGTGTCTACTTTGTAATCTTTGAGATGTAATAGTTATGACCTAATTCTCTAAAACTCTAAACCTGAAAAGATCCTGAATGGGAATTATTCATTTAATTCAATATTATGTAATGTTTAAGGCTGGGGCCTTATAGTTGGTATCAAAGGGAGGTTTAGATAAATTTAGAGGTTAGGGTATTCTTTAAGCATAAGCGATATTACCTTAATCGCTAGGATTTCAGAAAGATTCATTGTTTTTAGATAAAGCGAATGAGTAAGTATATCATAGTGTTTATCTTCCTAATTAGTACATGATGATTTTGTTGATATACTCACACTGAAATTTTTGGTTTTAGTAAATGGATGGATCTAGAAGGCACCAACGTGACAATGGGTTTGAAGGAAACTATGGTGGTTCTCTGATTAAGAGACTTGATGAAATGTGGGATTCAATAAGGAATCTCATGGTTATTCTAAACCAACTATCAAGGAGTCACGATTAACCATTTGAAACTTGGTTAGTTCTCTGATGCATCATGTATGAGAGAACCAACTCGATGTGGAAGTTCAGGTAATAATTATAATGGTAACCATTAGGGTTTATATGATCCTTACTTTTGAGGTAATTATGGGTTACTATTTGTTATGATGGAAAATGAAAGGAAAGAGAAAAACTTGAGGTTAATTATGTTATGTTTATTTTTGAATATTTTATATATTTTTTGGGAATGTTTTAATAATTATATAGTTTTTGGAAAAAGGACAACACGCAGACCGTGTGACAACCCGTCGCGTCGGATGAAGCTGCGGGAATCAAACCCACAACCAAAGTGCGACTAGGATCTATCGCCTACCACTGGACTACGTGAAGTTCCTGGTTAGTATGACCTATTATTATTAGTTATATGATTTTATGAATCAATAATAAGTTGATTTTGGGTTATGTATGGAAATGATTAACCTATCATGGAGGATATGTGATTAGGTTAATTACTTTTCAATATGAGACGTTAAGAGAAATTGATGTTATTTGGAGATAAATACCTTGGAAGACTATGTGATTAAATCCTTAAAAGATTTGGGTTTAAATCTTAGTGTGGTTTACTTTGAATAATTTTATGGAAAATTGTTTATCGAATGGTCTTTGTTGAACTTTGGGTTTTATTAGACAAATTTTGGAGATTAAGAATATATTTTCTTTTTAAAGGATTATCCTTTTTGGGTATTATCTGATCTCGTAATAAAATTTTTTGGTTTTGGTTTTGGTCTAAAGACATGGGAAATTTATAGTTCTCTTTTGTGGATTAGTTGATTCTCTAGAAGTTGAATATATCCCTCTTAATGTGAACAATTCATCCTAAATACTCGTCTTTTAGAGAAAATATGAGTTTGTGTAAGAAATCCAGTAAGAGATGAAAGTCTACATGACAAGTAAGTATGATTCCTTATGATTTAGTTAAGTACATAAATAAAATCCTCAATGAAAAGTAACTTAAATAAATTTTCTGTTAACTTTTACTACTGGGGAATCAAATACTATTTAACCCATCACATGTTTGTGATTTTCTGGTGGTTATCTTTCTCCTAAACATGTTTTCTATCACTCTCCATCAGAACATGACCCTTTGTTTTCTCTTCCATGTCCATGTTTTCGTACATGTAATCCTAGTATGGGTTAACTCGTGTGACCTTTGTACTTCTCTCTCTTTATTTTGAAGTGATAGTTTTACTGACTCTTGTTCCGATGTGGGACTTTTAATGAAGTTTCTGAGCCCAATTTTAAAATTGCGAGGACGCAATTCCAAAAAGGGGGGAAGGATGTAACATCCCAGGTAAATAAATAATATGGCATTTTCATATTTATTAATATTTGTGAATAAGATATTAATATTACTCTAAAGGAAATGCTATGTTTGATGGCGTACCCAACACACAACAACTAGTTTCTTTGAAATCTTACGTTGCACACTAATAATATAATAATATTTTAAATGGTAGTTAACACCTAGCCATTGTAATGGCGGGAATGAACAGAATTAAATAAAAGTGATTATATATGTTTTTCAAATATTTTTAGTTTTATCCAAAAAATGTTAGAGGCTTAAAAATGCAAATGAATCCAATTTTAAGCATTGAATTTTCTAATATTTTTATAAGATTGTTTTACCGCCTTTTGATGGAGAACCATTTTTAAATATATCTTTTGACAATTTTATAAGCTCTATTTTTAAAAATAAACTTATTATTTATTATTGGGACATTGAAATTTACTTTGGATAAATTATTGGTATTTTTCTGACGATGTTCATTTTTTAAATGAATAGTGAAAAATACTGCATTTTACTTCAAAACTACTTTTTCATCTAATTTAATTATATGTATATATTATCTTTTTAATTGGTTTTAAATTTTAAATAAAATATATTTTTACCATTTAGTCCAATTATGGTCACTATAATTAAATACACTTTTAAATTGGACATAAACAATTGTCAAACTTTTTATAGATATTGTTTCTAAAAAACCCGCTATCTATTTTGACAACGAGAATTCTTTTTAAATTAATTACTACAATTGTTTTTTTGGAATTTGGTAAAATGGATTACATATTTGGAATTCTAATGTCCAAATTATTAAATTAAGACACTTGTTTTTGGACATTATGAATAGTAATGACGGTAATTATCTTTAATTGTTGTGATTAATTAGTAATCGGGTAGTTAAGGGTAATAAAATAATACCATAATAATAAAAAAATGACCCCAATATGTGTCCTAATTCTACTGGTTGTGTCATGGAGGACCATGGGATGCCTTGTGCCAAACTTTGGGACCCCATGGAATCACTTTTGGGTGATAGTGACACTTTATTATTTTATTTTTTTTAAAGGAAAGTATAACCAAAGTATGTATCACCCAAGTAAAACAATTTTAGTTATTTCTGTGTAAATGATCTCTTAGACTATAAATAGTAATTGGAAATACAAAATTATTTCCTACATCATAGTATTTTTTTTATAATTTTTATACATTAATTAAATTACATTTTTTATGACACCATGATGATGTAGAATTACCTCATTAATGAACGATTTAAATAAAATGAAAATATAATGTAAAATCTAAGACTTACACTTGTCAAAGACCTATTTGATGGGTGCATTTTGAACCCTAATCACCTTATACTTGAAATAAAAAATTGTGGGACCTTTAAAATCCGAAATTAATTATATAATAAAGTAACGTTTCTTGACTTTCCAAGAGTTCCCCTCCTCCCTCTTATAAAAGGCTCTCACCTCTACCACCTTACCCACACCACTAAAGCCATTTTATTGACCAAATTCTGCTCATTTTATCTCTCCACATCCCTATATTCATCCTAGAGGCCTTAACTTAGGACGAGAGCTCTTAAATAAACCCTTTTTGTTCAAACCAAAGGGAGTTACCTGATTTAAAGGTAATTTCTTCTCTTATGTTCATTTGTTTTATTTTGCTTCTCCAACCCCCTAAACTATTTTTATTCCTTTATTTTGTAACAAAACCAGTATCTTCAATATTATAGGATGTTTTTATGAGAAATATTTGAGCTACACTTACACACACATCCGTCTAATGGTTAAAGAACATACTATTTCTGTGGATGGCGAATTACTGCCTCAAGAAATGATGATTGTTCAATCTTCTCTTAACACCATTCATGGTGGCCATTATGATGTCACTGTAATTTATATATGATATATATGGTATTTATGTTTTCTATATGCTTCTGTATTTTATATTTAAAACACACCTCTATTATTTACATGTTGTCCAAATGCGATAATTTCATACGAGGAAGTGTGGACTACCACCCCCTCAAGTGATGTGACTCGTTCATGCAATACATGGAATGTATAAAGAATGAAATTAATGAAAATATGTGACCTATATAACATATATAGTATATTTTAATTAATATATATCTCTCTCATTTATTTTTAATTCCATTAATATGACAAAGAAATGAAAGTAGCGTTCATGCGTACGTACGGCCTACCGTCTCCATGAACAGTGCATTTCATTTAATATTATCTCCAAATGTTATGAAATAGTATAAAATTAATATGTACTGGATATATAAGATATTTAAATCATTAATACTATTCTGTAGATTATTTATTTATATCTACATGGACAATCATTTTCAAACAAGTTCATTTTTGACTCATGTACCAAACATCGACAAAAACAACTGATAAGAACTCGCATAATTAACTTATTATTATAACATTATAATATGTGATATGGATTGAATAATAAACTTTAAATGAGTTCTTTAAGAAATTATAAATTTACCAAAGTTTATTATTCAGGAATATAAATAAACGAACAAGACAAGTCAGACTTGAGGTAAGGTATCCAACCTCTCTCTTTCTTTTTAAGTACTCTCTTTTATGTCACTTATTTTAAGCTCCTATTTATTATGTTGGGGGATGTTCTTCTATATTCCACTTAATTTACTTTTTATTTTCATATTATGAGAGACCCTAATTGATATCTTCAATCTATTTTTTGAATTTTTAAGTGGTGTCGTTAGGCTGCCAAATTTTCGTAAGGGGATATGTTATCTCACTTTTTATTTATGTGAGATTCATGCTATATTTGTCACTATCTCTGCTGAGTGGTTTATTTAATGACCATGATTATACTATTTGTGTAATATACTCTCATTTATGGGTATTTACATCATCATTGATTGGTCCTTATTTCATGGGGTGTACATTTCGAAAGTTACCCAAATCGGTAAGGGATTCTTTCACCCTCCTCTTTTTTTTAATAGACTTCTTTTTGTTATGTCTATTAATTTACATCTTGTTATGTTGGGATATATTCTTCCATATCCTTATTGATATAAATATTATTTCCAATTAATGAGATACCCTTTTCTCTCTCATCAACTCATTTTATGAATTCTAAAGTGACGTTGTTAGGGTGTCGAATTTCTATAAGGGAACTTCTTAACCGAATTTCAATTGTTTGGGTTAAACCTCTACTTCTGGATTATGTCGTGCTATGAATATGTGTGGATGACATATGATTATTTTACACTGAAAATACACTTATATTTGGTGTATTTATATTTTTCACAAATAATTATGTCGTTTCTTTATCCTTGCCATAATGGCATGATCTTTGATTGGTATTACATCTAAATTTCTTCTCATTTAGACATTTCTTAATTATATACACTTTTATTCTTTTATAAAGTGTATATACAACCCCTTTTAATTTCCATATTCATATTATGTCTATAATCAAGTCATTTAAATGTTTTTGAAAATTTTCTACTTTCATCTGGCTTATAATTTAAATGTTCAAAATGGAAACAGACTCTTTTATTAAAACATTGTTTTAAATGGTTTTAAAGATTTATTCTTTTAAAAAATTATCATCCATGTCCATGTTTTAAAAATTGTTTTAAGTATTTATTTATATGGACATTAATGTTTTAAAGACCTTTCAAAAGTTTCTAAGTGGTATGGGACACTTTGATTCTAAAATCTCTTTTATATGTATTCTTTTAATATTTTCAAAGTCTAAAGGGATTTTTCTCTCATAGAGTTTTAATGATTTTATTAGATGTTTTTATTTATGATAATATCATGATGTGATCACTTGTGATTGAAATGTGGAAATTTTATGTTTCTTTTAGGCATCTTTTAAATGTTATGATTATGTTATTGTTCTTGGGAAATGTTTATAAAATAGGGTGGTTCCGTGATAAACTATGGGCGGGTGAGCCTGAGATAGCTCTCCAATGCATTAGGTAACGCGAAGGAGTTCAATGCTAAGGTTTATTCGAAGAGATTTAGGGAATATATTGTGATCGGTATTCCAAACGTAACCATGAGGGTTACTCCCTACTTAATAATGTTATGAATGCCTCAAGTTACCTTTATGTCTTATTATTTCTATGAGTTATTCATAAATCTTATGATTTAATGAGGTATGTTAATGTGATTATGTTTTATGAGTAAAGTATGATTTCATTGATTCTTATGTATCCATGTTCTAATGTTTTCTTTCCTTATTGTTATAACCCTTACTGTGCTTTTTATGCTCATCCCAAGTTTTTGAAATGTTTTTCACAGGACATAAAGTGGAATAGGGTCATGGATGGGATCAAGGATGGGATCAAGGAAGTTTCAGGCTGTCTAAAACAAGGAACTAGACATGACTCTTTTGTTCAAGAGTTTTTATTTTGTAAAAAAATGGAAACTGAGTAGATGTGTCTACTTTGTAATCTTTGAGATGTAATATTTATGACCTAATTATCTAAAACTCTAAACTTGAAAAGATCATCAATGTGAATTATTCGTTTAATTCGGGATTATGTAATGTTTAAGGATGGGGCCTTGTACATGGGGCTCAGTATTGATTTTTTAAATATATTAAATATATTATATCATATATATACATAATATCAAAATAAACTATTTTCATAATGTTTGGAACCTCATATAAGAAATATAAACCACAATTTATTCAAGGATGTGGGTTTCACCCTAGACACAACAAAAATTTGGTCAGTGTTGTGTATTCAGTTGAGTTGGTTGTTGGTGGGTATGTTATGTGAATTAATTAATATATTTAATTAATTAATTTAATAACCCTAAAACTAATAATACTCAATAAATAAATCATTATTATGTCTTTATAGTGTTCATAGAAAAACCCTAGTATAAAATGAGAGGAGGAGGAAGCATTCTTTATTAGAAGATCTAGATAGAATAATGGTGTTGAACTAATCAAGGTAAAATGTCAGACGGATGGAAAATTTTTTGGGTTATCTTCAATATCACTAGAATACATTTTATTCTCCAACAATTGATCCATATTCATGTTTGGTCTCATTATTCTTGGTTTTACACCATCGATATTTAGTGACCCGACCCCTGATTAATGAGAGCTAGTGTCTACTACCATTACATTGGCATGATTACAAGGAATAAATTCCCAAAGGATGAAGATTTTAGTAGTATTGGTAAACCAGATACATACATGTATATTATATTTAAACTTAATACACTAATTATAACATTTTTCTTTCAAGGATATATTTATTACCACTTTTTATATCCTTTCATATCATTCTTGGTACACTTTAAGGAATCCTGGTAAAGGGAAACAAAATAAGGGTGAGCTCAGATTCTTGGTAATGGTAATGTATAATGGAAGAAATAATGAATCATTAAAAATAATAAATATGGCAAGGTATTAACTAAAAACACATGCCAGGAAATCAATAAATTGAGAAGGTAGTGAGTAAACAATATAGAAAGGTAAATTACTGGAAACACATGTCATTCAAGACAAGTAATAATAATTATGGAGAAGGTATAAAACTAAAAACACATTCTATTTAATCAATAAACTAAGAATGAAATGAATCCATAGACATTGCTAAAGTAAAAATATCATGGGTAACAAATACTGAATCAAACTAAATAAAATGATTAATTATTTGATGCCATGTATCTAAAACATGAAAACTTATATTATTAAGACCATTCACATGAGGATGTAAAACTACCAATATAAACCTATTTAATTTTCACAACTAAATTGTCTCATGAGAACCTATCGATGCATCCAGGGGAAATATATTATCTTAACCTCGCCCGTTATTTCCAATACAAAGAATTCATAATTTTGAATATTCTAAATAAATAATACTCCTTATCAAATATTCATATTTAATAATGAATAAAAATTTATCAATATTTCCCCATATAATCAAATAACTATAAAATTGAACACCCTATGTAAAAATGATATACCTTTTAGGAAATAGAAATATATATGATAAATAACATGGATAATTAGGGGAAATTAAATATTCAATGTTCATTGGAAATTGAATATTTTATGGGTAATTAACAAAGGAATCAAGGAAGTGAATGTCAATATTATCATTATCCAAATTAATCATAAACCATCCCAGGTAATAATACCTATAGTCTTAATATAACATAACCAAATTGGAGTAAAATAAAGGGTTGTTGTCATTGAATAATATAATTCTGATAAAAAGATCTTCTAATAACCCTTTTAAAGAAAATTTACTTTTTATTATGATAATCATTTTATTTTATAATCACTTTTCAGAACATTTTCATTAAAAATTAATCTTTTAAACATGAAAATAAAGATTTAAAGATATTATGGAAGGTAAATCCATATATTTCATACAAAGTAAAAATAAAATTCCTTTTTCATGGTAAAAATACTAAAAATATCCTCATTTTAAAAGAAATAATAATATTCCTTTGAAATCATTTTTAAAATATAAAATGGTAAAAATTAATTTAATAAATTATTTTGGACAAGTTAAAACATTTTTGAATTTTTTTATAAAATATAGTTTTTTGAAGAAAACAGTGTCTTCGACTAAATATCGAATTAAAGTTGGGTTTTCTTTAAAAAAATTCAATTACAAAAAGTGTAAAAATTGTAATATTACTTGATAAAGGTCATGTAAAACCAAAAGAGAATAAAATTAAAGGGTTTATTGATCAATGATCCAAAATGAGATTTTGGAGTAATCCATTGAAAAGAATATAACATTAAATATAGATGAAATCAATGAATAGATTATGTGTTTTAGATTTAAATCCTCATAAAACAAATTTAAATACAATAATATATATTAAAAAGTAATTTTACACATAATCATGAAATATTAATCAGAACAAGAAGTAATATAACCTAGTGAAAATGAATCAGGTTATGAACTTTTCTACCACTTGGTAACTTTTAATTCAAATCACCATAGATGCAATAATTAAATTTTAAACTTAAAATATCATGAATAATTAATTAATCTCTATTTTATATATCTAAGTGGAATTATGTACACCATATATAAGAAATTAGGGGCACAAAAATGAATTTTGTCTTAAAGAATTAAAATTGAGACGATGTTCCTTATCACAAGGTAATTTTGAATTGGAAGAACCAAAAGTAATAATACTAAAATGAATCATTTAAATAACATTAATATAAAATAATTCATGATATATTATATCTAAATTGGATGTATAAACACTGCACAAAATAAGTTAGTGGGTTTAATGGCGTATGCCTTATTGAATGAAAAGTGAGATAAGAATCCATTAACTTGCATTTCCTTGCAATTGATCATGCATTAAATTATTGTATAATGGTTTTAAAAACTTTGGTAACTTATTACATAACCATATTAGTATTTATAATATCATATATGATATTATTATAATACCTTGTTACTCAGTTGTTAGAAATCATTCATTATTTTAACTATTTTGAGTGTTAATTGCCAGCTTCTAAAGTATGTTTTGACTTGTTAGTCATTGTTCCTATGATGGTTTCATAATATATAGAATGTAAACCATGATTTATGTATTATATATATTCATTATGTATTTATTTAAAATAATCCATAATATTTTGAGATAAGTACTGGAATGCACTGTTCAAGGATATGGTTGGTTGTACGTACACATGAACGATGCTTTCATTTATTTTTCATATTAAAATAATAAAAATGAAATTATATATATTTATATTATATTTATAGTGTCATAATAATTTCATATATTTAAAATATTTTTATCAAAACCATACTTTATACATTCCATGTATAGCATGCACGAATCACATCGATTTGAGGAGGCGATAGTCCACACTTTCACAAACAATGTTAGCGTATTTCTAGAAAATGAAAATAATTAGGTCATGTGTTATAAAGAAGTTAAAAAATAATAAAGACATTATAAATATCATATATATCATATAAACAGTGAATACATCATAATTTCCAACCATGAGATGTGGTAAAGTAAAAAAAGTATGTCATCGTTCTGTGAGGTTGTTGTTCGTCATACATTTAAATGATAATTTTGTTATCCATTAGATTGAAGTGTGTGTAAGTTTAGGTATAAAATGTAACATAATAGAATATAATTGTATTTAGAATACCTATTTTATTATATAATAATCTTATAATAATAATTGATGTGGTGGAGAATGAAAATAATGTAAAAGGGCATGAGGAAGGGTCCTACCTCTTCTTTGGGTGACTCCTTTTAGTTTTCACCAAAGGGCTTACTTGTATGGATTACTTCCCAAAGGGAGGATTAAATTATTAGGTGAGGTATGTTGGGAATATATTCTGGTAGAGATTTTTTGATCCAAATTGTCTTGAGAGTAGTGAATAAGTGGGATGGGTGAGTTCCTTTTATAGTGGAGGAGGAGAGGCATTCATGTAACTTTTTAAAAGGGAATTCCACCAACATTATTCTTATGAAAAGTAGCACCAATAATAAAAAAATAGATAAAAGGTATAATAGGGTCAAAATATTTCTATATAATTTCTTTTTTTTAATTTTCTAGGTCATTTTGGTACTTAAGATTAATGTTTAGTCCCTTTTTAAGAAAATTTTTCTATTAATCACTGTAATTAATTTTAATCGCTTTCCCTCAAATATTTTTGTCAAAAAATAAATTGAGATTATTAATTATTATAAATTATTCTGATTATAAATATGGAATCCATTTTTCTAAATTCAAATCACATAATTGAAAAAAATTAATTTAAATATAATCTCATAGATGGGATTCCAATGAGAGGTTTTATAGTAAAAATGTTCAAAAGTATATAATGATTTTATATAAAATATCAAAGTCAAATTGATTCTAATTACCTAAATTTTATTAATTAATGTAAAGTTTATTAAATTAATCTTTAAAAACAATAAAAAATATAATTTAACTATATAAATATATTTGATGAAAATGGAGTTTTGAATTAAAATTTAGTAATTTTTCTATTCGACAGAAAATGAATCATCAAATAGAAATTCCAAAAATGCAACCTATTATAATTATGATGTTCCTATTTTATAATTTAAGCTTATTTTGAAATAAATAATCTATAAAAGTTCCAAAAAATGGATTTAAAATTGGTTCCCCATTAAAAGCCAGCAAAAGTGCCTTTATAAATATATTTCTTTTTTATTCGTAATATTTTGTTTGTTCTTATCATGTGAATATAAAATATATTGCATAAAATTAAAAACATATTATTGGATATAAAATATATATATATATTCTCACAATTTATTTAATGCTATTTATAACCTCTAATTTAATGGTTAGGTTAAATATTATTATATTAAATAATAATAATATAATAATGTATTGTTGTTCTATAAACCTTGGAATTGCGTGTAATGCAAGCCATTGAAGAAACTTTTTATTTCATGTGACGCATGCTAACTCAGTTTCATGTAAATTTCAAGACATATCCTAGATTGATTTTATTTAATATAGTAAATATATTTTAAATTCTATGGATATTATATTCTCTTACACACTTGGTGTTTCATGTCATACACACTATCGACTGTAATGTTAGTAATTTAGAATTTCGAGGCATTACATTCTCCACACCAAAAAAAATTACATCCTACAATTTAAAGATGATCTAGGTAATATATTATTCAGTAATTACTATATTGAAATCTCACATCATGAGAAGGGTTAATCAAACATCCTCTATAAAATAGTCAATGAGAATGAAAAAGGTCGTAAAAACTAACATATAACTAGGTGTATATATAGGATAAATTTAGTGGAAAATGAAAATATGAACATTAAGGAAAATATAAAATATTTATAGAGAGTTATTGACGTCATAAATCGTAAAAAATGAATTATTTATGTAAAATTGAGTGTCTTAATTTCATAAATCTATGATTATTTAAAAGAACATCAGTTCAAAAAAATTATGTTATAAAGAAACTTTTTTATCATTTTCCAAACGATGATTAATTGGTTTAATACCTATTAATATAAGGAAATATATTTACCTATAATATTTCTATAAACATAATTTTCATCCAATTTTCGTGCTTTGATCAATTTCTAATTTATCAATTAGTTCAGGAAATGGATATCAAAAAATAAAATTTGAAGCCTTAAACACTAAAATACATATTTAACAAATCGTAAGGCCCATAAAAGAGTGACTAGTATTTCTAGTTGTCCCTAACTATTATACAAATCCAATATGGTTAATATATTAATATATAAACCTAAAAATTAACACTATGAGTTCATCAATAATATTCATTCATCAAACTATTTAACTAAAAATATCTACATATTAACTAGGACATCACATACGCTAGTTGTAGGCACAAAACCCTTATCATATATCATTCATGGGTTCAAGCCCCATATCCATATAGGTTTTACATTTACTAAAAACATAATAATATAATTTCAATAATAAATATGATGGAAATCATTGAAATTTAATCATTAAATATCCTTTTAACTAATGTTTTCAATACAACCCCCAAACATAAATACTTCATCCATTTATTTCCACATTTTTTCTTCCATGGTTTAAAGTTTATCCTTTAGAAGGTCGAATTTTCTAAAATGAAATACCATAGTGTGAGCATCAAATGTCATTGTGTAAAAACTAGATAATAATATTTAGGATGTCCAAATATTGACATGTTATTTTCAATCTAAGACACCTCAGTTTTATCCTAGGTCATTCATTGTAATTATCTATTAAAATACTCTATAATGGTTTGTAAAAATAATTATCCTAATAATATCACCATGATTGTCAAACTAGGTGCATTGTAAGGCCTATTTTCATGTACTAGGTTACGCATGAGTCAGGCCCGATGCACCTTGTCAAATTTATTACCCCTAGGTACATTTTTTCTAGAACAAAGTCTAATTTTAGTAACTATTGTGCGATGTCTTTCTAGGAGAGGCCACATAATATCTATCTTACAGAAACGTCAGGATGTTTCTATTCATATCCAAAATATCTACCTTAGGGGTATCTTCTTTAATCTATGTTTTCTTGAATCTAGTACCCTAGGTTTCTATTAAACTTCCTTTGAAACCAACTATAAAGACCCGACCCTAGATTCCTAGAGTAGGTGTTAACTACCATTATAATTTCATGATTACATGGAATCAAATCTAGAAGGATTGAAGAGTTTATTAGTCTTGTAAACCAAATACAAACATGCATCTTATATTATAATTGAATACAGTAATTACAACATAATTTTTTTCTTTTAAGGATAAATTTATTCCCACTTAATATATCCATGTATATCATTCTTAGTACACTTCATGGAATCCTAGTTAAGGGATAGAAAATAAGGGTGAGCTAAAATTCCTAGTAAGTGTAAAGTGAAGTGGAATAAATAATGAATCAATGATAATAACTAATATGGAAAGGAAATATCTAAAGACACATTCCATGAATAAAAATAAACAGATATGGAATTGTGTAAACAATACGGTAAGGTAAGTAATTGTAAAAAATTCCATTCAAATACATCGATAAGGAAAAATCAATGTTTAAAAGTAAGAAATTGAAAACACATGCCATTTATTCAATAAATTTAGAATTAAATGAATCCATATACCTTTTCATAGTGAAAATATTATGGATAAAAAAGTACTAAATCAAAATAAACACAATACTTAATTATTGTATGTCATGTCTCAGGTACATGAAAACATGTACCGTGAAGACCTTTCATAAGATGGTTTAAAACTACAGGTATATAAATATTTAATTTGTGAAACTAATTTGTCTCATTATAACATATCGATGCATCGAAGGGTAATATAATCTCCTAGCCCCCTGTCATTACTTGTCCGAATGATTCCCCATATCGAATAGTTTAAATAAATAGTATTCCTTATTAAATATCTGTATTGGATAAAGAATACAAGTTTTTAAATATTTCCCCAAATAATAAAATAATTGTAAAATTAAACACCATATTTAAAAATTATATATATATTATAAAATAAATATATACAAGTTAAAATATGGATAATTAGGTTAAATTCAATGTTCAATGATCATAGAAAGTTGAATATTTCAAGGGGACTTAACAAAGGAATCAAGGAAGTGAATGTCAATATTATCCTTGTCTACATAAATAATAAACCATCTAGAGGAATAATAATTATTATATGAATATAAAATATCTCAATTGGATTAAAATAAAAAGTTTTTGTCTTTGATGAATATAAATCTTATTAAAACATATATTAAAAAAATTTAGGAAAATATCTTCTTAAATTTTGAAAAAAAAATTAAAATCCTTTTCCATGAAAATAACTTCTAAAAATATTTTCTTTGAAAAGTAACCTATTAAACACTAAAATTATGGTTGAAATAAATGAAAATAGGTAAATATGTACATGTTATACTTGGTAAATATAATATTCCTTTTTTATGATAAAAATGTTAGAAAAATGACTTTCTTAGATAGTAACAAGAAGATTGCATTAAAAACATTTTTAGAATAAAAAAGGGTGAAAATGTTGTTAATAATTCATTTGGGAATGGTTATAAAAATTTTGAAAAACTTTTTAGAAAACATGTTTTTCTTAAGAAAACAAGTTCTCTAACAAAATAGAAAAATGAATTTGGGTTTTCTTAAAAACAATTTACAAAACATTTTGAGTAAAAAATAGTGGAAAATTATTACTATTAAATTATAAATGTTATTAATATCCAAATAATAATAAAATTAATGGGTTTATTAAAAAATTATCCAATAATTTCCTCTAATGTAAATTCAAGTGTAAACAATCCGGAACAAAATGAGATTGTGAAGTAAACCCTTGAAAAGATCATTACATTGATTTGAGAATAAATCAATGAATAAATTATATGTATTAAATTTAAATCTAAAAAAGAGAAGTGTAAATGAAAATATATATATATATATATATATATATTAAAGACTAATTATGTACATAAACTTGGAATATTATGGAGAACAAGGAAGTAAATTAACCAGATGAAAAGGAATCGGGATATGAAATTATCTACAGCTTAGTAACTTTTAATTCAAATTACCTTAGAATAAATAATTCAAATTAAAACTAAAAATATAATTAATCATGAATTAATCATGATATTATATGTCAATTCATCATTATTTACACCATATATAAGAAATTAGGTGCCCAATAATAAAGTATGTCTTAAAGAATATAAATTGAGACAAAGTCACTTATTACTTGGTAAAATTTGAATTGGAAGACGCAAAAGTAATAATTATAAAATTAAACATTTAAATTACATTAAGATAAAACAATAAATGATAAAATATATCAAATGGTTTAGTTAGTACACCAAAAAATATAAATATGTGTTGTTAATGGTGTATGCCTTATGGGATAAAATGTGAGATAAGAGTCCCTTAACATTCATTTACATTCGGGTGGACATCCATTAAATTCATGTATAATGTTTTTAAAAAATTTAATAACTTCTTACATAAAAATATTAATATTTTTTATATCATTAATGATCTTTTTATAATATCCTCTTTCTCATTTATTAGTAATCTTTAATTATTTTTACTATTTCGAGTGTTAATTTCCTAGTTTCTCAAGTATGTATTTCTTGTTGTTGCTATCATGGTTTAATCATGTCCAGAATTTGAAATGTGATTTAAATATCATATATATTCCTTATATATTTATTTATTATAATCCATAATGTTTGGAGACAAGAAATGGAATGCACCATTCATGGGGATGGTAGGTCGTACATACGCATGAATGTTACTTTCATTTCATTTTCATATTAAAGGAATGAAAATTAAGTTAAATATATTTATATTATAATTACATTATCATATATTTTTCATATTTTTCATATTTTTTTTATTAAAACCATACTTTATACATTCCATGTATATCATGAACGAATCCCATCGCTTTGAGGAGGTGGTTGTCCACACTTCCACAAACGATGTTATCATATTTACACAAGACGGAAAGAACAAGTGTATATGTTATATAAAAATTATATAATAATAATATTATTATAAATATAATATATAAACATATATAAACATATATTCAGTAATAATTCCCAACCATGATAGGTGGTAAAGGAAAAACACATGACATTATTTTGTGAGGCGGTAGTTCACAGTGCACATAAAGAGTAAGTTCATTTCCCATTAGATGGATGTGTGTGTATTTATAGGTATAAAACATAACATAAAATTATATATTTATATTTAGGAGAATTATTTTATTATATAATCATTTAATGATATGATATTACGAGGTGCATAATGAAAATAAAGAAAAAGAGCATGAGGAATGATGTTACCTCTTCTTTGGGTAACTCATATTGGTTTTCACCAACGGGCTTCCATGGATGTCTTCCTAACCAAAGTGAGGCTTCAAGTATGAGTGGATTGATGTTGAGGATATATTTGGGTAGTGAGTTTTTTAGACAATGTGTCTTGATAGGTGTTCATAAGTAAGAGGGTGTGTGCCTTTTTATAGTGGAGGAGGTGTGGCATTCTCATAAATTTTTGAAAAGGGAATTCGACCAACATATTTCTTTTGACATGTGGCTCCACTAATGAACTAATTTCAATAAAAGTGAAAATAGGGTCTAAATATGGCCATAAAATATATTTTGAAGAATTTTATAGGTCATTTTTCCCTTTAGTGTAATTTTTATTCCCTTATTAGGTTAATTTTTCTCCAAATTTTTATAAATAATTTTAATAACATCACTAATATTTTTTGTAAAAAAATAATTTTAACTTATTAAACATTATAAATTATGATGATTCAAAATATTTAATCCATTTATCCAAATTCCAATAATATAAGAGGCATCAATTAATTTAAATTTAATCTCGTATATGAGATAACAATGCGAGGTTTTAGTAGAAAAATATTCAAAATTTTACTTTGTTTTTATATCCAATTTCATTGTGAAATTAATTCCAATGACTTAAAGTGTATTATTTTATATGTAATTAATATAATTAATATTTGAAACCAATAAAAATATATTTTATCCTTATAAATAAATTAGATGAAAAGGTATTCTTGAATTAAAATTCAGTATGTTCATTATTCATCAAAAAAATGAAACTACAATGAAAAATACAAACATTTCACCCAAAGATAATTTTGTTGTTAAAATTTCAAAAAAAAAAATTATTTTGACATATAATGTTTATTAAAGTTCCAAAAATTTTATTTAAAAAAGGTTCTCCATCAAAAGGTGGGAAAACTGCCTTTATAAAAATATAGATTTTTTATTCACAATATTGGTTTTGTTCTTATCTTATGAGTATAAAATATATTGCATGAAATTAAAAAAAATGTATATGTAATATATATATATATTCTCATAATTTATTTAATACTATTTATAACTACTAATTTAATGTATAGGTTATGAATTATTTTATTAAATAATAATATTTTCTTATTCTTCAGAAAAACTTGATCTTGCATGTAATGAGTTCCTTTGAAAAACCTTGTTGTTCTGCACAACGCACTCTGACTTAGTATCATTTTCATTACAATATATATGATATACTTTTTATATTTAAACTTGTAAATATATTGTAAAGTCTTGGGATATTATATTCCCTTACATGCTTGGTTTTTCATGGCATACATGTTATTGAATAAAATGTTCTTACTTTAGAATTTCAGGGCGTTACATGATTAATTGATAATAAAGGATTATTATTATCCTAAAAATCGATATATTATTACCCTTTCATTGCATGATATCAAATGTCAGTTGAGTTTCATTACCTCGTTTATTTTTATTATCTGTTTCTTCTACCCATGGTTCTATACTTCATGATCCTTCGATGGATATTATCAACCATTGATTCTTCTTATCATTATTCATGTTTTTACCCCCTATGTTCTTTGTGTTATTAATTATTGGACCATGGGGTCAATGATTACACATTATCAAGTAATATTCAAGAATAATTAAACCCCAAGACTCATGGAGGATTTCCATGTGCTATATGGATTGGTTTTTGGCAAATGGATCGTGGTGTATTGACATTTTCTGAGTGATGGATATAGGGTTTAGAGACCCTAAAAGGTGGATGATGTGTAATGGATTCCTTTTTGGGTGGTTTAATTTTTAATGTCTAGCCACTAGATGCCACAAATTTAATTCTAGAGATAACATTCCTATTTTGGAAGATTCAAGCGGTCAAATCGATGTGAATGGTAGTGCATATGGAATATTGAGATTTTTTTTATAAAACATAGTTTTTAAAAAAATTCCTAAGTACATACCTTGTCTACTAGAATAACACATGTCATTTAGTCCCTTGGATGAAATGGATAAGTTTTCTGGTGAAGATAAGTATCACACACCATGAGCATCATGTCCTGAGTGGTTTTCTAAATAGAACATGACTGTATACTTCACAATCGAATACAAAAAATTATATGATGTGTTCCAAGTGTGATTCTTATTTATGAAATTCCTGACTGATGAAAGGGGTCAATTAGGATCATTGAGGTTTTATTAGGGTTTAGAACCCCCCCATCTCCCTAGGGCATGGGTCCCACGTACTCTTTTCCTATGTAGGATATTGGATCTGAGCACAGTAGAAGAGTTTAATTGGTTGTGACCAACATTGATTTTTGTCATGATCACTGACCAACCCAAGATCTATATGATGTTAAACACCAGGATCAATGGTATTTAATTGTAAAAAATAGGAAATGGACAAAATTGAAGAACCATAGGGATGATCTTAACATATTTTTTATAATTAATTTAACCAATTATAGAATTACCTGGCATAAATTCATTTTTAGTTGATTGTTTTGGATAAAGATCTAGTTTTTATGATCATTATATTATAGGAATCAAGATAAACTTCCCACTAGTGGTGATCCACATGTGATCCAAAAAATATCTGAATGGTTCCATAGTAATATCTGAGTGCTAGCACAGTTGATCTTATCACTTGTTTCATTCGCCGTTGGTCACCATGTGAATCGCTTCCAAATAATTACCATTTATCTCTCTTGACCTGAGTGTTGGAGGTGGAGGAATATTTCTCTCCACAATTGGGAGTGTTCTTGGAGTGTGATATCTCTAGGTATTGAGATGATTCTCTCCAGTTGTTGTTGTGCACAAAAAAAAGAAATGTATCTATAGAAGAATAATGTAATTGGATTTAAATATTGATAGGGTTTATAAAAAAAATATTTTCAATAGTTCCCTTTAATATATATTTTATCACTTGTAAAAAGCCATGTCTAAAATAATAATAATATTATAATTTCATGTACATGAACTTAACATTATAATTAAATTAAATATTGATTTTTCAAAAAATATTCAATATTTATTATTTCTCAATGGACCTAAAAACATTATTCGTCATTCCTCCACAATATTTATTAGACCTTGAATAATGATTATTTATTTAATAAATAATTATCACTTCATTACTCACTAATAAATAAATAAATATTATATTCTCTAAATACCAAATAAATATTTTTTAAATATTCTGGTCATATTATATTTTCTCAAATAACTGGAGATAGAATATATACGATCAATGAAACATGAATAATTATTAAACCACATATGATAATAATATTTATTCTACCTATAAAATAGTAAAAAAAATACTATATTATTTAATTGGGATTTTGGATACCCTGATTGTGTGACCCTCTAGGCCACTTTATCAGTGGTGTTAAGTGAAGCAGCCTAGAGTCCAAGGGTTGCATCAAAAAATTCTCTAGGGAACCCATAAAAAATAATTTAATAATGAAACAACATAATACTTCATATAGATTCTTACTATGTAATATTTTCCCTTTATCATGATGTCTCTAATCAAGTATGTTCTATATTGGTGTCATCAACCTATTTGTTCAATGTCTCTTTCTTTGACTTCCTAAAAATTGAACTTTCCTATAAATAATCATAGTCATGGTTTTAATTATTCTATTTTATTTCCATTAACGGTAATAATATATCAACTTCCATTAAATAACCAAATGGAAAAATCATTTCTCGCATTATTCATAAAAGCAATATTACTCATGACACACCCAACATTTCCTACCTCACTTTAAATATATGTCATCATGATTTTCATCAACACATAATGTAAATAACTCCTAACAGTCATCAATAATAATCTAATGTCTAAGGATACATACAATTCTATAGATATGAACATCTAATTAGACATATAAATGATAATTTCCTATGGTGGGTCTCATTCTCATAATATCCTGCAATGGATATTACCAAAGGCATACACCATGAGATGGGTCTTCAAATTCCTTTGAGTCTCCACCCCTGATATCATGTATCATTTTTTTCCCTATAATTATATCATCTAAATATAGAATATATATTTAATAATAGTTTCGTATCACTTATAGGTTCTAATCATAGTGTGGAACTATTATGACCTTTTAGTGGAACATCTACTCTTACAACATTTTAAAATACAATGTTACACAGAAGAAAAATAATAATGTTATAAGTAGTTTATTGATATTTAAAACTATGAATACATGTTATCATAAAATGAATAGAAGTTGGTGCAAGGGAACCAACACTGAGCAACTCCCACTTACACTAGATCCCAATTCTAAAAAACTTCAGTCTACTAGCTCTCAAATGATACTCATGATTCTCCTAAAATAGGCCTTTAGTCAATGGGTCCTCCACATTCTCTTCCATGGGTACTCTTCTTACTATAACATAATCTCTTTGATTAAAATACAACATGGGGTGATACTTATGGACTAAATTATTTGTCATTTTTTGTGACCATTTCTCTTTTAAAATAGCCATGACTGCAGTATTATCACAATAAATTATGATAGGGTATTTACTACTAAGTACCACATAAAACTCCTAGACAATGTCTCAAATTAAAATATATTTATTAGATGCATCATAAGTTTCTATATAACCATACTCTGTTGTAGAATCTATGACAACTAGTTTCATTGAACTCTTCCATCTCACAGCTCCTCTGCTAAGATAGGAAACATATCCAGACAATGACTTAATATCATTCTAATCTGTCTAAAAACAAGCATCAGTCCAACCACTAATGAGTAGCTCCTCATCTCCTCTATAAACCAGGAACATATTATTAGTTATTCTAATACACTTAAGTATATCCTTAATATAAGACCAATGTTGTTCTCTTGGATCAACTTTATATCATTTTACCATGCTCAATGCATAGGTAACATCAAGTCTAGTACATAATAGTTCATATATGATCGATCCTATTTCTAAAGTGAATCAGATCTTACTCATTCACTCTTTCTCTGGATGTGTCTGGAGACACATTTTCTTATAAATATATAATCCATGTACCAATTTAACCAATCCCTTATTTTATTGGTCCACACTAAATATAATTATTATCTATTCAATATATGTAGTTTTACATAGTCGTAGAAGCCTCTTGGATCTATCAGGAATGGTTTTGATACCTAGAATATAAGTTATTTCATCGAATTCCAACAAGGAGACTCATTTGTTTAACCAGTACATAACAGACTATAATATTGGTATATCATTTTCAATAAGTAATATTTCATCAACATATACTAATAGGATAATCCATTAATTTCCACTAAACCTCTTTTAAATACATTCCTCACATTTATTCTTAATGAAACCAAACTATTTTATAGATTCTTCGAATAAAATTTTCCATCACCTGGATTCTTTCTTCAATCCATAAATGGACCTCTACCACTTTAAAATAATTTTATAATTCACCTTGAGTGATAACCCTTATGGTTGATTCATATATACATTTTCCTGAAGGTTCACACTAAGGAATAAAATTTTGAAATCCATTTTCCAAATCTCATCGTCATGTTAAGCTTCTATAGAAAGTAGAATTTTTATGGGATTAAACATGGAAACTGATGAAAAGGTTTCATTGTAGTCATGTAAATGAATCTTTTTAAATCATTTATTCACTAATATTACTTTATTAGTATTTGGTTCACCTTCCATGTCCAGTTTTCTCTTCAATACCCATTTTCACTATACAAGATTTACATCAACTGGTGCATCATACAAAACCAAAACATGATTCTAATACATGAAATCCATTTTGAAATTCATGGCTCTTTTCCATCTATAATATTATTAGATATCTACATCCTCTTTTAATGAGAGAGTTTCATCATTTTCAATTAATAATGATTCACCATCTTCGATGACTATAAAAGCATATCTATATGGTTCTATTACCTCTCTTATGATCTGATGTAGTACTTGTGTTTTAGTAACTACTTCTTAGATAGGGTCCTATAGAACCTGTTCCTATACTAAATCATGTGTTTCATTATAATAAATTTCATCAAAATCAATCATACTCCCACTATCCTTTTTTAGTATATTCTTCATATCAAGAAGGAAGACTTGTCTGGTGATAGTCACTTTCTTGCATGAGGGGTTGTATAGGTATAATGATTTGTTTCCATGGGATACCCTATAAAGATGAATATTTTCCCCAGTGTGCTAATTTGTTTCTTGATAAGGCCTTAACAAATACCAGACGACCCCATATACTTTTACATGACAAAACGGGTTTCTTTTCACTCCATAACTCAATGAGATTTCCATTTGCTGATTAATTTGGTACTTGGTTTAATGTGTAGTCCACAATTTTTAATGGAGATACCCAAAAGGATAATGTAATATCTACATGACTCATTATCAACCTTACCATGTATAACAAGGTATGGTTACTCCTTTCACTAACACTATTTAATTGTGGTGTGTAAGGTGGGGTGAGTTGAGATATAATCCCAAAATTCTCTAGAATGTCGATAAACTATTGGTTAATATATTCACCACATTAATCAGATCATACCTTCTTTATTTTCCATCCAATATGATTCTCTACTTTATTCTTTAATTCCATGAATTTCTCAAAGGACCCAGACTTATACCTCATTAATTAGTCATAACCATATATACTCAAGTCATCAGTAAAAGTTATGATGTATGAATATAAACCTATAGATTCTAATATAAATTTTCCACACATATCAGTATGTACCAATCCTATAAGATCTAAGGCCCTTTCACCCTATTCACTGAATCAAAATTTGTTCATTTTTTCTTGCAAACAAGAATGAAATATTTCAAGTGGATTTAGCTTAGAATACTCAAAATAACAATCTTGACAAAGGGTTTTCAAATTCATTTCATTTACATTACCAATATGATGACACCATGGCATGGTGTTATATGATTCATGTGAATATGATTCATCATCTATTTCCAATACATGGTTTTCATAATTTAACACATAAAGATTGTTATTTAAATATTCCATATCATAACATATGTTGTCTTTATAAAATAAAAAACTTTTATTTCCACAATTGAAATTATACCCATATTTATATAGGAATGATACCAAAATTATGTTCTTGATAAAATTTGTTGCATAATAAAAATCATTTAAAAACTAAATCATTATCATTGAAAATGAAAGGTGGTAATCACCAGTGGCTAGAGCAGCAAGTCTCTCACCATTACCATCTCTTAAATCCAGCTCCCCTCTAGAAAACTTTTGGAATCTACTCAGTTCCTTCTTTTGGATACAGATGTGAGCAACACAAGCTATATTTAATACCCAATGTGTAGATATTGAAATATTTTACTTGATAACGAATTCACATTTAGCTTCCCCTTTCATATTGGTGTCATTCATCTTCTAGGGGCCTTGCTTTTCACATGCAAAGCATACAAACTCATTTTCTATGCCCCGCCTCTAGAGCTTCCACTTCCTGGAAGGATGGTTCTCAGGAGATTTATACTTTTTATGATACTTGATCCCATTTTCCATGTTCTTCCTTTTCTTATTCACAACAAGGACTAAATGTTTATCACACCCCATGTCCTTATCCACATGGAAAATAAATGTATGATGTTCTGAAATATACTTATCATTATTTATCATACTTTAATCAATAATAAAACTTGAAAAGGTATTAGAAAGTGATGAAAGTATGATATCTATATACAACCCATCTAGGAATTTAGTCCCTAAGATGACTAAGAATTCAATGTATCTAATAAGTATAACTACATGATGCTCAACTATTATAGAATCTCCAAGATTAGTTGTAAAAAATCATTATAGATATCATATCTCTCTTATCTAACCTTCTCTTGATAGTGATCCTGAATGTGATACATCATGTTATACACATCCATGTCCTCGTGTTGCTTCATAATCTCATTGGTCATTGATGACAGTATGAAACACTTAAAATCTATGGAATCATTAAAATTTTTCTCATATAGTAATAACTCTTCATCACCTACCTCATTTCTAGAGGCATTGGGGATAGGTTCTTCCAGCACATATAATTTCCTTTTGTGGATATGGATAATTTTTATTCACCTTTTCCACTTTTGGAAATTTGTGTGGGTGAGAAGGTTATCCTTATCATGTATGGATCATAGTGATTTGTTTGATGTAATTTTTATTACAGTTTATACAAGAAATATGAGCATAGATTTAGTACATTATCTGATAAAATTTATACAAAATAAATAAATATTATATTTATTAATCTCCCACTATTTTATTGAAACCCAAAAACTCTCACCATTGGTTTCGAAATATCCCATTTCTTAGAAATTATAGTGGAAGGGATCCATATTCCCTTACCCATTACTCAAAGACTGGTTGGTCAAATAACTTGAATGGTTTTGTGTAGGAATTCCAAATAACAATTATATTAACGCATAGTTCATTAATCTATTGAGTGGACTCCCCAATCCTAGATTCCTTAAATTTTATTTCTTAAACCCTTTCCACTCAGTTATACCAAGTCCTACTTTAAGAGTCAACCCTTTATATGAAGTAAATTAAGTCAACCCAAAACATCTTGTTATAATGCCCTAAAAATTAAAATAATCCCCACTTTCTTTGATCAAGCACACTGAACTATGGTTTGATTTTAAATGAATTAATAGAAGGTTATACTGACTTAATATATAATTGAGGAATTTTATCTTTTATAAGTAAATTTCTAATTATTATCTATATTAAATTATTTTTAATATTATTTGTATTTACTTAAATTTATTTACCATGTCTTAGATAATTTTTATGCATCTGCCAATTTATTTTATTTATATCATGCATTCTTGTTAATTCGTTAATTCATGTGATAATAAAAAGACATCCCTATTAAAATAACCAAACTTAATCATATTTCAATAAGTATTACATATTATAGTAAATATATTTTAATTATACATTTTCACAACTTGTCCCAGAGGGGCCCGTGTCGTTACTACCCCAAGCCCACCTCCGATAAGCTAGGGTATAGCAACTAGCACTTAGTAGTAATATCCCACAAATGGGAGGCATTTTCCTAAGTACTTGTACACATGCACAAATATCCAAGACCTAAATGTTGAGATGTAAAAACACTATGTAAAAAAGAATGCATGACACTAAGATACCAACAATAGAGTATGAAAGTAGGAAAACTAGAAAGTAAATAGGGCCATAATACAAGACCACTAAAAGTAAAGTCTTTCAAAGTGAATGCACAAGTTCTTGAAACTCATTCATAGAAAACCATACCTGAAGGGTAGGTACATAAATAGCAGTCTAAATTTTCTGAAGCACACCTTGTCTTTTGGACCTCTCTCTAAGAACCACCTATCCCTGGTCTACTAAGGACTCTGTTAAAGAATCGATCTTCTACATAGGACATGACACATGCGAGCATATCCCATTTAGGAGGTGAGTAGAACAATACTCAGTAGGGGCCTCTAATCCTCAAAGGTGACACCACTATGAAATACACGAAGTACATCACAACAGAAACACATGATGTACACCACAAAGGAGAAACATGAAGTAAAGTCAATACAATCAGCTCACACAATTATAAGTCTAAAGCATGATGAGAAGAATTTCATATTGTAGTCCATAGATATCCCAATCTCTATGACACTAGAAGTGACTATGGAATACAAATCATCGATGGTGCATAGAGAATCAATAGAAAATAAAGATTCGGTGGCACACTGAGCATCGATGGTGCACGGAGTGTCAATGGTGCACAGAGCGTCGATAGTGCTCGGAGCAGCGATGGTGCCCAAGACGTCGATGAAGTAAATAGTATCGATGGAGTACAGAGCTATTGGAATGAAAAAACGCATCAATGTAATTCACTGAATTCTACGAGACAAGATCTCAGAGAAAATATCATTCCCCCGACTTCGATTTGATTGGTCGTGGAACCCGAATGGAGTTACAGATCAGAAGTTGTGGCTGTTTGAAGGCATATTGGTGGGAATGGCCATCAAGGACGATTTTGGGGGGAAAAGTATGGATTTTCATGAAAAAATTGAATCTTGTGCGTAAAAATGGAATCTTGTGCGCAAAATGGCTTCACACAGAAAATTGGAATAGAATGTTATGTGCACCAACATTCAATATTTCGCCTATAAATACAAGTGCACCCCCTTCTTCTCAGAGGGCCCTCAGAGGTCAGCCACCGCTCTAATGCACGTAAGTCCACGTCTTCCATGCCTACACGCAAAACCCCCCATTTTGTGTGTAAAACATCTCTTTTTTCATGTAAAGGTTCCAACATGCCCAATTTTTCACGTAAAACATCATTTTTGCGTGCAACGGTGCCAATGTGCCCCATTTTGTGTGCACCATTACTGCACCTGTTCAATTGTGTGTGCACCTCCCCTATTGCGTGCAATCTGTCCCTATTGCCCACCAACCTTCTCTATTGTGTTAAATCCTTCTCTATTGCACGAAAAACTTACTTATTATGTGCAAAACTTCCAATATTATGCGCAATAATGCCAAGGTTCCCAATTTTGCGCACACCTATGCCGCAAAGTGAAATCTTGCGTGCAACCTATCCTGCATATAGCGCATTTTAAGCATAATAGTATCTAGGCCTATGCCCACTAGTCTATTCCACGGGGGCTGCACCCCCACTCAGGATTGCTACCAAGCCAATCCCATCGCTTCTGTCACTGGTCCCTATGGAAAATGGGGAGTCTCACCACAAACTTTTCGAGCCAGGGCGTTGATAATTTCCATTGCACCCTTATGCGTGTCCACCTTCCACCTATAAAATACCCTGATTTGAGATAATCCTCCATACACCATGAAACACCTTGATTTGAAATATTCCTCTTGGTAAGTTTACCATGTCATGAGTTACGATTCTCATCATCAATTCCCCGAGTTCCTTGAGTCGAACCATTCCTCAAGCAACTCATCCAAACCCCATCACCTGTCTCAATTGCCAGGTTGAACCAGAAAGGTCCACTCTTGCATAAGCCCCAACACCAACCATTTCTAGGAACCTTATGCTTAATAGTCCTCTCTACATTACTATAAACTGTAGTATACCCTATATGACAAATATAGGATCCCTCTTCCTCCAAATAAGAGATGCCTTATGCACCTTGTATAAGATGCCAATAGTCCTCACTACATGAATTTAAACTATAGTATTCCCTATCATTCAATAATAGGATGCATCTTATTCCAAATAAGAGATGGATTATGTGACAAGCATAAGATGCCTCATTCCATGATTACAGTGGGGTAATTTCAAGAGCGTTGGAAACCGTTCGAGCATTACACCACTTCACATCATGCTTCATATGCCTTTCATTTGGATCTTCACCCCTTTCATGTCTTAAGGGACCGCTAATGGCCTAGTCCCATGCTGCATCGGCTCATCTACCATCCTAGGACAACGCCCCCAAAGACATTGGATAACACTTCGAGTCAGGTCTTGTGTTTCAAACACGATCGATAGTCAACCCTCATTTGTGTGTCCCCATTTCAGGCTAACACGATATGGATGCTGTGTTTTGAACATGGTCAAAAATTATCCTCCATCATCACACCAACCTCACCGCTTTCCGAATTTCAGGCATGTGATTCACACTTTTCAACCCCCTTTGTTTGGACTGATTCCAATTCCCTTGGCATTATCCCACTTGTGCACCAGTGCATAGGTGTCAGCCTCAATCATATTATTTAACCCACCCGTGAGTTGGGATTCCCTCATGGATAGACCTGAGGAAGACATTATGGGAAGAATCAATGCATAATCCCCATTTTTCATTTCCACTCCTTAGCGTCACTCGGGCAGCTTCCATGCGTAAGCCCCATTCGCCATTGTCACTCCATAGCAGCACCTGGGCATCTTCCATGCATAAGCCCCATTCACAATTGTCACTTCATAGTGGCACCCAGTAAGCCACCATGCATAAGCTCCATTAACCATTGTTTCTCCTTAGTATCACCTGGTCATCTTCCATGTATAAGCCCCATCCTCCATTGTCACTCCTTAACATCACCCAGACATGATAATGGTTATTTCTTCTTCGCATAGCCACACTAATGCGGGCCCCTCAATGGATCACTCCACGACACCCCCTCGCCACGACATTGTTGATGTCTTCCCTTCCCCAAGGGTGGGAGGGTCCTAGCGGTGCAGAGTGAACCCACCTCAGTCGAGCTACATGATGTTAAACTACCAAGCGCCATCGTCCTCAGCACATGGTGTTAAACTGTGGCCTCACCCCATGCCTTCTATAAGGGGATCCCCATATCGTACATTCTCTACGCTCGCTTGCCTCCATGGGAGTGAGATATTCTTCACATGGAATGAGATCTTATTTTTCAGAGCAGTTCTTGTCCACAGGGAAGGGAAACCACCTTGTTGTATTCCCCTAGCCTTTCTTATAGGAGGTAGCACCTCTTATCCTTCTTTCTTCTTCGGTGCCAAAGACTAGTAGGGGGATGGGCACCAGAACCCTCCTCTCTTCCGTTTCAAATCCCTCTCCTGTTGGACTTTTTCGCCAATCGGGCATCCATCCTAGAGTAAGTCCCAATTTCCATCTCCCTGGGCTGGGAACAACGTGTAAGCCCTTGTTTCCTCTTTGGGATGTGAACCACGTGTAAGCCCTTATTTCCTCTTTGGGCTGAAAACCATGCATAAGCTCGTGTTTCCTTTTTGGGATGTAAACCACACATAACCCCTATTTCCTTTTTGGTATTTGAACCACATGTAAGACCATGTTTCCTCTTTGGGCTACGAACCACTTGTAAACCCCTGTTTCTTTTGTGGGTTGTGAACCACATGTAAGCCCCTATCTCATCTTTGGGATGAGAACCATGCATAAACCCCTATTTCCTTTTTGGGTTGTGAACCACATGTAATAACTTGTTTCCTCTTTGGGATTCGAACCACGTGTAAGCCAATATTTCCTTTTTGGACTGCTAACCATGTGTAAGACCCACTTCACCTCCCATAGATGCATCTTTCGTGACGTGATTGTCTAGTCTGTTCTGCCTCTTGTTTCTCACACTAAGCATGAATCACATGGGATTAGAGTAATCATTGACCATGACATCCTCTCTAATCCACCCTATAGTTTAAGCCCCAAAACCCATCCCGAACTACGTGGAATTTGATCTTTTCCAAGGCAAGTTACGTTGAAAGCCTCCCTGAGGTTCAAGCCCAACACCTATCGGTCATGACTCCCTTCATGTCAGCTCACCAACACTATCCTGAACTACATGGACATTGGTCTTTTCCAAGGAAAGGTACGTAGGAAGCCTCGCTGAGGTTCAATCCCAACACCTATCAATCCTGACTCCCGTCACATCAGCTCACCAACACCATCCCGAACTACGTGGACTTTGATCTTCGCCAAGGAAAGTTCTGTATGAAGCCTCCCTATGGTTCAAGCCCAACATCTATCGATCCTGACTCCCTTCGTGTTGGCTCACCAACACCATCCTGAACTATGTGGAATTTGATTTTTTCCAAGGTACGTAGGAATCCTCACTGAGATTCAATCCCAACACCTATCAGTCCTGACGCCCTTCACGTCGGCTCACCAACACCATTCCGAACTACATGGACATTGATCTTTTCGAAGGCAGGGTACGTAGGAATCCACCCTAAGGTTCAATCCCAACTCTCATAGGTACTGACTACTTTATGTCAGTCCACCCCCGTCATGCATGATGTTAAGCTGTACGCCCCTTTTTGTCCCACTTGACACTAAATTGTCCCCCAATTAATGTTAAGTTGTTGTCAACCCCAATCGACGGTGATCCATCATGTTCCCCAATAGATGGCAAGCCATTATTATCCCCTTTATTGGGACCCACATATCTGGTCATCCCTCGAGTTTCATACCAACCTTGGGATACTAACCACGCATTAACCCCAGCATGTCAATGGGTCATTGTCCCCTGTGCACACCTCGATTCCACACCCCATCCTGAAATACATGGAATTTGATCTTTTCCAAGGAAAGGTATGTAAGAAGACTCCTTGAGGTTCCATACCATCACCCATGTCTCATCCTTGTCTTTCCCTCAAGCCTATGTGTTTCAGGAAGGTCATTCCCCAACCCAGAGGTCCCACTTCCTCCAGGTCCCATCCATACGGGTCACCTCCTTAGGTGTCTCACCACCTCACCAAAATATGTGTAATTTGATCCTTGCAAATTAAAGGTATGTAGGACACATCCTCAAGGGTCAATCCAAACTCCCATAGGTCCTGAATACTTCACATCGTTCCACCCTTGTCTTGCATGACGCTAAACTGTACGCCCCTTTTTGTCCTACATGACATTAAATTGCCCCTCAATCAGCGGTAAGTCATTGTCAACCCCAATTGACGGTAATCCATTGTGTTCCCCAATCGAAAATAATCGTTTATAGTCCCCTTTGTTGGGACCCACATCTCTGGTCATCCCTCAAGCATCATACCAACCTTAGGCTATTAACTGTGCGTAATCCCCAATATGTCATCGATTTGTTGTCCCCTATGCACACCTCGATTCCATGCCCCATCCTGAACTACATGGACATTGATCCTTGCCAAGGAAAGGTATGTTGGAATCCTCCCTATGGTTCAATACCATCACCCATGTCTCATCATGGTCTTTCCCTCAAGCCTATGTGTTTAGTGAAGGTCATTCCCTAACCCGTACATTCCACTTCCTCCGGGTCCCATCCATACGAGTCGCCTCCTTAGGTGTCCCATCACCTCACTGAACTATGAAGACATTGATTCCAAGCCACGGGGATATGTACAAAGTATCTTGGAAGCTCAAGTCTAACTCCACAGTCACCCTTGTGTCAGCTCCATCTCACTCTCCATCCATTCTCAACATTCACATCCATCCTATTTCTTACCCGGGCCACCACATCCTGGTGAAATCATGTCACCCACTTTCTCATTGCACCCAGCATTAGTGTTCTCTCTAGGGGTTGCACCCATATGATGCACTCCAATCAATGTTCTGATCAGTCCAATTCATCTCCGCTAGACATTAAACTCATGGAATACCCTGTGTTAGACATTGGAAGATGAGGAAAACCTCAATGACATGCCTATGGCATATAATTCCTTGTATTAGACATGGGATGCCTCGGGCTTCCGCACCCTCGAGAAGAGCTATCATAAGGGTAAGAAACCCAGATGCACCAGTGTTCCAGCATCCAGACATGCCAGTGATGTCCAACGTAACTACTCCCCTAACTAAAGGTTGCTTTCTTGACCGGACCCTTTGGAATGTTTTGAAAGAAGAAGTGTAATTAAACGGCATCCATGAAGACATGTAACTAGGAAGAGTTTCAGGAAGAACGTATTAATCTATAAGGGAGACCCAGACTAGGTGACAAGTTAAAAGGAGGAATCCGTGGAAGGAGGAACAAACATCCCATTATCTCGTTTCAATCAAGGAGAAAATGTCCCTGAATAGGTGATGGATGTTCCCCTCCTTTGGAAAGCAGTAATGCGGGGAAACAATCAGCACATCCTCTGAACAGACAGGTGTGCATGCCCCGGTGAAACTTTTGGAAATAGGAGAAATGATGGAACACGGAGCATTGATGTTTCAATGAGATTCAATGGGTCATGCAGCCCCCAAGTCACATAGTCACCAAGATCACATAGTCACAACCAACCTAAGGATTCTGCTTATAGCATGTTTATTCTGGGAGAACCTACTCTTCAATCCATTATTTTTTAAACCAACTTCTATAAAAAAAATCACTTAGAGTATCTCAAAAGGAGTGCCTCTTCAGAAGGTTCCCAACACAGAAAACGGCTCCTCAATTAGACACACTATTTGAATGATATGACCAATTTAGTAAAAAGGGTATGGGCTGATCCGGGTCCACCCCAACCTAGTCTGGACAACCCAACATGACTTGGTTAGGCCAAATCGACCCAACCTAGTCAGTTTGGGCTAGCCTGAACCGGCACGGACCAATGGCCCACGCGGTCCAGCATATTGGGCAATCGAAGTGGCCATGTTCTCTAGCTTGGCCTGCATTGTGTGGGCCAACCTTGCTCCACCAGACGTAGACTTCCATGGTTGCTTCCCTCCAATCCACACGGTCACCTAAACACATGGAAATATGGGTTCCACTGTCAATGAGGCACCATGTTGAATTTCTTGTGGTCAACCCACCTTCCCCAACTAGTCCCTCAGCCTCACCATAGTCATGGGATCCTGCAGACGCAACCTCTTAGCCATGTCCCAACACAGCCACCATATGCCCTCCTCTGAAACAGTACCACTTGGATTGTGTCTCTCTACCTCCACTGGCTACCCAACTGATATCCCTTCTAGGTCGTGCTCCACCAAGCCCGACCTTCCCTATCCAGTCAGTCTGCCTCTATCACCATCCACCCCCTTTGGTGGCCTTACCCTATCATACTTTACCTATACCGGCCGAAGCCACCGCTTCCTTGTGCTGCCGCGAGACCAGATCCCAATCTCAAATCATAATTCATGAGGAATGAGGAATGTTGGAGAATAGAGGAAAAGCACATGAATTCCCAAATGCATGGATCTTTTCCTTGTTCATGTCGGCATGGATCCATTCATATTAGAAGGTTTAACATAGAACAATAAAATGATAATAACCAAGATATATCATCCCTTTAATCCCAACAAAGTTTATTCATCCATCAAGAACAATCGAACTATGGATCAACCTGCTCATGGGTTGGTCTACATTCATCGTTGAAACTAAAAAGGGAAATGAAACCATAAAGAGATTGACACACTACCTTGATGATTGGATCAGTTTTTGATGAAGAATAGAGGTCTGTGTCATCATCGATCCTTAATCCACCGACATTCATCATCGGGAGAGATCCTCCTTCTCATTTACTTAGGGGAAATATAGGGTTATGGAAATAACCATGAATTCCTTTGAAATGTCATATTAAAGAAGGAAATTGTTACTACGTCAACATGTAATGTTCAATAAATTATTTTTATTAGTTATTTTAATGACATCATCATCCAAAATCTAACTTTTACACTTGACCCATACCGGTTGATCTTAGGCCCCACATAAGGTTAAGTTGTTGTTTTACACCCAGAGGTGCCCTCAGATTTACGAACAGGGAACCTGTTTATATGTTATTCATGTTTGAAGATGAAACTACCCACACAATTTATTAAAAACTAAACATTTTTAGATGAATAATTTTGGGCATATCGCGCCCCAGAATCTCATGTCTTCTTAGTGTCGGGTCTCAAAATTTTTCCAATTAATTTCTAAAAAATAAATTTTGGTAAAGTACAAGTCATTAAATTCTTCCCTCCTTAGGGATTTATGTCCCAAAAATCCAGCACAAAGGGATACTCAACAAAAATATTATGGTATTGAGCATGAATCTGAACCTCATGCTCCCAAATGCTCTCTTGGAGATTCTAGTACTTCCACCAAACACACACCAAAGTAATCAACCACCCATGAAAGATTTGCTCTTATCGGTCCTTAATCTCCACTGGGTACTCCGCAAAAGTCACCACATCATCAATATCCATCTCTCCCCAGTTGATAATGTGACATTAATAAAGCATGTACATCCTCATCTATGACATGTGGAAGACATCATGCACCCGATGAAACTATGAGGGTAGAGCTAGGTAGTATTCCGCCTGACCTATTCTACTCATAATCTGAAAATGGATGATGTATCTCAGATATAACTTTCCACCTCATCCAAATCTTTGTAATCCCCATCGAGGTGATACTAGAAGGAACACATGGCATCCCACCTCAAACTACAAAGGCCTATACCTCCTTTCCTTGTAGGAATTTTTATGGTTTTTTCAGTCTTCATCCGCTCCTATATGACCTTCACATTCTTTAAATTTTCATATAGAAACTTTGGGACCATGATTGCTAACTCTCCTCGATCTGTCCAAAAAGTGGTAACCTGAAGGGTCACCCATACACGGCCCTGAATGGTATCATACTGATGGTATAGTGGTATCTATTATTGTACATGAACTCCACCAGAGGTAGGTGATCCTTCCAACTATTACCAATGTCTAGGATGCAAGCTCATATCATTTCCTCAAGAACCTAGATAGTCATCTCCATTTGGCCATCTGTATGGGGATGAAACACTATGCTCAAGAATAAATGAGTCCCAACATTCTCATACATTCCCTTCCATGATTAGGATGTAAAGAGAGCATCACGATCTGATACTATTGTCGATGGGACTCCATGGAGTCAAACTATCTCATGCACATAGAAGAATCCCAAGCTCTCTACTGAGTTCTACTCACAGATCGGCAGGAAGTGGTCCAACATGGTGATTCGATCAATGATCACCCATATGATATCTTGTCCCCTATACGTGCATGGTAAAACCATGATGAAGTTCATTGATATCCCATCACACTTCTACTCTGGAACCTCTAGGGGTTGATTCAAACCCACTGGAACCCAATGCTCAACCTTCACTTACTTGAAAAGGATGCATCTAGAAATGAACTCTACCGGTGTCTTCTTCATCCCTAGCCACTAGAACTAACATCAGAGGTCTTGATACATCTTTTACACTCCTTGATGTACCACTAAAGAGGAAGTATAAACTCCCTAAATAATACCTCTTGCAACGACACTGGTACTTTCATGCATCATTTGAAGAGAAAAACGTGATCCCCACCTTTAGAATATCCATCATGGGTATGCCCTGTGGACATCTGAGCATGTATAGTCTCATAGTCGATGTCTCCGAGCTATGCCTCCCAACCAAGATATAATAGTGGAGGGGTGAAAATCATCAAATGGAGGTAATATTCCCCATCATCAAACAAAAATGATATTTGTAACCTGGCCAATTGATCTGATTCCTCACTCAACAACTGTAAGATAGATCTCCTACTGAGAGTATCTGCCACTACAATACCCTTCCCAGGAGTATAGAAAATATCAATGATATAGTCTTGGAGGAACTCTATCCATATTCTCTATCTCAAATTCATATCATTATGAGATAATATATACTTGATACTCTTATGGTCAGAGTAGATGGTAAACCTCTCTCCCATTATGTAGTGTCACCACATCTTCAATGGGAAGACTACCGCAACTAGATCAAGATTATGGGTCGCATAGTTTTTCTCACACTAACTCAACTGGAATGAACCATAAGAAATCACCAAATTCTCATGAATTAGGACACAACCAATATCGACCCTTAATTCATCATAGAACACTGCATATTCAACACCCTCCTTCGGTAATCTCAAGATGTGAGTGCTCGTCAACCTATGCCTCAGCTCCTGAAATAACTTCTAGCACTTCTATGTCTACATGAAAGTCTTACCCTCCCATGTAAAGGCCTTGAAGGGTTTTTATAATCTTGGAAATTTAAGGAAAATCTCCAATAGTACCTAGCCTAACCTAGGAAACTCTGTACCTCGGTAACACTCTTGGGTGGATCCCAAGAAAGCACTGCCTCAATCATCACCTGATCTACTACAACTCCAGCCTCCGAAATGATGTTTCCCAGAAAGTGGACCTCCCAAATACAAAACTGACACATTGAGAGCTTCCCATATTTCTAGTTCTCTCAGAGTGTGTCTAGAACCATCATCAAGTGAATCTCATGCCCTTCCTCTAACGTCAAGTACACCGGGATTTCATTAATGAAGACCAAGAATAACTGGTCTAATTATAGCTAGAATATCCTATTCATGAGTCTTGTTAACATTATCGGCATTTTCATCATGCTAAAATACATCACTAAGTACTCATAGTGGTCATAACAACATTTTAATGCCATCTTCGGGATTTACTCATCCCATACTTGAAGATATTGATATCCTGATCTGAGGTCTATCTTCAAGAAACACCTCGCTCCCTTCATATGATCGAAGAGGTTTTCAAACCTCTGTAGTGGGAATTTATTTTTCACAGTCACCTGATTCAGGTGCCGGAATTCCACACATAACCTCATGCTTTGTTCTGCCTTCTTAGAAAACAAAAATAGGGCTTCCCATAGTGAAACATTGTATCTAATGAATCCCTTCCTCTAAAAGACATCTACTTGTTCCCTCAACTCACAAAGATCCATAGGATCCATTTGATATGAAGTTGTATATATTAGTTCTGTCTAGGGGTATAGATCAATATAGAAGTCTACCTCCCTACTGGCAGGTAATCCATGGACATTCTCAAGAAATACTTCCTCATACTCCACCACCACTGTAGAACACTGATGACTCATCTCATCTACTATGTAGAGGGTTAGATAAGAAAACTAATGTGTGATTAGCTACATCATCTTATGTATAAGTCTGTCCTACGCTGCATGTGTTTCCTTTTTTCTAACAAAAGAAAACCATGTCCAATCTCTGGAGACACACTATAATGACCCATACTTTACATAATTTGATATTACTTAAAAATTGAATTATATCCATTACAATATATAATATTTCCATGACATGACCATATAGGTATAGTGTCTTCAGAAACTAAGAAACATAAAAAACTGGTTTATAAAACATCTACATTGTCTCCCACTTATTTCTTCATAACTAGACTCCTTTTTGACATAACTTACTTAATACCCTTATTCATGACCTGGGGAAAAGAAACATATGAAAGGGTTAGCTTAAATTATCATAAAGTGTATACAAGGGTAATATCAATCATATCATAATCATAATATGTAATAACATAACATTTTAATGTATTATCCTTCATATGAAAGATCGTGATATCATGTCATGGGATAAAAGTTCATAAGAATTAATGTAAATAACCCCAAAAGACATAACATAATACATTAAGTTTTTTGGCATAAATATAATCATAGAAAAGCATTTCATATTAGTCAAGAATCATTTCCAAGACCATCATTGCTGACAAAGTCCATTATTGAATCATGTTTACTTGTCGTTTCGACCCTGTATTACTGAAAAAGATATATTTTTCATTCCATTCATATCTATTTCATGAGATATAAATCTTTAACGAATTTATTTAAGGTAGATATAGGTCCCACCCATATCTTAATGAAATCATTCTTAAATGTGCCACAAAAACATAAACCATTCATCATAGCATAACCCAAAGAACAAAAAATGGATTTCTTAAATATCATTCCATCATAATCTATATAAAATAAATGGATTTCATAAAAATAATTACATCATAAACACAATAAAATAAATGTAATAATAGGTATAGAAACATAACCCTATGTCATCTTAGATGGAAAAGAATTTGGATAAAATACAAGAAATTAATTCTTGGGGAAAATATCCTTTCTTCTTCAAAAACATTTTCTTTTCTCAAAAATCCATGAAATATTAAAAGAAAAGAATTTAATTGAAAATAAAATTGAAATATTTTAAATTATGATTCATGGAAGTAAGGTTTTAAGAAAGCATAATAATCCATTCATGTTATATAAGTTAAAAAACATTCTCCTCATACATTTGCTAGAAAAGTCAAAAAGTACCTCAAATCAAATTACAACAAAAGATTCCTTTCATAACGTTTAATAACAAATCACCAAAGGGTAAAATTAACATTAAAAAATTTTCATAAAAATATCAATAATATTACATATTTATGAAACATGGATGTGGATGATAAATATACCCCAGTAAATACTTACATATAAACCACCTCAGATAAAAATGAGATTGAAAAATTATCCCTAACCTTATACTTTTCATTATTAGAGGGTGTGTTAACCTCAAATATAATAGTTAAAGTATTTTATTAAATTATACTAGAAACATATATATATATTTTATATCATATATGATCTTATTATATCATTTTTTTAATAGTGTTTCAATATTCCCTTATTTTGGGTGTTAAGCGCTTCATTTTACCATTAATTTTTTTTTCATGTAAGTCATGTTTGTTATTATTAGGATGTATTTTATTCATTTACATAATGAATTTAAGTTCATAATTATTATTTTTACTCATCATATAAATTTTATAATCATTCTTTAATTGTTAACATGGAGAATGAATCTCACCGTGTCGTGGAGACGGTAGGTCGTACGTACGCATGAGCGACGATATCATTCCCTTGATGGTTAAATGGTATGGAATTGGATGGTATATTAATAATAAATAATAATAATCACATTATATTAATTATTTACATCCATTATACTCATCATTATACCCATCCAAATAAAGTATTGTTGAATAACAAATTACACTATGATGTGGAGATGGTAAGTCATACGTACGCATGCAAGGTGATATTGTTATTCGTATGATGAATAAAAGGAGGTATAAGTTTGTACCATAATTATAATAATATATCATCATGTATGATATACTGGATTTATTACTTTAGTATGGTAACAACATAATAAGAGTATGTAGAAGAAGAAAATAATTTTGAAAGATGTGATAAAACAATTACCTATTTTTTGAGTATCACCTTTTGATTTACATGAAAGGTCTTCATATGATAGATTTATTATAAAATTGTGGCCTTTAGGATTAAGTGATTAATGTTGGGAGAGGAAATGGGTAGCTTTTGGCTGAGAAAAATGGCTTTAGATGTGTGACTAATATATATGGAGAAGTTCACTTTTATAAAAGAGTGGAGGGGCACCTTTGGAAATACGAAAACTATTAAATTTATGAAAAATAATTTTAAAATTAAAATGCCTCAAAATTAGATTATTTATAATATAATATGAGTATGGTTTGGAATCCTTTAAAAAAATAAAATTTATACATGTTTTTATTTTATTTTAAACCTTATCATTTTGATTTATCCTTATTCAATCTATTTAATTTTAATTATGGTAATGATATTATAAGTATTAAATGGTTATAAATATTTACTTATGTATTTTAAATTGACCATAATTTGATATATAATGAAATTATAGACCTTATAATTTTCAATTTTTAATTTTTAATTATTTCTAATTTTTAAATAATTTAATAATATGTTATATTTATAAAATATTAATAGTATCAATTTTGACACTATTCATTTATTCGACTGTAAATAAAATCCAAAACGAATATAACTTCGAAATAAAATATTTAATATACTTATAACATGTTATAGAAATCTATAAAATTCATGTAAAACCTTAATTAATTCAAATTATATTTATTTTAATATTTTTAAACTATTTATTCGGTATTTATATTAATAAAATAATTTCTGAATCACTATTGTGTCATCATTAATGGTAAATAAATAAAATATAAAAATTATAAATAAATATCTATGATTTAGGTAGTTATTTTATCTTTCCAAATACTACCTATAGTCGATATTGTCTCATGTTTATCCCTATATTAAAATTAATATACTTATATAAAATTAGATTGTGACATATTTTCACATTCATTAGTTTTTATTATATTCGTGTCATATTCATAGAAAAGTAGCCATTAAGTAATTCCATTTGGAAAAATAGGTGATAAGGGTTGAATAAAGTCATCCAATAGGATTTTAACAGCTGTTAAGGTAATTTTATAATATTATTTTTACCTTTAATTACCCGATTTACCTTCAACCATTGTAATAAAAATAACTACAAATGTTACTATTCATAATGCCAAAAAATAAAAGTAGCCTATTAACATAATTTGGAACTATTAATTCCAAACATGGATTCAATTTTTAAAAATTTAAAACATATAATTTTTAGTAATTAATTTAAAATTAATCCCATTGTCGGAATGAGAGAACGGGTTTTTAAAAGTTAAAACGTTGAAAAATATTAAAATGTTTTTACATATGAATTCAATGTAAAATTAATTATAATGACCTAAATTATATTGAATGATAAAAATATATTCTATTTATACTTTAAAACCATTCAATATAATAATTTAACCATATAAATTATTTCGATGAAAAAAGTTGTTTTCACTTAAAATTTAGTGTATGTTACCATTCATCAAAACTTGAATGTTATTAAAAAAATATCGGAAATTCATCCAAAGTAAATTTTTATGTACTGATTTAAAATAAAATTTTCATTTTTTCATATAAAAATTATTAATGTGTCAAAATATTAATTTAAAAAGGGTTATTCATTCAAAGGCGTAAGATTACCCTTTAAGAATATAGGTTTTTATACAACAAATAGGGTTTATTCATGCCCTATGATTAAAATATTCATTGGATGAATATCAAAATTATTTTTTAAGTATAAAATATATATATATATATATCTCATTATTTTTATTAAAAATATTAATTCACTCAAAAATAAAAATATCTAATTTATATTTTTTATATATATTTGATAGCCAATGAATTCATAATACATTTTCATAAGTTAGTTATACTTATTCTCTCTAACCTAATGGCTAGGATATAATGGTAATTTTATACTAAGGTAATCTCAAAGTTATTTTAAACTCAATATTGTGTGCAATGCAAGATACTAAAAATAAATATTATTTAACAAAAATATTTCATAAAAACATCTGTGTCACGACCCGTCCCCCAGGGCCCATGTTGTGACTACCCCAAGCCCGCCTTCCATAGGCCAGGGGCTGGTGATAGCACCAAAGGTGTAATTCCCTAAAACTAGGAAGGCATTGCCTTTATAACCTGTAAACACACAGACAAGAAAGCACACAGTTGGACGAAACACCAAGTAAATTGTATAACAAAGGAGTGATAAAAGTAAAAGGGGACAGAATAAAAGCCCAACTAGAAAGTACAAGTACAACTGTGATACAATACAACTAAAGAAAAGGAAAAGTCATCTGCTGGGTCATCCTCGGAGGTTCCAACCTGAAGGGTAGGTACAGATCGCCTCCTCAGTACTCCTCATCCATCCTTCTCCTCTATGTACCGACTCATCGTAAGGTCCGCCTCTAGGTATCGTCCAGTCCTGGAACTCTTAGCCCCAGTCAGCACTATCCGTCATCTGCATCCATCACAACAAGTTACAGGCATATCCTGTGCAGGGGTGAGTATAACGATACTCAGTAGGGACCCTGAGACCCTCTAGGTCTCACAAAATCCAAGAAGGATAAAACTCAAAGTATGAAATCAACATATAACCTTACTTAGTTATATTCCCATATATATACCTAAGTTATCAAGTAATCCATCTCAATCATGATGAAAACACAGAGGTTCTAACTCATCTCACACCAAGATTTATTCTTGGGGTAGTATCAACTATCATTCCAAATACAACATCGAACACCTCGGCTGCTGGATAAATCCTCCTCTATCAAGTACAGTGGGCCTTCCGCGTCACACAAAGGCACTTCCCACTAACCTTGGACTGCTGAGGTACTCCTCCTATCGAGTACCGTGGGTCTACCGCGTCACACAGAGGCGCTCTCAACCGTGGGTATGTGGCGTCAGACAAAGGCACTCCCCCTCATAGCCTGCTGAGGTACTCCTCTAGTTGAGTACCATGGGTCTGTCACGTCACCAAGGCACTCCCCACCATGGGTCTTCTGCATTACCAAGGCTCTCCCCACTGGGCCAGTCGAGTCACTCCGAGTCGAAATGGTCAGTAGTCATCAAGTCTCATCTAGCCACTAGGTCTCTGCACTATGCTCGCTCATCTATGGGAGGATCCGCTCCACAAGCTACTGGTCGATACTCCAACTGCCACGAAGTCCCACTAAGAAGTATCTCAAAGGTATTCCACGTCATAGTGGTCTCAACGTAATAGACGCTGCATCAATCGGACGCCCGGTCTGTGAGTTATTAGCCTTTTTTTTCGGGGTCTCGGTTGGATTCGTGCTCGATCTAACCTAACCGTACCTCATATCAATCCAAAACACAGTTGGGTATCATCAAAGGGACCATCTCACTCTATGATTTCCAACACCGCTGACGGTTCATCAAATGGACGTCTGGTACCAATGTTATGGACAAAAGTATGTAAATGGGTCGTAGTGGGCCCTGGTCTGGTCCGACCCGGTCGGACCCACCCCGCCGGACCCGCTGGGTCCGGCTCGGTCCTCTGGGTGGCTTGGACTATTGGGTTTAGCCCGGCCCGTTGGGTTCGGTCGGACGGCCATGAGGGGCTGCGGAGGCAGCTCGGCCTCGAATGGTACTCTAAGGGCGGTTCGGCTGAGGAATGGCTTGGTCGTGGGTCTGTTCTGCTTGAGGCAGCTCGTATAGCCGCGGATAGGGCGGATAGGGTGGCTTGGAGGGCTGTGGTGAGGGAAAGGCAGTGGTGGTGGCTCGGCTTGGCCCGAACAGCAGATCGACACGGCGGCGGCGCGGCTCGGCTCGGCCTGGACAGCGGCACAGCTCGGTGGATGGCGGCACAGCTCAGATGACAGTGGATGCGCGGTAGCTCTGCACGACAGACGGTGGTGGCACATCGGCTTGGCACTACAGCAGCGCAACGAGGGGGTTCGAACTAGGGTGGCACGGCGAGGGGGTTCATCCTGGGGTGGGGCGGTGGCTCTGCACGGTGGCGGCGCCGTGAGGGGGTTCGGCCCAGGGTGGCACGGAAGCTCGGTCCGGCCGCGGGTAGCTCGGACGGGCACAGGGCCGGTTCGGCCAGGAGGGTTAATCACCACGAGGCAGCACGGGTTGCGGAGGCCGCGGGTGGTGGCACCATTGCCTTCGTTGCCTTCCTCCATTTCGAAGAACACATCAAACAAGAACGACGGAGGGGTCGGTTCATGTTTGTTTGGCCCGCACCCTCCGCATTTAGAGTCGTAGCAAGCGGTTTACAAAGAACTTATCATGAAATTGTATGGAAGATATTTTACAACATCATTTCACACAGCCCACGCCAATCTCTATTCCCAATCCCACAAAATAATTAGAAGGGGAGAACATGGAAAGTGATAATCAAATAGAAATAAACCCCTACCTCGTTCTCTTGATGACTTTGGCACGAGAAGGTAGTACGATCATCGATTCACCATAGATAAGGATGTATCATGTTGGAAGAAGTCCCGATGAAGAAGGTCTATGGGGTTCGACGTTCTTCTTTGGCGAAGAATTCTTCGTCGATGGAGCGTTCTTCATGGAAGAACGCATTCTTTGTTGAAGAGCTTTCTCCCAAGAGCTCCTTCCACCCAATTCCACCAAAGATTCCAAGGATAATAGATTAAGTTCTCTATTTAGTTCATTGGAATAAATTCAAATTATCCTAATCAATTAACTAGGTTAGCAAATTAAAGGTATGTGCATTGGCATAATTAATGTGGAGGAAGTCAAGAGGCTCCTCCACATTAATGAGGGGGGTGAGAGGTTATTCTCCATAATGAGGGGAGTTCAAGCCTCAGGTGGTCCCCACCAGCATAACCTCTCATGGTAGGTTAGGTTCGGGTGGTCCCCACTTCTCAACATTTACATGGAGGTTTACTTCCGGTGGACCCCACCTACCAACACCCACATGGGTGTTTCAAATAAAAATAAATTTCTTCACAATCTTATTTTTATTTTTATTCCTTCTCAAAAAACCCAAAAACTAACTTTCACCCTCGACCAACTGCCATTGAGGTGAAAGTCTCCTTAACCAAATACCGACACTGCGAGTTCAATGGTGCCCTCAGATTTGAATTCCGATTACTCGTTTAAAAGTTATAAAAACCCACTCGTACGTTTACTAAACGTACCAGAAATAAGGTTCAGAAATTCATTCAGGGCACTCTGGGCCTCAGAATCACGTGTCGTCAACTTTTGTAGACTCGTAAAATTCCCATTTATTTAAAAAAATACATGGAAATTCTGGGTCTTTACATTCTCCCCGCCTCAGGTGTTTACATCTCTGTAAGCCACAACTCAAACTAGGTAAATAAATGTGGGTACTGAGCACGCATCTGAGCCTCCCGCTCCCATGTTCTCTCTTAGAGGTTCTCATGCTGATAGATAATGTGCACCAGAGGTATCTACAATCCATGAAGGACCCGCTCTTGTCGATCCTCAATATATATGGGAAACTATGTAAAATTCATCCCATCGTCGACGTCTAGGTCACCATGGTCGATGATGTGAGAAGGGTCGTGCATGTATCTCCTTAGCTGGGATATGTGGAAGACGTCGTGCACCCGGTGCAACTGAGGTGGAAGATATAAGTGGTACGCCACCTCACCAAATCTACTGAGGACCTGAAAAGTTCTGATGAACCATGAAGATAACTTGTCGCCTCGGAAAAATCTCCGTAGACCTCGACGGGGTCAGAACCTTAGAAAGACATGGCCGCCATCCTCAAACTCCAGAGGCCTCCGTCTCCTATCGGTATATGACTTCTGCCTGCTCTGTGCAGTCTTCATCTTCTCCTGGGTGATCTGCACCTTATTTGTGGTAGCTTGTACCATCTCTGGTCCCACTAGTACTGACTCTCCTAGGTCAGTCCAGCACAAAGGTGATCTGCAAGGTTTCTCGTACAACGCCACAAAAGGTGTCATCCCTATGGTGGAGTGATAGCTATTTTTGTATGAAAACTCCACCAAAGGTATGTGATCCTCCCAACTGCGACTGAAGTCGAGGACAGAAGAACGCAACATGTCCTCGAGGGTCTGAATGGTCTTCTCAGTCTGGCCATCTGTTTGAGGATGGAAGGTTGTGCTTAAATGAAGTTGTGTCCTGAAAGCCTCCTACAACCCCTTTCATAGCCAGAAAGTAAAACATGAATCATGATCAAAGACAATCGTCGAGGGTACTCCATGTAACTGCACAACCACCTGCACATAGAAGCATCCCAGGCAGTCTACTGGACCCTACTCTATGATCGGTAGGAAGTGGGCTGACTTGGTGAGTCGTTCGATGATCACCCAGATCAAGTCATGACCTCTAGATGTACGTGGAAGTCCTGTCACAAAGTCCATGGATATCCCATCCCACTTCCACTTTGGGACCTCTAAAGGTTGAACCAAGTCTACTAGTACCTGATTCGCTTCCTTCACTTGCTGGAAAGTGAGGCACCAAGAGACAAACTCTGCTACTTCTTTATTCATTCCCGGTCACTAGTGCTATTGTCAGAGGACCTGGTACATCTTCACCACTCCTAGATGTACCGTTAGAGGGGATGTGTGAAACTCCCTCAACACTTCCTTCTAAAGTGACACTGGTCCCATGGTATGTACTCTGAAGAGGATGACGTGCTCCCCACCTTCAGAAAATCCATCAGGTACCTGTCCTGTGGATATCTGAGTATGTCATGTCTCGCAGTCAGCATCCCCACATTGTGCCTCCCTAACTCACTGAAGAAGTGGGGGAGTGACTGTAAGATATTTAAGGAAGGTTGATCCATCTTTATCCACAAAGAATATATGTAAATCGGCCAGCTGCTTCATCGCCTCACCTAGCATCTATATATCAGACCTCTTACTGAGTGCTCTGCTACAACGTTCCCTTTCCCAGGAGTATAGAATATCATGAAGTCATAGTCCTGGAGGAACTCAATCCAACATCACTGTCTTAGGTTCAGGTCCTTCTAATAGAAGATATACCTGAGACTCTTGTGATCATAGTATACAGTAAAATGCCCGCCCATCAGATAGTGTTGCCACATTTTCAAGGAGAAGACCACTGCTTCTAACTCCAGGTCAGGGGTAGCGTAGTTATTCTCATGTTGTCTCATCTATCGAGAACCATATGCGATCATTGCTTGCTCTTATATCAGGACACATCTGAGCCTGGTCCATGATGTGTCATAGTAGACTACATACCCTACTCTTTCCTCTGGAAGCCTCAAGATGGGGGCACTAGTCAGCCTCTGCCTCATCTACTGAAAACTCCACTAGCATTTCTCCTACCAAATAAAGGTTTGACTCTTCTTCGTCAAGGATGATAGTGGTGCTACAACTCTGGAGAAATCTAGGAAAAATCTCTGGTAGTATCTTACCAAACCTAGGAAACTTCATACCTCCGTCCCGCTCTGGGGTGGCTCCCAAGAAAGTATTTCCTCAATATTCACTGGATCCACTGCAACTCCAGCCTCTGATACGACATGTACCAGAAATTGAATCTCTCAGATTCAGAACTGGCACTTAGAGAGATTACCATAAAGCTGGTGCTCTCGGAGTGTGTCTAGTACTACCTGCAAATGATAGGAATGATCCTCCTCAATATTTGAGTAGATCAGAATGTTTTCAATGAATACTACTACAAAGAGATCAATGTATGGATGAAAGATCATGTTCATGAGTCCCATGAACAGTGCTGGAGCGTTGGTCACGCCGAATGGCATAAGCAAGAACTCATAATGGCCATACTGACATCTGAAGGTTGTCTTCTGCATGTCCTCATCTCGCACTCTAAGTTGGTGATAGCTTGATTTGAGTTCTATCTTCAAGAACCATCGTGCTCCCTTTAGCTGATCAAAGAGGTCTTCAATCCTCGCGAGTGGGTACTTATTCTTCACGATCACCTGGTTCTGGCGCTGATAGTCAACACAAAGCCTCAAGCTCCCATCTTCCTTCTTGGTGAACAGAATCAGGGCTACCCAAGGAGAAACAGTGGGTCGGATGAATCCCTTCCCCTGAAAGTCCATTAACTGTACCCACATCTCACGAAGCTCCGCCGGAGCCATCCGATATGCTCATATAGATATCGGTGTCATCCTGGGGTACAAGTGAATGTAAAATCCCACCTCTCTATGAGTAGGTAGACCAGGAACATCATCAGAGAAAACATCCGTGTACTGGTCCACCACTACAGGATAGCTCAGACTCTCCACATCAACAGCTCTGAGGGTGAGGCTAGCCAACTGATGTGTAATCGGCTGCAAATTCCTCTGGGTAAGTCTATACTGCGTTGTATAGGCTCCCTTATCACTGGTGAAGGTAAAACTACTCCCATTCATGCAGACACACCACACTTTGTGCCTAATACAGTCAATCTGAGTATGGACTATAGATAACAAATCCATAACCTAGATTACGTCGTAAAGCCTTGACACCTCTACTAGGAGATCCCTACTAAAGATCTCACCTCCTAGAGTAATCTCGCACTACCAGCACCAGTGTGTAATCATCGAATCTTCTCTCGAAGGATTCTCTAGCTGCAAGGATCAATCATACAGCTCCGTCGGAATCTCCGATCTCTGAACGTGGGTAGTGGAAATGAAAGAATGACTGGCACATGTGTCTATAATTACTACAGCTAAGGTGGAGTAGACACAGATCGTACCTCATATCATCACTAGAGCACCATGATCGTAGGCCTCAGTATCCTGGAGCTGAGCTCTCCCCTGTCCACCTACTCCTTGCGGTCGGGGTGGACCTCCTGGTGGTGGTGGCGGTAATATTTCAAATCGTTTCGTACAGCCAGCTGCACGACCAGCTCTTCTGCCATGTCCGCCTACTCCCTACAGACCTCCTCGGTCGAACCTCTGTCTCTGCCTGGGGAGTCCTTCGACCATCTCTTGATCATCCGAACGGAGGGTCCGACAATCACAATCCATGTCACCCTGCCCGACACATGTGTAACACTGCCCACTCCTGGCATGAATAACTCTGCCTCGGGTGCTCCGCACAACAGATACTGAGTCATGCGGTATCCACCTGCAGGTCTGGTCCTCTTGAACCTCTATGAAATCTGACTTCTAACAGTTTCAGAAGACTCTGCTACGTGGCGACAGGTAGTGGGTCTTGCCGCTGGTGACTGCTCAGCAAGGAAACTCTCCAAAAAGAGGGCTATCTCTAACACCCCCACCTGCGTCGGGATGCTGAGTGAGATCACTGAAGCCCTGATCTCCCACCTGGGTCCATGCTCAAAGGTCTGGTCCCTGAATAATGGGACCCACACCATATCTGTGGAGTAGCGTGACAGGCCAGTGAACCTTGCAGAGTACTGAGCCACAGTCATGCTTTCCTTGTACAGATGAAGAAGCTCCTATATACACACTGTGCAGAGAGCCACTGGGACAAAATCTGCCCAGAACAGGCTCTCTAAGTCTACCCAGAGAAGCATCACCTCATCATGGACCTGGAGCATCATGCTCCACCATCTGCCCGTCGCTGCTTGTAGAAGGATGGTAGCAAGAATCACCATGAGATCAGCTGGTGTCCCTACTAGTCAGAAAACTCTCACCACAGCCTCCAGTCAATCCTCACTCGACTGTGGGTATGTCTCTCCCCTAAACATGGGTGGTCTCTGGTGCTGGAACTTGTGTAACGCGCTCAAGCAGCGTTCATCGTCTACTGCTGGGGCTGGTGGAATTGGTGGCCCAATGGGGAGTGGTACCACTGATGCCTCCACTGGTGCCTCTACTAGAAAAGATCCCTACACTAAGGCCTCATTACTCGGTGGGCTATCAGTGCGTACAACTCTTGAAACTCTAGCTGGATGTCTGTGTGGAGGCATCCTAAAAAGAAATAGGTGTTCCACGGTCAAAAGTTATACCTGGTGAGCTAAAAGATATACCTGGTATGCTGACTCAAAAGATTACAAATGAAACTCTTGAAAACACATGTGCAATCAGTGTTTTCATGAACTGAGTTAGAAATCAGAAGTCAGGGTCTTGGTGTATGGATACGTCAGTCGCCACACCAACACTGGTTTCCCAAAACTGTTAACCACACTCACTACACTTAACACTATTGTCATTAAAAGAAATATCAGAGTCCTAAATTTCTGTGGTAGAACTAACTCCTTTGATACCAATTTGTCACAACCCATCCCCCGGGGCCCGTCCCGTGACTACCCCAAACCCGCCTTCCATATGCCAGGGGCTGGAGACTAGAACCAAAGGCATAATTCCCTAAAACTGGGAATTCATTTCCTTTATATCCTGTAAACACACACACAAGAAAGCACACAGCTGGACAAAACACCAAGAAAACTGTATAAAAAAATAGTGATGAAAGTAAAAGGGTCCAGAATACAAGACCAACTGGAAAGTAAAAGTACAACTATTATACAATACAACTGAATAAAAGGGAAAGTCAGTCGTTGGGTCATCCTCCGAGGTTCCTACCTGAAGGGTAGGTACAGATCGCCTCCTCAACACTCCCCATCTGTTCGTCTCCTCCATGTACCGACTTGTCATAAGGTCCACTTCCAGGTATCATCTAGTCCTAGTACTCTCGGCCTCAGTCAGCACTGTATGTCGTCTGCATCCAATACAATAAGGTGTGGGCATAGCCCGTGTAGTGGTGAGTATAACGATACTCAGTAGGGACCCCGAGACCCTCTAGGTCTCACAAATTCCAAAAAGGATAAAACACAAAGTATTAAATCAACATATAACCTTACATAGGTATATTCCCATAAATATACCTAAGTAATCAAGTAATCCATCTCAATCATGAGGAAAACACAGAGGTTCTGAATCAGATCACACCAGGATTTATTCTAGGGGTAGTATCAAGTAACATTCTGAACACAACGTCGAACACCTTGGATGCTGGAGAAATCCTCCTCTATCGAGTATAGTGGGTCTTCCGCATCACACAGAGGCACTTCCCACTAACCTTGGACTATTGAGGTACTCCTCTTGTCGAGTACCGTGGGTCTGTCGCGTCACACAGAGGCGGTCCCCACCGTGGGTCTGCCACGTCACATAGAGGAGATCCCCCTCATAGCCTACTGAGGTACTCCTCCTGTTGAGTACTATGGGTCTACCGTGTCACCAGGGCTATCCCCACCATGGGTCTTCTATGTCACCAAGGCGCTCCCCACTGGGCCATTCGAGTCATTCTGATTCGAAATGGTCAGCAGTCATCAAGTCTCAGCCAGCCACTATGTCTTCGCACTATGCTCACTCGTCTCTGGGAGGATCCGCTCCACATGCTACTGGTCGATAATCCAACTACCAAAAATTTCCACGAAGAAGTATCTCAAAGGTCCGCCGCGTCATAGGGGTCTCAACGTAACAGACGGCGTGTCAATCAGACGCCCAGTCTGTGAGTTATTACCCTTTTCATCCCGGGGGCCCGGTTGGATTTGTGTTCGATCCAACCTAACTGTACCCCATCTCAATTCAAAACATAGTGGGGTATCATCAAAGGGACCATCTAGCTCCAAGATTTCCAATGCCGCCGACAGTTCATCAAACGGATGTACGGTGCCAAAGTTATGGCCAAAAATATGTAAATAGGTCATAGTGAACCCAGGTCAGGTCCGACCCAGTCCGCTGGCCGGCCCGGCCCGGCCCGTTGGGTGGCCTAGCCCATTGGGTTTGTCCTGACAGCCACGAGGTTCTGTGGAGGCGGCTCGGCCTTGGAGGGCACCTCGAGGGTGGCTCATCCATGGAACAGCTCGGTCGCGGGCCAGCTCGGCTCGGGGCGGCTCGTAAGGTCATGGCGAGGGAGGATCGAGTGGCTCGGAGGGCCGTGATGAGGGAAAGGTGGTGGCGGTAGATCAGCTTGGCCTAGACAGTAGTTCAGTACGACATCGGCGTAGCTCGTCTCATCCCAAATAGCAGCGCGGCTCGGCGGACGGCGGCGCGACTCGGCGGATGGTGGCACGGCTCGGCGGACAGCGGCGGCTCGGCATGGCAGAAGGCGGTGGCATGACAGCTCATCATGGAAGATGGAAACAACGTGGTGGCTCAACATGGAGGTGGTGCGGCGAGGGGGTTCGTCCTGAGGCAGCGTGGCAGCTCGGTGCGGCGGCGGCGTGGCGACGGCGTGGCGGCGGCGCGGCGGCTTGGCACGGCGGCTCGGCATGGCAGCGGCACGGTGAGGGGGTTCAACCCAGGGCGGCGCGGCTGCTCAGTCTGGCCGTGGGTGGCACGGCCGAGTGTGGGGCCAGTTTAACCAGGAGGGCGAAGCACCATGAGGCGGTGCGGGTTGCGGAGGCCACGAGTGGCAGGACTGTTTCCTTCGTCGTCTTCCTCCATTTCAAAGAACACATCAAAGAAGAATGGCGGAGGGGTTAGGCCATGTTTGTTTGGTCCGCACCATCCGCATTTGGAGTGATAGCAAGCAGTTCACAAAGAATGAAGCATGAACATGTATGGAAGATATTTTAAAACATCATTTCCCACAACCCATGTCAATCTCTATTCTCAATCCCGCAAAAGAATTAGAAGGGGAGAACATGGAAAGCGATAATCAAATAAAAATAAACCCCTACCTCATTCGCTTGATGATGTTGGCACAAGAAGGTAATACGGTCGTCGATTCACCGTATATGAGGATGTCCCACATCAGAAGAAGTCCCGAGGAAGAAGGTCAATGTGGGTCGGCGTTCTTCATTGGCAGAGAGTTCTTCGTCGGTGGAGCGTTCTTCGTGGAAGAACGCATTCTTAGATGAAGATCTTTCTCCCAAGAGATTCTTCCTCTAAATTCTACCAAAGATTCCAAGGATAAAAGATTAAGTTCTCTATTTATTTCATTGGCACAAATTCAAATTAGCCTAATCAATTAAGTATGTTTTCATATTAAAGGTATTTGAATTAGAATAATTAATGTGGAGTAAGTCAAGAGGCTCATCCTCATTAATGAGGGGGGTTGAGAGGTTTCTCTCCATAATGAGGGGAGTTCAAGAGGTTTAGGCCTCGGGTGGTCCCCACCACCATAACCTCTTATGGGAGGTTAGGTTCGGGTGGTCCCAACATCTCAACATCCACATGGAGGTTTAGTTATAGTGGACCTCACCTCCCAACACCCACAAATAAAAATAAAATTTTTGCACAATTTTATTTATATTTTTATTCCTTCACGAAAAACACAAAAACTAACTTTCACCCCCAACCAACTGCCTTCAAGGTGAAAGCATCCTTAGGAAAATATCAGCGCTGTGAGTTCAACGGTTCCCTCATATTTCAATTCCGAGCATCGGTTTAAAGTTTATAAAAACCCGCTAGTACGTTTACTGCACGTACTCGAAATAAAGTTCATAAATTCATTCCGGGCACAGCAGGCCTCAGAATCACGTGTTTTCAACTTTTACGAACTCGTCAATTTTACATTTATTTAAAAATGTACATGGAAATTCCAAGTCTTTACAATCTGGTTGATACATACTACCCCCTTAAACTGAATTTCACCCTAGAAATTTATCACTTGAAAACAAACATTTGAGGATAATTGTACCTCATCATATCCTCATGTTCCCATGTAGCTTCCTCAAATTGGTTGTTCTGCCATAAAATATTAACCAAGTGAGTGGTCATGTTTTGTAGAACTTTTTCACTATAGTATAGAATCTCCATCGGTTGTTCTTCATAAGAAATATTTTTCTCTGGTGGTACAACTTTTGAGTTTAGTACATATTAAGGATCGTGTATGTACTTTCTTAGGAGAGATACATGGAACACATCATGAATATGCATTAGATTTAGTGAAAGAACCAATTGGTAAGCTACCGTCCCAACACAATCTAGAATTTCAAAAGGACTTATATACCTATGGATTAGCTTTCCCTTCCTTCCAAATCTCATTACACTCTTCCATGGAGATATTCATAGAAACACCTTATCACCCACTTCAAAATTTAGGTATTTTCTTCAATTTTTAGCATAACTTTTTTGATTACTATGAGCTGCTATTTTGTGATGTTGAATAGATCTGACCTTTTTTCCATTTCATCAACAAGATCAGAACCTAATAGATTTTTTTCCCCAACTTCATCTCAGTAAGTTGGACTTCTACACTTCTTTCCATAGATAGATTCATAAAGATCCAACTGAATACTAGATTGAAATCCATTATTGTAAGAAAATTCCCCCAAATTTATGTATTGATCCCAGCCACCTTTGAAATCCATAGAGAAATCTCTTAACATGTCTTCTAGAGTTTGAATTGTCCTCTCTTAATGACCATCTATCTGAGGATGATAAGTAGTGATGAAACATAACTCTGTATCCAAAGCATGATGAATAATTTTCCAAAACTTTGTTTCAAACCTCAGATCCTGATCATATATAATGGAAAGTGGTAATACATGCAATCTTACAACTTCCTTAACAGATATCTTGGAAAGATGATCAATAGAGAAATCCTCTCTAAGAGAAATTAAGTGTTCTGACTTTGTAAAGAGATCAACTATAACCTAGATAGCATTATTTCCTTTGGATGTTTTGGGACGTCCAATGAAAAAGTTCATAGTGATGTTTTCCCATTTCCATTTCGGTATGGCTAATGGTTGTACCATTCCCCATAGACTTTTGTCTCTCAGCCTTAACTTAATTCAAACCAATCATCAATAGACATATTCAACAACATATATTTTCATGCCATCCCACTAGAAATACTCTTTCAGGTTCCTATACATCTTTGTGCTTCCAGGGTGAATAGAGAATGAAGAACTATGAGCCTCATCCAATAGTTCCTTATTTAATTCTGGTATGTGTGGAATACAAACCCAATTTCTAAACCTTATTTTTGAATAACAATCAAGGTTGAATTAATGGGCATTTATCACCTTATTTTGAATCTCCACATCTTCCTTTTATTCCTTCTTAGTCTTTACTTGTATAGATGGTTGAACATTAATTTGAGGAAGATAATATTTCTCCCCTTCTATTAGAATTTTATGATCCATCCTTCACAAATCAATAAATATTAGATCTTTTTTTATCCTTATCACAGATAGGCTAGCATGGTCTTATATAATAAAAGCATCTTCCACCTTTTTCTCTTTCCTAGGGTGGTAATGTATTGAGAAATCGTAATCTTTAATCAACTCCAACCATATTCCTTGGTGCATATTCATCTCCTTTTATGTGAAAGTATACTTTATACTTTTATAATCAGTATAAATATCACACCTTTCAGCATAAAGACAATGCATCTATATCATTAATGTAAATGTTACCATAACTAACTCCAAATAATGTGTTGGGTAATTTTTCTCATGGATTTTCAACTGCCATGAGGCATAATATATCACCATATCATTTTTCATGAGTACACATCCCATACCCTTGTTTTATGTGTCACTATAGATCACAAAACTTTCTCCACTATAAGGTAGTGTGAGCATAGGTGCACTGGCTAACCTTATTTTTAGCTCTTTGAAATTCTCTTCACATTCCTCTATCCAAACAAACTTAAATCCTTTATAAGTTAATTTGGTGAGTGTATTGGATAATAATGAAAATCTTTCACAAAAATTTGATAATATCTAACCAAACCAAGAAAACTGTAGATCTCAGTTACCATTTTTGATCTCGACTAACTTTCAACAACTTCTGTTTTTGATGGATCCATAGATATCCCATATGTTGAGATTATGTGACCTAAAAATGAAACTTTATAATGCCAAAATTAATATTTGGTAAATTTTGAAAAAATATTCTCTTTTCTCAGGGTCTTCAGTAAAATTCTAAAGTGGTCTTCATGTTCTTCATTTCTATTTGAATAGACAAGAATATCCTCTGTACCTTGTACAAAATGTCTTCTTTGGTATATAATTTATGATATACTGAATGAAGATGAATTTTGGAAAATTATTGATCTTTGTGCAGTTGGTAAAATAATTCATCAATACAGTGAAGAGGATATTTGTTTTTGATATTGATCTTGTTAAGTTCTAGATAATCAATGAAAAGTCTCATTGATATATTTTTCTTCTTAACAAACAAAACAGGTGCTCCCCAAGGTGATTCACTAGGGAATATGAATCCCTTATCTAGATTTTTTTGGAGTTTCTTCTTTGATTCCTACAACTCAATTGGGGTCATTTTATAAGGTGTCTTTGAAATAGCCATAGCACCCGGTATGAGGTCTATTGAAAACTCAACTTCACGATTTGGTGGAAGACCTAGAAATTCCTTTGGAAAGACATCACCAAACTCTTATAAAATGGGTTTATTCTTAATTTTGATTTTCTCCCCAACCATTTTAGATAAATAACCTCTTTTTATATGAATCAAAACCCATAAGATAGAAGAAATTTATATTAGAAGGTTATTTTTATCCTTGTATCAATATATGATCATAGATTGATCTATAATATGAAATATGACTTCCCTTACATGGAAATTGATATGAGATCTATATAGAGAAATCCAATCCATGCCAATAATCACATAAAATTCCTCTATAGGAAGGATCACAAGATTTACAGGAATCACGTTCCCACAAACTTCAACTGGATAAGAATTATAAACTTTTGATGTGACTGTTATTCCATTAAAATTTGTCATAGTTAACCCAACATCTAATTGTTGAAGTAATACTATGATACCCCAAGAAAAGTATTCATATATAAAATATTGGAGGGATCCAAAATCAAATAAAATATTTTCTACTTTATAGTGGATGGTATGTGTACCTTTCACCACTTCATTATCATACTCCACATCACTGATAGTGATTTCATGTGACTTTCATTTTTCTTTGGCCTTAAGAGTTTTTCGACGTCGATCATCATAAATACCCTTGGATTAGGGAATTTATTGGAATAATTCCCCATTTACTTTCACTTGTAGCATTGAAGTGCGGGAGGTTCATTCTGTATATCCTTTTCTTTGTTCGTATCATTAGACATATTTTTCCCATCACATTGGAATTCAACCACCCAATGACCTTCTTTTTCACACTTAAAACATTTAATATTCCCATTAAGACAATTTCCTCCATGGTTCTTTCCACACTTTTAGAATAAGGGAAAACACATCTTCTTTTCAATGTGGTTTTTAGATTTTCCTTTGAATTCCATTTTTATCTTCTTATAAATTCCATAGGACTGATGGGTCACTCCAATCTCCATCTCAAACTTTAGAGGACATCAAAAAATTTCATTATAGATATTAATGTACCTAATGGATAATACCCTTTGGAGACTTGGTTTTAAGACACTAATGAATTGATCAATTTTACACTCAGGTTGGATAATAATTCCAGAAGAATACCTTCAAAGTCTTGTAAAATTTTCTTCGTAGGTACCAACGGATTCATCATCCTTTTTATTAACTTAATGCAACTCCTTCTCCGTCTTTGTTCAAATAATACGAGGAAATTACTTATTTAAAAATAATTCCTTGAACTCATCTCATTTTGTGGACTCAATTTCATCTCTTTGCCTCGTATTCCTGATAAGATATCACCATTGATCAGTTTTGCCTTCTAAATGATAGACTGCTAAGATGACTTCATCTTGTTCAGAACATTTTAGAACTAAAAATATCTTTTCAGTGGTACTGATCTATTTTCTAGCCTCTAATGGATAAAAATTCCCACTAAAATAAGGTGGGAGCTGCCTCATAATGTAATCAACAGAATGTTTCTCCCTAATTTTCTAATTTGGAAGTCCTGTATGATTCATAGATTTAGAAAGTCATGTGATCATCTCTACAAGATTTTTAATTCCATCTCCCACAACATTGGGTTTCTCTATGGTAAAATCATTGCATTGCCCATCACATTCAACATTAAAATGGTTCCTTCGGGTTTAATCCATTGACTAAAACCAAGAATCATAGTGTGAGAAACACTAATCATAATGGGGAAACCACATACTCAAGAATAAAATTTCAATTTAGGACACATTGGGTTTTATCTTAGGTTATTTAGGTTCATTTATAAAACACTAGGATTTTAAACTATACTTATACATATCCTTAGGGTTCTTACTAAGGCTTTCTCATCCTATTTTGCAAAGGTTAATTATACCTTTCCTATGATACCAACTATAACGACCCATAATTTATATACATTAACATTACATAAAATTTTATGTATATCCATTACAACATATAATAAATTCACAAAAGAATCATATAGGTATAGTGTCTTTAGAAACTGGGAAACATAAACAACTGGTTTATAAAACGACCGCATTGTCTCTCACTTATTTATTCATAACTAGACTCCTATTTGAAATAGCTTACTTAATACCATTCTTCATGACCTTGGGAAAAGAAACATATAAAAGGGTGAGATAAAATACTTAGTAATGGTATAAAAGGGAAATATTAATCATATAATAATCAAAAGACATAATAACATGACATTTTAAAGTCTTATCCTGCATAAGAATGATTGTGATATCATGTCATGGGATAAAAGTTCATAAAAATTAATGTATATAATCTCAAAAGTCATAACATAAGACATGAAGTTTTTTGGCATACACATATGCATATAAAATAATTTCATATTAGTCAAGGGTCATTTCCAAGACCATAATAGTGGACAAAGTCTATTACTGAACTGGGGTTACTTGTCATTCTAGCCTTGTTTTACTGAACCAGATTTACTTTCTGTTCCATTCATGTCTATATCATGAGATATTAATATTTACCCAATTAATTGGAGGTAGATATAGGTCCCACAAATAATATAATAAAATAATTCTTACATATACCACAAAAACATAAACCATTCTTCACAGCATAACCCAAGGTATAAAAAATGAGTTTCTTAAACATCATTTGATCATAATCTATATAAAATAAATGGATTTCATAAAAATAATTCCATCATAAACATAATAAAATCAATGTAATAATAGGTATATAAACATAACCCTATGTAATCTTATATAGAAAATAATTTTTATAAAATACTTGAAATTAATTCTTGGGGAAAGTATCCTTTCTTCTTCAAAAACATTTTATTTTCTCAAAAAGACATGAAATATTAAAAGAAACAAATTTAATTTAAAATAAACTTAAAATATTATAATGTAATATTAATGGAAATAATTTGTTATTAAAGCATAATAATCCATTCATACCATATAATTTAAAAAATCATTCCCCTTGTACTTTTTCTGGAAAAGTCAAAAAGTACCTCAAATCAAATAACGACAAAAGATTACCTTCATACTATTTAATAAAAATTAACCAAATGGTATAATTAACTTTAAATAATTGTAGAATAATAGAAATAATATTATATACTTAGGAAACATGGATTTGGATGATAAATATATACCAGTAAATACTTACGTATAAACAATCTCAAATAAAAATGAGATTGCAAAATTATCCCTTACCTTGTACTTTCCATTAGTAAAGGGTGTTTTAACCTCTTGTATAATGGTTAAAGATTGTTATTAAATATAAAAGAACCATATACATATTTTTCATATCATATATGATCCTATTATATCATTTTTTTATAGAGTTTCAATATTTCCATTATTTCCGGTGTTAACTGCTTTATTTTCCCAAACCTCTTTTTCTATGTATGTCATGTTTGTTATGTTTAGGAAGTATTTTATTCATGTAAAAAAATTAAATTAAGTTCATAGTTATTATTTTTACTCATAATATAAATTTTATAATCACTCTTGAATTGTTAACGTAGAGAATGAATCTCATCATTTTGTGGTGACGGTAGGTCATACGTACGCACGAGCAATGATATCATTCCCTTGATGGTTAAATGGTATGGAATTGGATGGTATATTAATTATAAAGAATAATTATCATGTTATATTAATTATTTAAATCCATTATACTAATCATTATACCCATCCAAATAAATTATCGTTGAATAACAAATTACACCACGGTGTGGAGACGGTAAGATGTACGTACACACGCATGGTGATATTGTTATTCGTAGGATGGATAAAATGAGGTATAAGGTTTTCCCATAATTATAATAACATGTCATCGTGTATAATATACTATATTTATTAGTCTAGTACGGAAAAAATAATAGAAGAGGAAGTATAAGAAGAAAATAATTTTGAAATAGGTGATAAAACAATTACCTCTTTTTCGTGTATCACCTTTTGATTTACACAAAAGGTCTCCTTAGGATTGATTTTTTTCCAAAGTTCGTCATCTAGGATGATGTGATGGATGTTGGAAGAGTAAATGGGAAGGTTTTGGCCGAGAAAAAGTCCTTTATATGTGTGATTAAAAGATAAGGAGAGGTGCCCATTTATAAGAGAGGGGAAGGACACCTTTGGAAATACCAAAAATATTAAATTAATTTTTCAATTAAAATGCCTCCAAAGTGGATTATTTAAAATATAAGATGAGTCTGGATATAAATCCTATCAAGCAATAAAATTTATACATGTTTTGATTTTATTTTAAACCTTATCATTTTGATTTATCCTTATTTAATCTGTTTAATTTTTATTGTGGTAATAATATTCTAAATATTAAATGGTTATAAATATTTACTCATGTGTTGTAAATTTTGAATAATTGGATACTTTATTAAATTTTAAACATTTATAATTTTTAATTTTTAATTTTTTATTATTTTCTTGATTTTTAAATAATTTAATAATATGTTATTTTTATAAAATATCAATTGTATCGATTTTGAGACTATTATTTTATTTGACTTGAAATAAAATCCACACAGAAGATAACTTCAAAAAAATATATTGAATGTAATACTAACATTTAATAGAAACCTATAAAATTCATGGATCACCTTAATTAATTAAAATTATATTTATTTTAATATTTTTAAAACCATTTATTTGATATTTCCATTAATAAAATAATTTATGATTCACTATTGTGTCCTCATTAATGGTAATTATTTAATCTCTAAAAATTATAAATAAATTTCTATGATGTATATAATTATTTTATATTTTAAAATACTACCTAGAGTTGATATTGTCTCCTAGTTATCCACATATTAAAATTAATATATTTATATAAAATGATATTGTGACATTTTGTCACATTCATTAGTTTTTATTATATTCATGTCATATTCCTAGGAAAGTGGCCATTAATTGATTAAATTTCAAAAAATGGATTATAAGGGTATAATTTTTCCTCCAACAGGATTTTTATAGGTATTAATGTAATTTAATAATATTATTTTTAACTTTAATCACCCGATCTACCTTCAACCATTGTAACAGAAATAATTACCAAAGTTACTATTCATAATGCCCAAAAATAAAAGAAACCCATTAACATAATTTGGACTTAATAATTCCAAATATGGAGTCCATTTTTAAAAATTCAAAGCACTTAATTTTTAGTAATTAATTTAAATTCAATCTCATTGTTGGAATGAGAGAAAGAGTTTTTAAAAGTTAAAACATTGAAAAGATTGAAATGTTTTTACAAATGAATTCAATTTAAAATTAATGTAAATGACATATATTATATTGAATGATAAAAATATATAATAGTTATAGTTTAAAAATAATCAATATTATAATTTATCCATATAAATTATTTCAATTAAAAAAGTTTTTTTCACTTAAAATTTAGTGTATTTTTACTATTCATCAAAACTTGAATGTTATTAGAAAAATATCAGAAATTCATAAAAACTAAATTTTTATATCTCGCTTTAAAAGAAATTTTTTATATTATCATATAATATTTTTAATGTGTCAAAATAATAATTTAAAAGGGTTTCTTCATTTAAAGGCGTAAGATTAACCTTTAAAAAAATATAGCTTTTTATACAACAAATAGGGTTTATTCACACCCTAGGATTAAAATATCCATAGGAAGAATATAAAAAATATTTTATTAATTATATAACATATATATCTCATTAATTATATTACAACAAGTAATTCACTCAAAAATATAAATATCTAATTTATATTTTTCATAAATAATTGATAGTCAATTAATTCATAATGTATTTCCATAAGTTAGTTATGTGTATTCACGTTAACCTAACGACTAAGCTGTAATGGTAATTTTATACAAAGAGCATATGGTTGTTCTTTTAAACTCACAATTTTATTTATTTCAAGCTACTGATGAATAAAAATTAGATAAAGAAAATATTTCATAGAAACATCTGGGTGTTACACATACCACACTATGCCTAAAATAGTCAATTTGGGCATTAACTATAAATAACTGGTCCATATTGATAATGAAGTTGTAAGGCCTTGATGCTGAAACCAAAAGATATTAATAGTAACTCTCACCCACTAGAGTAAGGGAAATATTTTTGCACCAGTGTGTGATCATCGAATCTCCACCTATATGAGTCTCTAAGCATAGGGATTGAGTTAATGGTTCCACTAGAATCTATGAGTCTCAAACAAGGGTCGTGGCAAGAAAAGAGTGACTGGAACCTATGTCTATCAAAACTATATCTTGGGTGGAAATGACATAGATCATATCTCTAATCATCTCTAGATCAGCAGGGTTATAAGCCTCCATCACCTAAAGCTGGCCTCATCCCTATCCACTAGCTCCCTAAGCCCATGGTTGACCACTTGGGGTGGTGGTTATAGTACGTCAAACCTCCACCCACCGTCTTCTACTCAACTCTATCCTCTTCCACACTCGTTTCCCTGTGGACCATTCTTCTCATGCCTCATCCTCTGCATCGGTTGTCCCTTTACCATCTTTTGATCATCTGCATAGTGAGTCAGGCAATTTCAAGCCATGTGTCCCTAACCACCGCACATGTAACACAACCTATCCTTCAACTGACTCTCTCTTCCATGGGAAACTCGCATAATTAACCCTTTTTCTTGGGTTCATCCCCTAAACTATCTGATATTCTTGAATCCATGTGTCAACTATCAATTACATACCACTGAAGACTCAGTTGTCTGGTGCCTATAAGTAGCTCCCACTGCTGGATTTTGCTATGCCAGAAATCTCTCCACGATCAGAGCTCTCCCTAGGTTCCCAAAATATATAGGGATGCTAAGGGATATAATCGATGCCTTGACATCTTGGCATAGCCCCTGTTCAAAGGTCTGGGACCTGAATAATGGGTCCCGCACCATATCTGTAGAGTAGTAAGAATGGTCTGTAAATCTCTCTAAGTACTTCGCTACTATCTGACCACCCCGCAATAGAAGCAGTAACACCTATATACACACAAAGATTAATGTCTCTAGAACGAACTCCTCCCTGAAGAGACACTCAAAGTCTATCCAAGTGAGGGTTATCTCTTCATGTGTCTAGATCACTAAGCTCAACCATCTCCCTTCTAAGCCCGAAATATTACTCATAGATAAGAATTCCATCTGGTCGAGAGGCGTCCTCACTAGGCGGAAAACATGTGTAACTACCTCTAACCAATCCTCAGCTTCTTGGTGGACTTTATCACCCCATCACCTGGGAGTTCACTTCCTCTATAACACATTCAATACACTTATCATGCATGCAACCGCTATCGATAACGCTGGTAGTAAATGTTGCTCCCCTAGAGGTGGTATTACTAGTACACCTCCTTGGGGTTCTATCTCTGGTATTGGTCCCTATACTGACACCTCATCACTGGGAGGATCATTATCATGATCACACATCAGAGTCTTGGATGGTTGTCTATGTGGAGGATGATGGTTTCGGGCACAGCGGAAGTCCGTTGGTGGGTTTGCCCAACATTAATTTTAGCATTAAACAACGTTCAATACGAGATCTGTCACGATATAAAATGCTGGATATTTGGAATGGAATGATGAACGAAAAATAAAAGAAGAGTCCCGGAACCATTGAGATAGGATCATCATATGTTGGTTATAATTAATTTAATTAATTCACAAGAATTACCTCGGAGGAATTCATTCTTCATCGATGTCTCCGGTCATGATCCTGTGATCTGTTGTTACATTGTAGAATCCATGTATAGGATTCCTCTAGCGGTGATCCACACGTGCTCCACGTATCTCTGGACATCGTCGAAGGGATCTCCGGGTTCTAGCGCGGAAGAACCTTCTCTTGCGATGTCCACCTTCGACCGCCTTAATCCGGTGGAGGATCTCGCTCTCGTAACTTGAGGGTGTTCTTGGTGGAAATGGGATTCTCTTTTGGATTGAGAGTATTTCCCAATTCATTGTGCAAAACAATGGCTCTGGAAAAGTGTTGGGGTTGTGAGGATATTTATAATCGGGTTTGAGGTAAATAGAGTTATGATAGTAAATAAACGTGTTACACATTTTATTTATTTCATTAACTCTTATTGAAACCCCATGTTGAATTATTAATTCCTTGACATGCGCCCATGCTGATTATAATTAATATCATTTAATAAAACAATATTATATCCTCAAAATCCCGACTAGAAAACTACATGGCGTGTACTTATTTTCCATAAAAATACAGGGCGTGTATATTTAATAGACACGGTGTGTACTTTTATTTTCAATTTTTCTCCACTACATTTATTAGACCTTGAGTAATGGATATTTATTTCTTAAATAAATGTAACTGCATTACTCGCTAATAAATATATTATTTCTCCCACAGTATATTCTCTCGAATAACTAGTGTCGAAATAAATGAGATCAGGCATCCTTAAATAATTATTAAACCATAGTTAGGAATAATATTTATTTAACTTTTTAAATTTATATTTAACTGAGATACATGGACACACTTAGTGTGTGACCCTCTAGGCCTCTTTCTCATTGGCATTAGGCAGAGCCTGCCTAAAGTCCAATGTTAGCATCTAGAAATACACCAAGGCACCCATAGAGAACGAAGTTAATGTCGCAATGATGTGTCACCTCCTATAAACGCTTACTGTGTAATATAATCTCTTTGTCTCGATATCTCTAATCAAGTGGGTTGCATGCTAGTTCCATCAAACCATGTTCTTGATTATTCTTTCTTGGACTTCTCGGAATTGAAATCACCCATACCTTACCATGGAAATGGATTTATTTAGCCTATATCAATTCCATCAAAGGGCCTGAGATATCTAATTCAATTATGGAACATAAGGGACAAATCCTTTCTCGCATTATCTATTAATGCAGTATTACTCGTGATGCACCCAACGTATCCTACCTCACTGCGAATAGTGTGTCGTCACAGTTTTCATCAATACATCTAATTATGTGATTTGTAATACCCATTAATAATATAATCTTAAAGTCTAAAGACCAATACACATTTCCACAGATAGGAACATCCAATGACACTATGAAATGTGGATTTCCTACTGGTGGGTATCATTCTCATAATATCCTCCTGGATATTACCAAGGGAACACACCATGAGAATGTGCCTCAAAGTTTTATGAGTCCTCACCCCTAATGACCTTTATTATTTGTGTCCCTCAAATAATATCATCTTTCCATAGAACATATATTCAAAAATAGTGTTATGGCACTTCTCGGTTCTCATCATAGCAGGGATCCACTATGACCCTTTAATGCAACAGCTTTCCTTAGGACATTATCACATGCATTGTCATGTAGAAGAACAATAAAGATTTGATAAGGCTTTTATTAACGAATAAAGTAAAAAGTAGTTGGTTCTAGACCACAAACTCCAACAGACTCCCACTTGGACTAGAGCCAACTACTAACAACCTTTAACCCGCTAGCTCTCACATGATATTAATGCTTCTGCTAAGATAGGCCTTTAGTCATGGGGTCTACCACGTTCTCTTCTGTGGACACTCTTCTCACAGCAACTTGACCCCTCTGATATAAATCCCTCAATAGGTTATACTTCCGGAGTATGTGCTTTGTCCGTTGATGTGGCCTTGGTTATTTTGAAAGATCCATCGTTGTAGTATTCTCAAAATACAATGTAATGGGATATTTACTGCTAGGAACCACATAAAGCTCCTAGACAAAGTTCTGAATCCAGACGGCTTCCTTGGCTGCATCAGAAGCCGCTATATATTCGGACTCCGCTGTAGAATCAGCGACAACTGGATACATTGAACTCTTCCAGCTCACAGCTCCTCCATTAGGACAGAAAACATATCCAGATTGAAACTTCAAATTGTTCTGATCTGTCTGAAAACTAGAATCATCATACCCTCTGATGACAAGCTCCTCGTCTCCTCCATACACCAGGAACATATCCTTAGTTCTTCTCAGATAATTAAGGATAGTCTTAATAGTAGTCCAATGATGTTCTCCTAGATCTGCTTCATATCTTCCTACCATGCTCAGTGCATAGAAAACATCAAGCCTGGTACATAACATGGCAGACATGATGGATCCTATCGCTGAAGAGTATATGATCTTACTCATTCTATATTTCTCTTGTTTTGTCTGAGGACACATTTTATTAGAAAGATGTAAGCCATGTGACACTGGAACCAATACTATCTTGGATTTTTCCATACTAAATCTATTTAGTATCTGGTCAATGTATGTACCCTGACATAGTCCAAGCAGCCTCTTGGATCTATCAAAAATGATCTTGATCCCTAGAATGTAGGCTGCTTCACCTAAATCTTTCATGGAGAAGCACTTATTCAACCAGTCCTTAACCGACTGTAAGGCTGGTACGTCGTTTCCAATAAGCAATATGTCATCAACATATACTACTAGGATAACAACCGCATTCCAATTAAACCGCTTATAAACACATGTATCACATTCATTCTTAATGAAACCAAATTCCGTTATGGCTTCATCAAATCGAATTTACCATGAACTGGATGCTTGCTTCAATCCATAAATGGATTTATGAAACTTGAAAACCCGTTTTGATTCACTTGGTGTCACAAACCCGTCTGTTTGTGTCATATAGACATCTTCCTGAAGGTTCCCATTAAGGAATGTTGTTTTGACATACATCTTCCAAATCTCGTATTCATGGTAAGTTGTTATGGCAAGTATGATTCTTATGGATTTAAACATGGAAACTGGCGATAAGGTTTCATCATAGTCAATTAATTGATGCTGTTTGAATCCTTTAGCCACTAGCCTTTCTTTAAAGGTGCTAACTTGACCTTCCATGTCCAGTTTTCTCTTGAATACCAATTTGTATCCAATAGGATTTATATCAACTGGCTCATCAACCAGAACCTAGAATTGGTTCTGATACATGGAATCCATCTCAGAATTCATAGCTTCTAGCCGTCTTGCAGCTTCTGAGCTTTTTACTGCTTCCTTGTAGGAGGGATTTTCATCATTTCTCAAAAATAGTGATTCACCGTCCTCGGTGACTAGGAAACCAAATCCCTCTGGTTCCCTTACCTATCTTGACATCCTACGTAGTACTTGTGTTTCTAGAACCTCTTCCACAGGGACCTCTAGAACTTGTTCCTGTACCCAATCTTGCGCATCTTGAGCATTAACTTCATCGAAGTCAATCTTTCTCCCACTATCCTTTTTGAGGATGTGCTCCCTCTTAAGAAAGACGGATTTTCTAGTGACAATCACTTTCTTATCGTAAGGGTTATATAGGTAATATCATTTCGTTTCTTGGGATATCCTATAAAGATACACTTCGTGCCCCGGGGTGCTAGTTTGTTGCCTGAGAAGTCCTTAACAAACACCTCACATCCCCATACACATGTATGAGACAAAATGGGTTTTTTTCCATTACATAACTCGGAGGGAATTCCATTTGCTGCCTTAGTTGGTACTTGGTTTAATGTGTATGCTGCAGTTTGTAATGAATACCCCCAAAAGAATAATGGAAGATCTGCATGACTCATCATTGACCTCACCATGTCCAACAAGGTGCGGTTCCTCCTTTCACTAACACCGTTACACTGTGGTGTATAAGGAGGAGTGAGCTGAGATAGAATCCCAGACTCTCGTAGAAGATTGATGAACTCTTGGTTCAGACATTCACCACCTCGATCCAATCGAAGATTCTTTATCTTCTTACCAAGCTAATTCTCTACTTCATTCTTGAATTCCTTAAATTTCTCTAAGGCTTCTGACTTATACCGCATTAAGTAGACAAATATGTATCTACTCAAATCATCAGTACAAGTAATAAGGTAAGAATATCCACCTCTATCTTCTACTGGAAATGGTCCACATACATCTGTGTGTACCAATCCTAGAAGCTCTGTAGCCCTTTTACCCTATCCACCAAAAGGCAGCTTGGTCATTTTACCTTCTAAACAAGCGTGACATCTATCACGTGGTTTTAGCTTAGTAGATTCTAAATAGAAATCTTGACAGAGCTTTGTCAAGAGCTTCTCGTTTACATGACCAAGGCGATGATGCCACAACTGGGTGATGTATGATTCATGGGAGTTTGTTTCATTATTGATTTCCAACACTTGGTTTTCGTAATTTAAAACATACAAACCATTATTCAAATGTGCCATACCATAACATATGTTGTTCTTATAAAAGAGACAACCCGTATTTCCAAACATGAAAACAAATCCATCCATATCCAAACAAAATACAGAAATTATGTTCTTGGTAACACTAGGCACAAAATAATAGTTTTTTAAAACCAAAATCATGCCAGTTGGCAATGAGAGGTGATAGTCGCCAATATCGAACGCAACCATCCTTGCGCCATTGGCATCTCGAAGATCCACCTCTCCTCTGGCGATCTTTTTAAATCTACTTGGTTCTTGAATTTGAATACAGATGTGAGCCCCACAATCAATATCAATTACCCAATTTGTTGAAATAGAAAGATTTGACTCGATAACAAACGCACCTTTAGCGTCCCCACGCTTCTGGGTGCAGTTCCTCTTCTAGTGGACCTGCTTGCCACATGAAAAACACACTGCCTCCCATTCCTTTCCCTTCCTGTAGATCTTCCCCTTCTTGGAGGGACAGTGCTTGGGGGATTCAGACTGTTTATAAGTCTTTGGCCCCTTTGCCTTGTGCTTCCTTTTCTTGTTCACCATAAGGACCGCATGTTTGTCACGCCCCAGGTACTTATCTACCTGTTGAATCAAGTTCAGAAGCTCTAATAGACTCTTCTCATTGCCACTCATATTATAGTTGACAATGATGCTAGAGAAGGTCTTGGGTAGTGATGATAGGATTAGATCTGTACACAACTCATCCGGGAATTTAATCCCTCAGATGTCCAGGAATTTAATGTAGCCAATGAGCTTGACTACATGAGGTCCAGCTGACACAGAATCTCCAAGAGTAGTTGTAAACAAAGCATTGGAGATCTCATACCTCTCCTGTCTCGCCTTCTCTTGGTAGATATCATTAAGGATAGACATCATGCTATACACGTCCTTGTTTTTATGTTGCTTCAAGATCTCATTGGACATGGATGATAGCATGAAACACTAGACATCTGTGGCATCATCCATGTGTTTCATATAGAGAGATAATTCCTCATCACTGGCCTCTTTCCCAGGCGCAACTGGAATAGGCTCTTCCAGCACATACAATTTCCTTTCATGGCGAAGGATGACACATAAACCCCTCTGACACTCTTGGAAATTGGTGTCGATGATAAGGTTTTCCTTATCGAGTATGGTTCTCAATGATATGTTTGAAGTCATTTTCTTTTCGTCTCTATAAATTAAGATGAGCAAAGTTTTAGTACTTTATTACAAAACTGAGACAAATAAATAATTTAATACTTATTAGTCTCCCACTATTTTATCGAAATCCAATAGCCCTCACCATTGATTTTGAAATATTCTGTTGCCTGAATATTTTAGTGGGAAGGATCCATATTTCCCTTCGTATTAACCTAACTATGTTTGGTCAAGCAACTTGAAGGGTTTTAGGTAGGCATTCCAAATGCCAACTGTATTAACTCGCATCTCCTTGATCCACTGAGTGGACTCCCAAATCCTGAAATCCTTTTATTTTGGATTTCCTCAACCTTTGCCTCTTAGTCACACCAAGTCCTGTTGTGGCATTCAACCCTTGATGCGAACCAAGTCAAGTCAACCCAAAACCTTGAATTAGAATTCCCCGATAATTGAAAGCACCCAAAATAGGGTTGGTCAAGCACTTTGAACTATGGTTCAATTCTAACCAACATTATGGAATGCTATACCGACTTAATATTTCTTTTGAGGGATTTTATCCTTATACGTAAATTTCCAATTTATTATATTTGATTACATGCTTGTTAATATTAAGTGGGATATACTTAAGTGATTAACCATATCTAAGATAATATTTACGTATAAGCCAATTTTATTTTAGTTTCATATTGCATGCTTGTTTAATTCATTAATTGTGTAATCGTGACAACACACCCACAATAAATAAACCGTGAAACTGATATAAATAAAAAAAATGAAATGATCATGAGCTTTTTTCTATTGGTTAGTTTATCTAGCTGTTGATAAACTAACCCAAGAACTAGGGGAGAAAACACCTTCAACATTTCGGGTTTGTGTTTACAGCTTTCCACCTGTCCACCTTTGTATCTCCTTGGATTAGATTCACCTTGGCTCCGGACTTGAGCCGCCTCCACTAGCTTGGGAGCTCCATCCATTACATATGCATTTATCTCACACGCAGGTGAGGGGTAAAAAGGGGTTTTTACATAAAAGAATCCTTGGGAACGCAGGCCCTACATATTAATGAGGAGATGGCTCATAGGCCAACAAATTTAATTTAAATAAATAAAAAGAAACTATTCACATAAAAAGGTCTCGGTCTAGATCATGATAATCCATACATGAAACAATATTTACGCATAAATAAAACTATCATTCAATTATTTAATCGTTATTGTTTAAGATAAATCACGCTCGAATTAATTAATTATCTTTAATTAATAAATACTTTGATCTTAAACCCTTTTATGAACTTCCTTGAGATTCTCATCCATCATAATTTAAAAAAAATAAATTCATTTAAAATTATCCTTGTACGTAACTTGTACCTTGGAGGCAACCTGGTGAATTCATGTTCATTACGAAGATTTTAAATTAAACAAATATATATAAAACACCTGTCACATGTTGTGCCTTATCTTTACACCTGCACCATGGTACACGTCTCAAGGGTTTGTATAATATAATAATAAAGTTTAATAAATCTACGTAATTTGGGTGAGTACACGGCGTGTAGTTCCGACTACACGGCGTGCATTTTTCTTCACCGTCCATTCTAATTACACGCCTGGGGACATGGCGTGTTTATGTACTTCAGAAATTTTCAGAGTACACGGCGTGTTCTGTGGGACACATGCAGTGTAGTTTCCGCGTTACACGGTTTCTAGCTGGGAAATCCGTGTACGGGGTACAAGGCCCAACCCTAACACGAAGGGACTACACGCTGTGTTCATTTGACCACACAGCGTGTAATCTAGAAACTATGTGCCACCTGTTTCTGGTCAACACATAGTGTCCTAAATTCTTAGAAAGAATCGAATACACGACCTGATTTGGAGGATCAGTCAATGCATTGAACCTAGACTACACGGCGTGTACTTCTGAATACACGCCGTGTATTCTGGTGTTGTATGGCCAGAAATGTTTGGCTTTTCCGGATGAGTTCCTCTATTTTATTTTAATCAAAATTAAAAGAAAAATTTGTTTCTGTGAGGTCAACGAGAAACGAGGGAGGAGGAACAGATCTCGAGATTCAGATTTCTAGAACGATTAAACATGAATTGAAATAACTAAATTATTAAATGCATAAATCACCAACAAAAAAATAAATAATTATAATCAATGATGTGACCACCTCTGATACCACTTGATGGTTTCGGGCGTAGCGGAAGCACGTTGGTGGGTTTGCCCAATTTTAATTTTAGCGTTAAACAAAGTTCAATCCGAGATCCGTCACAATATAAAACGCTGGATCTTCGGAATGGAACAAAGACCGAAAAAGAAAAAAGAGTCCTGGAACCATTGAGATAGGATCATCATATGTTGGTTATAATTAATTTAATTAATTCACAAGAATTACCTCGGTGGAATTCTTTCTTTGTCGATGTCTCCGGTCATGATTATTTGATCCGTTGTTACGTCGTAGAATCCAAGTATAGGATTCCTATAGCAGTGATCCACATGTGCTCCACGTATCTCTGGATGTAGCCGAAGGGATCTCCGGGTGCTAGCGTGGAAGAGCCTTCGCTTGCAATGTCCGCCTTCGACCGCCTTGATCCGGTGAAGGATCTCGCTCTCGTAACTTGAGGGTGTTCTTAGTGGAAAGGGAATTCTCTATTGGCTTGAGAGTATTTCCAAATCCATTGTACACAACAATGGCTCTGGAAATGTATTGGGGTTGTGTGGATATTTATAATTGAGTTTGAGGTTAATAGAGTTCTGACAATAAATAAACGCGTTACGCGTTTTATTTATTTCATTAACTCTTATTGAAACCCCAGGTTGAATTATTAATTCCTTGACATGCGCCCATGCTGATTATAATTAATATCATTTAATAAAACAATATTATATCCTCAAAATCACAATTATAAAACTACACGTCGTGTAATAATTAATACACGACATGTACTTGTTTTCCATAAAACTACATGGCGTGCACTTTTATTTTCCATTTTTCTCCACCACATTTATTAGACCATGAGTAATGGCTATTTATTTCTTAAATAAATATAACTAAATTACTCGCTAATAAATATAGTATTTCTCCCACAATATATTCTCTCAAATAACTGGTGTCAAAATAAATGTGATCATGTATCCTTAAATAATTTTTAAACCACAGTCGGGAATAATATTTATTTAACTTGTTAAATTAATATTTAACTGAGATACATGGACACACTTAGTGTGTGACCCTCTAGGCCTCTTTCTCAATGGCATTAGGCAGAGCCTGCCTAAAGTCCAAGGTTAGCATCTAGAAACACACCAAGGCACCCATAGAGAAAGAAGTTAACACCGCAATGACGTGTCACCTCCTACAAATTCTTACCGTGTAATATAATCCCTTTGTCTCGATATCTATAATCAAGCGGGTTGCATGCTAGTGCCATCAACCCATGTGCTCGATTATTCATTCTTTGACTTCCCAGAATTGAACTCGCCCATACCTTACCATGGCCATGGATTTATTTAGGCTATATCAATTCCATCAAAGGGCCTGAGATATCTACTTTCATTATGGAATAGAAGGGACAAATCCTTTCTCGCATTATCTATTAATGCAGTATTGCTCGTGACGCACCCAACATATCCTACCTTTCTGCAAATAGTGTGTCATCACAGTTTTCGTCAATACATCTAAGTTTTTGAGTTGTAATACCCATTGATAATAATCTTAAATTCTAAGGACCAATACACAGGTCCGCAGATAGGAACATCCAATGACACTGTGAAATGTGGATTTCCTACTGGCAGGTCTCGTTCTCATAATATCCTCCTGGATATTACCAAGGGAGCACACCATGAGAATGTTCCTCAAAGTTTTATGAATACTCACCCCTAATGACCTGTATTATTTGTGTCCCTCAAATAATATCATCTGTCCATAGAACCTATATTCAAAAATAATGTTATGGAACTTCTGGGTTCTCATCATTGCAGAGATTCTCTATGACCCTTTAATGCAACAGCTGTCCTTATGATATTATCACATGCATTTTCACGTAGAAGAAAAATCAAGATGTGATAAGGATTTTATTAATGAATAAAGTACAGAGTAGTTGGTTCTAGACCACCAACTCCAACAGAGGCATCCTAAAATAGATCAAAATGTACCATAGTTGATAGAGTATGCCTGGTGAGATGACATTGAATCAAGAAGGACATGAGAACACACTCAATACTATATGATGTATGTATCATTATTTTCCATGCAACTAGTTTTTTCATGTACTGAGTTGGAAAGTATAATTCAAAGTCTTGGTGTATGGATATTTCAGCTTCCGCACCAAGATTAGATTCCATAGCCAGAGAGACAAAATCGAAACACTCGACACTGTGGCCCCAAACCAATCCCACAGACTCTTGGTTCATTAGGTAGAACCGACCACCTCTAATACCACTCTATCTTGACCCATCCTAGAGGGATCAATGCCGTGACTACCCCAAGCCCGACTCTGATAGGTCAGGGGCTGGCGACTAGCACCGAGTAGGTATATCCCACAAATGGGAGGCGTTTTCCTAAGTACCTACACACACACACACGGGCATCTCAAAGACCAAAATGTTGAAATGTAAAAACACTAAGTTAAAAAGTATTCATACCATTGAGATACCAACAATATAGTACCATAGTAGGAAAACTAGAATGTGAATAGGGCCAGAATACAATCCCACCAAAAGAAATATAACAACCCTACTTTTTATTACACACATAAACCTGATTTATTACATAAAATCTTCACTTGATACAACATAGAAGATTGAGAGGTCTAGTGTATTTGGGTATTAGGAACATTACATAATAGATTAGAACATAAAACACACAATATCTTTATTGAAAACTTCCTTTAAATGACCACTACATTCCCTCATTCTTAGAATTGAATGGGATAACCTGAGGACATGCATAAGAAATGGGTAAGCTATAAATCCTAGTAAGGGAATAAACATGGAATAACATGAGGAATACAATTCATGTTAGAAAATAGTCATATCAATGGAGCACAAGAGAACCATGAACTTAAAGGCATGATAAATCATGATAACCATAACATGGAAATGTGGCAACAACACTTAACATGGAATTAGCATGAGCTAAGGCTCGTTGAACATAAAGCATGAGTAAACCCTAATTGAACATGAAGCATGAGTAAATCCTCATTGAACTTTAATTATAATGATTCAACACCCATTTCACATAACGTATCATGATACTATACTTTACCCAATTCATTGGAGCGCTATCAAGGCACACCCTTCTTAAACATTTCATTTTATGCATAAGTGTGCAACATGGATCATGGAATCAATCAACATCATAAGTTATTCCATGATTAAGTAATTTGGAATAAATACATGAAATTACCATTCAATATTTATATGTTTATAAGGGTTAATACCCTTAATAGAGACAAGGGTATGGTATTCACTACACAATGATCTTGGCTTGGAAAAACGCGGTGCAATTTCGGCAGCATAATGGAATGACATAAAGATTCATGAAAATAGTTGATGTGATAGAAAAGGGTGTCTCATAATATTTACATGAAATGGAAATTAATTGGGTCACATGGATACTTATCCCAGCAAACTTAATGGAATTTATATGCATAATACAAAACAATTACTTGGATGTAAAAGAGGAGAGAGAAATCCCTCACGGAATTTCAGCATGGTAACGGGTGTACATGGGAGGATTTAATGAGAGAGAAAAGTGGTATCCCATCATCCGAACATAAATTGGACAGTATGGGAGAGGTTTGAAATCATACCCAAACATTTTTAATTGAATACAAAATGGCATAACAACTTAAAGAAAATTAGACAAAAAATGAGAAAGGAGGAAATCCCTTACTTGGCAGTGTGATCCCAAAGGCTTGGGAGAGGCTTGAGAGAGGATTATTGGGAACTTAGGGAACCTTGGGAGTATTATAGAGAGTGGAGGTTAGGGGTTGGTCAAACTCCAATGGATTGGAGTGAAGCGTAAGTGGGATCTTGGGTGGGTTTATATAATAAATGAGAGGTGATTCTTTATTATTTATGTTTGGGACACCTCACATTAAACTAATCAATACCAAAAACCAGACCACGATTGCTTCCCAAGGTTTTTGCCAAAGAGGATTCGAAAACAATATTTTATAAGTAAAATGGACTAAATTATTAAAATAATAGGGTTGTTTATGTGGATTTGAGTCACACTCTCAAGGAAAACAATTTAAATGGACAAAATGTTTTATAAGTCTTGGAGGGTCCAAAAAATCTTTGTAAAATAAATCAAACAAATATATAATCACATTATTTTAATGATAAAGCATATATTGTCCGAACATAATGTTTATAGTATTTTATTACCTCGCTATTGGGTTGTTATGATGTCATAAAACACATTATATATTTAAACGGTATTTAGTTTTTACCCAAAAATTCGACTGTCTCAGAAAATTATGAAAAATTCACCATTGGATAATTTCGACATCCTAATTCCAAAAAAATTATATATTATTTCTAAATAATTTTATAAATATGTGAATTTTTACTTTTAAAATAAAAACTGACATTTACCGAAAATTCAAGGGTTTTGAAAAAAACACGTTTCAAACATTAATAAAAATTTCAATTGCATTCATAAAATTATATGATCATATATATTTAATAAAAAGTAATTTAATGATAATAATTTATTAAAATATTATTTAATTCAAAAATCCATTAATTGATCAAAATATATTTCTTAGTTGAATATTAACTAAAAATACTATTTTCGCTTTAAAAACTATTTAAAAAGTAACAATAATAAAATGAATGAACATTCTTTATACAAAAATAATCTACATTATCATAGTGCTAGGTTATTATTACATAACCCCTTATAACACCCACATAAGACCTAAGGGTAAGGTGTGTGATGGTGAAAGACTCTTAGGGTGGCTCATATAACATCACTCGGGTGGTAATCTCTATTAACTTCCACTTCTCCCATAGTCGGTTCCACTCAAGCTTAATGTGTTCAAGATCGGCTTGGGCTTGGTCAAGATTGAAGCCCAATGACACCACCTCCTTTCCAAGCTCCAACAAATTGGCTTCATATGGGGCAAGTCTACTGGATGAGGCCCTCGCTCATTTTTTCTAAGAAAATTGGATTTGTTAAAGCCCTATATTTATACTAATCATGTGATCACTATTCAATGGCTATATTAGAAACAGTCACAATTCATAATAGTATTTTAAAATCCAGAAACATAAAACCAATGAAGTTCACATTTTATATAACCATAATAAACATTTAATTAGATCAAGAAGAGTTTCCATTAATGAATGTTTGGGTCATTACAATCTTCCCCCCTTAAGAAATTTCACCTTTGAAATTTCCTTTTCCCACACTAAAATAGATGTGGGTGACTTTGCTTCATTAATTCCTCTGATTCCCATGTCGCTTTTTCAAACTTTTGGTTTCACCACAACACCTTGATGAGGGTCATTGTCTTATTTTGTAGAACTTTTTCTCTACGATCTAAGATCTTTAAGGGTTTCTCCTCTTATGAAAGATCATCCTCTAGCAGTACTACCTCTGAAGAGAGTACATGTGAAGGGTCTGGTATTTACTTCCTTAAGATGGATACATGAAAGACATCATGTACTTTGTCCATGGTAGGTGGAAGCGATAGTCAATAGTCCACAACCCCAACACGATCAAGAATCTCGAAGGGGACAATGTACCTAGGACTTAACTTCCCTTTCTTTCCAAACCTCGTGACCTTATTCCATGGAGATATACGTAGAATTACCATGTCTCCAACTTTAAACTCAAGGTCTCATCAACAGTTATCTGCATAACTCTTCTGTCAACTCTGGGCATCCTTGATATGTTTCTAAATGGTTTTCACCTTCTCTACCATTTCTTCGTCCATTTCTAGTCCTAGAATCTTACGCTCACTGACTTCATCCCAACATGTCATTTTTCTATACCTCTTCCCATGCAGGGCTTTATAAGGTGTCATTTGTTTGCTCGAGTTGAAACTATTATTGTAAGAGAATTCAACTAGTGGAAGATGTTGGTCCCACCCTCTTTTGAAGTCCATAGAACACGCTCTCAACATGTCCTCAAGTGTTTGGATAGTCCACTCAGATTGGCCATCAGTTTTGAGGATGATAAACCATACTGAAGTTTAGATCAGTATCTAGAGCATGTTGAAGACTCTTCTAAAACATAGACGTGAATCATGGATCTCGATCGGATATAATAGATAGTGGTACTCCATACAGCCTTACCACTTCCCTGATATATATCTGTTACAGATGATCCAATAAGAAATCCTCTCGAATTGCAATGAAGTGTGGAGACTTTGTAAGACGGTCCACAATAACCCAGATTTCATTGTTACCTTTTTATGTCTTTGGAAGTCCTATGACTAAGTCCATGGTTATGTTCTCCCATTTTCATGCTGGTATGGGCAATGGTTGCATCATCCCCTTAGACTTCTACCTCTCTTCCTTCACTTGATAACACACCAGGCACTTTTATGTATACTCAGCGATCTCCTTCTTCATATTATCCCACCAATAATACTCTCAATGTTCTTGATACATCTTCGTGTTTCCTGGGTGAATAGAGAAATTTGAACTATGTGAATCATCCAAAAGTTCCTTCTTCAGCTCCGAACTTGTGTAACACATATTCTTTTCCCAAATCTCACAATTCCTTCTTCATTAACATTGAACTATGAAGATTTCCCTTTTCTGATAGCTTCCACTCTCTTCTGAATTCCCACATAATCCTTTTGAGCATCCTTTAACCTTTCCAAAAGAGACGGTTGAGAAATCATTTGTGAAAGGATTTATGATTTTCCCTTATTTATGATTCCCATGTCCATATTCATCAAATCTAAGAAGATTGGGTCCTCCTCAATTCTCATCAATGATAGAATTGATGAGTCCTTTCTACTAAGAGCATCTTCCACCTTGTTCTATTTCCCAGGGTGGTAATGGATTGAGCATTAATAGTCGTTGATCATCACTAACCACATTAATTGGCACATGTTCAAATATTTCTGTGTGAATATATACTTGAGGATTTTTTGGTTCGTATATATTTCACACTTCTCCCCAAATAGATAATGCCGCGAACTTTTTAAAGCGATGATCACCGTAACCAACTCTAAATCATGTGTTGGATAATTCTGCTCATGAACTTTCAAGTTCCTTGAAGCATAGGAAATGACTTTGTCATTTTTCATCAACACACATCCCATGCCCTTCTTCGAAGCATCAGTGAATACCACAAAAAGTTCTCCACTTGTGGGTAAAGTGAGCACGGGTGCAGTGATAAACCTCCTTTTTAACTCCTTGAATATTTATTCACATTCATCACTCCAAACAAACTTTACTCCCTTCTGAGTTAGCTTGGTAAGAGGGTTGGACAATCGTGAGAAATTTCTCACAAATCGTCGATAATATCCAGCAAACCCCAAGAAGCTACGGATATATGTTACCGATAATGGCCTTTTACATCCCTCAATTGCATCTGTTTTGGAGGGATCCAAAAATATCTCATTGCATGTGATGATATGGCCTATGAATGAGAACTCCTTCAACCATAACTCACACTTGTTATAATTTTCATTGATATTCTCCTTCCACAAGGTCTCTTGTACTGTTCTTAGATGCTCCTCAAGATCCACCTTGGTTTTGGAGTATATTATAATATCATCTATAAAGACTACCACAAATTTGTCAAGGTAATCCCAAAAGAATCTATTTATCAAGGCCATAAAGATTTCTGGAGAATTAGTGAGTCTGAAAGGTATTACTGTGAATTCATAGTGCCTGTATCTTGTATGAAAATTAGTCTTGGGGATATCTTCATTCTTCACACTTACTTGATAATATCCCAACTGCAAATCCACCTTGGAGAAATATTTTGATCCATGCAGCTAATCGAACAAGTCATTGATTCTTGGGAGAGAATATTTTTTCTTTATCGTGATTTTGTTAAGCTCACAATAATCGATGAAAAGGCGCATTGACCCTTCTTTCTTCTTGACAAAGAGGACTGGTGAACCCCATGGTGAAGCACTTGGGCATATAAACCCCTTATCCAGATTCTCATGAAGTTGTTTCTTCAGATCGTGAAGCTCCAGAACAGCCATTCTATACAGATTATTTGATATTGGCAATTCCCCAGGTATAAGATCAATTGATAATTCAACATCCCTTCTAGGAGGAAGACCAGGAAATTCCTCATGAAACACTTCCACAAATTCCCTCACAATAGGCATGTCTTCAAGGATGTTTTCCTCCTTAGACTCAGTCATCTGAGCCAGATATGTGTGCTCATAGGGAAGTAATATCCATGCATGAGATGATGGAGCTAAATAAGATTCATATTCCTCCTTGAACTTGTATAGAATCAGGGGTCGATTCTCCATATGGAGATTTATTTCCCTCTCATAGAAATTTATGTTGGCTCTATGTAAGGAAAGCCAATCGATGCCAAGAATTACATCAAATTCCACCAGAGGGAGTATGACGAGGTTCGCTAGGAAATCCAATCTACAGATTATGACAGGGGAGGAGTTATATTCATGGGATGCAATGATTTCCCCATTTCTCATACTCACCGACATCTTCACTTCCATGATTTTTGGTCTTGCTAGGATTATTCTACTAAACTTTTGAGATATAAAAGAATGCGTAGAACCTAAATAAAAATGTAAGTTTGATATTCTTGAATGAATAACTAGTGTACCTATCACCACTTAATTTTCAGGGTTCACTTCGGTAGTAGTGATGGAAAAAGATCTCCCTTTCTACCTTGGTGGTTGTTGGTTGCCTACGAAATTCCTTGTCTTAGGGTAATGATTTGTAAGATGCCTTGGTTCTTTGAAGTTGTAGCAATGAACAACACGTTGAGGTTCGAACGGAGCATTCCTCTCCTCTATTACAGCTGCGGGTTTTTCTTATCGGCAGTTAATAGCTAGGTGCCCTTTTAATCCACATCTAAATCACTTCCTCGTCCCCTTCTGGCAATTTCTAGGGTGCTTCTTTCTGCACCTTTGGAAAGTGGGGTGCTGGATCCTCTTAGCACCGTTGGATTTATCCATCGGACTTCAATCATTTAATTCCACCTTAATCTTTTTATCCCCATCATATCCTAGAGATTCTCTAATCTCCATTTCTACATTGAGGGCACATCAGACAATTTCCTCATAGCTGTCGAAGTCACGGATCGTCAGTGCTTTTCATAGGCTAGGTTTCAGCCCACCAAGGAAGCGGTCAACCTTGAATTCAGGGGGTAACGACAAAGACGGAGGTGTATCGTGCAAGTCTTGTGATGTTTTCTTCATACACCTCGACATATTTGTCATCTTTTTACTTGAGGGCAGGAAGTCCCTTTGCATCTTATGTTGGAGGGTGCACGGAAAATATTTATCGAAAAACATCTTTTGGAAATCCTTGCATTCCAATGCCTCAATATCCTCCTCATGCTTCATATTTTAGATCAACGTCCACCATTGATCAGCTTCACCCTCCATACAATAAGCAGATAGAATAACCTTCTTTTATTCAGAACATTGTAGGATGGAGAAGATCTTTTCAATGGAGTTGATCCATTGTTTGGTGATTGAGGGATCAGATGATCCATTAAAAGTAAGAGGATTTTGGATCATTGAGCTCTCGATAGAGACTTGTTTATTCTTAGGGGTGGTTGAACGTTCCTCTTGACCCATGTTTCTATTCAAATATTGAGTTAACTGATAGATAATCATGAAAAAGTTCGTGATTCCTACTCTCATCAGATTGGGCATCTCATTAGCACAGTCATCGCATTGATCTTCACATTAGTTGTTATCCCGAGTCCTCCTATTACTGTCCATTGGCTGAAATAAAATGAATGTTAAGGTTAACACATAAAGGGTAATCCAAGTACAAAACTGATGACTTATAAATAACGTTTATTTCCTTAACTTATGAATCCATAAGCTTCAATATATGCAATTCATGATCTAATTTCTAACATATATTCTTAGGGTAATTTTTTTCATTCCCTTAATAAGTGTTCGTACTAAGCCTGTGAATTTACCAATCAATATCCTTCGGTAGTGTCCTAACAAAGATTTCAGTAATACCCATTTTCGTGCACCAATTCTCATTCGATTCTAGCTCAAATCAGTGTTTTTGGGTTTTACCCCTAGGATACATCTGTGCCAGAGCCACCTCTACCTGCTCATATCCAGAAAGGGATGTATTTGCTTGATAAACCACTTACTCAGTACTCACTAATACTTAGGGATGTTTTTATTATACTTATTCTTGTCTTTAAGACTTAAATAGTGTTTTCTAATCCTAATCCCAAAAATAACTAAACTTATCCTCTGATACCAACTATAACAACCCAACTTTTTATTACACACTTAAACCTGATTTATTACATAAAATATTCACTTTATACAACATAGAATATTGAGAGGTCTGGTGTATTTGGGGCTTATGAACATTACATAACAACTTATAACATAAAACACACAACATCTTTATTGAAAACTTTCTTTACATGACCACAATATTCCCTTGTACTTAGCATTGCATGGGATAACCTGAGGACATGCATAAGAAAAGGGTGAGCTATAAAGCCCTGTAAGGGAATAAACATGGAATAAGATGAGGAATACAATGAATGTTAGACAATAGTCATATCAATGGATCACAAGAGAAACATGAACATAAAGTCATGATAAATCATGATAATCATAACATGGAAATGTGGCAACAACACTTAACATGGAATTAGCATGAGCCAAGGCTCATTGCACATGGAGCATGAGTAAACCCTCATTGAACATGAATCATGAGTAAAAACTCATTTAAATTAAATTATCATGATTCAACACCCATTTCACATGACATATCATGATACTATACTTTACCCAATGCATTGGAGCGCTATCAGGGCGCACCCATCTTAAACATTTCATTTCATGCATTACTGTGCCACATGGATCATGGAATCAATCAACATCATAAGTTATTACACGATTATGTAATTTTTAATAAATATATGAAAGTACCATTCAATATCTATATGTTTATAAAGGTTAATACCCTTTATAGAGACATGGGTATGGTATTCACTGCACAATGATCTTGGCTTGGAAAAACGAAGTGTAATTTCGGCAGCATAACGGCGTGACATAAAGATTCATGAAAATAGTTGATGAGATAGAAAATGCTGTCACATCATATGTACATGAAATGTATATTAATGGGGTCACATGGATACTTTTACCAACAAACTTAATGGAATTTAGATTCATAATACAAAAGAACTACTTGGATGTAAAAGAGGAGAGAGAAATCCCTCACGGAATTTCAACATGGTAACGGGTGTACATGGGAGGATTTAATGAGATATAAAATGGGTATACCATCATCTAAACATAAATATGATAGTATGGGAGAGGGGTGAAATCATACCCCAACATTTTTAATTGAAAACAAAAGGGCATAAAAACATAAAGAAAATTAGACAAAAATGAGAAAGGAAGAAATCCCTTATTGGAAGTGTGATCCCAAAGGCTTGGGAGAGGCTTAAGAGAGGATTATTGGGAGCTTGGGGAACCTTGTGAGTATTATAGAGAGAGTAGTTCAGGGTTTGGTCGAACTCCAATGGCTTTGAGTGAAGATTAAGTGGGATCTTGGGTGGGTTTATAAAGGTAATGAGAGGGAATTCTTTATTATTTAGGTTTGGGACACCTCACATTAAACTAATCAATACCACAAACCAGAACATGGTTTTTCCCCAAGGTTGTTTCCAAAGGGGAGTGGAAAAAAATATTTTATAAGCAAAATGGCATAAATTATTAAAATAATAGGGTTTCTTATGTGGAGTTTAGTCACACTCTCAAGGAAAACAATTTAAAAAGACAAAATGTTTTATATGTCTTGGAGGGTCCACAAAATCTTTTTAAATAAATCAAACAAATTGAAAATCACATTATTTTAATGATAAAGCATATATTGTCCGAAAATAATGTTTATAGTATTTTATTATCTCACTATTGGGTCATTATGATGTCATAAAACACATTATATATTTAAACGGTATTTAATTTTTACCCAAAAATTCGAATGTCTCAGAAAATTATGAAAAATTCAACATTGGATAATTTTGACATCCTGATTCCAAAAATAATATTCATTTTATCTAAATAATTTTATAAATATTTTAATTTTTACTTTTAAAATAAAAACTGACATTTACCGAAAATTCATGGGTTTTGACAAAAATAGTTTTCAAACCTTAATAAAAATTTCAATTGAATTCATAAAATTATATGATCATTTATATTTAATAAAAATTAATTTAATAATAATATTTTATTAAAATATTATTTAATTCAAAAATCCATTAATTCATCAAAATAGATATCTTAGTTGAATAATAATTAAAAATATTATTTGTGCTTTAAAAAATATTTACAAAGTAACAATAATAAAATGAATGCACATTATTTATAAAAAAATAATGTACATTGTCATAGTGCTAGGGTCTTGTTACATAACCCCTTATAACACCCACATATGACTGAAGGGTAAGGTGTGCAATGGTGATTGACTCTTGGGGTGGCTCGGATAACATCGCTCGGGTGGTAATCTCTGTTAACTTCCACTTCTCCCGTAGTCAGTTCTGCTCAAACGTAACATGTTCAAGATAGGATTGGTCTTGGTCAATAGTGAAGACCAATGACGACACCTCCTTTCCAAGCTCCAAAAAATGGGCTTCATATGGGGAAAGTATACTGGATGAGGTCATCACTTCCTTTGTCTGAGAAAATTGGATTTGTTAAAGCCCTATATTTATACTAATCATTTGATCTATGTTCAACAGATATATTAGAAATGGTCACAATTCATAATAGTATTTTAAAATCCAAAAACCTAAAACCAATGATATTCACATTTTATATAACCATAATAAACATTTAATTAGGTCAAGTGGAATTTCCATTAATGAAAGTTTGGGTCATTACAAGAAAAGTCTGCTAAAGTGAATGGAAAAGTTCATGAAACCCATCTATAGAAAACCCTACCTGAAGGGTAGGTACATAAATAGATGTCTGAAATCACTGAAGCACATCTCTCCTATGATACCTCTCTCTAAGCACCAACTTGACCAAGTCCACCAAGAACTTCATCAAAGTGTTGATCATCTTCACAGGACACGACACGTTCAGGTATATCACGTGCAAGGGTGAGTAAAAAAAATACTCAGTAGAGAACCAAAAACCCAAAAGGTAAAACCACTAATAAATACATTAAATACACCAAAAAAGGAAACACAATATGTACACCATAAAGGAAACATGTGAAGTACAATCAATGAAGTCATATCACATTGGTATAAGTATAAATCATGAAGAGAATGATTTCTAGTTGTAGTCCACAGATCTACCAATATCTGTGAAACTATAATTTTTTATAGTTCATGAATTACATATTGCACATAGATCATAAATGGAGCACTTAGCATAGGTGGAACATGGAGTGTCGATGGCGCATAGAGAATCAATGGTGCATGGAGTGTCGACGGTGCCTGAAGAGGCAATTGAGACCATGACGTTGATGGAGCATGAAGAATTGATAGTGCATGGAGTATTAATGGTGCACGAAGTGTCAAATATTGATTCATCCTCAAGTCACATAGTCACCAAGATCACATAGCCATAGCCAACCGTATAATTCTGCTCATAGTGTGCATGTTCCAAGAGAATCTACTCCTCAAACCATTAACTCATAATCCAACATCCACAAAAACTAAATTATAGTATCTCAAAATTTTCATCTCATCACGAGGGTCCAAAAACCCCAAATGATTCATCAAACAGACACATGGTTTTAAAGATATGACTAATTTGGTAAAAAGGGTCGAGTTCGGTCCGGGTCTGAACCAAACTGGCCCGGTCCGATGGGGCTGGCCCATTGGGACAATGGACCATGAACCTTGGTCGCCTCTCATGGCCTCTTCGGCCATGGGCCCTCCTCTAATGTGGTCCCTCCTGTACGACATCCACCTGCCTCTATGAGCCACCCTGCTAGCAGCCCGTCCTGGCCACGCTCCACCTGGCCCGGACACCCCTACCGAGTTGTGCTGCCTCCATTGTCGGCTGCCCCCACCAGTGGCCTTTCCCTCCCATGCTCCTCCTATATCGGACAGAGCCTCCACCTCCATCCAATACCCTGTGTTTCCCCCACCTTACCCCACCATGGGATCGGATCCCCATCTCAAATCATAATTCATAAGGAATGAGGAACATTGGGGGGGAAAGGAAAAGCACATGAACACTGAAATGGATGGATCATAAACTTATTCACGACATCCTAGATCCATTCATATTATAAGGTTTAATGAATAATACTTAACTAATAATCACCAACATTTATCATCCCTTTAATCCCTATAATTTTTATCCATACCATTAGAATTATCAAACTACAGATCAACCTATTTGTGGTTTGTTCCTCATTCATATTTGAAACTAAGAAGGGAAAAAAATCAGAAAGATATAGACACCCTAACTCAATGATTGGATTAGTCGTCGATGAAGAATGGAGGTTTATTTCATTGTTGATCCTCAATCTGTTGTCCTTCATCATTGGGAGAGAGCTTCCTTCTTCTTACCTCATAGGTATTCGAGGATTATGGTGATAATCTTGAATTCCTCTGACAAGGCTTATTAAAAAGGGAAACCATCACTGTGTCAACACATAACATTCAATAAATTTTTTTATTATATATTTTAATGACGTCTTCATCTAAAATATTACATTCACCCTCAACCCACATAGGTCAAGATTAGGTCCCACCTAAGGTAAAGTTTCTATTCTGGATGCAATGGTGCCCCAAGATTTCTGATCCAGACACTAATTTAGATGGTATTCCTATTTAAATAATAATCCACCTACGAGATTTATTAAAAACATAAAGTATTTCAACAAATTGTTCTAGGAATACCAGGCCTCGGAACCTCACGTCTTCTTAATACCTGGTCTCATAATTTCCCTAATTAATTTTGAAATTTAAATTTGGGAAAATCTATGTCATTACATACATAATTCTGTATAAGTGCATGGCATGTATAAGCGAGCTATATGGAATGAACATCTTTCACCATCTATCTGAGGCACACACCTAGGTAATCTAAGTGTAATGGTTCCTTGGAAAAATTGAATTACACATAATGTATAAAGCGATATGCTGTGTTTGTTCTCTGAGTTACATGGTCACCAGTCATCTTGATATTATAAAAATACACGGCCCATATGTGACTTCAATTGGCTATATACTGTGTATGTGGGACAAACAACATGTACTCTATGTGATTGTGCACCAGGGTATCCCTGCCTAAATGCATTTTAATAAATTAAATGCACCACATGTAATCAATTCATATGGTATGGATTAATTTTTGAATAACTCCTGGTGCATTGAACAATAGTGCATGGCATGTAACTCCAGATACATGGAGTGTAATTCTGTGTTTTCTAGACAAAATCCCCAACACCTCCAGATGAAATATTTAATTTTATTTTGTAAATAAAATTAATCATTTTGATTATATCTATGAGAATAAAAAGTGGAAAGATAATTTCTTTCAATTTATATTAAAAGAATGATTAGTTATGAATTGAAAAATAAAAGAGAAATTCATAAATCAGTCAACGATACTTAAATAATTACATATAATTATGTAACCTCTCTTTGATATCACTTTTAGGTTCTCGAAATAATAGATGTGTGAAATAGATCATTCTTAACTTTTATTTTCTTGATGTTCAGTGATCAAACTAAAATCTGCACGATGATAAACATCACGGTCAATGGAACTGAATCAAAGAAAAGAGAAAATGTATAAAATTTTGGGACTAGAGGGATGATCATCACATATTATTTATAATTAATTTAATCAATTAAATAATTAACTGATGTGAATACATTCTTTAAGGATGTATCTAACAACATATCTATGATATACATTCATTTCATTGTAGTAATCAACAGCATATTATCTCTAGCAGTGATCCACATGTGTTCCAAAAATCCTTGATCGTTGTCATTGGAATCTCTGAGTGCTAGCATGGAAGATCCAATATCTTGTGTCATTCACCTATGATCACAATAAAAATATCTTCCAAAGCATTCTCCTGGATCACTATTGACTTGATAGTAGGAGGTGGAGGAGTATCACTCTCTGTTTTTAGGATAATTCTTAGAGATGGAGCTCTTTAGGTCTTGATAGGATTCTCTCTAGCTGTCATGGTGTACAACAAAAATTGAATTAGATATCAAGAAAAAAATTATAATTGGGTTTAGATACCACTAGGTTTTAGAAATAAATATTTTAGGAAGTGACCTTTAATATTTATTTAATCCCTTGTGGAACCCCATGTGTAAAAAAATAATAATATTTTTATTTCCTTTACATTCTTTTAACATGTGAATTAAATTAAATATTATTTAATAAACTAATATTAAATATTTATTATTTCTCAACATACCTAAAAACATGGTGCTCCATTCCTCCACAATATGTATTAGGCCTTGAATAATGTAAATTTATTTAATAATTTAATATCACGATATTATTTGAAAATAAATAAATATTATATTCAGTAAATACCAAATAAATATTTATTGAATATCCTACTCACATTACATTATATCCAATAATAGGTGATGAAATATATAGAATAAATATAACATTGATAATTATTAAACCATACATGGGATTGATATTAATTCAACCAGTTAAATATTAAATAATTATATTTAATTTAACAAAGATTTTGGATACACTTACTATGTGACCCTCTAGGCCTCTTTCTTAGTGGAATTTGGTGAAGCGTCCTAATGTCTAATGTTAGCACCTAGAAACACATCAATTAAACCATATAAAAATAATTCAATTCTTCAAATACATAACACCTCATATAGACTCTTACTATGTAATATAATCCCTTTATTATGATATCTCTAATACCTTGTCATAGACACAATGTATCCTACCTCATCACGAACATTTGTCAGAATGGTTTTTTTCAATACATAAAATTATGTGAAAGAAAGTATTCTTTAATAATAATCTTAATTACTAAGGATAAATACACATGTCTGCATATAGGTACATCTAATTACTCATATATATGTTTATTTCCTACTTGTGGGTACCGTTATGATAATATCCTACACTAGATATTACCAAAGGCATACACCATGAGAAGGTGCCTCAAATTCCTATGAGTATCCACCATTAAGAGCCTATACCATTTTTTCCTTCAAATGATTTCATTTGGATATTGAACATATATTTAAGAATATTTTCATAGAACTTTTACGTTCTCATCATAGTAGGGAATTACTATAACCTCTTTGTGAAACAACTACTCATAGAACATTATAACATACAATGTTATATAAAAGAAAAATAATGATGTGATAAGTAGTTTATTAATATTTGAAACTATGAATATAGGTTATCAAAAAGTACACATAAGTTGGTTCTAGGGAACCAAATCCAATATAGGGTTGTCATACCCATTTAATGCATTGGTCATGGTTTTTCTAACTGTGGTGTGGAACCCCCCCCCCCCTCTTCTTACTCTAGTGAGGATTGGGTACCCCACAAGATATTGTTCCCCCTTGACTATGGAGAATAGTAAAGAGGTTATTTTCCCCCACACTGATTATTTTGTGTTCCCATTTGATATTTTCCATCAGAGATATAATTTTGAAACTATAATATGGATCATCAGTCTTAATTTGTATGTAAAGATGGAGATCCAATTTCTCTCTCATATTTGTTAATTTATGAGAATATATGTTGAATTATTTGTTTCCCTCTTACTATGGGATGGTCTTACTATGACTGTATCTTTATATTTCTCCCATTATTTTTTTTAATGAATCCTAATAGGTATGTATATGCTCACCCTAGCATGGGATTTTCTCACATGTGTTTCTTCTTATTCAATTGACATGTAGATCAACCCTTACTTCATTTGAAAATAGTGGTACATGGGTTTACTCACTATGTTTGGTGGTTTGACATAGATATTATTTGTCACATAGAATCTAACATTCGCTTTTTCCGATTTTTTTAGGATAGAAAATTATTTATTCTAGGGTTTGTATTTTTCCCATTTTTGATTTATATTTATACTATCATACTTATATATATTTCCTAGATTTTATTGAATGCATGGTTATAATTAGGATGTTGTAGTAAATTATTATTCCTATGCACTTTTTCATCGATATTGATGTGAGTGTATGTATGGGTACATTGGTCTGAGGCCTCCCATTGCAGTTTATTCCTCCTTCATACCTATCACTAGAAACTGGCCTATTGGAATCTGGATTGGGGTATCACACTTGGCTTTCCATAATCTAGGTGGGTCTTGGTGGGTCAGGTCATGAGAGTTTCTTATCAGAGTCATTCATCATTGGTTCATTGTTTATAGTTGAACCAATTATGATGATTTATATGGGAACATAGGAAAATATTTTTGAAGTATCTCTAGGGTGGATTTTAGGCTGAGGAACCAATTATTGATGTGGTTGTTAACGTATCCATTCACCCGAACTCTAAATACTAACATGTTTACGTGGAATACCGAGACTTCATTTTCATCATGAAAATGTTGCATGCATCATCTATGATTGGGTATATGGAAGTCTATGTCCTTATTGAGTTAGCTCCCAATAAATATTCTTATATAACCATGGTGTATCTTGATAACTTTCATTATGTCACATATGTGGAGTAAATTTGAGGTGTTTTTTAATTTATTATTAGTCTTACAATGATTACACCCCCCCTATGATTTTTTGAGAAAAATTTTGGTTTTTGGTCTAGAAATAAGTAAGCGCATGGTTGGAACGCAGTTAGGGAAAACTATGCCCCATCATAGTGAAAACAGTTCACCCTAGACAATAGAACTATATAGGATACATGAACTAAGGAATAAGCATGTGTCCTCCCTTTAAAACCATGTGGCGTCTTTTTTTTCTCTTAGATAGAGGAGCTACAAGATTGGCTCATGGTCTATCATACCATGTGGCCAGACCATGCATCCAAACCATTATTTTCATTTCAACTTGTTTTTATATTATTTTATTTATTTATATTAATCATGTTTTAAATTACCTTTTTGTTCCACTTTTTTGTAAACTGTCTTGTTAATTTATATTTCAATTTCATTGGATGGAATATTTTTGTGTATCCTATTGGAAATTTTGTCTAAACCTTACATACACCCTTGGGTGCATGTATCCCTTTTTATGTATAACCCATATAAAGGTAAGGATTTTTTGGTGGTGATGGTGGTTAAATGTTCTTACATTTTCTTATCAGATCGGTGTTGTTGATAATGGCATGGGTTTTTGACTTACATGTTTCATGTAGGCTTGTTGGTCTAGTCAGTCCCCTTCCTTTTTTAGTTTTTTTAGGTTTTAAATACTAAATGTTTAACTCATTCTTACAGTGTTTAATTTTTATCACTTGTATTATGGATGTGGACATGATTTGATGAGAATTTTTGTGTTGATGGTAGTGGTTTTAAATGGGATAAACTATTTCTAATGGTTTTACTTGATTCTCATGCACTAGTTTCTATTGTGTGGGGATCAGGAATACACATTGGTATATACCATGGGCCGAGTCATGTGTTAGCTTGGATGGAATCCTGGACCAATTCATGAAAATATGGTATCCTAGAAGTTTTTTCTTTTCATTGGATTATTTTATTTTTGAGAGTTTGGATAGACATAAGAAAGGAATGTCATCACTTGAGGATCTAGTTATGAGTGGGGTGTTTGGCCAGAACACCTCATGAGAATACATGGGTCACCATTCCATGTTACGGATTTGGTTTTACTCATCATTCAAGTTTGATTCATAGTCTATATACTGTATATGGACACCAAGATGGGGTGGATTTGTTAAACCTATTATTTTTTGTTGTTATTATTTCATTTCAATTTTTTAATATGTTTAAATTGTGTTATTTTTGAATTCCTTAAGTGTAGTGTATTGATGATTTCCTTCATCTTTTTTATGGTGTAACATTATGACCCCCCGAAGACCTCCCTTGAAACCGTGGGAAGAATATTGAGAGAATTTTCCCTCAAAAGTTGATCTGTGATTAGTGGAAGAAGTGGTTCAGGCTATCCGAGCTTCGGTTAAGGGAGCGGTCTCTAGTCCAGCCCATTTCTAGGAAACCATACCATGTCTAAAAAGGAAAACGATCATGAGTTCCTCATGGACAATCCTTCTTCCATATGAGGTAGCATATACCCCTAATAAGTGGAGGATTGGGTGGAAATGTTTTAGAGGATATTTGAGTTTCTTGACACAAATGAAGTAGTCACAATAAAATGTTCTTAGTTTATGTTTGAATGACCCATTCATAGGTTGTGGGACTCAATGATCCAAGCCAAAAAAACATGAATGGATGGACTGGAAGTAATTCATGGTTTCTTTTAATGAGAACTATTTCCTGAGAACTTCTCCCTTTCCATGATTCGGGAGTTTCTAGATCTCCATCAAGGAGATCACACAGTATTGTAATATACCAACCATTTTTTATATTTGGTCTATTTTTCACCTAAATTAGTTTCTAATGAGAATAAAAAAGCTCAAAACATTGAAATGAGGTTGCATCCAAATAGTAAATCCTAGATATTGTTGTTTTTTATTAATACATATTCTAAGTTACTATATCAAGCCCTAATGGTGAAAATTGAAAGGTCAGGTAAGTTGGAATTTTTATGGATGACACAATATATTTCCTAGGGAGGTGGTAGGTCATTTAAGAAGAAAATGAATATATAAATGTAGGATAAGAAGGGAGGTTGTATCTTTATCCACCCATCCTTCTGACCTTCATTTTCAACCACTAGTATCGAGTCAGTTGTGTGCTACTAGGTATAAGGTCCGGGAAAATATATTTATCATGTCTATATCCACTTATACCATTACATTATTGTGGGAACTTGGGTCACTTGAAGAGGTTCTTTAATATTGGTTTTTGTACTTAGTGTGGTGTGGGATCCTCAGCACATAGTGAAATGAAAACTTAGTTTGGGGCATCAAAGACTATGAATACTTTGTTTTTTGGGCATGGTGATAAGGAAAAATATTCTTATGGATATAGTTATCCTAATAAAGTGGAAAAAAATTATTAATTGTCCTTAAAAATTTGTTTAAATAATGAACCATCATTATATTGATCAATAACTAGGTGGATCAAATGAAAGACTAAATACTATTCAAAGTAATTTTTTTATTGCATCTTCCACAACCATTTCTTTATTTTCCACTAATGATTATAATTATTTTATTTCTTCCCATATTGTGGAACTACTAAAATTAACAACTGATTTTATGCCTTATTCCACGGAGTTGACTATGAAACTCTGTAGGATGAGGGAATAGGGTTTTAGATGTCTATCTGGTGCTCTCACTTTTTCAGGGGTCAAATTGAAATCAGATTTCTTGGTTCTGGAAATGTATATTTTTATGTGATTCTAGGAAAGGATTGGATAGTGCATTTCAATGTTCATGTCAATTTATATCATCAAATGGTAAAATTTACGGCACCCAATGGGAGTACTTGTGTCATAAAAGGTGATTGACATCCCTAGTCAGGACAATATGGAAATCCACTTCAAAAGGTAGGCAACCATGTTCTACAATAATCTTCTCTTATATTGGTGGATGATGGTATAAGTTCTGAGAATGGGATACCTCCTCTGGTAGATGTGTTTCCTAATATGTTTCTATATGATTTATCAATGTTACCCCTAAAGTGGGATGTGGATCTTACCATTGACATGGTTCCAATAACATGGCCGATATATTTTCCCATGCATCATATGGAACCCATCAAGTTAAGGGAATTAATTATACAATAGGATGACATGGAATACAATGTATTCTTTCTACCAAACATCTCAACTTGGGCCTCCCCAATGCTATTTTATTAAATGGATTATGGATCCCTCTGGTTGGGAATTGATTATTATAATTTTAACAGGTTCATGATCATCAATAAATATCCATTTCCCCTCATTGATGACCAATTTATACAACTCAAGGGGCAAGGTGTTTTTCAAAGATTGATATATTCTCTTGGTATAATTAGGTCTGGGTAAGATTAGTGGAAATTATAAAGATAGAAATTTGAAGCAGGTATGAACACTTTGAGTATTTGGTCATACCATTCGGGTTAAAAAATTCTCTAGTGGTTTTCATGTCTCTTAGGAACTTGGTATTACTTATATAACTCATCATTTTTTCATGATATTTTTTGTTGACATTCTAGTAAACTATGGGACTGAAAAAGAGCATGGGAATCACCTAAGGATTGTTCTATTCACTCTCAAGATCACCTCCTTTATGTTAAGCTCTCCAAGTGCATCTTTTGTATCTGGGAAGTTATGTTGTTATTCCATGTGATCTTTGAGCATGGGGTTTTGGTGGACCCCAATAAAATTAGAGTAGTGTTTTCATGGGACTGATCATGAAATTTATTTGAGACCTAGAGATTCTTAGGACAAGAAGGTTACTATAGGTGGTTTTTTAGGTATTTCCCAAAAATATATTCCCACATGATCACAATTACCTAAAAAGGGTAATTGTGTGAATATATCCTAGAATGTCAAGAGTCTTGTGAGGAGAATAAGTGGTAGTTGACCACTACTAATTTTTTTATCCTAATTGAATTTGGGAAGAGATATGTGGTATACTTTGATGATTTGGGTATGGGTCTTGGGTGTGTGTTGATGCAGGGAGGCCATGTGGGGAAATTTTTTTCTTACTAAATCTTACCACATGAAAGTAATTTTCCAACAGATGACTTAGAATTTGATGTAGTAACGCATTCCTTGAAGATGTGGCATCGCTATCTCTTCGGCGAGAAACATGTGGTCTACTCATCCCATAATATCTAGTCCTATATTTCCTTATATAAATATCATAATATTATGTAATGCTGATGGGTTATGTACCTCCATGGTTTTGACTTTAATACTGTCTATACACCAAGAAAAGGTATTGTGGTAGCTTAATCCATAAGTTTGAAGATGGTGGTGAAATATTTGAAGGAGTTCAATGACGAGTGTTCATTGATGGGGCATTTTTTCAAATTCACGTAGAAATGTTGGAACATAGTGGTGGAATTTTTCTAGCTATCATTTTGTTGATTCCCTCTCTTTTCCATCTGATTCGGGAAGAGAAGCCTTAAGAATTAACTTTTCCAATGTTATGTGTAACTTCTAAATGTGGGGGAGGTTCCCATTGAGTGGTCGTTATCTTATGAGTGAATGATATGTTTCAAGGATGTCTTCGTTGAGCTACACTTATTATGGAAGGTGGTGATATAGGATGGCTACCATTCTTAGTGGTTCAATCATCTGAGGACCACCAAGATGTTCTATGATGTGCATCACCAATTATAGTGTCTAGGTATGAGTCATGATATATATGATTTCATATCTAGGTTATATACTTTTAGAAGTTTATAACTGATCACCCTAGGCCCTTAGTTTTACTTCATCCACACCCCATTCTTACCAGGAAGTGGGATGAGGTCTCTATGGATTCATCATTGGTTTGCCTCAAACACCAAAGGAGAGGGATTCCATTTGGATGGTTATTGAATGGATGATTATGTTATCCTATTTAATTTTGATAAAATATTCAAACAATATTGTTTAGCTAGTCCTATTTTATGTTAGGATATTATGAGGCTTCATGGTGTACCGATGGCTATAATTTTATATAGGGACCCCAATTTTACCTCTCAGTTTGGGATAGCCTTTATAGGTAATGGGGTCACATGTAAAACTCAGTAAAATAGACCATCCTCAAACTAATAGTAAATTTTAGTAGTGGAAAAAAATGACGACAATTTACATGCATGTGTTCTTGTTTTTGGAGTCTCCCGGGATTACCATTTTGTATTGATGTATTTTATGTGTAATAATAGTTAACGATCCTTGATTGAAATGGGTCCCATTGAAGCGCATTATGGCTATCCATGTCAGTATCCCTAATGGTAGAGGGAAGCAAGTGATACATCTATACTTGGACTGAGCCTTGTGCAAGAGACTTCTGATAATTTTTGGGTAATCAGTTTGTGGTCATTGACAACATAGATATTCCATAATACTTATCTTAACTAGAGATGTTGAGGCTTGGATTTCATAGTTTATGATATGGTGTTTATAATGGTGACACCTCACATGGGTCACAATCATTTTGGATAGTAGTGGAAGTGCTTCTAGAGGAAGTGAGACCTTTTTCACGTTCTTTTATGTGAGGTTTCAGGTGCTATATAGGTCTGATTTGTGGAATAAACTCTCCTCGTTTTAACCAGGACCCTTACCCTGATTTATAAGGGGAAAATTCAATATGATTTCTGATTCCTCATAGAAACATGGAGGGGTTCCATTTTTGGAGAAATATATGCAATACATTAATGGATTCATATCATGAAAAGGTATCATGGACATGGACTTATCTAGAAATAAATTCACATGGTGCAACAATCATAAGGGGGCTAGGAGAACCTGGTAAAGACAATATTTGTGCTTAACCAAATCCCAAGGGCTGGATTCCATTGTGAAAACTTTGATCACACCTCTATGCATAGCCATATCAAATCATGAGACTTTATTGATTATACTAAATAAGGATGGAAGTATTTATATGTTTTTCTTTTATTACTCCAATTAGCACAGAGTTGATGTCTTTTCGCAGATGGGTAGTAGATTGTGGGGACAACCAGAATGAGGTGATTCTTGGGGGTGGGGTACTATTGAAGTGGTTGAATCTCCTCAACAATGAAATCTAGGAGTGGGAAGTGAATAGAAGGGAGGAGGGTTGGGACCTAGAGATACATAAGGAGGACATTGTAATTTTGGAGGAAAGTCTTTATCTGGTTGTATTGATGACATGCTTGTTTTTCTATCGGCGAAACTCAATTTTTTGGTTGAAAAACTCCTTGAGGCTGAACGATTATGGAAGGAAATATTGTGAGCTACATGGCTCAAGGAGGAAGATCAGAATACAAAATAATTTCAGTATTTCTTCAAGGAAACATATGTGACAAAAATAATCGATCTTAAATTGTGGTATTGGTATTATACAAAATATGTGAATGTGGATAGGAAAATGGAACAAGAATATTTTGAAAAACTATTAGCAGGGAAAGTTAAGAGTGATGATGGAAGCCAGAGTGATTCCTAGGAGTAAGAGCTTTTTATGAATTATTTTCCGAGACTTGTTGAGGAATGATAGAATGGGGTTCTTACGGCTATTCTAGAAAATGATGAAATCAAAGAGGTAGTATTTGGATGATTAATATGGACCATCAAAGGTGATAGGTGTGATTATTTTGAATTTTAACCTTATGAAATCTTTTCTCAATACAATTTCATACCATTCATTTATTTATTACCATTCCATTGGGTTTATAAGATTGAATGTTGAGATAATTCCTTTTTATTTTTTATAATTCAAACTCCTCCCAGTAAAAGAAAATGTTGAGCCTATAATTGTAGAGCATGTTCCATGATTTTTTATAGAGTAGAATTGATACCATATTTCACTATGATTGAGATGGATGAATATAACATAATCCATGGTATGTATTAGTTAACAATATTTAAATCTCGAATTTATTTTTATACTAGAACAATTAGTTTTACGGCTTGGGATAGAGTCGAGCATCTCTTTAGAGGAGACCAAAATTTAATGGTTGGTGAAACAGGGTTTTTGGCACTAGTATATGGAAGGATCTTGTAACATTTGGAAGCATTGACTTTGTAATTGATGGAAGATATAAAAAATAGTATATTTCTAGAGGTTTTTGATAAGTTTCAGGGTGTTTTCCAAAAAATTTGTCCAGGTTTCCACCCATAAGAGAATTTTATGATTAATTTATTCCCGGGGATCAATCCTATAACACTTTCATATTATAAAATGAAACCAATGGAATCAAGGGAATTGAATTTTTATTTATAAGATCTATAAATAAAAGGTTTCACCCATCCTTTCACGTCTCTGTGGGAAGCGTTGATCTTGTTTTTCAAAAAGGTAGATGGAACTCTTCGAATGTGTGTGTATTATCATAATAATAACCAAGTTATGATAAAAATTAGATATCTACTCCCACATATTGATGATTTATTTGATCATTTGAGGTTATCTTAGTGGTTCTATAAAATTTACATGTGATCAGGATATCACTAATTGTGGGTTCAGAAAGAGGATATTCTAGGGATATTATTCTAGAGTATATATAACCCTTATGCGTTTGTAGATATGCCTTTTGATCATTATAATTCAGAAGAACTCATTATGGAATTGATGATTCAGATATTTATCGATATCTACATTTTTTTGTTAGTGTTTTTGGATGAAATATTAGTGTAATCATGGACAAGGGTTGATCCTAAGGAACACATGGTGGATGTGTTGGGAATTTTTGTGAGATCATTTACTATAAGAAAAATAATCAATGCTTTATTTTTGGATATAAGAGTTATGTTTCCTTGGTCATGTAATCTCTAAAAGTGGTGTCTTTGTGGATCTAGAAACAATAAAGGTTGTTACAACTTGGAAGCTTCCAAATAATTCTTTCTAGATACATAGTTTATAAGGTCTATCTGGTTATTATTAATTTTTTATTCATGATTTATCATGGATAGCATCACTAATGATAGAATTGATGTGGAAAAATATTCCATTTAAATGGAATGATGAATATCATACTTACGTCTAAGATAAAAATGTTATCTTCATGTCATCACCAATATTGATATTTCTAGAATCAGGACAAGGCTATGTGGTGTATTTTGATTCTTCGGGATATGTGTTGGAATGTGTTCTTATGCAGTGGGATCATGTAGTTTCTTATGGATCATGAAAGTTGTGGTTTACTGAGAAGAACTACCCATAACATGATTTGGAGTTGGCTTATAGTAGTTCATTCTTTGATGACATAGCATCATTGCATCTTTATTGAGAAACATACAATGTTTATGGATCATAAGAGTTTGAAACATATTTTATCACAAAGTTATTTAAACATAGGACAAAGAATAGGGATGAAATATCTTTAAATTATTGACTTTGAATTCATTCATGCACAAGGTAAAAAACATTTGGTGGAAGATACATTAATTATAAAATCATATACTCAGTTAGGAAAACAGGATTTAGATCAGTGGTAGTTGATGTCTATCATAGCTGACATGCACTTGTAATGTGATGAAAAAGTTATTGTTGTAGTTTTCTTTATATTTTCATTTTTTCCTAATTTTTTGGGGACGATTAGAGATTCACAGATGTCCAATTCAGAATGGGTAGCGATAAGGTCAAAACTCAATGGTGGGGAGACCATTGAGGGATGGAAGATGTATGGGAGTTTAGTGTTGTGGTCTCTAAATTGGATTGCCATACATTGGGCATGTTAGGAAAAAATTCAAAAAACTTACCACCATTTGAGAAGGGGTTTTCATCCATGAATATAGATGATGTACAAGGCATTGAAAATATTGTTTTGGTGGGTAGACATGAAAAGGAAGGAGGCTGAGTTTTTTTCCTTATGGATGACCTGTTAGTAGGTTAAGGTAGAGAACCAGTGGCTAGTGGTTATGTTATTATCATTACCTAACATATATAGAAATAAGAATAGATATTAAGGTATTTTTTTAATAGGTATCAAATGAATGGTTTAGAAACACAATACCATATGGGTGATAGTAGATCATCTCACAAAGTCATCCAATTTCATTCCTATCCATGAATCTTATATGGTGGAGGACTTGTATGAATTCTAAATCTAAAAAGTGGTAAAGAGGAATGGAATTATTGTTTAGATAGTATCAGACATATATATGAGTTTTATGAGAGATATGAGTTTTATTTATTTATTCTAGATATTTTTATAACAATACATTAGGACTTATTTGACTATGAGTATGGAATATCATCGTCATATGGATGATAAATTTTAAAGGATGATAAATTATAAAGGATGATGTAGAAAATGGATGACATTATATGGGATTGTTTAATGGTTTTTGGTGTCTCATAGGAGGAGCACATACTATTAGTGAATTTATCTTATAACAATAGTTATCATGCCTCCATACATATAGAACATTTGGAAGAATTTTATAGGAACCCTTTTTATTATTCAATTTTTTGGTTGGAAACATGTGAGACTTCAAAGTTTGTGCCAAGACTTATGCATGAGACAAAAGAGAATATTTAGTTCATCAAGAAACCAATGGAGACAACTCAGAGCCATCATAAATCATATGCAGATCATCTTCATTGATTATTGTCATTCAAGGTGAGTGAACATTAGTTCTTAAGAATCTCTCTAAGGATTATGCATATCATTTTGGGAAGCATGAAAAGTTATATCCTTGATACATAGGACCTTTTGAGTTTTTGGAATGGGTTGGAGAGGTGGAATATTGGTTGGATTTTTCCCCATGGTTTAGTGTAGTGTATAATATGTTTCATGTATCTCAGTTGAAAAAGTATCATCCTGATCCTAACCATGTGATTCATTGGTATCACAATAACCTAGAGATGGATATTTCATTGGTACATGAGTTGCGATGGATAGTAGATACGAAAGATAAAGTCTTTTATAGGAAAATTATCAGTCTAGTGCGGGTTTTGGGGAAACATAGTAATATTCAACAGGAAACATGAGAACATGAAATGTAAATGATTGATAAATGGCTTGAACTATATCAGGACAACGGTTTTTTCCACCTTCTAGGGATGATAGGACTAATGGTGGGGAGAATGTAGTTCCCCCAATTTCATGTATGTACCCCATTATTTATTTATTTTAAGTATATGATGTGTTTGGGTAATATTTGGGAGGGTTTGGAAGACTTTTGAGATGTTTCTTAGGTTCAAGTTTTGATCATGGATAGTAAAAACCATGCCACACCTTCAGAAAAATGTACCAAGGCTGATAGTGGGCTCTAGGTAGGTGCACATTTAGGTGCACAGTTTGGCCAAACCGTGATTCCATCTTGGAGTTCTTGTACAAAGTATAATTGAGGTAAAAATCATGGTTCGCATATAGTTTTTCTAACTGTGTGCTCCAACCATGTGAATGGTATTTGGGAGACAGTGGTTGGAACATAGTTAGTGCACGGTTTACCTAACCGTGTGACCCAACCATTTATAGTTAAAATTTAGTTCCTAAAAAAGTGTACCTCACTCAATTTTTCCCGTAATCCCTTTTTTTACAATTTTCAACACTATATTTATTTTTCATCCTCCCAATGAATTTGGATACATTCCCCTTCAATTCGATAATAATATGTTGGAAAATCTTAGTGTGTTGAAGGCCATATTTCTTGATACGTCTTCGTTCTTATTGGTTTTTCAAAGATCTACTCATCTCCACTCTCATAGATTCATAGATCTAATCTATATGGGATATATCTATTATAGTATATGAAAATAATGATAATATCTGGCTATGTTAATGCTAGGTAATAGGATCTATGGTGGGTTTTTGGATATTCAACCTAGTTTTGTTGGTGAATTTGTGTTGTTCTTAATTTCCACCATAATTTCTGAGGTAGGTGAATTTACTATTGACTCCTCTTATTAGAAATTTATGGATTAGATTAAAATTGATTGAATTGGATGAGATTTTATTTGTTAAATTGATCTTCAAGTCATGGTATAATCCCTCTTTAACGATGTTTTGTGGTTTTTTTAAATTAGTTTTTGGGTAAAGTGCTTGTTTCAATGATTTTAAAATTATGTTTTAAAATATGGATATTGTTTGATTTATAGAATATGGTATTTTGGAATTATTTTCAGAAAACAAAGTTGTTTTATTGAAATGGCATGAAATTATTGGTTTGGAAGGATTTTGGCATACACGAGTTGGTGTGAGTTCATGATTTTGATGTGACCGTGGATGATGGGTGTGTGCTATTGGGGTACAAAGGACGTGATCTTGGATAAGTTGAACATTCCATTGAGGAACACAAATATTGGAAACTTAGTGACGACTTAGTGCACGGATGATAGACCACTCATGAGTATAGAATTATCACTGAAGAATGCATGTGTCGATATGTGTCTGAATCATGGTTTGGGTATTCCAAAAATTGAATTCTAAGTGGTTTAAATTATTTTTTTGTTTCTTTCCTTAGAAATTGGTTTAGTATCATAATTGTTTTATATTATGATATAAATTATTTTAAATTATTTTATATAAATTTACTAAATTTCTATATTCATTCTTTAGTTGGTGATGGTGATTCCTTTTGGTTTTCATTTTTAACAGTTTAATTTTGAAATTATGTTTTGTTTTGAATTTTGAACACTTGAATTTTGAAATTGGGTTGATAGGTTGTATTGATGTAATCAATTTTGGTAGTTTTTATTCCCTGTGAAAGGCATGTGTATTAACAGTTAACCCCTTAAAAGTGTTTTATTTTGAAAATAAAAAAAAGCATTTTGTATGGGGAAATTTTTTGGGGGGAACCTACTGAGTTTCATTACTCACTCCGACTCTAGTACATTAGTGCTTTTTGTGATATTCTTTATCGAGATATAGGTAAAGGGAAGGTATCACATTTCTTTAGTGGGGATTTTAAATACTTGGTCATGTATAGTGGATTTGGTGTTGGGATCTTTTTTCAAGTCTCTAAGTTGGTATCATTTAATTATTTTGAGTTTTTATGGTATTGTCTTCCAATTTGTAGTTGATGTTGGTCTTGGATTCTGATAGGTGATCTAATTTTGGTTATGGTATATTTTTATTTTTTTTATTTTTGTATTAAATTATTTTTATTACATATTAATCATGAATCATATAGTCGTTTTTTTATTGTATTCTTGTATGGAGTTGTTTTTGTTTTCAAATAGAAAATCTTCCACCAACTATGTTGATTCCCTTGTCATTTATTATCAGCCTTTGGAATCATGGGGATGTCTCCTAAGGCCATATAGAAATTCCACCTCCCCTAAATCTAATGATGATGGGTGATATTTTACATATATGATATTATTATAATATCATATTACCTATTTTTAATAATCTATCATTAATTTCTTCATTTCGAGTGTTAATTATCATGTTTTTTAGAATGGTTTTACTTTTTAATTCTATTATTCTTAAATAAATCATGAATAAATCATATCCAAAATGTAAATAGTAATTTAAATATCAAATATATTCAGTATATATGTATTTATCACAATCCATAAAATTTTGAGAGAGGAAATGAAATGTGTCTTTCATGGAGAGGGTAGGCCTTATGTACATATGAATGCTAATTCCATTTCCATGACATATTTAAAAATTATGTGATACATATATATATATATTATCATTATAGTATCATATTAATGTTATATATATCACATATTTTTATTAAATCCAACCTTAATACATTTCATTTATGCATGAACAAATCACATCACTTTGAAGAGTTGGTAGTCCACACGACCACAAACAATGCTGTCGTATTCCCACAAAATGGAAAGCATAAAGATATATGTTATATAAAAATTATAGAAGAATAAATACTTTATAAATATTATATATATATATATCATATATAAAATATATTTACATCATTATTTCAATCCTTGAATTGTGGTAATGTTGTAATGAAAAACATCAGACCGCGATGTGGTAGTTCGTTGTAGACATGAACGATGATTGTGTGTCCAATTTGAATGAATTGTGTGTAAGTGTAGGTTTTAAACTTAAGATAAAAAAATTATCAGTATATTGAGGATACTTCTTTAATTATATAATCAATATATATATAATTAATTGAATATTTGGATAATGAAATGAAACAAAAGAGATCATTGAAGAATATTACCTCTTATTCAGGTAACTCCTTCTGGTTTATAGAAATATACTTCCTCAGATTTCCCTATCTACAAATTTAGGATTATATAAAGACCATAGATATTTTGATAGATTATTCTTATAAGGTATTTATTTTCCAAAGTTCTTGATAGGTGTGAATTAGTGGGAGGGGTGAGTTTGTTTTTTTAGGGGAGGAGTGGAATTTTTGTAAATACAAAATGTAAACACTATGGGGAGGTTTACCTTAAATCATGAACCTACAAGAATGAAAAAGGTATAAAAATGGATTATATTGTCTAAATACTTCTATAAATTTTCTTTTGTACAAGTTTTTATTTCATTTTGTCCCTTAAGTTTAAGGTTTATCCCCTTGTTAATCTGGTTTTTCTCTTTATTTATGTAATTAATTTTAATTTCATTCAATGTTATTTTAAAAAAAAGTATGTTTAATTTTAATTGAAAGTATAAATTATTATGACTGCAAATATGGAAACCAATTTTTTAAATTACAATCACATAAGTGGTAGAAAATATTTCAAAATTAATCCCATACATGAGATGGGAAAACAGGGTTTTAAAGTGAAAATGATCAAAATTTCACTATTTTCTTATACTAAAATCAATATAAAATGATTAAAATTACCTAAATTGTATTAATAAATGTAAACTTTTACTAATTAAACATTAAAACAAAATTAAAATATAATTTAACACTATTAATTATATAGATAGAAATAATATTTTAATTAAAATTCAGTATTTATTGTTATTCATCAAAAAATGAAACTTCTTAAAAAACACCATAATTTTACCATAATATAATTTAAAAATTCTCAACTAAAAATGATGTTTATTTTGATAAATAAATTTATAAAATGGTCAAATTTTAGTTTTAAAATAGATTCTCTTTTAAAAGGCAGCAAAACTTCCTTGAGAGAAATCTAATTTTTTATGCATAAAATTGGATTTTTTTTCTTATATTATGCCTATAAACCTATTTTATGGATGTAAAAAAATAAATTTGTTGAATATATATATATATCAGTAATATCTTTCATTAATAATAATTAATGTAATTTATTAAGAAAAAATTCTTTTGGGTGCATAAAATAGTTTTCTTATAAAAACGGTTCCTTTATTTTTAATCATATTATATAGTTATTTCTAACACTAAATAATTATATAAACATATTTAAACAATATTTTCAAAATAGAGTTAATCATTTTCATACTTTTATTAAAATGTCAGTAGGGCATAATGGTCTTAGTGGAGGTTATGGGATGTGTTTGTGCGAGCAGCAGGGAGATTTAGGAGGCATGTATTGTAGAGGACTTCCCCTTGGTGGTTGTTCTTCTATTTGGTTCTTATGTTTCAAGGTGTTTAAAGTTTTTATTTTGGAAATTTCGATGGTGGTATGGTGTGTTTTTATGAATTGTGATTTCTTATCAACTGTGAGGTACTTTGCTAGTGTGCTGGCGTTTCTTCTAGCGGGGCTCAAGGTTCCTTCTACTCATTCAGTCCAAGAAGTCTACTACCATGGTGGAGTATCTATTCTTGGTTTGATTTTTTAAATTTGAATTTATAATCCTGATTGGTGTTGTGGTGTAGTTAGGAAGTTTTCACTCTGTTTTTGTATTTGGTGGACATGGGAGGGATCTTGAGGAAGCGAGCTGATCCCCTTGTTTTGGTTTCTGTGTTAGATTTTGAATTTTGTTTTCCCTACTTTGTATTATGGTTCTATAATTGGGTTGGATTCTGGACTTTGAGTAGTTGTGTTTTTGAGTTTCCCACTAAACCAAAAACTGGTTTATTCAAAAAATGAAAAATTGTATTTGGAGGAGGGTTGCGTATAATGAAAACTAGTAACAAAATTCAATGTATTGAAAATGGAAAATATTATAAAGTATTGGGGTATTAAAGAAATATCCAATAATAGTTGATAATTGGATGTAGGTGTATTTTCCACACAAAGATATAAATGGAATGAAAAGCGATTTCTCATCTCAATGTGTGTATTTCCTAATGTTCCATACCAAAAAAGACTAAGTGACCCAATGATTACGTAAATGAAATTATTCACACCCATTACAAGAGTTTTTCATTTGATGAATGTGCTCATTGAATACTAAGATTTCCCACTTCCATTTTGAGGTACTCCCCATTCAACATTATTCGATTTATGATAACAATATGTCCCATAGAAATAAATTTACATTTTTGTTCAAAATACCCATACTATTTTATAGTAGACCAATATGAATTTCATAATTACCACACAAATTTCATTGACACTACCACAAAACTAGGTTTCCTTAGCACCACCCTTTATCAGCGCTAAAAAAAGTGATGATAGGAGGGCTTTATCAGCGCTTTTTTAGTAGTTCTGATAAAGGGGGGGTTTTATCATCACTTTTTCCTAGCACTGATAAAAGTGTATATTTCAAAAAAAATCATAAAAAATAATAACACAAGTAGAGTTAGGGTTGTACATTTATGGTACCATAAACTCAAAATCGATTATTCTACTTATTTTTAATTATTCCATATTGTTTGAAAATGTTATTAATTTTTTTTTAAAAAAAATTAATTTATTTTTAATTTTATTCATATTGTATTTATAAATAAGTTTTCAATTTTAATTCACTTACATTAATTATTATTAGTCCATTAACGACATTTTTTTAAATGAAGACAATATTATAAAAAAATATTTACTTACTTCTTTGATATGGGTATTCTATATTTATAAATAAAATTTAAATATTTGAATTTATAATTGGGAAATTAAAAGAGTTATGTTAGATAAATAAGTAGTTAATAATAATAGGGTAGAGTTAAGGTTGTGAATTTAAAAATAAACGGATAGAGGTTATATTTAGAGTTTTGTAAAAAATTAACAGGTTATGGTCTGTACATCACAAATTTTGTGGGTATCCAACTCATTGTCATCATTATTTTTAATTAAATCATTTATAATAGAGTTTGGCCCAATGATATTGGTCCTGTGAGGTATCTGTGAGGTCTCGAATTCGAGTATCTCCAGCTTCATGCCTATGTGCATTGTATGTTTACTTGTAGGTTTATAATTTGAGATCTATATTCCATCCCCTCACACAAAATATCTGAGAGAATCTCATTAGCTTATCATAAGACATATGCTGATGATGACATTACCTTCTCATGTCAGGCATGCATTACCCCATTATAGGTCAAGGTTTCCATCATGATTTGATTTCAATTTTGAATCATTTATAATATAAAAATATTTAATCTTTTTTCTTTCTTTCGTTTTTTACATTTTAATTTTTAAAATTTATTTCCGCATTGATCTCACTTTTTTAACATCTATTTATCTTTAAAAAAGATGTTTGAAGGTAATTTACTAGTTAATTAAACTCTTTTTTCTTATATCATTTCTAAAATTTCATGTGATTAAAATACATGATTATAAATTCACGGATGTGGTGTGGGATTTTTTAAAAGATATTGGAAATCATATTTTTAAAATTTTAATTTTTTTATTGATTTAAAAGTATAATTTCAGGTTTTATTTGAAAATTTTAAATACATACATATTTTGGGAGGGATTTTTATTTAAAAGTTTATTTTCTTAAATTTTTTTATCCTTCAGCCGTGAGATGTGTTAATTGAAATTATGTGCATGAATTTTTCATTAATTGAATGATTTAATGTGTTTAAATGATTTAATTGTCAATTGCATGTTTTAAATTCTTGATTTTGTTTTGTGTGTTGGGCATTTTTGATTCGTGTAGCCCGTGATTGTGCTTTCGTGTGCACATATGTCTGTGTGTGGGTGTGTTGTATATATGTATTTATTTATTTATAAACACACATAAAAAGAATATTTTATAAATTCATTCAAAAATGATCTTATAAATATATATTAATATACAAATAAATATATTAATGTATAAATATAACTATATATATATTAATATACGGATATATATATATATTAATATAACTAAATATACCTAAATATATGTTAATATATATATATATATCTTAATATATGAGTAAATATAACTATATATATATATATATAAAAGTATATATTAATAAATAAAGGGAAAAACAATATGGTGGAGTGGTAAAGGCTTAGGCGCGTAGGAAACAGGTCCCGAGTTAGAATCCTGGTGGAGGAAGGACGTGTGCGCAAGTGGGGAATAATGTCTATCATTGTTAAAGGGGTTGGGGAACTGTTAAAGGCTGGGCGGTGGCTGGGGCGTGCGGGCTGTGGTGGGGGGGGGGGGGGGGGTGGGCCGCTATTAAAGGGGGGCTTTAAGCGCTATTGAAGCCCCTCGAAATTTTTTTTTTATTTTTTTTATTTTTTAACTTTTATCAGTTCTTTTTAGCACTAATAAAATATCCTTTTTTAGTGCTGATAAAAGGGACTCCCCCTATCTTTGCCTCGATTAATAACGCTTTTTTTAGCACTATTAATGCCCTTTTCTAGCGCTGATAAAGGCCATATTTGTAGTAGTGTGATATTTCCAAACCCCCAAAATCAATATCGACCTCTAGATGATATGATCTCCTCCCGATACTCTATATCATTATTCCAGTATTAGTGGATTCATAAAACTAAAACCAAATTAAGACTGCATTTATTTCAATGAAAATGTCACACCAACTTTTAACTCAATGATGAGTTTATTAATGGTAGTAAAATAGATTTTTCTATGTAAGTATAACATTAATTAATGTATTATATTTATGACTTAAATACCCCATATTAGTTATATCCAAATGAAATTTTAAACCAATATTGTCTTCTATGGAAATCTTCCTAGTGATTTCTTTTATTTTCAAGAGCCTGGGTCATTTGATCTGGTGACCCAAACACTATACCATTCTCGTACACCAATTAAAATCTTAGAATTTTTATTTCCCTAGATATTATAATGAAGTATGAAACCCATGGTTATATTCATTTTGAAAATGGAACACCATGTATGTATCTTTTAGTAGTAAGGTCCTTCCTAATGTCCATTGGTGAAACCATACATTTTGAATTCATCTCAACTAACAAACCCAACCATGACTAAGTATATATTTAGTATTTTGAGAGTAATATAAAGAACAAGAATATTTGTGTCTAATTGGAGAACATATCCAATTGTTATATTAGAATTTGATCTATAAAACATGTACCCAACATTATAACCACTAGTTGTTCCCACCACCTCACACTTAAAATACTACATTTATTTTTATTCCTAATTAGAAAAATATTCCATATACCCATACACAATATTTTCCTCACCACTTGAAACACCAATCACCCCAATATATTTTATATTTGAGAACATTATTCATTATGTAATTTTTATTGTCAGCCCATGATCCATGAGTTTTCCCATAATTTATCAGAGAATCTTCCTAACCCACTCAAGTGGGAATTACATTTCCATGATCAATCCTCCACCCACAAATTCAACTAATTTGAAAATATATAAATATATCTCAACCACCAGTCTCCTAGTAAGAGTGTTATAGGGAATAGGGGAAATAGATATCAAAATCAATCAAACAAAACTTGATTTTTTATTATTTCTACAAAACCCACTCGTATGATTGGTGGTTCTTGACATATCATTGTAAATAGGGAAAAAAACATGGAACCTTATAATGATTCAATACCATATTATCTACCTAGTAGTGCCCCGGGGAATCATTACATGAACACCACCACCACCTCTATTCCAACAAATAAATATTTCTAGCGATATACATCTTAACCACCCATGATGACATCCATTGGTTTTACAAAAGTGAATGAAACATCTATGGGAAAATATGGTGAGTTGTACACTTACCTTTGGTTCCCAATGCCACTTTTCATTTTTCTAATTGTTTGATTGTACAATATTGGAATTTAAAATGGCCTCCAATTCATTTTACTGGCCTTTCAAACCTTGGATCTTTTAGTAGAGGGGGAACACCATCATTTATATAGGGTTAAGTCTTTAATTTTCCAATTTTTTATGAAAATATGCTAGTATTTGGACATTCATCAAGAGATAACACAAACCAGTGTTCATAGAAACCTAACATAGATATAGGGGATAGAGAACAACTTGAAGGGGGTTACCTCAATTTATGAATATGGAATGGTTAAAATGGATGACATATATAAAGAATATAATTGGAAACATCTATGACTCAAGAGTATATATTCATCTTGGAAGAAAAGAAAGATAATTCTACAATTAAATGGAAACCTACCTATAAGGATGTATAAATATATATCAATCAATTTCATTTAATATTTTTCAATTCAAGAAATATTACAATGGAAAATCAACATGTAACAATTGGTCTACTCTAACTAATGTCCTTTGTTATTCTAGGGAATATAGGAAGACCATGGAGTAGGGGGTGTCAAATGTTACGTCATTATCAAATTCAATACCACAAATTTCTAATCCATTTATTCTCTAGGATCTCAAATCCATAAAAATATATATTTATGTGAATCGTTTTGTGGTGACATTAACCTCATTAATATCCATTGATCATCAAACCCTTTAAAAAAAGAACCACTATTTTTGACCCTATAGAAATCCATGCATTTCATACATTGAAATAATATTATAATATTATTAATTTTTACATAACATAATGATCCATTATAGAATTATATTGTTCTATTGAATTTGGAAATAAGGATATGTAAACAATTGGTATATAATAGATCTACATCATCACCCACTAAGTTCTTCATAACTATTACCCTTCTTAAACGTATCATACATAGTTACATTCTTCATAACCTGGGGAATTGAAACATAAGAGAGGGTGATATCACATGATCTATAAGGGTAAACAATTGAGATATCAATGATCAATAAAGTGTAAAATGAACATAAGTATGTTATGATATGATAATAACATTTTATAATCATACCCTACATATTATATATCATAATTTTGAATCTTGACATAAATCATCACAGTTCGTAAGACATGAATCAAAAAGGTATCAAAGAACATGACCCATGAGAGAATTAAATTGGAATAATACATAGAATTGTGGCATACACATATGAATAGAAAATAATTTACTCATTATTCAAATCAAAATTATAATACTATAATAGTGGAATGGGTTCACTCCCCTAACCATAAAATTATTCAATGTTCGCACCCAAGACTATCATATGGGAAAAAGTTTCCTACTGATATGGGTTCACTCCCATTCCAGTTCTATTTATCTATTAAGATTTTAATCTTTACCCAATGAATTTTAGGAATATATAGACCCCACCCATCACATAGTCAAAATTATATATTTCTAATCCATCATATCATAAAAAAATCATTATATCATAACCCATAGAATGAAATGGGATTCGTAAATATTACATCATTTCATAATACGTGGAAAAGGAATGGATTTTATACAAATATTTTCTTCATAAATAGAAACCATATAGATAATGAATAATCATGGTGTCCATGTATTATATTCTTAGTAAATAATATGTGAAATTAAGGTTTTTTTCATTCATGAATAATAAATACCATTAAAATATCATTAAACATTCTTAAGAAAAATACCATTTCCATTTTGAAATAACTCCATTAAAATCTATAAATTTGGAAATTATTATGTAAAAAATATTAGAAATAACCATTTAAACATGTAAATGAATCATAACATCATTGATATATAATTATTGTGGGAAATTATTTTCATTCTGTAAAAGTTAAAAGGAAACATTCCTTTTACACATTTATAAAAATATACAAAAGTCCCTCATTCAAAAAAAGTCAAGAGTAATCATTTTGAAATATTATTAAAAAAATAATACATGGATATATATGAATTTATTTAATCATATGAGAATAGTAAACAAATTATTTGAAACATTTCTTTAAAATAAGGATATTAAATAAGAGGTTTTTTGAACGAAGAGAGAAATAATTTTTATTTTACATAAAAACATATTTTATGACTCATAAGGAATTAAGGTGTATAAAATTAAAGGAAAAAGGTATTATAACTAAATAACTAGAGGATATGAAAATTACTGAGCTTTTTGGGAGTTATATCATAATATTCCACCATTGGAAAAATATTAATAAAAATTCCTGAAAACAAATTGACTATAACATAAAACCCCAACTAATTTTGAAACATTTGAATTATAAAACCCATGAATGACACAACCATATATCTATATCCAAATCACCATAATTTTCATAATATTTATCATAATATATATTCATGTGAAGTATATACACCGCAAAAAATAAAAAAGTGGTTTATAAGGCATGTGCCTCACAGAAACAAATGTGAGGTGAAAATACAGTACCTTAAGTTCCCCTTATTTTAAAATCCATAAAACCTATTGTATAATAAATTAAACATTTATTAAATTAAATAATATAATCATAAAAATATTAATAATTTTATATATTATCTCTTTAAAACATTTCAACACCCCTTGTTATCAATAACTCCTTAGAATATCCATTTTTATGTGTTAACAGTTTCATTTATCATAAGTAATTTTGTTTGGTAGTTCTAGTTCATGTACTTTGATCATAGTTCTATAATCTTTAAAAATTTAATAATTTTATAAACATATTATATATTAATTATATACATATTTATAATTATCCATAAAATTTATATATATATAAATGAATTACACCATTCATGGGGATGGTTGGTCATACATAAACATGAATATTATTTTCACTTTGCGACAGATGGAAGAAAATAAATTTAAGTAAAAATTAAACAATAAATAATAATTATATTATTATATATATCATATATATTTATTAAATCAATCCTTATTACAATCCAATTAATATATAAATGAAAAATGAATCTCTTCGCATCGTGGAGGTGGTAGCACATACAGACACAAGAGAGACACTATCATTTTCCAAAAATTTGGAAGGTAAGATGGTAGAAGTTTTATTGTAATTATATAAGTATAATTATGTCATTAATATCATATATTAACATTAAAACCATCAAAATATTCATCATATAATATGGTGATAAAAAATGAACATTATCACTATGTAGAGACTATAAGTCAAACATACACATAAGTGATACTTTCACTTCCCATTTAATATGATTGTGTGTGAATAATGGTGGTTCCACAATAATAATAACATTTCTTTATCTTGATAATAAATAAGTTATTATTTTATGATAAATACTATAAATATAATGGTGTTAAAGAATAAGTGATAAATAAAGTGACTGGTTAGGGTGATTACCTCTTCTTTGAAAGAACTTATTTAGGACTCCTCCTAAGAACCTTGGAGTTGGAATTTTGGGAAAAAATTCTATATAATGTTTCTAGTATGTTTATAAGGTATTTACCAATTTTATGGTCAATATAGAATGATCATAGTTTTATAAATAATTAATGGAGGAGGTTCTTATTTACAATTCAGGTGAGTGGTACTTTTGGAATTTCTCAAATGATTAAGTAATAATATATTTTTTATCAAGAAAAATGCATCGAAATGGACATATAATATATTTTAAGATAGTATAATGTTTTAATAATTTCATTAAATAATATTTGGTAATGTTTTAACATCATTTTAGACCTTATCTTTTTTATTGACCCTTGGTTTACCAAATTTTATTTTAACTATGGTAACAACTTTGTCAATATTTAAGGGTTGTAATTTTTAATTATATGGTGAGTATTGGACCATAAATAAAAAATTTCTCAAATTTTAAACCACATAATATCAGAATTTTATTATTTCAATCTTTTGATTTTTTATAAATAATTTAATGAAATATTATTTTGTAAAATATAATTATACTCAATTTTGACACTATTAATTTATTTTTACTTAAATAAAATAAAGAAAAAGTTAGAAAGAGAATTTAATATTTCAACACTACACCAATAATTCATTACCACTTAAAAAATTCATGGAATGCAATATATTACTAAAAATATTTCACTTTCAGTATTTGTAGTATCACTTATCATATTTTTCCATTAATTGAGTAAATATTGTTTTGGTGTTGTGTATAAATTTAAGGTATTTATATAATACCAAAAAAATTATAAATAAATTACCATCATGATTATAGTTTCATAATATAAAAAATTGATAATAATATTTATTCATTACAAGTATTTCTCCCTATGTGAACATGTAAATGTTATTTAAAACAAAGAGTGACATTTTGTGAGATTCTTTGATTTAAATAATATATAGGTCATTTTAATGGGATGTTATTCATTAGAAAAATACATTTAGAGACTAAGGTGATAATGGTAGAATTCTATTCATCCAGTAAGAATTAGGATGAAAAAATTATGGCCTTATCAATTAGTTGTAAACTAGATTAAACAGATTTACCATTTATTGAGGTCATAAATTTATCCACGGTAAATATTCAAATTATTTGAAATTAAAAGTGGATATTTACCGATTTTGAAAACCATGATTATAAATATGGAATATATTTTATTTAATTCAATAAATATAATTTCTTCAAATTAATTTTATATAAGCATACAAATGCGATGAAAATCAGTTTTTAGATAAATACATTTTTAAGTAGAAAAGATAGTTTATTCTAATCCCATTTTGGAAAAAAAAATAAATGAATGCAAAAAAAATTATTTAATATATAATATATAATTTTAATTAAAATAATTCCCAAATAGTGATTAATTTAATTTATTAAAATAAAATTACATTGCTCACACAAATACAGTTTTTTGGGAAATTTGTTTTCTTTAAAATGATTCTTATAATCAACTGATAACCGATGAATTAATTTTATAAATATGTAAATCTAATTTTTTCATAATTTTTTTAGTCTAATTAATACATTCCAATCCAATTCTAGGTTGAAAATTTCACACTAAATAATAATATTTTAATATTATATTATGGATCATTAAAACTCAGTGTTGCATGTCACACATGTTATTGAAGGAACAAAATTTTATTTGAAAAAAAATCATAAAGTATTGATGGGTTACATTCTAAATCACATAAAATTAATTTTTCCAAAAAAACCCAATTATAAAATAAAATGATGATATCTTTGTTTCATTACAGCTTTGCGTTCCAATGTAGCTTCTTTAAATTTATGATTTCTCCAAAGAACATTCACAATGTAAGTAGTCTTGTCCATATAACTTTATATCTATAATCCAATATTTTTATTATTTGTTCCTCATAATAGTTATCATGTTCCAATGTTATGGCCACTAATTGTTTTACATATTATGTATCAGTTATGTACTTCCTCAGTAGAGATACATGGAACACAACGTGAACTTGAGTGATGTCTGCTGGAAGCACCCAATGATAATCTAGCATCCAAACTTGATAAAGATATTCAAAAGGGTAAATATACATGGGGGATATATTTAAATTATTTTTTAATATAATAAACATATTCCAAGGATAAATTCATATAAAACCCTTCTCACGAACATCAAATTTTAGGTCATGCTGATGATTGTAAGCATAGATTTTCTATCGACTCTGGTATGTCATTATGTGTTTCTGAATGGATATGAATTTCTATATCATTTATTCAACTAGATAAAGACCAAATAATATTCATTATCGAATATCATCCAATTATTTTTAATTTATAAACTTCATTCCATATAGGTCTTCATAAGGATCTATATGAATGCTCGAGTGAAATCTATTTCTATAACAAAACTCACCTGGGGGAAGGTTTAGATCCCAAACACTATTAAAAACCATAGAACATGATATATACATATACTATAGGGTCTTAAATGTTCTATAAGTCAAATAATCAATAATATTATTATATTCCAAACTAAAACACATCTCTTTCTCCAGAACATGTTGAATACGTCGCTAGAACGTCAAGATAAACATCGAATCCCAATCAGATACAATAGAATATATTACCCCATGTGACCTTACCACAACCTCAATATAAATTATAGAAATATGATCCAAATAGAAATATTATCTAACAGAAATAAAGTGTTCTAACTTTATAAGGTGATCATGTAAAACCCATATAATATTATTCCCTTTTAATGTTTTGGGGAGTCTTATAACAAAATATATGGTGATGTTGTCACATTTCAATTCTGTTATGGTTAGTTCTTATAACAACCCAATATACTTTTGTCTCTCAGACTAAACATACTGAAATATTGGGCATAATGATATATACAAAAAAATATATCACTTTATAATATACCCCTATAAATACTCTTTCAAAAATCTATACAACTTTTTAATTACATGATGAATAGAGAATGGGGGACTATGAATTTCATCCAATAGATCCCTTTTCAAATATGGTATAGATAGTAAACATACATCATTCTGGAACCTTATCATTATATCCAAATCAAGGTTAAACTAAAGAATATTTATCACATTCTTCATTATTTACATATCATCATTCTTTGCCTCTTTAATCGTCACATGGATAGATGGCCGAACAGTCATTTTATAAAGTTAAAATTTATCCCCTTCATTCATGATTTCAAGATACATCCTTTAAAAATATAGAAATGTTGATATTTGTTTATCCTCATCATAAATAATCTTTCATGTTCATTTCAACTTAGTGTATCATCCACCTTATTCGCTTTCCTTGGTTGGTAGTTTATTAAGCAGTTGTAATTATTAATCAGATCCAACCATCTTATTTAGGGAATATTTAAATATTTATGCATGAAAATATACATTAATATTTTATAATTTGTATATATATCACACCTTTCAACAAAATGAAAATTCCTCCATATATTTATAACAAAATTACCACATCTAACTCTGAATAATGAGTTGTTTAATTTTTCTCATGAACCATAAATTAGTATGAGGCATAGCCTATCACCATAAAATTTTTCATGAGAATTCATGCCAATTGTTTTGTTGATGCATCATTATATATTACAAATCCTTCTCCACTATAGGGTAGTGTAAGAACAAGTGCACTAACTAACCTTTAATTCATGTCAGTGAAATATTATTCACATTTATATATCTAAATTATCTTAGTCACATTCTAATGTAATATGGTGATTGAATTATATAGTCATGAGAAATTCTCTATAAAGTGCTGATAATATCTAGTCAAACCAAGAAAATTACAAATCTCAGTCACAGTGGTTGGTCTGGTAAAATTTTAAATAGCTTCTATTATTGAAGTTACTACTAATATACCATCACATTAGATTATATAACCCATGAATGAGACTTTACAAATCTTGAATTCACACATGGTAAATTTTATTGTAATGTTATTCTGACCTCAGGATCTTTTGAAAAAATTCTCAAGTAATCTTCATGATCTTCCTTTCACTTTGAATATATAAGAATGTCATATATAAAGACTACTAAAAATGATTAATGAAATCACTAAAGTATCTATTCATTAAATCCATAAAGATAGTGAGGAAATTTGTAAGACCAAATGGAAAAACTATAAATTCAAACTATTATATGGAATGTGGAATTGGGTATACCATCCTTCTTAACACTTAATTGATGATGTAACACCCTGAAATTATAAAATAAGTACATTGTAATTGATAGAATGTATGACATAAAACACCAAGAGTATAAGGTAATATGAAATTATGAGACCCAAAAATATATTTACTATTTAAAATAAAAACATTAAATATATTGAAATGCAAACAACAATGAGTTCCTTTGAATGTTAGTATTCCACACAAGACCGTGTTTTAGTGAACAACTATATACTATTAAAATTTTTATTTAAAATTAAAATCACCACTTATCCACTATTTTAGTAGTTATGTAAATGATTAATCAAATTAGAAAAATATATGGCTTAATTCATTAGTTACTAATTAATTATAAATGAATATAAAAACCAATTGAATACAAAGGACATGGTTTTATAAAAAAATATTTTTTTGACTAAAGATATATAATATTAATAAATAAAATAATCTAGTGGAATATATTAGTGGATTTTATAAATTATATACTAAATCTTACTTTTTAAAATTAATCCAAAATATTTTATAGGTATAATATACGAAAAAAAATCCAATTTTACACATAAAATTATGTGTTTTTCTAAAGGTAGTTTTTCCACCTTTTAATGGCGATATTGTTTTAAAACTAAATTCTGAAACATTTATAAATTTTTAATTTTTTTTAAAAAATAATTTTTAAATTTTTAATGTAAATGTTATCTTAGGGTGAATTTTTGTGGTTTTTCTGAGAATTTTCATTTCTTGATGAATAATAAAAAATACTAAATTTTAATTTAAAACTAACTTACAATCTAAATAATTTGTAACAATAAATTATATTTAAAATTGGTTTTAAAGTTACATTACCAAAATTATACATATATTAATACAGTTGTGTTTGTTAGAATCAATTTCATTATAAATTTTGATATAAAAACATTTCAAACTGGTAAACATTTTAACATTAGAAACCCACTTTGTTGTCTTTTCTGCAGGATAAATTTTAAATTAACATCAGAAATTTATATGAGTTGAATTTTCAATAAAGTATTTAATATTTTTAATTATCATGATTTATAATTTATAATAATTTAAAAATAATTTTTTAACAAAGTAATTAGTGGAAACAGTTGATGTTAATCCCAATGATTAAGGTAAAAATGAGTTTACTTAATTGTTAATCATAAATGATAAGGTGTCAAAAGAACCCAAAAAATATTCAAAACAATTTTTATGGATATATTTAGGCCATATCCCATGTTTTATATAAAATTTATCATTATTGGATGGATGGGAGTTATGGTAGATATCCCATTAGTGTTTATATTTTCGTACGTAGAAGAATGTCATTCCACATCTACTATAAAAGGGCACTTACTTCCCTCGATTATTAACACCTCCCAAGAAAATTGGATCATCCAATCCCTACCTAATTAACATAAAAAAGTATCTCCCCTAGTCTCATAATCCTTACATATGGAAGAAGTATATCCATGGAATCCCTTTGGTGAAAACCAAAAGGAGTTACCCAAAGAAGAGGTAATGTTCATCAACGTATTCCATTGTTTTATTTCTTTCTCCATCACCTAAAATTATTATTATTCCATGATTATATAATATACTTAGTATCTTCAGTATTAGGAGATTTTTTTAGGTTACAATTATGACCTAAAACCAAACACTCATCCATCAAATGGGTTACAAAATCATTATTCATGTGTATTTAAAGCTACCGCCTCACGAATCAATGTCATTTGTTTTTCTATTACCACCTATTATGGTTGGGAATAATGATGGAAATAATATTTAAATATTATATTTATGATATTTATGATGTCGTTATGATTTTTAAATTATTATATAACCCATAACTTCATTATTTCCATTTTTTAGGAATACGTTAATGTCATTTGTGTCTACAATGGACTACCTCCTCACAAAGTGATGTGATTCATTCATGCTTTTTATGGAATGTATTAAGGATTTTTTTATAAAATTATGTTTCATATATGAAATAAAAATAATAAAGAATTGATAATATATATAATCTACTTTACATTCTTTCAAAATGACAAGAAAATGAAATCTTTTTCCATGCGTACGTACAACCTACCCTCTCCATGAACAGTGTATTTCATTTCCTATAAAAACATTAAAGTATTAAACTAAATATATATATATAATATATATATATATATATTATTTAAATCTTGTTTTATATTATATAGATGAGGAAATCATGATCTATGTATGAGTGAAAAAACAACAAGTCAAAACATACTCGAAAAACCAGGAAACTAACACCTGAAAAAGTGGAAATAATTAAAAATTATTAACAAATAGGTGATAAATTTTTTTAAATAATGATATATAATATTATAAATATTAATATGGTTATAGTTTAGTTTAATTACATGATTAAACCCATTATACATGATTTTAAATGGTGTTCAATTAAAAGGTTGCATAAGGTATGGGATTTCATTTCAATTCTTTTTCATTGAGGCATATTGTATGTCTATGCACCTAATTAATTTTATAATGTGTATATACATCCCATTGACATTTAATACAATTAATAATCCATTATTCATGGTATTTTATGTATCAATTTTAATTATTTCATCAATGTTTATTTTAATTAGAAGATAACATGTGGTAACGAATTTCAAAACTCAATTCATTTTCATTGGGTAATATTACATCCTGGTTGTCAATAATATTCAATGATAATGTGTATAAGGAATTTTTATTATATTTTGTTGTATTTACACTTTTTTATGTGTATTTACACTTTTTTATGTGTATTTACACTTTTTTATGTGTATTTACATTTTGCACACATAATTGATTCATTTATTAATTCTCACTTCAATATTATGATCATTTTAAAGGGTTTATTTCACAATCTCATTCTAATCAAGATTTTTTATCCTTTAATATAAGTTGAATGAGATTTCATGAAATTTCCTAATAAACCATTCCATTTTCTTCTACTATGTTCATTCGTGATCTTTAACATGTTATGGTACTATTTTTCCATTCTTTGGTAATTAAAATTATTGAAAACAAATATCAAAAAATCTGACATCGTTTCTCTCTTTTGTCAGAAAACTATTTTCATATATAACCATGTATTCTAAAAATGTTCTTAAAAAATTTTTGTTTAATATTTTAAAAATATTTTATTAAAAATAATTTATACCCATTTTTTCGTTTTGAAATTTGTTTTTAATGTAATATTCTTATCTCTTTCTAAATAAGGAAAATTTCTAAAATTTTTATAATGCAAAAGGAATGTTCTTTTTACATTGTATGACATGTATATAATTACCCAAAATCATTTCTTTAAATATTCCCTTTCATGATTAAGATTATATTTTTAGAGAATTTTTTTTAAAAGTTATTTTCAATGAATTTGATTTTTAAACTATTTTTCAAAATGAAAATGGATATATTCCTCAATAATTTTTTAAAGATATTTTTTACTTCATCAATGATAATAACCCTTATTCTTACTCCAATGATTATATGTTGTATTGATAGCATCCTTATTATTCCTCTTTATGGATAATGATTATTTTGACCGTGGATTGTATTGAAATTCATGTCCTTGAATCATATTCTTAGTCATTAACTTCTCCCATAGTTATTGAATTTCTAATGACCATTGAATTTCCTCTAAATATTCACATTATTTATCATGGAGAAGATTATTGCCTAAATTGTATACCATTTTCTCATATAGTGATTAATCAGATTATTATTTGATTATCTGGGGAACTATTGATAAATATTTATTATTTACTCAATAAGGATATTTGATAAGACACAATTTTATGAATTAAATCAGTTTTTAGATATATGAGGAATGCTTTGAACTGGTAATTATGGGTGGGGATTATCCTATATATAAACCCTAAACACATTCAAAAGGGTAATTAACTAAAAATAGATTCCATTTAAATAACTTTAATATCATGAAAACATAAGGTAGAATCAATAAAATGGTAATAAAACTAAAAACACAAGACCTTTAAATAATAAACTCATAATGGAATGCATCCATAGATTTTTTTCATAGTGCGAATCTCATGGATAATAATAATAATAACTAAATTCGCAATGATGGAAATGATTAATTGTCAAAAAATATGTATAAGGAACATTAAAACCAACACTATCAAGACCTTTCACAAGATGCTTTAGAACTACAGATAGAATCATATTCAATTTGGCCAACGGATTTGTCTCTTGAGACCCTTATATGTTATTGATTACATGGAATGTGTCCTAAATTATTTAAATTTATATATTAATTATTCTCATTGATTAGTTATTGTTTCTTATATACATAAACCTTACTGATCTTTTGAGATCACACTTATTTTCTTCCCTTCCCCTGGATTCCATGAAGTGCACTAAAAAGTATATGTAAGGATATGACAGAAGGAATAAAGATATTCATGCAAATGAAATGATTTTTTTTTGTAATGTGTGTATTAATTTGTAAAAAAACACTCAAATATGTATATGGTTTACCAAGACTACTAAAATAATTGGTCCTTTGGGATCTTAATCTTCAATCTATGGCAATCTAGTGGTAGTAGGCACTGGATCTGAGATTCTGGGGTCGAGGTATCTGTAGTTAGTGTCATAGAAGGTTAACTAGAATCCATGAGAACTAGATTTATAAAAACATAGATGGGGAACATAATCATATAATATAATTTTAGGATAAGTATATAATAATATCTTAGAGTTTTTGTAAGGTAGAGATTATTTGGTTCATCCTAGAAATACATCTCTATCTAGATACTTCAAGTGGACGTGGTTCAGGAACATATGTAATTTGGGATAATAAATCCAAAAATGGTTTTTTGGTATTGAATCAAGTGTCACCTGGTATATGAACAAGTGTGTTACTATTCACCTGGTTTGAATCTCCTGGGGGATATGGTTAGGATAATTCACATTTTCATTACAAACCATTATAAAGGATTAGAATATATAATGATAATAAATAACCTAGGTTAACCCATAAACTATTGAATGACCTATCTTGAAATGAAACAGATTGATTTTTTATGTATTGGGATTCAAGAACTTAATTATAGAAGTTTGTTTTTGTAATTGTATTTTGATTATAGGAATCATGAAACATATAAGGATTGTGTTAACTTTTTGAATCATATATGTCTTCATTAACATAAGAGTTATGGATTCCATCATGGGTTTATTAGTTTAAGATTGATCGTAAGTTAAAATTCTTAAACACAACATTTAAGTCATTTGTGGTAGGAATGTCCAAAGATAAAGGATATTTTGGGAGAAATTTATGGAAATAATATGTTTTAGTCAAAAGGTTATTTGATGAATAATGCCTTTACATTTTATCGCCATAAGATTAAATGTATTTATTACATTTAGGGATTGTATTATTATTAAGGACATTGTAATAATATTCAAATAAGATTATTAGACTTTGTGGAAAAATGAGTTATTTTTAAAACCCTAGTAAAAAAGTTATTTAATGATTAAATTTATTTCAAATATTTACATCATATTTTTGGGAACATAATAAGAATTATATTAATGTAATAACCCTTATTTTCACAAAGGCATGAACCATTCTTTTAGTTTAAATTACTTTGAACATCTCTTAAAGTGTTGGCCAATGGAGTGACGATGGTCGTGAGGGTGTTTGGGGCTTGTTTAGTGCTCAGAACCCTGAGTTTTTAGAAAACAAACTAGGCCACACAATTAGTAGAAACCATGATTCCTAGCCTAGATGGTCTCAACTAACTATGTTGGGGAAAAAAGATGTGTGGAAGGAGTCGCATGGTTTATCTGAAACTGTTCCACTCCAGGTGCATGACTGTGTGAGAAACTGTAGAAATTTGATAGTGGTATTTCACACTTTTTATTTATAGTTAAGGAAACTGTGCACCTTAACTGTGAGAGGAATTTCTGTAAGAAGTGGTGTGATCATGGGTTTCACATTGTTTTTGAAACCCTACATACAAACCATGGCCCCATTTTTGTGGGTGAAAATTCATTTTTCCATTGATTGTCTCTTTTTCTAAACCCTTTCTCCCTCCTCTTCTTTTCAAACAAATGTTTTGGTTATCTTCTCTCATGATCTCCCAATCTTCTCCTACTAGGTTTGGAGATATCTCACATGTACGGTGTCCAAATCAAGATCGTTCAAGGCATTGGATAGCTAGAAATACACTAAAAAATCCTATCCCTTTCAAATTTTATTTTATTTTTAGATCCATTATGCTATTTAGGTTCAATCTATTTTCCCTATTTCCATGGTATTGGACTATTTCATAGATTTCTCTCAACCTACTTTAAATATGAGGCCTACATCAGACAAGGAATCATCAATGGCCCTAATGTATGAGGTATCTTCATTTTCCCCATGAGTTTTAGTGATTCGTAGATTTTTCATTGTGATGGACACCATCATTTTTTGTGGCTCGCTATTTAATTGAGTTATTCATATTAAATTGATCTACACTCCTTGATACACACCCATTTTTCCCTTTTAGTGGATTATAAGATGTTTTCCTTAGTTATGGACACCCCTTTAGTGTTCCAACTCAATGTTTCCTTTATGGTTAATTTTTTAATTTCCTGGAATGCTTCTTAAGCATTCATCATAGATTTTAAATGGAATTACCTATTATATTTAATTGTTTAGAAAAACCAAGGCACCTATTAAGTTCTTGGTCTAACCTATAAGTGGATTTTCCCATATAGTAAATTGTACAATTGGAAATCACACATACTATGTTCCCCATTGGGTCTCATAAATGTAATTTCCATATTTTGGTTAATTAAATTGAATGTATTAAATTGGTTGATCACATTGAATGGGTCACTCAATATGGTTTTTCCTTTGTTGAAATGAATTAAATGGAATAGGATGGTAAGACCATGCCTCGTCTCTTATAATAAAGAACTTTATCAATGTGAATTGTAATTATTTATTGCAATTTGACATGGATGTTGGGAAACATGAGAGGTAATGCCTCATGTATTTTATTATAAATAAGATTAAACCATGTCATAGGCTGCCAATCGATGGTAAGGGATCTATTGGGAATGAGGGTTCCACACTCCCTTATATCAGGTGTTGAGCATGACATCTCATCCAACTAACATTGTTTGGATGGTGGGCATGACACACTATAATGGGTCAGACCTCTTTGGTCCATTCCTTTGCGAAAATCTAGTGTCTGAGGTGTTCTGGGAGATCAAGGTTACATATCCCCAACACATTTCCAAATTTCCAGTTCTGTCAATAGTGAATCGGTAGCCTTAGGTGAATAGTGTCATCAGTAGGCTTATGTGAACAGTGCAATGATAACCTTCAATGAATAGTGCAACGATATCCTTATGTGAACAGTGTCATCAGTAGCCTTATGTGAACAGTGCAACGGTAACCTTATGTGAACAGTGTCATTAGTAACCTTATGTGAACAGTGCAACGGTGACCTTATGTGAACAGTGTCATCAGTAACCTTATGTGAAAAGTGCAATGGTGACCTTATATGAACAGTGTCATCGGTAGCCTTATGTGAACAGTGAAACGGTAACCTTATGTGAACAGTGTCGTCGGTAGCCTTATGTGAACAGTGCAACAGTAACCTTATGTGAACAGTGTCATCGGTAACCTTAGGTGAACAGTGCAATGGTAACCTTATGTGAACAGTGTCATCGGTAGCCGTAGGTGAACAGTGCAATGGTGAACTTATGTGAACAGTTTCATTAGTAGCCTTATGTGAACAGTGCAACTGTGAGGTTCCAACGGTGACCTCTTTCCTATACCAAATTTTGATTTCATGAATATTGTTTCTATAACGGAGAGGTTCCAACAGTGACCTCTTTCCTTTGCAAAATTTTGAGTTCATGAATAGTGTTTCCAGAACGGTAGGGTGTACAGTGTTTCCAGAATGGTAGGGTATTCATTGCTTCTCTTTTATTTTACGTGCAACTATATAGTTAGCATGTTTTATCCCACTGTATCACAATGGAATTGACATAATAAATATTTGAACTGGATATATTATTTTATATCGATCATATGTTATTACCTCTTGATTTTCTAGATAGTGTGATATCTATGCTTTCTTTGTTTAGATTTTAATTCTTGATGGAAATTGGTAAAGAACGTAAAGCCATAATTAATTGAAAATTGTTTGGATGAAGATAAAGAGGCATGTGAATGAATTTGATTGTTATTGTTTTAATTTGATGCTAATCAAATTGATGCAGTAAGAATGTTTAATCAATTTGTGATAGCTTACTGTTTTGGTTTCCATTAGTTGGAACCTGCGAGTAATAAATTGGTTAATTCAAGATAGATTAAAGAACTGGTTTTTTGATAAAAGAAAATCACTTTTAAGGTTCTGAGTTACCCTCTTGCTTGTTTAATGGCCAAGAGCCTAATTGATATGAAGTTTGTTTCCCTGCTGTTTGTGTTCTGATGTGAGCCTGGATGGATGGTGTGATATGTGGGGGTAGGGAGACCTACTGTTTGTGGCAGCAGTTGATGCCTAGAGTGGCAAGATGCATCGGTTTATGCATGTGGGTGTCGAGGAAGACACTAGGGATTTTGAAATGGGTTAGATGTGAAAGTTTGGATGCTTGTTGATTCTTATTGGTTGTTTATCTGCTTTACTTTTCCCACTACTCAAGGAAGCTCGTCTTGCTTACCCTTCCTCCGAAAGGTTCAAAGATGCATGGGGTATGCCATGTGATTTTTGTGTTAAGCTTCTCAAGGGAGGATGGGTATACGCTCTTGCTCTAGGTGGAAAATACTCGACGGGTAGTTCATTTACTCACCGTGTTGAGCCCCCTTGTGTGTAGTAACATAGAATGTTTTCTAGAATTCCTGGGAATATGGGAATGTAATGTTTTAAATAAATAATTGAATAAATGATGTTAACCCATGGGGTTGGAGCATGTTGTGACGTAATGTTGAGGTTACAATTTTAAAGGGACAGTGGACTTTGGGTGTGATGATAATGAAATTTAATGTGGAACTGTTAATGGTTAATTAATGTTTAAATAATTAATTAACATAAAGTGTAATTGATAAAAATGGAATGAAGTAATGTAATAAATCTATATAAATGGTTGTGTGCTTATGGGATACCTAGTCTTAGAAGTGGCAGTTATGAGTCCGAGAGATGTTATCTCTAGTTGACTCTAAGACTAGGTTATGACCATAGTGTGTTTTTGAGCTATATTATATTCTATACCTTTTGAGTTTCTATATGCGACTCCACCCTGTTAGTTAGGGAAACTGACAAACTGGAAATTCTGAGCCCTAGGGGTGTTTTCCCCAACATTTTAGTGGTAGGATGGATGGTTGAATACCCCTTTTGGCCCCGCTCTCTTCTCTTGATAGTTACTTATGCTGGTAGGAACAACGGTTAGTTTTTCCCCATATATGTGTGTAGAGGGATGTAATGGCTTGTGGTTATTCACACACATATATTCTGGATATAGTATCCTATGGACTACTATAGGCATAACTGGTATAGGTTGTGACGTCTTGAGGATTCTTACTCAGTGTATGGGCCATAATGGATTGAGGTATAATTCCTGACGTATAATACACGTTATGCGAGTTATGGTGGCTCTCGAAAACTACCTGGTTACTTTCTTGTGTGGACATGGTGGTTTTGTTGCATTAGGTGCATGTTGTGGTGCTTCGCCCAGGTGTCTGTGGGCAAGCTTTTTTGGAGAGAGATGGTTAGGACGTGCGATGTTGGGGAAAAGTGGAAAACCATTGGGGAAGTAGTAGCGGGGTACCCTTGATAATCTTTATTATATTATATACTCTTGTATGCATTACTTGGTGAGAGTTTCCATGGTGAGGCTAAGAACATAGTATACCTGTTTAGGTGACGAGTTAGTTTCACTTGTTGTTCACTCTGTTTTAGCATGCTTTATTTACTTTTGCACGAGAGGCTTTGGGGAGGATCCTACTGTATATACTGTTATACTCACCCTATGTCTATATAAACTATTTTTTTCAGGTCACTTGGAGCAGGTTGGAGATCAAGCTGGTTTCTACTAGCTTGGGGTTGCAGGAGCTTTTCAGGCTTCGTGGTCGCGGTTGTTTTTACTTTCTTTTGGGTACTTGCAGTTTTCCCCTTTCAGTTGTAGTAGTTTTTCATGACATTACATATGTGGACTTGGGATTTATTTTATATTGATGTTTGAGTTGGAGTTGGTTGCTGTTTATCTTATCTCTCTCTTCCTCATGTGTTATCTTAGAGGTTAATGCCTCCCATTTGTGTGTTTACTATACCCTCAGTGCTAGTCGCCAACCTGGGGCCTACTGGATGTGGGACTCGGGGTCATTATCTCCCTTCTCACATTACTGGTCCAGGAGGGGTACATTTTGTGGGGAGGGGGTCATGAAAATGTGGTATCAAAGGTCGGGTTGAGAGATAGGATGGAGTTTGGTGTTAGGCACAGGTGAGGTTGCATGGGTTGGTAGGGAAACAGTGTCAGTCATGTCTAGAAAGTGATGTAAACACTGGAGACCGGCTAAGATATAGGCGATTAGGGCCCCCTATGATCTGATGTAAGGACCTTTAAGTTTATAATGGCTACTAAACGAGGTGATACTAGTTGTAGGGTAGAGACCTAGGAAAGGATCATGCATCATCCTTCATTGTGTCTGTGGTTGAATGGGTAGACATTGGGATAGGTTAACCTAAAATGAATAAAAGAAAACAATTAATCAATTAATGATGTGTCTTCTATATTCTAGGTTTTTGAGCTCTAACTGTTTGTTATTTTACAGGTATGGATCCAGGTCGATGTCTTCACCAGGATTGTATAGAAGATGTCCAACAGGTTATTCCAGAAGATCGTTTCAGGGTAAAGGTTGACGACGACGACACTTGGAGGAGAACACACTGAGAGTTTCAGTGCCAGATTCTACAGAAGTATGATGGATCTATTTCAGATGCGTTCATAGAAGACTGGTTGGAGGAGGTTGAGATATGCTTCATTTCGATCCATGCTTGGAAGGAGCACAGGGTGTCCTTGGTTGTGACGATGCTACGTGGAGCAGCGAGACAGTGGTGGTTCTTGTTCCTCGGGGATTGCGAGGAGTTAATGATATCTTGGGATGAGTTTTGACTCAAGTTTAGATTCAAGTTTCTATCATCGACCGTGAAAGCATCTGGTCGCCAGGAGCATCTTACCCTTCGATAGGGGAGCTCCAGTGTGCGAGAGTTTGGAATCCATTTCAGGAACCTTTTACGATATGCTTCAGACCTGTTTCCGGATGAGGAGCCTAGAGAGAGGCATTTAAATGAGGCTTTGATTCCAGAGATCCACCATTAGGTCACCCCATTTATGCTAAATATATATCTTGAGCTACTGGAGAGGGAAGAGCTCATCGAGAGGACATTGTCCAGAACCGGATCATCACGAGAGGGGAGTCATCATGATTCCTCACGAAGCAGAGTTGTGTTCTGGGGTTCTCAGTTTTCAGGGCAGAAGAGTTTTCGTTCGCCCGGGGGTAGGTCCCAGCCCTCTGCATCTTGTTTCTCTTGGGGAATCAACTCTCAAACCTATCCCAAGGGATCAGGCACTTGTTTTTCTTGTGGTGGTCATGGTCAACTTCATGCTTTAGTGTTTCCAACGCCAAACGAGCCAGATGTTGTTCGAGGTACCCTTTTCTTGTTTTCTACCTTGGTGTATGCCTTGTTTGATTCAGGATAAACACACTCCTTCGTATCACCTACCCTTTTCCATGCTTTGGGACTTGAGGTAGAGAGGCTTCCAGTTCCCTTGGCGTTGACTACGCCAGTTGGAGGTCAAGATGACTTGTTTGAAGTATGTAGAGACTGTGAGCTAGTGTTGGGGCAGCACCGCTCTTAGGGATATTTCCTAAATTTACGAATACAACCATATGATTTCATCCTTGGCATGGATTGGTTGTATTCAGTGTAGGCTATCGTGGGATGCTTTAGGAGGAAGGTTGGGTTCTTCAATGCGGATGGAGAGCCAGTGGTGTTTGTTGGTGAGCGAGACCCTCGGATGGGTCAGAGGCATGTTCCCTCCTTATCATAGTTGATGATGAGTTCTTCAGAGGTTAAGCAATTGGATTTTCCTTGGGTCATATAAGATTACCCTGATGTCTTTCCAGAAGAGGTTGTAGCATTACCCCCTCTATGAGAGATCAAGTTTGGGATCGAGCTACAACCAGGAGTGTCTCCTATCTCTATGTCTCCATATAGGATGGCCCCTTCTGAGTTACGAGAGCTACGTATATAGCTTTATGGTTTGTTATAGTGCGGTTTTATATGGCCGAGTGTGTCACTATGGGGTGCACCAGTTTTTTTCGTGAAGAAGGTTGATGGAAGTTTGCGGTTGTGTCTCGATTATCTTCGCTTAAACAAAGTGACAGTGAAGAATCACTATCATCATCCATGGATTAATGATTTATTCAATCAAATGAAGGGTGCAATTTGGTTCTCAAAGATCTATTTGCGGTCAAGATGTCATCAGATGCGTGTGAAGGGTGAGGATATCCCATAGACTGCTTTCTGTTGTTGTCATGGGTATTATGAGTTCGTTGTAATGTCGTTCGGTGTGAAAAATGATCCAGCTGTGTTCATGGGATTGATGAATTTTGTGTTCCGTGATTTCCTAGAAAATTTCGTGGTGGTTTTCATCGATGACATCCTTGTGTACTCCACGTTAGAGGAGGAGAATACATAGCATCTACACGCTGTTTTGGGAGTTATTCGCCAACATCTGTTGTTTGGTAAGTTATCGGAGTGTGAGTATTGGGCTCAAGAAGTTCGTTTCTTGGGGCATGTTGTGTCCCATCGGGGAGTAGCTATGGATCCATCGAAGATAGAAGTAGTTGTGTCTTAGGCAGCCCCCAAGATAGTGTCACAGGTGCGAAGTTTACTTGGTCTCGCAGGCTACTACAGGAGGTGCATAGACGATTTCTCTCAAGTTGAGACTCCTCTAACAGCTTGGTCTCACAATCATTTCTTTTCATTTCTTTTCTTTTATAGACTATCAAATCATTTCTTTTCTTTTACTAAAATCTCACCAAACAAAGTGTTAGGGTTAAAATGATTTCACTTGATGGTTAATCTTAAAAGATATGGTGTGGAAATGAACTAAAAATTATCCAATACTCATTGGATATCCATATTTAGAACTATATTTTATTTAAAATGGTTCATTATTAGAGATACATGAGGTAAGTTAGACCTCCCAATAGTGTTTACTTGTTGGTATTTACAAGAATGTCAATTCTACTCCAATATAAAAAAGCGCTTACTCTCATCACTTTTTCACACCTTCAAATCCATTTTTTCCATAAAAAAACATGACCAATTAACTTCCCATCATCTCTCCCTTCATCCTAGAAGTGTTCCTTTTGGTATAAAGGAATCCAAGGAATTCCTCTGGTGAAAAGAAAAAGGATTTTCATGAAGAAGATGTAATGTTCATCAATGTGCATCTTTGTTTTATTTATTTATCCACCCCCTAAAATTATTATTATACAATGATTATATAATAAGAGAAGTATAATTAATATTATGAGATGTTTTTATGCTATTTTTATGAACTAAACCCACACACACATCCATCTAATGGGACACAAAAAATCATCATTCGTCTGTACGGCGGACTACCGCCTCACAAACTAATGTTGTTCATTTTTCTATAACCATCTTTTATAGTTGTGGATAATGATGTAAATACAGTTTTTATATTATATTTATGATATTTATGATGTATTAATTATTATTGAATTATTATATAACATGTAACTTCATGCTTTCTATTTTTTTGAAATGTGATAACGTCATTCGTATGTTCGACATATTACTATCTCACCAAGAGATGTGATTCATTATTACTTTATATGGAATATATTAAAAATAGTTTTAATAAAAATATTTGATATATATGACATAAAAATAATACATTAATGATAATATATATATATATAATCACATTAAATTTCTTTTAGAATGATAAGAAAATGGATAATGCGTCAATGTATACGTACAACCTACCGTCTCCATGAATGATTTATTTCATTTCCTATCACCAAATTTTATGGAATACTATAAAAATTATATAATAATTATATATGATATTTAAGTCATGGTTTACATTCTAGAGATTTTTACATCATGACCTATGTAAGAGGAATAAATAATAACAATTCAAAAATTCACAAAACACCATGCAATTAAAACCCAAAATGGTTAAAATAATAAATGATTATTAACAGACGGGTGATAAGATTTTATAAAAGAATCATGTATTGTATTATTAATTTTAATATGGTTATGATGATATTTAATAACACAAAAATCAATTATATAGAAGATTCAATGGCATTCAACCTAAAGGGAGTGTAAGGTAAGGGGTTTTGCCTCAATTTCATTTCATTGGGGTCTATTGTAATGTTATGTAACTATTTACTTTTATATGGTGTATATACTACTCGTTGAAATGTAATATCACAAATACTTAATTCTTCATGGTATTTTATATTTCAATTTGAATTATTTAATTAATGGGTATTTTAATTATAATTTACTAATTAGTAATGAATTTCAGAACTCAATTCCTATTCATTGGGTTATGTTACTTCCTGGTGGTCATTAATATTCTAGGATTATATGTATAGCGTGTTTCGATTATATTGTATTTACACCTTTTTATGTGTATTTATTATTCAAAAACATAATTGATTCATTAACTAATTCTCACTTCAACACTATAATAATTTTAATGGTTTATTTTATAATCTCATTCTAATCGAGGTTGTTTATTCTTGAATATCAGTTGAAGAAAATTACATGGAAATTTACTAATAAAATAGTACATTCTATCCACCTTTAGTTATTAATGATAACATTCAAGTGATAATACCATTTTTTCACTCTTTTGTGCTTAAAATTATTGAGAATTTTTTTTAATAAAATCCGAAATCATTTCTCTTTTTGGTCGGAAATCCATTTTCTTACAAAACCATGTTTTCTAAAAAAATTTAATTTTTTTTCATTAAATATTTAAAAATAATTTATTAAAATAAATTTTCACCCATTTTTTCATTTTACAGAATGATTTAAAATTAATCTTCATATCGCTTTCGGAACAAGGAACATTTCTAAAAATATTACAATGAAAAAAGAATGTTCTTTATACCTTGTACGACAAGTACAAAATTACCCACAACCATTTCATTAAAGCTTCCTTTGAATGTTTACGAATATATTTTTAATGAAAATGTTTTTAAAAGTGATTTTCAATGAAAATGAATTTCTAAATGTTTTTCAAAATGAAAAAGGATTTATTCCCCAAATTTTTTAATGATATTTTTTATTTCATTAATAACTAAAACCATTATTCTTACTCTAATGGGTATACTTCATATTGATATCATCCTAATTATTCCTCTGGATGACATATGATTATTTTGACCAATGATTTTATTTTAACTGAATTCCTTGAATCATATTTTAATTCATTAACTTCATCGTGACTTGTTTATATTCTAATGACTATTGTACAATAAATTTCCCCTAAATATACACATTTCTTATCCTGGATATGATTGCTTCCTAATGGTCAAATGCATGCCGAAAGACATCATAATGACTTGAAATCACACTAAAACACTATAATTATTATTTTTGAGGTGTAAAAGGAGACGACACATCATTCGGACGCGCGATTTGCGTGACACAACTGAGTATGTGTTTTTTAGGTGTTTGGCATGCTTGAAAAGCGTGCGTGGGGTGGTCAAAACCATCCGAACGACCTCAGAATGCCATGAAATCAGATGAAAACAAATGGTGGGTGAATTGTGAAGTGGTCATCTAGACGACACGTCAATCGGAGGTGTCATGTGACCGCAGTGGTCGAAAATGAACTCTACATGTCGTAAATGGCCAAAACATGCGTTTAACGGTAAAATGCATGCCGAACGACATCGTAATGACTTGAAATCACACGAAAAAAACATAATTATTATTCGTGAGGTGTAAGATGAGATGACATGTCATTTGGACGTGTGGTTTGTGCAGCATGGCTGAATATGTGTTTTTTAGGTGTTTGGTGCACTTGAAAAGCATGCGTGGGGTGGTCAAAACTATCCGAACGACCTCAGAATGCCATTAAATTAGACGCCAACAAAGGGTGGGTGAATTTTGAAGTGGTCGGCTAGATATCACGTCAATCAGAGGTGTCGTGTGACAGTGGTGGCCGAAAACGCACTCCGCATGTCGTAAATGTCCAAAATATGCGTTTAACGGTCAAATGCATGCCGAACGACATCAGACTAACTTGAAATCACAAAAAAACACCATAATTATTATTCATGAGGTTTATGAGGAGACAAAACATCATTCAGATGGGTGATTTGCGCAACACGATTGAATATGTGTTTTTTAGGTGTTTGGCGTGCTTGAAAAGCGTGCGTGGGGTGGTCAAAACCTGCCAAACGACCTCAAAATTCCATGAAATCAGACGAAAACAAAAGGTGGGTGAATTTTGAAATTTTTGGCCAGACGTCACGTCAATCGGAGGTGTCGTGTGACCGCATTGGCCGAAAACGCACTTCGCGTGTTGTAAATGGACAAAACATGTGTTTAACGGTCAAATGAATGCTGAACAACATCAGAATGACTTGAAATCACATGAAAACACCATAATTATTATTCTTGAGGTGTACGAGGAGACAACATGTCATTCGGACGCACTGGTTGCGCGACACGACTGAATATGTGTTTTTTAGGTGTTTGGCGCGCTTGGAAAGCATGGTGGGGTGGTCAAAACCGGCCGAACAACCTCATAATTCCATGAAATTATATGAAAACAAAGGGTGGGTGAATTTTGAAATGGTCAGCTAGACGAAATATCTATCGGATGTTTCGTGTGGCCGTAGTGGCCGAAAACGCATTCTGCGTGTCGTAAATGGCCAAACACGTGTTTTACGGTTAAATATTTACCCAACGACATCGGAATGACTTTGAATCACACAAAAATACCCTAATTATTATTTTTTAGGTGTAAAAAAAGATGACACATCATTCAGAAGTGCGGTTTTCATGACACGACTAAATATGTGTTTTTTAGGTGTTTGGCGCGCTTGAACTAAGTGGTGTCGTGTGTGACATGACAATCCCAATAATTGTAGTTTGATTTGTTTTCTATTTTCATTATAAAATTAAAGTGTCATGATTATATCAATCAACTTGATTTGAATTCATCATATCAACTCCTTTTATGTAGTTAGTGAATCATATCGAGGCATAGTGTGGCCGATACCACTCAAAATGTCTCACTTTTATTTGAAATGGACATGATTTTAAGTGAAAACAATAACTTGCATACGTAAAACTGACCAAACGCTTTCAGATTGTATTAATACTTTAGTAAAACTATCCATGGGTCATCTGTGATGTGTAAAAGTCAACCTCGCCTCAATCCGAGGCATGGTGTGCCTGGTATCACTCTTAGTGTCTCTCTTTTGTTTAAAATAGACAACATTTTAAGTCAAAACAAATGACATATAGAAAACCAACCAAACATATTTGAATTGTGTTGATAATTTATCACAACGATACATGAGTCATTTTTGACATGTATGAGTCAACCCTGCCTCAATCCGAGGCATGGTGTGATCGGTATCACTCAAAGTGTCTCTCTTTTATTTGAAATGAACTGCATTTTAAGTGAAATCAACAACTGACATATGGTAAAACTGATCAAACCCATTAGTATTGTATTGATACATTAGGAAAAAAATACATGGGTCATTTTTGACATGTATGAGTCAACCCCACCTCAATCCTAGGCACGGTGTGGCCGGTACCACTCAAAGTGTCTCACATTTATTTGAAATGGACGGGATTTTAAGGGAAAACAACAAATGACATACGAAAAGCTGACCAAATGCATTTGGATTGTGTTGATACTTTATCACAATGATCCATGTATCATTTTTGAAGGGTAAGAGTCAACCTCGCCTCAATATGAGGCATGGTGTGACCATTATTACTCAAAGTGTCTCACTTTTGTTTGAAATGGACAACATTTTAAGTGAAAACCACAAATGGCATACAGAAAACCGACCAAACGCATTCATATTATATTAATACATTAGGAAAATGATCCATGGGTCATTTGTGATATGTTTGTGTCAACTCCGTTTCAATACGAGACAATTTGTGGCTGGTACCACTCAAAATGTCTCAATTTTGTTAAAAATGGACAACATTTTAAGTCAAAACAACTGATATACAGAAAACCGACCAAACGTATTCGAATTGTGTTTATACTTTAGAACAACAATACATGGGTCATTTTTAATGTGTAAAAGTCAAACTTTCCTCATTCCGAGTCATGTTGTGACTGGTATCACTCAAAGTGTCTCTCTTTTATTTGAAATGGACAACATTTTAAGTGAAATCAACAACTGGCATACGAAAAACTGATCAAACACATTCGGATTGTGTTGATACTTTTGGAAAATGATCCATGGGTAATTTGTGATGTGTGTGAGTTAAACCTACCTCAATACAAGGCATGGTGTGATGGGTACCATTCAAAGTGTCTCACTTTTGTTTGAAATGGACAAGATTTTAAGTGATAACAACAATTGGAAAACGGAAAACCGACCAAACGCATTAGGATTGTGTTGATACTTTAGAAAAACAATCCATGGATCATTTTTTATGGGTACGAGTAAACCCTGCCTCAATTCGAGGCATAGTGTGACTGGTATTACTCAAAGTGTCTCACTTTTATTTGAAATGGACAACATTTTAAGTGAAAACAACAACTGGCATACGAAAAATCTTCATAAGGCTACACATAGATTCATGAAATTAAGGGATAAAAAATAAAATATGGTCTATTGGTCATACATTATTAGAATAAAATATTTACAAGGCATAGATTGAAACACAATGGGTCATAGTATATATAGAAAAACATGAATTATATTAGGAATGAATCTCGACATCTCATCATGAACTTGAACCAACACTCATGTTCTAATTCTCAACCATGGGTCGTTCGTTATATACAATAACATACAAAAAATAAATATCTTATAGTGATTTCATATGAAACCTATGAACACTCAATCATACCATATAACAAATTGGTCAACAAGGCTACACATAGATTCTTGAAAAATATGTTTCAAAGTCTCATAAAAATACCCCAATGGTGAGGAATACATATGGTGACACCATATCCCCCTGGATCACCTCAATCCCATCCTCAAAAAGTGGGTTCTAGGACCAAACCAAAGTCCCTTTGGGAACCCAGCACCAAAGACATAATTTAATATTCATACCCACTACCCAAGATGGGGATTCATCTCACATCACATCCAGGAGAGTAAATTACAATTAGCCACATACCACATTATTCTAATTGAAAAGTCTATGAAAACATGTTGGATATTCTGGTAACTCATCTCATATGTCGAGATTGGCCAATGTTTCCCACAAGCACATCAAGAACCATTTATTTCATTTGAATTTCTAAATTTCTAAATTTCTCAATTCTGGAATGAATTCTAAATTTTGAATACTTTGGATGGGGATTGTGAATTGATGTTCTTGCAAGTCTGGAGAGGGGGAGGCGTGTTGCTGTGGAGATGTTTTGTTGTAGGTCTAGAGAGGGGGGAGAGGGTCCTGCTGCTTTATAGTTGAAAATGTATACCAACGGTTTTAAAACAATTGGTATATATTTTATAATATAAATATACCAACAGTTTTGTTATAACCATTGTTATAAATCTACACCAACAGTTATAATAGTACCGTTGGTATAGCCTTATGGATTTCCATATACCCTCTATACCAACAGTTGTAAACCGTTGGTATATGTTTAACACACATATACCAATGGTTTTAAAAACCGTTGGTATATGTTATATTTAACACACATATGCCAATGGTTTTTAGCAAATAGTTGGTATACCTTTTATTTCGACACCTATACCAACGGTTCTCACAAAACCATTGGTATAGGCCTATTGTCACAACTTACTTGGAAACAGTTGAGGTAACCGTTGGTATACTATATACCAATGATTTTGAGGCCTTTACCAATGGGTTTGAACCGTTGGTAAAGTGTAAAATTCCAGTAGTGATTTGTTAGAGTTAGATAATAAGTAAAAAAGAAAGTGATCAGTTAAGGTGATTACATTTTCATTGGATCAATCTATATTTGGACTTATAGGAAGTAAAAAATCTGTCTAATATGTATAGTAGATTTTATAAGGGATTTTTGTTGGTTATGTTAGAGCTAAAAGTCTAAAAGTGGTATAAATAAGTGAGGTATGAGGTAACCTTTTATAATTTAGTTTTGGGGTACTCTATGAATTTCTAGAGAGATTAAATTATAATAATTTAATTATCAATCCAAATTACTCTAGATGTCATGGTATTCTAAGTCAATATTGTATAGGTTTTTAGTCCCATATATGAATATAATTTATAAAATTTTTGGACCCATTTTAAACCCTATATTTTTTATTGACCCTAGTTAACTAATTTAAATTTTTACAAGGGTAACACATGTTCAAATATTAAAGGGTTATAATTTTAAATTATAATGTCATAATTGGAAAAATAATGGAAAATTTATGACATTTTAGACCATAACATATCCACATTTTATTATATCATGATTTATATGATTTTTAGATAATTTAAAAATATATTTTATTGATAAAATATTGTTATTGACAATGTGGAAACTATTTCTTTAATATGATATATATGGCATAAATACAAAGTTTGAATTCAAATAAAATATTAAAAATAACTATAAAATATTATGCAGTCCTATAAAACATGTGGAACATTATAAATTACTCAAAATATATCAATTTATTTTTTTAAAATGTTTAATTTTATTTTTCTATTAATTAACTAAATATTGTTTTGGCATTGTTTAAGAATTTATGGTAATTATATAACACCTAAAAATTATAAATAAATTATGATCATGAAGATAATTTCATTATTTAATTTTTTTTATTAATAGTCCTTCATAAATTTTTTTCCCTATGTTAACATATATTTAATATTTAAAACTATGCTCGTGACATTTTGTAACTTTCTTTGATTTAAATAATATATAAGTCATTTCCATGGATAATTGTCCATTAAGAAACAAAATTTAGAGACTAATTTGATAAGGGTAGAATTAAATTCATAGAAATATAATTTGGATGAAAAATTAAGGCCTTCTCACTTAGTTTTAAGGTAGATTAACCGGATTTACCATTCACTGAGTTGTTAAATTTTACCATGGTTACTATTCATATTGGTCAAAAATAAGAGGGGGACTACTTAAAAAAAATTTATATTTTGATTTCGTATATGGAATATATTTTATCATGTTCAGTACATATACCTTCCATATAATAATTTTAAAATAATCATTCAAAATGTAATGAATATTGTTTTTTAGAAAAATAGATTTTTTAGCATAAAACATTGTTTATTCTTATCACATGCCTCGAAAAATTTTAAATGAACTAGAAAAAATTTGATTGAATATATAATATATATATTTTACTAAAATAATTAACCATATTTTATTAATTTAATATTTTATGATAATAATATATTGTTCATAGAAAAATAGTTTTTTAGAAAAATAATTTCTTTCAAATGACTTTTATAATCAATAGATAACGAATGAAATATTTTTATACATATGTGACCATAAATTTTCATAATTTAGATTTTCTTGTTCATACCTGCCAATCCAATGGATAAGTTATAACATTGTTTTTATATAATCATATATTAATAGTATATCTTTGTTTATTTAAACTCGATGTTGCATGTAATACAAACTATCAATTAAATTACATTTATTTGAAAAAATAAATTTCATTAAATATCAATTTGATATATAACCCAATATTATGTTATAAATCTACTAACATAACTATGGAAAACCAATACTGAAAGTGTTCCATTGTGAGTATATATACTATCAATATCCTACTCTAAACTACTTGCCTCTACGCCATAGTGTATGCATTGGAGGAAAAAGTGGTGAAAAATTCATAACATTAATGGTTTAACTCATGTATAATATCCATTTAAAATTTCCATAGATACTGATAACATCTAACCTTCCCCCAAAATCATATTTTTTACATATAAGTGTAACATAGATATTTATTAATCTACTATAATACTCTAACAACCCCCATTGTCATGAAAAATACCCTTTTAATTGACTCCATTAACAACTGAACACATAAACATCCATACTCACCATAAACAATGAGAGAAAGCAATTTTAAGTGATTCTTACCATTTTTTATATGGCCCCCTAACTGGTTTCTATGTGTGTACATTATAGTCATTTTCCTCTCATATAACATATTTCAATGATATTATATGTATGTTATACATGGGTTGGCCTTACTCTACTAATTATAACCATAGAAAACTCCCATATTATATTGGATATAACATCATTTATATATCATATCAAGAGATATTTAGTAATTCACCCTATTTTATAAGAATAATTGGGGGATACTATATAGAAAAACCAACCACAACTCAATTATAATGATACCTCATACTATACTGAGAAGACTAAATCTAATACTCATAGTTGAGACTATGACTCACCTTTCCTAAACTATAGGAAATTTAATGTCACAATAAAATAAATATGTGTCAAAAAATCAATATAGTCTTGAGTTAACTATAGATACCTAACAATGTATTGTGTATTAATAAATTCTTGAGAAAGAAATCTCTTGTAAGTCATTAAGTATCTTAGTGAGGAATAATAATATATTTAGTATACTAGTGAGGAAAAAAAATTCATGAACTAATATATTCATTAGTGATAACCCGATCATTCCCTATTTTTGGATTATTTAGTACCTAAATAGCTTGTGGGGTTTGATATTCTACTAGATACAATAAATTGACCACCACCTAGTATGATTTCACATAGATTCCATTTAATTACTCTAATCAATCCTCCAACCCTAGGATAAGGTAGTGGGCCATCAATGAATCTTCCTTTATATGATAACAAAATTCACCCACATTAGATTATATGATACCACTTCGGGGGTAAAATAGTATAATATATGGATTTAACCACCACCAATTCAATTGTGATGGTACTGGGAAGGGGATATGAGGCGTGATCGATATAAAAAACATCCATATTGTCATGGTGTCATTTATAATCAATACATGAATGGAGGACAAAATGATACAGTTGGGTGGTTTAATTTCCCTTATTGTGATTTCACATAACAAACACCAGTTTATGGTTTTTTATTGTTTGTATGTGTTTATTGTTGTTGATTAGAATAATTGAATATAATGCATAAAATATAACACATCAATAAAATAGAAAAAATAAAAACCTTTGTTCTATAGATGGAATTATTGGATGTGTGTAGATGGGAATTCCAACTCAACCAATATCAAAATTGCTGCTTGAGTCTTAAATGGAGGAAAACTCATATAGTTTTGGCCATATGCCAATTATTGTTATATAAGGTTCACTTGTAGAAATTATGTGAGATACCATATCACACAACTAAACTCTTAGGGTAATTATGTTTCAATTTAATGGGGGGTGATAAGCTAGATGGCTGGTGGTAGTCATTCGTTGGAGTATTTTTTGATCTATTACTCGATTATATGGGTTGATTCAGTTGGATTCATGAAAATGGGAGAAAAATATATCATGATTTCGATATTATACAGTTAGTTTGAATAGGGGACAATTGTTTACTAAGGGTTCAATGAGATTACAATAATAGTCGTGGTGGTAGTCTATTGGGGTGCTTGGAATGTGTCCATGATGTAATGAGATGATGGTTTTGGGTGGTTGATGTGTCAGACCATGGTGTTATGTAGTGTTAAATTGCATATCAGGGTAGCATTAAAGTGTTTTCCAATTAATTATTATCCTTTTTTGAATTGGGGTGTAGAGTTTCCCTGGGTATTGAGCTCCATTGATATGTATGTTCAAAATCAGCTCAAGACCACTACATAAGTTTTCATTGAAACTATTAAACACAGACATCAAAAATTATAAGGAAACCCCTAAGAATCTATGTTCTCAATAATTCAATGGATAACACATGGAATTGTATGTGTTTAAGGTTTAGTTATTAGGCATAGTTGTATGGGTTTTATAGGGGTGGGTAGAAGGAATTTTTGTCAGTGGACATACTAATCTATGTCTCCTCTAGAGATGGTGTAACAACCCATATAGTACCATCATGATTTCCATTAATGATTAATACTCTACACTAATAGTGATTATGGTATAGATCATGTATGGAACTATTCCAGATTATTTACCATTCCAACTGCTAGTTGGTCATCTGAAAAATAGTTCATTGATTTGAGGGATAACCACCATTAGAATTCACACGAACATACACTGCATGGATACTACAGTTGATACATGGTAAAAAAAATGAATTCTAACATCCAATAAACTCTTAGTAGTGTTTCTATACACCATCAGTTGATTATTGTATTCCCAAGGAATTAGTGGCAATAAAATCTCAATTAATTTCTCCTTACATGAAATGGAAAATCGAATGGAAAAAGTGAGGATGTGGGTGTTCATAGTTGACCTTATAGGATCTCTACTGAGTTGGAATATGAAATTTTTATGAATGAACTTATTCTATCTCAGTAATAATACAACACCATAGATAAAATTTAGGTAGAAAACACATATCTTTCCATGGAGTTTGCAAAGAGTCCTACATATTTCAAGAAGCACTGGAGTCGACATTGGGGAGATCCACCAGTGGTGCACCATTCATGGTTGTGAAATCTAGAAGTGGAATTACAAAAGGGATGCTAAGTAAATTTTTTTGTTCTGCATCAACCACCTCTAATGAAAATAAGGACCCCTGACATAGTCATCTAATATAATGAATTTCTCACCTCATCATCTCTCTTGGGATCATGTTATTGGGAGGATTAAGGGGGAGTTATTGTTTATATTTAAATTTATCATCAAATAATTTATACTGATTTAATATTATAGGGTTCCATAATATTAGTAACATTACCATCACTAAAAGAATATATAAATTTGATTGAGCTTTGATATGGTTCATATGAAAACTAAAACACGATATCCAACCAAATGAGAAATTCGTTGGCTATGAAAATGAAAAAATTACACATATTGTATCTCATGATATGCTAAAACATCAATTCATGTATTTGTTTCATTAATTTAAATAGAAATATTCCTAATGAATTACCAAAAACCTAGATAAAACATATTTGTAATCCGATGGATAACAATAATAATGAAAAATTATCTAACATCAATTCTACCAGTGATGAGTTGATGTTTTAGAGATTATATCACATAGAATGAATTCATATTCTCAACCAAACCGATATGAAATCCTTCTTCACCCCTAGAAGTTAATTTCTAGACTATGAATATTATTTCATGAGGTCAATAAAACTAGAAATTTTCTATTTCATTGGTTTTTCAATTTCATATTCCCTTGAACTGATAACCACATACTCCAACCGAATAACACCATTTAGATAAACATGTGCCATTAATTAGAATAAACACAACTCAATCATCCCACAACCAATGAATGATGATGTTTTTTACTCCACTCTCCCAAAACACAATGCTTATATACCCATATAGAGAATGAATCATGGACACCATTATTTTCACTCCAATTATCCCTTCATGAGTTTGAAAAAGTTAGTAATATTCCAAAAGAATCCATGAGTAATCCTCTATGAAACATCATGAAAAATAGTTGAATCATGATTCACCTAATTATTAGAGCCATTATGACAAAAAAATAAAACTTTGGATTGGTTTTTATCACAAAATAACCCATATTCATCCTCTTCTAATATATCATATATCTGGTAAAAATGGTAAACAATCATGATATCATATTCAGTTATTCACACACCACACTAGAAATACATCACTACTCCTCCTAAAAATTCTATTTGACAATGAGTTAGTTGGTTATATTTTTTAACTAAAAGAAGAATAATAGAACCATTTCCACCCAATTGAATGAGACTAGGTACCACTGCATGAATATTAACCTCCCACACAATAACAATGGTTCTCTAAAGCAGGTTTGGAACTAAAAAATAGATATGTAAGTCAATCGAGCTATTGGTTAATTTGTTAAACCCATAATACATTCCATAAGATATATTAAATTGGTTTATCTTTACACCTTAGAACTAAAAATTACATAATTATTTTATCGCATAGATTAATTGGTTTGGTATGTAGAAAATATTTTCATATAAATTCTACTAAAAACTACACTTATCCATTATAAGATATCTTCACCCAAAAAACTCATTATTTACCATACAGACCAACTCCTTCCAATTTCCTGAATAACCTAATCATTAAATATCATAACATATCAGTATTCATGTTTTAATTCACAAACCAACTATCGTGGAAGACACACTATTCCTAGTTAGAATGAAATACTAATAAACACATCATGTTGGATTAATCATGAGACTTTGTGAATGGTCATGGAAGGAAACCCATGCAACTATTTCCTAACATATATAATTATAACTAATTGAATTAGAATAGATTTATAACCGATGTTTCCAATTAGTCTAAATAGATTTTTTGCTTCTCGAGGCTTGTAGTCAAATTCATATAAAGCTAAGAGAACATGATCCAACTAGAATAAATAATCTATTATTTCCAATGAAACAAGGGAACCTACGTGTTACAAAATAAGGTTGTTCAATCAGGACCATCTACTCCCAAGGGATATGGGATCCACTCACATCATAGATGAAAATATTATCATTAAATATTCGAATTAGTGAAATGTATTTCTAATATTGAATCTCCTTCTAAAAACATTGGAGGATTGGCTTGGTCCATTGGTTAGTGTCAGAAAACAAAGTTTGAAATGACACAAGGACACCCAATATAGAAATCATGAATCCCAAATTATTTATGGTATTTCATAGAGCTTAGAAAACATCCTTCAAAATATGTCTGGGAAACTCAAACCAAAACTGCTACATTATATCTTGGTCCCATAGATTTTCATTTATTATTTTAGATAACATTATGGTTTGATGGAAACCCAGTTCTCAAATAATCACATTATTCCATCTTAAGGAATGGATAATCACCATCGTATATCGCATTTTTATCCTAAATTTATAGAAAAAGAGCTTAGGAACTCAATCATACCATTTTAATGAGATTCATGAAACATCGGGACCTGATAACACCACACACCGAAGATAGAATAGAGCAATCAAACCATAGAATGAACCATACAAAATGAGAAATAATGGGAACTACAATCATCCTAGTGTCCATAGTAGGATGACTCATGTGTTAGAATTTCATATGGGTTTATCCAATTCTATACATAACATCTTCTAATAGGATTATGGTCATATCCTTAATACATATAAGTGCAATGAGGTGTTCACCCACTTCAAAAAAGGAAACGAGTTTACTATATTGGAAATAATTCTCAAACAATGAGGTATAATAATACATTATGGTTGTAAGATATGCATATTCATAATAAATGATATGATGGTATTGTAATTAGAATAATTGAACTATTTCATTCGGATGAATGACTCATAATAACTCTATGAAATATCCCTTACACTAGTATGAATTTTTCCATTTCACTTACAATCGAAAGGGTTGAAATGAGGATTAAAACCAATTATAGTTAGACAACTAGTTGTTTGAACCTAGGAAATATTTGTACAATGAAAAGAAACTAAAAATCAATGGAAGCCGCCTGATTGAGACACTCCGTATGGAACCATCTCCTCCCATATTCCATTATTGTGAAATAATGTTAGACAGTTCCATAATTGATGTACCTCATTGGAGTTTTCACAATAATCCCCATTACTTTTGATCTATATAATATAAACCATCAATACCCCATAACTAGAAATAACTCCTTCAAAACTAGATGTATGATCATTATTCCATTGAGCCACCAATACTATAATGAATAAACCCCTTGAGTGGATATATACCCCAAACAAACCTGATTATTTCACTATTCCAGAACAACCACCATTACATGATCATTTCAAATAGTAGATAATGGATCCCTTGATTCAAGACGATCACCCCCATAGAAATTATAGGTAACATAGACATAAAAGAATAATGTAGGTATTAATTGTGTCCCTCACTTATATACCCCAAATGATGTATCCATAATACATTTCCATACATAGTTATATGTATTGGAATTTACCACTGTTGGAAGTTTCTATTTAACCCCCCATTTTAATACCAATTAGACTGATAAAATGAAAGAAAAAATTCCAATGGAAATCCTGGTCAAATCAAATCACAAAATTCATGTGACTCATGGAAGACTAATCACTCATTTGTTAGCAACAATAGAGAGAAGAATATAACACTATTATTGTTCATCCACCATCAATTAAATACATTTTGGGAACCTGATAGAGTGATTGACTCCTAGCCAATGGGTTGGGAGTATCAACCCATTTTTGACCACCAACATTTGTGATGTAAAATATCACCAATATGGTTTCAAATTCATCAGTAAAACCTATCATTCCCAATCCCCCATGATCATCTCTAAGATTCCATGTGTCCCTATATCCCACTACCCTTTGGACACCCATATAATAGGTCCTAATCATGATAATATTTTTCAAAAAGGGTTACAATTGGATATTTGACCAACCATTCACCTTTCTACACTAACACCACCATATGGATCTCCCTTACTAATTACAAAGGGCACTACTCCAACAACATAGGACCCTCCATAGTTTTGTAGTTATTGAATACTCAATCCCTTTCATGTATAATAGTTAGTGTAGAGGGTGTTCCTGTCATATTCTAATGTTCCCTATCACAACACAACCAAGACCTAAAAAACCCTCAATTCAATTCCAAATATCCTCAACTATGACCCACAATATCAAATACTAATCATTGTCCACTCGATAAACCACTAAAAATACAAATAAAAAAACAAAATAGACAGTTTCAGAAAATGTAAATTTCATATTACTATTGAATTTTTCCCCCAGGCTCAGTATTAAGTCAGTCATACACTAAACTACCTAGTCCAAATATTGATTTTTCCTTTTCTATTTCATCCATGATTTCCCCATTCACACCTATGACCATAATTATCATCGATAATGCTATGTTATAATAGGAAGCCGAGATTGGGATTTCACCTAATTCATAAAATGTTTAAAAATTCCATAACCATCAATATTCACATTTTTCATCCACTACATATCCTACCCCACCTTGGACCATTGTTAATTTCTTAAACAAAATAGTATATCACTACCTTGCTTCCAACTACACCATTATATGATGTGAACACAAAATAATTGGGACTATGATAATATATATATACCTACATCTAAAAAATATATTATATATGGATTGAAGACATCCAATCATAGAATATACATGAAGACATCATTAGTAACTCCCACACCAAAAAGTGAACTAGTCTACTCTTGATAAATTGTTGTCAGCCACTTTACAATGGAATAATTCATTTTAATACAATAAAATTTTCCATTAAGATTACCTATCAACCCCATACATTAGTTTATGTAATAAAACATGCATAGAAGAATCATTTTCAGTTCATAGAAAGTGATACTATATAAAATATCATATATTAAACACTATATCATTCCCTTGTCTAGAAAAATATTTGGCTAAATAATATCAACCATCCTTATACCTTCATCATTACCAATACATATTTCATCTTCATTGTCTCATTTCATAGATATCTAACAATTCCTTGAGAAAATCTCCTATATAGAAACCAGCATGAACCCAATATTTATCTCTTATGGTTTGGAATAGTCATCGCATATTTACCCCTATAATGAGAGAAAGAAGATAGTGAAAAATAAAACAATAAAATTGAGAAAAAACATTTCATGGGACGTTAGGTATTATAGTATAGATGAGTCCCACTAATTTATTTAACACTTCAATTCTGAAATATGTACTGGATAAGGTTTGAATATTAGACCACTGATAAAAAAAGTCCTCTTTGAAAAGATCTATCATTCCCTTCTCTAGAAAAATATCTGGTTAAATAGTATCAAACATTCTTGTACCTACATCATTACCAATACATATTTCATCTTAATTAACTCATTTCATAGATATCCAATGATTCCTTGAGAAAACCTCCTATATAAAAACCAGCCCGAACCTAAGAATTATCTCTTATGATTTGGAATATTCATCGCATATTTACCCTGATAATGAGAGAAAGAATATAGTGACAAATAAAACAATACCAATGAGAAAAACATTTCTTGGGATGTTAGGTTTTATAGTATAGATGAGTCCCAATAATTTATTTAACACTTCAATTTGGAACTGTGTCCTAGATAAGGTTTGAACAATGGACCAATGATAAAAAAATTCTTCTTTGATCTATGGAACGTCACCATCAAAGAGATACAAAGTCTATTTAAACATCACATCTAATTATATTTTATAATTCTTAGTAGTTTCAGTGTCCATTTCATAAAGTTCCTCAATAGGTTATCTTTGATACATTTGAAATTCACATGATCTGTTTTCTAAACTGAGAGAATGAAATCTCTAAATAAACCACCCTATCAGACACAATATCATAACAACTGATCAAAACTCTATAAAAATACAATATCATATTAGTACATGATCTGAAAAAAAGAATGATATATAGAGGGGATGAAAAGGATTCTATTAAAGTCAAACATGGGGAACTATAACTATGCTACCGACATTAGTGTATTGGCCATCATATTGAAATGAGATGGGGGAACAATATCAAGATTACAAGTCCACCAATGAGTGAAATGAGGGTCATTGCATCAATGATTCCATTCTCGAGTTCTCAAGATCAATGATTTCAAACCACACATGAAATTCATTATAAAAACTCTCGCACAGGTCACTACATTGTTTTTATTATATAATATAACTAAAAATTACCATTCCATAGTTAGTCAAGTCACTCTATATTGATATTAAAATGGATCCCTACCATCTATCCACTTCCTTTTGAGAGTTTCTTGAATAGTAACAACTTAAGGAAAATACACGAGGTACAAACTATGGTTATTCGAAATCCAATAAAGAACTCAGGAATTTCCTTCTGGAGCATACCACCTATCAAATATGTTTTTCCAATGAGCTTCCTTGGAATTTATTAGGATACATCATGTATACCTGACTAACGAGGACCAATAAAACATAATATTTCTCCAAGAATGACCAAGGTAAAGAGGGTGAGTCATAATTAAATATAAATAGATAAAAATTAAATTATTAAGAAAAATTAGGATGTATATTTGGTCATATAAAACTAAATAAATAACACACCCAAATTACTATTTTTTCTATTGTAGGATTTCATTATAGGGATTGAATCAATACATTGAACACATTGCAAATTATGACCACTACTACAACTAACGCAATGGTAGTAGCACCAACACCCATTGATATTGCACTATCGAGAATCTCATACATGGATGACCCAAATTGAATAACCCCATTTAACTTTCATATTGCCTTAATTGTATGTCACTCTGCCCTAGCCTTTTAGATTAATAACTAAGTTGGTGTTTATGCCCATTGTCTTGGTATACAATTTTTCATTATGAGTTATGGATGAGATAATTAATTTCATTCCATGGGAGAACCAATGATTTTGGTATACTTTTGATTTGTAAACTACATTAGACTGCCTAGTTAGTTATTGGAAGATCCATGTTCCAATACTAGTCATCTTTTATTTCTCATAGAATCACCAATTTCTCAATGTAATCTTTTTTGTAGTGTTTTCAATATCCATATCCTCATATGGATACTTTATATATTCCATGACCTATATGGTCATTGGAAGAACTAACCTATTAATTCCCACTCTTGACTTGGGAATTTCATTACCATGATGTCACATTTTTTTGATATACTTTTCTACAACATGCATCATTTGAACACTAAAGGAAGGGGGAAACTACGAGTTAGGTATTCAAAACAGTAAATCTCTATCCAATTAAATGAACTACACCACATTACTAATGGGTTCCTATGATCCTAGTAATAAAAAAAAGTTCACTCACCACATTAATATGAAATTCCACAGTAGAACATTCCAGAGTGGAGGTCAAGTGCAAGGTCAATGTTTTTAGTTTAATTTATGGTTAGGTATGGGATGCATGATTTCTTCAATGAAAATTAGATTGGGATACACCCCAAAGAGAATGATAACTATAGATGGAATTTAATTTTTTTTCTATTAATGAATCATAATAAATAGAATCATATGATTATATCCCAAAGGGTTTTATTTCAGTGGCACACTTAGTATAATTCCATAGTTGTGGAATACCCAACTCATCCTATCATTATATTAATGATTCTAATCTAATCCTTAATTTAAGGCCATATTATTAGGAAATATGTGGTACACAATATGAGGTAGATATTATAACCACATACTGGTTGTATATTTTTTTCGCAAGATGGATGTGTGAGTGATTTGGAGTCTATCCCTTCTTTAATATCTAGAAAATCTGATGAGAATTATGAAATACATTAAAATTTTCAAACAGACTTACAATGGGTCTATACATGTGTATGGAAATAAAACCACTTTCACCTTAAAAGTGGTAAGGGTTCTCTATATATGTGGAAATATTCATCAATAAGGATGCATAAAGATAAATAAGATTCCCTATGTGAATAAGATGATTAATATGTAATTTGGGTTTTGTTTAGTCAATTATCCTAAACCCAACTCAAAATTTCAACCTCAATTATAGGATGGTTCATATATAGACTATTAAAGGGAAACGATTTCATCATATAGTCCCTAAAAATGGTCTGAACAAAAAACTATAAATTCCTTTATTCATAGCCTTTGAAACATCCCCTACATCTATTCAGGTTGTCAAAATTACTAGATCAATGGAGTTGGGGATATTATCCTCTAGATTTCAATACAACTACCCCTCCTCCCTACTATTATGTTTGATTATATATTAATAATAACATGATGATTCAACCATTATTTTTTTAATACTCAATAATTTATAAATTGACTCTTATAATGCCTTTTTACGTGGATAATTAATCCTTATATATTGTAAATATTCATTGTATATTTATCTCTTCAGTTTTATTCATCACTATTTTCTCTTGAGGGACTCTTTTGATATGTTGATTAAATATTTTTCACCAATTAATTAAGAAAAAAAGGAAAATATCTCACTTTTTTACACCTTCTTGTTTTATTAACATCATAACATTTAATAGATTTTTAAAGAGAGCCTTACATTGAAATAAATTTGGAATGGAGGTTTTGACATAATTATGGGTAGAAAAACAAAAAATGATAGACATGATCACTTTTAATATATCTTTCACAGAGTTAAGTAATTTATTTCCTTTATTCCCATATCCTAATGTGAATTTAACCATTTACTATGGTGAATAGAACATTATAGGTTTGAATATTGAATTATCATGCTTTTTCTCACACTCATGTTCATAAACCATCTCAATCTTATGATGTCCATCCCGAATAGTGGGGTAGTCAAGGTTAATGTCCATTTAATTCTATTTGGACTTATTTTATCATGTATTTCAGAGGTTTAACAACAATTGAATACATTTATTGGTTAAAACAACTATAAAAGGATAGATAAAACTCATCAATAGATGTGGTTTCAATCCTCTAGATGTAGTTGTTCCCTTTCAATGATTCTTTACTAATTTAAATTTCAATAGGTTATACGAGTTGATAACCATTAAAAAAAATCTAATTACCATCAGGAGAAGATCAAATTGAACACCATGACTAAATACTAAGGAGGATTTTAGGTTTCATTTCCAAATCAATTGAAATAGAAAAGGAACCATGTTTATATATATTATACGATCGTAAATTTATTTTCAAGGACACAATGGGTTGTTGGGGGTTTCAAATTTTTTCACTATGTTGTTATATAACCATATATCATAAATCATTTAATTCACCTTGAGAAAAAACTATAGATATGGGTAGTGATTGAATGAGGAATATCTATATATTTTAAGTAGACATGGTTGATTGAAACACTATAGGAATTTGGAAGAACTCCAATAGATTCCCCATTAACATGATTTTTTGATGTAGTATAAATTCTATAAATGATACCTCATTTTATTTTAATAATCACCTTAAGAACCATAAATGTTTTTGACCATGGTGATAATAGAAAATATGATCACACAACCAATAGAGATGAGTGCTTCTTATGAGTATTTGGAAATATGAAATGTCATAGTTTTTTAATGGGAGTTCATATATTCTTCCATATTGATATGAATTGGCCGAGTCTTCCTTTTTTTCTTATCCAATTAGGATTGGTGGTCACTACTCTTTTTGATGTTTTAAACACATCCACCTTGATTTAGGACATCCAATTCATAGGTTTGTGGACTTATCATGTGACTAAAGAATTGTATAAATGAATCCATATAAAATATTTGAAACATACAACCTTTGAATTAGACAATATATTGAATTTCTTGAATGGTGGAAATCAATAATTTATAATCATCTATTAGTTGATTTGGGGGGATCCATCTTGAATGGTATTACATTTCATCAAAATATCTTATATAATCTAGTCTCAAGGGATTCCATTAGGATAGTGTGGTGTTTAGTTGTGTAATTTTTATTAAAATATCACTATCACTCTTGAGGAAAAAATTCATTATCCAGTTGGTGATCAATATTTGGTATGTATGAATCCATGGAGAAATAGAGCTCATTAATGGGAATAGTATGTGATGGGGAGATTTAAATATAATATAATGAAATTGGGGTCATTTTTACTATAGGATAATAAATTTACTCAATTGGTTGAAATCTAAATCAGTTTATTATTATGAGATATAGAAATAAAATCCAAAAAATTACATTGTATATAGGGTAAAAACATGATCTATGTACAACCATGGTAAAAAGAGAGAGATGAAATAAGGAGAAAATGCAGGTTTGGTTATAAACAAACCACTATATTTGGAAGGGTTACCATGTGATAGATAAAAATGGAATAGAAAATTCCATTTATGAATAATATAAGTTATGATTAACATCGAATTAGCAGGGATATATTTTTCAAGATACAATAAAAAATATGATTCAAAAAACACAACTAGCATAACCCCAATAGAATATGAAACCAACCATACAATATATATCATATAAAAATAGAGGAAGATATCATTTTTTTCAATATTTGAACGGAAAACCATGGGGTATTTTGAGCCAAATTGATACAATGAGGCTAGATGAATCATAGTGGGTCCCTATATCAAAAACAGAAGTATATGATTCGAACTTTAATTACAATTTTAAATTTGATTATCAATGGAAAAGCCACCCATAACACTAAGATGATGGTGTTTCCCACATCATGTGTTGTGATCAAGATTGTTTTTAGGATATTAGTTCCTTATAATTATATTAGACACTATGTAATGACATATCCATGAAATTCAATCCTAATCAATAAGAGTAGTAGTAGCACAATATAAACATGATCCTCGTTAGTTGGTTTGATAAAACCTATATTATGGATACTGAAAAATAAATATATATTAACAATAATGAGAAATATACCCTCCTCAATTGAATATAACTATTATAGAAACCATTCCCAAATAATATCTCTGTTGATTCCTATAAACACAATGGAATAAATTTAAAAAAAAGAGAAACATATCCACTCTACAATATGAATGTGGAGACATCACAGGGAATCCTTACCACTAAGAAGGATGATAGATTTAACCACTCAACCATGGATCCCATCGACCATCTATGTAAAGATAAACCGTTATTATAGACTAGTGAATGTTAGACTATGTATTTCATACTATGATGTTCAATGAAGGAATTGCACAAGAGGCTCCCTATTGACCATGTGATCTCCGACCATATTTATAACTTTGAAACATCATCCCTCATGGTATTCCATGTACCCTATGACTTTGGGATTTTCATTCCTTATAGTATCATTCTTAGTCAATGAAATCCCCACACACTCCCAACCATATAATGATATATTTCAAAAAGTTATTTTTCCTAGGATTGTAGATAAATACCTCAATTTCCACTTTGGGAAGGGGATGCCAACTTATTAGAAAACTAGATAAATTAATTGTTATAAATGTAATTAATGAATTCCATGAACCATGAAATGTCATTTATTCTTGGGGAATATCCCTTTATAACTTTATCATTGTCCTAGTTCATGTATTTTTTATTCGTAACACACTCTTTATTCTCAATGTTTTTGGTAAAGAATCGTTCATGAGTATTTTTTCTTGATAGATTACTCTTGTTTGAACATCACATGGAACAACTTTCACCACACATCTCATGTGCATGAATCAATTTCTCTGTGAGTAATCTATTAATATTAGCCTCTCATGAGATGTCACCATGAGGGAAGATCCCTCTATGTGACCCATTGGTAGTCCAAAATCCTATAAAAAGTCCCCAGTTGGATAGACATGCTATGTAGCTCCATACTATAAGGAGTTATTCCTTCCACCTACCTTCCATATAGATTTCCCTCCTCATTTACCAACCACGTGAAAAATTCAGCTTCACACATCTTCTATGTGGTTTAACCTTATTCAAGGTATTTGATTCCCTCTTCTTAATTATTAATTTTATTGGGTATTATATAATACTATATCCCTTTAAACTATGAAATATTAAAATCTCCAAGACAATACCTCTTAAAAAACCACCTAACATTCATGATCACCCTATTATGGATGCTAGAGCTCCCTTCCTTAAATCATGTATTCCATTGATAGAAAGTGTCTCCCACTTCTTCTATGAAACTAATAATGAACAAATGAGTTTTTATGACATGTTTTACATTGATATAGAGTTTACCTATAATAAGGATATCAGTGAGACCATAACTAGGACATAAAATGTAGTCTGGTTGATCACAACCCAAATATGATTATTCTGGGAACCTGATTGATACCTAAGTCAATTCAGCAAGAGTTTCATCCAATTTTTTCATAATTCATAAATCTAACATTCCAGTCCCCTAACTAAGAGTATGTTTCCATAATATCTCCCCACATATCAACAGTAATGAATATGAGAGTATGATAATGGTATTCCATCTGGTTTTATGTTCTGACTTCCAACTCAATGAATGATTTATTTTCCACCTAATGACTCATTCCCCAAGATAGAATCCTATTAGGTGTATTCACCAATTATCCACACAAGGGAAGACTCATATTTATAATCCCCACCTTATCCACTATTATTATACCTTTGATGAGATAGAATTTTTTATAGTATAGCATTAATCTTCATGACCAATGTCCTTGTAGCATGATGTTAAACTAGGAAAACAACATCCATACTACATACTGTTAAAATATGTGGCCAATAACCCCAAAATTGATATTAAACTACATATCTAATGTCCCCATTACATGATGTTATACTATATATCAAACTTCCTAGTCACACAATAAAATACTTCATGTCAACATCCTTATTACATTATGTTAAACTGCTAGGTATGGTTCTGTCACTTGACATTAAAATGTTCAAATTGAATTGAGTGGGTATTCATGTATACATTAACATGTGGAATTCCTATTAGATGTACAAATCCCATATCATCAATCCCCCATTTTCTATCATCATGGGGATATATACCTTATGAATACACCAATGTCCTTACATGTCAAGTTATATCACTCATGAGTTGGAATGTCACTTTAAATAGATCTATATTCACATTGAACTATCCTCATTAGGTCATATTTATAAAAAATATATCACCCACTTTAAGGAACATATTCCTTTTATTTATCACTATATTTTCTTTTATAGGACATTTTTTTTGGGATGACATTCAACTTAGTGTGTCATATTTCTTGTAGCCAAATAAACCCCAAATCTCATAGGGACATATTATTAATGAAAATTTTCTAAACTAATTTGTCCATATTACCTTCAAGGTAAACTATAATGGGACACTAATTGGTAAGTACCACACTAAATATCACTAGTAATCATTCTCCATGTTAAATTATATGGATTAGTTCTCATCATACAAACATAAACTATATGAATCTTCTTGTAAAGTGGAATTAAATGAAATGGGGTATAATTACTTTCATAGGGATACATAAGAATCCTTATCCAGGGTCCCAATCCTAACACTATCAAAACTTATTTCCTCCCCATATGTTGATAAACGTAAGAGTTCCCAACTATGTGGATTCAATCCATAGTACAAAAAGTTAAGAATAATTAATTAGTAATTAATAGATATGGATGACTAATAATACATAAGGTTGTTCGCATCTATATATTTTAATGATAAACTACTAGAAATGGGTATCCAGTCTCACATGGGATCATGGTAAGGGATTATTAATGTGAGTAAAATAAAAAAGATATTTCAATAGTTGTACCCTTAAAAAGGTTCAATGAGGCTGACCATCCACCCTCTCAAACAAAATGAATTATTTGGTTTCACTGGTAAATTCCAAGTGACCAATTAACTTTTAAAATTATCTTTTTTCTAACCCAAATTACCAAATAACCCCATGGGATTAGACCACACATCAGATTTAACCATTGGAAAAAATACGATGAACCCGAAATTGATCCTCTAATTGTGAAAGAAACTAATCAAACATGATTTTTCACTTGTGATACTACATTCATACATTTTCTTGTTCATGTTTTTTGATATTTTTAATACCAATATAAAAAGACCATCAATCAGAACTAATTGAATCACCTCAATGTTATACATATATCTCAACTTTTTTCAATACTGACACCTTGTTTAACTTGGATTTGTTATTGGAAAAATATCATCTCCATCAACAAGTGATATGAACATGGGTTCAGGAGTACCATTTTAATTATACTATCCTAATATATTAATTCACTCATAAATCCCTCATCAATACTAATCCTTCCCAATTAACCATTCAATAATGTGTGGTGAAGAATATGGTGGAACTTTTTTCTATCCTAATCCATTTTATGTGGCTTTCCCTAGAATTCATGAAACATCACATAAATTATATTGGGGTGGTAGGTCATTAGGGAGATTGAGGAAGCACATCTATTATGATTCTCCAAGGTGGACTCATATCATCCATCATTGTCATCAGTTCTATATTGAATCTCCCCCACACTGTCCTGTTAATAATTCCACCCATGTGATCCCTGATCTAGTCATGTTGACCACAATATCTAAGATAACTATAATGAACCGCTTATACTCATTGCTTGAGAGTACAATGAGTCATTAATAGGACTTAAGTGACATCCCCAAGGCACCAAAGGCTGGCAATAAATGCCGAAGGGTTTCAAAACAAGTGGGGGACAGTTTACCCTTTTAGAACATCCCACAGATCCAACAACCATAACCAAACAAATCAACAAAATGATGCATGATAAAAGCTAAGAAAACTCAACCATTTGTTTTATCATAAACCAACCAAAAGTACCACAGTGGAAACCAACACTAAATCAGAGTAAATAGTGGAAATACAAACTAAATACTATAAGACGACTACCCAACTCCATACTTCGCATGCTCCAAGATCCAACATCACGAACCAGCCCACGTATCTTGAAGTAGTGCTATAAACATTTTCCACTTTAACTTTGTCAAAATATCGGTATATGACATCTGAAAAATCATTAATGTGCCAAATCAAGGGGTGAGTAATGAAACTCAGTAGGTTTTCCCAGATGACTTCCCAACACATGCCTCTAGGATAAAACATGTTAGCACATTTATATAAAACAATTTATATAAAAAAATTTCTAAAACAGTTCACAATATAACAAGTTCCATGTAAAAAACATTTTCCAACAAAAACTATATTTCTCAAGAAAAGCAACCAAGAAATGATTCCAATCAAATTCCCATTTCCATTTTGGAACATTTATTCCATCTCCCAAAAAATTCCTTTTTTTGCACACCCAACCATTTCACAACTCGTGAAATCAACCATGCATGCTTCATTATAACAGTTCTATACTCATGAGCGGTCTCTCGTCGATCTACCAAGTCATCACAAGGTAATTATTCCCCATGTTCCATTACACCTTTGGAACTGAGCAAAGGGTAATATTTCAACCAAGCCTCATAAATGTAATATGAACACACACACCAAGTATGCCCGAAAACCACACCATTCCAACCATGCCAAAACCATTTCAATAAAACACCCCTTTTATTGAAAACCTTTTTCCCGCAAACCATTTTCCAAATCCAGCAAATCCATATTTTAAAATCACTATTTTAAAATCAATAAACCAAAAAACTTTGCACAAACCATTCTTTCAATTTCCACAATTCCATCAAAACCCATAAATCATCACTAAAGAAGATTTATAACATGCTTTGCACCAAAATTTTAGAATCAAAACCATGAAATTAAATCAATTTGAACTAAGCCTTCATGTTCTAAGAAAGATGAATCGAGTGTGAAGCCACACACCTCAACAAATTGGGCGAAACCAACAGAGAACCGGGTCAAAACACCACGAGACCTCCTTAGATTCCTTCCCCTATCACCAATAAGACCAAAACCAAACTTAAAGGTCATCCACTACCTTAGATCTACCCACATTCGGTGTAGATCTAAGGATCCATCAAGAGGGAAGAAGGAGATCTAAGAAAACTCAAGGAAACGAGACTTACCTTGATCAACCGGCCTCTAAACGCCACGGAAACCCTCCAGATCGCTTCCAAAATTCCTGGTAAGTGTTCTCCTACCTTCACCAGAGAGAAATCCAGAGTTAGTGCCGTATAAGAGAAAAAAAGAGTGGGTTAAATTATAAAATGGATTAGATCCTTAAAAATAGGATCTAATTTTACTTCACGCACAGTTAGTCCGCACAGTTAGTCAAACCGTGCACTAACCGTGCGGTAGTCACTGTTTGGAAGGGGTGCACCGCACGGCCTCCTCACACGGTTTTCCCAAACCTTGCGCACACCGTGTGGTATTCTCTGTCCAAGGTGACACCACCTACACGGCTTCCGCACGGTTTGGGAAAACCGTGTGAAGCACGTGTGTCACCCTCCTTTTTCCCTTTGACACTTTAAAAGTCTCCACACTTTCCCCCAACCATTTCTCATATGCTTCATGTACTTAAAAACCATAAAATAAGAATTACTTACCAGAAATCGGGGGTACTAAATTCTCCCCACCATTGGCCTTTCCATCCCCAGAAAGTAGAAAACCATTGCTTGCCTGAAAGAGTTCTGGACACTGCTCTTTCATTTCTTTCTCACGTTCCCAAGTCTCTTCGTGAGTCTGACCATGTTGCCACAAAAACCGCACTAGACCGATGCTTTTTCCATGCAAGACTTTATCTTGCCTATCCACAATCCACACCGGGATATGTACCAACGAAGCCTCTGGTTCTAGGTCAACATGATCCCATCTGATCACATGGTCAGGATCAGGCTGATACTTTTTCAACGGAGATACATGGAACACATTATGCACTGCACTGAACCGTGGTGGTAAAGCCGGCCGATACACCACCTCGCCAACCCATTCCAGTATCTCAAAAGGGCCTATATATCAAGGAGATAATTTTCCCTACTTCCCAAAACGACGATGTCCAAGCCTTAGATATATTCTCAAAAACACATGATCACTCACCACAAACGACAATGGTCTTCGGTGATGATCCGCATAAGATTTATGATGACTCTTTGCCATCTCCATCCTCTTTTTATCAACTGAATTTTCTCTATTGTTTCTTGGACAAGGCTCAGCCCAACTAGTGAAGTCTCACCTGTTTCCACCCAACATAGTGGATAACGACAAGGACACCCATACAATTATTCAAACGGAGCCATGCGTATCGAGGCTTGATAGATATTATTATATGAGAACTCCACTAAGGGTATATTCTCCTCTCATGAACCCCCAAAATCCATTAAAAAATCCCGCAACATGTCTTCCAATTTCTATATCCTCCTTTAGGATTGTCCATCTGTCTGAGGATGATACGCCGTACTCATATTCAACTGAGTTCCCAGGGCTTTCTGTAAGGATTTATAGAAACGAGATGTGAACCTTGGATCTCTGTCTAACACGATAGACACTGGTACACCATTCCTCTTTACGACTTCTCAGATATAGATTTTTAAAAGATCTTCCACTGTATGAGTTTCAAGAATAGGGATGAAATGGGCCGACTTGGTTAGATGATCCACTATCACCCAAATGGCATCGTGTTTCCGGACTATTCTTGGAAGACCTATAACAAAATCCATTACTATCTAATCCCATTTCCACAATGGGATAGGGAAAGATTGCAACATACCCTTTGGCCACTAATGTTCTGCTTTAACTTGCTGACAAGTTAAGCAATGCTAGACGAACTTAGCCACCTTTCTTTTTATGCCACTCCACTAAAACTGTGCCTTCAACGCCTTATACATATTCTATGTACCTGGGTGTACAACCCATATTGAATGGTGGTAAGCATTAAGGAGTTGTTACTGAGCAGTTAAAGGTACAACCATCCGTTCTCAAAACCACAAATCTGAACTCCCATCTAGATTACATCCCTCAATAGTCTCCCCACCATTGAGTTTTGAACTCATTGCAGCACAGTCTACATCGGATGCCTATGCCTCCTTTACTATCTCTACCAAATCAAGAACAAGTGCAACTGGAAATAAAACTGCAACATCAGCTCGAACTTCACATTTTATACGCATATCGGCTAGGACCGACATCAACTGCCACTCATCTGAAGCTTCTTTCACCAATTGAGCATACGAATTTCTGCTTAATGCATCGGCCAGCGAATTTCCCTTACCCGGTGTATACATCAGGTCAAAGTCAAACATTTGAAGATACTCGATCCATCTCCTCTACCTCAAATTCAAATCTCACTGTGATAAAATATGTTTCAAGCTTTTGTGATCCGTAAACATAGTAAATTTCTCACCAAAGAGATAATGTCTCCATGTTTTCAAAGCATGGACGACTGAAGTCAACTCCAAATCATGTGTTGGGTAATTTTTCTCATGCACCCTCAACTTCCTTAAGCCATAAGAAACCACATGGTCTCCTTGCATGAGAACACAACCCAACCCTATTCCCGAAGCATCACAATACACCACATACCCCTATACTGATTCCGGAAAAATCAAGATGGGTGCTGATGTAAGGTGAAATTTCATCTCTTGAAAAGATCTCTGACATTCCTCAGTCCATTGAAATGCAATGTTCTTATTTTTAAATGTTGTCATATGCGAATCTATTCATGATAAGTCACGCACAAAGTGTCGGTAATAACTATCTAGACCAAGAAAACTTCATATTTCAAAGACATTCATTGGCGGTTTCCTAGAAAGAACAGCTTCTATGTTTTCTAGATCCACTGAAACACCTTTCTCAGAAACAACATGGCCCAGAAAGCATACTTCTTGAATCAAAAAATCGCACTTTGATAATTTGGCATACAACTGATGGTCTCTCAAGATTTCCAACACTATCGCCATGTGTTACTCATGCTCAGTGCTTGTTCTTGAATACACCAATATGTCATCCACAAAAACCACAACAAAAGAATCCAGATATCGCTGAAATATCCGATTAATCAATGCCATAAAGACTAGTGGTGAATTCGTAATGCCAAAAGGAATGACTACATATTCGTAGTGGCCATATCTACTTCTGAAGGCTGTCTTCGGAATATCCTCCTTCCTAACTCACAACTGGTGATATCCGGACCGCAAGGCAATCTTAGAGAACCACTGAGCTCCCCTAAATTGATCAAACAGGTCATCAATGCATGGAAGTGGATATATATTCTTTATCGTAACTTGGTTAAGTTTATGATAATCCACACATAGACTAAAAGTTCCATCTGATTTCTTTACAAACAAAAATGGTGCTGCCCATGGAGACACATTTGGCCGAATAAAACCTTTGTTTTCCAGTTCTTCCAACTGCACATTCAATTCCGTTAACTCTGTTGGTGCCATCCTATAAGATGTAAGTGAGAAAGGACTGGTCCCCAGAAGGAGATCAATCGTAAACTCCACTTCTCTTACAGGTGGTAACCTGGAGATGTTTTCAGGAAAAACCTCAGGAAATTGATCCACGACTACTGGAAAACTGTTATTTGCAATCTCATCCATCGATTACAAGTTTAACGCAGCCAAATAGTAAGAGATCGTTGCCACTACTGGTGCTAACAAGCCCGTTGCACCTGCCTTCACCACTCTTTCTTCTCTAAAGAGATTATCAACGCCATCCTCAGTTGTGAAACTGACTGTTCTGCTATAACCGTCGATGTGAACCCTGAACTCTGTCAACCAATCCATACCCAGGATTATATCATATACATCCATCTCTAGTATAGAGAAATACCATTTCAGCTCAGCTCCATCAATAGTTATAGAACATGCACTACACACGAAGGCTCTACATTTTCTTTCACCGAGAGGAGTTTGAAGTTTTATCCCAGAAGTAATCATTTCAAGTTTTAAGTTCAGTAAATCAGAAATATGAGAATAATGAAAAGAATGCGATTAGCCAGTATTGAACAACACTTGCATGAGGGTAGAATTCAAAAGAATCATACCTCTCACCGTAGATGGTCCAGACTGGTCATCCACAATCACATGTTTGGCTCCATACAATTGCTTTGTTGCTGCACTTTTCTCCTTATTGAATTGATGATATTTACCGGCCTAAGGAGTCATGGTATTCTTGGAATCACCATAGCTAGCTCTGTTCTGCTGGTGAGACTGATTTTGGTATCCTTGCCCTGTCAAAGCATAAGATGCTTGCGACACCTGAGAAGTGTCACGAACACCTGACCGTGGAGCATTGCAACAATATCGCTGAAGATGCCCCATCTTATTGCAATTGTGGAATGATCTGGGTGGTGCTGTACATTCTCGTTTCATGCGACCAGTCGAGCCACATTAAAAACACTTGGCTTTCATCATGGGTCGTGGAGGAAGATTCACCGATGCATCCATTTTATTCTGATTCGCACTCCCACCTTCGAAGTAGGTGTCCCTCTTCCACTTGTTCCCATCATTATAATTCCCACCCATTCCCCTGGGTATTATAATACTTCATACTCCCATAACTCATAAGATTTATGTTTCAGCTACTATTTCTCTGTTTACCATCTCCGTATAATCCGTAATACAGAGCACAAATATCTTCGAGCGAATCTCATATCGCAACCCCGATTCAAAGATGCGTGCCTTCAGCAACGCACTTGCAGAAAATTCCGGTGCAAAGCACACTAAATTCATGAATTTAGCCGCATACTCTATGATAGAAAGATTCTACTGCTTCAGGCTGAAAAATTCCATCGTCCTCAGGATCTTGAATGTGTGAGGATAGAATTGTTTAATGAACAATTCCTCAAATTCCTCCTAGCCCAGGCCTTGATCCACCTTAGCCTACACCACTAGCTCCCACCACTATCATGCAAGATCCTCCAGCATATACGTCGCCAACTTTACTTTTAGTTCTGTCGGTGTGCCAATGAAATTGAAGATATGATTCATCCTACTCAGCCACACCTCCACCCTTTCTAGTTCAGAATCACCCTAAAAGATGGGTGAATTCTGCTTTTGGAACTGGACAGAATGGTCTACATGCCTTGACTCATCCCTCTGATTCCACATGTACACAGCCTAAAATTCTTGAACTATACTTTGGACTAGCTGTTGGTTCACCTGTGGCTCAGGTGCGACCACATTCTCCACAGCCTCTTTCGTTTGGTTTCTATGACACATAATGGGTGCTATTTTCTATAAAAACACCGCACTCTGTTAGTCTCACTTCCTAGAAACTGAAGGCTTATCATTTTAATATCTCTCACATCACTATCACTACATTGATTTCCAAACATACAGCTTTTCCCCATTTACGCATTTCTGAAAAATCTTTTCTTTCTTTTGAAAATCAATCAATTTTCAAAATACATCAACCATTCTCTTTTCAAAATCTTTCATTTGAAAACAAGTTTATAATTTTCAGAAATCACGCTTTTGCATCAAACCATAATCCATTTCTCAAAATGATATATGCACTCCTAGTGGGAAGTCATTCCTATAATGCATGTCATGCTCATCTCATTTGATAAACCCATGACAATGAGACGTGTTATCCTATAAGTGTCTCCAATACACTTATGTACCCAACTCCCTAGTAACTTGAAGTTCCGCATAAAAAGGTTAGATATGTATTTTTATGCTCTACATTCCAAGTTCCGAAAATCCTACTCCTTCCTAAGATGACCACCCAAGGAATAGAAAAGAATAAATTTATACTCCAAGACCAAGACATCGATGAACACTTGTTAGGAAATGACCGAACAAGCTGATACCATTTGTAATTACCTTCTTATCCTCATTGGATTGAGAGTACAATGAGTCATTACTAGGCCTTAAGCGACATCCCCAAGGCGCCAAAGGCTAGCAATAAATGCCAAAGGGTTTCAAAAAAAGTGGGGGACGATTTACCCTTTTAGAACATACCACAAATCCAACAAAAATAACCAAATAAATAAACAAAATGATGCATGATAAAATCTAAGACAACTCAACCATTTGTTTTATCATAAACCAACCAAAAGTACCACAGTGGAAACCAACACTAAATGAGAGTAAACAGTGGAAAGACAAGATAAATACTACAAGACAGCAACCCAACTCCATGATCCGTAAGCTCCAAGCTCCAACATCACGAACCAGCCCACGTATCACGAAGTAGTGATATAAACATGTGAAACTTTACCTTTACCAACATCCCAGTATATGACATCTGCAAAAGCACCAATGTGCCAAAGTAGTGGGTGAGTAATGAAACTCATTAGGTTTTCCCCGATGACTTCCCAACCCATGCCTCTAGGATAAAATATGTTAGCACATTTATATAAAACAATTTATATAAAACAATTCCAAAATAGTTCACAATATAACAAGTTCCATGTAAAAACCGTTTTCCAATAAAAACCGTCTTTCTCAAGAAAAGCAACCAAGAAAAGTTTCCAATCAAATTCCCATTTCCATTTTGTCACATTCATTCCATCTCACAAAAAAAATCCCTTTTTTTGCACACCCAACCATTTCACAACCCATGAAATGAAGCATGCATGCTTCGTTATGAAAGTTCCATACTCATGAGCGGTCTCTCGTCAATCTACCAAGTCGTCACAAGGTAATTATTCTCCATATGCCATTACACCTTTGACACCGACCACAAGGTCATATTTCAACCAAGCCTCGTAAATGAAATATGAACACACACAATAAGTATTCCCAAAAACCACACCATTCCAACCATGCCAAAACTATTTCAATAATACACCCCTTTTATTGAAAACCATTTTCCTGCAAACCATTTTCCAAATCCAGAAAATCCATATTTTAAAATCACTATTTTAAAATAAAGAAACCAAAACACTTTGCAAAAACCATTCTTTCAATTTCCACAATTCCATAAAAACCCATAAATCATCACTAAAGAATATTTATAACATTCTTTGCACCAAAATTTCACAATAAAAACCAAGAAATGAAATCAATTTGAACTAAGCCTTCAAGTTATAAGAAAGTGGAATCGAGAGTGAAGCCACCTACCTCAACAAATTGGGCGATACCAACCAAGAACCGGGTCGAAACACCACGACACCTCCTTAGATTCCTTCCCCTATCACCAAAAAGACCAAAACCCAACTTAAAGGTCATCCACTACCTTATATCTACCCACCTTGGGTGTAGATCTAAGGCTCCATCAAGAGGGAAGAAGGAGATATAAGAAAACTCAAGGAAACAATACTTACCTTGATCAACCGGCCTCTAAACGCAAAGGCAACCCTCCAGATCACTTCCAAAATGCTTGGTAAGTGTTCTCCCACCTTCACCAGAGAGAAATCCCGAGTTAGGGCCATAAAGGATAAAAAACGAGTGGGTTAAATTATAAAACAGATTAGATCCTTAAAAATAGGATCTAATTTGACTTCGCGCACGGTTAGTCCGCACGATTAGTCAAACCATGCGCTAAACATGCGGTAGTCACTGCTTGGAAGGGGCACTCCGCATGGCCTCCTCACACGGTTTTCCCAAAACGTGCGCACACCATGCGGTCTCCTCTATCCAAGGTGACACCACTTTCACGGCTTCCGCACAGTTTGAGCAAACCGTGAGAAGCACGTGCGTCACCCTCCTTTTTCCCTTTGACACTTTAAAAGTCTTCACACTTTCCCCAACCATTTCTCATATGATTCATGTACTTAAAAAGCATAAAACATGGATTACTTACTAGGAACCGGGGGTACTACAATTACTCTCCCAGGGTGATAGGACACTAATCAAAAGCAGTGATCAAATATCATACCTTAGTTCAATAAGTTTTCCATTATACATTGGTCATAACCATTGATTTTTTCCTATATCTATGATATCATAAAGAAATTATCCCAACACACCCTAGTAGTAATTGAGTAATAATGTCAGAAGACCCAAAAAATAAAAGGGGGTGTGAAAAAATTAATTCTCCCACTCATCATGATTTTCAGTAGACACTAAATGCATCTGAAGATGTTTGAAAAAATATCTCAGATGTGGATAGGTGTATGAATATATTCATCCTCCACATATGAATGCCTATTGTGTATCTAGATATCAACTAGAGGATAAGAGTTGTATTATAACCCCAATATCATTGAATAATGTTATTTTATTCTTGTTTCATTCAAAAAATCCCATCAATATAACCTGTAAAAATAATAGGGTAGGATGACATCCTTTTCCATGTTTTATAAGAATTTTAGTATATTATTTCAATAACAATTAATGTCTATAGTTAGGATATGTCGATGTTCAACATGGGAAAGATACACAAATCTCCCCCCTATACTATATTATTTCATCAAAATATATCAAATGCTTCTCAAGAGCATCACATATTACTTCTCCCATTTATGAGGATCAATTCCATGTTCTGGTAATGAATGATAAGTAGGAATGGGCACATATCACCATTCTAATAGGATATTATGGGCTCATTACATCAATCACAATAGGATATGCCTATATTCCTTCCAACCTTAAAACAATACATCATATTATTCCAATGATAATGTGTGAGTAACCTAGGATGTATCCCACATGTAATGTTCATTGTTTATAACACATGACGCAATCCTCAAAAAGGATAAAATTCAACTAAAAGTCTCATTGAGGGTAAACCAATGTATATAATTAGGATCATATCCCAACCCAACTAAATTCTAGTATTCTTGAGTCCCTAATGCATATTTTAATAGAATATCTATTATCATTTGACTCCTCACTAAATAAGGGATGTTTCTACCATTATGGATTTACAACTTCTCATATTAATTCTAGTAACTCTAGAGGTTCTCCCCATAGTGTTTACTACAAAATTATACCCCATGAAAATTTCAAAATTGATCATGGGAACTATTCTCATACGAGAGCTGTGGAAATCACTCTAATATCTGAAATATCAAATGTCTATAAGGAATTCCCCTTTCTGCATTAAGCACCACACACAATTATGGTCCTCTCTAGAGTATATGTTGTAGTATTCCTCTCTATGGTCAATCATTTTCCATAATTTCAGTCCTTACCATGATGTAATTTGTTTTGATGGTCCTATTAGTAGTGGAATATCATTTCAAATTGAAGGTCCTACCCTTTTTGAAGTGACAATATTAAATTCCTCTCAATAAGAGGCACTTATGGGATTTAGGCTACTTACACCAAGATCTATATACCTAATGAGAAATATCATTTCTCAAAAGATTGATGGTCTGAGTTAGTAGTCTTTTAAAATAACACCTTTTGACGTTTCATTCTATAATAAAGTGGAGAATATTCCAACTAATGCAGCTCCTATTAATAAAGAAGTCATGAAATTATATTTCTGTTTAGATCATGTCTAGTAATATCTCACCAATGATAAAGGGAGAATCTAGATTATGTGGAAGGAGAAACCTGAAGATAATATATAGGTTGTGTTTTGGCTAATATATATTTCTCGATATTAAATTATAAATTCATTGAAGGATGAATGTATAAACTCTATTCACCTGAATTTATAGATTTTTCATGATCATATGAATGTGAAAACTCTACATTATGTGGATTATCAAAGCATGTCATAGAAACAGAAGATATTTGCCTTCATATTAACACAGATTCCCTTTCTGTTGAATGGTACTCTTTATTGGAAAGGTAATTCAGAGATCTCCAATAAGGTTTTCTAAATGATTTTAGGATTCTACATCAATTGATCATGGATACTCCATCCAATTTATATACCAATTGAAGAGGAAAACAATGAGTGTTTCATTTTAAAATAATTCCCAGCCATCAGAGTCCACCATGAAATTTTTCATGCAATGTCATTGTTGTAGGCCAAATTCCATGCTCAAACAGTTCATGTGCTAGATGTCCTATAAAATATGGTCTCTTTATGTATATGTAATTTAAATAGATAACATGGTTGGAATGATCTATCAAGATAATCCTTTATCCAGACATCAAAAATATTGTACAAGATCCTTATCTAAGGGTAGAAAAATCCTCGGCTAAAGTGCTACCGGTAATGTGAGTAGATCACAGTGATAAAGTGTAGTGAATCTATCCCATGCATAGAATAAGTCTATTAAAATTAAGAGGTCACCAATAGTGGAAAATGAAACAAAAATATAGGAAAACCCCATATTTTATGTCTTGGTGAATTTATATCTCCACATCATCCTCCCTCATAAAAATAAATCATCTCAACAATTAGAGAAACATCACAATAATATTTTTTCCCATTTCATGATCCATATCACTCATTAGGTAAATTATTGACTAGTATTTATAGATATACCCTTTAGTTTATCCTCCATAAATCAGTTCCATACATGAATTCTTAAGTAAATAAAATACCTTACAGGGGTCACAGGAAAAAACCATTTACCGAGAATGGAAAGACCAAGGATATTTATTATCAACCCCTTAATGGATATGATGAATAATCACCTTACCCTATTAACGTGGAAATTATTCTGACAACACATTATGCATCAATGGATGTCATCAAAATCACCCCCAATAATTATTTGAGATATGATTCTAATACAGAATAGTGGAATTAGGATGCCTCTATAAAATACATGGTTTACACCTGACCACTTAAAGAAGGTATGTGTACCCATCACCGATGGAAACATATAATTTGGGGTCTCCCTCTAACACCAAATAACATGTTCCCCAATAAAATTAAAGGTTAAAATTCTACTCATATTCTACATGTCACCAAATGAAATTGAACCACTTATTATTGAAGAAAGGGTATCTCAATATGAAAAAAATATGAAGGAGTTAAGATGAATCAAAAGTAATTTATTTAATGTAATAATTTCAATACAGTCTAGAATCCATGTAGAGACTCGCATTTCTCTCTTAAAAAACCATGGTGGAAATGACCTTCCATTCATGCTAGTTATTGGAGGACAAAATGTCACATACCACATATTTCAAAGGAGGAATCACCATAATGGATTCCCATTGAACACATGGTCTCCAACCTTGTTTTTGACATAAAAAAACAACCCATAATATCACCCATAGACCCTGATACTCTGATATTTTCAATCCAAATGGTCTCCTACTCATTTATAAAAATCCTCATGCACTCCCAGTTACACGATCAAGTATTAAAAAAATAATTTTTACATAGGATTTCCTATATATAATACAATTTCCACTATGGTAATGGGATAATCATTTTAAGTAAAATGGGAGAAAGGAATTGTTCACTAGGTTATTCTAAAATTCTACAAAACATGAAAATCCATTTTTCTAATGAGATTTTTCCATTGAGGGATTAGTCTATATCCTTTATAATGAATCTTTACACCTCTATTTACTCATTATTCTCATCAAGGCCACAAAATATTACTTCATGATGATTGGGAAATGTGGATACATTCTCACTTAAGCACTGTACAGATCCAATCCAACAAGGTGTCTCTTACATGTAGATCAATTCCTCCATGAGATAACATAGTGAACAATAAAACCCATATGATGTCAATGTGTTGGAAGATCCACTATATAACCATTTATGGGACCAAAATCTTGCAAAAGTTCCCAAGGTGGGTCTATCATCAACATGACTTCCAACCACATGGACATTTTCTTTATACTTGTTTACCATAAAGATGGAACCTCTAAATGCACACACCACATAGACTATTTCTCTTTTTTCACATACCAAATGAGTATATATTATTTAGGGTATTTGATTCACTCCTACCTATATTTTTGTACGTGGTATTGGACTATTCTATATTCCATTTCACTAAAGAAATCCCAAAAATGCCATGGTAATTCCTCTTCCAGAACATCTAAATTTTCATTATTGGCCTACTGATCATTCTAGGGTCCCCTCCTATGATAATTTCTTCCCTTGAAAAAATATTTCACCTCGATATTTTATCTAACTTATACATACCCTGGAGAATTTTAAATCATAAATTTCATTGATAATGAGGGTCTCCACTACAAATATATCAATGGGAACATGCCTTGTCCATCCAATATAATTCGGTTTATCCTTGTTAAAATGACAATATCCTGGGAACCTGGGGGACTCCCTTGTCCATTCATTGGGGGAGGAAGAAAATGTTTGCATTAGACCTACATCTACCCTTCCAGACCCCTTAATTGAAGAATGTATCCTTAATATCTTCATGAATATTAACAGGTATTATATTAAGTGGATGGAGATGAGATTATTTTTTAGTTTATAATAAAACCTATATATCAATGATGAATTTTTCCGATAAAATGTTTCATAACCTCATTATAACACCTACTAAGATTAATCCTCAATACCCCATTCATGGGTAGGATCAAATGAATAATACCTATCTTATCCTCTATCTTCATTCCTTCCATCACAAAAATATCCCCATAATGTGATGTTAAAATTTAGGGCCAATATCCCTATTACATGATGGTAAACTACAGCTCTATCATACTCAAAGTATATTATTAAACTATGTAGACAACATTCCTATAGCATGATGTTAAAATCTGTAGTTAACTCTCATACTATTTTATTTTAGTCTATGCATCCATTATCCTCTTCTCGTGATATAAATGTTCATGAAAACATCCATACTTCATGAAATTAAATTTCATGGTGTGACCTATTCATATGACCATAAACTGTAAACATTAAACTTTACAGGATTTGATTACTATCAAGTAAGATACATAGGATGCCCATCAGAGGATGAAAATAGAAATCATATATGCTTAATTATCCATTTTTATGGGTCCATATACACTATGATTCCACTTATATAATTCCTAAAATGGTTATATCATCTATGATCTTAGACATCCTTTTTAATTATTCCATATTCCATAGGAACAATTCTTAGTAGGCTATATTCACAATAAAATCATCTCCCTCCTTTACATATTTATTCCTTATAAGTATCAATATATTCAATTAATTAGGCCATATTCTTGATTCAAAAACACTCTACACAGTGGTCTATATACCTAAAATTCAATTAAACCCCAATAAAAAACAAAGCTATATTCTATATCATAACATCTTATCCACACAGGGTTATAGTCTTTTTATGTTCAACCATAAATAGTCTCTCATGGATAATTCCAAAACCAACCATCACTAAGATTTTTTTCCTTAGTAATACTCACCATATTATGTCAACCATCATATATATATCCACATAAAATGAACATAAAATGTATGAAATGTCCCATCATGTGGAATAACACTCTTTGGTTTCTGATTCCATTCATAATGATTCATATGAATCCTTTTCATGGGACCAATACCAACATCATTTACACTTAATCCATCCAATGGATATAAACTAAAGAGTTCCCATATGTGTGAAATTAAACTATAATACCTTTAAATTAAGTAAAAATAATAATTATTGAATAATTAACGATAACCATTAATGCATATGGATACTCATATCAATACATGTTAATGACATACATCTGGAACAACGGTAACCAGTCCCACACTTGGAATCAGGACAGATTAAAACATATAAATTAAATTTATAAGAGAGTCCAAGGGTGTGTTTTAATCCCCTATGTAATGATCATGAACTCCAACCCTCTATAGAAATTCATATTTTGCTGTTTCATTGGTGCAGTACCAGTGACCTATTACCTTAGGAAGTAGGTTCTCTATGACTCAAAACATCTGAACAACCCATGGTGTATGACCATTCATCACACATTAATTTTTTATCATTGGAGAATATGATATTGAAATTTTGGGTGTGATGTGTCAATAATAATATTCCAGAAAACAACTACAGTACTAAAAAAACCATGAAAGGACTAAGTTCCTAAGAATATGATAGATTGATTTGGGTTTAATAAGTACTCAATTATTGATTGATTGTTGAGATGATGGGATGTTTTATAATATAGAATCATTTTTGAAATATCTAATCATTGAAATCTATAATATACAAAAAATATTAGTTTATATCCATTGCTCCCATACCCATTCATACGTTTAAACATCCAATGAAAAACTACACAAATGGTTTCATAGTGTACCAAGAATATCTCACCATAAATCTTAGAGTTTGGAGTGGATATGTCATCCATTCCTAAGACCTTTCCAGTCCATTCTCTATGTAATAACCTAATCATACTAATCTGAGATCACTTTTGACCCTCCCTAATCAAATCCACGATACCTGGTAATCCCAAAATTCTATTATCTGGTCAGACATCCATGAACTCACTAGAATACTTCATGTATCCAATTCCATAGAGGACCTAGAATACATGATGTTTCTTAGAAAATGAATGGTGAGGAAGGGTGGGAATACTAGGGAAATTTATAAATGAATAGGTCCTTATCCCCAAACTATTATTGGATACCACTAACTACCTATCAATCAATTAATAATCTCCAAATTACTCATATAATGCATTCAATAATTCCATATGACTATAGTGTAATAGTTCATTAAAAAATAATGCTCTATACAAAACCCACTACCAACTAGGTATTATAGATATCATTCCCAACGAGTACCGTGACTTATTATTATGGTAAATAATGGAAATAAACCCACCACTTAGGATAGACCACTAGAAGGATTGATATAATTGAGTTGGCTTCATCTGTTGTGACTATATAAATTACAACTAGACTTTAAGGTGGATAACCATACCCCATTATTCAACATTAGTAAATAATCTATACATGGATATATATATATATATATGATCATACTACCACCATGAGAAACCACTCATTCAATCATAATGATTTTCTAATTCCACCACATAATGAAAATTTAATTCCACAAAAAATATACATTGATTTTTATATATTTTTAGGGTGGATGGAGAAATCAACTATAAGGGATTAGGTACCACACTCATAATAAATTGATATTTTGAGTACTACTCAAGAATATTAATATTATTATAGAAAAATAAAGATATTATTAAATAAATACCTCACGTTCCAACCAAATTATTGTTAACAAAACAATTCGAGTTCCCAAATCACCAATCAAATATCATTTATCTTGATGTAGGTGAATAATCCATGTGAAACCACTAAAGATGATAACTCAACTTTTCATGGAAATAAAATTATAAAATAAATAGATTCCAAATCTCAATATATAAAAAAATGTGGGTTGAACTTGATTATTATGATGGTTAGTTCTAACATCAGGGTCACACCTTTGGATAAGTAGACTCTTAAAAAAACATCCAATATCTCCCAACTCAAGTAGTTGTATTCCAATGGACATAAAAATAGAAGGACCACATATAGAAAAATTGACTAGTGAATGTGAAGCTAAATTGAACTTGATATATTTTATTATAAAATAACTAGAAATTAAAATGGATTTTGATTTTTGGTAAAACATTATTCACCATTTATGGTCATATTACCTCTATTTTCATTGACTAGAATGAGAAAAAATTAATAAACCAACTTTGAAATTTTTTCCCACATTATATACTAGGTTACCCACTATTCAAGTGACTAGGAAAATAACCAATATGACTACCCAAAGTGATAAGAATAAAAACAGGGTTGGATTTGTGAAAGAACGATTCCTGTTTCTGAAGCTCAGATGAATTGATGTAGGAATTGAAAATTTGACTATTGTGATGAGAGAGATCACCAATTGAATAATTGATTCTTAAAAGGGTTCACCTTTGACTTTACCAACATCAATGTTTGAATCATCATTTTTTTTCTGAAAAGGGATATCATGTATTTTTCATTGTAAATATTAGATGACTTCTAAAAAATTTGGAACACTTGTTATCCATCGTCTCCCTTAATTTTTTATTTATATCATATAGAATCTCCATGATATATTAACCAAAAGGGTGATGATTGGTGGGATTATCACCAAACATTACATAAAAAATTTAATACAATCATTATGAATATTCATATTAGATGTGTTCCTCTTATTACTCTACATACTACTTGTTTTGTTCCAATTAGGATCATTAAAAAATAAGTATCATCATTAGAAATTGATTATAGGATTTATTTATCAAATTTTGTATGTTGAGAAACATTTTGATTTATTAGGGATTGATCTTAAATGATTCCCTTCAAACTCATTCATTAACAACCATCACCAAATGCAACTCCATATTTACCCGTATAGAGAGTGAATGTAGAAAATGTACTAATTCATTCATAGATCCAAATTCCATGTGGTGGACTGACTAAAAATTAAATTTTTATTATTGAAACAATTTTATGGAAAATGTGTGAAACCTCATGGGTTAACAACAAGTCAGTTGGCATCAAAAAAATTCACAAAATCATTAAAATTATGTTTGAGTTTACTAGAAGAGCTAACCTTATCTAAGCTTTATTAGAGAGTAGAGAATTTTATACCGGGGTCATCCTTGATGAAATCCTCAAAATGGTAAGATATCTTGTCCAAAATTTAAAGTTACTCCCCAATATTTATCTTATTTTTGTTGAAACTGAATATAAAGTTAATATTATGATTATCGATCCACCCACATTATTCTTGATTTGTAGAAACTTGAAGCATTCTACTATATATCTTGTTAGAATCCCTTTGTGAAGTGTTAATATGGAGAGATTCCTACAACATTTCTTCCTCAAAGATTATGATTTGTTCCCATGTCATGTCATCATTTATTTCCTCCTTAACTGCTTCACACTTTAAGACATAAAGCTCCTCCTTAGTGGGAACCACCAAATCAGCCTTTTGGATCTCTCTCTCTCCCTTAAAATCAAAGCCTTTCAATCTTTCTAATTCCTTCTCAATGGTTCCCCATTTTATACATGCCATGATTCCAATGGAAGAGGTAAAACTTAGTGAAATATTATTATCCATATACTAGAAGGTACCATAAAATTTTAGAGTTTAGAGATAGGTAGTTCAAACTTGTACACATAGAGATAGTTTTATCACCCATGAAAAATGGGTACTGATTTATATTTTTAGTTTCCATTAGGTTCCACACAACTTAATAAATTACCTATATCAATAAAGGTGTAATAGGAAGCTCCACACTAGTCCAAATACTGAAAATTTTCATTCCATCCATATTCCCATGACACAGTTAGTATTAAATAGTCAAACAACCATACTATACATGCCATCTAGTTTATTAGTTCCACTCAGTTGTGTCATACACCATTTTTTCCTCTGATCTTTCTTGTATTTTCCATACCTCATGATTCTGATTGGAATTTTTTGGTGGTGAGGTTTCCTAATGAGTAACTATAAATACCACCTATTCATTATTTTTATCATCCCATATGTTCCACTTAATATGAAAATAAAATTCATATAAAAAATATCTATGTGTCCAGACAAAAAACTCCCAACCTCACTGATGTCTAGGGGAATTTGTTTTTTATATTTTTTCACATAGTTAATCTAGGATGATGATATATTATCTCATACCCCATTTTATACACAATAGTATATTATCCTACCCAACAATATCCTCTTCCTACCCCATTCCCACATTGTTAAATCATGCATATCCCATAGCCACTCAGTTCCACTAACCTACTAGTAACCATTGAGATTATAAAAACCATATGACCCAATAAATATTCATATTGAGTTCCCAAACCATAAATTTCCATTATAAATATTGTATCTTTGGATGAACACTTTATCGCACCCCAATGTTTATCAACCCCTATCTATTTTCTATTAGTTGATTATAAAGAAAATTATAATCCAACACCATTATATGACTCAATATATTTTTGGAATGAGCCAATAAAGTAATAGATCTTCCCAACCGAATGATTGTCTTCACTCATCGCCCAAATCATACTCATGCGTATAAACAAGGATCGGTCCTAACTATATTTTGTGATGAGTATTTGTCTTTATGGTAGGTGAGTGACTTCATTATTGGGTAGAATTAGTCTATTTCCACCATAAAAAAAATTACCAATACTGATAGACCTATGTTAGTGCCTCATATATAAATTAAAATAGTGATAAATATAGTTGTATAATGTTATTCCAATTGAAAATATGGTGTAATGGTATTACAAGTTCCAAACACTATATAGAACACTATTTCTATGTTTTTTGGTATGTGAAATGATAATAAAATTAATGATTTATAACACTTGAATTCTCCATAATTAACGTACATTACCCCATTACCAATACTACTATTCTTTGATGATGCCCAAATTTATTACCTCCATTTCAACTCAACTCCCAACATCTATCATTCTCAAGACTCTAGATTACCCACCTTCAACTACCCAAGGTCTAAGGACACCATCGTCATAGTGTAGTGGATGACCTTTCAATCTATTGACACCCAATATCAACTTATGAATTCCCACATAGTCTCTCAAGTCCATGTCCCCATCTTAGCGTAGCAAGAATTTGTCCCCCTTAATTCCCCCTTACTATAGGCTAATGGTTATCATTCACATTTTATAGTATACATGATTTTTATATGAAAATAAAAAACTACCCCCTCAACATCCATGATCTACTAACCGAACCACCCATCTCCATTCCAATATTCACCCATGATTAATATGAATTTAACCTATAACCTTTATGTTTTATAGAACCTATTTCTATCAATATTTCACTATATCTAGTAGATAGAAACATCATCTTCATTCCATACTATGGGGATGCTTCACTTAGTTAAATAGAATTCAAAATGGACATCATGATCTAGTCAACTTATTTGATCAATCATCATGTTGAAATGGTTCTTGAATAGACCCAATCATACAACAGTATGGTACTTAAAGCATATTATCTAAAAATATCATTCACTACCACCTCTAACAACTATATACACCATTTAGACCCATCAATAATATTCTAAATCTAATAAAATTACTTGTATTTTTGTCACAATTATATTGGTGTGGTATTGTGTCCAAGGATGTGGAATTTAGGGTTTTTAATTCAATTCATAAATAAGTCTATATCTTCCCCAAAACACCACACATAAGAATTGGTGTGAGATTACATAACCAAGGGGAAATATCCTTCCATTCCCAAAATAGGTTTTCCAATATACCAATTGGTGGTTCGACATTTTGGCGGATGACATGGAAATGGTTTCTAGGATTTAAGACCATTTTCATTACTGATACCTAGGTTAGTGAATTGGAATTGAATATTTGAAACCCAATGAAACCATTTCTATAGTATTTCTCAACCTTATATTATATATAATTAAACCCATGAAAACCTAATATCCCTTTGTGATGATGTTGATTCTAGTTCCAATGTTTGATTCCACACCACTTCTAGCATTGATGTAGCAATATGGTCATTCTTCCTAATCACAAGGTTGATATTTCATGTTCCCAAGGTTTTCCCTATAATATATGAATCATCCCAATGAGGACTTTCAATAAATGATGTGTTCTAGTCTAGGACTGACCTAGTCTTTCTAAATTGAATCATAGTACAAATCATTCCCTTTTGTGAGCATTGGTGAATCAAAAAAGTTCTATTCATCTACCCTTATAAGTTATCCATAACACTATATTGGTTCATCTCATTGGATAATTTTAGTGTCAATTTCAGTTCATTCAAAATAAGTTGGAACTGATAAATGGTGATATAGACATATTCCATAGAGAATAGATGATGTGAAACTCTTTTCTCTAAATGAATATCCATTTTCCACAAATCATAATAAATTCTGGTGAAAGGTGATCAAGACCATGGGATAGGAATGTGTTTGTATTTAGTGATTGAGGTGAATAATTAAGGTTCCTTGTGAAAATAAATAAATACATGAAAGTATTAAATCAGAGACAATTTTAGAAATGAAGAAATCATATTTCATAGTAGTGGACCCATAAAAGGATCACTCATCAAAATTAAAAAATTGAAATGGGAATTTCAACCACATTAGATAGGTTATTATATCACTTAGAGTATTTTTTACTCAACTAATTTCCAAAATTCCATAATCCCAATGGATATCACACTGAAAATATTTTTGAAGGATATTATACTAAAACGAGGCTCTCTTTTCCAAATGGTGATGAAATTTGGTTAACAAAAATTGATAAAATCATGGTTTTTATGATGAGGATACCTAGATCCTATAACATGAAAAATAATGTAAACCCTCTCTAACCTGTAATATTCTGAGTAATTGACATAAAGGATTAAAATATTTAAAAATAGTCCCACACTTGGGAGGGTCCCTTTTTTATCCAATTGATGCTACATAAATGAGTCGTCAATTTAATGGATATTGGCACCCATATGATTTGTGAGTACCATGTTCATGATAGTCACAACAATGGAAGGAGGTAACCTTGGGATAAGAGTGATCACCAATAACATATCCATAGTGGTTTATTGATTTCATGATAAAAACTCACATGTATTAATTGAGTTATAGAATTAACTTCTTGTATAATATTTATTGTAGTGTAATTCCAATGGATGAATGCATTTTATTGATCTCATATAGAATTTGTTTAAAAAAAACTCAATTTTATTACAGTTGGAGAGTCATCATTGATGAAATTTCCCACTAAATACTGAAAAATTAAAATGGTATTAGGAATAAAATACATATTTTCAAATCATGATACACCGTGATCAATTTAATTATATGGAACTCAACTAAAACTCATTGGTGATTATAAATCATCGAGGTGATTTAGTGATGATAAAAAACTAAAGGAGTTATGGTATTGAGGTAGTTTATATGTTCACTTGTTTTAATTGTTTGGGTGGGTCATCAAACATAATTAGGGGCACCATTTTAGTATATCTCAGTGGAAAAATCTAGTACTCGAATCTAGTATTATGTTTTCCTTGATTATTATCTTGGATTTATAGATGAAATCATGCAATTAAACCATAAACCTCAATTATATCACAACCATGGTGAGCCAATATTCTAAAAAACATGATATATCACATAATATGATAGGATAACATGAATAAGCTCATTTTCATGGGGTTATTTGTTTAATTAAACCCCAATACATAAATTATAGAATGGACATTTCATTTATGTAAATCACCATAATGAAATTTTATGAAGACTGATTTATAACATCGAATAATGGTATAGGCCCTATAAATAAAGCTACTGGATTGAAATAGAGTCCATCAAGTAGTTTAAGTTTAAATGTAGGTTCCCATGCCCTCTATTTTGAGTCATAATATCAAGTTGAACCCCAACCAAAAATAAAAAACATATAGTATATAAATCTACTAATAAATCATATTTTGATAAACATATTTACATAGAGGATTTTATGCATTTTTTATGGAATATATTTCTTATATGAGAACAAAATTTCCTTAAATTGATTATTTTTAACTATAGGTATTCTACTATATATTCATCTATAAAGTGCGGGTCATTGGAAGTGAGAAATAACATGAAAACGAGCTTTATCATTTCGGGATAAAAGAAAATCTTTCAAAAATAGGGTATAATTCCATTGAACCACTACTCATAATAATCAAGAATAATTAAAAGGTTAACTAAGACTTTACAATCCAACTTATCCTATTAATGAATATTTATACTACCTTGAGTTAGATGCTAGAAATGGTGATAGAGAGTCAAGGTTCCCAATATGTTCTCAACCAAAAACACTCAAAATAAATGGCTGGGGAATTATATTTTAAATATATTATATAATAATTCATTCATTATAAACGAGTTACATAATATCTACTATTATTTCACCTGGGAATCAACCAAAATAAAATTACTAGCACACTCAGGCTTGGTGCCCTTGTTCATGACCCTCGATTATTCTACTCAACCAGGTAATTTATAGATTTTATCAGATATGGTAAATCACATATATTTCAAAAATTTCAAAAATTATTGATGATTTATACTTAAATAAAACAATGTGTTGATACATGAATATAGTATGAAGATACTTACAAAATGTTATGCATAATCATTTAATGGTGGATAAATAGAATCATTTTATTGGGGATTATAACCATCAACAAAAACATTTTAGATGTATGAATTTTGATTTCATTAGTAAATCAAGGAAGAGAAGGACTAATAATTTTCTATGTATCAACACATGACACAAAATTGGTGGGTTTCAAACACCACAACTTGGCCAGACCATCAACAAGTGATAAGATAATGAATTACCTTCACCATACCACTTACCGTTATTCCAAAATATCCCAAAAATATATTGGTAATGTTTATTGAATTCTAGTGTTAGCTACTTAAATCATCATTATGAAAATGAACATGTTATGGTTTTGGTGCTATTATATAGGACATAATGACTGAGGTGGAATGTCAGACCTTTACCAGAGACACGTTCAATAATTTAATTAAATGAGATGCATTTATATATAATCATTGTATATTCATGTGTATTCCAAGAGACTCTCACCTACTCACATTTATGTGGAAAACCACTTATCAGTTTGTATCCACAAATGATACCAAATAGAATCTAATTCTGATACAAAGGATACTATATATGTTAAATCAATATAACATTACTCGACTCAATCATGATTCTCTGTTTATTTAAACTTGGTTAATAATAAATACAACCAAGAATTAATTATGGCTAATTGGGAGTAATAAACTTATTTATTATGTATTATATATCCCAGTGAATATGAATATTGGAATGAAAATAATTTAAGATAATTTATAGCTAGATATGAAGGATTATGTAAAAATATGAGATAATGATATAATCATTTTGGATGTGATAATATATTTGAGATAAATTAATGCCCAATCTAATTTTTATAAATTGAATAATATACCACCACTCCTAACCTAGTTTATATTTCAATTTTATATAGTAATAATATAAATTCACTATTTTTTATATTTTAATTGATGTGAAATAGTCCATCCATTTTCAAGTGTGTATTTATTCTTAAATGATAATTGAAAGAGATTATTTTTTCTTATATATTATTCCATTTCAAAGTGATTAGTAATAATAGGAATATTAGTATCAATAGTGAGACACTTACTAGTTCACTAATTGACACATGACTGAATGAGGTTGTTCTTCACCTTATATTTTTCATATATTATAGTATTTACCTAAAGAGAAACAAGACCTAGGATAAAAGGCATGGAATTTTATAATGATAAAGTAGACGGTATACATGCAGGCTATAGTAAGTTCATAGTTGGAAGTGAATGGAATTTCTCCTCTAGTATAGAAATAATTAGAGATATCATTTTTAGAGGCCTCATTAATTTTGGGTATATAGTCACTAAATATGATCCCTGTAGTGGGTGTATAGTTTCTATCATTTAAATTTCTCAATCAATAATGTTTAGTTTCAAATAATATATTTAAAGGATAGTTGATACTGAGATAAATTAGCCTTAACAATTAGATAATGTAATAATTTATTAATATAATATCACGATCCATAAAGACATTATATTCATATTCTTGTGGTAAATATTTTATACTGAATTCCTATTTTTTAGTGGAACCTATTATAAAAACCTTGTCACTACCATAGATAAATAATTCATTTCTAATTTCACCAAATTATTACTTTTTTAATAAATATTAAAAATATATTTTATTAATTTTGATTAAACTGTTGTTGTTATAATTTGTTCCCTGGACAAAATTCAGTGCATGATAAGAAAGAGTCTTATAATTTCATTTCAAATATCTTATCATAGAGCACATGAAGGAATATTAAAATAGAGTGAGGAATGATACAAATTTTTGTTTTCAATGGTATAGGTTTGATTAATATTAACTTAATTGGATAACTTTATATTTTATTTAACCATAAATACACTTTAGGAAATTGTATTCCCACCATTGATTGATTGTGGTCACATCCAATTGAAGTCAATGATAAGGAACCTTCCTTGGTGCATGGTATGAATTCCACGATATTAATGTATTACATGAAAACTTCTGGTTCAAATCTTATCCCACTCCTATTCCCTTGCTACTTTTATATTTTAAACTAAACTATATGATAGTTCTACTTTGTCTACTACTATTTGTTCTTTTAATTCACTTCCTTATTTTATATTTCCTATCAAGTAGAATCATAGATCCTTATTTATAAATATTGATAGTCTCCACCATGTTCCAAGACATAACATTTAAATTACTTTGACAAAGCTAGAATTCATGAATTCCTACCTAATGGTATAAATCTAGGATGAACTGAAATTACAATATAATGCTAGATGAAAACATTCCAAGAGGTTTGATGTGAGAGGGAAAAAGTTCTCAAATAATGGGGAGAGGCACAAAGTTCATAATTTTAAAGGATATAGTATGTAGTACTTAGATCATAGGTCTAAGAAATAAAATAAACAATATATTTGAGAAAGTGACATTGAGTTCAAATATGAGTTCTATAAAATAGAGATAATAGTGACATAAAAGCAATATACTAGGTAATATGAAACCATTGTGAGAGAATTTTTTATCAACTGCAACGAGAGGTTTAGAGTAAATTTTGGTAATTATATTCATTTATCCATAGGGAGGGTCACTTTAAATGATCTAGAAGAGTTTTAGGCTTAGAAAAGAGGATATGGATCAACAAAAACAACTAGTTTTGATGGAAGGTAAAGAACAACCATGAGAAATTAGGCCAAAAGGAAGGAAAGGCATAAAATATAGAGTAATAAATACAAGTCGATGTCCCATATCCTATAATTGATAGATTTTATTGAATTATACTTATATTTTTTACATTATATTTGAGCTGAACCTTTAAATAAATCTATGGAAATATCTTGTAGAAACTCTACAATTGATGATAAAAATAATAAGATTGAACTCAATTTTCAATGGTGTAACAATTTTATTGTCTTCATTTCATGTGGATTAGTTTAAAATACTATGAGATTATTTTCTTTAATATTCAATTTATTAGGTAGATATCAATTTTCCCCATTTGGGCCTAAAAATTGGTGAAGTACAAACCTCTTTATGATTGCATAGACTACACAATACTGGTTCTATAGTTACAAGATATTCGATATAAACATTTAATTAAAGAAGAATAAATATATTTAATAATAAATCCAATAATATTAGAACACATGATATTGATAGGATCATCCAGGAAATTGAATAGATATAGGGAAATCAATCAATATTTTTTCATTGTTACATATATTTTAGTGACACCTAGTTCACCAAAACCACATATTCATGCATTATTTCATGTCATAAGATTAATCCCATTGATCATTAAACCACAATTTTTACTTCACTTGAAAATAAGAAGGCTCTATAAGTCTTACAAAATTTATCATCCCATTATCTTCTCTTAATGCCATCAGATTAAACTAAATATGTTTTGATCAAGTGATCATTCAATAGATACGTCTAATACTTACATCTTAGAATCAGACTCCTTAGTACAATTGTTCTAAAACCATTCATGAATTTTTAAATTCACCATCAACTATATATTTTTATAGGGAATGACGAGCCAAATTTAACATTAAAGGGTGTATATAGAGGAAATGGTATATCCTTCCAAAAATATATAAATCAATGGATAAGATAAATGTATGTTTTATTTTAATTTAAATAAATCATTATTTATATAGTGGTTTATAAATAATGGTATTATTTTAAATCCAATAAAAAAAATTATACTCCCATTATCCTTTAGAAAGGAATAAATCACTATAGAATATAAGGTACTTTATATTGATCTTAATATAGTTCTTCACCTCCTATATGCAAATAAAACAAGTATTTCCAACATTTTTTGAATCCATAGGAACCACATGTGTGAAGTTACAATTATAGAATTTGATTTATTTATCATTTTGGTGGATTTTCTAGGATCCTCATCTTTAGAATGGAACTGTGTATGAGATTAAAATAGAGTAAAAAAATGAAGACGTTACCACCATATCCATCTATATATGCTACTCACTATAATCAATTATTATAAGAATAATGGTAAAAAAATTCCTATATAAATTAAAAAATTCAATTATATTAATTTTTGATTCAAAGAAAAATAATTTAAAAAGACCATTTCATTAAGAAATAATCCTTAATCATGTTTTATGAATGCACATTATGGAAGAACTATTTTTATCATTGAAGGATTTCAACACTATCATTACATACCTATAATACCTAACCTAGTTTATATCAGTGTTTTGTTATTTATAATGTTGATAATGTAGGACTATCATTTCCAGCATTTCAGTTTGGAATTATTTTCATATATAATCATATTTATTGAATCCATCAAGATCTTTTATGTTTTTATCCAGATTCCCAGCATATGAAAAAACATGGGTATGTTGTTTATTTGATTGGGATCCCTCCTAAATATCTTGACAGGGAGGAGAGAGGAGGACCTTGAAAAATACCTTCCCTCATTTATCTATCTCTATGGATCCCCTAGATTCCCAGCATCATGGATTCATAACAGAAAACTACAAAGTAAAGGAAAATAGGAAGATTTGTCTTATTTTCACTTTTCTTTCCACTAAGATATCCATTTTTCATAAAGTCTTGAAATCATAAAATATATTAAATAACTCGATAAAAGAGAGGTTCCTAGAAAAAATATATTTTCATTTTAACTATTTGTGATGTGGCCTTTAATTCTTTCAATTTTTACATCAACTTTATAGTCTGAACTCGGGTTTTAATGTTTATGTTCCATAAAGTAGTTAATTTTATTGTTGTGGTTAATTTTTATGTAAAATGATAAATTAATAAATTATATATATAATTTATGATTTATTATTATTTTTACAATGATTTATTCATTGTGTTTATTATTTAATTTTTGTGCTTCACTTAAAGTATTACTTTTTATTTTAATTTTTTATTTTTGTGTTATATTGATTTAATTATTCATTTTAGAGTTTTAATTTTAATAAATTAATTAGTTAATAAAAGTTTAATTTAATTTTAAATCTCATATCTTAAAGTATTAACTTTTTTAACACAAATATAATTTATTTTTCATCATTAATTTTTTGTCCATTTTTTTATTAACTAATTAAATAGTTAATTAATTTTGAATTTTATTTTTTAACAAATTATTTAATTTGTGAGTTATTTTGATTTGTTAAACTTAGAAATAAATATATATTTTTAATTATTTAATAGTTTATTTATAATATATATTTTGTTTATTATTCACGTGTAGTTGATTCGTGGGTGATAAATTGTCGTAAATACTGGGATCAACTAGGATGGTGAAGAGTGGATGTGAGTGTGATATTTTGAAAATGAAATGATCTTCTGCATGCCTATTTGAAGCGGTCATGACTTTACCTAAGTAACCTGATGATTGATTTTTCACATTAATATTTTAAAAATGTAGGGATCAACCATATGGTAAATACAATCTATTGTGATTATAAAATATAAACTGACATCATGCATTTCATAATAAATATGTAAAAGGATGGTATAGACCATGGGTGTGTCATTCAATCTACCAAATGATATAATTATAAGGATAATTCCTATAGAGGATCGACAATGATGATTTCATGAAATAGAGCACCATAAGGCTAGTATTCTATCCAATATTAAAGAATAACTTATGATATTGAATCAAGCCCTAACTCGATACAGGGTTTTAGGAAAAAAAAATTTATTTTTAATGTGGTGATTCAAATAAAATAAATATTTCATGTGATATAAAATGGGAACCATGGTGTCAATATTTAGAGTCCAGTAATGGAGTTCCATTTATATTTTGAAAGTTTCATTATGGGTAGACCTTGATCCACACTTGTTGTAGAGTGTAGTCAAAGGTGATGATAATTATGCCATACAAATCAAAAATGATAGTAGGGATTTGAAGACAACTATGGTTCATTTGTTCCTAGTGATGGAGAAAGAATATTCATTTATTAATAACAACAATTTATAGATGTAAATGAACTAATAATAAATACAGGAAATGTAAATACCCAAACCCCTCATACATAAATATTATATCTTAGTAGATGAATACTAATTACATAACATAACAATACTCTCTAGAATCATCTTATTCTAGCACATTTAGAAACATAGTCATGTAAACAATTTGTTCATACATGATCTACATCATCTCACACTAAGTCCTTAATAAGAACAAACCTTCTTAGATATACCATACATGATAGATTTCCTGATATGCTGGGGAATTAAAACATAATAAAGGGTGATCTCAGATTCCCAGTCAGAGTAAATAAGAGATATGCCACTTAACATGACAATATTGGTATAATATCACGAAAATAACATTATATATCAATAAACTACATGTTATAGATGATAAATGTTATTCATGGAATAAATTGGGGATTTTCATAAGATATGAATCATAATGGAATTAAATAACATGATCCATGAGAGAATAAAAATGAAATAATAGATAGATTTTTCAAATACACATACACATAGAAAACCTTTTTTCAAGGATACCCACCTAGACATTCATAACATATTCAGCATGGGCTAAACAACCATGTTCCATCTTCAAGCTTTGGATAAACTCTAGAGTACCCTCTTTTTGAGAATATGATAATGCTCTAGTGTACCCTCTATGTTCATAAATCCTTAGTCATTTCCCAATTCATTGAAGAGAGATATAGTACCACCCTTCACGTAATGAAAATAAAAAAAATGGGTTCCATAAGAGCATAAATCATTCATAATATCAGAACCCATGAATAGAAACTAGTTTCACAAAGATTTCATCATAGCCTAACCATTAGATTAGAACACGTTTATAATCATTTCATCATTTCATCATATCTTAACCGAAGGAAATATAATTAGGTTTCATTATTATTTTATAATATTATTACCTATAGAAAAAAATGAGTTTCATAAACATATTTTCATCATAAGAATAAACCATTCAGATAAAGAGAAAGAATTGAATCCCAGGGATCATATACCTAGTAAATCATAAGAAACATCAATGGATTTTTTCATTGATGTAAAATTATTTTGAAATTTCCCATGGAACATTTCTTCAGGAACATATCCTTCTTATTTGAAAACCAATTTTTATATACAAACCATTTTTAAAATACTTTAATTTGAAGATAACCATGTAAACTTATAATGTAATCACTAAAAATAATTTAAAATGTTTATTTAGGAAAATAACCAGTCACCTATGAAATAATATTTTAGAACTATTTTTTTTTCAAAATTTTTTTCTTTGAAGATAACCTTGAAAACATATAAAGTTATATTCAAATAAAATAATTGTCATGATGGCAGGAAATTATGTTAAATTATTACATGTTAAAACAAATATTCATTTCACATTTTTGGTAAAATCCAAATGGTAATTGTTTGGATTATTACATGAAGATGAATTTAAAAAAAAAATTAAAATTAAAAAATGCGTAATAATGTCATTGGTAAATCTGTTGGAAAATTTTAAATGATTTTTGAAATCATTTTTAAAAAACATGTATATGGAAGAAAAGGGTTTTGACAAAAAATAGAAAAAAATTTGATTTTCCTTAAATTTTTTTTGGAATGATGTGTACATAAAGAGATTAAAATGAAGGGAAAAAGTTTCGTCTCAATGAATAAACATTGTAGGAGAAATTTCATGAGTTTATTGAGATATATATAATAAAATTTCATCAATATAAGCATAAACATAAAATATCTTGATAAATTATTAGATTATATCATAAAACCCATTCTTAATTTGGTATCTTTGAATCAAAAGTCCCATGGAAGAGTAAATGTAAGAACCTGGATCTTCATTTCAGGTATAGATCTTGATTTAGGATTGTTTTTGTGGAAAAAAGAAGAAATGGGGTTTTTATAAGTACATGTCGTGTACTTATGTGTACACGCCGTGTACTCGGTTGCCACGTACAGTCGCGTACTAGCCGTGTAATGGATGAGTACATGTCCGTGTAATAGCCGAGTACATGGTAGTGTGGTGACTTGACATACCGCTTAAGTCAGGGGTTGGTTGAGGCTAATACATGACATGTAGTTTTAATGAACACGATGTTTACTTTTATTTTTAATTGATATATCGGAGCAGGGTTTAATCTTATGTCTGTAAACATATTCTTCTCCCTATGATTCGTACAGGAGAGTGAAAGAATGACCGAAGAACTTTGAACCCCTCCTGATTCTCCATTCGAGATCCGATTAAGACACCTTCAGGTTCGTATGAATCCAACTAGCGAGTTATCAAATACCCTAGAGCTTTGCTTCCTGATTCCTTATCTCATTTGAGTTATTTAAGGTTGGGAATTTTCACCTTTTTATAGATCTACACTAATATAGGATAATTCAATGGATAATTTTCAAGTATATTGATCGTACGACATTGAGTTATGTGGTATGTGACTTTCATTATTTGTATTTGGATTATATATGCTAAAAGTTATGCATACCCACATTTTGGGCATTGAATTCAAACTAGTTTATTAACTGCTATGGTTTGATTGATTGATAAAGGGTTGTTGAATATGTGTAAGGTTGGATACCTTGTTTATAGGACATCCGATGGGTGTGTTTCCCTTGATTGGTTTTTTATGTCCATTTGATCTAGAATTCTTATTAGGATCAACTTTTTTTACATTCCCTGTTTTGTTAGGATGAAGTTTCTGATTATATGAAATGCTTGTGATATGCATTATGAATGTTTGAACAAGGGGGATTGGACTCTGAGAGCTTCCCAATTAATTATAAATGAGGTCATAGTTTCCCCAATATCACACCTTGTCCCTCACTGCTAGTCGGCAACCTTTAGCATATGGGGAAATGTGCATGAGGTCATGTGACCAATCGGGTTCGGGACACCCTTGGGTGATACCTGAATCCGAGACATTACAAAGTGGTATCAGAGGGGTTATTTTCTTCTTTGCCTTATTATTTGGAGCCAATATACTGGGATAGGAAGGAATGAGTAGCTGGTAATAAGCTATGCATGGTAGTAGCTAACCTGTGTATAGGAAAACACCATGTTACTTCAAATATTGCAATTTTTCTGGGTTTTCAATTGTTATATTTGATTTGATATCACTGTTGGATGATTCACTTGTTTTGTGTAGTTATGATTGATATCATTATGGTTCTATTTTTGTTGAAACCCAATGGAATAAGGGTATTCCATCTAATTCATCATATATGCACTTGCTAGAGGTCACATGTCAGACATTCTTGTAATGCTATTTAGGGTGAATTACCGATTGTATGATATTCTGATAGATGTTTTGATATATATGAATTTTGTTATGATAAATGTCATGATAGAATACATGCTATTTTTATAGGGTATTGTATATGTAAAGTTTCATTGGATAGATGCCAATATTTGGTTCATGTGACCAATGAGGGCATAGTTTCCCCAATATCACACCTTGTCCCTCACTGCTAGTCGGAAACCTCTAGCATATGCGGAAATGTACTTGAGGTCATGCGACCAATCGGGTTCAGGGCACCCTTGGGTGGCACCTGAATATGAGATATTACAATGTGGTATCAGAGGGGTTATTTTCTTCTTTGCCTTATTATTTGGAGCCAATATACTGGGATATGAAGGAATGGGTAGCTAGTAATAAGCTATGCTTGGGAGTAGCTAACCCGTGTATATGAAAACACCATGTTACTTCAAATATTTCAATTTTTCTAGTTTTTCAATTCTTATAGTTGATTTGATTTCACTGTTGGGTGATTCACTTGTTTTGTGTAGTTATGATTGATATCATTATGGTTCTATTTTTGTTGAAGCCCAATGAAATAAGTGTATTCCATCTAATTCATCATATATGCACTTGCAATAGATCACATGTCAGACATTCTTGTCATGCTATTTAGGGTGAATTGCCGATTGTATGATATTCTGATAGATGTTGTGATATATATGCATTTTGTTATGATAAATTTCATGATAGAATACATGCTATTTTGATAGGGTATTTTATATGTAAAGTTTCATTGGATAGATTCCAATATTTGGTTCTTGAGGTGTTATGGGCTCTCTTGGATTGAAATTTGGTGGATAATGTTTGAACTTAAATTGAATTCTATTAAGATATGATATGAATATGGATTCCAAACTTTTATTAGAGGGGATTATGGGATCTCACTGGTCGGAACTTGGCATTCCTTGGATAAATTTTAAGATTTTTGGGAGTCCTAGAGAACTTTCATAGGATTACTGTCCAAAAAACCCAAAAAACACTATGTGTGATGTTATGAACACACACCATGTGTTATTATGTTATGGAAGAAATAAATTATCTTAAGTACATGTCGTGTACTATATGTACATGCTATGTAACAGTTAACCATGTGACTAACTATGTGAGTAGAGACATGGGGATGGTAAACTCATGGTAGAACATGCCATGTACTGGGAGTACACGATGTGTTATTTTTGACCATGTGTCTGACCGTTTGAATAACGACATGAGTGGATAGAAATTTGAGAACACACGCGTGTCTAGAGTGTGCATGCCATGTAGTGTTACACCACCATAACCATGTAGTTCTTTCTATGTATAAGTACTTGGGAAGGAGGGGATATTCAAGTACATGCCATGTCTCATGAGAAATATGACTTGTTTTGGGGGTGTTATATGACCAGGTTGGAAGAGGTGCACGCCCATGTTAAGGCTTAATGGAACACGCCATGTAGTAGTTCTACACGCTGTGTAACCCTCTTTTGTAAAACATGAATGTTTTCTTTCTCTTATTCTATTATTGTAATTATATGTTGTAGTACTTGATAATATTGAACTGAGGTGTTCACTTGACCTTGAAGATTCATGCCACTAATAAGTCCTCTAGTTGTATGATAGGTATAGGGAAATGATCAAACATTATAAATGGTAAATCAAGGACTACCAGTAGATCCTCACATTGTGCTCATCTTGGCACCAGCTTTTATACTGGACATAGGTGATGATACATTGTTCTGTGAAGGATTTTTGAGGATGATGTAGACTTTTCAGGGAGCAACACATCCTACCTTGACTATGGTAGAGTTGACGCGGGCATTCCAACAGCATCATCATCCCAATTTTTTAGGGTATGCAGGACCACAGGCTACAAATTCATGGTTGGAGGCCATGTTTTCTATCTCCAATCATCTAGAGACACCTCCTGAGATAAGAGTGAAGCTCACGACTTACATACTATGTGATTCCACCAAGAGATTGTGGGATGTTATCTCATAGGTGGGACGTCATCGGGATATGTCTTGGGATGAGTTTCAGAGGACCTTCTATGATTACTTCTACCCCAAGACATTGAGGTTCGGTCGAGCCCGAGAGTTCTTTCATTTGGATCAATGCGCTCATACAATGATAGATTATTCTTCTCACTTTACATATCTATAGCACTTCACACCTGTTTTGGTATGTGATGATTTATCACTAGATAAGAGATTTGAGGATGTTCTCAGGTATGACATCTGATCACAGTTGAATGTTTTTAGGTTGAATTTGGTAATTTCTATAGTAAAGTAGGTGTGAATTACCGAGTGCAATCTGAGAGAATTTGGAGTAGTGAACCAGAGCAGTTCAGTATCTCGGGCTAGTACTCCTTCGACTGATAGCAGGAAGCACCGCAAGGAGATTTCATGTGATTTTTTAGGTAGCTAAGTGGTGTGCTACCAGTGTTTAAAAAAGTGGGCATATGAGACTGCATTTCCCGAAGGACCCAGTAGAGTGCTGATCTTACGGAAAGATGGGCCATATTCATCTTTTTTGTAGGATGTTATCACCAGTAGTAGGTGAGATGGGATATATTATAACTCCACATTTAGGAGAAGGACCACCAGTTTCTTATCCATTAGGGAACTATAGTTTGTTAGGCCATTCAGGACGAGGTGGTGGACTTGGATATGGTATCCAAACAATAGTCTTTCAACGAAAACAAGGTGGATCAGCTCAGGGTAGTCGGGCAGGGTCATAGGGCCGCGATACAGTTCAGACTTTTGAGATGGAGCAGACCTAGTAGGAGCAGGATCTTGGATCCTCTACAGTTAGAGGTATGATTCTATTTTCCTCAGTTTTATCTTATACTCTTTTTTATATAGGGGCTTCCCATAGTTTTATATCTCTTGCCGTTATGGAGAGCCTTGGGCTCTATATCTTTACATCTGATGATGTGATGATTCTAGACACTCCATTATGGATTAAGACGACTAGTGTACATCAGTTCAAGGAGTTCCCTCTTAAGGTTGGTGGGTGTCACTTATTGTGGGACCTCTATGTATTTGAGATAACAGGATTTGATGCATTCTCAGAATGGACTAGTTTTCCTTTTTTAGGCCTTGGTTTACTGTTATCACTACAGGGTGAGTTTCACATCACTAGAGGGAAGATCATTTCTACACAAGGGTGAATGAGATGTCCAGGTGAGTAGATCTGGACCTGAACATCAGGGGTTGGGAGGAATTATATCATATATTGATAGTTTATATCTAAATGACTAGGGGAATTCACATAAGAAATTTCCTCTAGTGGTTGATCATTTCAGTGATGTATTTCCAGATTAATTTTTAGGTTTAACTTCAGAGATAGAGGTAGATTTATCTATTGATCTTGTTCTAGGAGTGGCACCAGTGTCTATTCCTCCTTATAGGATGGCTACACCACAATTACAAGATCTCAATAATCAGTTAGAGGAGTTGTAGGAAAAGGGTTTCATCTAACCCAGTACCTCTCCTTGGGGTTCACATATTCTTTTTTTGAAGAAGGTAGATGATACCATCAGACTTTGTGTAGATTATCAGAAGATGAACCATTTGATAGTCAAGAACAGATATCCCTTGCTAAGGATTGATGATCTCTTTGATTATCTTTGAGGAGATCAGGTGTTATTGAAGATTTAATTAAGATCTGGTTATTATTAGCTACACATTAGACCATCATATATACCTCTTACTACCTTTCAAAGCAAGTATGGTCTATACGAGTGTTTTTTTATGCCATTAAATATCACGAACACACCGAAAATTTTCATGGCATTGATGAACCCAATGTTCCATCCTTACTTGGATTCTTTTGTGGTAGTCTTTGTGGACAATATCATGGTGTACTCTCACACTCAACATGACTATACCAACCATCGTGAGATCATTTTGAGTATAAGGAGAGATCATCAGTTATATGGTAAGCTCTCAAAGTGAAAATTTTGGATAGACCAGATTCACTTTTGGGTCATGTCATCTCAAAGATAGGAGTATCCGTAGACCTAGAGAAGGTGAGAGAGGTAGTTTCCTAGGAGATGCCAAAGAACGTCTTTGAGGTACGAAGTTTTATGGGGCTAGATGGTTACTACAGACACTTTATACATGACTTTTCACACCTATAAAAACCTTTTACATGCTTGACTAAGATGGGTGAGAAGTACTCATGGATAGATTCCTGTATTTCATCCTTTTAGGAGCTTAAAGGTGAATTGAATTCATCATTGATTCTGGTTTTTTTAGATCTGGGCAAGAGTTAAACCATATACTGTGACACATCATGTATCAGTCTGTGAGTAGTGCTTATGTAGGGGGAAGGAGTCGTTGCATATAGGTCTTGATAGTTGAGACCACATGAGAGGAAGTAACAGACACATGATCTCGAGTTAGCTTCAGTTGTTCATGCTTTGAGTTGTTGGAGACATTATCTTTTGGGGGATCATTTTATGGTATACACTGACCAAAAAAGCCTCAAGTATATCTTTACTCAATGAGATATGAATTTGACACAATAAAGGTGGGTTGAGTACCTTCAATATTTTGACTTTGAACTTTCCTACATGCCTGGGAAAGGCAACATAGTGGCAAATGCATCAAGCAGTAAGACTCAGATACAGACAGTTCAGAAGGCTAGTAGGGAGTAAAAACTTATGGATATTTTCTCTAAGAAGCATTTGGAGGTACATGATAGACAGGGGAAGATGTTTCTTTATTCTATATTTGTTACCTATACTCTATTAGATCGAGTGAGAATGAGGAAACTATCAGATTCCAAAGGCCTAGTCCTATGGTTGAGTGTGTCAGGCGAGGACCCTACTCCTGGGTGGATAGTAGTCAAGGATGATGTTTTGCATGTTTTTGGGAGTGTATGTTTTTAAACAGACATATGGGAGGAGTTATTGCAATATTTTCATGCCTTAGTATGGGATGTTCATCCCAGTGTCACCAAGAAGTATTGAGATCTACATCATCAGTGTCGGTGGCTAGGTATGAAGAGAGATGTAGCTGGTTTTTTAGATGTTCCATCTGTTAGTAGGTGAAGTTAGAGCATCAACGACCAGAAAGGATATTGCAGTAGTTACGCATTCCTGAGTGGAAGTGGAATGATGTTGCTATGGATTTCATGACAGGTTTTCTGAGGTCACCTTGAGGGAATGATGTAGTTTGGGTTGTTATCTACTGGATCACAAAGGTTGAACATTTTCTATTGATTTAGGAAACCTTCAGTATTGATGAGCTTGGAATGTTGTACATCTAATATATAGTATGTTTTCATGTAGTTCAAGACTCTATCATTTCAGACAGGGGTTACTGGTTTACTTCTCATGTCTGGAAGGGACTACAGAGGGCTTTGGGTATACATGTACTTCAGAATACAACATACCATCCCTAGACAGATGGATAGTCCGAGTGCACAATTCCAGTTTTAGTGGACATGCTTCAAGCATGTGTCATAGATTTTAGGGGCTCTTAGGAGGTGGATTTTTCCTACAATAACAGTTTTCTGGCAATGATTGAAATAGAACCTTATGAGGATTTTTACAGTAGACCATAATGATCAACCCTATGTTGGATGGAGGCAGGATATGAAGCTATGTTGGGACCTCATCTTGTCTAGGAGACCACTGAGTAGGTGGAGTTGATTCAGAAGAGGATGGATACTACACAGTCTCTCCAAAAATCTTATGCTGATCGACAGAGACAACCTCTGGAGTTTGAGGTTAGAGATCAGGTTTTCCTATGTGTCACACCAAGGTTGGTACGAAGAAGGATTAGGAGACAGTGGAAGCTTTAAACTGGATACATTAGTCCATTTGAGGTTTTAGAGAGAGTCAGGCTTGTTTCTTATCGATTGAAGTTACCTCAGAGGTACCGATCTATGCACGACGCCTTTCATGTTTCACAGTTACAATGTTACTTTTCAGACCCATATCATGTTTTTCAACCCAAGGAGGTTGAGTTGAAGGTGGATGCATCCTTATAGGAGAACCCTATTCATATTGTGGATTAAAACACACGGGTTATACATGGCTGGTCTCTATCTATGGTATGGTTTCTATGGCAGAACGACTGAGTGTAGGATGAGACTTGGGAGAGGGAGGCCAATGTATGACCGCGTTGGCTAGAGTTGTTCAAAGAATATTCTTCATCACCCTTGTAAAGGAAATTAGGGGACAAATTTCTTTATGGGTGGAGGTTTGTAAGAACCCAGATCTTCATTTCAGATATGGATCTTGATTTTGGATTGTTTTTTAGGATAAAGGAAGAAATGGGTTTTTTCTGAGTACACGCCGTGTACTTATGTGTACACACTGTGTACCCGGTTGCCTCATATATCCACGTACTAGCCATGTAACAGTGGAGTACATTTCCGTGTGGTGATATGGAATACCTCTTAAGTCAGGGTATGGTTGAGGCTAATAAATGACATGTAGTTTTAATGAACATGCGATGTACTTTTCTTTTTAATTGATATATCAGAGTGGGGTTGTGTCTTATGTCTGTAAACATCTTCTTCTCTCTGTGGTTTGTATAGGAGAGTGACAGAACAACTAAAGAACTTAGAATCCCTCTTGATTCTCTGTTTGAGCTCCGATTGAGACATATTTAGGTGTATTGGAATCCCTCAAATGAGTTATCAAATACTTAAGATCCTTTATTCCTAACCACTTCTCTCATTTGAGTTATTTGAGACTTGGTGTTTTAACCTTTTTATAGATCTATGCTGATCTAGGCTGATTCAAGTGTCGATATTCAAGTATATTGATCCTATGACATTGAGGTAGGTGGTTTTTTCATTTAGTTGTCTGTATTTGGATTATATATTCTAAAAGTTCCACATAACCACCTTTTGGGTATTGCGTGATTTGTAATTTACCCCTGTTTATTACCTACTATGGTTTGATTATTTGATAAATGGTTGTTGCATATACGTAAGGTTAGAAACCTTGTTTATGGGACACCCATGGGTATGTTTACTTTGATTGAATTTTTTATAGTCATTTGGTTTAGAATAACTATTAGACTTGCCTTATTTTCCATGCCTTGTTTTGTTAGGATGGATTTGCTGATTAGATGAAATGACAATGATATTCATTATGATTGTTTCACCATGGGGGTTTAGACTGTAAGGGCTTCCTAAATGGGTGAGACTATGAGAGCTACCTAGGTGGTCATTTATAATTAATTGGGATAGAACATAAGAGCTTCCCAAGTGGTCGTTTATATTTTATTAATGCTATGTTGACCAAGGGGTATTGGTCATGAGAGCTGCCCAGGGGGTCATTTGTAATTGATCTATATTATGTGGGACCAAAGGGGTTAGACTGTGAGGGGTTTCCTAGAGGGTCATTATCTATTTAATTGATGTCATGTTAGACCAGATGGGTTAGACTGTGATAACATTCCAAAGGGGTCATTTGTGAATAGATGAATGATTGTGATGAGTCTGCCAAGACAAAGAACAAGCTTGGACTCAGTTTTAATTGATTGTTTAAATGGTCTTTTTGAGACATATGTTTTGTTACTTTACACAATGGATATAGAACTTAGGCTATATCCTAAGGCTACATGATTCAACAGATGAATAATTAATGTTAAATGAATGTAATTGAAAACTGTAGTATTGTTTACTTTTGATAACTTCCTATTTTATTTCTTCATTTCTACATATTACCTACTATATATATATTCACTAACAATTAGGCACATATCTTTTGGTGGTTTCCTACTAGGATTCGTATCACACCCTATTTGGGTCATGTTTTGGACCCAAACATATTATATGGTTTTATGTATAGATAAGGTCAAGCACCCCTCTTCATTAGGTAATTTATTAATATTAGAGCCTGAGAGAATGAGAACATGATGAGGCTTGTGATTCTGTTGGAGTTTACTTGATTTTCTATACTTTGGTTTATGTATTGTATTTCCATCATTTTGAATTTTTTGGCTACTTTCCTAAAAACATGTGACATGCATCATTTATATATATATATATGCTCCAGTTGTTTTATTATTATCACTCTTCCATTGTTTACTTCTGTTGTATGGTATTACTGCTTTCTATATTATTTACTATTTGTTTTATGCTGTGTATACTCTTCCAATGAGGAAATATTTTTCCCAATATCACACCTTGTCCCTATCTGCTAGTGAGTAGCCTTTGATGTTTTGGGAAATGTGCTTGTGGTCATGTGACCAACCAGGTTTGGGGCACCCTTGGGTGGCACCCTGATCCAGGATGTTATAGTAAAATTAAATTAAACTTCAATTATCACGAGAATAAAAACATTCACTATATTACATGTCAAATTTGATTCATATACACCTTATTAAATAAGGTAAGTACATAACATAACGTATGTCCCAAAGAAGAAAATTCAACAAACAAATATCTTATAGTAAGTATCAACATCATTCGTTCATGTCAAAATATCATGTATAATAAATATAATATTATTAAATATATATTATAGAACCTCAATTATATATATCACACGTTATATGAATTACTTATGGATTTTTATTACCCGTTTATTAAAAATTCCGTGTTAAAATCACATTATGGGTGATAACTTCCCTATTTTTTTTGTATATTTTGATATATTATTTTCAGAACATTGACACTGATCATGATTCCGTAATATCAATAATATTAAACCTGATAAATATATCAAATATATTCATTATATAATTATTTATATTAATCCCTAAAATTTAGAAATAGAAAAATAAATACACCATTCATTTAGACAATATCCCATATGTACACGTGAATGTTGTTTCCATTTTCTTATAGGATGAAATGAAAGAAAGGTAAATAATATATTACCTTTTTATAATCATTTTTTCATATATATAAAATATATTCATTAAATTTTCCCTTATTACCTTATATGCAAAGCGTTAGGAAAAAACAAATCACATCGCTTCGTGAGGCGATAGTCCATCGTATATATAAACGTCATTATTATATCCCATACGGAATGAAAAGTAAGAATTTATAGGTGATATACTAATTAAAAAATTATAAATATATTAAAAATATCATATATATTCATTTAATGTATCCTTTTTACCATTCTATTAAAACCGCAATGAAAAACACTTCACATCGATTCGCGAAGCGGTAGTTTTCCAAACATACGAGTGATGTTATTTTTTTTCCAACGGGTTGGGAGGTAAGAATATAGATGTTTTGTTATAATTAAACAAGTATAATAATTTAATAAATTTAATTTATAAACATTAAATATATCATTATATTTAGTCATGATAGGTGGTGATGGAAAAAATAATAACATCGGTGCAGGTGGTGGTAGTCCATCATACACAAGATCAATAGTTTTATTTCCCATTTTATGAAAGATGACATATATAAAGGTTATACCATTAATATAATAACATCTATGGTAATGTTATATACTTTTATTTTTTATTATTATCAAATTTTAATAATATTAGAATTATTTAGAAGAAGATGATAAAAAATAGATTGGTAAAACTTTACCTCTTCTTCGACAAATCACTTTAGGTTTAACATAAATCCTTCCTATATTGGATTTAGGATCTCAAAAAGGAATATAATATTTGTTTGTGGAAGTAAGAAATAAATTTGGTTATGTTTTGTCTTATACATGTAGATTTTATGTCTGAATAGGGGAGTAAAGTTGATGAACTTTAATAGACGAGGGAATGGACACGAATGGGACTTCTAAAAAAATAAAGCGTGTCCACATTTTTCACATTAAAAAAGGATAAAAAATGGGTAGCTATCAGACCTTATATGTTATATTTCCAATATAAGTCCATAAAATGTGTTTTTTAAAAGTATCTAGGTCATTTTACCCCTTATCATTTTAGTTTAACCACCTGGTAAACTCGTTTTAAATTTAACTGTGGTAATTTATTTTTTCCACTATCACTGTTAATTTTGAAAAAAAATTAAGATTAAATTATTATAAAATATAAATGAAATTGATTCCAAATATTTAATCCATTTTTATATATTAATATATATTTTAAAAATTTTAAATTTAAATTAAACCCACAGATGTGAAAAAATATGTTTTCCGTTGAGAAAATCATCAAAAGTTTAAAACGTTATTATATAAAAATACAATAAGAAATTGATTCCAATTACATTATTTAGATAAAAATAAATATAATTTAGATAATTTTACTTTTATAACAATATAAAATTAAAATTATTAATTTAAATTATTTGAATGAAAAGGTAGGTTTTTATTAAAAAATAGAATTTTTCACTATTCACTAAAAATATTATCATTTCAAAAAATTATAAAAAATTAACTGTAATATAATTTAGAATTTTTTATTTCAAAAATGAAGTTAATTTTATCCAATAAATATATTTAATGTTTCAAAAATTAATTTTATAATAATTGCACAAAGGCGACAAAACTGCATTTTAGAAAAAATATAGTTTTTAAGCATAAAATTTGATTTATTATTATCACATACATAGAAAACATATAATATTAATGTTTAAAAAATTATTATATAGATAATATATAAATTTTATTAAAATCATTCCCTAAGAGTCATATATTTAACTTACTAAGAACAAACTTGCTTGTGCGCATAATTTTTTTTCCCGAAAATGATTTCCTTTATTTTAATAATGTTATTATTTTCTTTTCGAATTTATTGGTCACCTCAGATTTAATTTTTTATTCATGTGTAAAAAATATATTTTCATAATTTATGTAATCTTATTTATACCTTCTATTCCAATGTCTAGGTGAAAAGTATAATATTTCATAATAATTGTTTAATTATATGTTCTGTTTCATCAAAACTTTATGTTGCGTGTACCATAACCTATCAAATAATATAAATTTATTTAGAAAAAATATTTAATAAAATAATTGAGTGTAACATTATCTCCCTCCCCTTAAAATGAATTTATCTCTTGAAGTTTTTCTATCCAATACAATGAGATTAGGATACTTCTACCTCCACATATCCTTAATTTCTCCTATAGGTTCCTCAAAATGGTGGTTTCTCTACAAAACATTATTCAGGTGAGTGGTATTATTTCACATAAATTTATTTGTATGATCTAGAATATCCACCAGTTGTTTCTCATAAGAAATAACATGATTCAATAATATGTCCATTGATTTTAGTACATGTGATGGATCAGGTACATACTTTCTCAGGAGACATACATGGAACACATCATGGGATTGAGTGAGGTTTGTTGGAAGCACAAAATGATAAGTTTCTATCTCAATATGTTCAATAATTTAAAAGGGACCAATATATATAGATCTTAGTTTTCCATTCAATATTATAAATGTAAATTCATTAAAAATCACTCTCACTAACTTCAAATTATATATCACATTGATAATTATCAGCTTAACTTTTATTTTGATTTTTACTTACTAAATGTGTTTCTAAATAGTTATAACCTTCCCTGATATTTATTTATCATTCTTAGGTACCAATAGATTTCTTTCTGAAAATTCATTTTAGTAAATTTTATTTCTATATTTTTCCTATAGAGAGATTCATAAATAACTATACCAATTCTGTATTATTTGATGAAAATTAAACTAGACGATATTGATTCCAAACACCTTAAAAAGGCATAGAAAAATATCTTATAATATCTTCTACTGTTTTAATTTTTCACCCAGACTATCTATTTGACTGATGATGATACAGAATACTAAAATATATCTCTATATCTGGAGATTGTTAAAGACTATGCATGAACTATGGGGTAAAACGTGGATCCCTATTTGAATTAATAGACTTTGTTATTCCATGAAGCCTTACAACTTTTTTAATATATATATTCTATAAAGATGACTCAGAGGGAATGATTGATTGTGATGGATTGTGCTAAATTTTTAAGGTGAAAGAATACAATTCATATATCAATTTTCACTTTATATGATTTGGGGATTACAAAAAGAAAATTCACAATGATGTTTTCCTAATTCCATTCTTGTCTAGATAATGTTTGAAGAATCCCCTTGGACATTTTTCTCTAAGCCTTAACTTACTAACATATCATGAAATGTGATACATACACAGAAACACATCACTTCATTTTTTCTAACTAGAAATACCCTTTCACATAGGAAAATGATAGGTGTTATACACTTATAATCCTTTAGTTGTGGGTTCAAGCCCCATGGATTTGTTAGATGCAACAGGTTGTCACCTAGCTTACAAGTTAATATTTTTCTAACACTATACTAATATAATTCTTATAACATTACAAAATACTATTAACCCAAAATTAAATAAACATAAATGATAAGATAATCCTTCAAGGTTACCAATACCATTAATCATATTCCCACTAAATGTAAATTAATTATTTTCTAAATAAATTGACTACTAAAAATATTCAAAAAAGGGTTGTATTTACATAAATTTCTGTCAAAATATCCCTAATAATGATAAACTCCCATCGCATAATGACTCCAGATTTTTGTCTATGACATTGAACTTATGATAAAATTTAGAATGATAATCCCATGATGGAATCAATAACTCTTAATTTAATCTTACATGGTGACATATATTATTCCAAAATTAACTCAATACATATTTGTTTCATGACTCCTACAACCCAAATACCATTGTTAAAAATAATTCCACAATATAATTATTAGATCCTATAAATCCATCAATCATTCCAATTCAATTATTTACATGGAATGTGTGCTTCATTTTCCTGGAAGATAACTATTGGATCAATGTAATGACCCATGTTTTGATCTAATGAAAAATTCAAAAGGAATTTTAATCATTTACATTAGCTAGATGGACCATTCTTTGAAATGAGATTTAGAATGAAATTTAGAAAGTTGGAACACTTAAATGAGTTTTTAGACTTGGGTAAAGGCCTGAAGGGTCTCTCAGGTATCTCATTGAGTTTCTGGAGCATCAGGCTCTGAAATCTCATGGTTTGTGTGTTCTAAAAGAGGTGCATGGTTTTTCTGAAACTGTGCAGCCTCTATTAGAAAACCATTCATCCTGTATCAGTGGAGAATTAATTCTCTGAATAGGTTGAACCTGATTTCCCAAACCATATGCCCACCCCACATGGATATTTACACTTAGGAAGTATGCCAACAATATTCATCGCATGGTTGGAACATGGTTAGGGTAATCGTGTGGGAAAAACCATGCGAGGTGGTTTCTTATAGAATGGGAACCACATGTTTGGTGCATGGTTTTTACAAATCGGTCAACCTAGTTTCTAGTCAGAAATTACCTTTATACTAATAATGAATTAAAAACTAAATCCCCTCTTTTATTTCTCCCATTCCTCTAGTAGGATCATCCACTTATTAGCATCATGGGTGTCTCCCAATCCTAACCTAATCTATGTTTTCTACTCAATCTGAAGTCATAATTGATTAATATTAGTCTATATGGATCTAAAATGGTTGGATCTCAGTTCCTTTTTAATCTTTTTTGTTAAATCTTCTCTCAATTTTGTTATTGATGTGCAGGCTTGTATGCTCTATTTTCAGGGAAGATCACTGTTTCATATATTTCTTCCAAACTAGACCGAATCAAACCTTGATATTGGACTAGTGGAAGTTCCTAAGAATGAGGTAGGTGTTTTATGAATTTTTCCATAAAATTCCATCATTTATGAATAGTGTCACTATTCTATGAGTTGACCTTTTCCAAACATCAACTTTTAATGGGGATCTTCATATCAAATTGATCTATGCACAATTTAATACACATGTTGATCATTGTTTAATAATTTGAGGATTCTAGCCTCAATTAAGGACAACCCTTGTGTGTGATGGCTTGTTTCACCCCTATACAATTAAATTTTCAAGTTCCTGGAATTCCTTCTAATTGTTCATCTTGGAATGTAAAATGGGTTTCCCTTATAGGTTGGCCCAATTTGTTAATAGTACCCCTAGGGTGCTATGTTGAGCTATTTAAGTTAATATCCTTATATGATGGCTTCCTAAAATGATTATCTTTGATGAATTTAGTGGATACTCTTGTACGTGATGCTTAATTGTGCTAAGTTGAAAAGTGATGCTTAAATATGATTAAATGAATTGTTGATAAACAATGTCATGATTTATAATAAAACCCCTCAGATATGGTGCACTATCTTCTAAGTTAAAAAGTATGTATTTTTTATTTAAACCATGGTTAGGTTGTTTCTTTAGATTGTTCCTATTCCCTCACACTTGTGCTTGAAAAATGGAATGCTTGAGACATGACCATTTTTTAATATATAAAATGAAGTTTTCACCCTTTTATATAAATGTGCAATGAACCAAGCTCCTCCTAAAAGTTTTTATTGGTTTGAAAATGGGATTACCCATGTAGGTAACTTCCCAATTGACCATAGTACCTTATAAGTTTCCCTTTTTTACTTATAAAATGAATTTCCATTGCATGTTTAATTAAATATATTGAAATAAATGGAATGGATTCACTAGTTGGCCCACTAAACATCCAGAGTGTCATGCATGAAATCTCACAATATATTGGGATGTTTGTATTGTACCCTATTTCTTGAGATTATAGGCTCATGCATACTGGTTATGGATGACTAAGTTATGCGTAGTCCTATGAGTAACTAGTATTCTAGGTACATGGACACTTACGTCCATAGGTACATGGTTCATATAGGTGGATGTGATATATTTATATATATGAATATAATATATATGTTATTACTATATACATATGTTTATTGTTCATAAACTCCTTTTGGCCATGATCCAAAGCAGGTTGAGTAGACTAGGTCACCTATTATAACTGGAGATGACCCATTTTTATTTATTTATTTAGAAATGTTTGTTAATTTGTATTACATTCACACTACATTACTTATTATTCACATACTAAATTTAGTTGTAGACAACGTGGGTGGAAAACTACTAGGATTTGTATCCCACACCCTGCTTAGACCGCCATCACACAAGGGTACCTGATTAGACCTTATGTTACAAGGTCATTGGTTGATTGCTTATACCTGTAAGTTAGGATAAGTAGACCAATTTTGTTCTGGATGGTCATGGAGGTCACACTTTTGGATTTTTGTTTTTATTCATTATTATTGTATTGTACTATGTCACAACTTACTACATGTATTGTGTTTAGTTTTTTATCATCATATATACATGCATTCACCTATTGTATATTGGATTTGGCTAACTTTAGTATTAAGTTTATATTATTCTTAGACTACTCTACCATCCAATTATTACTTATTCAACTATTTTATGATTTATTCTACAATACACCATTGATATAATTTGATATGAGGGTATAGTGTCCCCACTATCACCTCTATGGACTCTCACTACAAGTTGGATGCCTTAGGCAAATAAGAAGGTGTTATTGAGTCCATGTGACCCACCAGTCCAACAACCGTCTTAGTGGTGAGTCTTTCCAGGAAGTTGCAATGTGTTATCAGAGATTTATTTTCCTTTGTGTTACTATTTTGGGCTGGTAGATAGGATAATATGAATGTGCCCACACTTCGTAAATATTTTTTCATGTAAGTGATCAACCCATGTATGGATAAATGGATAAGTTGCCAGATATTGGATTGTTGTTCACATTTTTTTGTTACAGTTGATAGTGTTTTCACATTGAGTAAATCATTTATAATCCATTGATTATTGATTTCTAAAATTTATGGTGTAATACCCTTACCCTTTGACACACGCCTGTCGTAGGGTGTGGCTATACCAAATTTATTTTCCTAATGTAACACAGTGGCTGACCAAGGTCGTCTCATTTGTGGAGCATTGCAGTAGGTTCAATCACTAATTATAATTCACCTAATCTAATTATTTTTGGTTTTTTAAATAATTATTGATTTTTTTTTGGGTTTTGGAAAACATTTAATCAAAATAATGACATGATGAATTTAAATCTAGATGCAAACAGAATGAAATCAGGGAAGAAAGGTCTTGGTCCTAGGGTTGGATAACACAGATTCATTTATTATTTATTTATTTTTTAAATTCAATTTTATAATTAATTTTATTAAACCTCATCAATGAATAAATTTATTTTGATTTAAAGAGTGTGTGATTTAAGCATGCCTCCGACACACCAAACCACACCTCCTCCAATAGTTAACTAGGATAACATCTCAACTAAGAATGGTATCCCAAAAAGACCCAGCTCCACCGTATGCCATTTCATCCCTTATGGAAACCCAAACTACACCATGTGAAGTGTTTTCCTAAGATAATGGAGGAAAAAATAATGAATTAACAGAAAGGAATGGATTTTTCAATAGTGTCGTGGTGGACGGCCGCTGCACCCGTGCAATACTCCTCTATCCACCACAAATAAATTTAAAATATTTTAATTTAAAGCTCAATAATGGAGAACACTGTGAAAAGATCCCCCAGGTCCAAGCCTCGAGTTATTCACTTTATATGGAAAAGTTCATAGAGATCATGATGGAAAGATGGAAGAGATATAGAAATTAGATTAAAGTTGGAAAAGAAAGATGGTAGAAAAGAAGGTGGAAACACTTTAATTAAAATATGAATGCATTATATGAGAAAATAAAACTAAAAATAAAAATAAAATAATTAAATAAAATTCTAAATGTCCTTTGGCCTCCTCTTTTTGGTGCTCCAAATGGTGTTGGGAATGATTGAAATAATTTGAGAGGTAGAAGCTCCTCTCCTTTAATAGGAATATTTCTATCCTCAAAATGTTGTTGTGTTTTTGACCCATTAATTGGCCGAATAACACATCAATAACTTCATGAATGTTCTTCATAAATTTGTTCTACGTTCACCCTCCAAATTTCAGCTTAATTGACCGTAGTATGTATGAGTTATGAATTTTTCATTGGTAGTTTCTTTTTCTGGACGCAGGTTCCAGGAAGCTTCCTCCAAAAGTATAACTTCCAATGGAAACATTAACGACTTAAAAACTCCCTCAAATTATTTTTAGAGTTGGTATTATGTGTCCTCGTGTTATCCAAGGTAGAAGAACTTAAATTGGAAGCGTGTAGGCCGATATGGATGTCTGTTACGGTGGTGGGGTCTACGCTATCTGCCCGAAACAATATTCCACTTCATTGACTTTTTCTGGCATCTAGATGATTGATTCAGCCTATAGTTCAGAATAAAAAGTTGAAGTAAATAAAATAATAAATCTAAAAATAATAATCACTCAATTTGGATTTATATTTTTCAAGAGATGACTAAATTACCTTTTATGTAAAAATCTATCAAAAATACAGAATTAAACACTTTTCACAATTTAGCTCATTTTCATTTTATAATCCGAAATGACCATTATTTTAATAAAACAATTAAATACATGGGTTTTATCATTTAAAAAAATCAAAAATTAATTATTATTGTATTAAAAATATGCACATAAATTTGCTCTGTCAAATACCCCCACACTTAAACAATGTTTGCCCTCAACCATAAAATCTCAACATGGAATTCAGAGGACACCAATATTACCAATATTCAAATTACAATGTAATAAAATAAAAAAAATCAATGTAAAATAAATTATCAATAATACACATAAAATATCAATTTAATTTCCTAATTTTTAAAGAAATAATTAATTTATATATTTTACTTTTCCCCTTTGAAAAATGATGGAACTTCTTCTTTCATTAATTCAAGCTTCCCAATTCATTATTATTAAACATGTCACATCATGATTTACCTCACATTTGAATTTTGACTCTCATCTCTCATGACAAAATTAATGTAGATTTACGCTCATATCATGAGAACATGCACCTTATCCATAATCTTATAAAATAACTACTTTATCCACTTTTTAAATACAAGAAGCACATAAAATCACTGGGACTTTTAAATAATGGTTTAAATAACTCTGAGGCTTAAGGTTGGTAGGATTTTATGTTTTAAAAATTAAGTCTAAAGGAAGAGGACTATCTCTTAAGTACAATGCATGATATCAAAAAGTGTAATGAAATTCTCCCCTTCAAAGTAGAAACACCCAGTTCCTCTAAAGCACAATGTAATGTCATGATCAAACTAAATCATAATGAATTATTAATGCACCCTCTTGATTTTTTTTAAATTTTTTATATTTTTATCTTTTTTTTTTCAAAAGTTATGATTAGATCAAACCTCAAATCCATCACCTACCCACATACAATTATAAGATCATCGGTCTAAAAAATGGTGATTTTTGGTTCTCCCAAACCACAACCAAATTTTCCTCTTTTGTGGATCTTTTTTTCATTTTTTTATTTTTTTAAAATTCAATAGGGGAAAACAATAAAGTACAATGAATAATTCCACAACCATTTACAATTCCCAAAATAAAAACCCCACACTTTTTTTCCATACAATGTATAACATCCATTCCACCATGATTCCCTTCACCCCCATACATCATCTTTAGAATATCATGAAAATACAAAGAGTAGGGTAGGAATGGATAAAAATGGCTTGAAACATGGATAATCACTATAAAGGTAATTCATGGTCTCTATAGGCTAACATAAGGATTGATGAAATGGTAGTATTTAAGGATAGAGGCTTTTCCAGAGATACCTCAATCATTTTAAATGTGATTTTGTATAGTCATAGCTTTGAAAAGTTAAAATGCAAGTTCTAGTAGGTGACATGTCATAAGACAACTAAAGAGATATGCTCAAGAATAAATTGGAAGTAATTGGTCTATAAATTCTCTCAGAAATGAGACATTTGATATTGGACAATCACATAAGTAATGATCAATAATAACAAATTAATTCAGATGAATTTCTGAAATTCAAAGTATGAAAAATGCTAGGAAAATTTCATTTACATAAATCAACTAATTCCCTTAAATAATGATTCATAATTTCAATATCCATTCTTCACTTTAAACATTCAATTTTCTATTTTACTCATTCAATTTTCTATTTTACTCATTCAATCTCATTAAAATTGAAATCTAAAACATGGAATTACAGGATTTCTCAGAAACTAATGTCTCCAAGATAAGCTAAGTCAAGAAAAAATTCAAGTGTGGACATGCAATTTTATCTTTAAAGTTCAAAACAAGTTTTGGACCAAAAAATATAAGGATTTTAAAATATTAAACATTAAAAGTGAACTACCATTTTTAATAAATATTCGGTCCTCTTCCTCTATTTAAGGATTCCTTTTTCCAATTTATGAACCTAAAAAGAGAATTACTCACTTAAAAACAAGGATCATGTCATTAAAGCTCAAAAAATATAGAGGAGAGGGCCTTATAAAGGAATAATATAAAAAATTAATTTGAAAAAAAGCATGTAAAGATAAATCTTGGTATGATACCCCAGTGGGCCCTGAATTTTTACTGCCTCTAGAGGGCAGTATCAAATGTTTTCCAAAATCCGAGGGTGTATGAAGCTTCTTTGATTTGAAAACCACATGTGTATTTTACCAACATCCACATATGTGTTCTTATTTAGGAGAAATCCATGGATATATTACACCAAATCCTCCCCTTTCGTAATGTGGTACAACATGCATGGTGGGGGTAGGATGAAGTATAGAGCCTTCTCCTCCTTCATTTCTACTTGTACAATATTCTCTTTCTCTTCTAGTACTCCCTCTAATTAATTTTCAATGTATTTAGGGAGATTCAATTTTTCCTCAACAGGTGAATCTTATTTTTCCTCATCATCCTATAGGGCATAATAAGTGTCATCTGATTCTAAAAATTCAAAATAGTTAGGAGTTATACTCAAATTATTTTCAATAAAATAAAATGAGTTTGAGGTCAAGATTGTATCATCTCCTTGATTAGGTTCATCATGAATATTTTCCTTAGTTTAAAGTGACTCTTGGAGATAATTATCATTTAATAGGGGAAGGTAGTCAGGCTCCTCTATCATGACTTCAAATTCCGCCACTTGGGTGGTGTATTCTTTCAGTGGTGTTGGCTCTTCTTCTTTACAAGGCTAAGGGAGATCAAGAAGTTCCTTAGATTTATTCCAAAATTCATCCAACTCATGTTGATCTCCCACACGTGTCTCAATAAGAAATTTATCCTCCTTTTGATCTATCTCAGCTAGAATTGGTTGAGTGAGGATAAATGAGTCTTCAGGTACCTTAACATTTACCTTCTCTGGTTCTTCAATGAGGAGTGGTGGAATTTCTTCCACCACTTCCTCATCTTCTTTTTCTGTTTCAAGGTCGGGTTGCAAAATCACTACATGAACATAGTCCAATTCTCCTTCCATTTTTATCCCCATGTCATCTATAGTATTTCTCATCCTATCCACCCGGTCATTTAAATCACAATAATCAACTTATAGTTCTTGATATTGCACCTGTGAGTAATCTTCCCATGCTTAAAAATTTTAATTTGAATACATCATAGAAAATGAATTGATTTTTTAGATTTTATTTATAAATAAAACAAAGAAGAATATTGAAAAAAATGTGAATTTTGAATAATTTATTGAATTAACTTCTTATCTCCCCAGCAACGATGCTATTTTTTATGCACGCCTATCATAGGGCATGGCAAAAGAAAATTTATTTTCCTAATTCAACACAGTGGTTGACCTGGGTTGTCTCACTTGAGGAGCGTTGCAGTAGGTTCAATAACTAATTATAATTCACCTAATCTAAATCTTTTTTATTTTTTAATAATTATTGAAAACAATGTTTTTTAGGGTTTTGGAAAACATGCAATTAAAATAATGACATATGGAATTTAAATCTAGATGCAAACAAAATGAAATCAGGGAAGAAAGGTCTTAGTCCAAGGGTTGGATAACACATGTTCATTCATTATTTACTTATTATTTAAATTCAATTTGATGATTAATTTTATGAAACATCATTAATGAATCACTTTTCTTTTATTTAAAGAGTGTGTGATTTTAGCTTTCCACTGGCATACCAAACCACACCTCCTCCAATTGACAACTAGGATAACACCTCAACTGAGAATTCTATACCAAAAAGACCCAAATCCACATTATGACCTTTCATCCATTATGGAAACCCCAACTCCAATGTATGAAAGGTTTGCCTAAGATAAGGGAGTTAAAAATAATAAATCAACAGAACTGAATGAATTTTGGAACTATGTTGTGGTGGACGATCGCCACACCCATGAAATACTCCTCCATCCACCAAAAATAAATTTAAAACATCTTAAATTGAAGCTCAATAATTAATAACACAAAGAAAACCTCCCACAAGTCCAAGCCTCGAGTAATTAACTTTCCATGATGAAGTGAATATAGATCACAATGGAAAGATGGAAAAAATATAGAAATTAGATTAAAGTTGTAAAAGAAAGAAGGTGGAAACACTTTAATTAAAATATGAATGCATTACATGAGAAAATAAAAATAAAAATAAAAATAAAATAAATAAAGAAAATTATAAATGGCCCTTATCCTCCTCTCCTTGGTGACCTGAATGGTGTTGGGAAGGATTGGAATCATTTGAGAGGTATGAGATCCTCTCCTTTTATAGGCATATTTATGTCCTCCAAATGTTGTTGAGGTTTTGACCCATTAATTGGCCGAATAACACAAGGATAACTTTATGAAAGTTCTTCATAAATATGTTGGTCCAAATTTCATATTAATTGTCCATCATATGTATGATTAATGAATTTTTCATTGACCATTTCTTTTTCTAGATGCAGGTTCCAGGAAGATTCCTCCAAAAGTATAACTTCCAATGGAAACATTAATGACATAAAAACTACCTCAAATTACTTTTAGAGTCTATATTATGTGTCCTAGTGATATCACAGGTATAATAACTTCAATTGGAGGCGTGTAGGCTGTGATGGACGTCTGTTATTGTGGTGGGGTCCATGTTGTCTGCCTAAAAAATCTTCAACTTTATTGAATTTTTAAGGCCTCTAGATTATCAATTCAGCCCCTGGTTTAGAATACAATGTTGAATTAAATAAAATAAAAATTCTAGTAAAAAAATAATCGCTCAATTTGGAATTATATTTTTCAATAAATGACTAAAATAACCTTTATGTAAAAATCTGTCAAAAATCCAGAATTAAACACTTTTCATAATTTAACTCATTTTCATTCTATAATCCAAATTTCCCATTATTTTAATAAAACAAATAATTTAATGGGTTTTATCATTTAAAAACATCAATTATTAATTATTATTTTATTAAAAACATGCACATAAATTTTCTCTGCCAAATATCCCCACACTTAAACCATGCTTGCCCTCAAGCATAAAATCTCAACATGGAATTCAGAGGACACCAATATTACCAATATTCAAATTAAAAAGTAATAAAATCAAAAAAAATTCAGTGTAAAATCAAAATTTCAAAAATCCACATAAAATATCAATTTAATTTCCCAATTTATAAAGAAACAATTAATTTATATATTTTTCTTTTCCCCTTTGAAAAATGGTGGAACTTCTTCTTTTATTCATTCAAGCTTCTCAATTCATTATTATTAAACATGTCACATCATGATTTACCTCAGATTTTAATTTTGAATCTCATCTCTCATTAAAAACTTCATGTAGAGTTATGCTCATATCATGAGAACATGAAACTTATCCATAAGCTTGTAAAAGAACTACTTTCTCCACTTTGTAAAGAAAAAAGGCACATAAAATCATGAGTAATTTTCAATAAAGGTTGAAATAACTCTGAGGCTTAAGGTTGGTAGGATTTGATGTTTTAAAAATTAAGGCTAAAGGATGAGGTTTATATCTTAAGTACAATGCATGATATCAAAAATCGTAATAAAATTCCCCTCTTCAATGTAGCAACACCCACTTTCCCCAAAGATCAATGTAAGGTCATGATAAAAGTAAAGCATAACGAATGATTAATGCACCCTCTTTATTTTTTTATCTTTCCCCCCCCGAAAGTTATGATTAGATCAAACCTCATATCCATCACCTAACCACATACTATTAGAAGATTGTAAGTTTGGAAAATGGTGATTTTTGTTCTCCCAAATCAGAACCAATTTTTCCTCTTTTTTTGGATCTTTTTGTCAATTTTTTTATTTTTTTAAATTCAAGAGGGGAAAACAATGAAGTACAATAAATTATTCCACAACCATTTATAATTCCCAAAATCACACCCCACAACTTTTTTCTATACAATGTATAACATCCCTTCCACCATGATTCCCTTCACCCCCACACTTCATCTTTAGAATATCATGCAAATACCAATAGTAGGGTAGGAATAGATAAAAATGGATTGAATCATGGCTCATACCTATTAAGGTCATTCATGGTATCTATAGGATAAAATAAGGATTTATGTAAAGGTAGTATTTAAGGATAAAGGATTTTCCGATAGCACCTCAATCATTTTAAATGTTCTTTTGTATAGTCATGACTTTGACAAGTTCAAATGCATGTTCTGGTTGGTGAAATGTCCCAAGATGACTCAGGAAATATGCTCAAGAATAAATAGGAAGTACTTGGTCTAGAAATCCTCTCAGAAATGAGACATATTATATTGGACAATCAATTAAGTAATGATCAATAATAACAAATTAATTCACATGAATTTCAGAAATTCAAAGTACGGAAAATGGAAAGGAAATTTCATTTACATAAATCTACTAATTCACTTAAATCATGAGTGTTAATTTTAATATACATGCTTTACTTTAAACATTCAATTTTCCATTTTACTCATTCAATCTCATTAACATTGTAATATAAAACATGACATCACAGGATTCTTTAGAAACTCATGTCTCTTAGATAAGTTTAGACAAGAAATAATTCAAGTGTGGACATGAAATTTTATCTTTAAAACTCAAAAAACAATTTGGGCCAAAAAATATAAGGAGTTTAAAATATTAAAAATCAAAAGTGAACTCCATTTTTAAATAATGATGTAGTCATTTTCCTCAATTTAAGGATTCCTTTTTACCATTTATGAACCTACAAAAGAGAATTACTTACTTAAGAACAAGGATCATGCCATTAAAGCTAAAAAAGATTAGGAGGAGTGGGCCTCATGTTAGACTAATCTAAAAAGTGAATTTTAAATAAAAAAATCATGTAAATATAAATCTTTGTATGATCCACAAAGTGGGCCTTGAATTTTTACCGCCTCTAGATGGTAATACTAGCTGTTATCCAAAATCGGAGGGTGGATTAATATTCTTTGAATTGAACCACCACATTTGTCTTTTACCAACATCCACACATATTTTCTTGTTAAGGGGGAATCCATGAATATATTACACCAAATTACCCCCCTTCACAATGTGGTACAACTTGCATGGTGAGGGTAGGATGAAGTATGAAGTCTCCTCCTCCTTCATTGTTACTTGTGAAACATTCTATTTCTCTTCCTGTACTCCCTATAATGAATGTTCAATGTATTTATTGAGCTTTAAGTGTTCATAAATAGGTGAATCTTCTTTTTCCTCATCATTTTCTAGGGCATAATAAGAGTTAGTTGATTTTAAAAATTCAAAATATTTGGGAGTTATACTCAAATTAGTTTTAGTAAAATCAAATGAGTTTGAGTTCAAGATTATATCATCTCCCAGATTAGGTTCATCTTGAATATTTTCGTGGGTGTAAAGTGCATCTTGTAGATTCTTATCGTTGGATGGGGTCAGGTAGTCGGGATCCTCCACATTGACTTCAAATTCCACCACTTGGGTGGTGTCTTCTTTCAGTGGTGTTGGCTCTTCTACTTTAAAAGGCTTGGAGAGATCAATAAGTTCTTCACATTCATTCTAAAATTCATCCAACTGTTGTTGATCTCACACATGTGGATTAGCAGTAAATTCATCCTTCTTTTAATCTATCTAACATATAATTGGTTGAGTGAGGATAAATGAATCTTCAGGTACCTCGACATTTACGTCCTTTGGTTCTTCAATGATGAGTGGTGAAATTTCTTCCACCACTACATCGTCTTCTTTTTTTGGGTTCAAGGTCAGGTTTCTCCATCACTGCATGAACATATTCAAATTCTCTTTCCAATTTTATCCCCATGTCATCAAGAGTTTTTATCATCCTATCCACCCAGTCATTTAGATCATGATAATCAACTTCTGGTTCTTCATATTGCACCTGTGAGTAATCTTCCGATGTATAAAAATTTAAATTTTAATACATTATGTAAAATGAAATATTTTTTTAGTTTTTTTATAAATAAAACAAATAAAAATATTTACAAAAATGTGAATTTCGAATAAGTGATCAAATTAACTTCTTCTCTCCCTGTCAATGGTGCCATTTTTGACGCATGCCTATCGTAGGGTGTAGAAAAAGCAAATTTATTTTCCTAATACAGCACAGTGGTTGACTAGGGTCGTATCACTTGAGGAGAATTATGGTATGTTCAGTAACTAATTCTAATTCACATAATCTAATTATTTTTTTAGTAATTATTGAAAAAAATGTTTTTGAGGGTTTTGGAAAACATTCAATTAAAATAATGACATGCAGAATTTAAATCTAGATGCAAAAAGAATGAAATCATGGAAGAAAGGTCTTGGTCCTAGGGTTGGATAAAACATGTTCATTCATTATATATTTATTATTTAAATTCAATTTGATAATTCATTTTATGAAACTGCATTAATTAATTAATTTCCTTTTATTTAAAGAGTGTGTGATTTTAGCATGCCTCCAATATACCAAACCACACCTCCTCCAATAATCAACTAGAACAACACCTCAACTGAGAATTCCATCCCAAAAAAGACCCAGATCCACCTTATGCCATTTTATCCCTTATGGAAATCCCAAATCCACCATATGAAGGGTTTTCCTAGGATAAGGGAGTGAAAAAGAATGAATTAACAAAAAGGAATGGATTTTGGAACAGTGTTGTGGTGGACGACCACCATACTCGTGCAATAATCCTCTATCCACCATAAATTAATTTAAAACATTTTAAATTGAATCCCAATAATGAATAACATCATGAAAACCTCCCCCGGGTCTAAGCCTCTAGTTATTCATTTTCCATGGTGAAGTTCATAGAGATCACAATGGAATGATAAAAGAGAGATAGAAATTAGATTAAAGTTGGAAAGAAAGACGATGGAAAAGAAGGCGGAAACAATTTAATTAAAATATGAATACATTACATGAGAAAGTAAAACTAAAAATAAAAAAATTAAAAAATTCTAAATGTCCCTTGGACTCCTTTCCTTGGTGCCCAAAATGGAGTTGGGAAGGATTGGAATCATTTGAGAGGTAGGAGATCCTCTCCTTTTATAGAAATACATATGTACTTCAAACGTTGTTGCATTTTTGACCCATTAATTGGCCAAAATAACGCATAGACCCCTTTATTAAAGTTCTTCATAAATGAGTTGAAAGTTCATCCTCCAAATTTCATCTTAATTTTCCATCATATATATGATTTATGAATTTTTCATTGGCAGTTTCTTTTTCTAGATACAGGTTCCAAGAAGCTTCCTCTAAAAGTATAACTTCCAATGACAACACTAATGATTTCAAAAATATCTTAAATTATTTTTATAGTTGGTATTTTGTGTTCTCATGCTATCCCAGGTATAAGAACTTCAATTAGAGGCATGTAGACTGAGATGGACATTTGTTACAGTGGTGGGGTCCATGTTGTCCACCTGAAAAAATCTTCAACTTCATTGAATTTTTAAGGCCTCTAGAAGATCGATTCATCCCCTGATCCAGAATAAAAATTTAAAGGAAATAAAATAAGGATTCTAAAAAAAAATCAATCAATTTGGAATTATATTTTTCAAGAGATGACTAAAATACCTTTTACGTAAAAATATTTCAAAAATCCATAATTAAACACTTTTCACAATTTAGCTCATTTTCATTCTATAATCCAAATTGCCCATTATTTTAATAAAACAATTAAATAGATGGGTTTTATCATTAAAAAATATCAACAATTAATTATTATTTTTTAAAAAACATGCACATAAATTTGCTTTGTCACCCTTGTATTGAAAGGATGAATCATTACATGTATCATATTTGGTACATATAAAATCACATGTCATGTATATAGCATTCCATGTAGTATCATTTATAATATACTGATTTAGATTGTGTTCTTGAAGTGATATTCTTTGCTTACGTTTCTTTAGTTTTCATAATTTATCTATCATGTGGATCTTCTTCAATGATTAGGTGATTATATGTCATGTTTCCAATTTAATTTAGCATGTTATACTATTGTATCATGATTTGGTGTTTATAGAAATATTTCTATGTTTACTTATTTTAATAACATGCTATGTTAAATTTTTGATATATATATATATATATAAATGGTTTCCTGGAAAAAATTTATTTGTTGAGATTAAATGGAAACCCATTTTAGTTGTATAGTGTATGAGTATCTTATAATTGGGAAAAGGTAACCCATGTATTGGAAATATCTCCGAGCTCTGTTTATATTTAGAGACCATTTTTAAAATGTAAAATGATGACAAAGTTCAAATTCAAAGTGAATTGGTTTTGATAAATGAGAGAAAAATGAAAAATTAAAATGTGTACGAGAACTTTATGGATTGATAGATAGTCACCCATATGACTGATCCTTTATATATAATCATTGTATATATTCCCAACTGATTAAAATATAAATGCTTCCAAGGTTCAGATTTAAAAGTGATTTGGTTTTGGTTTAATAGGAACTACACTGTGGTATATAATGTGTTAGGGGAATTTATAGGTTGGGGAATGGTAACCCATATAATCAAACCAATATATATTACCATGTTATATATTTAAATGGTTTAATTGTAAATGTTGTTTAATATTGATCTAAAATGAATTGGTTAACTTTTAAAATGAAAAATTGGACCCAAGAAGCATAGTTGTGGCATGTTTATTATGTGATAAACTTATATGGGTGTTTTAAGCATTAATAATTAAGCAACCACTATTGGGTTTTATTATGGTGAACCCAGGTTGTCTTAATGAAACCCTTGTAGGTTGCCTTATCTTTAGAATAATAAAAATAAATTTATATGATAAATTTCCTAATTATGATGGGATTTCAATAAATGTTTAATGTTTAAAAAGGATGTTTAATAAGGATTTAATGTTATTATTGATGTTATGTTTTAAATATTTTAAATATTTAATGATTTAAGTGAACAAATTTAATAACATAAAATGAATCTAAAAGTGGTGTCCTTTGATTAAACCCTTTTGTAGGTTGATTAATTTTCCCTTATAGTTTCCTTGGAATAGAAACATGAGCATTTCCAATATGCATTTTCCTTTTCAGCAATGGATTAAGTGATAGGCTCTTCAGCCTAGTGATGTCTGATTGGTGTGATATAGTGATAAGGCCAATGCTTGTGCTTTCATTAGGGGATATCCAGTAGTAGGTAAAACCATTAGAGTTTTAACGCATTTTCTAAATCTGGTGAGCCTTCTGACATTTGGTGCCATTTTGGTGTCGTTTTCCCTATTAGGACTCTTAGTTTCTAAATGATACCTTTGTTCAGTAGTGTGGTAATGTTTTTATTTTTTCCTTAGTTGTGGGTGTGAGCATTAATTAATTCTTGTATTCAGAAGGGTAGGAATGTCTAGGGAATGGTCGACTTATTAGTAGGTATCATGACCCTTTCCTCTTTTCCTGGGTGACTCGGGATTTCATTAGTCTATTTTATAGTCATATGGGATAATGCTTTATTAATCCTGTCTCTTGTGTAGGAAACCTGATAATTGAATGCATAAGGAAAATAGAATATGGATAATAACTAGGGAATTTTATCTTTTTAATGAAATATCGGTGTAGTATGCATTGATATATTCGGTATACGTTGAGTTTCTAAATGAAATGAAAAACTGGCTAAGTTTGGTGGTTTTTTTGTGCTTTGGATTGTTTAGTATATCCTCAGGCCATCTCTAGAGTAGAGTTTCCTAGCCCTTAAAGGAATAAAATTTGTTTGAATTCTTGAGATTATGTTTCAGTAGGGTCAAGTGTTTTTACACATTTATTATGTTGTTAATAGATTTCATGACAACCCCTCATATTCTATGGTGTACGTGAGCATGGCTCAGAGGAGCATCATGTGTCCATCTAAGGTTATTTTTATATTTTTTCCTTATGGGTGACTAGTCTGTATATATTATTTTATGGCTAGTACAATATGAAGGTGGGAGCTTCATGGAAGTTCTGGTGAATACATTTCCATCCAAATATAAGTAACACAATTGGAGAGGTCTATTTGTAAATGGTCTATATTTTTCGAATTCCCTTGAAAATTTCATGTTTTAAATGTGTTAGTGATTTTTTGGAATCATGAAATTGATGTGGTTTATTGTTTATACAACCCTTTAGAAACATTTTTTGGCTTTGGATGGAATTTAGTGGTTAATCTTGAACGATTATAGAATCCTTTCATATGTAAGGGATTGGTGATCAGTTGGTGATAATGCATTGACAAGTGAAACCAAAATTATTTCAAGAGGTCAACCAATAGTGGTTAGATTATTTTTCTTTTTATTGGTTGGAAACCATTCAAATCCACTTAGTGTACTCTTCTAAAAGAGTTAGGTATGTACCCTATATTGACATCATCCTTGGTGCTCAAAGATAACATTAGTCTTACACCAATCTAAAATTTTAAAATCCATTAGGCTTTTTAGGGTGGTTTTCTCAGTGTTGTATGTTGATGCTTGTTTTTTATCAAGGGTTAGTTATTATTGAGTGATACTTGGGTTCCCCTGTAGGAATTACATGAATAGAATCATGGACACTAGTCATACTTCTTTGACATGACTACTAGGAATATTCCACTCTGGGCTCATTCAATTATCGAATGTGGATGTCATGGACTTCCACCAATATCTCACTTGAAAGCATGGAGTATAGAATACCTTGGGTTATCTCCTTGGACACTAGTTTAAAGAATCCATGGTGACCCTAGACTTATGTTCAGGCTCAAAGGTGATGTTAAATGGGTGATTAATTTTAGTGGGCTGAATCTAGGTTACACACTTGTTCATAATGAGGCACCATAGTTTAAATGGTCAGCTGATGGTTTGATCTAAGGATGTCACTAGAAGTCAGCTATGGAATTCGGTGAACATGCTATTTGTAAACAAAATATGAACTGAAAGAAGGTTTTTAATTTTTTTTCATATTTCAACCGTCTAAGAAGGGTTTTGTGGGAATGATCAATCTTAGGTAGCTTGACCTACTTGTATCTTGATTGATAAATACATTTGGTGAAGAACTATTGTAAAGAACATCATTGATTTAAGGAAGGTGTGGTGTAAGGGTCAACAGTGTCTCCCAAGAAATCTTACATAAACTATTTCAGTAGGTTGATCGGGATTCAACCATTTCATTTTGGAAAGTTCCTTTATATGAACTTGGATGTAAACTTGTTTACCCGGTTAATGAAATCACTCCAGGAGCATCAAACTAATTCTTAGAGGCATTCTATGTAAAGAAATTTCAATGGTGGATGTACCATGGATTGTAATTGGCCCCTTTTAGTTGTTAAATCCTAAGGTGGGGAGAAAATTTTGGCAGTTTTTTAATGAGATTATGATGTGATCGTGTCTCTAGTTAAATAGGATTAGATAACCTCTGTTTCAATATATCATTCAAAAAACAAGTGTGGGCTTGGGTTTTGAGTGGCTTGAGTTCCTTATGATATAATTAAGCTTGAAGGTGTGTTTGTAGTTTGAAAATGCAATGTGAGCATTTAAACAAGACTTCAAAACCCTTGTAGGTTGGGTGGTGTTTTCATTATTATCGATGGCTTCTTAGGGATAAGATGTTCTAAGGTTGGGAGGTCATAACAACATGTGTTTTGAGACAAGGAAAATTTCCATGTGAATTTAAATCATTTTCATTTACTCTGTGATCCATTATTTGAGCCAAGAATTGAAATGAAATTATGAGAGTTGAAAACTTCAATATGTTTTTTAGACTTTGGTAAAGGCCTAAGGGGTCCCTTAGGTGTCTCATTGAGTGTCATAAGCACCGATATTTTGAATCCCAAGGTTTGGGCGGTCTGACAAAGGTGAATGGTTTGTCTGAAACCATGCGACCTCCAATAGCAAACCATGTAGTCTATATCAGAGGAGCAGAAGTTCACAACATGGGTTGTTCATGGTTTTCCTAAACATATTGTTCATATCCCACATGGTTAGTTCCACTTAGGAAGTATGATCACATTATTCACCACACTATTGGTACATGGTTATGGTAACTGTGTGAGGTGGTTACATAAGGAATGGGTGTTGCATGGTTATTGCATGGTCTGTCAAAACTGTGCGGCCAAACCGCATGACTCATTTTTTTATTGTGAAATTATATTTCTACCCATAACGAATTAAAATTAAAACCACTCTTTCCTTTCTCCCAGTCCTCCAACGGGATCCTCATCTCTTTTTCGTCATGGTTATCTCCCAATTATAACCTTAGTTTCATTTTTATCCTCTGTATAAAGTCATAACTAATCTCCATTGGTATCTAGGGATATACAACAATATACTGTCAATTACATTTCAATGTTTCTTCATTTAACCTTCTCCGATTGATTTATTGAGGTGAAATCTCTTTTCCCTATTTTTAGGGGGAATCTTCATTTCTTATATTTCTTAAAAACCAGAGTGAATTAGATCTTGATATTGGAAGAGTGGAAGATCCAAATAATGAGGTATCCTATCTATGAAACTTTCCTTAAATTTCCATCATTTTTTGAATAGTGTGATTATTTCATACACCGACCTTTTTCGAGCATCACCTTTTAATTAGGTTATTTATATCAAATTGATCTACACACCTTTTAATTCACCCATTGATCATTGTTTAATAATTTTAGGATTCTAACCCCAATTGCGCGTACCCCTTGGGTGTGATGTATTATTTTTATCCTATACACTTAAATGTTTTTATATCCATAACACCTTTTAAGTGTTTGTCATGGAAGGTAAAATAGTTTTCCCATGTAGGTTATCCCAATTTGATAATACAACCCTCAGGTGGCATGTCATGATTTGAAAAATAGTAGACATGTATGGTAGCTTCCTAAAATTATTCTCTTTGATGAATTGAGTAGTGACTCCTATACTTGATGCTTAATTTTACTAAGTTGAAATGTGATTCATAAATATGATTAAATGAATTTTTGATAAAAAATATCATGTTTTATAATAAAATCATTTATATGAGGTGTGTTGTCTTCTAGTCTAAAAATTAATGATTTTTTATTTAAACCAATCATGGGTTATTGCTTTGGAGTTTTCCTATACACTCATGCTGGTTATTGATAAATGGAATGTTTGAGACATGGCCTTTATTTAATTTATAAAATGATGCTTAACTCATTTAATATTTATGTGTAATGAACCAATATCCTACTATGGTCTTGGATTTCATTGTAAATAAGATTACCCATTTTGGTAACTACCCAGATGACCATGGTACCATCTAAGGGACCCCTTTGGACATGTAAAATGAATTTCCATGGCCTGTTTAATTAAATGGAATGAAATAAATGGAATATCTTGACATGATATCTTGAATTCCTTAAATGATTTAAATGGTATTTCTTAACATGATTAGCATGTTCATGATAGATTGATTTACCTGAATGGGTTATATGGTTTAATTGAATGGAAATGAGTTACAAAGGGTAGCAAGGGCATGCTAAACATAACATGATCTGTCCATGCTGTTGTTAAATATAATTCCATTGATTGTATAACGGGTTTAATAAATGTAAAGAATGAAATGTATTTCATCATGGATTATATTTTTATTACTATATGATTATTCCTTATAAATAGGCTGTGGATGATGGTAGGGGATCTATTGAGCATGGAAGAAAATCATGCTCCCTTACACCAGGTGTAGAGTTCATTACGTATTGAACTGTTGATACTATGTAGGACATTAGGTTGAGGTAACACACTACCTATTTAGATTAATGACATGATGGTTCACTCACCATCCCAGGTAACATGCATGAAGTATCACAATATATTAGGATTTAGGGTATGTACTCTATTTCTTGAGCTTATAAGCTCACTTAGAGACTAGTTATGGATTACCAATTTATGCCTAATATATCCCGCAACTAGTATTACAGGTATATGGCCACTTAAATCTATACTTTATTCATTAATATAGGTGGATGTGATGTATATATAACTATACTATGTATATATTATTACTATATACATATGGTGAATCATCCGACCATCTTTTTGGTCATGATATGAAGAAGGTGATGTCATCCAGGTGTCCTATCAGAACCAGAGCTCACTGGTGCTTATTTATTTATTCACACTATTTATTTTTTTGTATTACATATACAATGATTTACTTATTATTCATAGCATGGATTGTGTTGTAAGCACCATGGGTGGTAACCTTTTAGGATTTATATCTCATATCCTGCTTGGGCCACCATTTCATTGGGGTACCTGAGTAAACCTTATATTCACTAGTATTTGGTTGATTACTTGGACTAGGTAGTTTTGAGTACATGATTGAGTTGGTGGTCGGGATGCTCATGGATATCTATCACAAGATTTTTTGTTTATTTTTATTATTCTTATATTGCACTGTATCACTACTTATTATGTGCCTGCTGTTTAGTTTTGTATCATCATTTGTACATGCATACACCTATTGTATATTGGCATTGGCCATATTTTCTATTCCATTTATATTATTCTTCTACTTCTTGTTCATTTATTATCACTTATGATTTTTTCTGTCTTATTCTCTATTACATCAAGGATCTACTTTTATGTGAGGGTATCTCTATAGAACCTCACTACTAGTCGGAGGACTCTAGTGTACAGGGAGGAATTCTTGAGGCCATGTGACCCACCTATCTAGCCACCGTCATAGTGGTGAGTCGAAACAAGACATTAAAATAAGGTAATTTACTTTTATAATGACCATATTCCCTAAACATTATACATTAATGTCTCTCCCACAATTTCTCTATCTATAACCTTCTATTCCACCTAGAATACTTCTTTTACTCTGTTTGATATATTATTCTAGGAGACTTTTACCACCTTGTTGACATATAAGAAGTGAAATATTCTTTTATCTATATTCATACCATATAAAATATCTTAAAATTCCATCTTACTCTTATTTAAAAATTTATGAATCTCTCCAATGTTCATGTTGTTAATCACATATCATGGTAGATGATTAGGCGTAATAAAAAAATATTTCTCTATAGTCATCATATAATTTTGTTGCTCATATTCACAAAATTTTCCATCAGATTCTGTGATAACATGATTACTTAGGGTTCTAACCATTGAATGAAACCAAAAATAAATGTGTGAGAAACAATAATCCTAGTGGAAAACCACATAATCATGATAAATCACATATAGGATTTCTAAATCATGAAACCTTTTTTTCAATCTATGAAAACATAGGATTAACCTAGGTCATTCATGATCATAATTAAAATCCTTAATAATGTTTCATAAAGAGTTTTTCAATTTCTAATGAATATACACTAGGAGTGTCAAACTAGGTGCACAATAAGACCTGTTATTATGTAGTAGCTAATTATTGAGTCAAGCATGATGATCCTTTTTCAGAGTTATTAACCCTATGTGCATCTGTGTTAGAATTAGATCCACTTGTAGAATCAATATTGGGATGTAATTTCATCAAAAGCGCTCCCACTATCCTTCAATAATATTCGATGAATTTTACTATACTTAGAATTATCCTTACACTTATTTATAGAAATATCAATAGGAATATCACTAAATTTTTCTCATCCTAGTTTCCAAGTGTTTACTAAACCTAGCTCGGATGATAATGGTAGAGACCAAAACTTCTCATATATAAATATTACATCATTTTGGAAAAATAATCATTACATAATATAACAATAAATCCCTGAATAATTTAGGTTTAGTTCATGTGGAATCAAAAAACAAAAACAACTATTTTATACGAAAGATACATCATCTCCTACTATGTTAAAAATATGTATCACCCTTCCTAGACATATCTTACATAATATCATTCATCATACCATGAGGAAAGGAAACAAATTAAAAGGTGACCTAGGATGCTCATAAATGGGAAACAAGGGATATATCAATATAACATGAGTATATCAACATGTGAATGTGAGAATAACATTTGGAAACCATACACTACATGTCATAGGTCATTAATGTGGCTCATATAATTAATCATGGAAATTAATAAGACATTAAACATAATGGAATTAAATAACATGATCTATGAGAGCATAACATTGGATCAAGACATTGATTTATGTAATACACAAAAGAGTAGAAAAACATATGTCAAGGATACCCATGAAGAAATCCATAAAAATCTAGGCTTGGGATAGCCTCCCTTGTACCTTCTTGGTCTTTGAATAACTTCTTGTATACCCTTTTTTCTAACATGGGATAATATTTTGTGTACCCTCTGATCTCAAAGAACATTAATCATCACAAAATGATTAAGAGGGAGATATAGGTACCACCAATCATACAATGAAATGAATATAAATGTGTTCTATAACATCATAAATCATTCATAATATTTGAAACCATGAAATGAAATGGATTTCATAAAAATTTATTCATACCATAACCTATGTAAAAGAAAATTATTTCCAAATATTTTTACCATTTCTTTATAGAATAACCCATGAAAAGGAGGTGGGTTTCAATATAATTCTATCATGGTATATCCCATAGAAGATAAAAAATTCATAAGCATATTTACATCATAATGATATAACATTTAGAGATTTAATAAGAATGGTATCCCTGGGATTATATCCCTAGTAAAACATAAGTAACATCAATGGATTTCTTCTTTGATGGAAAGTTATATTAAAAGAACATAGGGAGAATTTATTGAGGAAAATATCATTTAAAATTTTCAAAAAAAAATTAAAACTAAAAACATTTTTAAAATCCTTTTCTTTGAAAATAACCTTGGAATCTTGTTATGGAATCATTAAATATCACTTAAAACATTTATTGAGGAAAATAATCTAGCAACATTTTTTTAAAAAAAAATAAAACATTTTCAAAATACTTTTCTTTGAAAATAACCTTAAAAAATAAATTAAAATTAAAATAAATTAATGAGAATGATGATTGTAAATTCCATTCATGTAATAAACATTAAAATAAATATTCCTTTCACATTTTTCGTAAAATCAAAATGAGACTTGTTTGGAAATTTACATGAATATTACTTCTTAAAATAAATTGTAAAATGTAAAATTGGGGTATGAATGACATTAATAAATACTTTAAATGATGTTTAAGTATTTTTTATTTTTTAGAATACATAGATATGGAAGAAAAGGGTTTTTAACCTAGAAGAGAAAAATGTCAGTTTTCCTTAAAAACATCATTCTAGAGTATTGAGTACATAAAGATAGGAAAATGAAGGGGAAACATGTATTTTAAAGTAATAACCATATTATTATAAAATTAATTATTTTATTTAGAATATAATATAATATTTCATCATCAAAAGTATAAACATACACAATCTCGATAATTGATGATATTATAACATGAAAACATTACAAATTTGATAACATTAAATAACAACCCCAAGAAATTTTTACATAAAATTAGACATAAAATATTAGGATAATAAAAAATTTCTTGATATTATATTTCAATGGGACTATATATATACCTCATAAAACGTGGTAAGTTCATAACATAGCGTATTTCACAAAGAATACAAATTGAGACAAAAGTCCCTTTTTGTAAGTCTAAACTACCATAATACATGATCGAACATCATGTATAATAAATATAAGTCTATTAAACATATTATAAAGAATCATAATTATATATATCTTACCATATATTATTTTCATATGACCTTTTGTTATCTGTTCATTAAAAATTCATTGTTAAAGTCACATTTCGAGGAAAAATGATTTGTTTTCATGTATAATTAGATTTTTTATTTTCAGTACTGATACTTTCATCAAGGTTCCATCATATCCATAATTTTAACCATTATATAATTAAAAAATATATTAATTATATATTTAATTATATTAATCCATAAATGATATTGATGAAAAATAAAATAAACTCTTCATGGAGATGGTAGGTCGTACATACACATGAATGTGGTTTTCATTTCCTCTAGGGGTGAAATAAAAAAACATAAATAATATATTATAATTAAATAATCATTTAAAATAAATATATAAAACATATATTCGTTATATTTTCCCTTATTACCTTCCATAAAGTCATTAGGGAAATAAAAATCATATCTTTTCACAGGGCGGTAGACCGCCATACACAGATAAGACATTATCATATTCCCCATGGAATATAAATTAAGAATGTATATGTGATATATTTTAAATATGTATAATTATGATAAAAATTTGATATATATTCTATTAAAATAAACTTATTACCATCCAAGTAAAATAAAAATGAAAAACACCTAACATAGGTTTGCGAGGTAGTATTATTTCATACACATGAGAGATGTTATTCTATTCCAATGGGTTTAAAGAAAATAAGGTAGATTTGGTATTATAATTATATAAGTATAAAAATATTATAAATATAAATTATTAAATCTATCATTGTGTCCATCTATGAGAGGTGGTGATTGAAAACATATAATATCAGTTTGCGAGGTGGTAGTCTTCTGTACACATGATCGACAGTTTAATTTCCCATTTGATTAAAGAGGATATTTATATACATTATTACATTAACATAATAATATATAATTATATGAGAGATAATGGTGTTATTATATTAACACAATTCAATAATATTTTAATTAGTTAAAAGAATAATTAAAACAAAAACACATAGTTAAAAACATTACCTCTTCTTTAGACATCCTCTTTAGGTTTAAACAAGTTCTTTATAGGAATTGTTTTATGATATCACCATTAAATGTAGGATTTTTTATTAAATTAAGGAAGAAATTTTAGAATTTAATGGACAAAAAAATCGTTTTAGAATTGAGAGTAGGAGAGAGATGTGGTGACCATTTATAGGTGGGGAGAGGACACCCTTGGAATTTTTGAACAGAATGTTGTGTACCCAAATTTTTGACACTCCACAAGCCATGAAAATGGGATATTGTAAAACATTATTTGTTTTAATGAGAAAATATTCAATTAAATGTTTTTTTAAATATTATTACTCAATATTTAATCCTCTTCCCATTTGTGCACAACAACCCCTCTATGGGTTCCTTCTCCCCCTTCTCCTAGGCATGGATGCCTCTCCTTTACCATGTATACAAATAAAGTGTGTAGGTATCATTTATTATCCCTCCATATAAGATATGATCCCATTTAACCTTTCTTAATTTCTCTCATAGTAATTTGTTCTATCATTGTGAGTGACAATTCACCCAATTTTCAGGGTGTTTTTCCATTTCATCAATTTCTCTCAAATTGCCTCAATTGATTACTCGATATTGGATGAGTAATGAATCATAAGAACAAGATAGGTAGCATATTAAATTTTCTATAAATTGTAGTTATATATATCATATCACCATTATGATATGTGCTGTACTTTTTTTAGGTGTTTCTCCTAAATTATGAAATTCCCTAATTAAATGGTTAGAGTATGCCTTGACTACTTAAGAAACCGTTACATGGCTAGTGGTGATAAGATCAATTTAAACCACTAATTTTTTGTGAGTTAGATTAATTAATTAAAAATAATCATTCTTCCATATAATTTAAAAAACCTTTTGGGTGTGGTGTTTGAATGATTATTTATATATTTCCTTCCCTGTACGTGATCACATATTAAGGTGAGCTTATTTACTTTTCTTGGATGAGATTATTAATCACAATTAAATAGAATATTTTATGAATGGAATTTTTTCTAATAAAACCCATCTATTTAGGCATGTTTTCTTATGAATTAAAAGTGAATTTGTGATGATTTATTTTTTTGGTATGGATGATTTCCAGAGCCCTCCTCTAGTGCTTTCATTTTAGGCAATGACAAGATTATGAACATGACTCTTCATCCATATTTATAATTAAACAGTGTTATTTTAGAGTGTAAAATGTTAAGCGAAGTATGTTAAAAAGGATAATATTTTCCATGATAGATTTTGGTTTTCTATTTATGGAGAACAAGGTCATGGTATCATAGGGAAAATGGATTACCTTTTACTAGATTACTGATGAAGGACCTCGGTTAGGGTTGTAGCCATGATTTTCAAAACCCCCTTAGTTAAGGAAGTTTAACATGATAATTCATGTCACAAGGATTGATAGACATGATGTTTTATTCCACATAAAATATGATTTTGGGTAAGAACCTTATCATTATTCATTCGTGTTACTCAACACGAATTTCTTCATGATTATGCTATTGGGTATGAAATCCCTTTCTTGTGATATTTGAGAATGGAATCCCATTAAAATAGGGAAACTCTTGTGGTTATATGTGAACACTTGATTACACCATAGGTTTGTCTAGTGATGCTATTTAATTTATGTATACATGATATGATTACTTAGAAACCTGGACAATAATCCTTGTGTCCATGACATGAAATGCATAAGTGTGAAAATGATTTTATGATGTATGTATATGTGTATATGGATAAAATTGTGTAGGGATATCCTAGATTACATTGAGTAGGTACAGTAGGCCATGTGTCCTCTAGGAACTTGATCCTAAGTAATTTACATTTATTATTATTGTATTTCATTAATTTTGATAAAATTATGAACTGATTTATTATGTATGCATAGAATGGCACTACAACATAATCGCCGTTTAGCGGCGGTTTTTTTTTGCGTCTAGCGGTGGTTTAAACCGCCTCTACATTGTTTGGAGGCGGTTTACAGAAACTTCCATCTAATAGGGCGTCGATAATCTATTAGCGGTAGTTATTTACGTTTAGCGGTGGTTTCAGGAAAGCGTCGTCGCTGCCTCATTTCGCAGCGGTTTCCCTGAATTTCGTGGCAGTTTTACGAGCCCTGGATATTACATTATTCGCGGCGGTTATAACCACCGTGAATAAACTCAAATTCTAGCAGCCGTAAAACCTCCGTCAAAGTCACAGGAACCTCCGCGGAATAAGGCAGCCACAATGCTCCTATTTAGCTGCGGTTATAACTGACGCTAAAATTAAATTTTATTTTACGTTTAGCGGCTGTTTAAAACCCTTCCAATATACATTTTGTGGTGGTTAAAACCGCCGAGCTGCCCAGAATAAAAAATATAATTCTTTGCTTCTACTGCACCACTTCCCTGAAAAACAAATAAAACCATAAAAAACCATCCCTGGCCTCCCACCAATGACCATGAGATGACTATCCAGAATAAATCACAACATCCAAAAAAAATGTTTTTCTCTCAATGAGAAATAATATACAACTTTAATATTTAAAAATAGAACAAAAATATGAAACTCTGGAAAATAAGACTTCCTATTAGAGAAAGTATTATTAACACAGCAGTCAGATATCCATCAAAGGTTCCAACACATTCCTCATACTCATGTATACATATCCTAAATAGTAAATACTAGGAAGATAAAACTCCATTGATACAACATTGTAACATCCCAAACTGTATTCCACTAAATCTTATAACTTCACTTTCTTAGGATAGATCATCCATAGCAATTCCACTCTACTTATAAAAATTGATAATTGATGAATTAATAGTTATATTAGTACCAAACCATTTATATAATGATTTTTTTTTGGTTTTGTGCCCTAGAAACCATCCTTAATACTTATAATAATTTTGAACAAATGAAATATCTTAAATAACACATTAGAAATATATTGTTATAAAAAATGCTATTGTGGGAATAGTTTTAGAGTTACATTGGGATATAGCTTTTATAGGAATGTTGATATTTCCAGTGAGTCTTAGTTGAAATCTTTTTATGTTGGAATATAGGTTAGGTGGGAGATTCTAGTGACCTTTTAGGAATAAACCTAGAATTACAGTTGATTCCTCGTGTTATGTGAGGGGTTAACCTATTTTTTCTAGCATCCTTGGAGATATTAAGAATCATTGGATGCATCTTTTTAGTTTTTGGTCATAGAATGTGTTTTTTTATGTATTTTGGGATTGACTAGGACTCTAGTTGTGGAATGATTCCCCAATTTGGTAGGTGATCACGAGATAAGTAAAACTTCTAGGTGTTATGAGCATCTTTAATGCTTGAGATTAGTGGGACTGACAAGCCAATCTAATTTTATTTAGTTTATTTAGTTGTGTGAGTTTAATTTCAAAGGTGTATGACTCAATAAGTCATCATCCATGTTAAATGGTTATGGATGAATATGTAAGAGGGTCAAGTTTTATAACATCAACAATCTGGGTTAAAGTTCAAGATGTAGTTATTGATGTTGATTGAATGTGTGCGCATGGAATGAGGATTGCATAATTCATGTGACTATGAATAGACCATTTCTATTTATTATTATGTGGATTATGCAAATCTATGTGGTAGTAAGTGAACAACAGGTTGTTCAAGGATGGAATATTAGTTCCAAATGAGGATTCAGTGTATGCCAAGGATGGATTATAGGGATGGTACATGGTATAATTATGTTGACTCACATACAAAAACCATGTTTAGTGGTGGAAAGAGTGTTTTTCATGGGAATTAGATTCTTATTTTTATTAAAATGCTGAATATTAAAATCCTATGTTGGGGAGAATCACACAGGTCATGGATAATGTAACCTTTGGGAGAGTGGTTGCAGAAAGAATAGTCATGAATGGTCAAAATGACTTTCAGAAGTCTGTGAGCTATAAAATTCATGTTTTCCAGGCATGGAGGAGGTGTTGAATTTAAGACTTTGGTATGAGTTTGAATCATGTTTGGAAATTATATTCAGACTCGGGATTCATGTGAAATCTAGGAAATTTGATAGATTGATATCACATATTTTATTGTAATGTATCATGATGTTGAAATGGTTGGTTGAGTATGCACCCATTAAATCACACCATGATTCAATTTTTGAATTCAGTGGGTTCATCTCAATTATCTTGATATAAATTTTAAATTTATGTTAATATGATTTAGTTTTCAAATAAAGGCATTGGCCATCAATTTGGATGTCCTCTAAGTAGGTCAAACTAAAGCGTTCTGACTGGAACTTCAGTAAACAAGTGCATGTTGTGAGCTAATATTTATTTGTGTAAGATATATTAATAATGAAGAGTGTGTTTTGGTTATGACCTTTAGTTTAAATTTTTAGGACTAGATTAATAGTGATGGTTGATTTGTAAATGGAGGTAGCTGTTTTCATGTGGCACCACTTCATAAGGAGTTTTCAAGTGATCTCAAGTGAGATCTGTCTTAAATAAACCAAGAAAAGATCGAACATGTCAATGTGAAACTAGAAGTGATGTATAGTAGTATAGTGCTCATGGTTTAGTGGTTTGAGAATTACTATGGTGGGAAGACACCATGGACCTATAAATCATGTGGTGCTCGCTTTATGTAGTTTTCATTGTTAATGTTTCTGAGTGGTGTCACTTGGTTTAATGTTTCTGGATTAAATTCAAATGGCAAAGAAACCTAGGGACAGGTGATGAGAGGTAGTTTGGGGGGTCTTATTAAATTGGACATCCTCTAGATGTGGGTTTTGGTCAAATTCAATACAATCATTACAAGGAGTCATGGGAGTATAAATATGGTTTCTTATGAGTATGTTTGTATAGAAGTGTTTTGTACCAGACCTATACCATCTCCCTATAAGGCCTAGTGTTGGTAAAGAAGAAAGTTATGGAATTCCAGTAATTAAAGTTTCATGACCGGATAGCTTGTAATGAATCAAAAAATGGAATTAAGAATCATAATATAAATAATTCAGGGATATAATGATAGGTAATAATTACCAGATAGACCATGATTAAGTGGAAATTGTGTTGGGAATGCAGTTCAAGTCATGCAGTAACAGTCCAGTGGTCAAAACAGTTATGGTTGGAAATGGTCCATTGTAACCGGTCAGTTTTATTTTGTGTTTTTAGTAAGTGGAGGTATGTATCTTCAAACAATTCCAATAAAAAACTCATTACTACTCCATTTATTCATCCATTTAAAAAAGGTAAAGGATAGGGGTTTGGATTCTGATCCTTTTACCTCTTTGGTTTTCTCCATTTCTATAAGTGTTATCACTGTGCAATCTTATATGCCCTATTTTTAGTACGTTTTCCAGGTTATCCATTTTCATATATTTTTTATTGAATCGAGAGACATAAATATATGAGTTAACCATCCTAATATTGAAGTATTTGGTAGAAGTTATTTTCTTAAAATTCATGTTTTTATAAGACATACCAATTGTGCGTCAAGTCGACATCCATATTCAAGATTATATTTTAATTTATAAAGTATTCTTGCCTATATTCATGGACTTATGCTAATTTATCACCCCTCAGTCACACCTATATCTTAGTGAACCACCCTTGATTTAGAACATTCTCATGACATTTTAGAAGAGCTAGAGCATTTTTAGATACCTTTGATGCTTAAATCAGACATTTTCAACAATGGGCCTCACCAAAGTGTCCACAACACTATCCCCTTGATCACTATGAAATGACCCAATTTGTTCAACACATCAACAATGGGTTTAACTCCTAGTCATCCAAAATATCGACTACCAATTCAAACAAATACCTAAATGGAATGATGTATACCACATTCGAGAAATGAATACATAAAAAGAAATATCAGAAATCAATAAAATGCATAAAAAGAAACATGAGAAATCAATGAAATTTTAGGACATGAAAATGTGTGGTGGAAACTATGTGCCACAAATGTTACATATACAAACCAACTATTTCCATTTTTCTTCAACACATCAACAATAGAACTACTCAGGGTCCGATGATGCATCGTCACCCTCTCCGCATTCATTTCCACTTTGTGATGTCACCTGTAAGAACATCATATTGAAAATTAAATACGGTTACATATTTATATTAAAACTTAAAACCAATGAATGTTAGAAAACTAAATGATTTTGATTTTCTGTGATTTACCTGTATACCACCAATCAGTGCACTCCCACTAGGGGAATATCTAATCATCTGCTAACATATTTCAGTCAACTCTTTCTGCAATGTAGATATCTGATCCCCCTGCTGGTGAACTGTGTTGCATAAATAAACAATATCTTTCTTAGCATCTCCGGGTATGGGCTGACTAAAGCCAGGAGTAGATGTAGAAGCTATCCCCGGTGGCCTACTAAAAACCTCAGATGGCACGGGTCCCAAACCCATCTTGCACACTCTCCCAGGATGCTCCTTCCCAATGACTTTACCAACCGGGTCATCCTGGGAGACAGAGTAGGAATGCGCAGGGTTGGAATCCCATAGTTCTTTAATTTTGACCTCTAAATAAAATATCAATATACATTAACACAGTAAAAATTGATAAAAAGTTATTATGATAAAAAATTGACTTCATACCCCAACTTCTTTAGCAGGCTCATTAACAAAACATCCATCTGATTTCTTGTGAATATCCAACCACAGTTCAGTTCTGGATGCTTCATGGCCTAAACTCTGTGACTGCATTAATCAAAGATAAATCAACAATTCAATATATTAAACAGATAATATTTTCTTATAAATATTTAAACTAATTAAAATATTACCAATGTACTTCGATTTCTAGAAAAACTTTTTGAGCCCACAGTGTGCGGGATGACTTGTTTCACTTGGTTTGACGCATTCTGTCTTGATAGATCCTGAAATAAATAAAATGCAATTTAATACTGATGTATTGAATGTCATGTCCTTTTCATATACATGTATAAATGTAAAATGAGGATAATATAATAATATATATATTTCAATACCATATGCTTCTGATCCCGATGCCTGTCAACAAACACTTTCCACTACTCTTTCAGTACCCCACTGGGTAGCTTCTCATACATTTGCAGCGCGGTCAACAAAGCATCGTTGAAATCAAACCACAATCTCCATTTAAAATCTTTCCACTTCTTACCTAGATTTTTCAACGTCCACTTTCGTGCTATCACATCAGCAACGGTAAAGTGGAAGAACATCTGTATACAGAAATTCATTTTTAACATATTAGTAACATGAAATTCAATTAAACCATAATGTAATAAATTTACCATGATTGGAGAATCAAACACTTCATTTTTCAATCCTGGAAGCATATGTCTCCAATCGTCATGTGAAATGGGAAGGGAAATGGGCTCTGCTGCTAGCTAGACTAGAATCTGGCCAAGTAACCCCGCGACATCATCCGTAGAGACCCCATAAGAATCAAATGGCACAACAATCTTCTCACCATTCAGATTCCAAACATCTTAACTTTTTATGTTTTTTTTCCAAGGTTTCATTTTTTTCATCTTCAATGAGAAAACAATTAGTATAAACAAAATCCAAAAAATTTATTTAATTAAAATTTGTACCTATGATAGTGAAACTCCAGTATGTCTGGGATGAACTGGAAGGGGTGCGTCACTTCCCCACTGCTGAGGCTCTAAAGGGGGAGTCGACGACTCAGCCTCTACAGGGATATCCACAGATAGTGTGAGATATGGTGCAGGGGGAGATGGTATAGGGGTGTCGGCAGCTGGTGCATCAGATGTCGTGGGGAGGGAGCCAGATGGATAGTCATCTGTCATAGAACTGGATGAAATAATGTAACGTTACTTCCTTGGAATTCCTGTCACTTAAACAAATAAAATTAAGTTCAGAATATATATTTCAAAAAAATTATGCAGAAAAAAATTAAAAATGATAACAGATGGAGTACTAACAGACAAAATATATATAACAATGATAATGAATGACTACAGAAATGAAACAAGTGTTTTCTGAATAAATAAATAATTGTACATACAATCATTTTCCCCTTAAATCATGTCGGTTTCCTGCTCCATTACTTCATCCACTTCATTCATCCTTTCTAGACTAATATTTTCAATATCATGATGGACAAATAATTCTGCTTCCTGTGGCTGATTAAATTCAATTTCAGAGGTCAAATTTTCCACTTCATCACCCATATCATACAAATATCTTTGTATTATGTGAGAAACTACACTCCACCCTTCATCGGTAACATCATTCACATAATATACCATTTTTTCTTACGATGCTAAGATATATGGATCATGCAGTTCACGATCACCAACATCCATCAAGCAAGATAAGTTTACAGAAGTAAATTGCAAGGAATCTCTTTTAACAAAAATGTAAATATAACACTATTCTGTGTTCTCAAACCCACTTCTCGATCGACTGTACGAAATCTAAAGCCATTCACATTATAAGCGTCGAACTTTCTAAATTATTTTGGAGGACCTCTAGCAAGAAACTTCAAATCTTCTGACACCTCTGCTCGAGTATCAGTATTCATGATCTGAAAAAAGAAATATACTTTATTAGATTTTCAAAATGTATGTGTCAAAATAATATTCGTATTTATTGCAATATTTATGAACTTACACGTTGTGAAAACCATTATACAAGATTTTTATTAACGGCTTTAATTATATCTTTCTCATTTTGTGTTCGGCCACTTATTTGTCTCTTTGTTTGTATCCTAAACTCTTCAATAAATGGATCTATAATTTAACTATTCAGCAGCGCATATCTATGTGCCTCTAATAATTCCAATTCAGTTAGTGTCACATTTGAGGTCCTCCCAACTGATCAGCCAATAGCAGGAAATATTTTGGATTTCTGATGTATTTGAGATTGATTCGATGTGTCGTCAACATATCCAACTCTATTAAATATTGTCTCAATATCATCCAAGTATTGAGAACAAAAGGTAAGACACTCTTTAGCCACATATCCTTCAGCAATTGAGCCTTCTGGTTTAGATTTATTTCTCACGTATGATTTCAAATGCCCAAGATATCTGTGAAATAAAATAAACATAATTATGAATTTAATTAAGTACCAAAAATTGTTTACATAACTGGAAAACATATAAATAACGAACCTCTCAATTGGATACATCCATAGATAATGAACGGGGCCTCCTAATTTAGTTTCCTCAACCAAATGCACAATTAAATGCATCATTACAGTAAAAAAGGACGGAAGAAAGATCATCTCAATTGTAAAAAGGATCAACACAAACCTCTCCTGGAGGATGTAAAGTTGAAATGGATGTAGAGATTTCTCACATAGTTTTTTAAAAAATGTGCAGAACTAGAGTACAACAGCAGTAATTTTTCAGGTAATAATGTACGCAATTCCAATGGTAGTAACTATTGTATCAATATATGTGAATCATGGCTTTTCAATCCATGTAACTTACGATTCCTAAAGTCAACACACCTTGAGATGTTACTTAAATACCCATCAGATACATTAACATTATTTAACATTCGAAGGAATGTATCTTTATCCATATTTTTCATTGCAAAAATTGCCAGAGGATACTTTTCATTCTCATTTGGCCAGAGATCACGTTTTATGTTCATTGCTTGTAAGTCTTTGCGAGCATTGAGATGATACTTCGACTTTCCATGATCATTAAGCAATGTGAAAATCAAATTTTCACAGACATTCTTCTCAATATGCATCACATCAATATTATTCCGCAACAAATTAAATTCCCAATAAAGAATTTTGAAGAATATACTTTTTTTCTTCCATTATTGCGTTCCGGTTTCGCTTGATGATGTACTTCAGACCCGTTTTCTGCTATCATTCAAATGATGAACCTTCCCAAATTCTGTTTCAACATTTTCAAGTTGTGCCAATATTTCAAAACCATTTAACAACTTTGGAGGTGGTCTATGATCAATGAAACCATTAAATTTTGATATGTTCAGCCGAAATCTATGAGATACATCGAGAAATCTTCGATGACACAAGAAGCACCATTTTCTACTATGAGGAAGCTGTTTGGGATCAAAATCAAAGTTACAAACGGGAAAATCCAAACCCGTGTAGGTGTTCCAACCAGATAAATTCCCAAGCCCAGGGAAGTCACTAATGGTCCACATTAAAGAAGCATGCATTTTGAACATTCTTTTTGAAGAAGCATCAAATTTCTCAACACCGTTTCTCCATAACTCCTGCAATTATTCAATCAAAGGCTGCAAGTATACATCAATATCATTTCCAGTCATTTTTTTTAGGAATAATCATCGAAAGGATAAAATATGTTTGTTGCATACACATCCACAGAGGAAGATTATAAGGGATCAAAACAACTAAACAAATGCTATAATTGGTACTCAAATTCCCAAATGGGTTGAATACATCGGCAGTCAATCCCAATCAAACATTACTAGGATTAGCTGAGAAATCGAGATGTAATGAATCAAATGTCTTCCACGATTGGGAATCTTGTGGATGTCTCATTAACCCATCATTTTTATTATCTACAGAATGCCACTTCATGTGTTCGGCGGTTTTCGATGACATGAATAATCTTTGCAATCGAGGCTTCAAAGGAAAGTAACGCAAAACCTTTATAGGTGTGCTCTTTTTCTTCTTCTCTATGAAATTACGTTACTTCAGACTTCCAACATCACCCTTTTCCTTCCATATAGAAGAAGAAAATTTCTTGCAATTTTGTCAACTTGAATCCTCTCCCCAATAAAGCATACAATCATTGGGACACACATGTATTTTTGTATAATTCAAACCAGGATTGTTAACAACTTTATTCATATCATAAAAAGATTTTGAGATTTTTCTTCAGGAAATTCATCATGAATCAATTCCAATATCATGGACATTACCTTATTTTTAATTCCACATAGACATTTGATATGGTACAACGTCAGCAAAAACGAATGCTTTGAATATTTCAAACACTCACTATACAAAACTTGATTTCTGTCATCATCTAAATCATGAAACACATTTTCCTCATTGAAGTTTTCTATTACATTTGGCTCCACATAATCAAGAGGAGGATCCAATGATATGTGACAGTCTTGATCTACCTGTGTTATAGTCTCAAAAACATCACTTGTCTCGTTGCAATTTGTAGCACCATCTTCTGGTTGTTCTGATATGTTTTGATACTGATAGTGGTGTCTTGCAGTGCCAAATGCATCATTTATTAGGTTTTGCTTTTAATTTTCCCTTTTCGACGAACTTGGGTCCTCATTCTGTAGATTAACATCAGTGCTCAATCTTTCTATAACGTTCGATTCTCCATGCCAAATCCAACACAAATATTGACTAGGGAATTGCTTCAGTATTAAATGATCATAAACCTCATCTCTCTTCAACCATGTTCTAAATTTACATTTAGGACATTGAAATTTTATTCTCCCTTCAATGGATTGATTAGAAATTTAAAAATATAAAAACTCATTCAAACCCTTAACATACTGAGGTGTGTTCCTCGGTAATGTGATCCAGCTTTTATCCTTGTATATCACAATGTACCTACACAAAAAACAAGGAATCAAACATGAGACATATTCTATAACACCATCATCAAAAAAATGATGATGAACAAAATTTCCATAAAAGAGAAAAATTAAAGGATATATCAAGAAATGCGTCTCAAAATTCTTCAAAGTCCCTAAACTGGAAGCAAAAAATGGATGAACTCTTTCTATAAGAATGAGCCTTTTCATCATGTTATGGTTCATCCTACCTCTACTCCATACACATTGGATTCTCTTCATTTAGACTATTAATTTGTTGCATACCGGATAAAACTAAGGAATGAAAAACCATCGATTTCAAAGAATATTTAGCTTCTATTCACATGTCCCTACTGACAACCTCCAAAATGGATGTTATGCCCAAAGAAATTAGAGATGTACCAAGTTCTGGGTGAAGACCATCACCAAAGAAATGATCTTTCTCATAAATGATGACCCCTATCTTTGGAGAATATATAACAAACCTTGAAAGGTTATTGACATACTCCTATTCTGATCTTTCACCAATAAAAAGTCTCATGAGCTCAGTCTATTTCTCTACATTCATTCCCTTAAGAAATAACCATTAAAAAACTCAATCTTGATGAGATTCCAATTTATACATTCATGAAGTTAAGAAGGTACCACTGACTCCCACAAGACTCTACTGAAACAATAAATCTAGTTCTAAAAAATTATCACACACAAAGTATCAGGTTCCCTAAGATAATTGAGGATCACCTCAATTTGTTCCAACTACCTAACTGCTTCCACTGGCCCTTGAAAAAAACTTAATGAAGGAAGATAGTGATTCAGGAATCCTATGATGGTGTCTGAGATTGAAAATGATTTAACATCAACAAATCAACACGTATTCTAGGCCGGAATAAGAACTAAATAATACTTTTTGAAAATTACAGTGGACAACAATAACATCTAAATGTACTATATCAATTAAATACTCAAAATAAAGCCTAATTATTCTATATGAAAGTAATAATAAAATAAAAAAAGTATAAATTAAACAAGGAACACACTAATGAAACCAAATTTACTTTTCGTTTTAAACCACCATTTTTTATAAGTAATTATGAAATACCACCTCTAATAAGTGTGAACCTCATTTGGAAAATACAGATTAGAGAGGAGTTGAAACATGATAATAGGGGGATAAATTGTGATGTAAATGCTTTGGCTTTGTGCGATGGGTGTCTAGGCACAAACCATGAATACATTTTTGAAACTAGTTCTTTAATATGTCTCGATTCATCTTTCGGTAATCATTACAAAGTTCAAGGGTTCTATAATATTTATTCACAAAAAACAAAGCCATTTCCCAATATTAAAGGCTTGGGAGAATAAATCATTTATCATATATAGTAGGTTTATCAAAACACATCATAAAGGAAAGAACATAGAACATGAAATAAATATGTCCCTACAATGAAGAATGAATGTCAATATATACATTCCTATGTGCCTATCATGATGCATGAATACTCATTTAACACCATTCTAGGCCATGAGTATAAATATCAAGAATCAAAATTCACCATTAAACAATACCATCACACAAAATACAAATCACTCAAGGTGAAATAACATCAACTTTTTCAATAAAATAACATAAGAACCAATCCCGTCCATATGAACACATATTTCCCCAATACATTGGCTAGATAATCATATTCAGAAGCTCATTTCTATGTCTTGGCACATCCTAGTATCTCTTATACCTTTCCACAAGTATTAATTTAATAGAAATTAAAACATGATTCCTTGACACCACTTTGCTACATCCCCCAATCCATCACTCTCTCATGTGGCTAAATCATGTTTTTTATGGGACTTCATGAATTCCTACCCATATTCCTCAGGAAATTGACTAGAAATGAGTGTGATATTTATAGTGGGGAGACCATACCCTTGGGTATGTAGTTATATAGAAGTGAAAAAATCAACATAAATACAGGTCCATCCCGCTAAGTGAAATCAGGTCGTAGCCACTTCCGAATCACTAGCGAGCTAGTCCAAATATATTCACCTAGTTACCTAGGATTACCTTATGGTCAATTATGTTCCACATGTAACACATAACACCAATTTCACCAATACAGGTCAAGAATGACATTGCAAACAATTTTTTTCCATAAAACGAACCTTTTACCATTTTACAGACACAAAAAATGATTAGAAAAACACTTTTCAAACCACATGAAAAATTCATAAAACCCATTAGGTACATTTCAAGAGAATAACATAATACATTCATCAATTTCCTTGGGATAACCCTTTCCAAATCATCCCACAAGATAATTTACCCTATTTAAAAACATACTTCTCTTAATTTACACAAATAACTCATCACATTTAATGGGGAACAAAAAAAGTTTACATACCCAAAACAATTCATTTCCCTTTGAAACCCCGTTTTTAACACATTCTCACTTCAAGTGCCTTTGAAAACACAATTCACACCCTTCACATAACTATAAAAACAATTCCATGATACACCACAATAGAGAACATATTAAATATATCCATTTTTCTTTATAAAATCAATTTTCACCACACAAAAATGCTAAAATATATCCAAAACATAATTCACATTACACAATTTATCTATAAAACATGTTAAAATTAGTTAAACAAAAAAAATCAAATCATCTAAAAATGATAGGTCCTGGAAACACCTACATTGGGTGAATAAATTGATTAAAAATGGTGTGAAACCCCATTTGTACCTCAACCACACCACAAAGAAACCCACAAATGAAATATTTACCCAAAAACAACAAGATAAAACCTTATCCAACATGAAAAACCCTAAATCAACTACCCTACCTACTAAAAAACCAAAAACCTAAAGATGGAGAAACAAAACCCTACTTAAAGGGGAAGATGGTGCAGTTTACGGGGTCGCGGGGGGCTGGGGGTCGTGGGGTCGCCGGGGTCGTCGGGGTTTCCGGGGTCGGGGTCGAGGGGTCGCCGGGGTCGCGGGGGGCCGGGGTTGCGGGGGAAGTGGGGGGCCGGGGTCACGGGGGAAGGAGGGTCAGGGTTGGGGGAAGGGTCTGGTGTTAAAAAAACAATGTTTCGCAGGGGTTTATTATAAACTGCCGCTAAACAACCACTTCTAAACAGTGATTTTGTTGTAGTGTGGGTTATACTTTAAACACTATTGGTGGTGTCATACCTAGTTTATCTCACACCATGTTCTAGGTGCCATTGCAATAGGTGTAGTGACCCAGGCCCTAGATGTCTTGAGTCAATTCCTACTACCATTACATTATCATAATATACAAGGAATCACATCTTGAAGGACCAAATAGTTTAGTAGTATTGAAAAACTATATAAATAAATGAGTTCTACATTAAATTTTAATACATAAATTATGACATAATTTATTTCTTTCAAGAATCAATTTATTCCATCTAGTATATCCTTACATAGTAGTCATAGTAAACTTCATGTAATCCTATGGAAAATAAAACATAAGAAATGGGTGAACTCAAATTCCCAGTAAGTGTTTATGTACAATATAAGATATGAAAAAATAAGGCATAATCAATATAGAAAGGTAAATAACAGAAACACATGCCATTTAATAAATAACTTGGTCATAATATGGAAGGAATAAATGATTATCAAATAATTCCATACAAATAATCACATAAGAAGGAAACATAACCATGGTTAATATAACTATTAAAATAATAACATGGAATATCAATAATTGAATTAATAATGATGGATATCTAAAAAATACCATCTAGGATTCATTACAACACATATAATACTGTCATAGATTCATGCCAATAATCTAATACTATCAAGGATTCATTACAAGAATCTAAAAAATGGGTAATTCCTTGGACAAGACCATATCTAGTTTGTATCATGGAAACTAGTGAAGAATCCAGGGGTGATAGATGGCCCCTACCATCTCATATGAAATCCAATTCATTCCTAACATGAAAGGGGTGAACCATAATTAACATAAATATTCATATTAAAACCATCATATGAATTGTTAATAATTTCTCTAATCAATTATAATGGACAATATTGAGTGAAGTGAGTGCTATCAAAATATTATATCCCCAGTCAAACTAATAATAAACCATCCAAATAATTAATATTGTTAATATAATTACAATATATACTCATTAAAGGGTAAATTTATTTTATTGTTTATGAATAAAAACAACATAAAAAGATCATTCAAAACATTCATGAGGAAATATCATTTTAATTTTGGATAAAAATTGAGAATGATTTTCTTTGAAAATAAAATTTGAATTTTTTTTTTCAAAAATAACCTTGTAAAAATGCTATTTATGCTTCAAATAAATGATTTTCATGTCAGTGGTTAATTCTATACATGTTTTAATGAACATTCCTTTTACACTGTAAAATGGTTAGAAAATTTATTTCTTTATAAAGATCTAAGAATATTATATTGAAGAAAATTTGAAAAAATAAAAAATAGGTAAAAATTTATTTTAATAAAACATTTTTATATGGTAAAAAAAATTGAAAACATTTTTAGAAGATAGGGTTTTTGAAGAAAATAGATTTCAGACCGAAGAGGGAAATAATATAATATTTTATTAAAACATTTAGTCAATTATTTTAAGTAATAATGATTGAAAAAAGATTAATATTAAATGAAAATATCATGAATAACTATATATGAATAAAATATATTTATTTGAAGCAATAAATATCAAATAATTCCGCCAAGGGACATGTAATCATAAACTATCTCAAATAACAATGATATTGTTAACTAAACTCTTACCACTTTGGTAAAATTTATATTGAAAGAACCATGAATGAAATAAATGAAAATAAAACATTAAATATTATAATGATAAATTAATTCATGATATATCCTAAAAAGGAAATTATATACAACACACAAATGAAATATGTGGTGAATGTGGCGTGTGTCTCATGGAAGTAAAAGTGAGATGAGAAACCCTTACCTTGTGAATTTATTTTGATTGTAAATTCATTAGTCTCATATTTAGTGGTTTTAAAAATATTATTAAATTATAATAGAAACATATTAATATTTATGATATCATATATTTTTCATTAATAACAACTTTTCAGTTATTCATCAATAATCTCCCTTTATTTTTATTTCTTCAGGTGTTAATTGCATAGTTTTTTAGTATGTATTGAATTGTTATTTTTTTGTCCCCTTTACCTAGATCAAGATTTAATAATCTCAAGAATTTTAAAAAAATTAAATATCATATATATTCAGTATATATAAATTTAGGGTAATTTTAAAAATTTGGTGATAGAAAATGAAATACATCTTTAATGGAGATGGCAGTTGGTACGTACACATGAATGATGTTTCCATTTTCTTGATGTATTGAAAGAAAGAAAATTAAATTATTTATTTATATATTATAATGATAGTATCATATTTATGTCTTATATATCAAATATTTTTATTAAAATCATCCTTAATATAATTCCATGTAATTTTTGAATGAATAACATTGCTTCGCAAGGATGTAGTCTGCCTTACACACAAACAATGTTATTTTTTTCAAAAGGTTGGGGCCGAAGCCTCATTTTATTATTAAAGTAAAGAAAATTCCTCTTTTAATTGGGTAGAGGGAGACCCATTACATATCCCTAAGTCCCAATGGGATTGTATCCCATTACATATCCCGTAGGCCCAAATTTTTGGCCAAATTCCCATTCTGTGAATAGTAACCAGCCTGCTACCGTACAACACAGTACCGCCGCTGCTACAGTGACCTGATGCCGCTACAGTCTTGCCAATCTACCGTATCACCACTACTATAGTACCACTATAGTAATTCTACAGTACCTATACCCAATGGGATTTCAACCCCCATTTTTCATGTAGGATTACTGGGTGCTTACCACTAAGCCAAACCCCAACTACACACGAAAAATGTTATTGTATTCCAAAAAAATATAAATAATGAAGGTATGTGTTATATAATAATTAAAAAATAATAAATAAATAAATAATATCATAAATATCATATAAAAACTACATTTTCATCATTATTACCAACCATGAAATGTGGTAATGGAAAAATGAATGACATCGGTTCGTAGAGCAGTAGTCTATGTTACAGACGAAAGATGATTTAATATTTAATTTAATGGAAGTATGTGAAGTTATAGATAATTAAATTAACGACAAAACATCTCATTATATTAAATATATTTAGTTTATTACATAATAATGATATAAAAATAATTTAAGGAGTTCGATAACGAAATAAAATAAAAAAATATTTTGGGAAACATTACCTCCTCTTCATGTATTCTCATTTAGTTTTCATTAATACCTTCCTATGTTGGGATTATGAAAAATATAAGGATTATAGTATGAGGGTAGGGAGGTTGGGGAGTGATTTGGGTAGGGATTTGTCAAACTTATCTGGTTTGATAGGTGTGAAGAAAGGGGTGTGTGGGTTGCCTTTTATAAGTAAGGGAGATGACACACTTGTCATTTTTGAAAATAGGTTTGTTTTACCCATGTTTTTACCTACAAATAGGCTTTCATAATGAAAAAAACTAGATAATATAGGTGTAATGGTATAAATAGGTTCATAAATGGGTATTTTACTCATTTAAGAAAATTTTAACAACTTATAATCTATGTTTAACCACTAAGTAAACTCATTTTTACCTTAATCACTTTGATTTATTTTAACTGCATTCAAAAATAAATATGGTCAAAAAATAAGTTTTCCTTATTAGACATTATAAATTATTATGATTTAAATTACAAAATACTTTTTTAAAAATAATAATCAAAGAATTGGAAAAATATTAAATTGTAATTAATCTCACAGATGAGACGAGAAATGAGGTATTTAAAGTGAAAATCTTCAAAATTTTACAATGTTTTTATATATAATTTAAATATTAAATTGATTCAAATGACCTAAATTGTATTTATAGAAGTATAATTGAACTATTTTGACATTAAATCCAATTAAAAAATATAATCTAACACTAAAAATTATTTAGGCAAAAAAAAATTTTTCAACTAAAATTCTATAATTTTCACTATTCATTAAAAAATGATACTTCCATGAAAAATACAAAAAACTCAACCTAAGATAATGTTTACATTATTAATCATAAAAGGATGTTTATTTTTTAAAAAATTATTTATAAAAGAGTAAAAAATTAGTTTTAAAACTAGTGATCCATTTAATGGAGGTAAAACTACTTTTAAAAAAATACAGACTTTTAGTCATAAAATTGGACTTGTTTTTATCTTATTCATAGAAAATATATTAAATTAATGTCAGAATAGGTTAATGAATATATAATATATAAATTCTATTAAAATAATACACTAATATTAGTTAATTTAATTTATTAATATAATTCCCCCTTAGGGAATAAAAATAGTTTTCTAACAGTAACATTTCCTTCATATTCAATTGGTTTTTATATTCATTTAAAATTAATTGGAAAATAATTAATTCAACTATATATTTTCATAATTTAGATAATAATATTAATAATATTTAATTTAATGGTTATGAGATAATTTTAATTTTAAATAATAATATTTATAATATTCTGTATAACTCGATATTGCATGTTACTAAACCCATCAGAAAATAATTGTTGTTGTATTTAATCCAATCTAACTCAGGGTTGCATGCATTGAAAGCTATACTATATATTGGATATATTTAAAATGGAAATTATATTATAACATTTTGTTTCATTATATTCCCTTCCATGCTTGTTGTTTAATGTCATAGATTCTATTGAATAAAATGTTATTCTTTCAGATTTTCTAGATGTTATATTCTCATCACCTTAAATAAATTGTGTCCTCTCAATTTAAACTTGATCATGGTAAACCATGGTTTGATAATTGAAAACTCCGTTATTTAAAAAACCAAATCATAACATGGCTAAGAAAATATCCTATTAATTAGAGAGAAAGGAATTTAAAATGGCCATATGGAATAACATATGACTATAATTCTATATAAGATAACAATAGTGGAAAGTTAATATATATAATTAGATGAAATGTATAACTATTTATAGATAGTAATTGAGGTTATTTATCAAAAACAAGTTAATTATAAATTTAAATTTGGGGGCTCAAAACCATAAATCTGTTAGGTGTGAATTGTTCATCGATATCATCAGAAATGAGGGTTGAATTTAATTTCGAGATCTATTTTTTAATGTTGAGGAATTCATTCAATATCTAAGAATATAAATAAGTATACTTACATGATATGTATCAATTACATAATAATAATTTAATCATTTATTTTTTCCTTGATAAATTTCCAAAATATCGCTTATTACATGAAATAAATAACCAAAAAATGAATCTTTTATGACCTAAGCACTAAAATTTTCTTTTAACATATCGTAATATCCATAAAATATTGAAATTTGTTTTTTTATATCTCTAACTATTTTCCAAAACTAATATGATTAATACAGTATTCTCCATTCCTCAAAAGTAATACTAATAATTCATCATTAGAATTAATTTTTTTAAATTGTTTAATTTCAAATGACATATTTTATAGGACATCATGTTGGACATTAGTATGTGTGAAACCCTTATTGTCATTAGGTCATGGGCTCAAAACCCACCATATCATCGTATATAATGTGTTTTTACCCTTCATGTGTTTTTTCCTTCTCATAATGCATAATAATATAATTTATATTACTTTTCTAAAATGTATGATGGGAATAAATGAAATTAAATGAATCATTAAATAACATTTTTTCTAGGGTTTTCAATACAACTTATTTTTTACAATGACTAATAATATTATTTGCATTCCATTACAATTTCATTAATGACCATATTAACTATAAATTTTATAAGTACCATTAAAAAAATTCCTTAAAAATGTAAATTCATTGTTCCTTAAATAAATTTTCCACTAAAACATATACTTTCTATAAATTTCAAAAAAAATCCATAATAATGATAAACTCTCTTCACATGAAACCAAAAAATTGGCGTCTAAGACATCAATTTTATGATTAACCTTAATTTTATAAACCCATGATCATATTCATAACTATTATGGTAATGAATAAAATATATAATTCTAACAAAATAAAAATATATTTCATTATTCTTATAAGAAAAATAACATTAGTAAAATACATCTCCAATTTAATTCTTGATTCCCAATAAACAAATAATTCATCTATTTTATTTAAACATAGGCCATTCTATGGTCTAGGGATAAATCTAGGTCATTCATTATCATTATATATTAAAATAATTTATAATGGTTTATGAAAAAAATATAGATTACATTAAGAATATTCCCTGGGTGTTTCAAACTAGGTTTGTAGTAAGGCCCATCGTCGTATACCAGGATAAGATTGAGTCAAACATGACACACCCTTTTCAAAGTAATTTCTCTTAGGAAAATCTCTATTAAAACCATGTCCATGGTTTTTATCTAGACAAGGATACATTGAATGTAAAAAAACTACATCATATCAATATTAACAAAACATTAATATGTTCCTCTATACTTATCCTAAAATTTAATCATTAAGATATGTTCCATAATCATAGTTTTCCTAAATCTAGTTTCCAACGCTGGCACTAAACCTACTATGATACCAACTGTAGTGACCTAGAACATAGTATCCTAGAGCCGGTGCCTGATACCATTATATTGGAATAAAATAAGAGTAATAAAATCATGTAGGAATAAATAGTTATGGAGTTTTTGTAAAATAGATAAATACCACATACTTATATTACATTTTAATACACAAATAACAACATAATTTTTTTCATTCAAGAATTAATTTACTAAATCTAGCATATCCCGACATAAAAATAATAATAAACATCATTGAATCCTATGGAAAATAAAACATAATAAATGGGTTAGTTTCAATACTTAGTAATGGTACATGTATAACAGAAGCTATGAATAAATAATGAATAATCAATATGAAATGTTAAATAACTAAAATAAATTCCATTTCATCAATAACTTTATCATAATATAGACATTCTAACTAATCAAATAATCACATGGTATATCACTAACTAAATTCATAATGATAAAAATCTAGAACTTACCATTTAGGATTCATGCCCAGACATCTAATGTTATAAAGGCTTCATGCTAAGAATCTAATACTATCAAAGCTTCATGAAATGAATCTAATAAATTGGTAAGGCCTTCACCAAAACCATATCTATTTTGTTTCATGAAACCTACTAATGTATTAAGGAGCTATAGTGGCCCTAAACATTACATATGAAATCCAATTCATTTGTTATATTAATTGGGTGAAACATAACTAACATAAACATTCATATTAAAACTATTATGTGAAATGTAAATACATTTTCTAATCAATAATCATAGACCATCATAAGTAATGTGAAGGGTATCGAAATAGTACAACCCTAATAAAACTATATATAAACCACTCATATAAATAATAAGGATAATATCATTACAATATATACCCATTCGAGTAAGGGTAAAGATTTTTTGTCATTGATATATATAAATAACCTAAAAATATCATTAAAACTTTATTTAGTAAAATATAATCTTAATTTTAAAAAATATTGGTAATATACTTTTATTTGAAAAAAATTAAAAAAAATTTCTTAAAAATATCCTTGAAAACACCGAAAAATAATATTTAATGACATGAGAGCCATGTTAGTAGGTTATTCCATACATTCTATAAATAACATCCATTTTGCACAAAAAACTGTTAGAAAAGTTCCTTTTTTGGAAAGAGATAAGATGATTCAAATGAAATTTATTTATATAAAGTATAAATTGGTAAAAATTTCATTTAATAAATCATTATGAGAAGGGTAAATAAAAAATTTTCCAAATATTTTTATAAGACTTAGTTTGGTATGAAAATATATTTTTACCAAAGATTGAAATGAAATTAGATTTTAATAAAATATTTACTCAGTTATATTACGTACCAAAGAGTGGATAAAATGGTACTCTTAATTTTAAATATAATGAATGATATTAGTATAATAAAATATAATTATTTTAATATTTAAATATGAAATAATTTCCCCAAGGGAGACATAATCATAAACCATCTCAAATAATGATGAGATCGTGAACTAAACTTTTACCACATTGGTAAAATTTCTATTGAATGACCCATGAAATAAATAACTAAAAATGAAGCATTAAATATCATAATGATAAACAATTCATGATATATCATATAAATAATTTAGTGAATACTCCACACAAAAGAAATAATGGTGAGTATGTCGTATGTCTCATGAAGTAATAGTGAGATGAGAAACCCTTAACCCATGCTTTCTATTCCATTGTAAATTATTAAACCTTATGTATAGTGGTATTAAACATGTTATTTAATTATAAACGAACCATAATAATATGTATTATATCATATATTATTCTTTTAAAATATCTTATCACTGATTCGTTTATAATCTCTCATTATTTTCATTGTTTTGGGTGTTAATTGCCTTGTCTTCCTGTATGTTTTGACTTGTTATTTTTTTACTCTTACATCGAACATGATTCAATAATATCTAGAATGTAAAACATGATGTAAATATCATATATATATATATATAGTAATAAATAAAATTTAGTGATATGAATTAAAATACACAATTCATGGAGATAGTAGGTTGTACATACACATGAACGATGTTTCAATTTTTTTGTCATATTAAAAGAACAATAATTATATGATTTATATTTATATTATCAATAAATTATCATATTTATGTCATATATATCACATATGTTTATTCAAACCATCTTTAACACAATTCCATGTAATGTGTGAACAAATTACATTGCTTCGTGAGGCGGTAGTCTTCCGCACACACGAACAACATTATCATATTCCCAAAAAATGGTAATCATGAAGGTATGTGTTATATAATAATTTTATAAGAATAAATAAATCATAAATACTATATATATCATATATAAATATTATTTCCATCATTATTCCCACCCTATAAAGGTGGTAATGTAAAAACTAATGACATCGGTTCACAAGGTGGTTGTACACTGTACACACAAATGATGATTTCATATCCCATTTGATGGAAGTACATAAATTTTTAGAGATTAAACTTAACATAAAAAAATATTAGTTTATTTATGATACTAATGTTATTATATATTAATCATATAAAAATAATTTAAGGATGTGGAGAAGAAAATAAAATAAAAGTTATTTTTGAAAAACATTACCTTTTCTTATAGTATCCTCATTAGTTTTGCACTAATGACTTCCTTAGTTGTATTTATTCACAAGATAAGGATTATAGGATTCATTTAAGGAAGTTGGGGAGTTATTTTTTCTTGTTTTTTCTAAACTAAATTGGTTTTATAGGTGTAAATAAGGGGGAGAGGGGGAGGCCTTTTATAAGTGAGGGAGATGACACAGTTATTTTTTTTTGAAAAGAAGATAGATGTGCCAAAGTTTTCACCAACCAAGAGGATTAAATAATACAAATTACTATATCCTATGGTTTAATGGTTGAAATGTGGATAGGAAATGGGTTATTGGATATGTGTAGGGTCATTTTTACAACTTATACTCTATGTTTAACCACGAAGAAAACTTGTTTTTACCATAATAACTTTAATTAATTTAAAATAAATTCAATAATAATTATAGTCAAAAATTAAATTGACATTATTAGAAATTATAAATAATGTTGATTCCAAATACATAATCCATTTTACAAAATTAAAATCACATAATTGTAAATAATTAATTTAAAATTAATCTTATAGATGGGATGAGAGAACGGGTTTTTAAAGTGAAAATGTTTAAAAGATTACAATATTTTTATACCAAATTTTGATATGAAATTGATTAAATAACCTAAATTTTACAAAAATATTGGAAATTAACTATGGTTTTGTTAAAAAGAATTAAAAATATAATTTAACACTAAAAATTATCTGGATGAAAAAGTAGTTTTCAATTAGAATTATATAATTTTCACTATTAATTAAAAAATAAAACTTTTTATAAAAGTACCAAAAAATCACCCATAGATAATTTTGAAATTAATCATTAAAAAATGATGATTATTTTTTCAAATAAAATTTATAAAAGTGTAAAAATTTAGTTTGAAAACTAGTGCTCCATTAAAAGTAGAAAAACCACCATTATAAAGAAAGACTTTTTATACATAAAATTGGACTTGTTCTTATCTTATGCCTAACAAATTTTTTTGATGAATTTGAAAAAAAATATTGAATATATAATATATAAATTTCATTAATATAAATTTTAGTAATTAATATAATTTTTTACAATTATCCATCATTGGCACATAAAAATAGATTTTTTGCAAAAACATTTCCCTTATATTAAATTGGTTTGTATATCCAGTTCTAATTAATATGTAACCAATTAATTAATCTATAAATTTTCATAATTTATTTAATCCTATTCATAACTACTAATTTAATTGATATTATATTTTTATAAAATATTAATATTAATAGTCTTTGGTGAAACTTAGTCTTGAATGTAATTCATGCTATCGAAGAAAGTCATTTCTATTTCTAATGCATGTCAACATAGTGTTGCATGCAATGAAAGAAATATCACAGATTGAATTTATTAAAAATAGTAAATATATGGTTATATATCTTATTTTTATATTACATTCTACTCCTGGTGTTGCATGTGATACACTCTATTGGATAAAATGTTATTCTTTCAAAATTTAAGGGAGTTACAGAAGGGTACCAAAACAGATTACCATGTTTATAGGGCTGGGTTTTTATATTTTACTTGCTTATTGTTATCAATATTGAAAAGGATGGAGTGAATGATCATATGACCAAGCTAGTGGTTTTTATGTTATTAATGATAGATACATTTTTATTTATTTACTTTTTCATTCATCCCATGTGCATGTATACCTACCAATATTTTATATGAGAACATGTTCATAAAAGACTGATTCTTACATTTAATATTATAATTATTATCATTTGTATTCCTCCACATTTATTTATTATTTTTTACTTTATATCTCTTGGTAATCCAAAGTCTTTATTCTCCCCACCATACCACCTTCACACAGTCACTTCTAGTCAGCAGACTCTACTATACAATGAGGTGTTCTTAAGGTCCAGTGGCCAACTGGCTCAGAAAACTATTCTATAAAGATTATGTTGAGTTTTGAGTTCCACTTCAAACTTTTCTATTCATTTTGTTTTTTGAATCATAAACAACTTCATAATACATGTTTACTAATCAGTTATGTCCAAACTATTTTAGAATGTTTTTTTAGAAAACATCATCTTTTACCATACTTAGAAAAAGTTCTAAATGTAATACAAATATATACTTTAATTTTATCATTGTGATAATTATAATGAGTATGTGTCTGATTTATTAGACTCACCTTTTTTATAAATGATGTTAGTATTTATTTATGTCCATCATGCTAAAAACTTTCTTTACAATTGGACTAATACTGGTATCGATACAATCAGATTTACACCCATAAAGATTATCATATTAACATTATTAATGATGTATATTGGAATGACTATATTTTTAATAGTATTACTTAGACATGTCTCTAATTAATGGAATATTTTCAACACTTTTATGGGGTTAATCAATATGATGTTGTATAATCAATTATACCATAACATTATGAGCTGTCAAGTGCCAGTTATTTGATTTCGTTGTAACAAACATGTGAATGTGACCATTGAGAGATTACCTATGAATAATGAGTCATTTTAAGAGTTTGGTGAAAATGAATTTTCACTCTTAAGTCATCTGCATAATACTTATCATGAACTTCTTGTTCTTAGTATATTGTATTTATTTAGATAGTTTTCTTCTTATGGAATACTTGTAAGGTCTGTTTGCTTAATTACTTTTGAAAATGTATTTTTATCCAATCATTGTTACGATTGCGGGATTCTAGGGATATGAATATGGTGAATCTAATAAATTATATTGTGGGGTTCTAGGGATAATAAAAAAGATATAATTAAATCTTCATATCAATAGATTATGAGGATATGAATTTAGAGAAAATATGATCTTCATATCGAGGGATTTATTAGTAAGGAAAGACATAAATTACTATAAGTATAAATCAATGACAAAATTTAGTTAAGGTTATTGAATAAATTACTATTAAGGTTAAAATTAGTTAATGTTTTAAATATAGATTGTAAGAAAATCTTAATTTAAAATAACCATTTTATTTATTTTATTTACATGTTTTTTATTCCACTGCATATAATAGAATGTGATTCATCCAATACATATTGTTATATTACATTTTTATCTTTATTACTATAATTATGATAAATGAAAATTCTTTAATTAGAGCCATCATGATTATGATTCTCTTCATCTGATTAGTTGGATCCATTGAGGTTAATATTTCAATTCTGATTTATTTAGACTATTTATAGTTCCAATTTTGTGACTTTTTTAATCGGATTGACTCCATGACTAAAAATATTACATTAAGAGGATTGTCTGTTAATTAGTTTAAACATCATAAATTATGTTTTTTAAACAATAATTCACACCCCTTTTATAAATATATCCATCTAAGATAATTCTTATTATTATGCAATTTTTATGAGAGAATGTTTTTACTAATATAGTTTTATGAGTTTTATCTATCTTTACCACTCAAATCTATTCAAGTTTTTATATAAACTTTATGTTTATAAATTTTTTTATACACTCGTGTGTATTTGTTGAAAAGAATTTATGTTATTTTAAGATGGTAGGTCTTAATGTTGGTCCTATTGACTATCTAAATTCAAATAGACCACATAAAATTGATGTTTATTATTATTAATATTGGAGAGATAATATGATAAATATTTTTCAACATTGTATTTGTTATTTTTTTAATGGTTATTGGAGAGTACAAGATTCTTGATAAGGATTTCAATATTTTCACACATCAAGAAAAAATACTATCACATAAATTATAGAGTAATGAATACCTTTTAATACTCCATGATTTGATTTATATATAGTTAGATATTCTCATGTGATGCTGAAAATAATATTGGAAAAAATCATGACATAACATACTTTGGTATGTAATTTTTTTTGAGACTAGAAGATCTATTCTTAGAACAGACTATCCGGCCTTTGATTTTTTTCCTGGGGAATCAGTTGTAAAGATTCCCCATAGGTTTATAATGATCATAAATATTTTTTATTCTATTGGTGAAAATGTTTTAATGATGATATTCTTGTTGGAAATATTTTTGATATTATTCCCATTGAGTTGGAAGAAAAAAATAATGTTTTTATGTGAAAATAAAGTTGAATAATCCTCCATTGAATGATTTAATTTGAACCCTAATTCAATATGATGGTAGACTCACAATAGATATTGAGAAAGTTGAGAATAAGAATAGATATATTTCTTTTTATACTACTATTATTCCTTCTAATGTTTAAACACCTGAGAATGTTGTTAAATATTTGAGAGAGAAGAAATGTTTTGTTAAATAAAATTCTTGTACTTATGAAAATTATTAGAATGAGTTAGAAAATATGGCTAGATGTATGAACAAGATAGTTGGGAATAAATATTTTCATTATCGATATAAAAAATGGCATAAAAATAGTGTTGATAAGAAAGATGAATTCACTTTATATGAGTGTAAGAAATATGGACATATCTAACATGATTGTGAAAGGATGAAGAGGAAATATAGGAATGAATATAATTCATAAAAAATGAAAAGTGATATTACAAATCCAATGGAATGAAATTATTTATGGCTGCTAACACAGGAAGTTCTAGTGGTGGTGATTCTTCTAAAAGTTCATCAGATAATATTTTTTTTGGAATGAGGAACATATGTATTTATTTCTAATTTACCATTTGTAAATAAATGGTTTGTGGCTAATGTATGAACAGATAAGAACATTACAAATATATATTTAAATTCTAGTTATTAGGATGAGAAAAATTCTATATCATCAGATAAAGAATATTCCTCAGCATAAGACAAAAATATTCCTAACTATGATGAAGTTTCTTATTTTTCAAAACTTTTAGAAAATTAACATCATAATTGTTTTTAAAAAGTAGATAATGATGAAGCTAATCATGCCACGATAGGAACAAGAATAAATATTTTTACAAATGAATTATCAAATCATTCAAAAGATCTTGATAAGAATATTTTCTGATAAATAAATTATTTGAAAAGGTTTTGAAAAATCTGTTTTAGATACAAGTGTTTTAGAAGCAAAACTTACATCTATACATAATAAAAGGGAAGATATAAATTTAATTGTAAAACTAAAATCTAAAGTATCTAGTTTGAGGAATTTTTTATCAAACATTTCCACTAGTAAATAATTTTTTATAAAATGTAAAAACAAATTAAACCACTTGTAAATAGTAATGGAATGTATTTTCCAAGTAAGAATAATGTTTTTAGTGAAAAATTATTTGTTCCTAAAAGTTCAAAATTTTCACCAAGTGTTAGAGTTATGGGAACTGGAAAAATATTTGGTTTTTAAATAATATTTAGTCACCAGGACTTTATAAATCCTATTTTTAAGAGGAAATGAATTTTTCAAAAAACGTTGCTACAAAAATTTTATTATGTTGTTACTATAGATTTTGTTTTAAAAAAATATCGGATCCAAGAAGGTTTGTGTTCAGAAAGTCTAATATTTTTATTTTCAGGAAAATAAAGATTGTACTGACAAAAAAAATTGGTATGTGGATATTGGGTGTTCGAGAAAAATTACAGGAAAAAAGAAACTATAAAATAATATTATAAAAATGAAAGGTGGAAATATAACATTCAGGGATGTTTCTCAAGGAGATATTATCATAATAGGTAATGTTTTTCTTCTGGGAAAACTCCTATTTCAAATGTTTTTTTGTTAAAGGTCTTAGGAGAAACATTATAATAATGAGTCAATTATGTAATGAATTTTACTTCGTGAGATTTTGGAATGATCAATGTTTTGTAAATAGTTTCAAGGATAAATTTATTCTTTCTCCCAATCAGTATGAGAATGTTTACACATTTAACTTTGAAGACAATATGAGCCAATACATACCATTCCATAGTGAAATTAAAGATCAATCCTAGTCTTTTCAAAGATTTTTAGGACACTATACCCTTATAAAAATATAAAATATGACCAATAAAGAAATTATTATTGACCTGCCAGAACATACGTTTGATAATTATATATTATATAACACTTTATCAATATGTTAAGAAATATAAGTCACGTTTTAAATATATTCATGAAGTCTCAACTTCTAATTCCTTATATTTAGTGCACATGAAATTATTTGTTCCTACCAAAACTGGTATAATTAGTATATAATACTATGTATATGTCTTAGTTGCTGATTACACTAGATATATATAAGTTTATTTTCTCTCATTGAAATATGAATCCATTTGTTATTTTAAAACTTTTATACCAATGTCAAAAATAGAAAAAACCTTCCCTTAATAACTATTCATTGTGATCATAGTAGATAATTTTTAAATTATGATTTTGAAACTTTTTTATGTAATAAAGGTATTTAACATAACTTTTCTACACATAGATCCCCTATAAAAATGTTGTATTTGAAATAAGTTATTCAAATTCTTCATGAAAAAACTATAACCATGAAGAGTGAATATGCAGTTGGTAATTTTTTTTAGATGAAGTGGTTAGTACTAACTTCTATACTAAAAATTGAGTTTTAATTAGAAATTTTCATAATAAAACTCATTATGAGTTGTAGACAGAAATAAAAATATAGGTTTCTTACTTAAATGTGTTTTGTTGAAAAGTATTCATTCTGAATAATAATGATAACATACATAAATTTTCACTAAAATCAGATAGAGGAATATTTTTAAGTTTTTCAACTACATATAAGGATTAAAAAAAATTACTATAAATTATTATACTATTTACTAAATAGGGAATGTTAAATTTGATGAAACTGATCCCTTAGTTTTGAAAAACCTCAACCTACATCATCAGAGGTTATTTCTAAAATTTATTTTCAACTGTTGTTAGAAATTTATTCTTATATGGAAATAACTAAATATTTTTTTAATGTTATTCCTCAAGAATATATTCTACCTATTATTGATAAATAAAATTTAGAAAACAAAATATGTTAGTTTTTTCTTAGGAATGATCTGAGTGAAAGTTTCATTGGTGATGTAGATCAACAAGTTAGAACAAAAGTTCATTAAAAATGAAATTGAACATCTATATTTCTTATCCCAATTTAAACTTAAAAAACCTGATGAGGATTGGATTAAGGAAATTCTAGATTAAATTAATGATTTTGAGTGGAGAAAATTTGGGACATTAGTTAAATGACCTTTAGAAATATCAATAGTTGGAGTAAAATGGGTTTTTTAGAGTAAGTGTGATGAAAGTGGAATAATTGTTAGAAATAAATATACTCTTGTTTCTAAGGGTTTTAATCAAAAAGATAGATTTTATTATGAAGAAACCTATACACAGTTAGAAATAATTATGGCTATTTGAATAGTTCTAACCTTTACAACAATCATTAATTTCAATAATTTTTCAAATGGATGTAAATTGTTCTTTTCTTAACAGATATGTTCAGGAGGAAGTTTATGTTGAAAAATCTCATGTTTTTAAAAATAAAAAACATATAGAGCATGTTTATAAATATACAAAAGATTTATATGGACTTAAACAAGCCCCTGAATCTTTTTATAATAGATTAACTGGATTTTTATTACAACACAATTTTGTAAAGGGAGTTTTGGATATAACTCAATTGATAATATAAGTTAATAAAAACATTGTGGTTGTAAAAAAATTAAGTTTATGACATTATATTCAGATCAATTCAATAATATTTAATATATTAATTTTCATATCTTATGAAATCCTTGTTTGAAATGATTAGCGAGTTAAAATATTTACATAGTTTTAAAATTTAACAAATACCATAGGAAATTCTTATATCTCAAAATAATTTTATAAAATATCATCTTAATAAATTTGGATATAAAAATACTAAATATATTATTACTCCCATAAGTACCTCAAATACTTTAAATCTTGATGGGGGTGGGCAACCAGTTGATCAGAAAACTTTTAGATTTATGATAGGAAGTTTATACTACTTAAATTATTCTCATTCAGATTTAATGTTTTCTATATGCTTATGTGAATGATATCAAAAAAATATAAAATAATCTAATTTACATTCTATAAAATGATCTTTTTATTATCTTAAGTGAATTAATTATTTAGGTCTTTTTTATTCTTCATTATTTTTTTGAAATAATTAGATGGTAACTTTGGTTGATATAGAATGGATAGGAAATGAACGTTTGGGACTTTTCATTTCATAGAGGATTGTTTAGTTTCATTGTCTTTAATGAAAAAACATTCAGTAGAGCTTTCCACTATTGAAGCTGGATATGTGGTAGCCATATGTTATTATGATCAACTGTTGTGGATGAAACACACACTCACTGACAATGGAAAGAGTTTTACCAAAACTAATTTTTTGTGACATTAACATTTCAATTGATTTTAGTAAAAAACAACATATATCTCACATGATATGAACATTGATATAAGGAAACATTTCATTTAGGATGACACATGAAAATGATATATAATTTTACAATTTAATAAAATAAAAAATCAAATTGCTATCATTTTTACAAAACCTCTTAGATCTGATTGATTTGAATTAATTAAATAGAATCTAGTAATGATCAATTTAAACTAATCATCCACATATACATCTTATTGAACTATATACTTAAAATAGGACACTCATTTTCCTAGGGGGATTATATATGTCATATCTTTTTAAAAAAAATTATTTTTTCTTAAAATTTTATATTCTCTTAAAATTGTTATATTTTATTAACCCTTTTCTATTAATGAGTTTTCCAGACTAAATCTATTTATAAATATTTATGAGTCATAATTATGAAAATATTTTTGAGACTCTAAATGTGTTACAAAATTTCCATAATAAATGATTCATAAAATCTTTTATGGACTCAATTTTTTTGAAAGAAAACTTTTGTATTCAATATTTTTAAGCCATCGTAATCTATTTACAGAAACCAAGAAGAACATGTTTATCATACAGATGAAGATTTACACTCTAAAAGGTAATATTATTTTTTTTTATTTTTTACACCGATTCATTACTTTATTTTATTGTTATTGTTGTTGTTATAATTTTAATTTTTATAATTTTTTTTTATTTTTACATGTTTTAAAACGTCTTCAATTTGTAATGATCCTCAATTCAATAAAACTATTAAAAAAATATAGAGTTCTAAAATACATTTAGATATTTCTTTGGATGAATCCTAGACATCAGCTTTATTTGGGTTATCATCTCAACCATTTATCAAATTGTGTAAGATGAAATTTCATCCCATGCACCAATATTAGGAGGTCTACCCACATGTCCTATATTAGTTATCCTCATATTTTTTCCCAAAACTGCTGCAACCTTCAATTACCATAGTTGGATTGCATTCCTTTTCATCAAATTCACTAGTTTCAGTCCACGATCTGATGGTTACCAAGGAATATTATACCATTTTGTTCGTATTCAGGGAGAGGATAATTGAAAGAGAGTGGTTCGATAAATACGATTCTACCCTAAAGAGGATAATATCTTTTCAAGGATTGGAATCTGTTTCTATAGAGAGGATAGATAAATATTCAGAACTCTATAGTCCATAAAATATTCCAGAGTTCTATTCATACATTTAATTCTTGGATTATTGTGGGAAATAAAAGGATATATATGGAAATATTTATAAGTTATCATATAATAATTTTTCTGATATTACTAGAGTACTTTCTAAAGGTTAACCCTATTTCCCTTCTCGCAAGATTTTGAATAGACTTAGGACTTTTAATAAAACCAAAGATAAAAATTATTTTATCCCTCTTTATGTGAAAGTGATAAAGGTTTCTAATTTTAATTTGGACAAATTCCCCCATATTAATTTAAGGATTTTTTATTCCAAGAAAAGGGGACCAAGATATGTTTAAGGTTTCAGATGTTTTTGTGTATTATTTTATGGTGAACATGAGGAAAATTTATATTTTCAATTTCTTTTTTTTCACCAAGGTGTATATAAATAATTATTCTATCAAATCCAAGATTATAGAATCTCCCTCTTTCATTATTAAAATGGTGGTAATGTTTATAGGTATTTTTAATGTTCCAAATAAATCATATCCAATGAGTGAGAAATTTTCATTTGTCCATGAGGATATGATGAATAGAATGAGATTTGTATTAACTAAAAAAATCAAATAATTTTGTTGAGAAAGTATATGGTTATGAATCAGAGGTAGATACATCAAGGGAATATGGAAATGTTTATAATAATAAGAATATGAAGGTTGATACCTCACCTCTGATGACACAAAAGAAGCATATGAAGATGCATGATGATGTTTTCAATGAAATGATAAAAAGTAAGGCTGAGGAGAATCTAGGGGATCTATAAATTGGAATTGACCTGAAAAAATAAAAATCCTTGAAAATTCAAGTGATTAAATCTTTAGTAGAGTAAAAAAAACAAGATTAAACAAAATAAGAATTCATTAGAAGCTCAACACTATGAAAGTCTATTGAATAGAGTTGAGATAACTTCTATGAATTTATAACTTCCTATTTCTCACTTGTTTTAGGTTAATATAGAAGATGGTATAATATTTGAATATGTGTCTATAGTTTAAGATTATATTACTTTAGTTTATTATAATGTGAAAGGAAAAATTATTGATGAATACTTGTTTCTAGTAGTTCTAGATAATGAATTTTTAATGGAATTAACTGGTATGGGTTCTATCAGAACCATAATACTATATCAAGATAATATTGATAATGAAATTTATGAAGAGGTGGATAGAGAAGGAAAATATGGAAAATAAAAAGAAGGTGGAGAATAAGAAAAAAAGAATATAAAGATTTAGAAATTGAAATAGAAGAATAAGTGGATAAAGAAGAGAAAGAACATGATGAAAATGAAGAAGATGATAGTGAAAAAAGAGTCTAAAAAAGAATCATTGAAGCCCCCTTCCTCATCATGTTTACCTTCTAAAGATGATAAGGATGAAAAATCAGAGAGTTGCCTAGAAGAAGAATCCTCATCATAAGAAGATGCTGAGTTATCTTAAAAGAAGGAAGTAAAATATCAACAATATCATACCAATGTTCAAGATAAAAACAATATCGATGAAGATGTGGACATTGTGGAATTATTAGATGATAAATAATTATCTTATGAAGTTGAAAAATTTGTTTTAAAGATAATTAAAAAGAAATGAAAAAACCTAATTTCGGAACTAGTAGGACAAAACCTCTTGAGATTAATCCAGAACAATCTCATTCAGCTGGAAAGATAGCACAAAAAGGTTTTGATTATATTGACCATTATTTGAGATGTTTGGAAATAATTATTCCATATTTTCTAAATCATGATGCAAGGTTTCTACTAATTTAAAATAGTATTAATGAGAAATAATAATTGATATATATTTTAACATTAAAAGTAATTTAGATTGAGGTAGAGTTGATGGCTTTTCAATAAATTTATCAGACTCATAAGAAGTCATGTAATCAGATGGTGAAGTGGTCTCACCAAGTTGACTCAGATATCATAATTGATGATGAGGAGTTTTATGAGGTTATGAATCATATGGTAGAATATTCATGTCCTTTCAACCATTTATCGTTGAATATGGATGACTAGGTAATGTTCATTGACAAATTTAGATATTCCACTGATGAACATATAGATGAATTTAATGTTTTTAAATAAATGACTCTATATTTAGAGTTTGAAGTGACCATATTGAAATCACATGAAGAAGAATTGATCTTAATAAGGGATCAAAATAAATTAATTTACAAGGAAGTTAAAAATTTAAGGTCCCAAGAAAAAATAATAAAGAAGTTGGAGAAATATCAGAATGAGTTCAAAAATGTTGGGGCTTTTTTGAAACCCATGATGAAGAAAGATTGAATTTATTTTATTTTGAACTATTAATGTATTTGATTTTTTAATACATTTGAAGCATTTAAATGAATTAATATTCATATAAAACTGGTTTTTATGAATGTTTTCTAATTTTTATTGGTTATATGTTCATTCATATTTTTTATGAATCATTAGTTAGTTCAAATTATTGTTTTATTTTTTAACTTTATAACATTTCAATAAAATTTGGACTATTAACCATTCCTTTTTGAAAATCACATAGGGGGTATTTTTTAATATCATGGGATTTTAATATAAATGGGGTTTTTTTCATTAAGGGGGGGTAATATGATCCTTAGGGGGAGATGATTTCCTAAAGGGTTATTTTTTTTAAAAGGAATACCTTTTTTTGAAACTCAATAGTATTCAACATCATATTCAGAAGAGTTACAAACTTAGGGGAGTTAAGAATGAAATAATATCTCTAAATATGAAATTATTAAAAGAAAAAATAACTCTATTTTCTTGAATGTAATTTTTTCACTTACGTTTTAGGGTTTTTGATTTCCAAAAGGGGTAGATTTTTGAGTTATAAGTTCTACTTATTACTTTTACATTCCATTCGATTTGGAAATAAAAAAATACAATTTTAAATCATGTTTAAGAATATTTTATTTCCCATGTGTTTGACAATATTTTTGTTTAAAAATTCATCTGTTAGCATACTTAGAAAAAGATCTAAACGTAATATAATTATAATTTTTTACTTGTATCATTACAGTCATTGTAATGAGTATGTCTCTGATTTATGGAACTCACCATTATTAGACTAAAAGTTAGACTTTATTCATTTATATCATACTAAAAAATTTAGGAAAATTAGATGGATACTGGTTCCAATACAATTGGATTGAGACTTGTAAATATTATCATATTGACATTGTTAAAGAAGTCCATAAGACTCACTAAGTTTATAATCAGATTACATAGAATTGTTTTTAATGTAATGAATATATTTAACACTATAATGGTGTTAATAAATACAATGTTAGATATTAAGTTATGCTAGATATTTATGAGATTTAAAGTATGAGTTTCCCAATATTTTTTTATAAAAAATATAAATATGACCATTGGGAGATTGCCTATAAATAACTGGCCATTTAAATAGCTTGGTGAAAATGAATTTTCTCTCTCAAATATTACAAATAATACTTACTGTGAAGTGATCAATATTTTTCATTTGTATTTACTTAGTGTTTTTTCTTCTAATTAATGGAATCCTTTCCAGTTTTTTTTCCTTAATAAATTTTTAAATTTTATTTATGTCATATCATTATTATGATCGAGGGATTCTCAGGATAGGCATATGGTGAATCTGATCCATCAGATCGAGGGCTTCCAAGTCTATGAAGATAAATATAATCCAATCATTATATATATGGAATCGAAGGATAAAAATAAATAAAAAATCTGATCTTCATATTGTGGGATTTCCAGTTAAGGAACCACACACTATTCTATATGTATAAAATAATGGATAGCTCTAGTTGGTGATTTTTTACTACCTCACTCTTAAGATTAAAATAAGTTAATATATTAAATATACCTTATAATACATTCTTACATTTACATATCTGTTGTATTAATTTTATTTACATGATTTTTATTCCATTTAATATAATATAAAGTGAGTCATCACATTCGTCTTTCTATTCTATTTGTTTTATCTGTATTACTCCAATAACGGTAAAAAAATTGTCTAATCAGATCCGTCATGATTATGATTCTTGTAATTTGATTAATCAAATCCATTATGATTATGTTTTTTACTCTGATATAATTAGACTATTCTTATTTCTAATTTTGTGACGTTATTAATCAGATTGAGTCTATGTGTTATAACCTTACGTTAAGAGGCTTGTGGGTTAATTATTTTAAACTTCTTAAAATCATATTTTTATACTACAATTCACCCCACACCTCTTGTAAATATATCCATATAAGTTAATTCATATGATCCCATAACTTAAAGGTTAAAATAATACACTCTAAATAACATTCGATAAATACAGACTCTTTATGATCATGTTTCATCAAATGTTTAACAGAGATGATGAGCCCATGGATGAGTAATCCAAGAAGAATTGATTTTACATGAGGGAGACATGCAAAAAATTTGGGGTTGTTTACTTTATATGGTTAATATATGGAAATTAGGTTTGATGTTGAATTGTGCTAAATAAGTAAATTTATTATGATATATACTAAAGAATACATGAACAATATTGTTCCTTACTTTGATTTTATAAAGATGAAGATGGGTTCACCTGGGAATTTTCAAATAAAGTATGAATAAATAATATTTAATTATAAAAGAACTATTTTACCTTTTTTTTATCAAGATATATGTTCAATATTATGTTTAATGGGACACATTTTCTTGTTTTAATATTTTATACATCATGTTGATGAAGATAAAGGGTGAGAAAACAATGGAGTTCCCCAATTTCAAAATCAGGGAAGAATGCTCATAAAATGACCATTATAATGTATTAAAGATGATGAAGGAGTTCAATTGTACTTTTATGTTGAGTAAATATGCATTATCTAGGGGATCTAAAACTACTATGAATATTTTTTTCACTACAAAAAAATATTATGCTAAGTTTTTAAAATTACTTTAATTTTTTAACGAGTCTATAATAGTATAGTAGAGGATATGTGATGATCAGTTATGAGAGTTAACACCTAGGATGTGATTCATTGGGATTTTTAAATGGAATATATGTATGACCAATTTATTACTAGGATTGGATATAAAAAATGAAGAAAAGTTTTTATAAATGAAAATAAAAAGTTCATAATAGGCCCTCAACATGAGTTTAAAGAAGGTGTAGATGATCAGATCTCAAGAAGCTTCTAGAATTTGAGCATAAAAATATTTCCAGGTTCCTTATTTTATGATTTATATCTATCACATGTGGTTATATTGATTTGTTTTAGGAAATTATATTCAGTCACAATGGGGTGATAATGGATTATAAAATGTACCACATGGAAGCAGATGAATTGAAGACAATGGTAACACAATACTTAAGATGGTGAGTTGGAAATAAACTGAAAAAAAGCATCGCAATAGAAAACGGGGGAATTGAATTATCAAGAGAATATAATTAGAGCATCAAGAGAATAATTTAATTAAAATATATAGAGAGAATGATGTTCTGATTGTTATGAATGTTTATTGAACATTGTGTGTGTTTTTTCCATCTAAAACATTATAGTGTTTAGGTAAGTTTTCTTTGGATGAAACTGGTGGATTCGCATGGTGAATTCTTTTAGAGTTTTATTTCTTCATTTTAAAAATAATTTTCTATGATGGAACGATAATTGAAATATGATTAATTTTTAATGATTTTTTAGTTTTTTATCTAGATAATCTTTATTCTTTCCTCCTATGACCAATAAAGATAACATAAGATTTTTTTATTACAGAATGGGTCCTTTTAATTTTGGGAAAGTAGGAGTTTGATAATAATTCTCTCTATTTAAATGTTTTAATATTCGATTGAGGATTGTGGGTAAAATGATTGATTAACTTTATCAATGTTATATGTGATTGTTAAGTACATCAATTAAGTCCAAATAAAAGAAAATTAGTTGACAAGACCATTTTTATTGATTTCACCCTTTTTGAATTTGATGAGACAAATGTTTTGTGATCATGATTATTGTTTAGAGAGAAATGTTAGGGTGAATAATGTTTTTTTACAATAAAGAGAGGATGATCCATGAGAATTGTAAGAACCCGAGTTTTTAGAATGGGTCAAAATCTTAACCCTGTATGAATTTTTGACTTATTTCTGAGAAAACTAGGAAAAATATGGGAATTTATGCAAATTTCTAGATTACACACCATGTACTCCAAAGTACATTCCATGCATGGGTTAGGCGTGTACCGGCCGCATGCTTGCAGAGTAGATGCCATGTGATAACCATGTAAGAATTTTCTACTACATAACGTGTGGGGTTGCTGGACACACTGTGTATTTCCTTTTCTGTGTATCAGCTGAGTTCTAGCCATGTGTCAAACCATGTGGCACATCCAAGCCATGTTGCTACCTCTTCTTAATTCGGATTATGGACAAGTCCGCTACACAACATGTATTTTTATTTTTATTCACTTAAATGGAAGAACATCACGTCTTATTCTATAAAATACCTTCTTCTTCCCCGTTATTGGAACTTGAAGCTCCAGGAGGCTGGAAACATTTATTCTCTAAGATTTTCATCCAAATTCCATTATTCAATCCATCGGTGGATGAGGGATCACATCTGGAAGGATAAACCCATGCACCCTTTTTTTCTAGTTTTTTTACCTCCCCCACCATAAATTTCATCCGAGAAAAGTTGTTGGGATTTAATGGAAACATAGATCTATGAAGATTGTCTTTGAATTGTAGCTCGATATCAGACATGACTATGTCTACAAGTCTCAGGTAGGTTGTGTATACCTTATTTTGTTTTTTTAGACTTTTGGGTGGTGTGACTTAAAGTGCATATTTGTGTATTTTAAGTGAGACCTTGTTTTATATTCTATTGTATATTAAATTGTTTTTTAAACCTATGGGATGCATTTGGGCATGCCCTTTTACCTATTTTATTTGAGCAGGGCCGACCGAGGGGCCGTTTATCATTTGGTACATTTTGGAAGGGGTTTCCAAAATGGTATAAGTTTATTTTTGTTTGATTAAACTGCGGATTTTAATTCATTAAGTTATGATATGAGTTGTTAGAGGCTTCTAAGACCTTGGTGTTGGTATGAGACAACACATAGCTAGTGAAATTCGACTATTTAGTTTGTTTTCCTATTTAAATTATTTCTTTTGATTATATATATATATATGTGAATTATGATATTGTATATGTTTGAACCTTCGGGTTGTGCTGGGCATGGCCTGGGTATTGTTTTGTGATACTGATCACATGTTGGGGTTGGGCCAGGTTACATTGTGTGGTTCTGACCATGGGATTGTGCGTCATGGATGTCGTCTTGATCTAGTGTAACTATCAGGTTGGGCATGGCCTGGGTTACTTGGATAGCGAGGCCATCAGACTTGAGTGACGTGGTCATAGGGGCATGAGGTGTCATAGATGTTGTGGCTTGGGAATTTATTTCGGTGATTATCGCTCACCTGAAACTTTGAGTAGTGTTTACATAGAGAGACTCCGTCATGAGGTGGTTTTGACCACTCGTGTGGGTAGAGGCCTCGTTAGTTGCAGTTTAGGTACTATTGGTTTGGGGGTGCTTACTGTAGGAAGCCATGTAGAAGGTGAGGAGCCTTCGAGGGATAATGTTGAGACTATCTGGTTGGGGGTAGAGGCTCACCGTGATTTGAGGGTAGACATCTTTATCCCTCCAGTTACTTATTTAAGGGAAGACATTGGTGTCCCTCTGGTTACTTTATTTGAGGGCATACATCGTTGTCCCTTCGGTTACTTATTTGAGGACATTCATCGATGTTCCTATGAGTTACTACTTCTTAGGCATGCCTTCAGGACGTCGATACTTGTGAACCAGGTGTTAGGGGGCACATGGTGCCATGTTACATGACAAAGATTCCAGCATTGGTCAAAGCATGTGACACTCCATGGTGGTTGCTGAGCACCAGTAGAGTTTGTGGTTATTTGTGAATCTTACTATTTACCGTTTTCTTTATAAATACACACCTACTTAAACAATTATATTAGGCACGCCCCATTGGGTGGTATCCTACTGAGATTTGTCTCACACCCAGCATGGGCCCTAGAGGACGTATGTAGACTTTATGGATTTACGTGTAGGAAAGATACTAGCTTCAGGAGGTGGACTATTTTAGCTATCACATGGAGATGATAGGGACCTTGAGGTATTTCCTAGCTAGAGTTTACTTTGTTTTTTTTTCTTTTCTATATTTCCATGAATACTTGGTTTCTTGTAGCTACTGTTGGTTGTCCATTGGCACCATTTTATATATTGACTTTCTATGGATGCATGGCTTGTTTGTTCTAGTAGTTTCTATAAGAAGTCATATTTCTGTTGTGTTTAATTTCTGCAACACTGGCTTATGTAGTGATTCC